>JANKKI010000059.1:2400000-3660000 GCA_025175665.1 Cinchona pubescens | reverse complement strand
ATTTACCACTTAATTATTAAAATGTAGCACCCTTTGCAAAGCACTCATTTAGAAAATTGACTATTGGATAAATTATCATAAATCTCTATGTAGTAAGCCTTTTGGACCCTTTACCCCATCTGGTTTAAAAACCTATCTTTAACCCCTATGTGCTTTAGGTTAAAAAGAAACCTAGATGGAAATATACATTCAAACAAACAATTTTTTCATAAAGACTATTTTACCCTAGTATAAAAAAATGTTTGCTGTCTTAATTTTTTTTCCCTTCTCCCTATCATTTCTTTTGCTTGGTTACCGTAGTACTAATATCATAAGAAATATCTCTTTCCAATCAACCCCAGTCATCTCTTTTATCCCATCTCCTTTCCAACAAAATAAATACAGATTCTTTCTACAATAAACCAAAAAATCCATTTAAATTTTGCATCATACTCATTGTTTCTTAAAATTTGAATTTTTTCAAACGAAACATTTGCATCAAATTCATTGCATAAGAAATTTGGGCAAACTTTTGCAGTCATAATTTCAAATGGCTAATGGAAATTTAGCGAACAGTTGGTAGGTATATAGTTGGTATTTTTGCACCATCACAACTTACCAATAAGTAGGATTTATATTTCAAGATGGAGATTATACAAAATCATGACTATTTTTCTATAAATACAAAAAAAAAAAAATGCAAAAGTATTATGGACTTTGAAGCTTCCGAATGCACTTAAAAGAAGACAGGATGGTACTTTACATTTTACTCCAATTTGATTCTTGAAAATTTAGCTTAAAATTAATTTTTCAATTTTGGCATCCAATTCTACTATTTCCCAACACTTTCTGAAATTCATTGTCTATTAAAATCTGGCAACCTATCACACTCACGAGTCAAGCCCAATTTTTCTTCAAACCCAGAAAAGCACCCGACTAGACAACCATTGAGTTGCACAAAGTAGAATGAGATGAGAGGGTTGTGGTGCATGGAAAAAGTTGTAGGGAGAGAAGGGAACAGGAGCAGGAACTGGAAGATGGAAGGAGCTAGGGTCAAGAGCAGAAGGGAAGGGCTAGTGGAAGTGGAGGGTGGCAAAGGATTAAGGTAAAGGTGATGGTGGTGGTTTTTTAAAAGGGAGATAGACAACAAGGGGTATTTTGGTCAAGAAAAGTTTTTTGGTGAAAAAAATGATATTTTTCGTTAAACACTTGCACAAGCAGTGATTGTAGGTCAAACTCTGTCAATTTGCCATTGATTTATCATTCGACCTAATCCACATAGGGGTAATGGTATATTTTTGAACCACATGAAGGCTATGTATATAAGCATACTACATGTGGGTTTACGATAATTTACCTTTTTTTTTAATAATTTACTACTATTTTTTTTTTTGGGCAAAATGAACCATTACATTAGCAAAATATTCTACTAATTTAGAATAACATACATTCACGATATTGTTTTAATATCAAAATCACCAATTCTTTAAAATATGTATCTCTCTATTAGTAAAATCTACAACTTCATTTGCCAAACATACCACTTTGTTAGTAGGTGTACTCTATTATTACACATAAATGTTTGATAAATTTAAGTTCATATCAATGTAATGCATTTATATAAGATTAAAAATATTCAAAAGAAAGAAAAATAAACAAAATAAGAGAATGAAGTACTTTGAAATGAAAAAGTAAAATATAAAGCATGAAAAAAAGCTAAAAATTAATCGAGTAAACCTAAAAAGAGACAAAAGAATCCGTTATGCATCAACAGCCACAGATGACGAAATGACTCCTTAAATAGAATAACCAAAGACTTTAACCCAAAAAAAAAAAAAAAAAACAGCCGATAATGTGTTTTAGGATAGTATTAGAGGTTCATGTAATTATAAGAAGATAAAGAAATTAAGAAAACAATTATGATAAGACTAATTTTCAATGTCAATAATGTAAAAAAGAGCAATTTTCTTGATGCCCCCTAACCAGACTTTAGAAAGCTTGTTTTGATTTATAAAACTAATAGCATCTCAGTTTGTGTTTGAATAGTCAAGCCATAAAGAAAGAAGGAACTGGGTATTTGTCTTTCCCAAATGAAAGATTAATTTTATCTATATATTTTCGATTATAACATAACATATGAATAAAAAAGAATGGGAGATTTTCAAGACACTGGACCAATTATATCCATTCAAACTACTCTCAGTTGTAATATTTCACCAACAGAGTACCAAACTTCTAAGTAGAGGAAAAAAGAACAAAGAACATTTGAGAAAAGAAATGCCAGCACCCACCAGTAACTATTTAAAAGCTAAAGAGACGAATTATACCAATGACTTGCAAATAGGCAAAGGAGAAATGAATATACATAAGCCAATGCTAAAATACCACTAATTAATTCCTGATTGATTAAGCAATCTACAAATAACTCATGGACCTATGTTCGCTCCTTATATTTCATGAAAAAAAACAAACAAACAAACAAATAAATAGCAGGAAAAATGTTAGACGTAATGACAAAAGAAGAAACGATATCATTCTCATATGGTATAATCATTGCCGAGTGTGCTTTGAGGTAGTAACCAAGGTAAAATACATCATATAATCATATATATGCATGAGAATGTTTAAAAATTCAAGACCAAATCTAGCATGGTTACTAATAGTATGTAACTGATTAACACAGCTATCTTCCATCAATCCCATGTATGCGTGTGCTAATGTAATCTTGTAACATTCTTTCAATGCTCATAATACAAAATTGCAGATAATATAAAATTTTAATGATTAAGAACGATTATACAATCATATATATTTTGAAAATGAATATGAGTTAAATAACAATAAAGATTCAGGTCGGGTAACTTAGCTTATTAGTTATAAAACTTGTTGCATGAAGAGAATAAAAAGAAATTTAAGTTGGATATCATATCTACTAATTAGTGATAAAACAGATTCCATATAGCCAGTGCCATATCTCCGGAGGTAGCAAAAAGGTTCTAAGAAATGTCTTATAGCCAAACACAAAGCATGAACTTTCAAACCTATCCGATTTGTTATAAAAGCTTACCTTTTATATAGAAAATTAGGATTGAACCAGTAGCAACTTCTGTTCCTGAAGAATAAGAAAAAGGATGAAAAGAAAAAAAAAATGCTAGATAACATATCATATTTCAATTGAAACACTCTCACTATAGTCATAAGCTTTAAGCTACTGATTTTCATGGAATCTTATAGTCAATATTTAACAATTAAAGATGTAATTGAGTATACAATCATTTATCTAAATTAAGCATGAATTTACATGTAGAACAACAACATATACATGTATAAAAAACTGTGAGATTAAGAAGACAAGAATATAGACACATAGTCTACTGAAAAAATAGCATGAGAAATTATGTTGTACTAAACTAATTTTATTACATAAAGAATGTAACAGTATACCAAACATCTAATAGAATTGGCATTTTATGACTAAAGCCGTGAAGTAGACATTTAGGAGGAAAAAAATTCATCTACTAATCACATGGACAAACGTCAGCACCACATGTTCACTTCTTAGTTGAGATATTTTGATTTTTCCCAACATAAGACTTTTCTTTAACATGTAAAAGCACATTCTTGAAAACTATCAAATAAGACAATTCTATAACTAAAATTATACTTCCTACACAACTTTTGAAGTCTTAGCACTTTCAACTTTAAATGTGTGTATCAATGCTATGTCACCTCCTACCAACAACTTTGATCCACTAAAATTATTTTATGGAAAAAATACTTGACTCAAGAAAAAAAAAAAAAAACAAATACCAAAAGAACAAAAAAATTGAGAAGAATTACAGACTTCTACTCTTAACAGAAAGTGACTCTCACTATAGTCATAAGCTTTAAGCTACTGATTTTCATGGAATCTTATAGTCAATATTTAACAATTAAAGAGTATACAATCATTTATCTAAATTAAGCATGAATTTACAAGTAGAACAACAACATATACATGTATAAAAAACCAAAGATTATAACCTAAGAATATAGACACATAGTATTTGAAAAAATAGCATGAGAAATTATGTTGTACTAAACTAATTTTATTACATAAAGAATGTAACAGTATACCAAACATCTAATAGAATTGGCATTTTAACTAAAGCCGTGAAGTAGACATTTAGGAGGAAAAAAATTCATCTACTAATCACATGGACAAACGTCAGCACCACATGTTCACTTCTTAGTTGAGATATTTTGATTTTTCCCAACATAAGACTTTTCTTTAACTATGTAAAAGCACATTCTTGAAAACTATCAAATAAGACAATTCTATAACTAAAATTATACTTCCTACACAACTTTTGAAGTCTTAGCACTTTCAACTTTAAATGTGTGTATCAATGCTATGTCACCTCCTACCAACAACTTTGATCCACTAAAATTATTTTATGGAAAAATACTTGACTCAAGAAAAAAAAAAAAAACAATACCAAAAGAACAAAAAAATTGAGAAGAATTACAGACTTCTACTCTTAACAGAAAGTGAAATCCAACTTTACCCCTCTCTTTCTCCCAAATATAGAAGAATATGACAATTCAATAATTATTAAATTTGGCATTTCATAAGGAGATAATAACGTGAACAATGACAGATTTAGGCATGGTAGTAGGGTAGATTTATGTGGGGAGCATGTGACATTTTTGGTGGGAAACTTGATAGACTACCAAAAGTTAGAGTGGTAGTTAGCACTTTATATCTATTGTTAACTAGGAGACACTATGCGCAGTGAAAAGTCCAAACGATAAATGTATATAATGGCCAAAATAGCTAAATTAATGTAACTATGTATAATGAGTTAGTGATGGTGAAGGAAGAAAATTTTGAATCACTAAAACATGTTATCCAAGCATCCAAGAAATTAGCAACTGAATTTATATATAAGAAATGTAATTTTGGAAGTGGTAGATAGTTTACACTTTACATAGTCCAGTTGGAAACTTCATCATGTCAATTTACATATAAGAAATATCATTCTGGAAGTGGGTAGAACATTGTAGTAGTTTACATAGTCCAGCCAACAACTTCACCATCTATGTACTCATTCTCTCCTACTAATAGACCATGAATAATGAGAAGTTAATTGAAACTGTAGTAACCTAATTGCTATGAGATAAGCGAACAAAATCAAATTCATAACTGATAACGTAATTGTCTTATTCCCCTTGCTACTTAAATCATTAGTATCTTTCTCCAATAACTAACATATTTCATAAGGTAGAGAATCCCATCACACTAATAAGAAATTGCTCATTTACAGGACACCATAGCAAAAGAACTCCAACACCTAGGAAAAGTAATTTAGCATCTTAATTCATGAACAACAACATAAAAAAGCTAACAGATGATAATAAAGAAATCACTACTAGTATAATAGTTTATAAGAATTGGAACTATACCCTTCAAGTTAGGGACCAAAACGGTAACTAACAACTTTCTACATAAAAGAAAAAGTTTATGGTGCATTAAAAATTATTTTCCACTAAATGAAATCTATAAAAGATGAAAAATGAGCAAGAAAAAAAAAATCATAGGCTAAAACAATCTACAAGCTCAATTTGAAGAGCATCTGTAGAACATTGTAGTGGAAAAAAAAGATTCTCAATTGCAATTACTTACTGCCAATAGATCATCCTATGTGATTTTTTACCATGTTCCCTTCCAAGTGTAAAATCTCTAAGACAAATTTAGTCAATGTTACCTTTGCTTTCTTACTAATAGAAAATTACGTGTAGTAAATTTTATTTTCTTTTTGTCACAGAAAGTAAATAAGTTTTGAAGAGTAGAAGAAAGAAGTAACCAAGGTGATCTATGTATAAAATTTTACCAAAAAAGCTAGAGTTGGGAATTGCTTATTGCTCTCAATAACTAGAACTTAGTAATTGCATTTTTATTTCTTATTTTATGCTAACATATGCTTTTCTTTCTATTTAAAAAGTAAATGTTCATGAATAAATCTATTTGAGATAAACGTCTTTTACAGATAAAGACTTTTGTAGGAAATGACATGATTGCATAGAAATTAGAATCACCATCACCATCAAGGTCATGGTTATAGAAGAAGTTTGTAGTGTGAAAATTAATTTTTCCTATTTCCCTTGCAAAACTTAAGATAGGTGAATATAAAAGTTTCAAGCCCTTAAGACAAAATTACATCATCTACATCAAGATATTACTCACTTGCCCAAATAGGTTTCTAACCTAAGGCACCTCTTTCTACAGCCTAAACCATCAGTTGGGTTTAGGACAATAATATGCATATAAGTGGATAAATACAAGTAGTAGAGTGCATACAACAAAATACCAAACTCAAAAAAAAAAAAAAAAAAAAAAAAATAGCAACAGCTTAGTACCGGAGAAACAGATTCTAGAATGTAGTTTTTAGATGGGTTGCCAAGATTTACATCAACAAATAACAAACTTAGGGGTTAGTTCTGTCTCCAGTTAAATCTCCAGTACTATACTTATTTCAATAGAGAAAAAAATATTTTTTTACAATTCTATAATAGAACTGAAAACCATTTTACTATCAACTTAAAAAGATTATCAATATCTTTACAACACACTTTCTCTTGATTTTATTTGAACTAGACAACTAAGATTATCTATTTATAAAGGCAAACAGTTCTAAATGATATGCAACTATAAGCATGGGTGCTAATAATTTTAATAAGCTAACAATACTTTCACAATATCTTGTAACCAAGAGTTTAAGGAGAAGATGGATCCTCCCATCATGATCCAATAAAAAACTATATATGGTAACCAAGAGTTCAATAACAAGAAAATAATAATATCATTTCCTTTGTCAATCTAATAATGAATGGAACAAAGTACTTTTCTCATGTACTTCAGTCAAAAGCTTTGAGGATTTATCATTATAGTCTTAAATAATCAAACTTTAAATAAAGCTGACACTATTGCAAATTGCAAGAGCACATAAATAAGAAATGTATAAAGAATAAAAAATTCCAAATCACCATAGCAAGATGGGAATTACCTTTACTTGAACTAAAGAAAGCTTGATTTCTGATTTGTCAGTAGCCTTTTGGCTATACCTCTTCATTATATTTTTGATCTACATTATAAAAAATTTTATTGAAATTGATATTACATATTGAAAAGAAAGTTAAAGAAACAAATATAAAAAGGATAAATTAGAAAAGGAAAATAATTAAATTTCTTATGTGATTATAGAAGGAAGAAATTCTATTGTGACTAAAAATGGAAGACTTCTAAATTCTTTATGATCAGTCTAAATTTTAGGAATTGTAATGCTGCTGAAATCAATATTGCTGATTTTTCATTAGAAAGGTCTGTCAATACTCAAGAATCCATGTATTCACATCTAACATAATAGCGTAAAAACTCCATTTTTTATGTACCCATGAACTATTACTTTTCTGAATCACATAGGTTTTCTTTCCATTTGTCCACTGAAAAATAAATTAAAGGAAGAAAAGGAAGATCAATAGGTGACAGATCTTATTTCCTTTAAGAAATAAATCAACTAATAACCAGTAGCACATTAACAATTCAAAAGGAAGATATTGCAAGAAAACAATAACAGAAATGAAGAACTTTGTAAGTTACTTATATTTTTAGTTAACTTCTCTAATTTGTTAAAGGTTAAGAGCAAGAAAGAAAAAATTAATTATGATAATGGCTTTTCCTGGTAAGATGGCGAATGATAATTCTCCTTTTTCAATCTTTCAATCGGAACCTTCAAAATGAATACACTAACTAATCATTCTAAGAAAAGGAAGAAAAGAAAAAATAACAAAAAATGAATCTAAGTGATATAAGAAGATAAGACTCAATCTCTGATTGAGAATACATCATACAGATAGCTAGATTGTACCATTTCTTCATCTTTGAAGTGCAGTTACCGTCACACTGTTGCTTCAACTTTCTCAAAACACTTCTTTCTTGTTCATCATGGTAACTTTGATCATATCAGCCATCACAAGCTTTTTCTTGCCAGCAATTGTTACACCAAGAAGTCGTATTAGGGAACTAGTACATTTCTAATAAGTGATCAAAACAAACCAATCAACTAAAAACCAAATAACTCAACAATATAATTTTGGAAACAAATTTTTATCATTGATATATGCTATCAGTTTTACTACCTATAAAGTTACTTGCATTAATTACAATAATTTACAGCTTGTAATAGAGGATAACCTGATATAATAAGATGTTATAATTTCTATTTCTATAATAACCTGACTTCCTATTCTTATTTTATTATTCATTTGCTTTTACACTTCGAATCATAGAATTATTATAAATCCAATTACCAAATCAAGGCAAAATTAATGATTGTATCAACATTGTTTCTTCTACATTAACTTCTCTTAACAAATAGAAGTGGAAATGCAACTTAACTCTAATTTCTTGAAACTCAATGACTGACTGTTCCTCCCAATACCAAAGGTGTTGCACCTATAAATCCCTAGGATATTTCTAATAGTAAAGAAAATCAACATAGTTTGCAATCAAATACAAAAATAAGATCTCTTCTCATGAAAACTACACCAAGATTTTCTGTTTCTTAATTTGTGCATTAGGATACAGTAAGATCTTAATACTGCTATCATTGAAAATTATTGACAATTCTTCAAAAAGAAAAAATACACGTCCTTTAAATGATTTATTCCTTTTTCTTTTCCTTTCATTCTTCTTTTACCTTTTCATTTTTATGAAGAAGTCATTTAAGCAAAATTTTTATTTCAAATATGAGACTCGACTATGCAGACACTAATATGCATTCAAATGTAGTGTTATTTCTAGTCCAAGCTACAGAATAGTTGTAATATTTCACATATGGTTGCTCATTTCGGCAACGGACTATTTGTAGTTCCACAATTTGCATCTTTAGATCAAATCATAATTTATATTATTAGTTCTGGACCACAATTTATTTATGTGACTTGTTCTAAAACGTTAATTACAAAAAAATTATTTTCGAAAAGAACTTTTTATGGCTCAATCAAGCAACGTCAATTGCACCTTCAGATATGCTGATTCGGTTCATTATGTAATTTACAGGCTTTAAATTTATAAATAATACTACAAACCAAGACGAAAAGCATGTAGTTTGATGTTATCACATTAAAGGATCCTAAATAATTTTCTGAATAATTTTACTTCCTTTGGTCTATAAAATTTGCTAATACGTCGTAATCTACTACTTTCGATTCATGAAGTTTGAAAAAGGATTTTATTAAACGAATCACATCACTAATTGTTTATTTGGGATTCATTTTTTAGAATGAAAAGGCCATGGTGTGAATGTACTAAAGAGATCACGGGAGATGTTATACAAGCTCCATTTGTTGTTCTTAAATACTGTAACTATTTTTTGCTTGTTTTTCCTTCCATTCAATAAACATTCTTACTATTAATATGAGAACTGAGAAGAGAATACTAATTTTTTGAGAAAAATACAAAACATAGATTTAAACCCCAAAAAAATGTTGGAAAAGTATAAAAATCAATAAATTTAAAACACATTCTATATGTGTACCATTTAAAACAAAAATTGTAAATTTAAACTTTAATTAAATAATTCAGTATTGTTAAATTAGAAAGATATTTTTTAAATTTAAGAGATCATTTTTAATAAATAATTAAAGAAATGGTTAGTTTTTCCTCTTTTTTTTTACTTGATGGTAGTTATTTTTTAAAATTTAAAATTTTTTCTTCTTAAAAACCTAATTAAAGACCAAATGGATAGACTACCATACCAATTAGGGCCCTCCTTTATACAGAGTAAGATAAGATAAGATAAGATTGTTAATAAGTAAAATGCACCACTTAATTAGAAAAAAGCTAAAAAAAAGAAAAGAAAAGAAAAATGCTACTTTCTTAGCAAAATGGACCACATTGGGAATTTACGTTTTGTTTTCTACACAAGAAGTACGCGTTTGACGGATTCTAGTACTAAACAATTTGATACCATATGAAGCACCCCTTTTTCAATTCCCAAAGAGACATTTATAAAGGCGTGATTTCTTGCCATTGTAAAATTTGTAATTAAATAAATCACCTCTCGTGTGTAGCTTTTCCCTTTGTATTAGTACATCCCCTAAAGAAGTGATCTACTTTCCGCTGAAGCAATTTTGCATTTTGTCAAGCCTGGTAATCCCCCAGATGGATTATTATGAAGTAAAAGAAGGATTGATTATTAAAATGGGCTTTACTAAATATTCCATGTGGTGAAGGTACATAAAAAGTTAATGAAAAAAATGAAAAGCCTGTTCATTTTTATATAGTATTAAAATTTTATAGGCAAGATATCAAAAATACAAATGCTAGGCAGTATGTCCTTTCTTTTCCGGTGGCATACCCTTCTTTATTGTTCGGTCATGACAAAATTTTACATGAAACTCATATGACGATTTTACTCGTAAATCTTATAATCTAAACAAAAAAGCATATATACCGATTATATAAGAAAGTGATTAAGATAGTTTATGTAGTTTTTGTTTATATAACAAAGTCCACAAATGGTAGTATATTCCTTGCTCTACTAACTTTGGTGATTGAATATACAAGGGTAATACCGCCACTAGGGGTATTCACAGTTTGGATAAACCGAACAAACTGATCGAACTGTTTCAGTTTGGATATCGGTGTTCGGTAAATTGGATATCGATTTATCCAATTAATGTCCAAATTCAAATATTGGGTCAAACAATTTGGAATTGGATTATGAATTTCAACAACCGAAATACCGAATAACCGGCCGAAATTTTATTCGGTAATTGGATATTCGATGATTGGATATAACTGGCCGAAAAATGCAATAAGTAATAAGATAATTCTTTAGTTATTATTTACTACATAAGTAGTGATTTTGACACACTCTATGTGTGTGTCATTTAAAAAAATATAAATATAACTTTAATTAAACAATTCAATATTGTTAAAATAGAAAGATTTTTTAAAATAAATTTAAGAGATAATTTTCTTTAAGTAATTAAAGAATTGGGTAGTTTTAAACTTTTTTGATAATTTTCTTTAAGTAAATAAGGAATTCGGTAGTTTTAATTTTTTTTTTTTGTCAAGATTGGAGAAAGATTGAAAGTTGTGAAAATTGAAAAGTTAGAATTTGATTTTTTTAAATTTTATTTATAGGGATAAATTTTGGATAAAACGGTTAATACCGATATCCAAACCTATTCTAAAATTTGGTTATATCACCGGCCTAAGTTTAAAAAAGATTGGAATTGAAAATGAATTTTTTGGTAAATAACCGAATATTAACCGAAATTTTTGCACCGAATAACCGAACACCGACCGATGAATACCCCTAACCGCCACTAAGATGGATCTAATATATTTTAATCAATTCTCATCTAATTAGTTAACTTAGTTTAATACTACACAATATACTATGATTTATGAGAAAATTTTATAATTTTATTACGGGAATCATTCTGCTAGTTTTAAAAATTTATATACTACAAACTTAAAGTATATAATATTATATTGTATAAATGTTTAAAGGATATTGTTAAGTAACCGTAAAATTTTCTTAATTTGTAGTTAGAAGGTAAAAATTTTAAATAGCTTCACATGATCCCAACAATTAAAAGACTTGCATAAATTACTCTAAGCATAATGTACATCTTATTATATAAAAATGTATACATCATAAAGGTCTTATGAATCGAACTTAAATTCATATAAATATTTGTAAATTTTATTTTTTCCTTAGAACAAGCAAAAATAAATAAGCACCACAATATTTAGCTTAGATGAACTGTTGATATTTTTGTTTTGTTTTGTTTTTATTTTGCTCGGAAATGTTGATAAATGGATGTCGAACTAAAAGTGGCAAACTACTCAACATTTTTTACTTTTAATCATGAAGCTGAATATTTACATGTTCATCATTATATTTAACAAGAAAAATCTTACAATCCTGTCCACTAAAAGTGTTGCCAATAAATACTCAAAGGGTCCATTTTTGAGAAAACATAATTTATGTTCTTTCCCTGCTGAGCAATCTACACAAAAACTCCTCACTCAGAAGTGTCATTTTTCTCAATTAGCCACAAGAAAACTGAACATTTTTTTTTTCCCTTTAGATGATTATTTCAGTTGGAAAGTTGGAAGTGCTCGCTCTACATAATAGCGGTATCCATAGTAACAACAACTTCACTTTGGTTTGCCTGTCTTGCTCTTTTTTTGGTTTCTTCACCTCTTTCCCTTCCAGTCTCTTTAGCTTGCTTGAATAGGAACCCTGGACAAACCAAAACAATGCAACCCTTTTGAGAAATTCCTTTTGCAATGCTACTAATTAATATATTTCATCAATGGTAATGTATCAAGTCAAATTCTCACTTCCCATTATTTTATTTTTTTGATGGCCTAATATCCTTTAAATTTTTGTATTTTTGATGTTATAGTATAAACAGAAAATTCTTACATGGATCATGTCTACGGTAGGTGGGATGAATTCTTTGGTCCATATTTATCCATATCACCCTGAAGAAGTTTATTTTTAATGAGTTAGAGTGATGTGGATGAATATAGACTAAAAAGTCCATCCCACTTATCGTGAATCGAATCTATATAAGAATTTTCCTAGTATAAACTACAAACTATAAACAAAAAGATAAACAAATACTAGCCAAGGAGAATGGTGATTCACAAGACAAAATTTGGAAAGAAATCTTGATAGTCAAAATTAAGATACCGGAGGTTTTTGGGCTAGACAAATATGGACTATTAGCCGAAATTAGTCCAGCCCAAATTATTGCCATACGAAAAACACTAGTAGGGCTTGAGATCCAGAAAATATAATAGTGACTTTTTGTGCCTATTAATTGGATCCAATTATCCATCTATCCAGTTATATATATTCACAAATACTAATAGCATCTAAAACGAAGTGTATATAATTTGTTAGTTATGAGTTTAAATTATTAAATGATAAAGGTTAGTTTGGGTTAAAAGTGAAAAAAAAAAAAAAAAAAAACTAGAGTATCTAGAAACTTACACAGCAGGGTAAATGCAAGCTATCAAGATTTTTACCTCTGCCACACAACGAGATAGGGGTCAATTTGATCTTCAGTCACTATTTTTTGAAAATTTTCTTTGCTACATATTTCGTATTGTAGAATGAGTATTACAAACTGTTGGATGATTGAAAAGTAATGAAACTTCTATTTCAACGACTATCAATTCACTCTGCATTGCAAATTAAGTAGTCAAGACTTACTCCACTCCTTATCGTAATTAATGCACACTTCATAAATCGTTTTTTTTTTTTTTGGGCTGGGACGGTGCATAAATCGTTTTTTTTTTTTTGGGGCTGGGACAGTGCATAAATCGTCTAACTAGTTTTTTTTTTTGTTGCAATAATTAATCAGCCAAAGATGTTTCAACTCCTCGTATGGTTATTACTAATATTTTCACATTTTTAAGGGCACCAAACAAACAGATGGACACGTTAGCATAAAACTACCATTGCATGGTGTTAAAGTATAAAATATCAAGTATTGGTCAAGTGATTCTTAACTAATTAATAAAGTTTATGAGGCACACTACTCATAATTAATTAATTTTGAGAAGAAAATTTATATTCTTTAATATGGTATCAAAACTATCTTGAAGTATTTTATTATCCACACATGACTGGAACTTTTCTGTATATCAAGCTTGACTTCATGTGTTTGGCCAATGTTTGTCTGGATTTAGATATTGGGCTCGAGTACTTCATGAGTTTCTGTTAGCCAGTACTTGTGCTGTTCAAAATTGGACTTTGATATTCTGCCTTGACAAACCAGTTTATTGTCCTTATTTCAATCCAAGTCATGTGTAAGAAGAGGCGTTAAAATGTAAAATGTCTCACATCGGTTAATTAATTGATTCTGAACGTGTAATTAATAAGGTTCATGAACTATACCACTTATTGCTAATTAATTTTAATAAAAGCTCGTATTTTTTAACAGTAATCACAAAAAGCAACCAAATAAACCAAATATAAATGAATACTTTTTTTTTTTATAGCATAGTAACCTAGGTTATCTAAAGAGAGAATTGCAATTTTGGTTCCCAAATTATGGGTAGTGTTTAAATCTGGTCTTCAATCTATGCAAAATTATAGTTTCGGTTCTCAAACTATCAATTATGTACGAAAATAGGACAAATAATCATTAAAAAAAGTTTAAATACTTAACGGTTTTGGTTATTTGAGGTACACATGAGCATTAAATCTAAATTTTTTTTGTCAAAATTCATCAATTGTGTGCAAAATTAGTTATCAATCTTTATGGATTTTAACTAAATAGGTTCTCATTATGGGATAGTTTGTAAGGTTATAAATAATTTAAACAAATATCATTCAATCCATATATTAAAATAATACAACATCTTAATACAATTCGAGACAGGTTGTCAATAATTAATAATACCCAAAAAACGAACCACGAGACATTTGTACCGTAGAGGCCACCCAAAACTTATTCTGTGGTAATCAAGGTGTTTTTGACTCGTTTATCCTAACAGTAAGAATTTCTGAAAACATGTCAAAAAAATCATCCAACATTACGACTCTTACATTTCTTTTTTTTTTACTTCCCTTTGTGGTCAGTTCCCATTTCTTTGTTTGATACTGTTTCTGATGATAAAATTAATTAATTCCCCTTCATTTAAGCACTTATAAAAGAATTTTGATTTTGACATTCATGCAATCCTAAAATTATAATTCATTATATTTTTTAGGTGGTATCAATTATTTTTTTCTAATAGAAAGTGCCCATATTATTTGTGAATTAAACTAACAAATTTTGAGCTTCAACTCCCTATTAGGAAGCAACTCTTATTTTGCTCAATTGAATCCACTGCACTAATCTATTATATAGTCATTGATCTCTTTTTTATTTCCCTTACCTTTTTAAATTTTTAAATTTATCTAGCTTTTTTAATGTTAATAAAACTCAAAAAATGAACCGAAAGGCATTTGAATTAAGATGTTGTTGTTGTAATGTTTAATATGTGAATTAAATGGTATTTGTCTAAGTTATTTATAATTTGGCAAATCATCTCAAAATGAGCCCCCTATTTGGCTAAAATTTATAAAGTTTGGGGATTAATTTTGCACACAATTGCATGAATTTTGACAAAACCTTTTATATTTAACAGTCATGTGCACCATACATGATCAAAACCATTACATTGTGTTTGGATAGAGGAATTTGGATAGATTTGATTTGAAATCCTAATCTATAATAAGTTATCTAAACAGAGAAACTTTATTATGGGAAAATCTTACCAAGTGGCATGTCAAGTAGTATCTCCAACAAATAAAATTTCACTATTTAAAGTGGTGGGTCTAAAAATAAAATTCAATTGGTGGGCCATTATTTAAAATGCTAAAATCTCGTTAGTTTGGGAATACTACTTGGTATGTTACTTGGTAAGTGACTTTCCTATAATAACATGTTTCATCCAAACAAGATTAATTGATTTAGTTATGGGTTTGAAATCTACTAACAAATGAGAGTGTGATTTTAATGGTTAAATTAGTGGATTTGAAATTCATCCAAATTTCATGCCATTTCAAATCTACCTAATTCAAATTCATGCATTTTAAATCCTTCTTTCAAATCAGATCCACCCATCCAAACCCAATGTTAGAATTTTAGATTTTTTCGTCATTTGTCTTATTTATGCGGATAATTGATAATTTGGGGACCAAAATTATGATTTCGCATAAATTGAGAACTAATTTTGAGCACTATCCATAATTTGGGTACTAAAACTATAATTCTCGCTTATCTAAATTAGTGGTCTGTTATTACACAAACACTTGAAAGAGAAAGTATAGATTTTTGTGGATTACTAATTAATTATGCACATCATTGACATCTCTTCTTGTTTTTTTTTATTTTAACTTACAAAAAACAAATGTTATGAAAATAAATTGTATAAGAGACAGCACTTTATCCGGAAGTTTAACTACGACTTTATATTCATATTCAGAAGCTAAAATATCACTATGCCTGCTACATTTTAAAAAATCACTTACAACATAAATGACGTAACCAAGACATACAAATTTTCGTCATTTGATTAAAGGTATTAAAGGAATTCTCGACATTTGATTAGGTTTTCGTTAATGTTGCTAAAGTTTCTGAACGGATAAAGTGTATATTCTTGGCCCTTCATGTAATTTGTTTTTTATTTTTTTTAAAAAAAGAAACACTTGTGAACGTTAAAAGTGTGTTAAATAGACCAAATCAAGTATAAAGTCATCCAATCTATTTTAATGAGTAGTTGGCTATATAATGGATCGAATACCAAATTTATAAACACTCTAATGAAAACTCTTAAATGAACCCAAACCCATCACATGCATCGAAGAACATGTTGCTTCTGTGGACAGGTATAACACTATTTTTTTTTACCCGTACTCTAAGAAAGAATTAGACTGCAAAATTCAACTAATAATAGAATAATAATGTCAACATAATCCACGGATAAAAAGCATTCTAACAAACCTTGATGGGCATAACATAATAACATCACCTAGCAAAACTATGTTATTCAAACCATAAATTAAGCAACACAATCCATTCCATTGTTCTGAAACATAAAATATGCACACAACACCCCACTCTTTCAGGACATCCAATTCCAGAAATTCTAGAATGACCCTAAATTATCCATCCTTTTCAAAATTATGCAGCCCTTGTCCATAAGTTTCAGTTTTGTAGGTCACTTTCATCCCCAATTGAAAGGGTGCCTGCAAAACAGTATCAAATTCCCTTAGTATTCAAGAAAGAATACCATTTTTAGGGGCACCGGAATACCACGAGAAGGGAGGAGGATGGGATCCTCGACTCTTAGACCGACTCGGGATAAGGACAAGAAAACAGGTATCATAACATCAACCATTCATACCAACCCAAATGCATTACAATCTATAGTATCTGGAGATATAAACAACCCTAGTATAGAGGTTTTACTGAAACTCATCATACGGGCATTTTCCCCTTTAACGGCTTCAACAATTGCCTTAGCGGGTACTTTAAAGGCCCTAGCCTTTTGTTTTAGAAATTCTATACAAGGTTTATTTTTAACCCAGATTTTAACCATAGAAAGGAAAATTCATCCAAAAATTGCCAACATACCTCATGGTGCCTGGAGTCCTGTTCTTGTCTGAGTATGTCCTTTGAATTTAACTTGTAGATCTTTTATGGGTTTGAGACCTTTCGGCCTCTCCCCCTGGTCTTTTTCTTCTTAAATTAAAAAGAAAACTTACAAAGAAAAAGTGAGAAAGAAAGCCTTGAAAGAGAAGTCAAGTCTTGAAGACTTTTAGAGAATGGAAAATTTGATTGATATTGAAAGATTGTTTACAAGAGAAGTTAGTTGAGAGCCTTGATAATTTCCTCGATATCTATACAAGTGAGGAAATGGTCCTATTTATAAAATGAATTCCGAATTTCAAAACCGGATGTTAACTAATCTAAATTATTTTATAAGATAAAGTAAAAGATTCCTTACATTATTTTTGCTTTTCTAAAAGCTGATTAAAAAAGTACAATAATTGTTACTAGCTGTCTACATAATTTTTAAATTTTTCTAAAGTGTGGTCTCCACATTTTGGTATCCGATGCTGTCTACTCCATCAGTGGATGACACCTGGTCTTCCAGATCACATGGATTTTGTTTTTCTTGAGTAGAGTCTTGAGTGGAATTTGTCTCAAGAATGTCTACTCTTATCATAATCTACTACAGATGACAAAATATCATACTGATACAGGCTGACACCCTGTATTGGTCTGTGTGATTTTTAGTAAATCACCAACTATCAACGGACTTGTCTTGTCTTTACCGGCCCCGTTTAATAGATAGAAATAATCTAAAACTTTTAAAGAAGAACCAGATTTAGAAGAATTTATGGATGAATTGAAAGGAATTTTCCAGTCTTCTTTTTCTAGAGTTAAAACTTGATTTCTCTGTTCTAATTCAAAAAATTTTGTCTTGTTACCAGAAATTCTTGTTCTAAGGTTCTATAAAATTTTCATTTACTAAAAATCACAAGACCAATACAGGGGTGTCTCTTATACACATCTAGATGTGTATAAGAGACAGGGATCTGATTCAAAACCTTGTTTATTTTGTGACTGGTACCCAGCTAGAAGTAAGTAAAATCTACAGCTTCAAGTCCTTCATTATTGTCTTAAAACCTTTGTATTTTGGATTTTTACTCCTCTTATTGCAGATGAAGGTAATCAAATAAATTTTTGTGATCACTGTGAGACCACTGGAGTGTAGATGAAACTCTGCATAACACTTAAACACAGAAAGATCATTTAAGTCCATTAAGAATAAGCAGATAAAGCATTTAAAGAATTAGTAAAATGTCCACTATTTTTTCTCTGATATGAAATCCATAAATTATCTAAAATTACTTTTTGTTGCTCATTTATACTCCTATAAGTGTCTAATATTCGAAAACAATTATGAGGTAGCATGGCACATAAACTATGTCCATTAAAATCATATCTTTTTTCTGTGCCACTAGGAGTCTGTTTTAATATGTTGGGAAAATGAAATGGATTATCTAAACTTATAAATGTCTGATGGGTTTGCTGACTGGATTCAGCAGGTCTTGAAAATGAAGATGAAATTAAACTTGGTCTGGGTTTATGTGCCATGCTCTTGGGTCTGATCCAGGCCTGTAAAAATTAACAAACATTATTAATTATTATAAATTTTTCTAGATAATTCATCTGCTAATTTATTGTCTTTTCCTTTTATATGTTCAAAATTAATATTATATTCAGCTACTACTAATGAAAATTTTTGCCATCTCTTATGCCTACTTTTTTCTTTCATATTTTGGGAGTATTTGACTATTGCTTCACAGTCACTTCGAATTGTAAATTCTTTCTTTGAAATTATAAATAATTTAAAAGTATCTAATACATATATTATGGCTAATATTTCACAATCTAAACTAGTTTTATATCCTTTTTCTCTATAAGTGCCACTAGCATATCTACATAATTTTTCTTGGTTTTTCGGAGAGTATTTATGTGGTTTTGATTTGATGATTTATAAGTCCTAAGAATTTTTGTAATTCTTTTAAATGTTCCATTTGGATTATTTCTAATACTTCCAGACTAGTATGTATCTTGGACATTTTATCTGACAGTATTTCCTATGGACTTCCTTTACAATCCATTAGGTGTTTTAAATGGTTCTACTTTCTTTTTGCTTAAAAATTATGCCTGTTGATAAAAAATTCTAAAAACTGTGTTAAGGTGTCCTACATGTTCTTGTTCATTTTTTGAAAAACTAATATGTCATCTATGTATACTAGTACAAATTGGGAATATTCTAAGAAAATATTATCCATTTTTCTCTGGAAAATACTAGGTGCATTTTTTAATCCAAATGGCATTACTAACCATTCAAATAATCCTAATGGACATGTAAAGGAAGTCCATTTTATACTGTCTGGGTGTATTTTGATTTGCCAAAATCCTGACTTACAATCAAATTTACTAAAAATCTTTTTACCTTGTATTCTATTTATCAAAAATGTTTTGTCTGGAATATCATAAAAATACTATCATCTATAGTATTATCATTTAATCTTTTATAATTTATTACCATCCTACTTTTTCTGATGAATAGAATACAGAGGTATTTTCTAACTATAAATGCTGCTGACTGTGTGGAGATTCTGATGGTCTTATTACTTTTAAATTTAATAATTCTTTAATGTGCATCTTAAATTCTTCTATATCTTGCGGACTAGCTTCTATTTTTGCAGTTTTTATTATATAATCTGGATTTTTAACTTTTATTTCACAATAAATTTTATTTTTATCCCATAATTTTATAGGGTCTTCTCCTATAAATGGTAAAGTTTCTATATGTGATTCTATTTCTGTTTTTGTTTTTAAATGTAATAAATTTTTGAGATTAATTCTATCTATTAAATATTCATTTAATTCATTGGCTTCTAAATAATCTTGTTCTAAAACAGTTATGTTATTACAACATCCTTCTTTTCCTTTTAGGCATTCTATACATTTTTTGTCTATTTTGTTATTTTCTATTTGTTTTATCACTCCAATCTGGATGAATAGGTGGGAGTGATGTTGGATTACAAGGACTTGTAGTTACATTTTTAAAAATCTGTACATATTCTTTTGTTAAAATTATTCCTCCATTTAAATCTAATAAGAATTTTAATCCTATAATTACACCTACCCCATGTTTTTCTAAGATTTCTTTAACTAATACATATGGCATGAAATAATATTGACTATAATTATCGCAATTGTTTAAAAAAGCTATATTACAATTTTTTGCGTAATAATTATATTCATTTATACTTCCATCCATTTGTGTGGCTTTTATAGGGTCTTTGAATTTTAATATTTTAGTTGTATCTATCAATTTTGGATCTGCAATTATAGTTGTGCATCCTGTATCTATAATTGCACTAGTTCCTATTATTTTATTATGATGTTTAAAAGTAACTTCTAATTTTATAGAATTTAATTTTTTGTCTTGGTTACAAAATTTTATTTTTTGTTCCAAATTGGCTAAATTTATATTTTCTTCTGTTTCTCCAGTCTTCTATTTTTTCTTTGTTTTTATAAAAAATTTCTTTTTCTATGTTAGCTACTCTTTGTTCTAGTCTAGTTATTCTATCAAAAGCATTTTCAGTTGAGCATTTACTAATATAGCCTTTTTATTTGCCATATTAATTCTTTTAGGACAGGCTGAACTTAAATGATCTGGACTGCTACATGTATAACAATAAAGCTTTTTCTTATATGTCCTATTAGGGTCATATTTTCTAACATGTCTGTCCTTATTTAAATAAGGTTTTCTAGCTTGTGATCTTTTTGTGTAATAATTTTTTCTTTTTTGTGTTTGTTTTAAATATTTCTTATTTTTATATCTAGGTTTTTCTTGTTTATCATAATATTGAGGAGTATAAATTTGGCTACAAAAGCTTGTTTCATTTTTTAATTGTCTACCTATTTGTATATTAGTACATTTTTCTACTAATATTTTTATTATGAACATTATTCTTTGTCCTAAAGATATTCCTATTCCTGTATCCATTCTTTTATCTATTATTTCTTCTTTAAACCTTTTACTTATTTCTAATCCTAAAGCTCCTGGTAATTTATTAAAAAGTTTATTACCAATGTCTATGTTCCAAGTATTTCCACTAAGTGAGGCATAGTAGATATATTCGCTAAATGTACTAATATACAAATAGGTCCCAATTAAAACTAGAAACAAGCTTCTGTAGCCAAATTCTTTTCTTGTTATAAACTTTCAAAATTTGGACCTTCTCCTGTTATGATTTGATGTATTGTATTTCCAAAATTAAAAGACAGAAATGTTCCTAAAGAAATTAATTCAGCTAATTCATTAGGATTTTTATCCTTCCATT
The DNA here is from genome assembly GCA_025175665.1 of Cinchona pubescens. Lineage (NCBI taxonomy): Eukaryota > Viridiplantae > Streptophyta > Magnoliopsida > Gentianales > Rubiaceae > Cinchona > Cinchona pubescens. Next base: position 3,638,521 of record JANKKI010000059.1, on the reverse strand, counting down.
CTTGCCACATAGCCTTGGTGATTCTCCTAAATATTGTTCTAAATATCTTAACATTTCTTCGCATCCTTACTATCAATGTAGGACCTGTCTCTTATACACATCTAGATGTGTATAAGAGACAGCTATAAGATTTACTGATTATATAGAAGCCAGCACAAGTAATAATAATGAAGAAGATGAATAAAGAAATATTAGAAATTTTAAAAATCTTAGAAAAAGACACAGATAGGTTTATTCAAAGGACATACTCAGAAAAGAATAGGATAAAAATTTCCTATTAAGTTAAACCTGTATATTCTTCTGGAAAATATATTTCCAGAAGTATATATAGGCTTATTTCCAGAAAAATTTGAAGGTATTGGTTGTGGATTACTACTGCTACTTGCTTCCATTAATTCTAAAATTTTTTCTCTTGTTTCTATTATACAAGGTTCATATTCTGTTTTGAGGATATCTTCTTCTGAAATTAAACTAATTATTTCTTCATCTTTTAATTCATATGCTTCTAAATTCATATCATCTTCTATTTCTAAATTTTCTATTGTTTTTATATTTTGTTTTGTCATTAAATTATCATTTCTTTTATAACAATTAATAACATGTTTAAATATTATATTAATATTATCAAATTCTTCTTTACATCCTGTACAATTAATTTTTCTATTTTCTTTACAGATTTTTAAAAATTTCCTAATTTTTGAAATTATATCATCTTTGTTTCTAAATAAAAATCTATGTCTTTTTCTAAGATTTTTAAAATTTCTAATATTTCTTTATTCATCTTCTGGTTCATTATTATTACTTGTGCTGGCTTCTATATAATCAGTAAATCTTATAGATTATAATATACTATCCTCATAATATAGAAGCTTCTTAGTATAAGACATTTTTTCTAATTATTTAAACAGTCTATCTAAATCCCAGGGTAATCCTGATTGGTCTATATTGTCTACTATTAATGGTGGTAAAAGTTTTATTCCTCTATTTCCTAACATTTCTACAGTATTTTTTATATTTACTTTATATCTAGGTGTATTGCTTTGAGTTAATTTTCCTAAAAATGCTGTGCATAATAATAAATTTTTCCCTCAAAATCTTGGTATCCTCTAGTCATTATTTTTATTTGTATATGTTCTGCAAATTCTCTAGTATCTAGCATATAATTAGGACACCAATAAAATATTCCACCTCCTGTCTGCATATCTATTTCTGTTCCTCCTATAATAGCTTTATGTGCATCATTTATTCTAGTATCCATAATTAATAATAAAACTTTTCCTCCTAAATTTGTATCCTATGTAAAGCTTTTATTCCTATTACAATTAATCCTAAATGGGTTAATCTAAAATTTCCTTCTAATAACCTTTGTCTGTGTGATGGGGTTACTAAATGTAAATGAACTGTGTCTCCTTCTAAGCATCTTACTTGAACTTCTCTATAATGTCTATAAAGTCCCAACAGCAGCTGGCAAGTTGTGTAGCATCCTAAACCAGAAATACAAAAACGCATATCCAGATTCAGATTGAAGATACACTACGTAGCTTGCCATGCAACAGCAAATTTAACAATTAGATGTATGCATGAATACATAGAACTTGTAACCTAAAGTATTTATGAGAGATTTGTGCAGTGTAACGAAAGAGAGAGCAAACACAAAAGTAACAGAATGTACTCACGTAGGAGAGAAAACATTATCTTGGGGTGTGCAAACAAACAAGAAAAAGAGCCATTAGCTTCTTTTCATAGTACAAGCCCTGTTTCAGGATATGAAACACGTAAAAAAAAAAAAAAAAAACAGGAAGAGACAGAGCAACAAAGTACCAAAAGCAACAAGCCAAAGAGCAAAATATCACCACCAAGAAACCTCTGTCAGTGAGGAAATTGATTTTACTAGTCTTTGACACCATTTTCCGACCAAAATTACTAATAAGACCATAATTCACCAATTAGAACATTTTGCACAATTGAAGCACCAAATACAAATACTTAGTCCTGCTGCTTTGAGAAACAACAAACCAGTACCGTCGAGATTATAACTTCAACATACATATAAAGACAGAATATATTGACTGTTGTCAGAAACATCCCCTTTAAAAGTATTCAGATTTAGACAAGGAAAACTAATTGATATCCAACCCGTCATTTAGCCATTGAATTTCGTAACTCATGTACAGAGCTTAGAAGAAAAAATGTTCGAAACCGAAAATCAAGTGGATAGTAACATCGTTGAAGAAATGAAATGATGGTCAAATAAAAGGGCTTCTTGTAGTATACGTTTAAACAACTACTCCATGAGGAATTCGTATTTTCACGACCAAAATACAATACTTGTCTATCTTTCAAGCCACCAGCCCCTTCAACTATCGTTGCTTGGAAAATTTCTAGGCCATTAGCAGCTTCAGGATCTGTGGCTACAAATGTTATATTGTAAATTATACCTGCAACAACCCTAGCAGTTACTCTAACAACCTTCTGAACCTCGTAGTTTCGCCCCTATAAGAAATATAATCAAACCAATTACATGTTAAACACTCTAAATAAGGTTGCAAACCAAACAAAAACAATAAATCGGTAAAAAAATCGACAAACAACATAAGGCATTACCTGCTCTGAATTATATCCTATAAGAGCTACAGTTGCCATCTGCCTTGCTTCTAAATAGAATCCCGAATTCTCGTTCAAAGGAATTACAGGATCCCCGCCAGGTATTGGTGGTAAGTGATCATTACCGAACCCCTGTGAATCAACCGAGAACTAGAAGTCATCAAACCATATATCAATTGTTCCATAACCATTTTAGCTGTAAATAGTACATGTGATTTTGTGTAAACAGGCAGGGGAAGTGACAGATAATCAATCTCCTGTGACATTTTGGACTGGCTCTTGAATGTGCTGGGAAGTGGTGTTAATTTAAAGTATAGTTCAGTGTTATGAACACGATTGAGAATGTGCATCACTTTGCTTTAGGCATGTAATAAGAGGATTTCGAAAGCATTTCAGGGCTTACAAAAACTTCCGTCGATATCAAAACTCTTGATTTTTCTCTTCGAATAGGTAACTATTCCTGCCTGGATAGAAAATTGGATGAAAAAGTTGTAAAAAAATTTTAAGCAATATGTACCTATATTAGGTATTAATTCGGCCACAAACAAAAAGCTTAAAACATATACTACTTACTTTGAGCTTTCTTATTGTCTTCGCCCACTTATTCATCTCAGAACGAATTTCTTCCACATCCCTTGAATCACACAAAGGGATCGGCTTCTGCTTTGGCTTCCAATCATTCCCCTCTTCCGTAACTATCTCCCTAATAGAGCTTCCAACATATTAATCTTCCTATCCATAGTAATATTCCAGCACCTCTTCTTGGACTGACAGTCTTTCCAGTTTCCCATAGGACAGGTACATGTTCCATCAAAAACTTAATTAGGAAACATGATGAAAAAGAATGAGAAAACTAAAGGTTTTTACCAAATTTTTAAAAATTAAAAAGAAAACACATCCAAGTTAATTAATAATGGGATGAAAAAGATCGGGAAACTAAGGTTTTTTCACAAATTATATGCAGGATGAAAAGAATAAAAAACTGAGCTTTTTCACAAATTATTAAAAATTGAAAATAAAAGAAAAGCTACTCCATACCAGACGCGGACAAGAAATAAGAATATGTATTTGGAAAAACCGGAACATAAGGAGGAAAATAAAACAACGAAATCCAGTGACCAAAAAAAAATTTATCGGATCCAGAGAAAACCTTATCCAATCCATCTATTTCTTGGGTTTTTTTTTAACAATCTAAACAAAGCCGTCATACAGAAAATTTTTTTTAATTTTCTACACAAGATAATTAAGAAATTCATAGATAACAAGTGGAAATTCGAGTCTATAATAAGTGTCATGGATCCTTAATCTATCTTTATTTATATTATTTAAAAAAAAATTATTTTAACGAATTGAGATGATGTAAATAAATATGGATCAAGTAGATTTGATGCACCTACAAATTTTCAGACAACAAGCTCACATAAACGCTGGATCTAAAACTAAAAATAAAAAACTTACAACATTGATACTTGTAAAAGATCAGGCTAAGAAAGAAAAATTCACGTAAAAGAATTAACAGAATGTTACCAAAAACAAGTCGAGTATTAACGAGCAACCGTCAGCGGAAAATTTTTTGCGATTTGAATAAGCAGACGGACGAGCGAGCGCAGAGAAACGTAAGTTTATTTATTTACCAATAGTATTTTGCTCTAGTGTTCTGCATATACAGTTCGTGTCTATCCTTTTTAAAAGAAAAAAAAATAATGTATATCTGATTTATCCGAATTTCACCATCTTGGATTTGGTTTTCTTTAGTGCACATCATTTTATTCAATTCTAATAAGAAGAAAATTGCTGCATGCAACGAAATTATGGGTCATTACCGACTTATGACATCATTCAGAGTTATAGATTAATTCTTTATTTTATTAATTTAAGGTGGTGTCACTGATCTGGATTAAAAAACAAGTTACGAAATTCAACCTGAAAACAAAATGGAGTGTTTTTTTTTTTTTTTTTAATTCCTTATCGAAACTTATTTTACAATTTAAAGATTATTTTAACATTGATCTTATATGGTTTAGTTATTTGTTTCTAGGATGAGCATTGTTGAGATATGGAAATTTATTGTCGTGTTAAGCCACAAGCCTTGAGAAGAGGTGGCCGAGTGAGTGTAAAAGAGGAGAGAGGTTGGAGTAGGGTTGGCGGAGTGAGCAGAGAAGAAGACGAATAGAGTGGACGAGGGGTGGCGAAGGGAACGGAGAAGAGTAGGCGAAGGGATAGGAAAATGGTGTGGTGGTCTTGACAGGGAAGGAGTGGAGGAATGGTTGTTAGAGTAGGTAGAGGATGAGGAGATGAAGAGAGTGTAGGGGGTGACAAAGGGAATTTAAGTGGTGGTCGAGGGAGAGAAGTAGGGAGAAGAAATTATATTTTGTGAAATTCACTTTTGTATTCTAAAGTTTTGAGAAATTATTAATTTAATCCACTAAATAAAATAGTATAAATTTTTAATAGTCTATTTTGACTCACAAAATTTTATTTATACTACAAAATAAGTTTTGAACAATTATTGCTTCAACCTACTAAACAACCTTGTTATGTTTGTACATTTTACTCCTTAAAAAAACCCAGTACATACCATAATTTGCATATAATGGCCACCCTAAGGACCAGAATGGACGAAATGGCCATTAATAAATGATTTTCATAGTTGAATGAATATATTTGGCCATAAAAAAATTTGCATATAATGGCCACTCTAAGGACCAGAATGGACGAAATGGCCATTAATAGATGATTTTCATAGTTGAGATGACTATATTTGGCCATAAAAAAATTTAATAGACAATATTAGTAAACATTTAACAGGGCATTCTTGACCTTTTGCCGTTATAACTATCATGTGCTTATTTTATTATAACGATGACATGTTACTTGCAAGTAATTATTTAATTTTTGTATGCAAATAGATTATTGGTTAAAGACATTTACCTCACTTGAAGTTTGACTATATTATCAAATAAACTTTGTAATTTTGGCTAAAATATAGTTAACTCCTCTAAATGTTAAATTGTTTAAAAATTACCCCTCACTATTATAATCCATTAAAGATCCTGTTATTCTTGGAAAAAAATTCATCTTAGAGGTCAAAATGCCCTCAAAGAATCAGAAATATTTTTTGAGGGGTACAAATAAGGATTTGACTGGGTTCACCATAACTTTTGGGCTAAACAAATAAAATTTAAGAGCGAACACCACTTTCTTTCTTTAGTAGATATCTGCAGCCATGGATTTTGAATCTGACACACAACCAAAAAAGTGATGGCTCTTTGTGTGTCTCTCATATGAACGCAATGTAGTCATTCCCTTCCCCTCTTTCTTTTTTTTCTTCCTCATTTCTTTCTTCTCCTCTTTTGGCTCCGTCTCCCTCTTATAGTTTCTCCACTTATTCGGTGCAACAGAATCTCTTGCAGCACATGGCTTTCACTCCCTACATAATCTGCCCCTTTTCCTCGTCAACCAGTCTCTTCTCCCCTCCATTCTCCCGTTCAGATCTGCCTTTCGTTTCTTTCTCCACCCACTCTCTATTTTCTCTGTCCCAAACCTAATACAACATAAACACAATAGTTCATCACCATGCACATACAATCTTTTTTTCGACTCCAACTATCAACACTACACAATTTCGGGCAGGCGCAAGTCAAAAATGATGTTGTTGCTCTTGGTCCAAATGGGAAACTTAGGAATTGAAAGGTTTTTCTGTCCGGTGGAAAAAATTGTTCAAAGTTATGAATGGTTAGGACAAAATGTGGTGTTTTGTAAGTTAGCTTCATATTTGAAAACAACAATGGTTGATGAATTCTAAAACTTTAAACAATTACCAGAAGATTGATTTCGGAGAGGGAGAAGAAGAGAGGGTGGGACAAGCAACAAATGCAATATGGGTAATTTAGTCATTATATATATATGTATTAGCATTTCATCTTAAAAAATAAAATCCAGCTCATTAGAAATAGGGATAATTTAGTCTTTTTATCTAGTTCAGTTAATGGAAGTTAGTAACAATGGGTATTTGTAATTTATCCAAACGAAAGAGTTTATTTGATAATACAGTCAAAGGTCAGGAGAAGTAAATGTAATTGATCCCAAGATTAATGATGTATTACATTATTAATTAGGGATAATTTCACATTCCTTCCCTGTGATTTACCATAAAGAAATTTCCCCTCAAATTTAAATAATTACACTTAGACCCCTATTTCATAATTCTAGGTAACAAAAACACACATTTTGCTGATGGTAAACATTAAAATTTTGCTAGTAAAAAATATGAAATTTAATTAGTATAATAGCTTATAAAAATTAGTTATTTTATTAAATATAATTTATACTTAATTTGCTACTAATTATTTAGTAGCTAATTTAATAATTATTAATTGACTAAATTAATAGTCATGGATAATTATTACGAATAAATATCATAGATTTGGTGTTTGACTACAACACTGAACTCTTGTAGTCATAGTAAATTCCCATTGGCTAAAAGAATTACAATTCATGTACAATTACAAAAACAAATCTCATAGGTAATTAAAGATTTATCCTACAATTGAGATATGTATGGTGTCTCTGTAATTAAATCAAACACTTAATAATTATTGTCATCCTTCACACATGCCGAATTCTTATTTGTCAGAAGGTGTTTAAACTCATCTAAAAGGTCCCATGATTTGCCTATAAATAGGATTATTAACCCATCAAAATTCACATACACAAGAAAGCTAAAAAGCTATAGAGATCCTACAAAAATCTCTCTAAGCATCTTCTTAAAAAAACTAGATTGACATTAAATTGTGTTTTACCTTCTTTTAAAAGATTTAAATTGTGTCTTACCTTCTTTTAAAAGATAAAAAAAAAAAATTAATTGAAGAACAGACATTCAAGTTGCACAGAAATTATTTTTCAAAGAAATTATTTTTCAATATTCAAACTGACTGGAGGATTGAAAATTCGTGTTGGTCCAAGACCAAAACTTTTTAGCCCTTGGATTAAATTCCGCCAGGAAATAGAATCAGAGGATAATTTCTTTTCTGTCAAGAAACTATAAACAAAGATTATACTCAATTTTTTGATTATTAATAAAATTCAATTTGTTGCTCAATTCTTCATATGTTATTAATTTAACTCGAAATTTGTGTTTACAATTTTCTGGCATGCCCAATGGAACCATCTCTGCCTCTCATATTTTTTTCCACAAATTCAACAAGTATTATCTCAATTTCAATGGTTCCAAATAAATGCCAAGATACTCAAACTACAAAAAGCAGTGCAAGCTACCTTAAAACTCCAGTGTACTCACTGCAGTAAGGCCATATCTCTTGCTACTAAAAGCCACAAAAAACATGTGGTTAATGTGAAGTCTGCTTACGCTAAAAATGCCAATGCTGACTCTTCAATAATAATGCAAATGCCAATGCTCCTGAAATGTGTAATTCACTTCAAGAATCTTCAGATTTATAGAATCTATTAAGTCAACTTACTATGATAGAAATTCACAAATTGATGGAGCAAAAAGACTTGCAAATCACAAGTCTCATGAGCAAGCTTGAAGCTCGGGAAGAGTCAAGTAATGTTTCAAAAAATCCAAATGCTTCTCACCATGATAAAGGGAAGATACCCACAACAGATGAAAATGACATGCAAACCACTAGCAATCCCAAAGAAGTAACAAAGGATTGCATTCTGTTTTTGTTGCTGGTCTATCTATGCAACAACTACAAGACATGATCATCAACGTGGTTCATGCTCAGTATGGAGAGCCATCACAATTTAACCTTATGTATTCAAAGACATACACCATGGAACGCATTGATAACATGAGAATGCTTGATGGATATCAGCCCCCAAAATTTCAACAATTTGATGGAAAAGGCAACCTAAAACACAATATTGTTCATTTCATCGAGACATGCAACAACACTAGGTCGGAAAGGGATCTTCTAGTGAAGTAATTTGTGCATTCCCTAAAAGGTAATGCTTTCGATTGGTATACTGAGCTTGCAACTAATTCAATTGATAACTGGGAACAGTTGGAATAAGAATTTCTCAACCGATTCTATAGTACCAAAAGAACTGTCATTATGACTGAACTATCTAATGCTCATCAATGGAAAAATGAACCTGTTGTGGATTACATCGATCGTTGGAGAACCCTAAGCCTTAACTACAGGGATAGACTTTCTAAGACATCTGGCATAGAAATATGTATTCAAGGCATGAAATGGAAACTTCGTTACATCCTACAAGGGATACAAGCCCCAACTTTTGAGAAGTTGGCAACCAAAGCTGATAGTTTAGAAATTGGCCGTAATAATGGAATCAAGAGCCACCTGTCTCTGACCCTCGCAAAGAAAAGCAAGAGGCAAAGAAAGGGGCAAGGTCCCATCAAAGGAGGGAAGAAAGAATCAATAGTTGTGACTACTGTTCCTGTCAGAGTAACACTGAATAGCAAAAAAAAGGAAAAACCTAACAAATCTCCTAACATTGAGAGGGGTCGCCCTACATTGAAAGAAAGAGAAGTAAAGCAATATTCATTCCTACATTTTGATGTCTTTGGAATGCTGGATCATTTGTTGGATAAAAAATTAATTGAATTACCTCCATGTAAGCATCCTAAATAAGCCAGACACGTTAATGATCCAAACTATTGCAAGTATCATCACATTGTTAGCCATCCTATAGAAAAATGCTTTGTCCTAAAAGACAAAATTTTGCAGTTGGCTCATGATGGAAGAATAGTTCATGATTTTAATGATGTTATGGATGCAAACTTGGCCTCTATTAAATAGACAGAAAATAATTTCATACTTCCACCAAAACTTGTAGTGACCTAAAAGGACACAATTGGGGCTAGGTAATAGGATTATCCAACCCATTACTCTTTTCCTAGATATTCCACATGTGGATGTTGAAATTATTCTTGAAGTCAAACAAGCGTGGGACGATGATGATAATGGCTGGACATTGGTCACAAGGAAAAAGTGTAAAAAGCAACATACCATTTGTCCTTTGCACCCACAACAAAAGAAATGGAGAAGGAAGAGAACTTCTAATCATCTTACAAGAAGAAACAACCCAAAAAAAAATGACATCTAAAGTAAAATATGATAAAGAGGTTGTTTTAACAAATTCTCGTGCACCAATCACATTGAAAGAATCCTTTCCTAAGAATTACTTTTTCGAGAATAAACAAGATGACATAGTAGTTACATGTAATAATGTAACTGAAAGGATGACAACAAAAATGAAACTTGTCTTGTGTCATCTATAATCAAAACAACTCAAATAGACTTAAAAAATTTATCTTCTAAATTTGACTTGTTCCAAGTGATACAAATGTCAAAAGAAGAACGAGCTGCTTTGATGCAAGTCTTGGAAGATCCTGAAAAGTATTCACTTGAGTTAAAAGACATAGACTTGAGTTCTAATCCTCATTCTACATGTTGTGTTAGCATTACATTTTTTTATGAAGATTTATTACTAGATTCTAAATCACGCAACCGCCTTTTTTTTGTTTCTGGATTTATCAATGAACAAAAGATAAATGAAATCTGTTGTGATGGAGGGACTGCTATTAATATTATGCCTAAGTCAACATTGAAAAAGTTAGTTATGTCAATAGATGACCTAACTCAAAGCCACCTGGGAACTAAGAAGGTTAAAGAGCTTTAGGGATGATTCGCCTTAATCTGATTATCGACGAGTTGAAGGCAACTACATTATTTCATGTGATTGACATGAAAACATCATATAATCTCCTATTAGGAAGACCTTGGACACATAAAAATGGAGTTATAACCTCAACATTGTATCAATGCTTCAAATTCTATAAAAATGGCAGACTATTATCAAAGTGGATACAGATATTAAGCCATTTAATGAAATAGAGGCATATTTCGTCGATGTAAAATTTTATAAGGAATTTGATCAGTTGAAAGAAAATGATGAACTAAATGAAAAGAAACAATTGACTCTTTTAGAACTAGCGGACACAAAAAGGAATAAACTTCCAGAAGTCTCATGTTTGAAAAGATTACTTTCAACTGCAACTGATGCTTCCAAAATCTTTCAGTATGTTCCTAAGCCTCAAAGAAGAGATGGAGAAACTCCATTTTTTGAACACATTATCCCAAAAGAGGGGGACAAAGGAACAAAAAAATGGAAAGAAGTAGATTTCAAAGTTCTGAAAGAAATTCATACATTGCCACTGGTTGGAACAAGCCAGTAAGGAATGATAAAACCTCCTATAAAAGGGCTTGTCAAAGCACTTGGATATAAACTCCCTGACAAATGAACTAAGGAGGGATTCGATCCAAATGCAAACAAATTGATGGTTAACTATGATTTTTTAGCCAAATCATCTAACAATACCAACTGCATGGGCAATGTCTGGCCTAGTACAAACCATTGCATAAATCAAACTTCCTACTGTCGATGCATAAGGAACACGTTCCATGTCTTCTTTCTCTTTACCACTAGATGGAACTTGTCTAGTGCTAAGTCTAAAGTGTTTAGTGGGAGGAATGTTTACCATTTTAGCTTTATCTATATAAAACCTTTGCAAAACCTTTTTCACATACTTTTATTGAGACAACCATACCTTCTTGGATACATTTTTATTGAGACAAACATACCTTCTTGGATACACTATCCTAAGTAATCTGCATACCAAGAATCTGCCTTGCTGGTTCCAAGTCTTTCATGACAAAAAGATTTATCGAGTTCTTTCTTTAACATATCAATTCTGTCAGAATTATGAGCAACAATTAACATGTCATCAACATAAAGTAGTAAAATGATAAAGTCATTGTTAGAGAACTTATGCATGAATACACAATGGTTGGAAATAGTCATCTTGTACCTGTATCCTTGCTAGATCATCACTGAATCAAACTTCTTGTACCACTGCTTAGGAGCTAGTTTTTAAGTCATACAAGTTCTTCTTCAACTTGCAGACCAAATTCTCCTTACTCTTAATCACCAAGCCTTCCGGTTGCTCCATATAAATTTTCTCCTCCAGATCACCATGAAGGAATGCAATTTTCACATCTATTTGCTCCACTTCAAGATCAAGACTCGCTACCAAACCAAGTACTACTTGGATAGAAAACATCTCTACAACAGGAGAGAAGATTTCTGTAAAGTCAATACCCTTTTTCTGACTGAAGCCCATTGACCACCAATCTGGCTTTATACTGTGGAAGTAGATCCTTCTTCATTCTTCAATCTGTAGATCCACTAATTTTTCAAATTTTTCTATTCTTCGGTAGCTTCACTAACTCAAATGTGTGGTTGTCATGTAGCGATTTCATTTTATAATCCATAACATTAACCCCCTTTGTCTTTTGCCCACTCTTCATGGCCTCATTGTAGCTTATACGCTGGTTCTTCCCTATCAGTGAGGAGTACTACTCATTAGATAAATAACAAGTAGATGGAACTCTAGCCCTTATGACCTCCTTAGTGGAATTTCAGGTTCATTAACTCTACCAGAGGATCATCTACCTCAGCAGTAACATAGTAGCATCACCTCACTTTGATCATCCTAATGTCTTACCTCATCATGATTTTCATTATCAACTACATCAGGCACACGTGTCGCAGTAGTCAAAACTGGATCTAAGTCTACCAAGCCATTAGTACTTGTAGACTCCGACTTCTCTTCATTGCCAATATCTTCAATGGTTTGATCCTTCATGAAGATAACATCACAACTTCTCACTAGTTTCTTAAAATTTGGATCATAAAATCTACAGCCAAATTCACCATGACCAGAGCCAACAAAGATGTGCGATCTAGTCTTAACCTCCAACTTGGACTTCTCATCTTTAGGCACATGCACAAATAGTCATCAAATAATAGTCTTTTGGTGCCTTATATCCTGACTGTCTATAATAGTCATCAAATGGTCCAAGATATTTGCCACCATTGTCAGTATGATACATTTTAGCTCCTTACATGTTTCTCTCTCAACAATAGCTTAAAATTGTTTAAACACACCAAGCACCTGATCTTTTGATTTCAAGGCATGCACTCACAATTTTCTTGGACAGACATCAGTAAATGTGACAAAGTAGAGTGCACCACCAAATGTTTTCATTTTCATCAGACCACAGAGATCTCAAGCAACTCTGATTTCCTTGTTGGAGGATGATTCTTGAAAGAGATCCTGTTATGTTTCCCTACCAAGCAATGTGCATATCTTTCCAATTTAGTAGTTTTCAACCCAGAAAGTAAATTTTTCTTGGCCAAACAACTAAGTCCCTTCTCATTGATGTGGCTAAACCTCTTGTGCCATAAATCTAAAGAGACTTCAACTATATTGACATAATCAATGCACACAAAAGCCTTGGTCCAGTACAAGCCCAAACTCTTCTTTCTGCAAATTACAATCAAAGAACCCAGCGATATCTTGTACTGCCATTACCTTAGGCGCTAATATAACCCGCATTATTCAGCACAACAATCAAAATCAAATTTAGACGAACATCCGGTGCATATCTGACATCTCGTAAAATCAACGTCACTCCAGTGCAGGTTTCAATACAAAAGTCCCTACGCCAACTACCCTCGACTAATTATCATAACCCATCTTCAGTATCCCAAAATCACCAAGAGTATAAGATATGAAAAAATCCTTCCTTGATGTCATATGGAAGCAGGCACCACGGTCGACGACCCAATTTGATTCATCATTGGCAACATTGATTATATTTTCATCCCAGACAATAACTAAATCAATTGTAGTAGTGGTAACTATACGATCATCACTATTACTATCATTCTTTTCTTGTTTACCTTTGTTCTCCCTTTTTAGCTTATTGTAATTTTTCTTGAGTGTCCTTTCTTGCCACAATAATGACACTCCAGATTCTCATACCTTGATTTTGATTTGCCAGTGTCCTATTCTAGCCTCTATTGGATTCTCCTTTATCTCTGGTTCTGCCTCTCCCTCAATTTTTCGTAATTAACACGTCGAACTGTGAAATCGATGCCTCTTGAGTCTTTCGTCTCACCTCTTCATTCAAAATGATCTTTCTTCACATAACTTAATATCATAGCACCACTAGGAGCAGAATTGGTCAACGTGACATGAAAATTTTCCCAAGAATCTAATAGAGTATTAAGCAATTAAACTCCAATAATCTCATTCTCAAATCTGACATCCATGTTTGACAATTAGAATGATTGGGATTTAAACAAAATGATGAGTTAAATGTTGATTTAATTTTGCAATCTCTACCTGATAGCTTTTATAGTTCGTGATGAACTATAATATGAACAAGTTATCCACAACTCTCACTGAAATGTTGAATAGGCTAAAAACTGCTGAGACAACTATTAAAAAGGAAAGGAAACAAGTGATGGTTATTGATTCTTCTAATATGAAGAAAAAGAAATCCAAGGTTTTGATAGATTTTGGGAAAGCCGAATCTGGGTTAAAACCAACCCCTATAATCAAGAAGGATAAGGCTAAGGGTACCTATTACCATTGTGGAAACGAGGGCATTGGAAAAAGAACTACAAGGCTTATATTGATACCTTGAAGCAGAAGAGGCTTAATGAAGCTTCTAATTCAGGTATGTTTATGATTGAAATCAATATTTCTACTTCTAAATCAGATTCTTGAATATAAGATACCGAATCAGCATCTCATATTTGTAAAAATATGTAGGGGCTAAAGAGAAGTAGAATATTGACTAAAGGAGAAGTAGACCTGCGCGTGAGAAATGGAGCAAATATTGCTGCATTTGCCGTAGGGACTTATTATCTTTTTTTTGCCTAGTGGTCTTGTTTTAGAACTTAAAAACTGTTATAATGTTCTATCTCTTTTTAGAAATATTATTTCTATTCCATGTTTAGACACTAATGGTTTTGTCATTATGCAAAAGAATAAATGTTGTTCTTTTTTCACGTGATGGCCTTACATTATGTATGGATCTATTTGTTTGAATAATGGTCTTTATATTCTAGACATGAAAAATCCAGTTCTCAACATAAATCCAAAAAGGTCCAAAATTGATAATTTGAAATAATCTTTCCTTTGGCATTGTAGACTTGATCATATAAACGAGAAATGTATTCCTAAATTACACAAGAATGGTTATTTGGGATCATTTGATTATGAATCATATGATATATGTGAATCTTGTTTACTTGATAAAATGACCAAATCATTTGTTACTGGAAAAGGTGTTAGATCTAGTGAGTTGCTGGAGCTAATACATACTGATGTTTGTGGTCCTATATCAATTCATGCTAGAGGAGATTTTTCATACTTCATTATTTTTACGGATGATCATTCTAGATATGGTTATGTATACTTAATGAAGTATAAGTCTGAAGCCTTTGAAAGGTTCAAAGAATTCAGGAATGAAGTTGAAAAATAACTTGATAAAAGTATTAAAATACTTTTATCTGATCGAGGTAATAAGGAGAATTCTTGAACCAAGAGTTTCAAGATTATCTTAAGGAGAATGGGATTTTACCTCAATGGACTCCTCCTTATACACCACAACTACATGGTGTATCTGAGAGACGTAATCAAATTCTATTGGATATGGTTCGATCAATGATCAGTCTTGCAGATCTCCCAAAATCGTTTTGGGGCTATGCTCTTAATACTACCTCCCATTTATTAATCGTATTCTATCAAAAGTTGTTGATTTCTTTATGTATGAGATATGATTTGGAAAGAAACTTAAACTTTCATACTTGAAGGTTTTGGTCTACCCTGCTTATGTGAAGAGAGTAAAATATGACAAAATTGAACCTAAATCAGATAAATGCCTATTTGCGGGGTATCTAAAGGAGACGTTTGGATCCTATTTCTATAATTTCATTGAGCAAAAGGTGTTTGCCTCAAAATATGCCGTCTTTCTAGAAAAAAAGTTTATTCTTGAAAGGGCAAGTGGGAGCAAAATAGATCTTGAAAAAGTGTTCAAGAAATATATTATGGTATTGATCAACAAATGGAACAAGAGCTTCAATCACATGATGATGTGATAGAGGATGAAGCTAATGATACACAAGCTCTTCATAGGACTACTAGGATATGTTGTGCTCTAAAAAAATATGAGTTTCTTGTAAATGGGCACAATGATATATTAGTCATTACGAATGATGAACCTACATTTTATGAAAAAGCATTATTTGATAAAGACCCTCAGAAGAGGCTAGAAGCTATGAAATCTAAAATGGATTCCATGTATGACAATAAGGTATGGACCTTAGTCGATTCACCTGAAAGGATTAAACCAATAGGGTGCAAGTGGGTCTTTAAGAAAAAGACCGACATGGATGGTAATGTGATTACGTATAAAGTGCGATTGGTGGCAAAAAGGTTATACATAAAGACAAGGAGTTAACTTTGATAAAACTTTCTCACTAGTTGCAATGCTAAAATCTATTCAAATTTTACTTGCGATAGCTGCATATTATGAGAGTTATGAGATTTGGCAAATGGATATAAAAACTGCTTTTCTTAATGGAAATTTGCAAGAAGAGGTGTATTTTATACAATTTGAAGGGTTGATATTCACAGATCCTAACAAAGTATGCAAGTTACAAAGGTCTATTTATGAACTAAAGCAAGATTCTAGGAGTTGGAACATCCGTTTTGATAAGACAATCAAAGAGTTTGATTTTATCAAAAATGAGGATGAACCTTGTGTATACAAGAAGGTTAGTGGGAGCGTTATTATTTTTTTGATACTTTATGTGGATGACATATAATTGATAGGAAACGATATACCTATGTTTCAAAGTGTAAAGGTATGGTTGTTCAAGAATTTTTTTATGAAAGATTTAGGAGAGGCAACCTATATTTTGAGAATGAAGATCTATAGAGATAGATCTAAAAGGTTGCTTGGTCTTGCTTAATCAACGTACATAGATAAGATGTTAAAGAGGTTTAGCATGGATCAATCAAAGAGGATTACTTACCAGATGTCTCGTGGTGTGTACCTTTCTAATGACATGTGTCCTAAGACAGATGTCAAAAGAGATAGCATGAAAAGGATCCTTATGTTTCGACTATAGGTTCTAAATGTATGTTATGTTATGTACTAGATTCGATGTCTCATATGCTCTAAGTGTTACCAGCAGGTTTCAATCTAACCCAGGGAGTACTTATTAGATAGCAGTCAAAAATATTCTTAAGTATTTAAGAAGGACTAAAGATTTATTCTTGATCTATGGTAGGCAAGAATTGACAGTTTACGGATATACAGATGCTAGTTTTCAATCTGACAAGGATGATAGCAAGTCTCAATCTGGATATGTATTTACTCTTAATGGTGATGCGATCAATTGAAAAAAATTTCAAACAGGACACCACGGCTGATTCTACAATAGAAATCGAATACATTACAATTTCAGAAGCAACAAAAGAGGCAGTTTGGATCAAAAAATTTGTGACTGAATTTGGAGTGATTCCTTCCATTAGAGATCCTATAATACTAGGTCTCTTGTATTGTGATAACAATGGAGCTATTGCACAAGTAAAGGAACCCAGGTGTCAACAGCCATCTAAACATGTATTACGGCGCTATAATTTGATTAGAGAGATCATTGATAGAAATGAAGTAAAGATAGAGAAGATCCCCACGGATGAGAACATCGTTGTTCCGTTCACTAAAGCCTTATCTCAGAAGAAACATGAGAGTCATGTTAAATCATTTGGTTTTAAGTACATGAATGATTGACTTTAGTGCAAGTGGGAGTTTATTAGTGTATGCCCTAAAATCAATTTATTTTAGGAATAAATTACATTTTTATATTTATGTATATTTTGTAATACGGCATTTTTCAAATAAAATATATATATGTGAATCATAAAGATTTATGTTTTAATTATATTTTATTCGTGTATATCCCTAATCGTAGTGTATAACACTAGTAGATTAGCACATAAAAATATGTAGATACTTATTGAGAATAAGTGCATCGGATTGATCCGCTAAGAGTATATCCACACGAATTATTATTTATTTGCCTGTGGATTAATTTCTTTGTGATAGTAGTGTAATGGTCCTTTGACATGAGGTTATGAGTTTATCTTAACTGTGGATTATTATATTTTTTGCTTTATTAGTCGTTACTCTTAATGAATTGCACATACTGTAGAGTTCGGGTATAATATGAATCATGATAATATAAAATATAACTAATAAAGGATTCACCACTCCTTATAATAGGATAGTATATCCCAGTATGGCCACTTCTTGAAATACGATTCGAAAATCTTTACACAAAGTGAAAATAGAATTAAGAGTATTTTAAATTATATTTCAAGTAAGTTGTATTTTGGAAAGAAGTAAATTTGATTAATTCAATAAGAGTTGGCATTATATCTATACTCTTGAATTAATCGGGATATAAGTTGGTGAAAGGATAAAAATTACATAGAAACTAATCACGGATGGGTGATGTCGAACCACTTGACATATCTCAACACTTGGGTGGTCATGTCATGCTTTGCTAGAAGCCAATTTTGATCTATAAGTGTAAATTAATTAATTGGAGACTTAATGATAAATTAAAGGTGTTTAATTTATCTAATACTAATTAATTTAGAATTATAATTTATACTTATTGCCAACGTGATTGGGAACCTAAAGGGTCACACACTGAAGGATAATTAATTCAGGATTAAAATGATTTGATAAGTATGAGATACGTATGAATTAATTTATGAGATAAATTAATTTTTGGACTCAATTGTAATAAGATATAAATGTTAGGAGCTAATATGTAATATATATTAAAAGTTCTAATGGTTTTATATTTATTCATATGCCCTTAACCCAAATTAATTAGGATTATTGTAATTCTCTAAATCCAATTTAATTGAGATACTAGATATATATATATATATATATATATTATATTATATGTATGACAAATATATATATATATATATATTATATGTATGTATATATGGTTAGTACTGGGATGAAGTACTAATACGGCACATAAAAAGCAAACAAAAGAAAAGCCGTGGCAATTTGATTAAAACGTGAAAGTCACGTTTTAAAAAAAAGGAAATATAATTGTGGAGTTAGCAATCTATGGTTTGAGTTAATTAATTTTGTGAAAATTGTTGATTTAATTATTTGTGTGGATATCATTAGAGGCCGGACACTTGTGCGCCTTGTGGATTGATGTCCCAAATATCTTGGAGATTTTACTGCAATTTTAAGGTATAATCTCCATACTTCTCCATACTTTTCTTGTATTACGCATAAATTAATCAAAGTAATCTGTGATAAGAAAATAAAATTTTAAATTCCATTGAATTATTGGTTATTTACTTTCTTATACTTTCCACAATGCGCCATAATATACAGAAAGCACAAAATGGAGTGTCAAGTGGTTTACTTGCTACAAGGCCATTACAGGTAATGATACGATTCCGCTAGGCATTTTCTGATTTATACATGTCTATCAATAATCTTTTGCTGATCTTTTGTTTAGTGATTATTGATATGCTATACTAATATCTGACCAATGTAACAATCTTGTTTTACTTTGCTATTTGTGTAGGAACCTCAACTGTCTGCATATAAACAGTTCGACATTCACTCAAAGCCCATAATTTTGTAAAAATCCAGTTGCCTAAATGGTTATATCAAATAACTGGGAATAATGTTGTTGGATAAATATTGTTCTCAGCCTAAAAGCTATAAAAGCTTCATGGCGACTTTATATTGACTATAGGCTCCACACAAGAATATCCTTAATAAGTTGTTTACATGTTATTGAATCATCAGAAATGTAACATATTTTTGATATATTCCTAATCAATTTGCTTATCAAGATCTTTTTTCTGCGTACGATCTCCCACATAGATGGCTATCATTTTCAAATCTTCATACCATAACTAAATTTCATATGATAAACTTCAGCTATGCAGCACCAAATTGGTGATTGGACAAATTCAACAAAGCACCTGATTTTTTTCACTTAAGTTAGGAGTGTAAGGTGAACTTCATATAGAATGTTAGATGTAGATGACAATGAATTTAATAATGATATAAAAAAGATCAAAAGATGAGACTTCGGTATATTTTATGTGAGACAAAAACAGAATAATGATCTCAGAATACTCCTGCAGATATTTGGGGAGATAATTTTATAATTTTTACAAAATTTTAGAAGATAAAATCCTATTTTTATAAAGGTATTATTGAAATTTTAGAAAATATCAAGGGAATTAATATAGTTTTGAAACTCTTGGAGGATAATGCTATATAAAAGCATACATGGGGAACAATTTTATATATTTTCAAAAAGTTTAAGGGGCAAATTCTAATTTTTTATAATAATATAATATAATTTCAAAAAATTTAAGAAGAGAAAAACATAATTTTGAGAATCATAAAGGGGGACCCCTACCCATCTCCCTAATCATCCGGCCATGAATGGAAATAATATCCGCTTTGAATTCTTAGAGAAAGGGAAGGGGACGTACTAGCCCTCGACGTCTGAGAGGAAAACGCTCAGGCGATTAAGAGTACCTTTGTCGATGGGTACGGCAAGGGTGTGGCAAGGAAGACGCTTTGGGAAAGCATCTAACTAGGTCGAGAAGGAAAGGTATAAAACAATACAAAAGATATTTATAGTTGTATTTGGATAGGTAAATTTAGGGAAAGATTTGAAATCTACCAATCTATTGAACAGAATTGTAAAAAGTTAAAATGAATATATTTTTTCACCTAAATTAGAATTTATTTGAAATTCATCTTATATGCAACAAATTTGCAAGTTTGCAAAAAAACAAACAAGAAATATAGTTACAAAATATGAAATATATGAATTTATGAAATAAAGTATTAGAATCTCTAGGATATCTCAATATATTGAGAAAAAGTCTTTGGATTCTTTACTTCAAACGGTTATCCGAAGACTTCACATCTTGTTCTCGAAACAAGTATCAACTAAAAAAATTTTGATATGGAAAATTTGAAGAACACATATAAAAATTTTCAAATCTTGATATATGTAAATCTTTAGACTTGAAGAGTTTGAAATTTAGAGGTTTCATAGCTTTTTAAACTTTAGAAATATGTGTTTTTGTGTTTAACCTACTAAAGGTGATATCTATTTATAGGTATGTGGGAAGAGAGTAAATTGGAAAACTTTTATTACATGTATGCCTCCTTACTTGCAAACAAACAGACAAATTCATATCTCTTCACATATAATAGATAAAAATGTTTAAGGACTAAGCTATTTGTTGTTATCTCACTATTTTAATTCATTAATAAATAGATAAATACTGTGTACATATCTTTCCTATTTGCAGACATGTGACATGACACCATTTAATTGGCAAAGTCAATTAAATTATTTGATTGGCCGAACCACCTTACATTGATATGTGGATGAATATAATTGGATATAAAATAACCAATATTACAAAAAATATATGACATGTGACAATATTTAATTGGACCATAATCACACCAATTAAATTAGTTTATAGACAAATTAGAATTTTAATTGAAATAAAATCTCCCAATGTCTACATATCTTTATACATTTTTTAATTGGGTAATTAAAATGTATTATTATTTATCCTAAATATACTCCAATAAATAAATTTCAAATATTTCTTTTCAGTAATCATTTATATTTAAACATGCGAAATTTTTTATTTATAATTTATCCAAAATATTCTCTCTATTCCTTTTCCCTCCAATTTTTTTTTTCAGTAATCATTTATATTTAAACACTCAAAATTCTTAAAAATTATCAGATTATATCAATAAGTTTATTTTGATGAATAGATCAACATAATTTAAAACTAAATATATTCAAAAATACTTTATCACTCAATTTACCTGAAATATTTGGATGGCGTATAATGGGACAAAATCAAGATAAAGTATAATTGTTTAATCAAACGGAAAAAATTAATGTTTTGGTCATCAAATTTTATGTATAGCAAAAATATAAAATAAATAATACTATTATGTACAGTTGAGATTTTAAAAAATAATTTAAAATCATATTTTTATATGATGTATTGGAGAAAAACTTTCTTCAATTAATGCAGATGAACCTAACCCATAATTAGAATTCAACCTCGCAATTTAGAGTCAAGACTCAAGAGTAAATCTCTCACTATTGTATGCACTGTGCACTAAATAAATATTTTAGACCATTTCATGATATGATTTTCTAACTGATGTCAATACATATTTACCTTTCAACAATGTAATATAAACTGATTAAAAGAAATTGATAATATGAATGCTTATGGTGTGTCTTTTTTGCTTTTTACTAAATGTTTAGGGAAAATAATTAGGTAGATTCGGTCTTTAACCCCACTTGGAGACCCTGTGGTCATAATTAAACTTTAACGAATCTTGGTTACATCAGCTGATGTCATAGATTCTCTAAAATTTAATCCACACCACAGGGTCTACAAGTGGGAGCCAAAGACCGGACCTACCTAAGTATTTGCCAACGTTTAGAATGTAAGGACAACCGAAACTATATAGTTTGCTAGGCAATATTGCCAAAGCAATTGGATTACTATAAAAGACAACATTGCCATTATCCATTATTGCTATGCAAATTATATTTAGAAATTGTGGGGTCCAAATATCCCCTATTATTTCTCATAGGTTTCCAGTCACCTCTCTCTATATATACTATATTCAAAGGTTACAGTGCACCATCCAAGATTTCTCCTCTCTCATCTCGTCTATCAGCGATCAACGAATTTCGACCTCTCATTCTGTCTTTATTCTCCATTCATCCTTCTTCGATCTCCTCATTCTCTCTCTCTTTGCTCGTCGGACTCTTTATTTGTCTCTCTTTGTTCTTCTATCTCCTATCTCAGTCATTTAATTAGTTTTGATTATTGTTTAATGATGATTTTGCATTTGAATGATGTTTTTTGAGCTAATTAGAATTTCAAAATATTTATTTATCAGTGGTTTGGAAGGATTGAATTTGTTGAAAAATTGGGTTCTAGGAAAACTTTTGTTTTGATTTCACATTGGTCATTACCGGATAATGAAGTTAATTCCATTCATTAGATCATATTCTTCTCAGGCTCATAGGGTTAGATGATGATGTTCAGGATTAGCACATGATACATTTTTCTAGAATGTTCTAGAGGTGCTTATGTGGTGACCTCATTAAAGGCAAATATGTAATTTCATTGTAAGTTCATCTAGTAGTTTAAAACCTCAACCCCTCTCATGTAAATCTATAAATAGGGGGGTTAGGTGTAAGGATTGCTATCTGGAATATTTACTGGTAAGCTCATCTACAATACAAAACTCTCTCTTATGGTCAAGAGCTACCGGCAAGCTCAATTGCCACTTTTTACGAGCTGGCAAAGTCTTTCCTTTGTCATTTTAGAAGCAAGTCAGTATTACAGAAAGACACGTCACACCTCATGAATATCTGCCAGAGGTCAGATGAGTCACTTAATAAGTTTTTGGATCGCTTTAATGATGAAGAGATCCAAATAAAAATTGTTGATGAGAGGATTCTGGTTGTTGCATTCTGAACCGGCATCCAACTTGAGAGCCTCAATGCCGAATGGAATGGCTAAGAAGATGCTGGAGTCTTACTCCGAACTGCTAGAAAGATCATTAGAGTTCATCCAAGGGGAGGAGTCAAATAGGACAGAAAGAGAACTGTACGACTCACAAAAGGAAAAGACTCGAAGACTTCGAATCCCTCGTCCTTAAAAAAGCTAAAGGTCATGGACAGGCTGAACTATCTCCAAGTCCAACCATTAGCTAATCGGGTGGTATACCCAAACAATAATGTTGAATCCGAACCCCGAGGACCAGAAGCCTCCCGAACTCTGACTTCGCTCCATTTAATACATCAAGGAGGGAGATCTTGTACCAAATACGGCATATAGGAGTTCTATAGACCCCCTTCAATGATATAAGGTCCTAATCAAAGGGACAAATCAAAATATTATGCGTTCCACGGCTAACACGGTCACGACACCGAGGCCTGCAATAATTTGATTAAAATAGAGAAAGCCATTCAAGAGGGGCACCTACTGTAATTCATCATCCGAACCGTTATCGAGTTCCAAACAAATGTCAATAATAGAGCCAATAAGATGCAGTCGTGCCCACCTCGTCAACAGAACCAAGGGGACCAGAATCGGAATAACCCTTTAGTGCGAGAAGAACTGGTCTGCGTAGTCGGAGTAATAAATACAATAGCCGGAGGACCAGCGACGGGTGACTCCAATAATTCCAGAAAGAAATATGCAATCTATGTCCTAGCCATATGCCACATAATGATCCTGTGGTGATCCATGTGAACGTGGTCGACTATGAGATGCATCGCGTATTCGTGGATACCGGGAGCTTAGCGGATATCATTTTCTGTGATGCTTGGATAAAAATGCACATTGATTCCTTCCTAATAAAACCCTTCAAAACTCTATTGGTCTGCTTCACTGGTGATTCGGTCATGCCTGAAGGGCAGATAATGCTTTTTTTTTCCTCAGGACTCTTCCGAAGAACAGAATTGAGATGACTAACTTTATCATCGTGAAAAAGAATAGTTCTTATAATATGATTATAGGTCGTCCCACGTACAATACACATACAGAATTCTCCCCTCAGTGTTTCACGTCGGAATAAAGTTCATGCTGAATGATGAGTCCGAAGGCACGGTGATCGAAAATCAGTAGGAGGCCCGAGCCCGTTATATGATGTCCCTGCGATCTCAATCACAAACTATGTCTATCGCGGACAAAGCATTCCTGCAAACTTTTGACGCCCCTTCCACTCTTAATGGTCCCGAGAAGCTAACGATGTGGGAGAGGAACGCTTGGTACCACTTGGTAATGCTGTTGAGATCCCAGAGCTGCCTGAACCTAAAGGGAAGGGCAAAGCTAAAATTGAGCCACAGGATGACGTCCCCATCGAGGAGATATCACTTGACCCGAACATCCCAGACAGGAAAATAAAGATTTGCGCAACTCTTCCAACAGAATATAAAGCTCTTCTCTTAAGACTTCTCGCAGAATACAAAGATGTGTTCGCCTAGACATTTGAGGACATGCTGTGTAGCCCTCGTGAAATTATCGATCATAAGCTTGCTAGGGTTGACCCAACCTACAAACTAGTCAAACAGAAGAAACGTCTGGATTCTATTAGCTGAAATCATTAGGGAAGTACTATATCCTACTTGGCTATGTAATCTAGTCCTTGTAAATAAACAAAATTCTTCATGACGAATGTGCCAAGACTTCACTGATTTGAATAAAGTATGTCCAAAGAACAGTTACCCATACTCTCGGATTGATACCGTAGTTGATTCTTTTGTAGGGTTTTATGTGCCAAATTTTTTATTTGCGTTTAAAGGTTTTCACCATATATATATATATAGCCAAGGAAGATGAAGAGAAAATATCTTTCATCACGACCGAGGCACATATTGTTACGAACGATGCCCTTCTGGCCCAAAAATACCGGAGCAACATATCAAAGGATCGTCAATAAGGCGTTTAAGTCCCAAATAGGACAAAATATGGAAGTCTATATCGATGATATGGTAGTGAAGAGCCGAGCCTTAGAAGAATCCATAAAAGATTTAAGTGAGACAGAATTTGAGACGTTGAAATCGATTCGCATGAGGCTGAACCCAAAAAAAGTGCACATTTGGGGTACCCTAAGGAAAGTTCCTAGGATTCATTGTCTCTCACTAAGGAGTTGAGGCAAACCCTAAGAAAGTGCAAGATATAATTAATAGGAACACTCCTGCCTCGGTTAAAAAAGTTCAAAGACTAACTGGTAGAATGACAGCCCTGAATCGATTCCTGTGAAAATCGACAGAAAGAGGCCTACCATTCTTCCAACTCACAAAGAAAATAGAAAGTTTCAAATGGATAGAAGAAGCCCAGAAAGCCTTTGAAGAGCTAAAAGTATATTTGAACAACTTACCAAAGCTCACATCTCCTCAAAAGGGAGAACCCCCATACTTTTATATTTCGATTACGGATTTGGCAGTTAGCTCAGTTCTGCTAAAGCAGGATGAGCACAATAAACAATGTCCTATATATTTTTTGAGTAAAGCGCTTCAAGGACTGGAGAAGAACTACACACCTATCGAAAATGTTGCAAAGTTCTCTTTGGTAGAATCAGCTCAGAAACGAAGGCCTTACTTTCACGGCCACAAAATAATCATACTGACTAACCTTCTGCTAAAAAATATATTGAGCAAGCTTGACACTTCTGGAAGAATGTTAAAGTTAGCTGTAGAGTTATTCGAGTTTGACATTGAGTTCAAGCCTCGGACAGTGGTAAAAGAGCAAGTTTTTGCAGATTTCATTGCAGAAAATTACGGGATCGAGAGCATCGACCTCGTCATGATAGTCAAACAATCCAAAGAATCACAGATCGGAAAGGACCTAGTATGGGAGCTACATGTTGACGGGACTTCATGTGAATCCGAAGCTGAGGCAGGAATAATAATTCGATCCCCGGTGGGGAATTATCTTACATATGCCCTCATATTCGGATTTCCAACAACAAACAATGAGGTTGAATATGAAACACTCATCGACGAAATAAAAATGGCTCATCAAATGGGAGCCGGAACCATAAAGGTGCATTCTGACTCCCAGCTAGCTATGAATGCCCTCAAAGTTTAGGGAATTATGAGGCCCAAGGCATAATATTGAAGAAATATCTGTCTGAAGATAAGAATTGGATGTCAAAATTCAAAAACGGACGTGGTTAAATCTCCCGAGCCAAGAATACATATGCTAACGCCTTATCCAAACTAGCTTCGGCGATGTACTCTCATTTAACCAAGGAAGTATTAGTGGAGATATAAGACTTTAGGTATGTAGATCTTGCTAAAAAAAGTTTAGATATCCATGCGGATCTCGGATAGATGGAATCTATAGTCAATTATCTCGAGGACAATAAGCTCCTTGAATATCCAACCGAAGCTAGAAGGACTAAGTATAGAGTAGTCAAATACATGCTTATTGAGTTCTATACAAAAAGGCTTATTTGTGCCCACTGCTGAGGTGCCTCCCTCCGAGGCTAAATACATCTTAAGAGAGGTATACGAAGGCATGTATGGAAGCCACATCAGACCGAGAAGGTTGGCTAGCAAAGTCCTATTAGTTTGGTATTATTACGCCAACTTTACACACAAATGCAGATATTCTAGTGCAGCAGTGCCATCAATGCCAAGTACATGCACCTATTCCACGAAAACTAGGTGCGGACATGGTTCATATTCAGAGCCTATGGCTATTTGCCTCGTAGGGGATATATATCCTGGGCCTACTGCCCAGAGCAGTTGACAAACTTGAGTTCCTAGTAGTGGCAGTCGATTACTTCACCAAATAGATAGAAGTTGAGCCCCTATCCACAATCTCAGAAAAGGCCATAGAAAAGTTCTTCTGAAAAAACATCGTATGCCGATTTGGTATTCCCTCTGTGCTTATTTCAGATAGTGGAAAGCAATTCGAAGTAGAACCTTTTAAGAGTTTTCGCTCTACCCTCGGCATTAAACAATATTTTACTTTGGTCGCACATCCACAGTCGAATGGACAAACAGAAGCTTGCAACCGAATTCTGTTGATGGGACTCGAGACTCGATTAGAGTGAGCCAAAGGAGAATGGGTTGATGAACTACCTAGTGTTCTATTAGGCGTATCGGACTACCCTTCGAACGGTCAATAGAAACACCCCATTTAGCTTGACCTATGGGTCCGAGGCTGCAATTTTTGTTAAAATTGGGTTGCCCACGGCTCGGGTCGCACTTTGCGACTTGGAACAAAATGATGACGCCCTGAGAGTTAGTCTGGATCTACTGGAAGAAAAAAGGTTGGACACGTCTATCAGGAAGGCAAAGTACAAGTAGGTCATGGCTAAATATTATAACTCTAAGGTCAAGAGTAGATACTTTCGGCCTGGGGACTTGGTGCTTCAAAAAAATGAGGCGATCCGAGTGTAAAGAATGGAAAAACTAGAACCGAATTGGGAAGGTCCATATCATGTAACAGAAGCACACAATTTGGGCTACTATAAGCTAGTCGATATAAGAGGGGAACCTATCCCTAGAATGTGGAATATTGTGAATTTGAAGAAATATTATCAATAAATGTAATAAAAATTGCTTTTTCTTGAGAAAAAGATAACGATTATTCGATAAGAAGCATGACTACAAATAAAGATGGTTTTCAAGGGACAGAGACCTAGTGGTCCCCCCTCAAGAGTTGAGACTTAGTAGCCCCCTCATATAAAATCGAACTGATCCAACCCTAAGAGGTCTGGCTCAAATTCAATAAAAAAAATCTTGAACTGGTCCGACCCTAAGAGGTTAGGCTCGAATTCAAAAAATAAAAATATTGAACTGGTCTAAACCGAAGAGGTTAGGCTCAAGTTCAAAACAAAGCAAATTCAGAGGACAGAGACCTAGTGGTCCCCTCTTAGAGGCTGAAGCTTAGTAGCCTCCCCTCATACAGAAGTAAACTTATCCGACCCTAAAAGATCCGGCTCAAGTTCAAAATAAAGCAAGACAAAACTGATCTGACCTAAGAGGTCCGGTTTCGACTCAACAAAAAGCAAATTCAACCCTAAGAGGTCCTAAGAGTGTAAAGGCCAAAGAGGCTAAAACTTTGGATTGGAATTTCATAAAAGTTTTCCTCTCAGGAAGTTGATTTAATTCCTCCTTGACCTTCTACAGAGAATCAGGCAAGATTCAATCAAGATCAAGCAAAGGAAAAACCTATTTATAATCTTTGACAGTTAAGTATTTTGAGTGTGATGCTCAATTAAGTTCAAAAAAAGGGAAAATTTGATTGCAATTTTGAATACTTAAAATATTTTGGGTTTGATACCGTGTTACAAGTTTAAATATTTTGGGTTTGATACCGTGTTACAAGTTTGTTGCTTTTAATTGCAGGAGATAATTGCAAGAAAAATGGAGGTAGTATATTAAAAACAAAGTCAAGAATCCTAAACTATTATATTGAGGATCCTATCTTTTACAATTATGAAGCTTACAACATCAGCCTAATTAGCTGCATTGGAAGGCCCCACGTTGGAAGGTCAGACTGAAGAATTGGAAGATGGACCCTCGAGTTCCAGTCCAGCCTCTGGGATAAAAGATATAGGCTTACCCTGGTCCGAGGTTGCGATCTCAGGAGCTCCGAGGATCGGTACGGGCCTTAAATTGCAGATGGTGCCTGTAAAGTATTGATGACCTCCTCATTGATGGAGGCATCATAAGGCAGCCCTTGGTAAAGTTCAGAATTCCTCACCAAGCGGTCACATGCCAAAGTGAACCCCATGGTGAAGACATTCTTGGTGAACTCTTTTAGCATTGCGTCTGCCTCTTCCGAGGCGACAAATACATTTCTCTCTCGGATCAGAAACTCGTTCTCCCGAGAGTTGAACTTTGCCTCGGCTAGTTCTGCCTCTTCTTGAAGTTGAAGAATTCTTTTCTTGAGATCAACGATTCTCTAGTCTCGATAGTGATGTCTACTTGAAGAGTCTTCTTCTCTAGTTCGGACTAGCAGAGTCTATCCCGAACTTCATCCAGCTCAACCTTTCACTCATCATATTTTTTGTCGACCTCGATGTTGCACTTCATCTCATTGGCCTCATTGCCTTCTCCACCTTCTGGTCTGCCATAGATCTAGCACGAGACAGTTCTTATTTCGTGGAATTGACAGTGGAGTTGAAAGAAGGATTCCCGTTGGATAATAGCGAGTAAAATTGTGTTGGCCTGGCAAAAAGACAAGTGAGAAAGTTTGGATAAAAAAAAAAATTTAGAGAAGAACATATTACATTCATCAAGTTGACGTGCAGCTCACGTCTTGGGGCAAAGAGACCAACTTTGCCTGTTCCCGAGCACCCCTAGCAAACTGGGCTCGATTATTGATGTCGATCGGCGAGATGGGTTGGAACTGGGTGCTCCCCGATAAGGCAGGAACCGGCAGAGAGTACATAGAGAATCGCAACCACAAAAGGTCTTGCGACCCTGCGGACCTTATCTCCTTTTCGGGAGTGTAATTTTTCCCTCATAGATAAGTCAAAAAGAAGTCAGTTAGTAAATTGGTAATGAGAGAGGGGTTTAGCTTGTGTTCAAGAACCAAGTCAAGTAAACTTTACTATAAGAGGAAATGTATTGTTGGGATACGGGGGAGGTTCCTGGAACTCTTCCCATAGCCCCTAGGTACGATGCTCGTACCAGCGGGCAAGCCTTGGTGGCGAAGGAGATGGGCTGGGGGTCCCTAGGGAGGAAGAGAGCGCCACGGTTTCCCTGAGACGCTTCTTGGTGACCCAGATCACCTCAACCTCAGGACGAGCAGTGGTTTACAAAGCCAAGGTGACGACTTGATCGTCACCCAAGCCATTCGGGCACGTTTGTACCTTAGAGATAAGGTCTAGATGTGATGTTGGCGTAGCACCTGTGACCTCCTAGGGTGTGCTAGTAGTCGCAGACGAGGACCCTGCCGCAGTGGATGATGAGGGTTGGCTTGAAGGGTCTGCACCGGCAGAGGGACCAGGGTCCATATCGACGGCAGGGGTAATGGAGACTAGTCCCCTCAGGAATACTCCAAGTTCTACAAGAAGTCAAAAAATCAATGTCAGTATCAATTCCATCAGTATCAGTTACACAAAAAAAAAAGACCTTTGTGAGTATCGTAGCTCGGATGAATGTTATGGATCGGGAACAATCCAGCCCAAGCTAAAATATTATTAGAAAGAATATCCATGGCAGGCTGGTTGTGGAAGCCTATTCTAAGGTTTGATTCGACCAGTCTCTTAGCGTCGATGGATTCGGGAGGAGAGGCATTATTGGTTTTCAGGTTTTCTTTGAAAAGGTTCCAAGGACCCCGTGGCATGGAAGGGTCGAGGTACCGGACAAAGAAGACTTCTTCCAGTCATGGATGGAAGAAGGGTTTCCCGAGGTGAGCTGTTTGCTCGCGGTTCGATGAGATCTGTAAAAGAATTCCTTCATAGGGGACTGCTTTAGCATCATTCTAAAAGTATCTAAGGATGAGGAAATGTCATATAATCTACAAAGAAACGAAAATCCAGCTATAAGCCGAATGGCATTTAGGGTTAATTGGGATATACTAATATCTCAATGAGCTGAGAGGTGGACAAGAAGTGGAGCTATTGGGAGCCTTAGCCCCGCCTCAAGTTGTTCCTGTTAAACTGTTAGGTAACCAGGAGGAGACAAGTGGCCTCGGTCCTCGGGGAATGAAAATTTAATATGCAACCCTCATCATTCCTTGGGAAGCGGTACTTAGCCCTAAGAATTTTTATGTCCTCAGGTTCGAGGAAATTTAGGAGGTTTAGAGTTTAAAGGTTGGGGTAGTCATTGTGAAGAGGATCGGCGGAGACAAGTTCAGGGGGAAAAATTCAAGGGGACTGCAGCCAGGAGGGCTTCGTCAAAGGGTTAACAACTTATCGACGTCATCTATGGGGAAAGGAGGTTACGGTGTACTAATGAGGGAGGAAGAGTGAAAGTACCGGCCATTTTCTTCTGTGTGCAGGGTTTGAAAATCTGGAAAAACTTCGGCGAGGGGTGTCCGGCTTGGTCGGTGAACGGTGGTTAGTAGCTAGAAAAATCGGGACTAGGGAGGACCGAGTGAAGAAGGAGGAAAGAAAAGAAGAAGTTTGGGAAGTTCTAGTAGTGGCAAAAAGGGGGAATGAAAGCGAAGAGGGTTAAGGCTGAAATAGGGGAAAAAAACGTGAATAGGGAAGGATGGGGGGTATAAATAGGGCAAGTTTCTTCCCTCGAAGGTTCAATGGTTTGGGGATAAGGATAACAGTTTGAAATTCAACTTTTGGGAGTTGAAAAGACGATGTGGGAAAAATGGAGCATTTTTCTGGAAAACGGGGCATTTTTCGGGAAAACGGAGCATTTTTCGGGAAAACAAAGCATTTTTCGAGAAAATGAAGCATTTTGCGGCGCTATAATGGGTTGCAATAAATGAGGCGTGTTGAATGTAATTATGTTGCATGGGGACTCAATGAATGGCTAGTTATGAATGGTAATTATCACAATAATCACATCTCACCGAGAAACTCACTGGTCGTGAAAGTAGAAAATAGGTCTTGATTTCGGGTTAGCGAGCCAAGGTAAGGTTTGGACCATGCGGGTGCATCAGCTCGGGGTAAAGTCTTTTGAAGTAGTTAAAACTGGTTGAAGTTGTAAAAAGGTCACTGAGCCTTAGGTGCAAAGTTTGGTGTCAAGTCGTTAGGGGATTTCGACTAGTTGTTGTCGGCCCGATTTCAACCGTGATAAGGATCGAACCGAGCCGAAAGGACTATTGATGATGCTCAGGATTAGCACGTGATACATTTTCCTAGAATGTTCTAAAGGTACTTATGTGGTGACCTCATTAAGGGCAAATATGTAATTTCATTGTAATTTCATCTAGTAGTTTAGAGTCTCAACCCCTCTCATATAAATCTATAAATAGGGGGGTTGGGTGTAAGGATTGGTATCTGGAATATTTACTGGTAAGCTCATCCATAATACAAAACTCTCTCTTACATTAGATTTTCTAATCAATTTGAGATTTTATTATGAATGAATTAAGTTTTTACTTTTTAGATTTTTTATGACTGTTTCCAGAAAATATAAAAAGAAAATTAGAGATAAAGCCTAAAGGCTAGCTGAGAGAAGAGCCAGAGAAACAAGAGAATGTAAAGTAAGGGAAGACATATTGTTAATAGGGTCCACAGGGTTGATTTGATTCAATGTTTGAACTTGAAAAGGGTAGTCTTGCCATTTTGAGCAAATTGCTCTTATTGGAATATCATCAACTATTTAGTTTTGTCCATAGAATTAACTACAATGATGTATTGATAAATATCCTACCAATTATTTTGTGAAAAGATGAGATGTCATGCATTTAAATAGATAGATGGAAGATTCTCCCTATATCTCTCTTATTTAAATCTTTTTTCTAGACCTCAAACGGTGATAAGTTATAGGGTAGAATCACTTTAAGTGCTTCATGTGGATTAATATATTAACTAACTATTTAAAATTCAAAATAAACAAGTAGGAAAAACAAGTCCAAAGATAATTTTGAGCATAGTTATTCGCTTTTCTAAACCAAATTACCACCTAATCTTACTTTCCACCAACACAAGTTTTAGTTCAACACCACTACTTTGTTCTTGTCCATTCTTTAGTTGGCTCAATTATATCGCCATCTTTACTAGTTTATTCTCCATCCTTACCTCTTTCACTAGTTTTCTCCTCACCGCCACTTGTCCATTCATCTTTACCTCCAATTTTCTCACCGATAGTCTCTATCAGTTCATTCTTTGCTACCTCCATCACCTATATTCCCTTTATAAAGTAGTTACCACAGTATTTTACTATCCCTTCTACTGTTTTAGCAGTTGCCAACATTTAGTTTATTCAGTTTTCAAGAATAATTCTTCATCAAATTCTAATTCAGAATCTACAAGCATACAAGATCAAAATAATATATTATGATGTCTAAAAATATCATCCAACAACTTGTGAATACATGGTCAGTTGGTCAAAGTGGTCAAATATACGGGTGAACATTTTAGTAATTTTTACCTAAAATCAAAATAGTAAAAATGGATGAACTACATTTCTACATATTCGTACCAAAGAATCAAAGAAGTGGGAAAAAATCTATTTTATGTTGGGTTGGGCTTCTGCCTTTTTTCAAAGAACCAAGACATAATTACTATAATAGTGAAGGAGTGATTATCTTGAATATGTTCTGAGAATGGAATTTTAGCAGTAAACAACCTTATTATGAGGTTCTTTTAAAAGCTGGTTAATTAGTGTGCTATTGTTATTACTTCCTGAAATTGGTTTGTTTTTTCAAGGAAAATAAAACTCTTTCGAGTATAATCATACATATATATATATATATATATATATATAGTAAAATTAACGCATTCATTCTCTCTCTAATCCTCTTTCTTATTTGATACCTAATTGGAAATACTCTCACAATTTTCTCACACTCATACTTATCCCTGAGAAAGAGAGAGATCCCTCTTTGAATTACTACCTCCTTTCTCTCCTTCCTCAAAACTCATAACCTTTGAATTACTACCTCCTTTCTCTCCTTCCTCAAAACTAATAACCTCTTTTGTTTAGTAGTTTTTTTGTTGCCCTCCTATCTCTCCTCCTCAAAACTCATAACCTCTTTTGTTTAGTAGTTGTTTTGTTGCCTCTTTCTTTGATTTTCCATTCTACTACCGACTCTCCTCCACTCTCTGGACTACTTCTTTTCTCTTTCCACAAAACTCATAACCTCTTTTTTTAGTTAGATCGAGATAATAAATTTTTTTGTTGCCCCTCCCTCTTATTTTCCTTTCTACTACCAAATCTTCTGTTTCAAATCCATGCTCAATTCTTCACACACATCCATCTATCTCTTTTTTTAAGTTTTCAAATATCCAATCATTCAAATTCAATAAATGTTTATCAATATGTCTCTATCTCTTCTCAAAATAATGAAATTGGAAATTTTATAACAATCTCCTCGGCTCTCCTCGGCACACCTGTGATGGTGCAGGTAATTTTTTTTACTCTTCTCGCTTCTTCATTGATTTCCCTATCTGTTTACCTCTGATCCCAATTGTCTGACTTCAATTCATTCACTTTTGTCGTTTTCTAATTCAACCAACTCCGATTAAATGCTTGATCCGTAATATATGTTTTGATGTCCAATTAATTTTTGTTTTGTTGTCAAAGTGATTATGTTATTTAGTCTACATTTGGAGGAATGGAAATTTTTCTTTAATATTTTACTTGTTGCATAACCTCATAAAGGTACATCTAAGAAGGTTTTACTTGCTTTTTTTCACAATTTTTTTTTTCTTGCTCATCCTCGATTAAAGCTCTGATTTTGGTAGTATCTACCTTTATTGGAAGCTCTGATAGTATAGGTTAGGATTTTGGTTTCAGAAGATCGATGATGCGTACTGGATTAAACGAAGAAAGATGAACAAAAGAGAGTATGAACTTGGGGCTTACTTTTTGGGATTATATATATAACCACTGGACATGTCCAATAATTATTTCTGACCAAAATAAAAAATTTCATTCTTTAACATTCGTAATAATAATATGGAGATTAGTATGTCCATAAGTTGTATCATTACAAATTATACTTTGGCAATATCAGCAGCCAATACTTTAGGGATAAAAATATTTGGCAAATCACATAGAAATCCAAATTTGTTGTTGGATATTTATATGACAAGTAACATATTTGTCGAGAAACATAAGGGTATTGTTCATTGCATATTACTCTTTATGTTTTTTCAATATTCAAGATACGATTTATCTATTAGATAATTATATAATCACGTATTTGTATTCTTTTATAGTTAACACATTTATGTTTTAGATAATAGTTTAGGTAGTCTATCTCATAAAATAAAGTTGATTGTAATTAATTCCATTATTTGTTGAAATAGATTTCATAAGATTGAAGTACAAAACTTAATCAAATAACAGGTTTAAGTACATTTAAACTATAGGTAGTAATTTATTGATCATGAATTTGAATCATTAAAGAGTAGAGATAGTTTTTATTTTATTTTATTTTATTTTATTTTATTTTATTTTATTTTTAAAATGTACTTTTAAACTAAAAATAAAACTATACTCTATACCAATTTATTTTTAAATTTCAAATCTTTTAATCATTTTACATCTATTTTCGTTCAAAGAACGAAATCACAACTAGTTATGTATGAGTTTTGTATTATCTCTTTTATTTACATAACAATTTCATTTGAAAATTACTCTCTTGGAGTTCGTAGCATGTACCCACCACCTTTTAATTAGACCTATCATTATAATTATTATGTATTGTATATTTTATAGCCAATCATAAACAATCTTGAATTATGTCATTATATGTAATTCATCAAATTAATCATGTCCCAAACCAGGTCTGTGTCTCCACACCCAAAAAAAAAAAAAAAACAGGTCTGTGAAATACCTGTCGTCAATTGGCTGGAGCTACTGCTGCCCCTGCTACCGTCTTCCGAAAATGAGTTGGAAAAAAAAAAAAAAAAAAATCATTCAATAGAAAATCGCTCAACAGAAAATTACTCAACAAAGAATTCAACAGAACATTTTGATCCCTTATGAACTAATTTGATCCTTTATTTTATTTATTAAAAAATTAATTTAATCTCTCATTCTTAAAAAATTACTAGTTTAAGGTTTGTAACAAAAATTGTGGACACACTAACCGATTCGACAATATATTTAACGACCACATGATTTTCACATGGCTTGATCTATTAACTTGTCTATGATTCCATCATAAACGTTAAATTAGTTAAATTTTTTAGCAAAATATGTGACTAAATTAATCTGTTATGATAAATAACTAACCAAATTAGTTGTTAGTTTAAATGATTAAATTAGTCTTTTTTCCAAATGGACCACTTTTGAATTTACATTTTGGTTTCTACACAAGAAGTACGCATTTGAAGTAGGGGTGTCGTGGGTCATGTCGGGTTCTTATCGTGTCAGATCCTTATAGAGTTCAAACCTCAAGTCAGACACGATCCATTAAGCATTCGTGTCGAAACCCGTTTATTAACGGGTTGATCCAACAAATCGTTAAACTTTTTACATTAATAAAAAAGTTACTTAATTTATTCTGATGATACGATAATCCACAATTAACCTGTTGATCCGAATGACACGATATACTATTAAAGAGTGTATTATTGTGTCCAATTTTTATAAATACCGCAATTAATTAACGGATCATTCGAGTTACTAAATATGTTAATGGATTAAATGGGTCATGTCGAGTTACCCGATAAAATAACGGGTTATTGGGTCAACTCTAGTGGATTGACATGACACGATCTGTTTAATTTCGGATCATTAACGGATCAATTCGATAAAAACTCAATTAAATTCGAATTGTGTTTAAATTTATTAATTTCGTATCGTATTGTTGTATCTTATCCGAAATTACCACCCCTAATTTAAAGGATTCTAGTACTATTTGATAGCACATGGAGCACACCCTTTTCATTTCCCAAAATGACATCTTATAAAGGCGTGATCCGGCCATTGTAAAATTTGGAATTAAATAATTCGCGAACGTTATCTCGTATGTAGCCTCTCTTTGTATTAGTGCATCCCATACCGTGTAGTGTAAGTCGGTGTCCGAGAAATTCTTACTTGAATCTTATTCTTATACATAATATAGTATTATGAATTATTAGTTAATACTGAGCTACATAACTTATTTGAGTGATGTAAAATAATATAATTAAATATAAACTATAAGATTCATGATATTTTGTGATAAATTAATTTATGTAAGAATTTTCTATCAAAATAGCAGGTTATCTTATAATTTACTTTCCAAGCATTTTGCATTTTATCGAAGCCAAGTAATCCCCCAGATTGATTATTATGACGGAAAATAAGGAATATTGATTATTATGATGGCCTTTACTAAATATTTTATGTGGTAGCACTTACATGGGGGCAGTAGTAGCGGCAGCCAAACATTTTCCATGTGACAAAGGTACATACAAAGTTAATGGAAAAAAATAAAATCCTATTTTTAAATAGCACTAATATTTTATAGGCAAGATATCGGAAATACAAATGCTACAAAATGGTATCCTTTCTTTATCGTGGCTTACCCTATTCTTTATTGTTGGGTCAAAATAAATTTTTATATAGAACTCAAATCACGATTTTGTTCTTTATTTGTGAACGTTATAGTCTAAACAAGAAGTTATGTGTATCGATTATATAAGAGCGTGATTAAGATAGTTTATATAGTTTTTGTTTATACAACAAAATCCACTATCAATTCATGCAAGAATTTTTCTTGGTCATGTACTCTGATTTTGGTGATTGAATATATTAGGGCAATACCGCCATTAAAGATGGGTCGTATATCTTTTTTAATCAATTCTCTTAATTAGTTAACTTAATTTAATACTACACAATATACTATAATTTATAATTAGAAAATTATTAGAAGGTAAAAATTTTAAATAGTTTCACATGATCCCAACAATTAAAAGACTTGCATAAATTACTCCAGGCATAATGTACATCTATTTACATAAAAATATATATATTCATAAAGATCTTATGAATTGAACTTAAATGCATATAAATATTTGCAAATTTAATTTTTGTCTTGGAACAAGCAAAAATAAATAATGACCACAACATTTAGCTTGGTCGAACTGTTGATATTTTTGTTTTGCTAGGAAAATGTTGATAAATCTGTTAGTTATTGGTTAATTTTGTCCAATTTGGACTTGTTTTCTAGTATTTGTTATGAACTTGCGATTTTTAATTTCAAATTAATTTTCCATAGACCCTCAATTTCGGCTTGTTTAATTAGGATTTATTGTTACTATTGTTATTCAAAATAATTTCCAAAAGTTGATATTATTCAAGGTATATATTTTCTCAGCCAACGATCTTACGACGTCGCAATTTCTCGAACTCACCGGAATATCATTAATTATTGATAGAACTTGCGAAAGAGCTCTATCAATCCCCGAGTCACCAGAGCTACCTACCGGACCACCTCCTCCTCCTCCACCTACAGTGGCCGGAACGTAATCGTCACCACCCTTTTTAGGCTTCAGAGGGTGGTAGTGATGATATTTATCTTGCTATTGCCGGGAAAAAAGAAGGTAAAATGCGAAGAAAGAAGAAGAAAAAAAGAGAGAAGAATACCAGTAAGGCTTCAAGAAACTTAGATTTTTCGGCTAAGAAAGAAAGTGATTTGTCTGCATAGATAAATATTGAAGTGATTAAGTTTCTTAGAAGCAAAGGAGTTATAGAAGTTGATAAGATTTCCATGATCATGGCTTTGTAACTATGCATGATCATGAGTTTCTCTCTTTTGCATCTAGGAATGAATGTTTTCACTTCATCACATGTTGGGGGTTGGCATTAACATGTATCAGTATCTATATCTATACCGTATATAAAGAATATATAAAGAATGAAGATGGATTTTGACGTCTGTTGTGTAATGGTTAATTTACCCTATTTACTCTCTTTATTTTCTTTTCATTAATTTTTTATAATTGTTTTCACATACCTCTCCACATTTCACTTTCCGCTTCCTATATTTATTTTTTAAAATATTTTGGTTAGTATTTTCACTATTTCATCTTTTTTAAAAAAAAAAAAAAATTGCACATTCATAAAGTGTGCCTTTCTTACTAGTTCTATAAAGTGTGATGGAGTACCAAAAATTTTTAGTTTGTCACTTAGATACACTAAAGAAAGAAAAAAAATATGAAAAATTATTTAAAATTAGGAGTTGATGATTTAATATAGATGATTTTGTCACGTGCATTATCATTTATAGAAAAATTATTAAGATGATGCATGGGTTGAATTCATAGTAGGTGGTATGAATTTTTTGATTCACAATCACCCACATCATTCTAAACTAGTCTTATAATAAATCTCTTCATGCTAATGTGAGTGATTATAGACGAAGGACGATACTCCCAAAAAATTTCACACCACCTATATGGCATTTGGTTATGGTTTTGAATTTGTGGTGTAAACAAAAGTTTAACACATTGGTGGCTAGTGTATAAAATTAATGTGAATTTTGCCAAATTTTGATCAATTAAGAATCAAAGACGAAGTGGATGAATTCAATTGATCGACGAGTATAAGGTTTTGTTTTACTCATTTAATGTATAGGTGGAACTATATACATAATAGGGATTTTTGGGTTAATAACACGTCATATCTTTAGGTAAATAATTACACTCTGTTACTCCTAAATTAAAAATATATATACTTTACCCTCTCAAATATTATAATAAAATCCTAGATTAATAACACTTCGAATCTTCTACTAGATCTCAGCAATCGATTCGGGTCAATAGAAAATAATAAAATCCATGCTTTTGGCTAATGGTTAGTTTATAGAAGGTGGAACACCAGATGGGTTGGACGAACATATAAGCATTTGCATAAAATATTATAACCTACTGCCAATCTATTCGGGCTGAAATGAGAAGGGCTTATATTCTAGTAATTGTCTAAGTTTGTGAACAAAGAAGGTAGAGGAAGCTTAAGACCAGCTATTAGCTGTTCTTCGTAGATAGAGAAATATCCTTGAGGTGGTTGGTGGGCCCTGCCATACTGAAACAACAGAATCTGGAATGTTGTAAGTCCAATGAATTCTAGGGAGGTCATTTGGTCTAATTCTGGAGACTTTTATTTCGACTGGATAGACGAACTGGAGTTTAGGAGTCTCGTTCAGCAAATTAAGAGGAAGAAGACTTGCGTATAGGTTGGCTGGATTGGCCAGAATTGCCGGAGACGCCGAAGATGTTGCGAATTGATTATGAGATGCCATAGCTATGATTGCTTTGAGATTAAATGTAAAAAGGAGAATTGATGGAAGTTTTTGGTGAAGTTTTGAAAAGATTGGAGAGGTTTTTGTTGAAGGTTTGCTATGATTGCTATGATTTCTTTGGTGAAGGTTTTTGTTAAAGTTTTTGACACTGGCAAGCAAAAATTGCAAAACTGACAAAAGGTAGAAATGATAAGGAATAAAAAGGATTTAAAGGTGAAGGAGGAAATAAAACAATGCAAATGAAGGGGTGTAATAAGGACTAGTTAATGTAAGGAAGGTGAAGAGGCATTGGAGAAACTTTTGGGGGAAAAGTGAAAAGGCATGAAGAAAGGGAATAGCTAGGCAGTGACACGTGGAAGCAGAGCAAAAGGTGGCAATAATGTTACAAATTAAATTTTGTACAAGTGATACAAAAAGTCGAGTGGAAAGGTGGTAATATTCACAGGTAAATCATCCATCGGCTTGTTGAAGCTGATTGTTGAAATTCTGGTGTTCAATCATCTACTTGTTGAAGAGCCGTCGACAGCGCCTGTTGTTGGGGCTGATTGCTATTCTGACTAACTTGGATTTAGCTTCTTCTTCGGCCACTGCCTGAAGGACTAGCTAGGGACTATTGATGATAAACGGATAGGTCCCTATAAATGAGTGTTTAGATAAGAAAGCACATTAAGAGCAAAAATGTAAATAGAACTATCAGTGGATTTAATCGCTGAGGATGCGTCTAAAAATAGGAGCACACCCCCAAGAAATATAACTAATATCCAATAATAAAAGTTAGACACATTTAATATACTTATTGTTAGAATAATAGTTTAGGATTTAATTTAGGTGAAGAACAAAAATTGTATTGATCTTCTGGTTTTTTTCAATCATATTACAATGTACAGTTTTGCCTATTTATCCTACAATGTACTTCTATCAATTCCTTAATTGTAGGATCTAAATATTCACTTTCCTATTCTATACAAGGAAACCAATATCAATTACTTAATTTCCGCTCATGCTAACACTCCCCCTCAAGTTGGAGCATATAAGAGTGGATTTACCATGCCCAACTTGTCTAATGAGCTGTGAAATACTCTTGCACATACTGCCTTTGTGAGTACATCTGCCAATTGATCTTCAGATTTTACAAATGGAAGTTTGATCACTCTATCATCCAGATTCTGTTTAATGAAATGTCTATCAACCTCCACATGTTTAGTTCGATCATGTTGCACTGGATTTTGTGATATACTGATTGCCGCCTTATTGTCACAGTATAGTGTCATCTCATCTTCAGGTGGGAAACCAACTTCAGTTAGGAGTTTCTTAAGCCATAAGATCTCGGCTACTCCTTTTGCAATCCCTCGAAACTCAGCTTCAGCACTTGACAACGCCACCACCTTTTGTTTCTTACTTCGCCAAGTGACCAAGTTTCCTCCAATAAATGTAAAGTACCCAGATGTGGACTTTCTATCCACAGGATTTCCTGCCCAGTCAGCATCAGTGTAGGTATGCACCCTTAGATGTCCATGTTTGGAGAACAGTACCCCTCTACCAGGTATTGTCTGAAGACTTTAGATACTTCAATATCTGAATAACTGCATCCATATGACCCTTAGTTGGTCGGTGCATGAACTAACTGACCACTCCAACTGCATATGCTATATCAGGTCGAGTATGAGAAAGATAGATCAGCTTTCCCACTAATCTCTGATAGCGCTCCTTATCACTAGAAATGTGTTCACCAGTCTCCTGGAGGCGGTGGTTTACTTGAATAGGAACTTCCATTGGTTTACAGTCGAGCATCCCTACTTCTGCCAGGAGATCAAGAACATACTTGCGTTGGGAGATAAAGATTCCCTTTTTAGACCGAATTACCTCAATCCCTAGGAAGTACTTCAAACCTCCCAAATTCTTCATTTCAAATTCCTGCGCTAACCTTTTCTGCAACATTTCAATCTCAGCAATATCATTTCCCGTGATTATCATATCATCAACGTAAATAATCAGAAGTGTTACCAACCCTCCTTGATGTTTTATGAACAGAGTGTGGTCAGAATTACTCTGGCTATACCCTAACATCAAGGATACTTCTTCATTGCTGTTGTGAACCTTCCAAACCACGCCCTTGGAGATTGTTTCAAGCCATATAGAGACCTCTTGAGTCTGCATATTTTTCCTTTGCCAATTTGATCTTCATAGCCTGGTGGCGCTTCCATGAACACTTCTTCTGTTAAATTTCCATGCAAGAAAGCGTTCTTTACATCGAACTGGTGCAATGGCCAGTCAAGGTTTGCTGCCAAAGAGAACAATACTCTGATTGTATCAAGTTTGGCCACGGGAGAGAAAGTCTCAAGGTAGTCAACCCCATAAGTCTGCGTGTACCCCTTGGCCACCAGTCTCGCCTTGTATCGCTCAATATTTCCATCAGCCTTGTGTTTCACAGTAAAGACCCATCTACATCCCACTGGCCTTTTTCCTTCTGGTACGGGACACAAAGAATTAAGTAAGTATTTTTTAATAGAGCATTCATTTCCTCCTCCATTGCTTGCCTCCATCTGGAATCTTGTATTGCCTCCTGGACATTCCTTGGCACCGGATTGGAACAAAGGACATTTGTGAATGTTTGGAGGGGCTTAGTGAGACTTTCTGTTGTCATATGATGAGCTATAGGATATTGGGACTCGCATCCTGCACAGTCAGGACAAAACCTCTTGGGAGGAATCCCACGGTTAATTCTTTGAGGCAAAACATAACCAGTAGGATTAGGTGGTACAGATTCAATAGTATATTCAGGTTCAGGAATACTTACCTCGTGGTCATTCGTATCGGGAGACGGTTGGGGGGTATCAAGCTGTCCAGGCGAGAAAGATTGTACTATATCAGTGATATGACTAGAACTTGTCGATCCTGGTCCAGTCGGGTTATTTTCAGATTGTACCGTAACATATTCTGGACTCCCCACTTCTGTCATATCGGGTCCAATCCAATCATAGGATAACCAATTCGCCTTTTCATCCTCAATTTTCTCCCCCTGGAAAGGAGAACGGGGATCCGGATGACCAAAAAAATATTCTGTTTCCAAGAAGTTGACATCCATCGTAGTATAGAATTTGCGTTCTGAACAGGATCAAGACATCGATATCCCTTCTGGTGAATACCAAAACCAAGAAAAACACACTTAACTGCACAGGGATCCAGTTTAGTACGAGAATGTTTAGGCACGTGAACATATACAGTGCAGCCAAAAATCCGGGGTGGTAACATGAGGGCTGAGGGATAGGAATAGTTTGGGAGAGGCGATGCAGAGGAGTTGCAAAGTTAAGATATTTGGATGGGGTTCGGTTCATGAGGTAAATGGCAGTAGCAATAGCATCGGGCCAGAAGTGAGTTGGGACATTAGCTTCGAGTAACAAGGCCCGAGCAGTGGACAATATGTGACGGTTTTTACGTTCGGCAACTCCATTTTGTTGAGGTGTATGAGGACAGGTTGTTTCATGGATCAAACCTTTCTGGTTACAAAAGTCAACCAGCTGTCGATTGACGTATTCCCCGCCATTATCAGAGCGCAAAATCTGTATCGGAGTGTGAAATTGAGTATGGATCATAGCATAAAATGATTGGAATATGTATAAAGTTGCACATACTTCCTTGTGTTTTAAGAAATACACCCAGGTCATACGGGTACAATCATCAACAAAAAGAACATACCATCTATATCCTGCAGAGTGAGTAACGGGAGAAGGTCCCCATACATCGGAGTGAATAAGGGAAAAAGGAACATTATTTTTATTCTCCCTTTTTGGAAAAATTGTCCTATGACTTTTTGCACGAATACAGGTATGACAGGTTAACACATAATCAGTCTTAATCAGATTGGGAAAAAGCATCTTTAAATAACCAATGGATGGATGGCCGAGTCTGCGATGCCATAACCAAATTTGTCTGTCTGTGCTTCCATGGGCTAACAAAGAAGTACCAGTTCTAGTAACATCATCCACATATTACAA
This sequence comes from Cinchona pubescens, assembly GCA_025175665.1. NCBI lineage: Eukaryota > Viridiplantae > Streptophyta > Magnoliopsida > Gentianales > Rubiaceae > Cinchona > Cinchona pubescens. The sequence continues at coordinate 3,594,532 of JANKKI010000059.1, read as the reverse complement.
TCCGTCTCGCTCAGTACCACGCCCAATTATCTCCCTGGTACGAATATCCTGAAGTAAACAGAACAAAGGAAGTATTAGGACAGTGCAATTTAATTCTTTGGTTACTTGGCTGACAGATAGTAATTTATTGGACAAATTGTGAAGGAACTAAAAGCACATTGAATAATTTTAAAGTAGGAGTTAATTCAATTGAACAGCATCCAGAATTGGATAGGGAATTCCATTGGCATTAAAAACGAAAGATTTTCTGGGTTGAGTAATTTGGCTAATGTCCTGTCTGGAAAAGGTCATGTGATCGGTAGCCCCAGAATCCAATATCCATTCCTCTCCTTTGTTGAATTGGAATAGATTTGTTTCAATTGAAATAGTAGCATTAGAGCCCATTGCAATATAATCAGAGTTAGAAATTTCAGGCCTGCAATGTAAAACATTAGACAATAATTCTGGTCCATTAGCAATAGTGTTCGGCCCAGAAAAGGACCCAACTATTTTAATTCCAGGCCTACTAAACCGATTAACAGAGCCCAAATCATCATAAATCAGCTGGCCCATTGTATCACAAAAAAGGGGTCATTTTTGTCCTTTTGGGAAATTAGGGCAACCCTCAATTCCCTTGCTTTACCTCCAGTCGCCTCCTCTGTTTGTTCTGTGCCAACCACATGAGGACCGCCGCTCGTGCCTGTCTCTGTTCTGTCCCTTCGGTCTGAGGTTTCCAACCGCCGCTGGCGGTTGAAACCGCCACTTTGCCGCTGTCCCCTTTTTTCTTCTTCTGATACTCACTCCACCATTCTGGAAATCCATGGATTTTGAAACAAGTTTCTTTCGTGTGCTTTGACCCACCGCAATGTTCACACTTCTGAGCATTTGCATTCCGTTTGTTGTTGCCGGATTTATTCCATGGTGACGCCGAAAAAAATTCACGGGGTGATGATTGTGAATCTGACCGTGACTTCATTGCTAGTCCTACTCCTCCGGCCATCTGGTCGGGAATTCCTCCGTCATTCATGACAGTCTGTGGCCAAATTTCACGCCGAACCATGGCATAGGCTTCGGCCAATGATGGAACCGGATGAGTGTTGAGTATGTCTCTTCGGGTAGCATCGAGTTTATCATCCAATCCATCTAGGAAAATATACAACCGTTCTTCTTGAATAATTTGGTTGTAGGTTTGTATGTCTATTCGTCTGTTTTCATCGGATTTGGCCGCCGGAGATCTATCTCCCGCCAGTAACCTTGCAAGGTTCCAAAATACTGATCGATGATGCCGCCATTCTGTTTTGTCTGGAACAATCGGAGTTCAAACAGTTGAACTGTGTCTTTGCCATCGTGGTAAGTGGTGGCCAACGCTTCCCATAAGGATTTGGCCGTCGGGTAACTAATGAAGTTACCGACCAGTGCCGGATCCATTGCTCCGAGGATCCAGCTTCGGACTGCTGAGTCCGATTGTTCCCACGCATCATATGCTGGTTCTGTTATTGCGGGGGAAATTATTTTCCCAGTGATATAACCTGATCGCCCTCTGCCCGTGATGATCAGTTTCATGGATTGTGACCATAGTCCATAGTTTGAGCCATTTAATCGGATATTGATAGTTGGTAAATTGTTTGTGGTGGTTACTGAATCACTAACTGGTGTGTTGGTATTTTTTCTCAGGAAATCAGACATTCGACTGGTAAGATCAGAGATATCAGAACTTCAAGTTCCGTGTGCAGTTCCCGGCACTTGTGGTGAGTCCATGGTAAATGATGATCAACCTCACAATCCCAGAAAATTGTGTGGCACTGATACCATGTTAGAATAATAGTTTAGGATTTAATTTAGTCGAAGAACAAAAATTGTATTGATCTTCTGGTTTTTTTTCAATCATATTACAATGTACAGTTTTGCCTATTTATCCTACAATGTACTTCTATCAATTCCTTAATTGTAGGATCTAAATATTCACTTTCCTATTCTATACAAGGAAACCAATATCAATTACTTAATTTCCGCTCATGCTAACACTTATTCCTACTTTTTCTCTCTAGAATTTTCATAATCCTACACTCAAATGTATTCTTGTTCATCACAACTTGAAATCTTATGAGGTGTGTTTAGGTTTTTTTTTTTTTTTTGGCGAAATATTAAGAGTGAAGTGCCAAAATTTTTGGGTCATATTTTATAAGCAAGATATCATAAAAACAAATGCTATGAAATGGTAGTATATCCTTTCTTGATTTTCGTGGAAATACACTATTCTTTATTGTTGAGTCGTGAGAAATTTTTATATAAATTTGACAACAAATTTACTTATGCATTTTGTAATCTAAAAAAGAAACATTTGTGTTAAGTGAAACACAATTATATTACAGTGATTAAGATAATTTGTGTAGTTTTTGTTTATACAACAAAGTCCACAAATAGTATAAATCCATGCAAGAAATTTCGTTGGTCCACTAGCTTTGGTGATTTAACATACAATGTTAATACCGTCAGTAAAGATGGATCCTATATGAATTTAATCAATCTACTTAATTAATTAAATTAGTTTGATATTACAAAATATACTAAAGGGTTTAATCTACTTTGCACCCTCAACTTATACTGGATTTTCATTTCACATCTTAAACCTTTTTTTTAAACACATTAGACCGGAAACTGTCTAAATCTACCTATTTAAATCCAAAATATAATTCCGACAACAAAAGTAACGATTCTAAGAGCGTGTGATCAATACTTTCATTATAAGAGCTCTTAAGAGCAGGTGACCAAAAAATGGACCAAAGTAGGGACATAAATGTAAGTTCATCCACTTATACAACCCTAAACTCCTTCTCCTCAATCATAGCCGCCATGCCTAACTTCCACCCCCATCTCTACAGCCGTACCCCAATCCTCACACTACCCCTCACCTTCCCTTTCCCAAAACCTAGATCCGAACACCCCTCAATCATCCATCTTTTCCATTCCCGACACCCTACTCAACACCCCCACCTCTCTATCCCCACCATCCTCAGGTCCCTCACCCCCATACCGCCATTTCCCAGGCCTCCATTCTCACCACCCAACCCCAACTCGCCATCCCAGTCCCTCAAAACACACACCTCACCACCCTTAACCCCTCACCTTCCACTAACCAACCACCCCAGTCTCCTAACAACCGCCCTTCAATCCCCCACCTTCTCTATTCCCGACCACCCTCAGACCTCTTCGAACCCTACTCTGCCACCCCCAATTCCATTCTCCAATTCCCAATCGTCCTCTAAATGTGACTCGAGGGACCTATATCCCCGACCTCGTCCATTACCCCTCAAATTTGGCACTCCCACAACATATTCGCCTCATCCTGCCATTCTCAACCCTCATGACTTCTTTTTCCTAGCCCCTCGAACTTCAACCTATCTATGTCCCCCATCCCCAAATCCCCCTCTACCTAGTATCCCTACAATTCCTATATTTTTAATTTTTCTAATTTTTGTTTTTTTAAGTTTATTCTAAATATTTTATCCAACTTTTCTTTTCTTTTCTACTCACAATGTTTTCCTTCTTATGATTTTTTTCTGATTTTTCATTTTGTTCCCTTTTCGATTTTTCTAGTCACTTACACTTAACGAAAAGTGTTGCAAACGCGTCTTACAACTATTATTTTTTTTGGGACAGAATCACGTTTTGAATTTAAGTGAGAAGATTTAGATAGTTCGGGTGCAAAATATCCCCAAAAAAAGTTAAGAGTACAAAGTGAGAATCTAGTACAAATTGGGAGAGCAAAGTGAATTTAGGTCTATACTAATGGTTATAATCTGCCAATTATTAGAAGGAAAAAAAATTAAAAAGCTTCACATGATCTCAACAATTAAAAGACTCGCCTAAATTACTCTAAGCATAATGTACATCCTATGTACATAAAAATATGTAGTCATAAAGGTCTTATGAATTGAACTTAAATTCATATAAGTATTTGTATATTTTATTTTTGACTTCAAACAAGCAAAAAAATAAATAAGCACCATAAAATTTAGCTTAGATGAATTATTGATATTTTTGTTTTGTTTTTAAAATTGCTACCGAATAATAGTTAGGTTGGATTTACTTGGTTTTCATATCACTTGAGTTGGGTTCCAAATTTTCTACCCGAAAACCCGACCAAGAAACCAACCCATGAATACTCCTAATTTGGGCTATTCATCTTAACCCGTATAATGAAAAATTCATTGAACCGGTCCATTAGCTCAAGTTTTTGAACATACTCCACTCAATAACTTTTCAAATCGAATTCGAATTTTGTATTTGTAAAAGTCTTAATTTGGATATGTTGTTAGAAACTTAGCCTTAATTCTGTCCAAGTACACATGTTTTCTATATGTTCACAGTTTTTATTCACTTCTTTTGATTATGCCAAAAAAAAAAAAAATCTGGCTCATTCAATTAGTTGAAGTGATATCTTTTTGTGCTCAGAAAGTGGGGATGATACGTGCTCGGCAAGTAAGGATGGCTCTTGGAGACGATAACTATGTTTCATAACTAAAGCAACTGATGAAAGCAAGGACAAAGAAATTGTACTTTACATAATAGCCAAATTTGGGAATGTTTCCTATTGTATATGTCTATTCAAATCTGCATAGCATAGAATGAAAACAACAAGCGATTAAAATCTATCATTTTAATCTCTTATCCTTCTCTCTTTGTTTTTTTCCATCAAAATTTTATTGTATAATTTTACAAAACTAAAGGAAAGAAAAGTGCATGTATTAGGAAACTCGTACAAACAAAGATCAATAGGTAGCATCCAACAAATCATATGGGTACCTCTTCGATATGAGCAAGAGGTAGACATAGATAGCTATGAACCTAGTTAGAAATAGGTGGATATGAACCAGATGTAGAAATAGAGGTAGACATGTAGGTGATAGTAATAATAGTCTATTATAATTAAAACTATGTAAGAACGTGCTCTTCCCATTACAGTCTTCTATGTAAGAACGTGCTCTTCCCATTACAGTCTTCTAGCATTAGCACACTATATCTACAAAAAGTAGGATGGTAAGTATCCAAAACTGAAACAATAATGTGAGAGGGAAAATTTTCACCATGATAATTGTTCCATTGGCATGTGATACTCAAAGCAAATATAAAAGTTCATCTTCATTGCCAATGGCTGTCTTTTCCTTTTTGTGGGGCATTGCCAATGGTTATGTCAATTGGAGCTAGCACAAATATGCAAAATTAAATCTTTTTAGTTGTTATTTTTACTTTTTAGTCTTTGATTTTTTATTTTTTTTTCAATTTGAAAAAATTAATTTTTTAATCTAATAATGTGTATTCAAAAATATGAACCAACAGTGAATGAATTAAATTTTGTTTATATGTTTTGAAAGATAAAAATTGATATATATAATATTTAAATTTTGTACGTTAGAGGGAAACGATGCTGCTGTAGCTCCACCACCTGTACCTGTTGCCAAACAATTTCAACCACATGTAAGGTTACTCATAGTCTTTCTAGAACTATAAAAAGTTATAGTGATAAAATTGGAAACATTTCTTTAGGGTTACAAAAATTAAAAACTATTTTTAAAATCAACTTTCCTACTTTTCTAAAACTACTTTTGATAGGCACACAAGAACAAGACTCAAATAAATGATTAAGTTTTCAACTTTTAAATAGTTAGTGAATTCTTGATGTATATAAAGTTACAATGTCAATGTTGTACCTTAAAAAGAGAAGGATGGAAATCTTCTGTCCATCCATTTAGATGTGTGACATGACATATCATCTTTTCTCCAAATAAATGGTTGGATATTTGTCAATGCATCATCTGTATTCTAGTAAATTTTGTAAACAAAAGTTCGATGGGAGTTTCTTTACTAGAATTGGAGGTGATCAAAAGTTAGTCAAGTTTAATTATCGAGTCGAATCGAGTTAAGTTGAAAAAAAATTGACTTAACTTGTTTGACTTTCGATTCTACTTTGACCCTAAATAATTGATGCCTCGACTTGACTTTAACTTCAAATTTCCAAATCAAATTGTCGGTTGAGTAAGTCAAATAGTTACATTTTAAAACATTTTATCCATATATTATAATAATATATTAATGTATTTGTGTACATAATATTTTAGTCATTCTATTCTTAATTCTTAATAAATAAATATCTTTTCTTTGTATATTGTTGAATTTATTAATATAATGTACTTATACATTAATATAAGTGTACAACTTATTAATATAATACTTTTGTTTCAATAACTAACTAAATGAATTACTAATTTCTTTTTAATACATATAGAAACTAGAATTAAGTAATTATATATATTTTAATACTTATTTAAAATATGTATATGTTTATATTTCCTTTTAATACATATAGAAACTAGAATTAAGTAATTATATATATATATATATTAATACTTATTAAAATATGTATATGTTTATACATACATGCTCTGATATTCATACAGAAACTAGATTAAGTAATTATATATAATTTAATACTTATTGAAAATTTTTGTAATTGTCAACTTTTATTACTTAGTTATGTATTACGTTACATTATTTTGCTTGTATTAGTTATGAATTTGTAATCTTTGAATTAATTTCTATTTATAGTATGCTATATTTTGAATTTGTGGAATAATAGTATTGTCAAATTTGAACTTGTGGAATGTTGTAATAAAATTTGAAATTAGAATATGAAATTTGTAGAATGATGTACTAAATTTTGAAATTAGAATATGGAATTCATGAAATTATGTACTATATTTTTGAATTAGAATATGGAATGAAAGCTCAACTTATTCGGCTTGCTGGTTGAATAAGTCGAATTTTAATATACTCAATTTTAATTGACTTTAGATTTATATGACTTGAATTTAATTTTAAAATTTTCAAGTCAAAAATTCAATAAATTAACTTTCTTCTTTATATGATATTTTAATATCAGCATTAGACAGAATGGAAGTAAGAAGGTAGAAGTAAATGTTTCCATGAAAGGATAACATGCCTATACTTTCTTTATCCTAGTTTAAGAATTTGCTTCAATTTAGATGTGTTCAATTGAAGGGAAGGCCTTCTTCATTATATTTAAGAAAGTCAAATTTAAAGAAAAAAGGAAAAGAATGTACGTTTATGACTTGGAAAATTATTGGTGCTGTTTGGACAACCAATAATGGAGTATTATTTGGTGAATAATATTTGGCTGTTGACTTTAGTAATTTTTAGAAATAATGTTGACTTTTGGAATAATAGAATAATTATTTGGATATGAAATAATATTTTAAAATGACTATTTGGATTGGAAATAATAAATAGTACCTATTATTTGGTGAACCTACGTATTTGTAATAAAAAAAATACAAATAGAAAATTGATAGTTTTAAAAATTCTTTATATATTCTCGTCACACTACATTTGATAAAAACTTAAAATTGCATCTTTTCCTTTGTTTCTATCAAACTCCACATACATAAAAAGCATTAATTTTACTTTATACCTTTAATATTTATACTCATTATTACTTTAATTTGTAACGTTATTTTTTAGATATTTAAATCCTTCCGTTAAATTTAACTCAACATTGAAATTTATACTTCCGTTAAATTAAACTCAACATTGAAATTTTTTTTAAAAGAGAATTTACAGTGAATCTCTACCTAACCCCTTGGTGACTTGAACCCAATTGGTGACTTGAACCCAATTTGGTGACTTGAATCCATAATCTAAATCACAGGGAAAGTGTAGTTTTACCATTTGAGCTACACTTCATTGTCACTCAACATTCAATATTATTTCAACAAAAATACCCATATTCTCACTTTTTCTTTTTCTTTTTTCAATTGTACATTAATTGATTTATTTTCTCTCTCTCTCTCTCTCACACACACACTTATTTTATTTAAATGTTTTAATAATTTTTTTAATATTCATCAACATATTTTAAATTTCATCAAACTCTATTTATGAAAATAAAATAAGATATTTTGGGTGTTAAGAGAAAATTTGTTTACACATCAATAATCTGAGGGTAAAAATATCATTTAAGGCAAAAATTTAATAGCGTTAGCTTTACCTGTTAGTCCAATGATTAAAATGCATAAAAAAATAGCGTTAGGGACTAAAGTGATTATGACTCTAAACGTTAAAGGGATAAAGTGAAATTAACCCCTACATAAAAATTTAAAAAAAATGTACAAAATCAATAATGATAAAAGATAACATCTATGCCAACTTATTTTATGCCAACTGCCACACACACACATATATAAACATTTTGTATGTAACTGAGTAAACATACAACATAAGTCAAATTAAACTAATAATAAATATATGTTCGCGGTTCAAAACGAACGCACAACAAAGGCGAATTATTTTTATATTCATAATATTAATATTTATAGATTACTAACAAAATATTGCAACAAACACGCATTAAGATAAAAATATACGATTATAATAGTTACCAGATTAAAACGTCTTTATACGAAAGTAAGGATTGCAAAAAAATAATAATAATTAATTCCATTGTTTATACATAATTATTAATAGAATATTTTTTAAAATGTAAATAATGAATAGGACATGAATAATGCAAATAATTTATTGTGTGAATAATAAATAATGAATAAGACAAAATATGAATAGTGTAAAATATTATTTGAATAGTTGAGACTGACCAAACAACACATATTTTGACCAAATATTATTTGATAAATAATGCAAATTTTTTGCAATCCAAGCAACACCATTGTTTTTTAATGTCATCGCTATTACCTTATGATATATGACAATGGAAAATACTTACATAGACCCGATCTTTGGCCCCACTTGTAGACCCTGCGGTCAAAATTAAATTTTATATAATTGCCTGCTTACATCAGCTTATGTCATAGATTCCATAACATTTAATCTACACCACAAGGTCTACAAGTGGGATCAAAAATCAGGTCTACCTAAATCTTTCCCTACGACAATTAGAGACTCTTCGGAATCCAGTTTTTTTGTCCAATGTTGCACAGGAAACATGGTCCATGTACCTTATCATTTCTTGTTACAATTGTACATATGTCAAGTGTGTCTTAACTTGGTAAATATTTGTAAACTTTATTTTGGTCATGAAACAACCAAAAATAAATAAGCAGCAGCTAGATGTCAATATTATAACTGAAAAAAAGAGATGAATGGAGAATCTTTTATCTATTCATTTAGGGCAAAGACTTAGGTAGATCCGGTGTTTGACCCCACTTTGTAGACCCTGTGGTGTAGATTGAATTTTAGAAAATCTATGACATCAGAGTCTACAGATGGGGCCAAAATCGGGTCTACCTAAATATTTTTCTTCATTTAGATATATGACATGACATCTCATTTTTTCTCATGGGAAATAAATGTTGGATATTTGTCAATACATCATTTTAGTCAATTTTGAAAGTAAAACTATGTAATTTGATGGGCGGGAAAGAGACTAATTTAATCTCTCATTTTTGGGTATCGATCAATTTAGTCTCTTCTCTATTACAGCAATCTAATTTAGTCCCTTATTTTTAAAAAAATTAACCAATATAAGGCTTATGATGAAAATCATAGAGAAATTAAGAAATCAAGCCACGTGATAATCATATAGCTGTTAACTTACAGTAGATGTGTTACCAACAATTTCGTTAGTTTGTCTACAATAAAATTACATATTTTAAATTAGTTAATTTTTTTAAGGATAAAGAACTAAATTAATATTTTTTGATAAATAAAAGACTAAATTTATTGATGACCAAAAAATAAAAATAAGAGATTAAATTAGTCATTTTTCCTTTAATAGGCGTTTTCTTGCTAGAACCATAGTGCAGGGCGAGGTATTCTCTTAAAGTCAAGGTTTGTAAAATCGGGATTCGTTCACGTAGGATCGTTTTGAAAGTTACAGGATCGGATCGTAAATAGGATCGTAGGATCATAAGATCCTATCAAAAGAATAAAAATATAACTTTTATTTATTTTTAAAGCTAATATTCAATAAAAACGTATACAAATAAATATAAAATTTTAATATTCATCATGAAATAAGTTTCTTTAACTAAAATTTATAACATTTGACATTATATACTCATATTGTAAAAAGTTATGCGTTATCGCAAATTTAATACTGTTCTTTAATTAAAAACTAAAAAATAATATGAATAGTATAAACTAATAAAATATGACATTTGAATGAAAATTATCAAAATAATAACTTAACTTCAGTAAATATATACATAATTACATGACTAATGACACCAACTAGAGTTTATCTATAATAGCGATCCTACCTCTAGGATCGGGATCGATTTTATAAATTTGGATCGTAGAATCGCAGGATCGTAAGGGTAGGATCGGGATTCTAACAACTATGATTAAAGTAATTATTAGCCTAACTGAGGACAGTTATACAGCACCGAAATCAGTGGTATTTCGGACCCGTCCAAAATTTCTTCGTGGCCATTAATTCACTAAGAAGTCGTTAACTGCCATTAGATAGGTGGTATTGGTACATAAATGGGAAAGACACGGTTTCCATTTTAGCACTTCAACTTTTATTTTTCTTGTTTCCTACTATTATTATATATGTTCTCCAACTTTTGTAATTGAAAATTGAGCCCTTATAGTTTGTTTATAAATTTTCAATTAAGTCCAATAACATAAATAGTTGGCATTTGACAAAAGGAAAAAAGACCAATTGACCCCTTATTTTTAAAATATCAACTATTTGGTCTTTTAGCTATCGAAAAGACTAATTTGGTTCATCATTCTTAAAAACTTAACTAATTTAATGGTTGTCATGGAAATTGTGGATAAACTAATGAAGTTGTTGATAATTCATCTATTGCAAGTTAATGATCACATGATTATCTGGTTAATGATTCACATGATTATCACGTGGACTGGTCTATTGAGCAAAAGTCAAATGAATTTTTATTGAGTAAAAGTCAAGTCGAGCTTGTTTGAAATTTTTATATGTACATTTGAAATTTTTACTTTATTGAGTTGAATTCGAATTGAACACAAATTAACGAATGCTAAATTATATTCAATCTAGGTTGGTTTATTGACGAATCAATCTTGAATGATCTTTTACTGAGCGGAGTTCGACTCGAGTATCGAGTAGGTTGAGTTTCTTTATAGCCCTAACTAGAAGTTATATTGTTTATATGTGTTTAAATAATTTAATTTCTAAATTTAATACAATTTTTAATAAAAACAACATATCTTTGTTGTAATTTATAATTTGTGACTAGTTATTAATATTAAATTTAAAGTTAATACAACACAAAAATAGGGATATAAGTTATAATAAATGTTAAGTAAATACAAAAAAAAAAAAAAAAATTGACAATATTTTGACCAACATGAGATGCAAGTATAATTTTGAGAGATTTGATCTTCTAAGGGGTATTTAATAACTCTTCATGTCCTAATGAATGTATTTGCATGTCATGAAATATGTCTAATTATTATAATTTTCATATTTAATTTACATGTGTTATTATTTTTATCATGATTTTTAAGTTTTATTAACTTACAAATGTTAATTTAGACATTTTTGATAGAATATTACGATTCTATAATTCAATTTTACGATCTGATTCTGACAATCTCAAGTCGATCCTACTAGAAGTGTTTAAAAGTCAGTCAAATCGAATTTTTGAGTCAATTCAAGTCGATCTGATTCTAACAATCTCTAATATTTTTTCTTTGTATAACTTTTTGAGTTATTAATATAAATTTTCACATTATGAACAATATACTTATAAATTAACATAAATGTACAACTTAATAATTTAACACTTTATTTCAATAATATATGAATTGCTAATTTTCTTTTAATACATAAAAAGACTAGAGTTATGTCATTACATATACTTTAATATTTAATGAAATCAGAAATATCTATATATCTATTCATACATGTTATGATGTTCATATAGAGACTTAAATAATATATTATAATATTATTGAAGAATGTTATTATTGTTAATTTTTATAATTTAGTTATATATTTTGCTTGTATTAGCTATGACCTTGTAACTTACTGAGAATCAGATTAGTTAATATTTAAAAAATAAGAAATTAAATTAATTTTTTTCCTGTTAACAACTATGATTTGAAGTGTATGAACGATTAATTTCATTAATTTTTTAGGTTGTAATGCAAAAATAGAAGTTGGTGGAGTCATATTAAAAGAAAAATTATAATCCAAACTATAATTATGAAGAAAAGAGAAACCGAGACCCTAAAGTGAAATTTGTAGAAATAACTTTGTTTTATGCATAGCAAGTGGTCCTTGTTTGCCGCCTTTTTATCAAGTTGCGGGCATATGGATGTGCTTTCAACAGTATATGGGCCCCACAAAAATTTAAAACGTTAGGTGTCGGTAAAATTTACAGGGGTATAATAATTTGTTAATATTTAATCACTTTCACACGTGTCACATTTTTACTGGATTTCAGATTCATCCAGAAAAACTACTTTTCGGTACTGAACACAAACCGCCTAACTGAATCCATGTAGTACTTTAGTTTATTCCTTTTTCGTATCAAAGAATAGATAGAGGAAGTTAAATCTATGGAGTTAAAGCTACTCTCCAGAAGAAAGTAGTGTAACATTTTAACTTTCTTCTTTTATGATACTTTAAATTTTTAACGAGTTAATTTTACTTTACTCTCTTAATTAGATTCACTATTATTTTTGTTTTTAACATTACTTTTTAAACATTTAAATTTCTGAACTAACGGTCAAAACTATGGTGTCAAGTCTTCAGTCTAAAATGCATTTTTACCCTCAAATTACATTTGTTGACATATTTTTTTATGAAACTCAAAATGTCTTATTTTCTTTCCATAAATAAAGTTTGATAAAATTTTAGATATGCTGATAAATAATAAAAAATTATTGAAATAATTTGTAACATTTCAACAAATGAGAGAGGAAAAAAATGAATAAAGTAAAAATGAGGGGAAAAAAAGAAGAAGAGAGGATAAGGGTATTTTTGTCAAAAAGATAATGAATGTTAAGTTGAATTTAACAAAAGAATTTAAATGCCTAAAAAATAACGTTAGAGACTAAAGTGATAATAATCCTAACATTAAGGGGGTAAGTGAAATTAATCCTATTTTAATGTCAGCGTTAGACAAAATAGAAGTTAAAATAGGAGTGGCAATTTTTTACACGATACGAATACAATACGAAATTAACAAGTTTAAATATGACATGAATTTAATTGGGTTGCTATCAACTTGACCCGTTAATGACTCGAAATTAAACAAGTCATGTTGTGTCAACTTATGAGTTGACCCGATAACCGTTATCTGATCGAATAACCCGACATGACCCGTTTAACCTATCAAGATATCAAATAACCCAAATAACCCATTACTTAATTAAGCCATTTATAAAAATTTAACGATACTCTTAAAACAATGGTATATTGTATCAATAGGGTCAATAGGTTAATGGATTTAATTATGAGTTATTGTGTCATTTGCGTTAAACTAAGTAAGTTTTGTATTAGTATAAAAAGTTTAACAGATTAATGATGTCAAGTCAACCCGTTAACAAACAGATCACGACATAACATGACATAATACGAATGTCTAATGAGTCGTGTACGAATTCAAATTTTCTGACACGAACTCAATAAAAACCCAATACGGCCCATTAACCGTTTGACTCCTTAAGTAAGAAATGTGGATAACTTGCCTATCCTTTCTCCTAGTTTAGGAATTAGCTTCAATTGAGATGTGGTCAAGATGAGAAAAAAACCTACCGTTTGACTCCATAAGTAAGAAAGGTGGATGTAAAGGCTTCCGTAAGAGCATAACTTGCCTATCTTTTCTCTTAACTTAGGAATTTGCTTCAATCGAGACGTGGTCAAGATGAGAAAAGAGCCACTTCTTTAAGTTTAAGAAAGTCGAGTTTAAAGATAAAAGGAAAGGAATGTACATTATAAGTTAGAAAATTAGAGTATATTACGTTGTGTTTGTATAGAAGAATTCGGGTAGATTTAAATTTAAAATTTAAATCTATCATCATTTAACAAAATAAGTTAACTAAGAATTTGAAATGCATTAATTTGTGAGAGTATGATTTTAATGGTTAAATAAATAAATTTTATATTCATTCAAATTTCATATTATTTCAATTCTACCCAATTCAAATCCATTCATTTGAAATCCTTTTTACAATTTAGATCCATCCGTCCAAACACTCGCTTAATGTCATCGCCATTACTTTTTTATACGCAATAATTAGAGATCCGTTGACTTCTATTTTCTTCGTCCAATGTTATATAGGAAACATGGTCCAAGTACCTTTTCATTTCTTGTTACAAGAATATATGAATTAGGCGTGTCTTAACTTGGTAAATATATATAAATTTTACTTTAGTCTTTGAACAAATAAAAATAAAATAAACACCACAAAATTTCAGCTTAGATGAACCGTTGACATTTATCTTTTGTTTTGGTTTTGCTAGGAAATATTGATAAATTAATGTGGACTTAAAAGTAGTTAACTGCTCATTATTATTATTATTTTTAATCATGAAGCTAAACACTTACGTGTTCACCATACATATTCAACAAAAAAACATTCAATCCTATCAACTAAAAATGATGCTATTGAATACCATTTGATGAAAGCATAATTCGCTCTCTTTATTGTACAGAACAATCTACATAGACTCTTCACTCAGAAGTGTCTCCATTTCGCCACAAGAAAATGGAGCTATTAATGAAGAATTGTTTACTTTAAAATATAATTTGATTTGGAAAGGAGCAAATGTCTCCGAGAAGCAGTGCACCAACGAGTAAAGCAACCATGGAGATTAGGCCAATCAGAAGATGGGCAATAAGTGAAGTGATGGAGCCAAAGGGACAAAACTTTCTCTTGATCCTCTTCTTCTTGCAGTGCCTCGATGATATCTTCCAATACACTCGTTCTAGCTCGGCTCTTTCGCTGAGGCTCAAGACTGGTGAGTCTATGCCCGTACTCGCTCTACATAGCAGCGGTATCCATAGTAACAACAGCTTCACTTTGGTTTGCCTGTCTTGCTCTTTTTTGGTTTCTTCTTCATCTGTTTCCTTCCTCATCCCTTTGGCTTGCTTGATTAAGAATGCTAAACAAACCAAACCAAAAAAAAAAAAAAATGCAACCCTTTTGAGAATTTCCTTTTGTAATACTACTAATTAATTTGTTGCTTCAAATTCTCACTTTCCATTATTTGAAATTTTTGTATTTTTGATGTTATATACACTACAAACTATAGACAAAAAGATACACAAATAACACCTAAGCAGAATGGTGATTCACTAGACAAAATTTGGAAAGAAATCTTAGAAGGTGTTTGATTTATGAGTACGAGGAAAAGTATGAGAATCAAAATTAATAATGTCTATAGATCTTATTTGATTAACCATTATAGGAATCATTCTAATATATAGAAATGAAAATATTAAAAAATATTCGCTTTCATTCTCACCTATTATGATATAGGTTTCAAATGTATTAACTTAAACTTATTCCTTATATAAACCAAACAAGTAAAGGTGAATGACAAAAATTCATACCGATAATAAAATTTATTATTCTTATTCCGATTCTAAAATACAAAGCAAACTAAAGTCAAAATAAAGATACTGGAGGTTTTTGGGCTGGACAAATATGGACTACTAGCCAAAATTATTATCATACCAAATACAATAATGACTGATATCTAGATCATATAGTAGTGATTGTTTTGGCTTTATTCCATTGAATGTTGTCCATCTATCCAGCTGTATACATTTCTTCGAACACAAATAAACTGGAGTATCTAGACAGGTACACCGTACACGACAGCTTAAATGCGTCATCTACCAAGATTTATGCCTCAGCAACACGACGAGATAGGGGTCAATTTCATCTTCATTGACTACTCCCTTGTCGTAAAGTACTGCACACTTATTGGGTGCATAAATCGTCCAACTACTTTCTTTTTTCGCATTAATTAATCAGCCAAAATGTTTCGAGGACACCAAAGTAACAGATGGCCACGATGGAGAATCTTCTGTGTTATTATTTATGGTATATAATTTTATTTTATATTTTAAATATTATTATATTAAAATACACGTTATATATACAAATTATGAGATAGAGAATTATTGACATCAAATTACTATCGACAACGATTACAAAAGGCAACCAAATATAAATGAATATTGTTTATGTTGACATCTATTATTGTTTTTTTTTTATTTTGACTTAAAAAAACAAATTGAAGTTTAACCATGACTTTATATTCAGTAGCTAAACAAATCATATTTTAGGGACAACAACATAAACTACATTTTAAAAAAAAAATTAAATAAAAACAAAAGAAAAAAAAAAAGCAAATTACTTACAACATAGACTGCTAACGAACACATACAAATGCAACCAAAAAAAAAAAATCTACAATTTTAGAGAGGCAAAAAAAAAAATGGAAAAAGAGGAAAAATTAAAATAAATAACAACTAAACATGGGCTTCAAATCATCTGTCCCCATATTAGTTTGTGTCCCTATGTCCCGTTATATCATTAGCCGCCACGTGTCCCTTTACTAAGAAGTCACGTGAGGTAATTTAGGTATTTATCTTTTTTTGGTTAACAAAAAGAAGCTAAGTATCATCTTTACCGAACCTATACACTGATACCTCCATTCTTCATCCTCAAAAGATGAGATGGAGCAAAAATGGATGCGGTTTGTACTTTTTGTCCTCAACTGATGATTAAGTCTTCTTCACTTGTTTAAAATCTCTCTCTCTCTCTCTCTTTTTTCCAGCATACATATAACTCGGAAACAAAAAGTAGCACCATGTTAAATTTTCTCTCTATTTTCTAAATTATTGTTTCATGTTTCAACTTTGCAGATGAAATAAATTTGTCTTTTAATATTTAATTTACATCAAAGAATTAACTAAAACAATTCTCAATTGTTTCTCAGTTCCCACATAGAAATTGACTAATAATTATAATACGACACGAATACGATACGAAATTAACATGTTATGGTACGATTCAAAATTTATCAGGTCATTATTGAGCCAACCCGTTTATGATACAAAATTCAACGGGTTAAGTTGAATCAACCCATAGATTGACACAATAGTCCGTTAAGTTACTGTATGAATGATTTTACTAAACTTTTTTTTTCTTATAATTTAATATAATATATTTTAATATTGTGAATAATAGATTTAACATTATATTATTAAATCAACCATAATAATTATTTTATATATTATCCAAAAATTTCAATAATTTGAATTATGTGTTTTAAATTACTATAATAACAAGTTTAATATTAATTATTATTTTAAGTTATTAAATAATTAAAATTTGAAATTTTAATTCAAATGAATTACAAGTTATGTAATTTGTTAGATAGGCTGATACTCTTTATCAATAATAAACGGGTTAGATACGAATCCAAATGAATCAGACACGAACACTACACAATAAGAAACATGACCACATTACACGACAAGAATACGATACGAAAAAAATAGTCACATCTGATAAGACACGATAACCTAACAATCCGATCAATTGACATTCCTAAAAAAAAATTTAAAAAAACACTTCACTAAAATACTTGGCTATTGTCTCGCTTCTTATAAAATTATGAAGGTCGAGAACTGCCTATAACCAATGTTTTGAAAATCGGACCAAACAATGAATTGGTGGTCTGTCCGATTCAGACACTAATTTGGGTTTTTTTTTTTAAACTAAATTATCATATAATTTAAAATGATCTAAAATATATTTATATAAAATCTAAAATAGAAGTAAAATATTATTTTTGGACAATTATAGTTGTAATACTCAAAAATACTGATCAAATTTTTAATAAAAAAAGTGAAATTTGTACAAAAATAAGTATAGAAAATATCAAAAAATAATAACTTAATAGTTTAAAGTTTGGCGTGTTCAATATTTTGCTGTTTTGAAGTTTATTTCAGATTCATGATAGTTTTTAATTTTTCTCTTTATTTAAATTATTTTTTATTTTAAAATTTAAAAAATTATCAAAACCAGGTCAATCGATTCGCGGTTTGACTAGGCGAACCGGTCGGTTCGGTCCAGTTTTCAATACGTTGCCAATAACTAAGAGGGCTATAGAAAAGATGATGCATGATGGGAAAATATTTAGCTAGACTCGGTCTTTGATCCCACCTGTAGATTCTGTGGTCAGAATTAAATTTTTAAAAATCTTGCTTATATCAACTGATGTTATAGATTCTTTAAAATTTAATTTACACCACAAAATTTATAAGTGAAATTAAAAATCGAATCTAGCTAAATATTTGCCAATAAAGAAATGCAGGTACAAAAAATCTTTGACCGTGTTCACGTGACATTTTGAAAGAAAAGCAACGTGGCAGTCAACTGAGACAAAGGGACACGGGATATGGTTAATTGGGGGATTTGACGCGCTAAAGGCACTTGTACCCAAAATAATTTAAACACAATCACGTGCTAGTGGAAATTTATTCCCTTCCATTATTTGCTAAGGTCTTAGTACCTACTATAGAATTCTACTACAAATAATGGAATAAATTTCCACTACAAGCGTATTCCACTATCAAATTAATAAACTAACCAAATTTTTGTTGACTGCATAAATGCTCATAATTAATTTTCAACAAAAGAAAAAATATGAAAAAAATAAAATTACCTGAAATCTTGACAATGAAACCTTGAAGACGCGGCTCAATGGTGAGAGAAAGCCAAGCCAAGTTTGAAGCCGAAGCCCACTTGTTTACAGCTTCCTCCGCGCAACCGCAAGCCGCCATTTTCTGAACCAGCCAAAGTAATTCAGCTGCAAGTTTCTCAGCCGAGCATCCCGACCGGCTCAGCTCATCCCTCGACTTCCCGCGTAGCCACACCGTGTCACTACAATACCTAACCGCCCTCATCAACCGGCTCATCCAATAAGAATGATCGGCTTCACCCGTCTCATTCAAAAACTCACTCTTCCCACAACTACGGCTGGCGGAGCTTCAAGCTGGCTTAAAGTCCTCGCAAAAGCCGCCGACAAAACAGAACAATTAACTTCTCCTAATACATCATTACCCCCTAATAAATTTTCCTCAATAATTTTCTCAGCTAGTGATCTTACGACGTCGTACTTTCTCGAACTCACCGGAATATAAGATTAACTAATAACAACACTTGCGAAAGAGCTCTAGCAATCCCAGAGTCACCGGTGCCACCTACCGGAACACCGCCTCCTCCTCCACCTACGGTGGCCGGAACATAATTGTCACCTCCTTTTTTAGGCTTCAAAGGGAGGTAGGGATGATATTTATCTTCTTCCTTTGGGTTCAAAGAAGGGAAAAAATAAGGTAAAATGCGAAGAAAAAAGAGAAAAGAGGAGAGAAGAATACAACGTAAGGCTTCAAGAAACTTAGATTTTTCGGCTAAAAAACAAAGGGATTTGTCTGTGTAGATAAATATTGAAGTAATCAAGTTTCTTAGAAGCAAAGAAGTTATGGAGGTTGGTGATAAGCTCTCCATGACCATGGCTTGTCACTGTAATCATGAGAGTTGATAACTTGTTTAGCTCTTTTTTGTGTCGATGAATTAATATTTGCACTATTATCTCACGGGGGCTGGTGTTGACCTATCATTAAAATATAAAGTAAGAAATAAAAATTATTAATATAGCATTGGATTTATAAAATTAAAAAAAAAATTCGATTTAAAATCTAAAATTATACCCGTAATTTAATAAAAATCTTGTTTTATAAAATTATTTTAACAAATAACAATAAATTTGTAAGAGTGACAAAAAGTGACATAATAGTATAAATTTTTAATGTATCACTAATTAAATTTAAAATTGGGTCTTAATAATTTAATATCATAATTTTGTATAATTTATTACTATATGTTGATACTAAAGTTCAACTAGAGTTAGCACCAAGTATAAAATAGTCTAAGACAAAGGTGTAGCACTATAAGTACTACTTATATTCAAATTGCTTGAAAAAAAAAAAAAAAAATTATTTTCGTGTCTATAAATTTTAACGTTCAAATCAATATTTTATATAAGAAAAAAGTTCAATAAAAATATAGATCGAGTTTCTATAATTAAAAAAGCGATTAAATAATTTCACTTGTTATTTAATATTTATTCCGATAATTATTAAATCGGATCAATCCTCAAACACAAAAATAGAATTATAAAATACTTTTGATAGACCTGAATTCAAATCTTAGATATAATATTTTTAATAATAATATAATTTGGACATCAGCATCTATATGGCATTGGGTAGTGTTTTTGACTTCGTGGTCTAAATATAATTTTATTTTAACATATTTGTGGCGGTGTGTAAAATTAACGTGAATTTCGTCAAATTTTGATCAATCAAAGAATCTAAGGCGAAGTGCACTAATTCAATTGGTTGATGAGCGTAAGGTAATTTTTGGCTGGTCAATAAGTACTCGTGGAATGAATTATTGAGGTAAAAGGCAGACAAGTACGTAGGGCAGTTTTGGACCGATTAAAAGTTGCTTAAGTAGGAAATTTGTGTGGACCACAGTTATCTAAACTTTAAAGTCGATGAGTACTCTATTTCTTATAATTTTTTTCCCCTTCTATTGTAATTTGAACAAAATGCATGGATAGTCACTAAATTATTAAATTATTACGTACAAGATCATCAAATTATTTATTTTATAAATTTAATTATTAAATTATTTTAAATGTTTGTTTAGAATGAATCCGTGTGTACTTGTTTTTTCATAAGCATTAATACTCTATTTTATGAAGATCGCATTGGATGATTTGATTAACAAAGAAAGGCAAAGTACATAACAAAGAAAGGCAAAGTACAGAACAACAGCAAGAAACCAAATATATTCTATTTCATGAATGGATGAATTACAAAATAGAGCTTATCCCAAGAGATGGCAACACTATTACAATAAAGATGAGCTTAACCCAAGAGGGCAGAATTACTGCAACACTATTACAATAAAGATCTTCATATCTACTCTAGAAAGGTAAGGCCCGATGTACTCTTTAGCGATGCTCGTCCAAAGGCCAAAAGATCCTCCCACAAAGTTGAGGGTCTTTTTAGATGATCTAGCTCTAGAGGAGCTTAGAAAAAGAGATAGAGAAAGGGGAAAAAAATACCTTGTTACATGTCAAATGCCGAATGATAAATGAAGTCTTCAACAGTACCAATGTAGAAAAAAGAAGAAGAAGAAGAGGAAGAAAAGATTAAAAAAGTGAATAAGGAAGGAAGACCTACCCACTAGCATGTAAATACTTGGAACTAAAGGGACCAAACCTAGAAAAGAAGTAGGTGAACAATCCCTCCCACCACATCACTTTGGAGCTCTTAGGCCGACAAAAACACCAGCATACACAAGAAATGAAGGGCAAGATTCAAACTTACGACAGTTGATCCTTCTTCCTGAGATACTCCCTTATCAACCATATTCAAGCATCCAAGAAGGCCATCTTAGCTAGAACCAAGTATCCAATCCCAAAACTGTTTTCGGAAAAAAGATTGGATGCTTGAAGTTCCAGCTGAGAAAGCATTCTTGAGCTAGAGAAATTAGAAGGATCACCAAAAAAAGTCATAAAGAATAATTGAAGCAAATCAGGAAGATTTGATGGGTTTGAAAAGTACAACTCGAACCTATTTATAGCCAAAAGAAAGTTGAAATCATGGGACATGAAGTGACCAAATTACAGGCTTCACTACCTAGACGTTTCGCTTACCGGCACTAATGATATTATACAAATTTAATGAAGGATAATAAATGGGAGCGTATAGTCCGAAAAATGCTCCTTGAGAAGCCAAAAAGCTATTTGAATAACAAATAAGAAATAACTTTGCAGTTTTAAAACCGTTTGAGTTTTTCTGATGCCTACTCAAGAGTTGTGTTTAGAAAAACAACAAGAAGCAGAGAAAACCAAACAAACCCAGGAGTCCATGAAAGATGGACGACCAGAGGTCAAATAAACATATAAATAAAGATTCAAGAGTCCATGAAAGATGGATGATTAGAGCTTAGACAAACATAATTTTAAATTAAGACTTAAGAGTCTATAGAAGATGGACAACTAGAGGTTAGACAAACATAAATATCAAAACCTAAGAGTCCACAGAAGATAGATGACCAGAGGTTAGACAAACATATAAATCAATACCCAAGAGTTCACAAAAGATGGATGACCAGAGGTCAAACAAACATATAAATCAAGACCCAAGAGTTCGTGAAAGATGGACAACCGACAAATTTATAAATCAAGACCTAAGGGTCTATGAAAGATAGACAACCAAAGGTCAGACAAATATAGACCCAGAGTTCATGAAAAATGGACAACTGAAGGTCAAATAAATACAGACTTAAGAGTTCATGAAAAATGGGCAAATCGAGATTAGTTAAATATAAATTAAGACCCAAATAGTCCATAAAAGATGGGAAACTAGAGGTGAAATAAATACATAAACTAAGACCCAACAGTCCACGAAAGATGGGCAACTAGAGGTTAAATACATTTATAAATTAAGACCCGACAGTCCATGGAAATTTCTTTGATACGCAATCGGAGGTCGAATGCACACATAAGATGAGACCTAATAGCCTAGGTGGGTAGGCAATCAGAGGTCAAACAAATATACAAAGTAAAACCCAACAGCTCATAAAAAAATGGGCAACGAAAGGGTTTGAGGCCCCAAAGGTTTGCATATAATGAACTCGAAGAGCTCAAACAAAACTAAGAAGTTGCTTTTCCAAGGAACAAGATCTCCCTAAAGGGTGAACATCAAGAGGTCGATATTCATCTTGGATCTCACAGAAGATGAGTATCAAGGGGTCAAATGTCAAATATAGTTAGATTTAGATTTAGGTTTGTGTTGGACGAACACTTAGTAAACAGACAGAAGTTTGAGCTATGATAATTTTACTAGGATGAGCTTTTGCACAACAAATGTTTATATATGCTCATGATACAAGAAATACAGATCCCTCATAAAAAGGCACGCATACAATATATTATGTCTGGATGTGATGTAATCCTTAGTTCGGTTAAAATAAAAATGAACTCAAATGAATGGGAAGAAACAATATATTATTGTTTGGGAGTCGGTACAATAGATTCCTACAATACACAAGCACTTGATGCTAATCGTCCCTATCTTGGTCCTAACTTTGATCAACGGGATGTTGATCAACATCAAGAAGAGGAACTCCAAAAGTAAGAAGCATCCCAGCCAAAACGTAATCAATGAACTTAAAACTACAATTAATCAGATAGTCTATATCGAAGGATTCTACAGAAAGGAAAAGATCAAAAATAGTAAAGTACCTTAGAAGATTGCCCACGTTCATTAGTCTCAGCTGAACGATTGGGTAGCACACTCTAAGTCATGTTTTGCTTTGTTCGAGCAGTCCTGAAAAGGTCTCCTAAGGCCTTCACAGATTCTTTAGACTAAGAAAGATCAAACAATTCACTCTTCTGCCATTGCATGGAGACATATGGATATCTTTCTTAGTTAGGTCAGCCACGTCCTTGAATCCAAGTCTATGGACCTCTTGGCAGAGATTCATCAAGACAGCTTATTTCCTAAAGCACTGGATGAAAGAAAACTGTTCACTTTGCAGAGGCAGCCTGGCCTTCAGGACAGCTTCTTAGCCTTTTAGCAAATCTAGTTTAGTCCTTAGCTTCTCAGTATCGGAATTCTAAGATTCAATATCAATACGATTTTTTTCAACTCTTCCATCTCAAATAGATGTTGCTTTTTTAGCTTTTCTCTTAAAGCATCCAGAGCAGACCTCACTTTTTTTTTTCTTTTTCTCCTAAAAAGAGATCAAAGCTTTGGCATTTTGCTTTTGAAGCTTCTTCGACATCTCAGCCTATTTTATCTTCATGTCGATCATGCTAGCCACTGTCGAAGTAGTTACCATACGAGCATCAACTAACTGTCGGATCAAGCAATGTATGGATGAAACAAAAGAGACACTATCCATTGCTCTTCGAGCACATAGGTCATCATCAAAACAATTATTTAGATGCTCCGCCTCCTTTGGAGGAAACGTGTGGAAAAAGAAATTATGAATAGTGTCTAGGGTGTTCAGGCGATTGTGGGCTGTAATCTCCCAATTAGGAATATATTTCTCTGGGGTAGAGCCATCAATTACGGGGCTACAAAACTTGCCAGGATTGGTTGAGTGAATAAATTTTAAACCTGATCGGTTCGGCTCAGCGTGTTGGTCCAAAGGTGATTGTATGAAGGCCTTTGAAGATGAATGACTAATTAATTTCTCATAATCTAGTCGAATATCTGAGGAATGATTCTTTATTTTCTAAGAAAGAATTACAATAATCTGTGATGATGTAGACTGTAAAGAAGTTACTATCACAGTGGGCAAAGAGGAATCAACCACTGCAGACGAAGGCTGCCTACAGGCAACTGCAACGACTTGACTTGTAACTGGCAAAATCAAAGGTGTAGGGGTTGAGAAGGAAACTGCAGCTCTAGGTATGCTTACTTCCCTTCGGATTAGTAAATGCTCCTTCTAAGAGAAAACTTGAAAGGAGCATGATTCAAAGAGGACGCCTTGCCAAAATCGTCTCACTTGATAAAAAGCAATAAATAATAAGAAAGAAGGATTTCTTTCAACAAATTTCCTCTATTTAGAAAGCATAGGCAGCCTATAAAAGTTGTAGGATCTTTGAAATGCTCAAATGAGGCCTGGGTTATATAAAATTATGATCAGAGTTGGGATCACAGTATTAATTAAATGCAATGCCTTTAAAGTGTTCTCTAGCAAGACATAGAAGTTGAAGCAAAAGAGAATGCAAATTAGATGAAAACTAGTTCTCTCCTAAGGACTTGTGCCAATTAAATATAGTTTCAGAATTTGGAGACTTCGGAGGATAAATGCTCAGACATGTAATGCACCATCTCTTATAAAGATCACTCTAGAGACTGAGCTGCTTTTCATAAAAGCAAGAAATAGTACTAATATTGGCCAGATCTGACTGAGTCCCAGATCCAGTAGAGGTGATTCTTGATGATATGTGAAGTACTCACTCTTTAAAATAGTGACACGTGTCATGTAAACCTTACAATGGTAATTTTATCTATAATAGAGCATTATTACTTATGTATACTCATTTAGATGAATGATCGAATGTGGTCGTTGACAAACCATCTAGATCCAACCTCCTATAAGTCGGAGGCTCCAACCCCGAATGTGGGAATCTTTACGTATAAATATTAGATGATAACATGGAAAACACTATAAGGCACAATAACTCAAAGATAGCCTCTTCAAGGGCCATTGATTAATATACAAGGTTTACGAGTCTTTTACATAGATATCTCTCTCTACACATTTTACCTTGCATTTCATCACCTAGAAAGGTAATGCAATACCCTTTTTGCTTTTGCTGTAAGGACAATATTAAATATTCAAGTCATATTCTTAGAACCTGTCCTAAAGCTCTAGCTCTGTGGGAAGATTTGAATCTGCCTAATGATCTAAAAGGAATTTTAATTTGAACTTGGATGATTGGCTTCAGAAGGGTGCCTCCTATAGAGTCTCTTCTTCCTATTTCTCCATGCCTGGGGGAATTGTATTTTCAACATATTTAGCTTGTTAGTCTTTATGGAATCTCAGAAACCAGATGATTTTTCAACCTAATCTTTCTTATTCTTTCCCTTTAAATACAGCTCAAACCTTAGCTTCTAAATACTCCTTGTTGGGATGTAGTTAAAAGACTTATAGGGTTAACTCTAGAATTTTGGTTTGTTAGAATTTACATTAACCTAGTTGGTTTAAACTGGATATAGATGGGGTAGCAAAACAAAATCTCTTTGCAGTTGGTTGTGGAGGTATTATCAGAAATGATCAAAGTATCTAGAAAGTTGAATTCAGTAGAAAGATTCCCTTTGCATCTAACATTTTAGCAGAAATCAAGGGTCTTAATGATGGGCCGATTCTTGCAACGGAGTTGAATATACAGAATTTGGAAATTGACCTTCATGCTAAAATATTGATATATCTTATAAAATCTGAAGATTCAACTACTCATCAACTTTCTTCCTTTCATAATGACTATAGGTGGCTGGTAAGGAAATTCTATGGAGCATCAAGGTCAAGCATATATTCTATAAACTAATAATGTGCTGATTTGCTAGAGAGATCAGTGACCAAGAGTAATAACTTTTGATTTATGATGTAGGTCCTCTTATGTTTGTAATCTAGTTGAGGAAGATTTATAGGGGACTCCTATCCCCAAACTTCTTGAAGTGTAAATTAATATTTTGTTTATTTTATGCTATTTTTTTCTTGCAAAAAAAAATGAAAAAAGACGAATAACATTACAACAATAAAATGGTCTATGTTCCACGTAAAGAGCACGTGACCATTGACAGAAGTTCCACTACCAAAAGGAAAAGAAACAATACATAAAACATATCCAACTTGGTACGCAAGTCAAAACATTTTAACCCCTCCTAAAAGAGTAAGTTTTGGTTACACATTCTTCAGTGTAAAGTATATATGATAGTCATTAAGATAACTAAAAAATATAAAAATTTTGTCATTTTTCAATCATGTAATAATCAAGAATATTCATTCATTCATGCAGAACGAGCCTAACAAATAATTTTTTCTCCTAAAAATTACGGTACCAAACATTTTTGGATTTTGTCAAAACCGATTACCATTTTAGACATACTAATTGTGGTTGTTCAATTTCAGGGCAGATCTACCCTTAAGTCAATGGGGCACTTATTGAAGGAAGGTATCACTTTTATCTATATATTTTAAAATTTTTATTTTTGCCTTTTTGATTGATAAGTGTGCCCAAGTAATAATAAGAAAATATACATTTCAAGTGTTTTGTTTGCAAAAAGTTTGATTCTTTTCCCACTAATTTGTATAAAATCAATATGTAAAATTATAAGTAATTCAATAAAATATAATAAAATAAACTAGTAACAAACATAATCTATAACTTTATTGATGACTAGGAGTACAAACTCAATTGTTTAAGTGAACTGTAGTACACTTGTTGATTTTTTTATGAAAAGTCATATACAATGAAACATTTAAAGAATGCCTTAACCGTTTTTTATCTTTTTATATTATTTATTTGATTTCATATATTTTTAATTACTATTATTCGCTATATGAATATTTTATTATTAGTTACAATTTTTTTTAAAAAAAAATTATTATTTATGCCGCCACTCAAATTTAATTCTGGATCTGTGACCATTCAATTTTAACCAAATAACTCATTATGATATAAACTTTACAATCAACAATTACTTTCCCAGATATAATACATGATCATGAAGCCAAATAAATGGTTTATTTCACTTTGTATCTCTTAACTTGTACTCGATTTTTACTTTGTATTTTATACTTATTTTTTAAGATATTGCACCTGAACTCTCATATTTATCTATTTCATTCTAATTTTTAACATCATTATCAAAATTAACGGATGTTTCAACCTTGTATTCTACCCACCTAAAGTGAAACATTTGTCAAATTTTTTAAAACTATTAAAAATGGTCCTAAGTGAGATGAATATAAGAGTTACGGTGCAATGTAGTCAAAAATTTAATAATAAAAAAAAAAGAGGTGTGAAGTAAGAATTGATATATCCATAAGTAGTGGGTGCAAAGTGAAATTAGTTATGATTACTTTCATTAATACAATACGCCCCTAAACAAACACGTGATATGCAATTGTTTAACATCCATTTAACTTGCATAACAATGTTAAGAATTGGACTAAAATAGGATAAATCTGAAAATTTAGGTATAATATGTCCACAATTAAGTATAGAGTACAAAGTAAGAATTGAGTAAAATTTAAGGGGTACAAAGTGAAGTAAGGCCCCAAATACATTACACTTGCAAATAACTCTATCTCCTTTATGAGTGGCCTTTCTAGCTATGTAATCTACTACTTGTTTTGTAAATTACATAATACAATAATACAAGGCTAATTTCAGTTCTGGTCCTTTTATGTTAAGAATCAGTTCCAATCTATTATGTTTGTAAAATTATGCTATATGTATACAAATAATCATAGCAGTGCGTTATTATGGAAAAATAAACTATGAAGGACCAAAGGCGTTAAAATTCAAATACAAATTTGAGAACATTACGAGATCACGAGGGAATGAAAGAAGTACGTGCGACTATAGTAAAATTTGTCCAAAACTTTCAAAACCACAAACCAATTTATTGTACACAGATTAAACGTATTGCTTGGAACACTTGACATAATATATATATATATATATCACCCATCCTGTACTATATACTTTCTGACGTTTTAATTTTGCACTAATTAAAAATGTTAATTATAAAATTACTGAACGAATTTATTTATATATATTTTATCTAACTTTACTTTTGCCATTTCACATTTGATAATGATTCCCAAGAAATAATATTTATTAACTAAATAAGTATGTTTTTGTTATTTTTGTATGATATCAATACGCATACAAAACTATTTAATTAAGATTATGATGGATATAAATGGAGGATATAGAAATAAATAAGATATTTTTACTTACTTTTTTATAGGTTTAATTACAATATGTACCTTAGAACTATCTCAAGTTTATACTTTGACTCCTAAATTATCAATTTTAGCAGTTCAGTTAGTATCTTATACTATTAAGTTTTAGCACATTGCTCAAATCAGTTAAGAATTACTGAATTTGATGGCTTTTTTTTAGTAAAAATACTTTAATGCTAATAAAGGTATCAAAGTCTATTTACTCAAAATATAATAATTTTTTTTTATTGAAGAGATATCAATTTGAACAATGTACCAAAAGAACAATAATGGTACTAAAATCCTAAAATTGATAATTAAAGGGGGAAAATGCAAATTAGTGACAGTTTTGGGGTATATATTGCAATTCTATTTTATATAGAACCTTTTAGAGGAGTAAAATGTATAGGGTTTACTTAACTTTGCACATCCTAACTTGTAGTCAATTATCATTTTATATCTCATACTTCAATTTTGGACATTTTACATCGGAAAAAATATATTTTTGGTTCCTCTTGTTTGGGGTATTTACTAAACTAGTCTTTAAAATTTCGGATAAAACAAATTTAGTCCCCAATGTTCCACAATTTGAATAAAGTTAGGACACTAATGCTAGAAAATTAAAATTTTTAACAGAAAATGGTCACGTGCATGTCACATGGCCGTTAAGTTTTTAAAAAAAAAATAATTATTATTATTAAAATATTAAAAGAATTGTACAAAATTTGTGCCCAAAGTTTGTCAGAAATACAAAATAGGTCCCCAAAGGCAAAAAAATAATAAAATTTTCTTTTAATGGAAAAATTATAAAAGTTTCAATGTGTATATCAGATGCCATCAAAGATTTGAGTAGAGACAAAAATTTTGTGAAAATTAAAAATAATCTCAACTAAATAATGACGATATCCAGTAAGGACTAATTATTGTGAATGATTGATTAGACTTGAAATGGAAAATTTGAAAATGGATAAAGTTTAAATTTTTACATAATAAAATACATATTTGTTAAAAAAGTTAATTATATAACTATAAAATATTATTATTAGAAATTAAATTCACATGTATTGTAGAGATATTATAAAAATATCTGGTACTATTAGAGTAAATAAACATAGTCGATAATCATTAAATTTTGCTAGACATTATAATTTACAAAGTGAATCACATTCAGTTATCAAATTTGATAAACTATATTTGTAGGAAACATATTAAATCATCATGTTCTCATGTTGAAATTGAATTTTAGACAATAAAATATTTTTTTGGACGCAAAATAATTTTACATACGTTGAAATTGTATTAACATTTTATATATTAATATTTCTTTTACTAGGTCAAAAAAGAAACATTTATAAAGAGTCGAAAGAACTTGCGATATAATACTTGATTTTGTTAATTCCTAGAATTTGTATCACCAACTCTGGCTGATTGGCTCTAGGTTGAATTAATATTAATGTTACATTTCTTGTAATAAAATAATGATAATAATACAAAGGACAAATTTTATCACTATAACACTTCGAAATTTAATTTCTAAGGATAAAATTTTATAGTAGATGTATGAGATTAGTTTATTAAGAAATATGTATTTTGTTATTTTTGAAGTTTAAATTTATTTATACTTTCCAAATTTTTTAAAATCTAATCATTCATTACAACTAGCACTTAAGTCTTATGTCATACAATGTTTCTTAGATGTGATCATTATTTAATTGATATTATTTTTAACATTCACAAATCTTTTCCTGTCTCCTCAAATCCCCAATGGCATGGGTTGCTTTGACATTGACCATTTTAGAATTTTTGCGTTAAAACATTTTTTTTTTTTGGAATAATTTTGCATTTTTGACAAACTTTGGGGACTAGTTTTGTATAATTCTTTTAGCATTTATTTTTTTATTAATTTTTTAAAACTTAACGGCCACGTGACACACACCTGGCTATTTTCTGTTAATTGTCCTAATTTTGTTCAAAACCTGAAATATTAAAGACCAAATTTATTTTGTCAAAAAATTTGGAAACTAGTTTAATAAATACCCCAAACAAGAGATACCCAAAATGCATTTTTCCCTTTTACATTCATACTTTAATTTTGAACATAATACATCCTAATGTTTTACATTTATGACACTGTCAATAAAATATATAACACTATTAATAGAATTGACGTTTGTTAGTATGCAAACCAAGCAATTTTTTTGTAGCAGGCGTATTGTATTAGTGGAGGTAATCATGACCAATTTTATTTTGTATCTCTAACTTGTGATCAATTCTCAATTTATACTATCAAATTCTAACTTTTTTAGAAACATTGTACCTCTAACTCTCTTAGATTAGTCCAACTTTTGTCAAATGTCCAATAGTGAAAAATTTAATAAATGTTTTAATTTAGATGCTTTGTATGCAAGATAAGAATATCTGTTAGTTTTGATAGTGATGTTAAAAATTAGAAGAAATAAAATAAATTTGAGAGTTTGAAGCGTAATATATTTAAAATTAAATTATATGGTGCAAAGTGATAAGCATAGTTATCGAAAACCCTCCCCACCCTTACAAACTATATTCTGATTTATGCGTATCTGAACATGATTCATTTACGTTTCGAAACGCTGCGATTCACATTTTAGAACGTCAAAACTTAGCGAATCCTTATTAGGATAAGAATACTTTGTCTCTTTCTTTTTTTCTTAGAAAATACTCTCTAAATTTACATAATTATAACTATTTAGTATTAAATTTTGTTTTTGTTATTGTTAAAGAAAATAAAAATTTTTGAAACTTGAACATTTCTTTTCCTCTAGTTACTAAGGGTGTGCTCGTTTGAATTGAAAATATTTTCAGGAAAATATTTTTCTGAAATTTTTTTGGTGCCAAATATTGAAAAATATTTTTCAGTGTAAAATATTTTCCAATTTTCCTTCCTCTACTAAAAATAACTTACGAAATTTTTGAGCGTAAGTTATATTTTTCGGATAATTCAAGAGTGACATTAAACCTCAAATACTTACTTTTAAAATTTCGTTTGCTAAAATTATTTTCGTTTTCAATTATATTTCATTTGTTTTTCTCTCAATCATGAGTCCCACACTAATATAACTATCATTATGCATATTTTACTACTATATTGTACTATAATTAATTTTGAATGTAAAATCAACTTTTATTAATCACAATTACTTTTAAGGTATTTATTACCATTGTTATAAGTTTTTTTAACTTGTATTCATAAAATTAAAGATAAAACCGTTAAAATTTTTTATTTCAAAATATTTTCATTTTGTCAACCGAACATACACAAATTGTATGAAAAATAAATTTTTTTGATGTAAAATATTTTCCAAGGAAGAAAATATTTTCAATCCAAATAAACACACCCTAAAAGGTCAACATTTTCTAGAAATTTAATAATATCTAACTACCAATCACTTTGTCCTATAATTTAGCCATTTTTCTATTTAAAAAAAAAACCTAATATGCATGTTATATGGAAATCAGAGGCATTTAAATTTGTTTGGTTGTTTAAAAAATGTTTAATTCATAGTCATATATCCATAAGAATATGATCATAGAATATGTGGTTATATCGTGATACTAAATGGAACTTATCGCGACGTATTGATTAAATTTGTTATTTTTATATATTTTATATTTTAAGAAAGCGGTGAATCACGTTTCTATACACATATAGCATTTTCTAATGAATCGCGCGTTTCGGGTATCTATGGTAAGGAGTGACTAAAAGAGTATAAAGTTGAGCAAGTACAAATGCATATTTTTTGCGTTTGAGGTGACAAAGTGCAGCGGAAATATGGGTTCAAAGGATAAAGTGTGATTAACCCTCAGCAATGAATTAAGCAAAATTGTTACAAGTAAATCCATAAAATCACAAGAAAAGATGAAATTCTACACAAAGTGCACAAATGAAGTACATATATATGATACTTGCACTCATACATGAATGCCAACAGGATTTGAAAGATCGAGTGCATCATACGATGTAACGCCTCCAAAGCTGTAACTCAGCTTGGGTTTTATTCTCTAGTAATTATTATTATAGTGCAGAGCTTCTCGGCTAGTACACCCATTACTATCAGCACAGCCCCAGTGATGGTAATCCCTTATTCTTTTAGAATCAGGGTAGAATCGTACACCCTCCTGGTAGAGGTGGTCTCTTCTTAGATGGCGGAGGTGGTGGTGAGCTGTTCCTGCTGTGGTAGGAATGATGGAAATGGTGGAAAGAATGGTGGAAATGGTTGTGGAGGTGGTGGTGGACTCTTAGGAGGAGGTGGCGGAGGAGATGGTGGTGGTGGACTCTCAGGAGGAGGTGGAGATGAAAGTGGCGGAGGAGATGATGGTGGTGGACTCTTAAGAGGAGGTGGAGGTGAAGGTGGCGGAGGAGATGGTGGTGGTGGACTCTTATGACGAGGAGGAGGTGGAGGAAAAGGTGGTGGAGGAGATGGTGGTGGCG
This sequence comes from Cinchona pubescens, assembly GCA_025175665.1. Lineage (NCBI taxonomy): Eukaryota > Viridiplantae > Streptophyta > Magnoliopsida > Gentianales > Rubiaceae > Cinchona > Cinchona pubescens. The sequence goes on along the minus strand of JANKKI010000059.1, from coordinate 3,561,483 downwards.
GTGGTGGACTCTTATGACGAGGAGGAGGTGGAGGTAAAGGTGGCGGAGGAGATGGTGGTGGAGGTGGTGGTGGACTCTTAGGAGGAGGTGGAGGTGAAGGTGGCGGAGGAGATGGTGGTGGTGGACTCTTAGGAGGAGGTGGAGGTGAAGGTGGTGGAGGAGATGGTGGTGGTGGAGTTGGTGGGCAGTAAAGGTGGAATCCATGGGGGTAACCATGGAGGTAACCATGGGGGTAACCATGGGGGTATCCATGGTGGTATCCATGGCGGTGGAGGTGAAGGTGGCGGAGGAGATGGTGGTGGTGGACTCTTAGGAGGAGGTGGAGGTGAAGGTGGAGGAGGAAATGGTGGTAGTGGAGTTGGTGGGTAGAAAGGTGGAATCCATGGGGGTAACCATGGAGGTAACCACGGGGGTAACCATGGGGGTATCCATGGCGGTATCCATGGCGGTGGAGGTGAAGGTGGCGGAGGAGATGGTGTTGGTGGAGGAAATGGTGGTAGTGGAGTTGGTGGGCAGAAAGGTGGAATCCATGGGGGTATCCATGGTGGTATCCATGGCGGTAACCATGGGGGTAACCATGGGGGACAAGATATAGTGTTGGCACTTGCAGATTGTGATAGTATGCAGAAGACTGCAAGCAGATACCATAGCAATGCCCTGTGGCTTGCCATGGTTGCGAAGTTTTAGCTCCACTTTATGGGATATAATTGCACGCCATGCTTTATATAGACAGCATGAACAACTCAAAATTGTTAATTCACTTTTTCATGCAAACCTACTTAGGCTTCTGCTGTTCACTAAATTATCTTAAATATGTATATATATTTATTATAAAAAATATATATATTTAAAATAATTTAGTAATTAAATTTATAAAATAAATAATTTAATAATTTCATATATAAACTTAAATAATTTAATAATTAAATTTACAAAATAAATAATACATTAATCTTATATTTAATAATCTAACTATTTGATACTCTTTTAATTTTGATAAGATTTTTTCTCCTTGTATAAACATTTGATTGATTTAAACTTTAAAGACCAGTTTTTTTTTATAGTGTGTGAAATTGTGTGGAAATTGAGAATATGCTGCACAATAATTGGTTTGTGGATTAACACAATAATGGCCCAGCAAGCTCTTGATCATAGAGACCACTAGAAAAAATGATGGTCCAAAAAAGTTGAAAAGGAGTCTCTTATGATGAAAGAAAAAACGTGCAGAAAAAGGCGAAAGTATTTTAATATATTAGATGCAAGATTCATTAATTAAGACATATAAAGGCGGGGTAGGTGGAATTGAAAGTCACCCTTTATATGTATTATTGAATATTAAAATTAAATACATAAAAAATTAAAATATAATATTAAATGTATTTTAGATGAATCATGTGATATAGATAAAATGTAATTTTTTTAGTTTAGAGAAATAAAATATAATTTTTTTAATTCAGAGAGATAAAATGTAATTATCTACCTAGTTCAGGAGGAAAGTGTTATTAACACCAAAAAAATAAATTGATTGATCGTAACTAATTTTTCAATTTGATGTGATAGAAAATGAATGCTTAATCGGAAAATGGGAAAGATACTTCGATAAGTCTGTAAGTAATTAATCTTTTTCCTTTGGTATTTACTCTTAAACCTTCAGAAATCATTAGGAAATTGACTTAATTTTTCTATGCAAAACATTTTGTTGGACAAATTTATAAATATTTTTCAACCTAAAACATTTTATCCCCACCTAACTGCGATACAATAATTTCATCTTAACCAAGTTGACAAGAAAACATTTTTCAACTAGCCAAAATTGGTGTATATTAAATGAGAATTTGTTAAGCAATTCCTTTAATATGACAGCAACCTTTGTAATTTGGTTGATGGATTTCACATAAACAAAGCTGCCGGCGCTATTTAACACAAATATTCTGTGCCTGTTTGGTTCACCAAAACAAGCGTCAACAAAATTTAATTCAACAAAATCTTCAGTTAATATACGTTTTGTTTTTTTAATCTTTGCATTATATTAATTTTCTGTACAAATTGATTTATATATTTTGTCTGGATTAGATCGTAGTAAGTAAGGATTTTAAATTCTTTTCTCTAAAGTATATTATGAATCGAAAGAAAAATTTTATTACTTACATTTAGAAAAGTGGCATTTTCTGAGGCATTAGAAATTCAATGAGATTGTGACAAGTGTGATTTGCGATATTCAAGGCGTCATCATGTGAGAGTATTTAATATGCAAAAAAAACCGGTTGCTCCATGTGCTAGGATTAATTTAACCGGCAAAAAAGTTTCATCAAGTGCATTCACGTGGCTGAATCTAGTAGATCTTTGAAGTAGGGGGTTCAGTAACTTGAGATCGAAGTCGAGGGGTTAGTTTAAGCTGAAGTAATGGGTAAATTCTTTCCTCTTGATTTACAAATTTTTATATCACTTTATATATTTTAGAGAAATAATATAAAAATTTATAAAATTATATTATAAATTTGATTCATACAAATATTTTCTTAAATAGTGGATAAACGAGATCAAGAAGTTGAAGGGGGTTGGTTGGTGGAAGGGTATAGGGGACTGAGAAAGAATTTGAGCCTTAAATGTTAGAAAACTCAATTACAATTGAATATAACATATTTTAAGATCCTAAATAATAATTTTAATATAAAATTATTAAATAAAAATGGTAGTCATTTTAAATACTATATAAAACAATTTCACAAATTTTTAATTATATGTTCAAGGTTGCTACAACGACAAAGTTAGTACTAATAATTTTTTTAATTGTTAAATAATTAAAATTTAAGATTGTAATTCAAATTATTCATAAGTTAATTAGTTCGTCAAATATGCTAGTATATTTGTGAATAAATAAATGGGTCAGACACGAATACGAATGGATTAGATACGAACACAATACGATCACGAATGGGTCAAACACGAACACGACATAATTAAAAACGACCTGTTTGAATAATATAACATGATAAGAAATAGATTACACCTGATACGACAAGATACTGATAGGACACGACACGACTCATTGACTTATTGCCACCCCTGCATTCAACACAACGTTGAAACTTATAGTGAAATACATTTTTGTCCCCATTATTTGGGGTATTAAATAAAGTAATTCTCAAAATTTGAGACAAAACAAATTTAATCTTGAATGTATCAGTTGTTAGAAAAAATAATGACGATTCTATTACTAGAATGTAACGATTATTGTTTTGAAATTTATTACCTTAACGTCTATGTGACTTTCATGTGATTATTTTCTGTTAAAATTATCTATTTTTCATCTATGTTCCCTAATATCTTTAAAAATTAAAATATTAAAGACTAAATTTAGTTTATCAGAAATTTTAGAGACTGGATTATTTAATACCCCAAACAATAGGGGGCAAAAAAATGCATTATACTCTTAAAACACAATATCATGTCAGCCAAACATTCCAATCAAGCCTCCGTCCGCGTGGCTGAATGCGGTTCTTTGATGTACGGAGTCAGCAATAGAGTTGATATTTAGTGGCGTTCAGGCGTTGTACTAAAATGCGCCAATAATTGAAGTGAGAGTAGAGCGGTAATTTTTAACATGACACAATACGAATACAATGATTAATAAATTATAACATAATTTAAATTTTATCATATTAATTTATTTATGATTATGAAAATTAACTAATTAGATTAGATCAACTTATGAATTGACACAATAGTAAAATTAAGTTATTAAATAAACAAATTTTGTTGAAGGGTTACACCAATGATAATTGAATATTATATATTTTAAAGTCGTGAATAATAACTTTAATATAAAATTATTAAATTAAATATAATAATCATTTTAAATAATATATAACAAATTTCACAAATTGCAATTATAGGTAACCTATAAGAACAAGTTAATACTGATAATTGTTTTAATTGTTAAAAATTAAAATTTGTGATTTTAATTTAAATGGATCGCAAATTATTTAATTTGTCAAATAGATTGTTACTTTTTTGGATAAGTGAATAGGTCAAATACAAATATGACATAAACACGAATAGATTAGATATGAACACTACATGATAGAAAATGAGCTCTACATAACACAATGTGAAAATATGAATGACATGATACAACACAATGTGAAAATATAAATTATTTGTAAAATTAAAATGAATTAATTTTAAAACTAAACAAATTAATAGAATTCAAATTTTTCTCCAAATACAACCTTAAAATATAAATTTATTAAATCAAATATAATAATTATTTTAAATATTATATAAAAAAATTTCATGACAGTGAAATAGTATGTTATAAGGACAAGTTTAGTACTATTAATTTCAAAAATTAAAACTTGTCACACTATTCATACGATAACATTTACAAAGAGTATTTTAATAATTTAAAGGGTTAATTTTACTTTATCTTCTTAATGTTTAGGGTAATTATCACTTTAATTCCTAACATTATATTTTAGACATTTAACTTCTTTCGTAAAATTCAACTCATTATTCATTCTACTTTTGACAAAAATACTCTTATTCTCTCTTATTTGTTTTTTTTTTTACTTGATTCATTTTGTCATCTCTCCTATTTTATTGACATAATTCAATAATTTTGTCACTTATCACCATGACAAATTTCATCAAATTCTATTTATGAAAAGACAACAAAATATTTTAGATGTTATGAAAAAGTAGGTAGAAATGTCATTTTAAGTACAAAAATTTAATACAGTCGGTAGTTTTAACCATTAGTTCAGAAATTGAAATACATAAAATATTATGTTAAAAATTAAAATCACAGTAACTCTAAAATTATTGGAGTAAAGAGAAACTAACCGTCATTTAAATTACATCGTCCAATTGGCGCAACTTTGTTTAAGTATCTATTTCTGGAAACTATAACTCTAAATTTGGAATGTAGTTTTTGGGCAGAGTTGAAAGTTTTTCGGCGGTATGTTACAAAATTTTAGGACCAATGAATTGCGAGGCGAAATTACTTTGGCGGCAGATTTAGAAATTTCATGATAGGGATGTTCATGATTACCATTTTACCCTTGCAAATTCTTTACTTCTTCTTTTATATCCTTCTCTGATTTTAGACATAGCTAACCGGTTCCCCTTCGCTTTAGAGTTACTGTTTCTTTGGAACTACTCATCTAATGGCCCACAAAAATAATGAGACAATGGACGTACACGATTTCTTGTCTGATACCTCATATAGGTAAAGATTTTAATAAAAATTTGATTTTTTATTTTATTTGTAAATTTTGTTATATAAATTAAATTTTAAATAATTTATAATATCAATTAATATAAATAAAATTATTTAAAATTTAATTTTAATTATAAAATTTAAAAATAAAATCAAATATCGAATTTACGTACGAGTTTTCCCCTCAGATATACCCGCTTTTCTGGCCTACAAACGGATCCAAGAAAGAATATTCTTGAAACAGTGTGAACCAGCACATAAAGATTTCAATAGTTTATATTAGTCTTATTTTATGGTTTATGATAAGGTACCGGAAAGTGGATTTGTCGGAGGTGTCCCAAATCTAATAAAAAATTGACAAGTATGAAAATTTTATGCATTAATAATAAATAAACGAAATAGGTAGGAATTGATGTATGCAAGGCCAACTCAATTATTGTGCGGGTCGCATAATTTTGTAATGCAAATAGAGATTGAGGAAGACACCCCTCGTGAGTTGTGATGCGGGAATACAAATAGCTGTATATTAAAATAATAGGGATGTTATATTTATTAATTTATTTTTTAATTTTAGTTTTGTATCAATTAATCTACCTTAATTATTAATTAATATAAAAATTGTCAAAATAATTAAAAATATAATTATAACCCCAATACCTGCTGTTTTTTAAAATATTTATGAAAAAAAATCTAAATATAAAATTTTCTTAACACTATCAGTATTTTTATTATATTTTATTTATATGTAAAAATAAATTTTTAAATATAAAACTAGGCGCATGACTTTTTTAAAAATTGGGTTAATAACACTTTGTCCCCCAAAGTATGTAATAATTACACTATTCTTGTATCCCGTAAACTAAAAAGTAACATCTTTGAGCATTTTTAATACCATCAATAAAAGTTAGTTAAATGACTGATATGCCCTTGTCACGATAACCCAAAATATAAAATATAAAATACTAAGATACAATGAAAAATTATAAAATTTTAATAGAAATATATTTCTACACAAAACCCTTAATAAAAACTTTACTTATAATAGAAAATATTATTGAAAACCTAAAACTTCAAATAAAAAGTGTCACTAAGAACCTATTTTGAGAAATGTGCTATCACTATGAAAAACATTACAATTCAAATAATATCAAATGGAAATTGTTATACTCTTTCTATCCTAAATTTTTTGTGGCATTTCTAGAATCCAACTTTTTAAGAATAGTGTATTAATTGTAATTTTAGTGCTTTTCTTTCTTTTTCTTGCCCTTCAATATTCAAAATTTAAGTTTGAAGTATCACGTGATCAATCATTAAAAGGAAGGCAATAGTGAAAAAATAATCAAAAATAGTTTTGACTCTTTAAGGTGACAAAAATTTTGGAACAACTCAAGATAAAAAAAATAACACTTTCAGTGGGATGAAAAAATTAAAAAAACCAGCAAAAGTTGAAAATACGAAAAATCAAAAAACAATGACAAGGGGCATTTTAGTTATTTATTTAACTATATTTAATGGTGTTAGAAATGTTAATGGATAATAATGTAACAATGAAAGAAAAGTGTAATTTTTTAATTTAAGGGATAAAGTGTAATGCCCCTATACTTTAGGGGGAAAAGGATAGACAAGTAGTGGAATCGGTGGTGGTGATGAGATTAATATATATATATATATATATATATATTCACAGCCGGAGGAAGAGAGAGAAAAAAAATAGGCTGGCATTTATAAAACTTCATAGGAGAAGATAGTGGTGGCCCTTCTTCCTTTGATGTTTTGTATGATATTTAAAACCTCATATCCAACGAATCGGAATCAATTGAGAGAAGACCTACAATTAGAATTTTATTTTGGACATATCCGAAATAGGGGTGTAAATGAACCGAATCGAGCACGAATAATGCCCTACTCGAACTCGAAATTTTTTATAATATTCGAACTCGAGCTTGAGCTCGAACGAGCTTCAAAATTTGAGCTCGAGCTTGAGCTCGAATGAGCTTCAAAATTTGAGCTCGAGCTTGAGTTCAAAAAATTTGATGTAGTTCGAGCTTGAGTTCGAAAAATTTGACGTAGTTCGAGCTTGATTCGAGCTATATTCGAAATAAGTAAAACGAGTTCGAACTCGAGTAGCTCGTCTTTTCTTAAGTAAAATATGTAATTTTTTTAAAAAGTATGGACATTTTAGTAATTTTATATGTAATAAAAAAATTATATGGTGCTCGATAAACTCGACGAGCATTCGAGCATTCGAGCATAACATCTCTGTGCTCGAGATCGATTCGTCAAGAGTTTCGAGCTCGAGCTCGCTCGACTCGAGTTCGGTCAACTCGAACTCGAGTCGAGTTTTTGACTGAGCTGCTCATGAGCAGCTCGGTTATTGCCACTCCTAATCCGAAATACAACTCCTTCGATACTGTATAACTATCTCTTATTTTATATATAATTCTTTCTATTTCAATTCTTATAAATTATTTATCATCTTTAAAATGATAAATATATAAAGGTCGTATAACCTATTTTTACATTCCATACAAATTCCAGAATAACAGCATTAAAGTTATGTTGGCTCATTATTAATTATTCTCACAAAATTTTCAAAATATGGAACTCTAAAATCAATTAATAAATTTTAAATTTGAATTGAGCGATAATTATGAAAAAAAAATTTAGCAATTGGTCAAAGATCAGTTTTTTTTAAAACTATATGCAACTTTCACGAAGGGATAAAAATAGTTTTACTTTTAACCTTCACACTTTGCTTTCTCAATTACTAATAATATCTAGAATAAATGAACCAATAGAGTTTGTTCACGTGGCAGATAGATACCTTAAATTATTAAGAGCAGTTATGTAATTTAAGAAGGATTAACTCCTCACAGATCTACCTCAATGTGTCCCCGACAGGTCGAAGCAGAATTGATTGGCCTGTTGAGGTCAAACTCGACACCGTATAGGGTGAGGACAACTCAGTCATTGACCACTACATAAAAGAGGGGTGTTAATGGCTCGGATCATTCTCGAGTTTGTGTAAAAAAAAACTTGAACTCGTACATGATCCATTAAACATTCATGTCGTATCCACTGTCATAGCCCGTTTATTAACAGATTGACCCAACACGATCCATTAACTTGTTAAGTTTTTTTACACTAATACAAAATTACTTAGTTTACTCGGATGACATAATAATCCATAATTAATCCGTTGACCCCAATGACATAATATGCCATTGATGGTGTATTATTGTATCAAATTTCATAATGCCCTAGTTAATTAATGGGTCATTCGAGTTACCCGATATCTTAATGAATTAAATGGGTTATGTCAAGTTATCCTATAAGATAACGGATTATCAAGTCAACTTATGGGTTGACACGACTGATAACTCTAGAAAATTGGGGATAATTTATTTATTATGAATCCTAATTTAATGTCTTGTAACCTTAATTTTAGGTGTTTTGTGTGTGATTTAGGGTTATTAGATTAAAATTAGGTTTTGTGTGTTTTAATGTGTTTTAGTAATTTTTAGTATTAAATTTGTGCTAAAATTGTGTTAGTAATATTCATTTGTTTGTGTTATGCAGGAATCATAGAGTAATTTTGAAAGTTTAAAAATGGAGATTTGTATTTTAAACAAAGAAGAAAAAAAAAGAAAAAATAAATAAACAGATGAAAGTTTTATTAGATGAATTCCTTGTTGCAGCAAGGATTGCCAAGCTGCAACAAGGAATCAACAGCAAGGCATGGGAAGCAATCCCATGTGCAAGGGTGTGCATGGGTCATCAATGATTGCAAAAAGGATTTCAACGTGAGCCAACAAAAGGAGTCAAACATAGGCACAAATTACTTATTAATAAGAAGTCTATATACTTCTATAAATAGCTATTTTCCCTCAAAAGTTAGTATTAGAGAATTAGAGAGAATTAAATTTAGGTTTTAGGTATTTTTAAGAGTAGCTGCTAAGGTTCTCTCTAGATAATTTTACATTTCTCGCATTAATTTCTTTAGTAGTTTTTAAATTTCGATTTCAAGAATTTGTTCGAGAATTTATTACAATTCATGATTTGGATTCTTGAATTCTCCAAAAAACCTGTGATACAATTTTTGAAAGGTTTGAATACGCTTTATTAGTTATTAGTTAATTATTTTCACTTTAATTTTGCCATTTAATTATTTAATTACTTTTTTCCTAGTTTAGTAATTTTAATTTAGAATTAATTTTTAGTTCAATTTCATTATTTATTTTATCTTGCTTTTATTAGATTTTATTAATTTTAGTTAGGATTTATATAATTTAATTATTTCGTAGTTAAATTAGTTTAGTCCGTCGTTTAATTCATACAAATTTATTTTTCGTAATTTTCTAGGGTTAGTTTGTTATTTAATTTATTTTTATAAAAAAAATCCAAAAATAATTCCTTTTAATTTGTGATCATTTGAATAGTAATCGATACTGAGTATTGACCAATTTAATCCTCGTGGAAACGATCCGTATTACCTATATATTACTACTCGATCCGTGCACTTACGGAGACGTGTGTTAGTACGTAATTAATTTTTGAATTTAGAGTTTGACACGTATCAACAACACAACCCGTTTGTAAATTTTAAGTCATTAACGAGTCGATCTGATAGTAACCCAATTAAATTTAAACCATATTTAGACCTATTAATTTCGTATTATATCCAAAATTACCACATTTATAAGAGACACACCCCAACAACTAGAGACGAGTAATGCGAGCCATGTTACAACATACCTCTCTACTCTCTCCCTACTCACGCAAATCCCAATTCATCAGTTACATAATCACAAACAGCATTTTCTTTACAACTTAACAATTTTATTAATGAAAGTCCACCTGCATAAATTGGCATCAAAATCAAGTTGAGTTTTCACTCTTTCTTCAGACCTTTTCCTTGCCAACAAAAACCAATTTCCCACTTCATTATTACAAGAACCATGGCTGTCAAACAACACAGCTTCCAACAAGCTCATGTAAATTACAGAAAAATGCTGGTATTAATATAGAAATAGAAGAATTATGCTATAACAAGCCTCACAACACGAGTATACAACTTAAATATTACATAGCGAGGAAGGCATTAATTATAAACTATTTTCAAATCAAATTCATCATTTACGTGGATAGATGTTTTAAACTTTCTGCTCCTATCAAATCGAAATCCTCTACCAACCCCACTTGTATACATATATAAAACATGATTAATGATGGCTCATAAAACTTTCACCCCATATATCGAACGACAATGCAGGAGATGTCATCTTTGCTTTCTCTGTGTAATGCTTCCCTCACTAGTTGTTTGGCTCCCTTTTGTGGATCCTTTATCTTCCGCGCAATGTCAACTGCCTCTTGATTAGACATTACCTGGAGTATTTACAGGCTATTATCATTATATAACAATTATTCATATCACCTTGATACAAAACCAGATTGAGCATGGGATCTGAATCCTTAAGAGTGTGTGTGTGTGTGTGTGTGAGAGAGAGACGCACCTTCCATAAGCCATCACTTGCAAGGATGAGGAGATCTGTCTCAGCATCAATCTTGGCATTTGTGATATCAGGATCAGAGCGGAGGTGTGATTGGGGATCAGATTCTTGTCTCCAAAAGCACGGGATACAGCCAGTTGTCCATTCACTCGTGCAACATCTCCTGATACAGAATCCACATTAGTAAGTTTTACAATTTAACAAGCAAAGAGCAACCAGACTCAATTACTAGTTTTTGATCTACACCAAAACCATATTTACCAATAGCTACTTAGATGTCCAAGAAAAAGCAGCAGTATTTAGTACTTAATGACTCACTTCTGAACTAGTTTGATGATGCTATTATGAATAGTTCAGAAAGAAAGGTGCAGAAATGTCAGAATGTACTTGTCGATTCAATCTTTTGCAACAAGAAAAATGAATGCCGAAAAAGTAACTAAGAAAAGTAAGGCACTTGTCTACCCCAAGTATTTGGTATCAATGAATAACAGTACAAGACTGGATTGACTGGACTAAGTCTTGAAAAACAAACGTGATCTAAAAATCATCTTGGGGCCATTGCTGGATGGACAAAACATGATTATACGATAAGAGTGTCAGGCTACTGAAGAAATATTGAGCAATTTCTGAGTAGTCCCTTTTTGTCATAGTGCCAAAGGGACCCTAACCTGCCTAACAACCTTGTTTAAAAAATTGGAACCAAATACATGACCTATGGTGGTCAGCCAACATCCGTATGCGAGAAACTCAATATTTTGTATTAACCATTTTTATAAATTAAATCTTAAGATACCCGAAATGCTTCAACAAATGTTGGTCCAGCAACATAATTAACTTTCAACAAATTGAATTCACGAAGCAAAAAGAAATAGTATAAATCAAAATTTGGAAAATAACTGGTGATGACTTGGTCTAATCTTTCTAATTATTGGGTGGTTATTTGCACATAAAGAAAAACAGTCCAACATATTAATCACAAAACTTTTCTTAAATGTTATATTTTACTCCCTCTATCCCATTTTATTAGTCACTATTTCTATTTTTGTTTGTCCCAAATTATTTGTCACTTTTTAAAAAGGCAATTAAACAAAGGCTAATTTACAATTACTAATATTTCACCCTTAATACAAATCCCTAAAAATGACATGAAAGTCATGTTAGAGCATTAATTACTTTCACAAACCATTTCAATTTTTAAAACTCCAACACCAACACCAACTAACAAATTTTGAATTTGAATATAGAGACAATAATGGAAAAAGTGTGTTATTAGTTGGTCAAATATCAACTTCTTTGAAACTGTGTGCCAGATTGACCATGTCAAATAAAATGGGACGGAGGGAGTAATATTTAGATTTTCCAATTTATACTTTCCTTCTGGCTACTCAATTTCTGTTATTGTGTAAATGCATACTTGTGCTCTTACATGCTAAGTATGTAACTGTTGCAATTTTCTTATCAAAAGAATAAGGACCACCAAATAGACTCAACTAAAAGGACAAATATGTGAACCAGCAGAAAATGGTTCCAATAGTTTATGCTCAATATTTGCTAAGGCTACAGTTCAAAAGTTTTTCTTTTACGATATTTTAGTACTGAGGTAATGCCATTAGTCTCCTTCCAACTTCTTTCAAAGTGCAACTAAATTTGCAATGATACCTTAGCAAGCTACCCTTCCTAAGTGGGAAATAGGAACTCTCTGTTAGGTTCCTTCTGAGCACGCTGAAGAGAACTAATTTTAAACTTTTCACTGAATACCCACATTGTCTCCCTTCCTTCTCTCTGAGAGGGAAAACTGTTTCAACAATAATGCTATACTTTTTATGTTAAACATACTAAGTGTAAAGGAACATGTTGATGCACTTGATTATCAAATATAGCGTTTTCAATCAAGAAGAATATACGATGCATGAGTTTCTGCAAATTAAAATGGAGGGACGATGTTGAAGTATAATTATTGCTCCAAGCTCATACATGCCAGTGCACTGTATAACAGTAGGCCCAGCAAGCATTTCTACAAATTTTCTAACTTGATTCATATTCTGTCTAGCAATATAAAGAACAAGTGATATTACCTGGCATGTTGGACACAAAACCCCCTCTATCTTCGATGCTCCCCCGCTCTGTATTGGGCTCATGGTCAATACTCAGCTGTATTGCATGTCCCCTCCTTGACAAGACTGCTCGTGAGTCTCCAACATTGGCTACCCACAACGCTCTACCATTTATAAGAATTGCAGTCACAGCAGTAGACCCGCCTCTTCCTAAGTCAGGACTATGTGAGAGAATAGCTTGATCTGTTCTTTCATAGGCTTTAGAGATGGCTCGATTAGGATCATTCCAAAAATCCTCCTGGAATCATTAGAAGTATATGTAAAGAACCATAAAGAAAAGCATACAGAAACTTTTCATTTCTCTTTATCTCTGTAGCACTTATTAATGAGCGTATGACACATCAATAATCTGGAGTTCCACATGTAATAATCTAACAGGCTTCGAGACCGAAAGAAAGAGTAAAAAAGTTTCTGCCATGTGCAAAAATGAGGAAGACTGCCAAAACATGTTACGTGTAATATAGAGTCGAATATATTTTGGAAAATGAATACAGTGAGATTCAATGATGCATAAAATATGTAGAAATAGATAAATGGTCATAGCATCATGCAGAGTAGTTATAATGTGACAGACACAAGCCCACTGCATGGTACATATGGATAAACCTCCTTTAAGATATTGGAAAACAAATGCTTCTGTAAATAGGCAGGCACACGGTCACCCAAATGCCCATCATAAATAGCAAAAAGTCCAAGCTCTCGTCCTTGAATCTGAGCAAATTTAGCAACATGGTAGTCTTCCATAGGATGATTTGCTTTGCCCTTTACAAGGCTAAATCCATATTTGATAGGACCCAGATGGCTTCTTCCCTTGCCAGAGCCGTGCGAAGAATGCCCTCCGGCCTGATAAAGCGGAGAAAAATCTTCAATTTAAAGAGTATACAAAATGCACCTGACAGAATCTGCTAAAACAAAACAGAATACTGTAATACATCAATCCTCAACGTTGACCCTGAAAATAACTCCTTTAACACCAATAAAATTCAAATCAAATATACATTAGCAGAAAATTATTCAGGTAATCATTTCAATGATAGAATAACTCAAGTACCATCAAATTGCTCTCACTCTTCTTCCCCAGAAAGGAAACCTGAAAATTCTCCATTTCAGAAGCAAAACATAGCATAGAATAACTGTATGGGAGCCTAAAATTCTTGATATGTCTTCAAAAAATGAAATGCGGAAGCAACCCCACTACTCCTGGTATCCAATGGCCAACACCTTAAAAGGAAAAGTATCCACGACAAATATCATAAACCCCAACTCACTGTGACAAAGCAGCCAAACTTGCAGCCACATACATACATAAAGGGGATGCATATTTCTCCATACCAAAGAAGCCATTCGACAAATAGAAACAATCAAATAACAGCTCAATTTCATTAAAATCAAAATAGAATCATCATTCGCCTCCACTGAAATTAAGCAGCATAATTAAAATATTGTCTCAAAATTAATGGGATCAGTTCCTTCAAGAAAGATATTCAATGGATCAATCATCAATAGCCAGTTAAGAGAGCACAACAAAATTATAATCCATACAACCTGTATAACAAAAGGAAAGAAACCCCAAATTAGAGAAGTAGCTGGAAAAAGCATACCTGGGAACTGAAGCAACACAAATTATCCATATAATTGAGCTCCACCTCACCCTTCTCCTCTACAATTCAACATCTAAATTCTACTCCTCAGACCTCTAATTTCACAACCTGTCACAAGCAAAGAAAGAATCTTGATCGTCATAAAAAAAGGCATAATCAAGAATTAATCTTTCTTCAACAATCAATCAATAAAGGAAAAACCCAAAAATCATCAAATAAGTAGCATAAAAAAATATCCACTTACCGATCCACCAACTTCGTAAAATTCCTCCAAAAAACAAGAAAGATCTTGTCTTTGTGTATGACTTGACCACCCCTCTGACCAAATAGTCTGAATATTTTTCTGCAAAATTTTGCAAGAAATAAAAAATGAATTAAAGGGGTTGGGATTTGTGTAGACTTTGCAAGAGGAAATGGGTTTCGTTCGCCGTTGGGGAAGATGGTGTTGTTGGATTCGCTAAGCAGGCAAGAATGGCTGCCAAAAAGGCCAAGACTTTAGGCTTTGGCTCTTCCCTGATTGACTTTGTTGTATCTATTGTTTCTTTATTATTATTGCTAGTCTACTGTTTTGCAATAATGCAGAAATGTGTAAAATGTAAATTGTCATTACAAGTTCACAACTTACAAGCAAGAAGTGTTTGTGCTCTCTCAGTTTTTCTTTTTCTTTTTCTTTTTCTCAAGGGTCTTCAACTTCTCGGAAAAGTTTAACATCAGAGTACTAATTTCTTTCCTTGGTTCAAACGATAATAAATAAAACGATTCGCTTGCTGATTTGATCCGTTTGTGGAGGACCAATTCTCTATTTTTAGTCAGCTCTACACCTTTTTCTTTTCAACTTAAAAGAACCTTATGCTTTTAAACTGTTACCCTCCCAACTACTTTTCTTGTTTCTTGTTTCTTGTTTTCTTTTTTTACTTTTCATGTAACAGCCTTCTGCTTCCAAGTTACAACCCAATTTTCTATTCTTTCTTCCACTTTTGATTAGGCATTAGCCACTATATTATATCAAGAGAAGTTACCAATCTCCATGATGGGTTACTTTTGTATTTTCTTTGCCTTTTCTCCTCCCAGAATGCTCAACGTAATTTCGGCAAAATCAATTTTGAAGACTTTCCTTGCGTTTACTTTTATCCATTGATGATTGAATTTGCATGTGATGAGCTTTTTCTAGTGGTGGAGCATCTTAAAAAAATTTATATAAGACAAACTCTCATTCCACTAGATTGTATTTTTTTAATTATTTTTTTCTTTTTATTTTTGGAATGAAAATGTATTTAAATAGATGAAAAGATTGTTGAAAAACGTATTTAACAGCTTTATTAAAAGAAAAAATCAAATAATTTTCATTCCAAGTCAATGTTTTTTTTCCCATTATGTTTCTATAACTCGAAAAAATTAACATGTCAATCTCGAAAAAAACGTATATGTAATAGATGTATATTCGAAAAAATTAAATACGTTTTTGCTCGAATTTTTTAATTCTTCAAAACATAACTTTCAAGAATTATATATTTGACAAATTCAATGGGAAACTAGTCTTGAATTTTTTTTAGATAGTTGCACTTGACCAAAGAGTATGAATGCTTTGATTTTTCTTTTTCCTTTTATTTCTCTTGTATGACGCGTTCCAAGTCCAATTGATTAAGAAAAGGAAATCCATTTAATATATGGCCACAAGACAGTTTCATTTACGTCCAAGTTTGAAACAAATTTCAATAGAAAAAAAAAAAATCTGGATTTATTCTTCAAGTTTGCTTTGACAACAAGATCACTAGTGCCTTTCCATATTTGTGGGTAACAATTTATGGTTATAGTGTACTAAACGTATGGAATATTTCTACTCATCCCGTAATGTGGAATAAGTCTGACAATTGTTGATATGACTAAAAAGTAAGTAGATCTCATAATTTTTTAATTATTCAACGGTTCATAAAATCCATTCCGCAAATACATCCTTCAAAATGAGTGGCAAAGAATTTTCACAAAGATAGATAATCTTTCTGTTGTTAGTGGGCATTTAATTATCAATAATTGGAATTTAGGAACCACTAATGAGATGAATGATCATAACTAAAAGATTACTAATTCAATAATGTTTTATGTTCTTAATTAAGAGTGAAAAAAAAATAAGAAAAGTTGACATATGAGATTAAAATCACTATTTTCCGGACAATATAATATAGTTCAACTTGAAAAGTTAACATCCCTTTTTCGACTTTCTTAAATAATAATAATAATAATAATAAAGTTTTGTGTATGAAGGAGATATCTAATTAACTAATCCTTGCACGTGGCATGATTAATGAAAATATTAATTACATATCAAAAGAACGTTAATGGCTACCTTTTAGGTACACTGATAGAGTAGAAGAGAGAAATATATAAGTATACTATTTTACAGTTTTGTTGAGAGAATTATTTTGTTATATTTCAAAAACTCGTATGGTATAATATTGTATACATATATCTTAAAAACTTATATCGTACAAATCTTTAAAACCATTGTAGAATTTTCCCTATACTATGTAGTCACAAAACCAAATAAGTAGTTAGGCTCCATTTCGAATTGTGATGGTCTGTCACAAAACACTTTACTTTGTAGAGTTTTGAAAAAAAATACTTAATAAGTGTTTATTTTTGTTGTTTGGATGTAAATTTGTAAAAGTACTTTTTAGTATTTGGTAATGTAAGATTTTGAATTTTAAAAATATTCTATTTTTATTTAGGCCCCGTTTGCTGTTACGGTATTTTTGCTTAAAAAGTACTTTTAAACTGTAAAAATATTTTTTTGAGTGTTTGATAAATATTGTTCTTAAATTTAGGAGGAGAGCTTTTGATGTTAAAAACACTTTTAGCACAAACTAAAAATTAGTGCTTTTGGATTAACTTTTCTTTTTAAAATAATTAAATATAAATTTTAGCTATTTTATCATAAGGGAAAATCGCTGAAATAGTCCTTAAACTTTTTTACTTTTGAGCCAAAATAGTCCCTCAACTTTTTTTGTAGCCAAAATGGTCCTCCAACTTTTATTTTTTAGCCAAGATAGTCCTTTCATGTGAAATTTATAAAAAAAAAAAAAAATATATGGTGACTACACCAATAGTCCCTCAACTTTTTTGGCACTTTAGCCAGTGTATAAGTCCCAGCATTATTGTGCTAAAAAAAAAAGTTGAAGGACTATTCTGGCTAAAAAGAAAGTTGAGGGACTATTCTGGCTAAAGTGCAAAAGTTGAGGGACTATTTTGGCGATTTTCCCTTTATCATAAATTTATAATTAAATAAAAATAAAATATTTTTAAATTCAAAATCATACATTACCAAATACTAAAAAAATACTTTTGTTAGTTTACATCCAAACAATAAAAATGAAGCACTTTTTAACCACTTTTTTCAAACCTCTACAAAGTAAAATGCTTTGTGATAAGTCACCACAAAATATATATGATAAAATAGCTAAAATTTATCTTTAATGATTTAAAAAAAAAAGAAAAAGAGCTAATCTAAGAAAAGCACCAATTTTTTTATCTTGTACTAAAAGTGCTTTTAACATCTAAAACTCTATCTCTAAATTTAGAGACAATATTTACTAAATACTAAAAAAAAATACTTTTACAATTTAAAAATACTTTTAAATAAAAGTACCGTAACCCCAAACGAATATATTGGACGGTCACCTCAATTATTAAATACAAAATATTTTGTTGGTGAACCTGTAAATCTACTAATCGACAGGCCACATTCATCTTATAGACAATTTGCAAATGTCCAATTATATGAGTAAGTATACATAAAGTAAATTGTTTTATTTTATTAAATAAAACAAAGTTTGTTTAACAAACTTATGAAGCCCTTGTTTTGTACTAATATGGCGTGAAAAAGTCAGAGCTTACCAAACAAGAGCTTTCACAAACTAGACAAATAATTTGATGACCCCATATTCACTAAGAAAGTTAGGGACTTCAACAGTAATTAATTCAAATTTTTTTCCCCTTTAATAAATTTAATTTTTTTTACCTGTAAAAAAAAATTTGCTGTCTAAGGCCTTGAACATATATTTCTCCTTAATTGTTGTGTGGTTAATTTATAATTGTCTCCCTTGCATGGGAAAAAAAAAAATTTACTATTGGATTATTTTCAATTAATGTTTTGCATAAGTGGTTCGAGTTTCCTTAATTTTGTACGAAATTTTGGATTAATTTAGATAATTTTGCAAGCATTAATTATAGTCATATGAACCTTTTCACCACTCTTAATTTCTTATGCATAAACAAATATACATATTTCCATCCTAAATTAAAGTAAAACATGTAAAATGGAAATTTCACTATGATGATGGTCAATGGTTTCCAAGTAGGGGAACGACTTAGGTAGATTTGGTTTTTGGTCCCATTTATAGACTTATGGTGTAGATTAAATGTTATAAAATTTATAACATAAGTTGATGTAAGCAAAATTCTATAATATTTAATATTGACCGCAGGGTCTATAGGTGGGATTAAAAACCGGATCTATGTAAGTATTTTTCCTCCAAATAGTTGTCACAGCGAGACAGAGAATTGTTGTAGGAGTACCTATTTTTGTTCTAAAAAACTATTAAACTTTTTTCTGTTAAAAAAAAATTTAAGACTAACTTTTATGAATCGGTACTACAGCAAGTTTTTATGGAATATACGCGGATAAAAATGTGATTAAAAAACGTATATAAAATGATTATAAAATATTATCTAAAAAATAATGAATAATTCCCACCCATCTCAACAGAATTATTACCTTTTTAAAATGGGAGAGCTTATATACAATAATCAAAATGTACCAAGATTTGCAATTAGGTTCTACATTTAGCTAATTCATTTGCCAAATAATAATAACAAAGAAAAAAAAATCAAAACCCAAAAAACACTTTGGCAAGTACCAATGCCAAATTTAGATTAGTTGTGGAATTGCACCATCAATTTCCCATTTGAGTTTTGCCAATGCAGTTACTCTGAGGGAGGGGTCTACAATGAATGTTTTTCGTTACTACATATAGATGAAATAATTATCATTTTAATTTATAAAATAAAAATTATTCATTGCCAACTTAGATATACCTATTGATTATAGATTTGATTTATCAATCGGGTAAGGGTAATGTGACAAGACATATCCAATCATTGAATTCATTATATGTTCAAGTAGGTGGATTTTGAAAACATCAACAATTTTAATGATTTTAGTAATAGTAATTAAGGTGTCGAAAATTTTAGTATTTAAATTTATTTGATTCTTTAACAAGTATTTAGTTTTGATTTGTTTATTATATAAGTCAAATTCAAATGATTTTTTATCGAGTTGAAGAATAAATCAAATTTTATTAACTTAAATTTTGTAATTATAATTTTAAAATTTTAAAATTATGGCTTCAAGTTCGAGTGAAGCTACGATGAGAAAGTTTACGGTGGTGCTAAATTTATTTCAAGCTTACTTAATAGTATTAAGTGAAATAAACCTCAAACTAATCCTTAAGTAATTGAGTCGAAGTAACTCCCAATTAGACATTGAGTTGGACTGGAGTATCAAGAGTGTTTAATTACATCTAAGTTACCTTTCGTTCTTATCTAGTTTATAAACAAAAAAATGAAAAAAAAATAAAATACTATCGGGTATAAATGATCATATGATCAAGTTTGTTTTCTATCTTATCCAAATTCTATTTCAAAAAGTAGGCTGATAAGAATGTGAAAATTTTGGTAAAATTTGAAAGATAGGATGACAAACAAATGGTGTTTAAATTCTATGCATTCCTGATTTGACTTGTAGAGGTATCCTTAGTAAAAAAAATATTATAATAATTTTGGTAATAAAATATTTAAAAATAATTGAACAACATATTGATTGAATAATAATAGAATGTAACATTAATACACACGTATCTATTATGCATTCTTGATTTGATTTGTAAAGGTATTCTGAGTAAAAAGAATATTATAATAATTTTGGTAATAAAATATTTAAAAATAATTGAACAACATATTGATTGAATAATAATAGAATGTAACATTCAATACACACGTATTTATTATTAGTTTAGTTATTCGATTCAATAAGATAAGATAAAAACAATTTTAATGATAAGATTTGAGATTTCAAATTTGAATATTATAAAATAATTAGAAAACGACATTGCAATATACATACTTATTAGATTATTCTTTTGAATTTAAATATATATATATATATTTTACAATATTTTGATAAATTTATTTATCTATAAAATTTGAAAACTGATACTAATGGCCAAAAATGAATACTTCACATGGCGAAAGTAGAACCGTCCACGTTATCGGCCATTGGAAGTGAGCAATGTATGTCATTATATATATATATTGAATTTGTAATTATAATTTAAAATTTTAAACATATAGCTTAAATTATCGACATATATATTGAATTTGTAATTATAATTTAAAATTTCAAACATATAGCTCAAATTATAGACGGTTGAAAGTGAGTGATGAATTGAAGTATAAATCGAAGTTCAGTAACTTAAATTTTGTAATTATTGAATTTAAAATTTTAAACATATAGTTTCAAGGTTGAGTAAAGGTATTACGAGAAGAATTTATGGTGGTTATTGTACGAAAAATCTATTTGGAATGAGTAGCCCAATTTGCTACAAATGGGGGAGCCTTATTTTGCCAAATAAGAGTTTTCTATTAATTGTTGAATGATACCGGATAATTATCCAATAATTAGAAAAAACTTTGCCGAGCTATCAATACTATATCTATTTAAAACTTAACTTATTTTAAACTTAACTTAGTATTACCTAAAATAAACCTCAAACTAATCCTTAATTAATTGAGTCTAACCAACTCTTAATTGATTGAGTTCGACTGGAGTATCGGTAGTGTTTTATTATGTCGAGACTTTAATTAACTTTCATTCTTATCTAGTTTGCAACCAAAAAATGAAAAGAAAATAGTGTAAATGATTATATAATCGAGCTTGTTTTGTATATACTTATCCAATTTATCCAATTCTATTTCAAAAAATATGATGATAATATATCTGCAAAAATTTTGTTAAAGTTTAAAAAATAGGATGACAAATAAATGTTGTTTAAATCTACGTATTTCTCGTTTGTAAAAGTACCCTTACTAAAAAAAATATTATAATAATTTTGGTGATAAAATATTAAAAAATAATGCAATAATATATTAATTGAATAATAATAAAACGTAATATTAATATATACGTATTTATTAGTTTAGTTATTTGATTCTATAAGAATAAGATAAAAACAATTTTAATGATAAGGTTAGAGATTTCAAATTTGAATATTAAAAAAGAAACAAAATAACATTGATTGAATAATTATAAAATAACATTGTAATATACATATTTATTAGATTAGTCTATTGAATTCAAAAATATAAATATTTTTGACTATATTTTAATAAATTTATTTATCTACAAAATTTGAAAACTGATACACATTGCGAAAGTAGAATAGTCCATATTATCCCGCTGTTAGAAGTGAGCAATGTATGTCATTATATATATATATATATACTATTATTTGTTTGATTCTTTAACGAGTATTTAATTTTGATTTTAATGAGTATTTAGTTTTCATTTTTTTATCATACCAATCAAATTCAAATGATATTTTATCGATTTGAAGTATAAATTAAACTTAAGTAAAATGATAATTTTAAAATTTTAAACTTATAACTTCAAATTTGAATGAAGTTACAAATGCTAAATTTTAAATTAAATTTGTTTGATTCTTTAACGAGTATTTAGTTTTGATTTGTTTATCATACGAGTCAAATTCAAATGATGTTTTATCATGTTGAAATATAAATTAATAATTTTAAAAATTTAAATTTATAATTTCAAATGTGAGTGAAGTTGCAAATGCTAAATTTATTTCAAACTTAACTTAACTTAACAGCATTAACTAAAATAAATCTCGAAGTAAAGCATTAACCAAAATAAATCTCAAACAAATTCTTAAATGATTAAGTCGAACTCATTCTTAATTAATCTCGAGTTCAAGTGAACTAATCCTGCTATAATTGATTAATTCAGAACTGATTAATCGTATTCGATTGGAGTATCAAAAATTCAATAGTGTTTAATTCCGCTAATTCATAAATATATATGGCAAAGATTTACGTAGATCTAATTTTTTACTCACTTATAAATTCTGTGGTGTGAATTAAATTTTAAATAATTTATAACATCAGTTAATATAAACAAAATTTTATTTAAAATTTAATGTTGACTACATGTTTACCAGTAAAGTAAAAAATCGTGTCTATTTAAATAAATATCATCAGATGTACAACTGGAAAAACAAACTCAGCAATTCTCGGCAGTCCTTCATCCCATCTAAACTGATTAATACAACAGCCAGACTTAATTAAAACCCATCAATCCAACCAAAAAAAAATAAAGTTGTGAAGTGGGACTTGGGACTTGGGACTTGGGAGAGTAAAGGAGAACAAATCTGAGTGTGGTGAAAAAGAGAAGAGAAAGCATAGACGAGTTTTGGTATTTAGTTGATGGTCTCCAAAAAATGGGTGACATGAGCCACGGGTTCCAAGCTCGAAAAGGCCCTAGGAGACCAGTTTCCTGAAGGAGAACGCTATTTTGGCCTTGAAAATTTTGGCAACACTTGCTATTGTAATAGTGTTTTGCAGGTTTCTAATTCTTACTTCAAAATTCTATCTTTTTTGGGTTCTTTTGGAATCTTGGATTTTTTTATTTATTTTTAATTTTTTTAAAGTTTTCTGGGGGTTTGATGGATAAAGTTTCAATTTTTGGGTTTTTTAATAGTGGTTTTGAACTTTGATTGATTTGTGATGGTGGGTTTTGTTAAACTTGACTTTTCTTGAAGTTAATTGTTTGTTCTAATTAATTCTGTATTTGGATTTAGAATTTTTATTAACAATTTATTATTTGCTGTTTTTTGTGTTGGGGTGGATGATGCAGGCGTTGTACTTCTGTGTACCATTTAGGGAGCAATTGTTAGAGTATTATGCAAATGGGAAAAATCCAGGGGAAGTCGAAGAAAATCTCTTGACTTGTTTGGCAGAAGCATTGTTCTCACAGGTATAATATATTCAGTTGAATATTGATACTTTTTACCTTAAAAATGGTTTTTTTTTTGGCTCTTAAATCCTTGTATTTGAAGCTTCTGCTGATTGTTATAGTTAATGGTTGTTTGAATCTGCTTTGATCGAACATTGCTGGCCTATCCGTGGTTTGACTTTTTCTTCAACTGTGAAATCACGTCTTGACTGGCTGTGATGAGGCTTTTGTTTGCTCTTTTCTGTGTTGGAAAAGAAAAATGAAATAATTTTTTAGCGAAGTTGCTATCTTTGCATGTATAGGGAGTCAAATTAGCTTCTTTCTTAGTGTTGAACCAGAAAGATGTATCTCTTTTTAGATACAAGATTTCGCCGTGTATTTCTAAAGTAAAATTCTTGTAGAGAACAGTTTGCTGATTCTCGTTTGAAAATATGTCATTGATCGTAAAGGTGGAAGTCATTTTGGCTTAGGTGTTGTGATCTCAGAAACTCAAAAATTTCCACCTATTCTTAGTCTCAATACTAATATCCAGTACCAACTTACTTAGTTATCCGATGCCCCTTTGATCTCAGTAATGACTTGAGAAATTAGGAGATGTTTACTAGTCTTTTGATTTCTTGTTATTACAGTGTCACTTTCTACTTAGAGTGTTGTTGGAAGCCTTATATTGAGGTTTTCAAAGTTATAACTTGCACAAAATAGAGTTAGAATGTAATCTTCCAACTGCCATCCAAATTCCAAATGAATGATTGTAAAAATGATCTCTTTTCACCATTAAAGCTTTTTCTGTCAAAACTATTTTCCATGGTTAAAATCTATGTATAAGTAAATGAAACCTAAATCCATAACAACGAGAAAAAACTATGCATGGCATTTGCTCAGCGTACAGTATTAACTATCAAGTCTATTGAAACTCAATTGAACTACATTTTTTTTATCTTATTAAGTTTCATTAACTTGTGAGCAGTCCGACTACCAACTTATATATCTAATGTCTTAAACAGAGCAAAAGCACATAATTTGTTGCTCAATACTTCATCAGTCACTTGAGTGGTTACAGAATTGATGTGCAATGTGCTTGTGGAATGTGTTTCTTTGGATGATTGAAGCCACTATATGCATGGAATTAACGAGAAAATTGTAAAATTATATGCTTGGATACACACTATCTCGTGCACTACTTTTGATTTTATGACTAATATAATGATAGAGCATTATTACAAAAACTAATCATGTTTGATTTTCTTTATTTCCAAATTATCATGCTGCTTACCTGCTTCTGCAGTGGAAATTTAAAAGAGTTTTAACTTCGAATCAGTGTAGTTTTGTATTTTCATGGTGTGAAATGTACTCTTCTTGCAATTAGGCTGCCTTGAGGCATTGGTGGAACTCGTTTGTGAGGCATTGGCCCATTGAGCCCCAGATAAACCAACTTTTGTTATTTTCTTTCCCCACTATCACATTAGTTTTTCTTGCCTCTTTTTCTACTTATTGATTCTTGGACTAATTCTCACGTTTATTAACCTATTAACTGTTCAATTCATGGTTTAGGAGAGTTTTACTTTGTCACACTGTGGTGAATGCACAGAACAAATGGTAGCACTGCAATTTCTTTTTAATTTTAGCTTTATAAAGTATAACAGCGGGACTGTAATATTCAAAATTAATAATCTTATGTTTTCAAGTCTTGGCAAGGAACTTGGCTACAATTTGAGGTGCACAAAATATTATAGGAAGGCATTCAATTTTGTATAGAGCGGGTATTGGTATATGTAAGGTTAAAGAGATGCAACAAACAAGTAAATATGCCTAAGTCATGGGGCACGTCTTTGTGGTAAACATTAAAATTCTGGTGCTGAGTTCACTCCTTTCTGACTAAAGCACTGCTGCATTTGCATGTTGCTTTCTTATGACGTTTGTCCTCAAAAATAGTTTGTGCACATGCTCTTTGCAGTCCCTAGTATTGGGTTGAAAAGTATACGACAGTCAGTCTCGTTTGCGTATGGTGAATAACTGATTTTGCCCACCTTCACTTTTTAGCTCAGTTGAGAAGAAAATTCACAAACAGAAACTAATCCTTGGCCAAATCTAATTTTGGTGAGAAATTTGGCTATCTTTCTCCTATTATTGTCTAATGTAGGGGAGTGGAGAAGCTATTCTTTGACATCCTAACTTCTGAACTTATACGTCCAACCAAGTTTGTGTTTCCATACCCAAGATAACTTGATTAAATTTTCTATACACCTGCACAAGTGTTACAGAATGTGAAGCAAAGTAGTGAAAACAAGTTTTGTCTTATGACATCTTTTCAGATTGCTAAGTCTGCACTTCTCTCACTCTCACTCTCTCTCACTCTCTCTCTCTCACTCACTCTCACTCTCTCTCACTCTCTCTCTCTCTCTCTCTCTTTCTCACTCGCACTCTCATATGCATACGCATACGCATGCACTGAATACTAATAGTTCAAAGGATCTCTGGCTTGAACAAAGTAACTGAGGAAAATGGATTGTCCCAGTAAAATTAATGAGGGAGTGATAAGTTGATGCAACAATTTGGCCATATGCATGAGTCAAAATATGTGCATGGGAGGTCAAAGTTGGAGATTTCCGGTCTTACTATACTGTGTTTTAGCCCATATGAATGATGTTTATTTGGAAATATTATGATGTGCCTTAATTATTGATTCTATGCATATAAATTGCAGCTTAAGGTTTGAGGCACTAATTCTTTCCTGAACTTTCACCCAGATAAGTTCACAGAAGAAGAAAACAGGTGTCATTGCTCCAAAGAGATTTGTTCAGAGAGTGAGAAAACAAAACGAACTTTTCCGTGGTTACATGCATCAGGTACATTTTATGTTTGTTCTCCTTCTTGTGCAGCATTTTTGCCAACAACATGCAATTAGTCTTCAATATTTTTTGGTTGGTTGGGTTGGGGTGGGAGGAAGGAGTCTTGAGGGTTACTCGTTGGTTTTGGCACCAAAGTCGTGTCAGACAATAAGAGAAATCCTATGCTCTCTATGGTGCATAAATATATCTGTCATTTTGTCTGAAATTTCTGAAAACGCTGTTGAAACATTGACAGTGGAGCCACAGAACTATTGCAAAATTGTCTGTTAGCCATGACGTAGACTTCTCCAACCCATAAAAGGTTTTACTGTTAGTTGTTACTGTTACCCCCAGTGTCTTTAAATGCAATCCTGGTTTACTCTTTTACATACAAAGGTGGATTTGAAGATTTTCCTGTTACGCTCACTACTTAACACACTGCTATTTGAACTTTTTAACATTAACCTTCTAACTTAGTTTTGTGGTGAGCCATTAACTTGTCTTACTGTCTCTCACTTATTGGCATCAACATTTTTCTCTGGAGGCTGTTTATAGAATTTCTTCCATCCACATTTTATGCAGTTTTCTAGGTATGGTATTGGGAAAATCTTTAGAGTACATTTGAGTACTTCTAAATGTCATGCTTGCATTCTAATTTTGTGTACTTAACTGCTACATTTTTTGGTATCTGACATCAGAGAGATTGGAAATATGTGAGCACACTCTGATGTTACCCTTTGCGATAAGGCAAATATTCCCAATGTGCGTATGTTCCACATTCTCCACACATGAAGCCATCCTTTGGTTATTTATTATGATTTTCAGCTTATATATTCATCATTATTCTGTTTACTAAATTTTGCTTCTGTAGGACTCGTTGTGTATTATTTCTTAGAAAGTGCATTTTTTTGTGCTGCTATTCTATACATCGGTATGTTTTCTTGCTTTACAGTTTTATTCCCCAAACAGTTTATCCTCTTTATTTCTAAGGCACAAATCAAATCTCTTGTAAGCATTTAACTTTTTCTGTTTGATGTCTCTCATTTGAATATGCCTGGATTTTCCTTATTTCTATAATCCTATAGTAGCTATACATATAGTGAAATCAGATTGAATTGATTGCAGAAACTAATGAATTTTAGCTTAATAGAAGTGAAGCTCACTCATGCTGGGGTAAAATGCTGAGGTCCTCTGAAGTATATTTAAATATTTTTGTGTTTCTCTTTACATTTTTTATGTCTCCAGTTCTGTTTCCTTTCTGATTTTTTTTTTTTTGGGGATATTCAGAAAGTATTATCAAATCTTAAGTATCCATTTTAAGTATCATGTACTTTCTTGTGTTCATTTTTTTTTTTTTTGGTAGGATGCCCATGAATTTTTGAACTTCTTACTTAATGAACTCGTTGATATATTGGAGAAAGAGTCGCAAGCAGCAAAATGTCCACCATCTCAGGAAAGGATTGCAAACGGGCATGCTACTGCTCAGGCAAATGGTATCAAGGAACCACTAGTTACCTGGGTACACAAAAATTTTCAGGTAATTATCTTCTAAATGCTGCTGATGCTTCCCTCAGTTAAATTGGATAATATCCTTGATAGGAAGAGCACACAATTCATGAGCAAATATCTGCACGATGTCCATTCTCATCAGTTTACATTATTGCTAAAGTGGAAGAACGTGAGGTCGAACTTTTTAGCCAATAGTTTCTGTTTGGGCTGCCATTTACCTGTTTATTCTACGTGTTTCAGAAAGTCTTTTAAGCCCAAGTTTTAATGAATAATATCTTTTTCCCTGTAGTTTCGCCAGTAGTATAATCACCAGAGTTACTCCTTATGTTGGAAGTTAACTTCATAGTCGTTATTTGGTCTTGATTGTTACTCAAATGCAGGGAATACTTACCAATGAGACAAAGTGTCTAAGGTGTGAGACAGTTACAGCCAGGGACGAGACATTCTTTGACTTGAGCCTTGATATTGAACAGAATAGTTCAATTACTAGCTGCCTCAAAAACTTCAGTTCCACAGAGACATTGAATGCTGAGGATAAATTTTTCTGTGACAAGTGTTGTAGGTAGGTGCCCATGCTTAGGTTCTTCCTTTAATTGAACCGTGGAATACAGAATAAATAGTTTCGTTCCATAATGCAGTCTGCAAGAAGCTCAAAAGAGGATGAAGATAAAAAAGCCACCTCAAATTCTAGTTATTCATTTGAAGCGCTTCAAATACATGGAACAACCGTATCTTGGTCGATACAAGAAGTTGTCCTATCGTGTCGTTTTCCCTCTAGAGCTGAAACTAAGCAACACTGTGGAAAACGCTGACTCGGAGTATTCTTTATTTGCTGTTGTCGTTCATGTTGGGAGTGGACCCAACCATGGGCATTATGTTAGCCTCGTAAAAAGCCACAACCACTGGTTGTTTTTTGATGATGAGAACGTGGAGATGATTGATGAGTCTGCCGTTCAGACTTTCTTTGGGTCTGCTCAAGAGTACTCGAGCAATACAGATCATGGATATATCCTCTTCTATGAGTGCTTGTCTACAGATGACAAGAGCTGATAAAAAGGTAGCTAATCATATCATTATAAATTTCCATTATACAGGAATTGTTTTCTGTCTTCTGCTCATTTATTCTCCTCCTTTTCTGCTATGATGCACAATCGGCTCAGAAACTAGGTGCCTGTAGAGTGGCTGTTCGATGTATACTGGACAATTTATTCGGTTCTCAATAATAACGAGTGTGTAAATATCTTGATATAGGAATTCTATTGAAGATGTTTCTTTTGATATTTGTTATTATAGCTTGCAATTAAAAGAGAACTGGTTCGACAAGGATTGCTAATGATTTTGGTGTTTTTCGACCTTTTTATAAGTATATCATGCATCTTGACGAGTAGATCAACATATTCAGAAGTTAGTTTCTCTTGGAAGTGTTTTCTCATCGAATAAAATGTAGCAAGGTATGCGATGAAAAATTGTTACAGCTTAGAATTTGAGATGAAATTCTTGCATGATTTAGTGTAGAATTAAATGGCCTATTAGACTTTCGAAAAGTAAGGTAGTTGATCCTTCATTTTATATGGGTTTCGATCCTTGGCCTACAATACAAGGAAGAGAAAGTGTTGATGTAAATCTGAGGAGTGTTGCTACTTCCGCATGAAAGAAGTTGTAATTGGTAATCTAATGGATTTTTAAAGTTTGAGCTGCAAGTGCAACCTCAAGATACTCAAATCTTCTGATTTCCTTGCGTATAAACATGAATAATGTGTGGAATCTGCATGTTTTACGTCACAAATAGTAGTACCGTCGTGAACGTCAATAAGAGTAAGTCTTGTGGTATGACAGCCGCTCACTCATCCACAACCGTAAATATGACTGAAGAATAATGGTGTTTCATTATTTTTTAATTATCTAACGATTTGTAATATATATTCTGCAGTGAATAAAAAAGAATTTTTCCATCAATAATGTAGAGTTTTGCTACTTTATGTAACAAATAGAATGCAAATTATCAATAAGCTTCATGTACAAGTTATTTTAAAGAAAAATTTTAAAAAAATATTTCCAAAAAATATTTTCTAAAAAATATTTTCAACCCAACCAAACAAACCCTTAATACATTATACTACATAGCAATATAACATGCACTCAGATACTTCTTTGACAGAAAAAGTTACCAAATTTACGGCAAAACAACGTATCTTTTCAAGATTAGGAAAGTCGAAAGCATTAAGGAAACATCAAAATACAACAAAAACCGAGTTAAACTTCCGTATCCACTTATGTTCAGGATTTTTCCTAGCCCTTTTTCTCTCTATATAAAGATAGATTGTCCCCAGTTCTTTTACTTCACAAACTTTTTCATCAACAAAATAAGTCACATCTAGCTTGTTTGCTTGTCATCCAATTAGTTAGCCAAGTTTCTCCAGTTTTTGGTTGACAATGTCGCTGTTCCATTCATCTGTTGAAGTTATCTGCGCAGACTACTTTGGCGATGAACTCGTTTTCCCTCTCCCCAAGGTCAATAACAAGAAGATGGAAGTTATCAACAACCAAAGTAGAAGAAAAGAGGTTGCAGAAGTGCCAGAAGTTATCAAATCATCATCAGCAGCAGCAGAAGAACTAGTTGGCAAGAAAACTGCGGCCAAAGTCCCCCAGAATAACAACAAACCATCCCTTCGATTCTCTCCAGCCTTTGATGGGTTGCATTGTTTCGAGACGATGATTTTCAATTAATCCATTAATATTAGTAGTTACGTTTAGTATAGCTAAAAAGATACCAAAAGATTAATTTTCTCCATTGTAGGAGTCAAATTCTACTAGGGTTTATGGCTTTTGTAGAAGATTGAAGAGTTCTGTTTTACTTGGAGTATTGTTAAAAGTATATTTTTTATTTCAATTAGTTTATATACATTGTTCTACGTTCTCCTCCAAAATATAACAAATAAAAGATCAATCATCACAAACAAAAGGCAAAAATATTTTATTTTATTTTCTTTTTAATCAGTCCATTGTTTTCCACTTGATCAAGGTCCGCATAATTTGGTTTCAGTGTTTCTAAAACAATCCTTTATTTCTCACATCAACTTTCAAAATTTTATGGGTTTATTAGAAGTCTTCACAATGTGTGCATCTAATTACAATAAATCAGTACTCTACCTTGCTACATTTTTTTTTTTTTTTTGCAAATAGATTATTGGTACAAATATTGCTGTGCGATTAGAATATAAACCATGTGAATTACAAATAGTTTACGCGAGCTATTCTAAATTCTACCTTTTTTAAAATAAAAAAAAAAGAAAAAAAAGAAAAGGAAAAAGCTGCAGTCCTTTCTATGCACTACATATTTACATACAAAGAACCAATGCCCTAGCATACCTCCAATGAACCAGAAGCATCAATAAATATAGCGCACCAATAAAGCACAAGCAAGCGCAAAAAGTTGTCCTGGAGGCTCATTCAAATGCTATGGACATGAAAGTATCGTCGTCTAACAGATTTTCAACATCAAATAATTCCTCATCGGGGTAGCTCACACCATCGGAACCTTTCAGGATCTTATCGGAAGTATCCTGTTGAGCAAAAATTTGTCAAGGATATCACAAATTAGATGAGAGCTTGGTGTTCCTGCAAATTTTTGTGTGGGGGGGTTTTTTCTTCAGTTTATATATTTAGCTCGTGTTCTAGAAAATTGAGTATACAAGGATATGCATGTATTTATTTTGATCAAGTACCTCGGTTTCGCGGAACCCTTCAGCAACAGTTAGCAGCCTACGGTATTGAGCTCGTCCATCTGGATATAGAGACATCGATTTCACCCTAGCAAGTGCTTTTTGCAACCTTTGCTCAGTCTGTTTTCTTCCTTCCTTCAGAACATCATAATTATCATCCTTTACGGGCACGTCTTCAGTGCTGGGACATTTTGCAGCTGCAGCAGAACGAAAACCTCGTAAACCATTCCCTTTACGAGACCGCAAAATAATCTTCTCTAGGATGTCCGACCGACCAAGTTATCGTTTTATATTTCTTCCTCACCTGATGCCCCCGTACATGAGCCTGTACACCAGAAACAGGAGTTAGCTCTGAATCCACATGTTTTCTGAATAATAAATTGTTTTAATGGTCAAATCTGAAAGTTTAATAGACATTTCATAACCTAGATAACACATCACTAAACCAGGAAAGGGAAATGGAGACTAAAAAATGATTAGAAGCACAGAATGTCAACAAAAGCTCGAATTGGTCAAGGAGAAAAATGTTTAGAAACCACAGCAAGTGTTGTAACAATTCAAAATTCCTGGAAAGCATAATGTGTGATGTCATGTTAAGCATCATCCAAACAATCTAGTAAACTGATTTCTGATGAAACAAAATTTTAAGCTATTAAAATCATTTGAGGTGTATGATGAAATTCTAAACAAATGTGCTCCTTTCAGACAGAATAAACTACGCCCTTCTAATACGGAAGTTAAACAATTGTTGAGAAATGAAAATCAAACCCACCTGGATTTTAACAATCCTTTCCCGGATGATTAGAAATTCCTTTCGCTTCTTCCAACCACGAAATTTGTTCTGAATTCTTACGGCAGCAGCATGAACACTCCGTTCATTTTTACCCAGCCTGCTTGTTTTGGCAGCTACAAGTGAAAGAGCAAGCTCATCTGAGTGATAATGACTCATCACCCCCCTGATCAACAATTTGCTTCCTCTGAAAGGATTGAAGCCTAAAAATTTGATGAATTCGAGCTGCTGCTTGTGTTGCATTACATACAGCAGCCAAAGAATCCTTTAGTGAAAGTGAATTCGACACATCCTCCTGTTCTGAAATTGTTTTTATAGCTTTTGCTCCTGCGTATTGTAAGGTATCCTCTTCCTTTGCATCTTTCACAGTTAATGTGGAAAGGTGTCTGGTCAAGGAACACTCAGCAAGAAAACCAGATATTCCCTTGTGTCCATTTGCAGAAGCAAGGTCTGCGGGAGTTCTGCTTAAAGGATATTCAGCAGATGGATCTGTTAATGCTCCAGGAGCGGCACCAAGAGAAACAAGGGCAGCAACTGTGTCCTCCCTGACAAACAAGCAAGGGGTAAACATGAAAATAATTCCTGCCGATGACAACTATGCACAAATCAACCTAAACATTAGCCTTCATATATGATTTCTTCAATTTACATAAGCTTCCCACTTGTGGAAAGCAGGAAATGAAATAAATCTCACTGTTGTAACCAATTTCTGTTTAAACTACATGACTATGGAAAACATATATTTTTTTGTCTAAAAAGTAGTAACAAACAAACAAACCAAGCCTTATTCCCACTAAGTAGGGTCGGCTGCATGAATCCTGCTACGCTATTGCACTCTGACATGGATCATATCCTCCTCAATTCCTAAATGGCCTATATCTTTCTTGCAAATTACCCACCAAGTCTTTTTTGCTCTTCCCCTACCCTTCTTATGTTGACTACTCTCTCTAAAATCTACTCGCCTGACAGGCGCTTCTACTAAATGTCTTAACACATGACCTAACCACCTTAAGCGTGTTTCTCTCATTTTCTCATCAATATGTGCCTATTCCAATCTTCTCACATGCTCATTGCGCATCTTGTCCTTCTTAATGTACCCACACATTCATCTTAACATTCACATTTCTGCTACTCTCATCTTTTGTTCATGTGTGTAATTACCACTGCCCAACATTCAAACCGATAAAGCATCACTGGCCTAATTGCCGTTCTATAAAATTTACCCTTAAATCGTAAAGGAATTTGCGGTCGCATAATATTCCCGACGCCATTCTCCATTTAGTCCAACCCACTTGTATCCGATGTGTAACATCTCAATCTATACTACCATCACTCTGAAGAACTAATCCTAAATACATAAAATTGTCATTTATGGGTATCTCTTGATCTCCGATACTAACCCCTATTATATTCCTACGTGCACTCTTGCTAAACGTAAATTCCATGTATTCTGTTTTTGATCTACTAACTCTAACCCTTTTGCCTCAAGTGTCTCTTTCCAAACCTTGAGTTTAGCATTAACCCCGTGTTTTGTTTTACCTACTAAAACTATGTCATCTACAAATAACATACACCATGGTATTTCCTCCTGTATGTGCCTTGTAAGTTCATCTATGATCAATGCAAATAGATAAGGACTTAAAGTTGAACCTTGGAGTAAGCCAAGTGTATAAGAGACATTGTTTATAGAGAACTCTCATGTCAACCCTCCTGGTATTCTCACACTTGTACCACATCCCTAACTCCTCTTTTTTCTAAAACTCTCCATATAACTTCTCTAGGGACTCTATCGTATGCCTTCTCAAGATCAATAAAAATCATATGTAGATCCTTTCCCTTATCAAGGTATCTCTCGGTAAGTCTCCTTAAGAGATGTATGGCTTCAGTAGTTGACCTTCCTAGCATGAAACCAAACTGATTATTTGACACATTAGTCTCGTTTCTTAACCTTCTTTCTATCACCCTCTCCCAAAGTTTCATCGTATGGCTCATTAGCTTCATACCTATGTAATTCGCACAATTTTGTATATCCCCTTTGATCTTAAATATGGGTATGAGAGTACTCTTCTTCCATTGGTCAGGCATCTTTTTACTCTTCAATATTTTATTGAAAAGATTGGAAAGCCAACTTATGCCCTTCTTTCCTAAGCATTTCCATACCTCAATTGGTACTTTTCTTTTCTGAAGTCATCTTCTTCAAACCCTCCTCTACCTCTGATTCCTAAATCCTTCGATAATACATTACGTTTTTATACTCCTTAGACTTATCTAACTCTCCTAAAATGATATCGTTTCCATTGCCTTCATTGAATAGTTGATGGAAGTATCTGTCCCACCTGTCCTTAATTTCCTCATCTCTTACTAGCACCTTATTATTTTCATCCTTAGTGCACTTGACTTGGGTTAAGTCCTTTGTCCTATGGGCTCTTGCTTTAGTAATTTTATAAATATCTTGCTCTCCCTCCTTAAATTTTAATTTTTGGTAAAAATCTTCAAAATCCCTATCCCTCGTTTCACTTACAGCCTTTTTTCGTCCTTTTTAGCAAGCTTATATTTCTCAATATTTTCGTCACTTCTAAGAAGTAATAAGACAAAAATATAAACAAACGGTTATTCATGTGATCAGATGGCAATCAAATAAGAACTAGGCCTCCTCAGTATTCAAAATACAAGCAGACCACCAAAAAGCATTAAGAAAACAAAAAATCAAATTAAATGAGTTGAAATACAGAGAAAAGAAAATAGAAGGCCCATATGATATGTCTCTTTAGCAGAAGGAAAGCTCCAAAAGCTATTTACCTGCCACATAGAGCAGCCCAATGAAGTGCAGTCCATCCATTTACATCACGAAAATCTATATTGACTCCTGAAATATTGATTGGCTTTAGGGCCCAATTAAAACCAAGAGCAGCTGATAAATGCAAGATTCCTTGACCCTCGTCATCAAGAAGACTTGGCCCTTTTCCATCTTCCGTCACTTTGTGGAGCAACCACGCAAAAAACTTCTCCTTCAACCAATTTTCAACTTGTTGCTCCTCTATTCTCTTGGGTTGGGACACTGCGTCCCTTGGTGAAAGTGTTGCCATCTGATTGTATTCTGCCTCCATAAATAAAATCCTATTGACAACATCTTTTTTCTCCAGAATTTTTTCTGAGAAACTGTGGGTGCTATCCGGTGGACACGTCAAAAATAACTCTGTTCTCTCAAGTCGTTTTTGTAGATGCACCTCAATTGCATCACCTTCAGGGATTTCTGTAAAATCAATTTCCTGAGAAGGTCCGGCTCGATATTCAAATTCTCGTACTTCACTACAAGCCAACCGATTTGAACAAGTTACATAAAATGGGACCAGCCCTGCCTTGTGTGGTGGCACGTGGCAACAGAGTGCTCCTCCTGATAAGACTTCTGCTGGGACCTCCAGTTCTCCAAACATACACGACCACTTGCAACTAGCAAACTCTTGTCCACTCTTAAGAAATCTTCCGGTTACTCGGACCTGATTTGTTCAGAATTTGGACATTAATTTTAATAACAAGAGAAAAGTACAATTATCATTATTCTTGAATCAATGATTGACTCAATCAACTGGGAACCATAAAAAATAAGCTGTCAGATAGCATAAAACCATTTGGATGAGAAAAAGATACCTTAGCAATTAATGAATTAATCTTGTAAGACAACACACAAAACCTTTGGTCAGTACGACATCTTCATAAACAAATAGATAACATCTTAGTGAATACACAGATACATAGAATAAAGAACCCAAAGTAGCCAGTAAAATCACAACTTTTCAGATCAAAAAAAGAAAAAGAAAAAACAATAAACAATTGATTCTGCTATTAGTTAAGCCAGTTATTTCTGAAAGTAACACCTAGATGAGTGACAATCACTATGTACCTTGGTTTCCACGCTTGAGTATGCCCAATTTGGTGAAAAATCAATGATGCTAAAAAGTTGGTCTTGGGAGAGTGAGAAATTCAATGTGTCTGTGTCCAATTGCAGTTGGGTGGGAGTACAGGAATCACCAACCACATCCTCATTCTGTATCACACTCCATGAATACCCATTGGTTGAATTTGAATGCAATTCATCAACTTCTCCTAATTCTTTAGCCATCCACCGGGAGAAGCTGTCAACTTTTTTCAAGCTTTCTTCTGCTTGGACGCCACTTAAATGTGACTGTTTAAAAACAAGAGAACAATTTACCAGTCCCCACAGAAGGCATACCATTCTCAGCCTTGTCATTCATCATATATCCAGCTTCTGCACGTGCTTGCAGTTTCTGGAAATCCCTTTCCAGAGGTTCCCCTTCTTGCCTATCAGGCCTCATGTACAATGGACCTTCATTTTGAAGAATTGCAGAAAGAGATTTCTCCTCCAAGAAATTTCCTTTGCCATGATAAGCTGAGCCAGGCATTAGATTCTGGCTATTTGGTAATCCTTGCAAATATAATGAAGACTCTCCCTAACAAGCAAAAAGGATGTAGGTTCGTAAACCTAGATGACTAAAGAGAAATAATAGCCAAAGATTCAAATTTGACAAGAAATGATGAATTAATTCAAATGCGTTATTAGAAGAGAGCTTCAGAAGACTTTAGAATCATTAAATTTGTCTTAAAACTAATTAACACGCTAAGAAGTTAAAGAAACTATAGGGGCTATACATATCAAATTGCTGAAAGCATCATAAGTGTCAAACTTTGAACCTATGAAATTTGCTGAGAGCATCTTCAACATTGCAATATCAATATATATAGGTATAAGAATATTGCAGTTGCAGACTAAACGTTTGCATGTTAACATTCTTGTTCAGCTCTCATTCTGTCTTCATCCATGTCAAGAAGCAAGTGAACTTTTGAGTTTCTGAACTTCCGCTTTTTAGGGCATACTATTAACTCATAAAATATACCGTTTAGTGTTGAAAAGTTTATTACCTGCCAATCTGCTTTGTGTACTGGGGGATTCCAAGAATCATCTCCATCACCAATCACACCTGCCAAAGATTAGCTTAAAGTCTTATTCCCTTCACTAAAGAAATTTCTAGAGCAGCAATATCATCAAATAGAATTAGATGAATTGACAGTTCAAATACCTGCTGTACAATGTCCCAAAACCTCTTCCCAGGATGCCAAATCTAGAGTTTTTTGAACACCGGCTACAGAATTACATTCAGAGCGATCACGATGATGTCTGTCAGAAAATATCTGTTCTGCCA
Source organism: Cinchona pubescens (assembly GCA_025175665.1). NCBI lineage: Eukaryota > Viridiplantae > Streptophyta > Magnoliopsida > Gentianales > Rubiaceae > Cinchona > Cinchona pubescens. The sequence continues at coordinate 3,523,887 of JANKKI010000059.1, read as the reverse complement.
GTGGAAAAATAGTCTGACTACCTATATGGTGAAAATAGATGGTTTTAGAAGCCATTGCTATTCAGTAAGCACTACAAAACTTCGATGTATCAAAGCGACGGAGAATAGTCTGTCTCAAAAGATACCCAAACATTGAAGCAGATTATAAGAGCTTGAGAGGCCAGAATCAGGATTCTCCATCTCCCGAAAATCCTCTTGCGGCACCTCCAGATATGACTGAACGTTGGAACTTGCTTGGTGATTAAATTCTGAATTTAGTCGTATTTATGTTACCATAAAGCAAGAAGACACAACGAAGAGATAAGCAGATATTTCAAAACAAATTTATTACTGCGTGATAAAATTAAATCAAATCAAATCAAACCTAGAAGCCCCATCACAACTATTTTTTCATTTGAGTCAAGAATTAAAACCTCAGAAAAGGTACACTTACCAGACTCAACATCTTCACATGCAGATGTTAGAGTGCTGGTAGGGCTTGTCATATCAGTATATGGTGAATTCGGCATTTTGTCCGAATTCACAGGAGAACCGAAGGAAAACGAACTGTCATTTTGAGAATTTGATGATACTGTGTCAGTATCCTTGAGGTAGTGGATGTTCGCTTTATTACCCTGAAGTACAAAGACAAAAGCAAAAATTGCAAATGAAAGAATTAACAATACTACTGTCTTTAACGCAACGAAGTTCTGTCATGCATTTAAAAGCTGGAGAAGACACAATAAATAGAATCTGCCATACAGTCAATAAATTATTTTCATCAGTCGGCTATACTATATGAACTAACATTGACAGTGCTAACTATCAACATCTCGAAAAAAAACTTGTGAGTACTGATGGGAAGAATATCATGTGCCTTGTAAAGGCTAAAAGTTCAACTGTCAAAGAATTCAGAAATACATTATAAGTCTTCCAAGAACAGACCTTAAATGAGACATCAGAAATAGACAAAAATAGTATGAATATGCCAAAGATTTGCTTATTCATACCCAAAGCTACATGTTGCGAGTAAAATGATGCAGCAGTGTCCTTCAAAATATTCAATTTCTTGGCAAAGAAAGAACCTAGGACAAGTAATGGAATGAGATATAAGTAGGTAGGCACGCTTCTTCCTCATATATGCAATAAGTAAGGTGTTACTCCAACAGTGAAGTTTATATCTCGTTAACAAAGGTTACTACCTTACTGAGCACGAAAAGGTGAATCCATGTCACACAATCTTTGAGAATTGTGCTTATGTGTACTTAGAAGACGCCTCTTATTTTAATGTATGAATCATGACTTCTACCCCTATTCTACATGCAATTAAAGAACCAGGTGATAACATCCATTGTCTCGCCCAATATTGAATGATTAAAGGACAAACCTTGTTCATGATTAAGAACTTCTTTGATTGAAAGAGTGAAATAAATTTATTTTTACAGGTATGGAAATGGAGTATTACCTTGACTTCCAAGTAGTGGACAAAAACTATATGCATAAGATCCCTGCAGCATTGTTAGAATCAATAGTAAGAAACTTCTGGGGCCAATGGCCAGGCAAAATGTTTTTGTATATTAACTATGCCGAAAACACTTCCACAAAAATTATATATACAAGGAAAAAAAAAATCAAATATCTTTGATGTATCATTATGCTTGACATGAAATACATATCATTCTACACTCAAATAAAAACAATCATGGATTACTTACGGTAAGAAATTTCGACCTCTCCAACAGGAAATTATGCAAATTGTAGTTCAGTATTTCTCTTTTACAGCACCCTTTTTAGTTAGGAAAGGGAGCAACAGATGTTACTTGTGCATTAATGAGTAGCTCGAATAAACTGAAGTTGACATTTTCAATCCTATTTTCGTAAGTCTAAAATGATGAAATGTCATTTTGAAGGCTGGGGTATGCATGTAAGAATTTATCACATAATTCTCCTGGATAAAAGAAAAATAGTAACCTAGTAAACAGAAACTGAAACACTGAATTCATAGAAAGGGGACTCCAAGAGAGCCGCAACGTGTGTTTCAACAAAGTTGCTCTAAAACTATGTTTTTTGAGTAAAAAGAATCACGAATGAAGACAAAAAAGTTTACGGGGCTTAAACTTACTGTTCAAGCATCCAATAGCTGCGCCTTTGGAAACTCTCATTTTCTTCTCCATGGGCATAATAGCAGTGTAACATATCAACACTACCAACCTGAAGAGAAAATTGAAGCTGAAATAAGAAATCCCTGAGGACAAAAAAAAAAAACCTGACGTACTTCATCAGAGAAATATATTTCTCAAGTATGAACTCGTCAACTAAGGTCATTAACTATCTAAGAATGTTCCTAAACATTAAATGCAGTGCCGCAGAAATGTTTCCAATTTGAACCGGTACCATAGGTACAATGAAAAGACTTCTCTTTCTCATACTAACCTTCAACTTCTCATGGGCCTCCTTCACAGTCTTTCCATCCTTCTTCTTCCTCCAGTTATGCCCATCTTTTCGGAAGTATCTTAGCACTTTCCGATCAAACAGAAAAACAGATCCAGGCCTGAAGTGATGAAAGCAGATAAAGAATGAAGAGGTTACAGGAAGAGCTCATAATTGACACGATAAATTTACACAAATAACTTGATAAACTGAAACCAAATTTCTAATCAAACGCAGTAGAAAATGTGTAACTCGGCCAAACACCTAAAGATTTGTAACTGGTAGATGAACCAAGAATACATCTCAGTATCTGTTTTGGCTGAACACTTTTCATGCATAAGCATGTATTAAAACAGGAAAGGAAGAAAAGAGATACAACTACCACCAACTGTTGGTTGGTGGAAAAGGAAGAAACATACTAACTGGCTTGTGTGGAGGCTCAGGAGTAATATAAAACTTCTGATAATTGCGCAGAATCTCACAAATTTCAGCAGGTCTCAGCCACCGGTGCTGAACTTCTGATAAGATTTGGTTAATATCTGCATAGAATTGTCGTTTATCAGACAATGAAAAACAATATCTATTAGAGGCATCCAAGGTAGGTACATCTATCACAACACACTATGTTGAACACTCGAACAACCGCAATTGAAGTGCATCAATAAAGTCTAGACAAATATGTAATACGGCTGTCTGAGGGGAACAAGGCAGTCCACGAAGTGCTCTCTAGACAACTTTTCAAGTGTGTAATTAAGCTTAAGATGCCAGTGTTACGATTCTACAGCATTTTTTGAATATTGTGTGATATAAAAGGCATATGTTACTATTTAAAAGTCACCTCGACTACGCCATAGCCACCCCACTCCGCTTAGGGATCTGCTATGGTTGCAATAAACAAGTGACTTAGATTTATGCATCATCCTGAAACTCCCCTAAAGAATAAATGGTACTTCTTATGAACCATTTTATCAAAAATTTACCCCTAAACAGAGTGCATCAGAGACAAGTTCTAAACAATTGGCAGTGGACAAAAATCCAACCTTGTCAAACAAAATACTAAAGAAACCCTTCACCTTAGCATTTCTGAGCTAACTACACAAACAGACCCCAAAATATCATTCTGATGTAAGGTTGGAGAGTAAACAAAGTTACAATAAGCTTCATTCTAAAATCAAAATTCAACAAATTAACTCCATTAATCCCGCTTAGCATACAAAGATTCACTCCAATTCACTAATTTGACCACCAATTTGACTTTACCTGAAATTCATTCCCTTCCCATCCATAAACTCCCCTATGTGTATAAGAGACTTTGTTATGAACCACAAAGTCTCCATTTTCCCCTAAACATAGAGGGTCACCGACAGTACCACCCCATCAATTGGCAGTCATAAAAAATCCAACCTTGTCAAACAAAATTATAAACGCAACCTGTCTCCTTAGCGTATCTGAGCTGGCTACACTGACAGTACCCCCCCCCCCCCCCCCCAAAAAAAAAAAAAAATCGTACTGAAGTATGCTTCATGCTAAATAAAAATTCAACAAAATAACTCAATTTGTACCGCTTAGCATACAAAAATTCACAAAATTTGATCCTCAATTAAACCTTCCCTAATCAATAATTTCATTTCCCTTCCACAAACAACAAGGGTTTATCCGCAAATCACAAAATTAAAATATTTAATTTTTTTTTTTAAAAAAAAGAGCAGTCAAGAGGAGACAGTAAGGAGAGGTCGAAGTGATACCTGATCGAAACCCTATATTTTGCAATCCGTTTGCAGCCATGAAAGGGGAGGAAAAGCACTCGATCAGCGATCGATTAAGCCTAGCCTAGCCTAGTCAGCTTGCTTGTGTATATATACTATTATTTCTTTATAAATAAATGAATACAGAAAATTTAATATTACAGATTTTACAGCTGGATGATGACTGATGAGAGGAAGAATGAAAGGCGAATGTGATGGGATTTGTTGATTTTTGAACAAGTTTACTTTACTGTACTCCGGATGGAAGCCAACGTAGAAAAGGAAAAAGAAAGGAAGGTGAGGTTGGAGTTTTGAAGTCTTCAGACTTGAGAGAGACTTTTAGTTTTTTAGGGTGGGAAGGGGGGTGGTAAGTGTTGGTGGGGTACATAGTAATTGGTAGCCAATGGATCTGGATGAATAGCTCTTCTCATTTTTTATCACATTACTTAATAAATTTTTTAAATTATTTTATAAAATCTAGTATAACAGGAATGGTATAGAGTGCGAAATTAAGGAGGTATTTGATTTATAAATATGAGAAGGGGAATGAAAATTAAAGTTAATGTTGTTTGGTTGAGTACTACGACCTACTTTCATTTCCTACTTGTGACATAGATTTCAAATTAAGTAACTCATTAATATAATAAAACTCATTTCGATTTCAAACCAAACAAATAATTAAGGGAGAATGATATAGACTCATGCCAATAGTGAAGTTTATGATTAAAAAAATCAAATCGATGCGTTATCAATTCAATTAACAAGTTAAATTGATACATTTCAAATAAAGTATTTAAATTAGGAAAAAAAATATTTTTAATTGTTCAAAGTATAATTATATTACAAAATTACAAGATACAATCCTATTTATAAGATAAAATTTTTCACAGAAATATAATTAAAGTGTTGCATAAGCTAAATTCAAAATATAAAATTTTGTCTTAACTAACATGATAATTAATATTTTGTCTTTCCTTGTTATTCATCGGGCAAAAAATAAGCAAATGTATAATTAAAATATTACTTATTATTGTGAAAAAAAATTAAAAAATCATACAATATTTAAGGTTTAAAAAAAGTCATTTTGAGGTAAATTTTTTAACCGGTATCACTAGGTTCTTTCTTTGTCTGATCATTCTAATAGATTAGCTTAGTCGCATAGCTAGTTCAGTAATTAAACTCTCGGGACTGACTGAATGTAAACAAATTAATACAAATAAAGGAGTAAAAATTTGTTTCGAATCACATCTTTTGCCAACTCATAAATAAATTAATTCGTTTACACGTTTTTTGTCAAATCGTAAATAAATTGATTCGCTTACACCTTGTCTCCACTCTCCACGTCAAGGAGTAAAAATTTACTTAGATTCTGACCTCTTATTTCAATTTTTATGGATATATCTTTCAATACATTTTATGTACTTTTTTAATCACACTCAGCACACATAAGTAATATTTTTTTCTAAAGATTTTTCTCATAAAATCCAACCCAAACGAAGCTGTCAATTCACCCATCTAAGTTACTCGTTAGTATTTTACTCTAAAAGTTCATTCATTTGCAGTAATGTATTATATTTAATTTCTTGTTAACTGTATACTAGTAAAATGTTTATAAATAGATTAGTCCAAGAGTTAAGTAGCTCTGTCTTGTATATCACAAGACAAAAAAGGAGTGGGAGTCGCGTTTGGAGCCTATTTTCATGTGTCTTATATACTTGCCCAATATCAAATTTATTTAAGTTATTTATTTATTTATTTATTTATTTATTTTTTACAATGTTTCATATTATGGTGACATCAGCAAATCTTACCATTTAATTGACAAAATTTAATAATATTTGGTTTAATAACACTTTACCCCTGAATTAGGATGATAATTATCTCAAACTTAAAAAATAGGCATTTAAGGTAAAATGTATGATACGAGCCTTATTTTTAACAGTCTAATATTCCTTGAATATATTTCCATTTTGTTCTTGTTTGAATTTCATAAGAATTAGGAAAAAGAAAAACTAGAGTTCTTATAAAATAAACTTTACGTTATGCTAGAAGAGAGAAAATAAATAAATAAAAATAAGAGAAAGATGACATGTTATCGTTGTTCTTCTTTGAAAATTTAATAAAAAATACAATAGAGTGAACTTGGCATTATAGAATTAGAAACTTTAATTTCATTGATTGCAATTAGTTTTGGTTTTCTCTCCGTTTTCTCTAATTTTGGAGAGAAAATTTCCTCCTCCATTTTATTTGCGACCAAGTTATCCATTTTCTCTTCATTTCTGCCCAAATCGTTTCCATCGAAGGAGCTGTTTAACAGTTTTTTAAATACTGATCATACAATTAACAATTTCTTACCCTGGAAACGGCCCAATAGAAGATCACTGTTTGTCAACATTATTAGACTGAATTTTCCATTAACCACTCAAAGGAAGACTATATATAAACTCATCTATTTTTAATAGAGAAATATTTAAATAGATCTAATTTACAATCCTATTTATAAATTTTATGATATTTATTAAAATTTAAGAAATAAATTATATTTATAAATTTTATGATATTTATTAAAATTTAAGAAATAAATTATATAAACTAATACAAATAAAATTTTATAATATGTAATTTAAATCACAAAATATATAACTAAAATTCAAAATAGAGTATACATAAACATTTTTCATTCAAAGAAAGGGGAAAATTTTAGATAGATCTGGTATTTGGTCTCACTTCTAGACTTTATAGTATAAATTAAATATTATAGACTTTATGACATAAACTGATATAAGTAAGATTTTATAAAATTTAATTTTGATCACAGAGTTTACAAATAGATCCAAATACCGGATCTATATAAATATTTTTCCAAAGAAAATATCTCACAACGTCCCAAAATTTAATGTGGCTAGTGGCTACGTGTGCCCCATGCGCTACCTACCACATTTTGCTAGGGCACGGAGATTATGATATTTGATTCCATTTATAAATTTTATGATATAGATTAAATTTTAGAAAATTTATAACATCAATAAGATTCTTTAAAATTTAATACTGATCACAAGATCTACAGGTGTAATAAAAATCGAATCTATCTAAATATTTTCTTTTGCTAGTATTTAATTTGCGCATCTGAACATAATTTACTGATTAAGGGGATGTGCCTTTTGGTTTCGCAATTTGGGAAGATTTTAATTTTAAAACATTTGGAAGTTTTGTTCGCATCTGAAAATCAAAATTAAAATAAAAATTGTAAATTTTATAATCTTTATAGATATTTTTATCTCTTATTTATTTAATTTGAATAATGACTAATTTTTATTATATTAATAAATTAATTAATTAAAAATTCGAATTACATGTGGAAAATAAAATTTTACATTTTCTAACGCTTTTATTTTTATAAAATGATTACTATAGTGATCAGTCGAATAACATTTATAAATTTTATTAATTTTAATTTTCATTCCATTACCCTTATATATATAAACCAAACATCTCCTTAGTATTAATATTATTATTTTTACATTTAGAAGTAGTAATGTAAAGTTTAACTTGTAATTTATTTTAATGAGAGCATAGCTCACGTGCTTCACTTTGAGGTTAATTTGTTAGATTAATATTTTCTACAATATCATAAAAAAATTTCTATATCATATATTTGTTTAACTTTTAAATATCATTTAACATAAAGTACAAAAATGCTAAAATTTATAGTTTGAGATAAATGCGACATTAGTGATAGTTGAGGGGTGCACATTGCAGTTAACCCATTTTATATGTGCTGTTGCTAATCTCACATGTTTACTGCAGTTTCAGCTGCATAACAGCCAGTCCTCAGTCCCACTCTCCTATTACGTGTCACCACGATATAGCCACCTCCCGTTACAACCAAGTTCACTCGTGAAATTCCCCAAAATCTTGGAAAAAGTAAGGGTAAAAGTCCGTTAAATCGGTCAATTTCCATTCCCATTGGTGACAATCAAGGACTTTCTAGTCATTTCACAACAGCCTCACAAAGCAACATGCAACCGTCGCATTCCTCTGATATTCATGTTGAATTTTTCCAACTCAGTAGTATAATAATTCACAGGTAAAAAAAAAAAATTTAGAATTTTTTAATCAGTTTAATTGCGAAAATGAACTACTTATTGACTAGATCAGCGATCCGGTGTGTGGTTGCCGGCGGTAAAAGTAGCCGGTGGCCGTTGGATGATGTGTCGGTGGCCAGAGGCGAGGGTTTGGGGGTTTTGGTTGGTCACTGGAGGAGGAGGATGAGCACGGTGCAGGAGCATGCAGCGGCGCCGGAGAAGGAGAAAAAGGAGGGCGGTGAAGTTGTGGTGAAGGAAGAGAAGAGCGGTCAACCAAAGGTTTCGAGTTACTGGGGAATTTCTAAGGGGAAAATTGTCCTAGAAGATGGCTCTGAATGGCCTTGGAACTGTTTTATGGTATATATTTTTACATATTTTTTGAACATATAAAATAAATACATAGATTCTGTTGTTTTTTTTTTCTTTTTTTGGCGGTTGAAATTTCTGTTAGCTAGCTGGTTTCATGCTTTAGGCTTTAGCCATTGAAGAGAATATTCTAAGGAATATTCGCATTTTAGGCATTTTCTTTCATTATCTGTTCGTTAATTACAATATCTTTTGTTTATTATTATTTTTTTAATGTAATTGGAAATATTACTAGTTTTTTTCGGATTTATTTTGTAGTCTTTTACATTTTTATGTGAATTGAGAGTTTAATCATGTGGTTGTTCTGATTGTCACGGATGATACCTGTTCACTAATTGAGGAAAGTTAAATTGAGATCAGAGATGAGAAAGAGCTTAGAATATGAGAGGTTCACTGTGCAGCGTTGTATCAGTTTCTACGAAATCTGATTACCTGCATTGGATATGACAAAACTATGGATTTATTGTGTCAGTTCTAGACAGATTTAGTAGAGAGTCGACGGTAGATTCATTTTGATCAAGTCAAGATCAATTTAGTTTGATGATATATGAATACTGTATGTTTGGGTATAGAATTTTTAAACTAGGTGTGTAATTCAATTGCGGCTAAGAATTGCGAAGAAAATGCATAAAGTTGACGCTCACGTTCAATGCAGTTCATTTTTTTTTTAAAAATTTTCCAGTTGTGTGTAAATAGATGTTCCTAATTTGTGGTTGTGTGATTAAACTAGATGTTGCACCTGCATTATGCAAGATTATCTTTGATAACTTTTTGGATGTGTTTTGTTTAAACATTATTATTAAATAGCATGAAAACTATAGTAGGAATTAAGAAACTAGATCCTAAGTGATTTTGTATTAAGTAATTTGCAATCAAGGATGGATCTTAATTTTTTTTGTTTCATGTGCATAAACTTAAAATGGAAAAGTTTATAATATGGTTTGGGTACAAATGAGAAGTTGTGCAGGAACTGTACGAAACGCATATTAACAATGCTGGAATTTGGTTGATCTAACTAAACCTTAATACAACTGTCAGGTAATTACATGCCTCTTTCCCCAAGTGATATTTTTGAATAACGATTTTTTACTGGTAATTTACCTTGAAGCTAGTTAACTCTCAACATTCATGTGACATAAAGAACTGAATGTAGGGAACATCATGTGATATAAAGAACTTAAAGGTATAACAAATCTTCCTTAAACATTTAGCTCTTGCATCCATAATTTGGCCAATGAGTTTGCAGTTCATCATTTAGCAGGTCATTTGGATGAAGCAAACATTAATAATGTGTATTCACCAGGCAGTAAATTGAATTGAGGTGATCATTGTCAGAAATAACTAAAAAAAAATAGAACACTTGTTCGCCTTAAAGAATCTTTATATTTCTTTGGTTTTGTTGAAAAGATTCTGAAACTTTTCACTCTGCAACTGTTCTTTATGTTGTCTGCTATCTATTCTCCCCTTGTTACTAATGATGAGATTCCTTTTTGTGGATCCCTTTTTCCTTCTGGATGTAGTAAGCAATGATTGACCACAATTAGGCTAGAAAACCAAAGAAACATGAGTCCGAGCCTTGAGGAAACAAGTTATCAACAAAAAGTCCTTAACATTACATGCCATATTTGAAACTCAACTTTAAAGTCATACATGCTAGGTCTACATTTGTTGCCTATTGTAGAAGCAAAAGATTGTGCAATTTTATTGATGTTTATTACTATCGAGCTTTCTTTTGTATATTTTTATTTTGTCTTTTTTTCCATCATTTTGTGTATTACTCTGTCATTTATTGGATTTTCCACTTAACTTCAGTTTGCCATTTCTTCTTGTAGCCTTGGGACGCATATCAGTCCAACACGTCAATTGATCTAACGAAGCACCATGAGCCCAAAGTCTTTCTTGACAAAGTTGCTTTCAGGACTGTGAAAATTCTTAGAATTCCAACAGATCTTTTTTTCCAGGTGCCTTGTTGTTACATTAAATTGTTTCTTTGTTGCATATATAATTACTCAATGTTAGTGCAAGGAAGATAATGGTTATATGTTGGTACTACCTTATGGTTGTTACTACCATATGTACTGCAATACAGTTAGACAATAGTTGTTTTCCTAACTGGAGACTATGTTTCGAAGGTCACAATTCTCGTATTCACCACTTAACAATGGGGTACAAAACATAAAACGTGTTGCTGGATTATTATTTAGGATCACAGACGAATTTGCTACATTAAGAATTGTATAATCTTTCTGTTTTCTCTTTAGATTGATCTTAATTGTCCAAATAAAAATGATATCTGCTGAATTTAGATTGATGGCTTAACATGTTTATATATGTTACAATCTAGTCTTTGATTTGTGATGAACGTCTGGTAGGAAAGTTGAAAGAAGTAGGCTTTAAATGGTTGGAGAAGTTAATGCCGATTCGACATAGTTGTCTTCAAGATAAATATGCCGAACAGAAATGCTTAGCTGGTGCATTAAAAAACCTTGCATTTTCGAAGTTCCCAAACCTGTGTTTTAAGAAGTTGGTCTTCACCAAATCCATGCCTTCTCAGACCGCACCTTTCCTACTCTTTACTTACTTTATTACTATATCCTTTGGCACGAGAATCATAAATACTTGCCAAGGAGAAACTATATGAGATATTCTAGTGATTTGTTTACTTAATTTCTCTAAGTTCAAATACATTCACGTACAGTAGTAAAAGTGTTATTCTATTTTCTTGGATGTATGGGGGTTTGTTTAATACCTATTGAAGAAGTCTAATTCTTGTTCTCTCTGTTACATTTTTTAATTTTCATTAGCTCTCAGTTCTTGCTCCCTTGTCTACCCTCTTTTCTTTTGAGTTCATGTCTCTGCATGAAATTGGTGTTACCCCACAGCTTTTTGTGTCTCTGTTGTACTTCTTCTAATAATTGATACCAATTCATGCCAAACAATGCAGAGGCGGTATGGCTGTCGCGCAATGATGCTGGAAACTGTGGCAGCTGTTCCTGGTATGGTGGGAGGGATGCTGTTGCACCTGAGGTCTTTGCGCAAGTTCCAGCTAAGTGGTGGCAGGTGGATTAAGGCACTACTTGAAGAAGCCGAGAATGAAAGGATGCACCTAATGACCATGGTGGAGCTTGTGCAACCCAAGTGGTATGAAAGGCTGCTTGTTCTCGCTGTGCAGGGAGTATTTTTCAATGCTTTCTTTGTGCTTTACATGCTATCTCCTAAACTGGCACATAGAATTGTTGGGTATCTAGAAGAGGAAGCTATACATTCTTACACGGAGTATCTGAAGGATATCAACAGTGGCGCAATTGAGAATGTTCCAGCTCCTGCTATTGCAATAGACTACTGGAGACTGCCTAAGGATGCAACTCTGAAAGATGTTATTATTGTTATTCGTGCAGATGAAGCTCACCATCGAGATGTCAACCATTTTGCTTCTGTGAGAACTATTCTTGATTAATTCTTGTTTTTTATTGATTTCGGTAATCAGTAGAGATTGCCATTCTTATGATGGTTATATGCGGGCTTGTGTGTATTTTATACTTCTATCTTCTGTTGATCCCTCGATCGATACTAGTTTGACCCTTACTGTGAATATTTGGGATCTTTCTTCCAATATTTCTTTTTCATTGTATTTGGATCGAGGGATTTGGGGAAGGGTTTGAAATCCACCTATTTTGTTGGAGGGATTTGCAATGTCAAAATGGATGAATTTCAAATTCACCCAAATTAGAAAGTTATTTGAAATCATTCATTTTACATTTTTTAATTTGGGCGGATGTGAAATTCATCCATTTAAACCTTACAAATCCTTCTAAAAAATGGGTGAATTTCAAATCTTTCCCCAAATCCATCGATCCGATCACAACCTTTTAGTTTCTAATAATTATGCTTTGCCTATTTGATCTTCCTCAATTTCTTTATTGATTTTTCTGTAAAGGCTTTCAATTCCCACACTATTTGTGAGTCAAAAGTTCAATTAACAATCCTCCTTATTGTTGTATCAAGCATTTCTGAGCCTTTTCTCTTTATTTTTCACTCGCTCCTCCTATAGAATAAGTCCTCATTGGTCAACTTCTGTCACTAATGACCACACCATTTTCTTGGATCGTACTATTTAACCTGTAAGAGAATGGACAAGAAAGCAAATCTTAGAAGCGTATGATGTTGGGATTTTGTTTGCCTTTCTTGATGAGGAGGGTCAGATTTACCCGTGTTGTTTCTGCAGTAGGAGGGCATGGAAATAGACACTTCGATATTATAATCACGAAACTTAGCAAGCCTTGTTTTCTACTTTTTCTGGGTCAGCTATCAGGCAATTGGGCCAGTTTGATTCATATCAAAATTCAAGGGACTGATTTGATTCTCAATTAGCTTAGGCTTTTAACCATTGATTTAACTATTGTAGCATCTGTTGGTCATTTGTTATTTTTTCTTTTTCAGTTCTTGTTTGTCTATAATACAAGGCCACTTTATGAGTGTGTGCATTTTGCTTTAGCCATTACTATTTGTATCGTTGTTGATGTTTGGTTCAAAATAATATTGGCTTCCATTTTTCTATTCGCTTCTTTGATGAAAAGGAAAAGTTTGCTTTCTTTGATTTTAACAGCATCGATGCTGATCCGATTATGCCTCCTTTTGCAGGATATTCATTTTCAGGGGAAGGAATTAAGAGAGGCACCAGCTCCGCTCGGTTACCATTAGTATTGCTTAAATTCTCATCCGATTAGTTTTGCTTGGATCTTGTCGCTATATGTGCTCTCTTGAGTAACAAAGTTGGAGAAACTTTATGGATTATAATGCTACAGCCTACAAATGGCAAAAAGTTGTATAAAGTGAATAAAGAATATTCTTGTCTTTGGTGGTGTATTCTTATAGTGGGAAAGACTTAGATAGACCTGATTTATGACTCTCATTTGTAGATTCTGTGGTATAGATTCAATGTTATAGAATCTGTGACATTAGGTGATGCAAGTAAGATTCTATAAAATTTAATCTTGACCGCGAAGTTTACAGGTAGGGTTCAAAATCGGGTATGTTGACCGCGAAATTTACAGATGGGATTGAAAACTGAGTTTATTGATGATAGTATTTTCTTCCTTATAGTATCTTTTATATTTGGGATTTATCAACCTCTTTAGCAAATTGTTGGGGAGGGGGAAATGGAGGCATTTTATCGCCTAAATCTAGTTGTTCGATTAGTGTGGTAATGGACTGCTCCATTGAACTGGTAGCTTAGCTGTAGATGTCGACCTGATAATGCAATAATAACCTTCTTCTACAATTGCCCAAAAAAAAAAAAAAAAATGTTCCTTCCGCAAGGATAAAAAAAGAGAAAAAGAAATTCTATTCCATCCTTTTTCTCTGGCCACCATTTTTCTGTGTAAGGTGGTCCAGCTTGCGTTACTATAAGAATGATTAATTATGGGGTGTTTAGTTCGCATTTAAAAATTAAAATATCGGTATGAGTTTATATTATCTTTTATTTATTTAGTTTGAATAAAATATAAATTTTTTTATATTGATAAATTAATTAATTTAAAATTTAAGTTACCAATAAAAAATAAAAATAAATATTTTTTAATACTTTTATTTTTATAACAAATAACATTTATAAGTTTTATTATCGTATAAAAAAATATGTAGGTATCATTAATATTGAGTCACATTTTTTATCCTCATTCTCAAAAACCAAACAATCTCCTTAAGGGGGAAAAAGGATTAATTACACTTTACACCTTAAAACTATCATTTTTTATACTTTACACCTTAAAGTATCAATTTTAACTATCAACCACTTCCAAATTTTAAATTTTCGCACATTGCACGAATTATTCAAAGATAAACTGTAAAATAACTCATGCATCCCCACTAATTTACTAAACTTTCAAAAATATCTCTTTCTTCAACCATCCACCAATATAACACCCTTGGATTTTCGAAAACGAATTCGGGTTCAAAATTTGTTTCAAATTCAAGTTAATAAAACTCATGAGTATAGTGACAATTAGGTCGTAGTTATTTATTTAGAAGTAAAACAACTTGTGAAAATCGTTAAGTTGTAGATTGTTGATTTACATCTTTGGCTAATTGAGCAGCTGATTGGAGAAAAACTACATTGTCCGATAGAGAGACAATGTCCATAAATTATTATTCGATAAATAATTATCGAAATCAATATCATTAAATCTCAACTTTTTATTTATAGATTTCCTTCACCTATTTAAGATTATTTACAGCTGAGTAAGATAGTAAGGATATATGGGTCTTTTTTTTACCATTGAGTAACCTCTTTAAGATCACTTATAGCTGAGCAAGGCAGTAAGGATATATAAGTCATTTTTTATTTATCATTGAGAAATTAGTGTAATGTGAAAAAATTTAAAAGTTGAAAGTGGTTGTCAAATTTGAGACTTTAGGGTATAAAAATACAAAAGATGGATTGTTTGGAGTACAAGGTGCAATTAATCCAAAAAAATTGACGCACATTTTTCTTGAACAATCGTTGTCTGCTTTATGACGCCTACCTAACAAAAGTGACGAAATTACAACCCAACCCCTTGCCCGCGGCGACCAAATCAAAACTTCCCAGCCTTTCCCATCTCTCATTCACTCTATCCTCTGCTACCTCTCAGAATCCCACCAGCAGCAGCAATGGAGTCAACATTATCAGCAACTACAAATACAATGACACTTTTATACCTAACCAAAACAATAAATTCCAACTCCTCTTCCTCTCGTCTCATTTCTCAGCTCCACCGCCGGTTTTCCACGGCTGCTCGAGCGGCTGAACTCCGCCATCTCTCTTTGAACCGCATTATTCTCAATGCTCCGCATAGGAATCAGAACCGGTTCGGTTCTGTTTATTTACCGAGGAGTTTGGCTGCGGTGGAGCTGTATCCTACTCGGAGGAACCGCCTAGGGTGTGCCTCCTTTGCTTCCGTCGGCGGAGGGTTTGGGGGAAATGATGGCAGCAGCGGCGGCGGCGGAGGCGGCGGAGGCGGAGATAGTGCCGCCGAGGGTGGAGAAACTAAGCCAGCCGCCGTTGCTGGAGGAGCTGATGATGTCTCTGCTCTGTCTTCTGAAGTCATAATTCTTGATGTTGGAGTGTCAAGTTTTCTTTCTTTTTTTTTTAATTTTTCGTTTCTTCTGAATTTGGTGATGGAGTTATCTGATTATCTTGTTATGATGAATAGGGAATGACTTGCGGAGGATGTGTGGCTAGTGTGAAGAGAATATTAGAAAGTCAAGTAAGTTTTGCATCTATATTAACTATATTTTAGCAGATATGTATTGTCTTTTTTTTTCTATTCGTATTTTTTAGGCAAACAGGAGTAAAATCTGGCATCGAAGTTTAAATGGCTATTCCAGTAGTACTTGTTTGTGAAAACTTCAGCATTTCTGTTTGTAATATGCTAATTAAGATATAACTGAGCAGTTCTATCTAATTTACCCATCTTTAGAATAGGTGATAAAAAATCATCAGATGTGGATGTTGTTTGAGACTTGTCAGTAAAATGTGTTTTTAAGAAGCTGAATTTTTTAATCCAACTTCATGAGAAAAAACGTAAGAAATTTGCTATATGAATTTTTTGGTGGCTCAATCATTCGAATCAAAGGTGTATAGTAGGTCATTTGGAAAATCATATC
The DNA here is from genome assembly GCA_025175665.1 of Cinchona pubescens. Classification (NCBI taxonomy): domain Eukaryota; kingdom Viridiplantae; phylum Streptophyta; class Magnoliopsida; order Gentianales; family Rubiaceae; genus Cinchona; species Cinchona pubescens. The sequence goes on along the minus strand of JANKKI010000059.1, from coordinate 3,507,635 downwards.
TTTGACCACTTCTAATTTATATAAACCATCTCTGAAAAGGCAATACATATCTCCTCGTTGCTGACTTTTGGTTATTTACTTTATACCTGAACAAAGAGAATTCTTTAAGTCTCTCAAGTAATGCAAAGTTATTAACATGCTTCGTGGCTAGTACTATGAGATCAGGAAAGACTCTACATAATTTATCCTTGATAACATTGAATACAGGTCTATGTATATATATATATATATATATATATATATATATATCATGATGTATAGTCAGTCAAAATGGTGTTTTTAATAATTATATTGATGTGCTATATTTTATGAACAGCCCCAGGTCTCGTCAGCTAGTGTCAATCTTACAACAGAGACAGCTGTTGTATGGCCTGTAACTGAAGCTAAAGATGTGCCCAACTGGCGAACACAATTGGGAGAGGCACTAGCAAAGCATTTGACTAATTGTGGGTTTAAATCCAACCTTCGAGGTCAGAATTTTCTATTAGCGTATTTCAATTTCCCATCTCGTTTATAGTTTCATTATGTGTTTTATAATCCCTCTCAACTTTTATCATCAGTTTTTCTTTCCACATATTGTTTTTGGTGTGTCTTAACATTTTCTGATTGTATCAATTTTGATGGACATTCTCTGTTTTAATACTTTTATCATTAGGTAATTGATTTTCGTCTTCACAATATTGGTTATGACATAAATATGTTTTTAATGAAAACTAAAGACTGGCAAAGATGCAAAATATAAATGGAATATTTGTAGAGTGATTTATACACACGTAAAGTGTTAAAATTATGATATGTTACCTCTTCCAAAAAAGGACACTTCGACAATTCATTATCACTTTCTTAAATAAGTATCAGATATAGAGATCCAACATGACCCGGTTGGCATTTAAGAATCCTTTCATATCACATTCTACCGACCTCATTCTTCTTTCTTGATTGGAATATAACACCATTGAATGATAAAGCTATCAGCCTGGTTACTTTGCCTATTATCCAGTTATGTCATGGTGTAGAACTAGTCAATTAAACATTTAATGAACCTTTGAAACCTATCTATTTATTGCGATTCTGAATTAATGTTGTCCGGCAGTGGATTTTGTTTCTACTTAAGTTAAATTACTACCGTGTCTGTGTCTCTCTTTTGACTTATAATGTACTAAATGCTTTCCTTTTGATATAATAAATCTAATTTAGACTAAGTGTACAACGTAATTAAGTCAAAATAATCACTTACTGACAAGGAAAATAGGAAATGGATTGATTCTCTCATGGAAAGTAGAATTCTATCTCGCTCAACCAAAATGTTACAAAAATAGGAAATGGATTGATTCTCTCATGGAAAGTAGAATTCTATCTCGCTCAACCAAAATGTTACATGTAACATGGGATAGAGATCATCAACTCAAGACAATGATGAAAAGAAATATGCTTTAAAAAGTATATTAGATGCATTTTCAGATGTTAGGAACTTAAGCCTGATTAAATGAATGTGCTGCATTTCAGCTGCTAATAAGTTAGAAAATGGCAAAGATAATGTACAAATATCGAACACAGCGCACTATGAGTGCCTTATCTTGCTTGCACATGGATGTTAGTTTCATTTGTGTGGCCTCCAGATAACAGAGGATAAACTTTAGCATTACACAACTGCTTCTAACTTGTAAATCTGAAAGTTTGCAGATTTCAACTGAAACATAGACTGCAATGTTTCTATTGACTCAAAGAAACCTAACATTGTTGGACATCAAACCCTCAAACAAGTATGAATACAAATGGTTATGTATAGGTTCAAATAGTAATATTGGCTCTTTGCATTGTGAGAAATCAATTTGTTGTAATTGATAAGAACTGTCTAGTGTCAGTGTTTTACTTGTAAATCATTTGATGATAACCTGGGTACTTTTCATATGCTTTGCTTATTTATGAGACACATGTTTCATAAGCGATTTCGTAAAGTCTAAGTTGAGTTGTGAGCTTGTGAACTTTTAGATGTGTGGTCTAGCAGTAGCACACACCAGAGTTACTTACAAAATTTTAATATACAAATGGTCTTCCTGTGTTAATATGAAAGTGCTTACCTTGTGTCATCCTTGAGGATGAAGTTGGAATCTTAGGAGAACCAAATTGATGAAAAGAACTTAGAACTGCGGATAGGTCGAGACAAGTGTTCTGTGAGTTGCATTGTGTGGTAAAGAAAAAAAAGGAAATCAAATTATGATTTATCATTGTAGGAAGGCAGTCTTATAATTGTACATCTCCTTGTAGATGGAGTAAGCAACTTCAAATTGTATATGATAGTAGACATTGTGAAACATGTGGGCTTGCATATGACTTATTGTAAGTTTGATGGGTAATGGCAGGTCAGGGTGCTATTGAAGGAGATGTTTCTTCGTAGATATGCAAAGGATTTCTTGTAACAAGCAACCATTCTCCTTCATGGTATGTCCCTGATACATTGGTTGGAAATCTTAGATTCATCCAAGCAGTATCTCTTTTGATGCAAAAATCTAGGCTAAAAGTCGTAAATGATGAAATAGTTTCCTGTTTTTCCAAATAGGTGAGATTGGGTGGCTGCGTGATTTATAGTTGAAGGAAAGCAGTATTATCACCGGGAAGTTCATTTGGAATAATATACGTTTCTACAAGCTGAAGCAATTTGTTTGCGAATTAGTCAACTGATGAGTTATTGAGAGAAAGACGTTTACTGTGCTGTGTTTTGTGCTTCAGAATAGATGACACGTCTGGCAGCTGTTCTGTAGATCAACCTTGTTGCTAAGGATTTTTTCTATTTCTTTTGCCTTTTGATTTTATGTAATAGCTGAAAAGCTTCTAGACTTTGTACTCAACTGTACCCACAAAGGTCTTATTTTGTAATAGGCATTGTAACTTGCTCAAGTGTAAAACGTGTCAAAATTTGATTCTCCCAATAAATGATTTGACATCTTTGTCTTATTTTTAGATTCTGTTCGTAGTCCTCTAATTAGGTACAAACTTTTACCTACTTTTCTAATTCTTGCGTGGTAGGGATTAGCTAGCCGCACCTTTGTTGTAAATTTGCACACTGCACCAGATTTCTGAACAAGAGGTTGTCCCTTTCATACCCATTGCATCTATGGTGCAAGTGTCATTACATAATTATAGTAATATTTTAAATCCTTCAAACATAGAAAAGATAGAATACTCAACCACACTAAATTGATGGCCCCTCCCCACCAGTGCCTGCCGAAGATGCTTTTGGATCCAATCCAACTTGTCTTTCTCACCCCTTGTTTCTGGCCTTCTACTGCTTTTGTGTTTTGCCTTGTCGCTTAAACAATACCCCCTCCCCCTTACAGAGAATAGATGTATACTATATTTAGCATCTGATGTCAACTGACGTTAATTTTCTTCTTGCTGTTTTAACTTTCTGTATCTATCGGTGTCTTAGCATACTCTTAAGTGGAATTTAGTAAAGGTGGTGATAGTGGTGTGTAGGGATTTGGTTAGATGGTTATTTTCAGCTTCTCAGTGTGATTTGATGCTAGTGATATAACTTACAGTGAAAACAATTATTTTCTGTAGTACATAAGCTTGTTAACAAGTCACCGCAAGCTTTCTTAGATGAAGTGATGGTGTTATGACTAGAACGACATTTCTTAGAAGGCATTTGGTGGAAGAAGCTACTGTGCATTTGATTTGGTTTTCTCATATTCGCCTGATTTTGAATTATATTCCCCTATCAGTTTTGGGCTTAGCTTGTTATGTCATCTTAATCTCATGAATATCATTCAATTATTCAACAGAATAAAAGTGAGATTGTTGATCGTTCTTGTTATTCAACAAAGTGTCTCTTTGCTGGCCAAACCAAAAGTCACTCAGTTCTTGTAAAAGATTTCAGCTTTATAGCAACATATGACATTGTCAGTTGCGTTTTGACGCTTGATAGATTAACTGGCAATGAAGTTATTGAACTCTCTGCAAATTTATGCGAGTAGTACTTATGCAGGATTTAGAATTTTCTAAAAATGTGTCTTCAGTTAAACGAAATTCAGGATAAAAACTGTCTAAACCGTGATATTGAAAATTTTACCTCTTTTTGAACAGGTCGTGGGCTTGTTGTATCTTGGGCTTTGTGTGCTGTATGTCTTATTGGTCATCTCTCTCATTTTTTTGGAGTGAAGGCTTCATGGCTTCATGCATACCATTCAACAGGATTCCATATGTCTTTATCTCTATTTACATTGCTTGGTCCTGGTCGAAAGCTTATAGTTGATGGTCTCAAAAGCTTAAAGCCTGTTAAAGGGGCTCCAAATATGAATACTTTAGTTGGCCTTGGGGCTGTATCATCATTTGCTGTCAGCTCATTGGCAGCTTTGATACCAAAACTGGTATGTGGTTATATACTTGACTCCTAATAATAGTCTGTTTAATTGATTATTGTCAAGAATACTTGAATCCGTCTGAAATGTAGTGGCTTCATGCACGTCGTACCTACTTTGTGCATTCTCATGTTATCTTTAGATGAAGAAATAGGTTTATGATTGACAAATATATCTAACACTCTCCATAACTTATAGTAAAAGTTCTTCCTCGGCAGTGAGATGATTCTAAAGATCATGGCTTTTGCTCCAATTCTCTTTTCTTCACTTGATGGCTTCTGCTATAGTAGCACACCCGTTCTTACTTATTTGTTTAGTTGAGGCATATGCCAATTAGTTGATCTACCAGAGTATTGGTTCCCTTTATACTTCTAACTTAGAAAAGGAAGAGTCATGAAACCAGAGACCTGACCCAGGTAGAAAAAAAAGACACAAGGTAAGGATTCTCTCTGTGTTAATTTTTGGTGAGGCACATTCTCGCGTCTTTCCCCAGTAGATTATTTTTTTAGTATTTTCTACGTTATTCTTTTTGTTGAGAAATTTTTGAAGATTTTAATTTGTTTATACACTAGGTGAATGGTGCGTATGCAAATTAGTTGTTGTGCCACTTGATGATATATTAGTTTAAAGATCATCCATCAAGTGGTCTACTTAGTATCAAGTAAAAGATTCTGTTGCAATCATAACATTGCTTCTGTAGAACTCTTTTGGTTTATAGATTGTAGGCAATAGACACAAAAGAATTGCCTAGCTTATGCATGTTCACCTTGTCTCTCAGTAGTAGATGTTGTGGAAAAAGCCAAATGAAGTCATCATTCTAGGCTGTTAAGGCTTATCTTTCTACCTATACTCAGAGAATTTCTCATTGTTTGATAAATTACCTCGAAATTAACCAGAAACTTCCTATTCTCACACTGGAGCCCCCCTCCTCTTTCCCCAGTTATAAAATTAAGTACAATGAGAAGACAACATAAAAAGGTTTGTCCTGTGCCAGTAACTTTCTACCTTCCAAATTAATTTTGACAAAGGTCTTGTCAGGAGGTTCCGTGTTCCATCTATCTATTTGTAGACTTCTAAAGGTGTGGATGCTTGAGTGTAGAAATTATCTTTAAATTTTGGATCTTACAGTCTTGGTGATTGTCTGTGCTCACTTTGTTATAAATTTGTGAATTTTGTATAAAGATATAATGTCTTTTAATGTTGAGTCATTTATAGTTGGGTATTCTGATATCTGCATACACATAGTAACCTCTTAACCTGCTTGCAGTTGTGTTTGTTAACTGGAATTGCTTTTCATGCAGGGATGGAAAACGTTCTTTGAGGAACCAGTTATGTTGATTGCATTTGTTCTGCTAGGGAGGAATCTTGAACAAAGAGCTAAGATTAAAGCAACTAGTGACATGACAGGCCTTCTAAGTGTTTTGCCATCTAAAGCTCGTCTTATTGTTAATGGTGATGTTGAAGGGTTGAGCTCGACCATAGAAGTTCCATGTAATAGTCTTTCTGTGGGAGATCATATTATTGTGCTACCTGGAGTAAGTTAAATATCCTTATCTTAGAATCTTGGAATATCCTTGTGAATATCCAGCATTGTATCTTCAGTTACTTGTGAAGCTCAGATGGATGTCACTAGGAATTGGCTTTGTTTGTTTGTTCGTTTGTATTTTTTCCTCTTTTAAATCTTTGTTTCACCCTGTTGGTTTTACAAGAGGGTGCAAATATAGGCTTTATATCCTCCCCCTCCCTCTGTTGCAAACTACTTCTATGCTTAGTCGCTTACTTGCATTAGACTCTGGGAATGCTACACCTTGGTCCTGATTTTTGGGGCAAAATGCCCTTGTCATGAGCAAAATATTTTTGTCGTACGTGTATCAGTTGTTGCAGTCATAGATTTTAGCATCTGCTGACATGGATCAAGTCTTTGGCAGCATGGCAAAATCCTTTTTCTTATTCTTATGGTTTTCAACATATAACCTTACACTTGCATATATTGACACATATTCTACGACATGATATTCTTTTCTCTCTATTTTTCTTTTTTGTTGTAATTCTTGGGCGAGGGAGTTGTCAGGAGTAAAACTCCTGAACTCCTGCATTATTCATCCAAACACTAGGTTACCAGACCAATGGCAGTCATAGCTTATACAAGTATTTTGTGTTCATCATTTGGTTAATCAAGATTTTCTTCAACTGCTGTTACATGCACCAGTTATGGTACCCAAGTATTATAGCATGTGATATCATATTGTATTATTCTGAAGCATTAGGATTTTCCTTTTGTAAGGACCGTGTTCCTGCTGATGGGATCGTTAGAGCTGGTAGAAGCACGGTTGACGAGTCAAGTTTCACAGGGGAGCCTTTACCTGTCACAAAATTACCTGGGGTAAGGATATCAGGCTATTGATTTTTTCTCATATTATTTGTTTTTTCTGACCTTCTTTATGATGAGCTAGATGGATTAGAAGCTTAATTGCTTTTGAGAGCTCCACAGAATGATTGTTTTTTGAGAGTGATTGTCTTTCTGGGAGAGTTGGTAACTGGGATTTCTCTCTATCTTAGCTATTGCTATGTGTAGAATTGAAGCACTAGTCCTGCATGTTTTAGTTTGTAAATTGCTTCCGTATCATAATGCAAGCACAGGTTTTATTACTTATTTTTTATTTTCCTTCTCAGGCTGAAGTTGCTGCTGGAAGTGTTAATCTAAACGGAACACTTACTATTGAAGTGAGAAGACCTGGTGGTGAGACTTCCATGGGGGACATTGTTCGAATGGTGGAAGAAGCACAGACTAGAGAAGCTCCTGTACAACGATTGGCAGACAAGGTTGAGTATCTGTATGTTAAACTTTGCATATTTCGGTGACAGTATAAATACATAAACAAACAAACCACTAAGTAGGGACAGTATAAATACATAATTTGTCTTTTAATTTCTCCGTATGTCGGTCATATTAGTTGGATGATTGTAAATATCTCTCACCTTTCATCCAGAAGTTCATTGGTTTGGTTGAGGCATTCGAGATCTCTTATTAACATCTTAGCCTGTTCCGTGGTAAAAAGTTTTCCTGACATATAGAATGCTTGTAGAATCAAAATTAAGCATTTTTTATGGCATATGAATTGAAAATGTACTTGAGAGTTTTCCTATCCTTTGCAGTTATAATCTACTGTCATTTGTTACTACTGTTGGAGTATTTATTTACTTCTGAATAAAATTGATTTTTCCTGTCCTAGATTGCTGGGCACTTCACTTATGGTGTGATGGCACTTTCTGCTGCCACTTTTGTGTTCTGGAACCTCTTTGGTGCACGTGTCCTGCCAGCCGCTCTTCATCAAGGAAGTCCAGTTTCACTGGCATTGCAACTCTCTTGTAGTGTTCTGGTATATATGATAAATTGACTCATGAACTGGCCCATTTCTGAATATTGTTACTCATGGATGTTCGTTTGTTATACAAGGACACTTCCATGAAGTAACTATTGCACATTTTTTTGCTAGGACAGCATAAAATATAAAAAAAAAGTTATCCAAACAATTACCCTAGATCTTCTAACGTACTTCTTTGCAAAATTCATTATCTTCCTCTTTGACTTCCTTTTATATAAACAAACAAACAAACCAACCACTGGCATTGCAACTCTCTTGTAGTGTTCTGGTATATATGATAAATTGACTCATGAACTGGCCCATTTCTGAATATTGTTAATCATGGATGTTCGTTTGTTATACAAGGACACTTCCATGAAGTAACTATTGCACATTTTTTTGCTAGGACAGCATAAAATATAAAAAAAAAGTTATCCAAACAATTACCCTAGATCTTCTAACGTACTTCTTTGCAAAATTCATTATCTTCCTCTTTGACTTCCTTTTATATAAACAAACAAACAAACCAACCCAGCCTTATTCCCACTAAGTGTATCCTTGTATATGCCAAAAAAAAAAATCCTTAGCAACGTATATCTATATGCTTGTTTTATGTTATTTTTTTCTGTCTGATGCAGTAACAAATCTTTGTTTAAAATGTAGGTTGTTGCATGTCCTTGTGCACTTGGATTAGCAACACCTACTGCCGTGCTGGTAATACTGAGTAAAATGGAAATCAGATTCCAATGAATTGCTTAGTGTGTTTCATACTTTTGATTTAGATGCATTGGGAATTTACTGAATTTCTCCTTTCTAGGTGGGAACATCACTTGGTGCTAAAAGGGGCTTGCTTTTGCGTGGGGGAAGTGTATTAGAAAGATTTTCGGAAGTTGACACAATTGTGTTTGACAAAACAGGGACATTAACACTTGGAAGACCTGTTGTGACCAAAGTCACAACTCAAGGATTGGACAAGGATTCACATGTAAAGTTGAGTTCACAAGTTTACTCAAGTTCATTTGAGTAACCCATCATGTCCTAAAATCCAGGGTTGGCCATCATGTTGTAGACAGTGGTGTATCCTCTTTCCTTAGATAGAATCATTTCCCACATGCTACGTATTTTACTGCATTTAAGGTAGATGTGATTGTCTTAGATGTGTTAATAATGATACAAATATGTGAGTTATTGGATAAACCGTTCAAGTATTTTTCCTTGTGACTGGCATCTTGTCAATAGCAAATGAACCTCAATTTAAGGAGTGGGAGATTATTTGACTGAGAAATGCCTAAAGGGTAGTTATCGTTCTACAGCCATGAGGTGTGCTGGGCGGTTTTGAGCTTATGCTGAATATTCTTGAATTTATTTCCCTTAAGTGGATTAGCAATTTTTTTTGGTTACTTCTATTTTCTTTATTAAGAAGATATAGCAAAAGAAAAGATTTTTTTGGCCGTAGGGGGGGTTAAATTTTTAGTTTATTTTATTTTTTTGGTGGGAAATGGTAGGGGGGGTTAATTTGAGGGAGGCAAAAGTGAAATAACCTTTATGGGAGGGAACAGGGACATTTTTTGTCCTCGAAGATGTCATCCCTGTTTTTCTTCTAACTTCCCAATCCATCGGAGATTGTGCTGGAAATAGATTTTTCGTCTCTGTTGCTTGCATAGATTCTATAGGTTATATTTTTCTCTCTCCATGTGTAAAGCTTATGCAGACATAAAAGGCCTTATGAATAATGGCAATTGTCTCATGAAATTTGACCACATTGAAATAACTGAGATTTTCTCATAAAAGTTTGTATTTGTCATCAATATATGGATAATTAGATATTACATTGTTGGATAGCCTTGTTTTACAATGAGCTTAGTTTTACTGCAGACAAGATTCAACTTTTAAATGGTCGGAAGCTGATGTCCTGAGGTTAGCTGCAGGAGTTGAGACAAATACAAATCATCCAGTCGGAAAAGCAATTGTCGATGCTGCTCGGGCAGCAAATTGCCCGGCTTTAAAGGTATTTCTTGCTTTAGGCTTTCCTGTTTTCTATGATGGCCTTCAGTTAACTACTTTTTGTAGCCCTACCATATGATGTGCAAATTCATACACCAACCTCACCAGGCCTTCAAGATTTTCTGGTTCCATGACACATTAAAAGATTTTGTTTACTAGACTTTTGGCACTTCTACTCTAATAGCTTTTTACTTGGCTAATGTACGAATTAGATGAACTCTAGCTCTTCGTTTACATGTGAGTGTGTGTGTACTGTATATACTTTAGCGTTGGGTGTGTGTATGTAGTAGACACAGACAAACACATAAATAAGACCAGTTTTATGCGTTATACATTTTTTCTTTTGTCTCTAGTTTTTGCTTTTCAGAATATAGGAAACCAATTTTTGGTTATATTATTTTCTGATATAGAGTTTGAACTTTGGACTTTGCAAATGTTTATGGTTATATTTGCAGGCTGCAGAGGGAACATTTGTGGAGGAACCTGGATCTGGTGCAGTTGCAACTGTTGAGAACAAAAGGGTGTCTGTAGGCACACTGGATTGGATTAAAAGGTATTTAAGCCAGTGATCATTAAAGCTTAGATGTTTTGCCAGCTTTAGATTAAGCAGCTATTTGTCTTTGTTTAGAGTTATGTATAGGTTTTATTTGTCTTTTCTTTTCTCCAAGTTATTTTCAGTTTCAAGGGCGTCTTCTGGTTAACTATTTCCTTTTCACTTGACTGAATAAGATGGTCTGCTTCATCATGTTGTGCTATTTGAATCATTTTCTTTTGGTTTATATTAAGGATCAGCACTAAGGTCATTCTTTTTAGGCAAATTTTGAATGGATTATCTAGTGATACGCATGACAAGGTATCTTAATCAACACTGCTGCTGTACTTTTGGTAGACAACATTGGAAATGAATTTAGTACTGCTAAAGCAGTAGTAGGCTCAAGAACCTTGCTGATCCCAGCTAAATTAACTGATCATCTTCAGTTCCGTGTTTTAATGGGCTAGTCAAACTCGACCTGCTAAGGCATATGGGCTAGCTAGGCTGCATGTTTTGGTGGTTTGTTCAGCTTATCTAACCAGCCTGGCCTCCTTAGAACTTTGATTAGGCCAGGGGTGTGTCCTTCCTGGTTAAAAGAAAGTAAGATCTTCAACAAACTAGATATGTTTTGTCATCAAGATCAGATATTAAATGGGAAGAGAATCCTGCCTTTACAGTGCACATCCACATGCATTTTACTATGAAAAGAGTTGTGGGAAGAAGTTTCTTGAGATGAGAATCAAGTTTGCTGAGGTTTACACTAAATCTTACAAGTTCTGTATTTTCGCACTAGAAAAATACTTTGCATAAATAAATGTATTCATAATTATCTGAGAGCATTTTGATGAAAGATGAGGACAAAATGGCAGTTGGTGTCAGGCCTAGGTTTAGGCTAGGTTTATGAGGAATTGGGATGGGATGGTCTATGTTAATGGCCCAAGTTGCATCCTCCTGAATCACATGACTGGGATAAGCATGGGTCTAGCAGTGCACACTATGCAGTAAAGTGGACCATTTTCCTGGGAAGTCATTATGGTATTGTTCTGGCCAACCTGATTCAGTCATCTTCACAATTCTGAAGAAGAAGTTGGTGGTTAAATCTGTTCCACCATTTTGTTGCTAAAGTGACCTGCGTTACCCTTTCTTAAGAAATCACGTCTATTTATTTGTGATATTAAGAACTAGAGGAACCCTGAAAAAGTTTCCTTTTCTACTTGTAAGAAAAACCAAGATGCAATTTTGTTGACCATGATATCTTCACATGTACTGCAGGCATGGTGTTGATGAAAATCCACTGCAAGAACTTGAGGAGTTTAAGAATCAGTCTCCTGTTTATGTGGGAATAGACGGTGATCTTGGTGGTATCATTTATATTGAGGATCAAATAAGAGAAGATGCCAAGTATGTTGTTGAGTCTTTGTGCAAGCAAGGAATAAGCACTCATCTGCTATCAGGGGACAAGAAGAATGCTGCCGAGTATGTTGCGTCTGTTGTTGGCATACCAAAGGACAATGTAAGTTACTCATTTATTTTATGATGATGGGCTTGAACACTTCATTTTTTTCCTATGGATTTTTACTTAAATTTTGGACTTTATCTGGTTATTCTGTAGAGGAACTCTAGGGAATAGATCCATTGCCCGAGAGTTAGTTTCACGGACAAGGGTGGTGGAGAAAATATAATGAGACAAGCTCATTAGGAACCGAATAGCTGAAGTATCAAATTACTCAAAGCCACGGATACTTTTACTAAAGCGTTTTTCTTCATAAATTGGTTATCTAGGTAGTTATCGTATTTGTTTGTTTATTTATTTTGGATTTAAGTAAACTCTGAAGCGTGAAGAAACCCAAACAATTGGAAGTATTTTAAATATGCTTTCATCAAAAAACAGTTGCTGAAGCGTATAATGCTAAGCAATTTTCTATATTTATGATTGAGACTGACAGAGACAAGCAGGCTGATTCTTATTTCCTTTTTCGTTTTGGAGTTCACTTAAGTTAGTATTTTAGCCTCCATTACCTATACTTCTCATAACTTATCAACAAGCCATGAATTTAGCCTTGCGCGTCTTGAACTGTATTGTTTTGTTCCACCCATCTTGTATACTCTTTAACAAACTCGAGCTCTAGTTTGGTGACCGAGAAAGTGTAGTAACACTCGGTTTAAACCCTTTCTATTTTCTTTTTATATTTTGTTGTGAAATTAGTACGGGCGTAATCATTTGTGTACCATAATTTGTTGCTTCTTTCTATCTGGATTTATTGGCCCTATTCATCCTGATTTGATGTTATTCCTGCTACTTTCTGGAGAGCATGCTTTGGAAGTATATATCAAGACGGTCTATGTTACTTAGGAGATTGATATTTCTTTGGCATCACAGTGTACATTCAAACCAAAATTTCCTGTATTGTTGTCTGTATCTTCCCAAGAAAGAGTTTCATCAGCTTGTAACATACACCAAGTGAAAGGTTGTGAAAGCAAGTAGTAAAGATGGCCACTTCCAATATTGACCAGAGCACGGATGAGAGCAATATCGTTTCAAGTTTTTATTTGGCTACTTTCAGTTGTTTTAGGAAGTATTAAAATAAATGACTACTCTAACAGATCTCACTGTTCTGTTCATTATTTGGTCAATCAGGGCCTAGTCTGTCCAATTCTTTCTTTAGATAAAGGAATGGGATACTAATTTGAGAGTACTTGTAGCAATAAAGTAACCTGTTTTAGGTCTTTCATAATGTCATGTGACACAAGCATAAAAGAGCATTGCAAGTCTTGCATCTGTATATTCAACTTTGAGCTACATGAACTGGTGGATGACAGGTTTTATATGGAGTTAAACCAGATCAGAAAAAGAAGTTTATAAGCAGACTTCAGAAGGAACACGTTGTTGCTATGGTTGGTGATGGAATTAATGATGCCGCTGCTTTGGCATCATCTCACGTAGGAGTTGCCTTTGGTGGAGGTGTTGGAGCTGCTAGTGAGGTGGCTTCTGTTGTGTTGATGCACAACAGGTTGTCCCAGGTGCTTCTAACAACTTTAATCTTCAAAATAGTAAATTTTGTTTTTCTCTGCATTCCTTTCTCTAGAGAAAATGGGGTTAATGTGCTCAGTGACCTTGCTAGATGTTCACTTTTACATTGCTTTACATTTTTTATTTTTTCTTTTCTTCTAATCATTTTGTTATTTATCAAACTTTTTGAATCTGGTCAAGTAGTTCTGCAAGTTGAATGTAACAAAATATTTCAGAAAATAATTGTCCTCTGAACTGAGAGGTCTTCTGTCACATTTCTTTGATTCAGTGCTACAACTTTTAACTCCTACAAATCCCAAGCACAGTGATGCTACTGCTGTGTTACTTGGGTTCTTAAAAGATATGAAAAAAAAAAAAACAGTGTAGGTCCTAGTTTCACTGAGGAAAGTTGCAGCCTTGAAGACATCAATTTCATCCTAAAAGTAGGACAAGTTATATGGAATGAGAGATTTTCCAATTGCTTTATATATGGCCTGCAGCAGGTTACATCTGGATCAATCAGAACTCCACTTCCCCATGTTGCTTCTCAACCCCTCTTCACCAGACATACTGAAATTTAAAAACTTAAAAAAATAATAATAATAATAAAACTTCAGGAAACATTAAAATTTACTTAGAGAAAAGCAATCTGCATTTCTTATTCAGCTCCACACACAGAAAAAACAATATAGAAAGCGTACAATGCAGTTTCATTTTTTCTTTTTCGTAGACGTCATGAATCGAGGATTGAATTAAGAGAAAACCCAAATTCATGAGTCAAAATGAGTTTTCTGCATAATATTCGGAAAAATTAGTTGAAAATTCAATTCCTGATGGAAAGATAGAAGTCTCAAACAGTTTCATTACTTGAGTGGATTCAAATTAGTCATTTCTTCTGCATCTTTTCCATTTTAAATACCATGTCACTCTACTGCACGAATAAATTCTATTTGTTTTGATTAATATGTACAAGTTAAATACTAATGTAATGAGAAAACAAATGGTTTCAATTTGTGACCTGGAGTATTTATGATTCTACTGTCCTGTGAATAAATCTCGTATCTGTACACAAGCAAGTCTTGCTACATTTTGCATGATCACTTCTCTAGGATTTCAAGTTATTAGGTACTCCATTAACTGTTGTGACCTTGTCATGTGCAGTTGCTCGATGCTCTGGAACTAAGCAGGCTAACGATGAATACTGTGAAGCAAAACCTTTGTTGGGCTTTTGCATACAACATTGTAAGTTCATTTAATGTTGCAATTCATCAAAAGCTGAAATTGGCTAAGATTCAAGAATCTAGAGTCAGTTTGCATCATTATCTAATTAATTATTATCTCCTTTTCTGTTTGGGCTTGGTCTTCAACCTTCTTAGACACTCTTGTTAAATATATAAATTATTAAGCTGCAATTCCCTTTCATAGTCTCATCCATTAATGTCTAGATTTTTTCCAGAAGTTGCCAAGTTACCATTACTTCGGGATCTCAATGTAAAATGACAATCAAAATAATTTTTTATTTCAACAGAAAATTAGCTTTTGAAACTCAAATGGAAGTGTTGAGCCTCTATCTTTGGGTTCTGGCCCATAACTAAACCTGATTGGAGATAAGAGCATTGGTAGATGGGGAAATAACATGGGAAACATATTTCAGGTCAAGTTGTTGGGCAAAAAATCAGTATCCTGCTAATTTCTCTACTTTTTCTCACAGCTCATATAACATTGTTCTGTTCCATAGTTGTCATATATTCAAAGTCAGTAGATACCAATGCTCAACCACCTTGTGGATGAATAATTGTCACTTATCTTGAACCTCTGTCTTCTAGGTATTTTTTCCATCAGGTAATAAAAACTTTAGTTATGTATTAAGGGATAAGATATGTAGTTGTACGCTTGCTGTGTTTTTTTTCACCTATTCAAGAGTAAGGATATATGGTTTTAGTTCCATTATCAACTTTCAATCTAGTATTCAATCCAACATGTCAACCTACCATATTGGTAGCCATATTATCTTTTCTTATATATACTTTTTGTAAGTACCCTAGGTATAGGATGTATAGGGTTGTCTTTATGATCTTATTTTCATGTCATCCAAAAAAAAAAAAAAACTTATTCAACTCTTTTCTTTTTATGCTCCTCAGGTTGGAATTCCAATAGCTGCTGGAGTTCTGTTACCAGTTACTGGAACCATGCTTACTCCATCGATTGCTGGAGCCCTCATGGGCTTGAGCTCTATTGGAGTGATGACAAATTCATTGCTTTTGAGGTTCAAGTATGCATCGCGAGAGAAGGAAATTGGTGGACCATCATTACGGATTGACATCCCTCTTGATGCTGAAGGCACAGTGGACCAAGAAAAAAAATTGAAAGACCCATTTATATCTACTAGATGATAAGAACCGTGATAGTTGGAAGTGAATTTATTCTTTCATGGCCTTGTGGAGCTGTCTAGTGAATTATTAATGCCATTAACATGCCTTCTTGATTGGAAGCTATTTGGTGATGTACAATCTTCATGAGGGTGTATTGGTGTTAGACAGTTAGTGTTGCAAAGGGTTCGGGTGGTGCACTATTCCTAGTGCTTGGAGAGCTCCAACTTTATTCCAGGTCAGATCCGCCATTAAATTATGCAGAAGAACAATAATTAAGAAGGAAAAGGATGAGCTAGGGCCCATAGTATTAGATGTGGTGTTTCCATGAGCAGAAATGTGGCACACTAATGCATGAAGCACAAATATAAGAGCTAAAAGCCGAGGTACGAGGATCGCTGCTTTATCAACTAGTTATGAGTTGGTATCGAGTATAGTTCTTGATTTTCTGATAGGTTTTACTCCATGCATTTTGTGGTTTTGTAAAATCTCATGCATTATTGCATCATTAGGAAAAATATCCAAGTTGGATAATGGTCAAAATGACCAATTGATCTGCAGCAACAGCAAATCCTATATTCTTTCGGGCCCGGGAATCATCACTAGTTGTAGTTGTACAAAAGATAAAAATGTTAAGTATTCTTCCATACTGGAATCTAGTTAGAGCCCCATATTTGGGCCTCTTGACGATAATTCGTGGATGATGTGCATCTCTGTGGTAAGTTTGTTGGTCTTACTGGCAAATTAGATTTTCAGCCAAAAAGGATCGTCTATTAGTCTAATAGAGAAATAGGCAGCTCACTTTTTTCCTTCCTCTTGTTTTTATTTGTTTATTTATCTTTATTTTTATGTGGCAAACTATAAGAAAATAAGAATCCCTTCAGTTTGTATAAGTTCTTGTTTTACTAAATAAATAAATCCTTCAGTATGGTTGATGTGATTTGTTGATCCATTGGTGTTCAACAGAACAGTTGCCAAAAAAATTGCCTGGGTAATGTGTTTATTCAGATGTACTTGTAATGACTGCTGTTTACGGGGAAAACAATTAGGGGCGACATTCTTTCTTCTTAGTGATCCAGTTTTCAGCACACACACCACCCCCCAAAAAAACAAAAAAAAAAAAAAAAAAGAAGGCGCCATGCTGGTCCCTCATAAATCATAATGACATTAACTGTACCATAAACCAATTAGTAATCAAGTTTAATATGAATTGTTAATCACTAATAATGGGAATATTTTCATTAGCTCAGTTAACTGTGCTGAAAATACCCATCCGATGTATCGAAAGATTCATATGAATGTACATTGAGCAGGCAATAATACATAAAAAGCAAGCAGCTTTCAACCGTAGTGAATGAACATACAAATTCACATAACTCCAGTGATTGCAGCAGTTCGCTCACTGTGAGACTCCTCAAGTATAGAGACTAATACGGGGAATTCAATTGATAAAAATTGCGAAATTTCCCAAGTAATGGTGTATCAGAACTCCAAAATTAGATGATGCAGAATCCAAAGCAATAGGCACCCAGAAGACAGTATGCGCATTTCTTCACGTTCACTTGATCAAGCTCACTCCAATTGTAAATGCTCTGAACCTTGTCGAACTTCTGACAAACCAACTGCCTTAGCCAACGTATTGGTGCCACATGGATCTACCTACCATTTTGCCTTATTGTGTAGCCCATAACAAACTTCACACCATGTAAGTCATGCCAACCTGAATCAAATGTGAATGTGGTACACTCAAGTTTGCAATTCCCCTCCTGCAATTCTTTTAGAAAATTATGCTCAGGAAAGCATAAAAGTAATTTATGACCAGCTTCTTTATGAACCATGAATCTTTCCTCGCTCTAATATCTCCATGACCAAGAAGGTAAACTACCCCAGATTCTTTGGCCCTGTGTATGAAGGACAGCTCCTTCTCAAGACTTTGCTCAGCATCAGACACGGTTGAACTAGAAGGAGACTCAGGCTTGACCTGTTTTGATGTGCTTGCTTCCACACTAGACTTGCTTGCATCCCTGAACTCGGTCAAGAGAGGAACACCAAGAGAATAGACACTTCCATTTGGAGCTATAAGAACCCTCGAGAAAGAGAGCTCTTCTTCAGAGTCTGAATCATCATCACCATCACTCTCTAATGACCGCTCTTGAGCTTCTCTACGAATAAACTTCTCAAGACTCTCAATAAGCAGCTGCTCAAATGTCTGGTGATTTTCTTTACGAACATCCTTGTAGCCATACCTGTTCATAACATAACAATCAAGAAATCAGGAATGAAGAGGAAACATAGCTGAAAATAAAAGCTCTGTGAAGAACAACATATATAACCCTTTAGAGAAGGATTTTCTAAGAAATCTGATCTCAAATTCTTTATTTGGCACTTAATTAATTCCAAATTACATGTTATGTGGAAATCCATCTTCCAAAATTAGGTAAGACTTGAGAACATCAATTGGTTTCACAAGACACTTGTATAAGATAGATTTCAAATTCAATAAATACAACTCTTAAATCCTTAATGAAATTTACAGAAGAGTTGAATTCCAGGATAACTTGTGGTGGATTAGATACTATGGATTTGAATTCATTCAATCCTCGAATCAGAGACCCTAAAAGTACTGTTGGATGGTCATTGATATACTTCATGGTAGGCAAAGGACTCGTGAACAAGGGGTTCAACAGAAAGTATTCAACTCCTATTCCATATCCATTAGTACATTTCTAATAGAATTGGAACATATGGCAAAAGTAGGATCATCTGTCCAGGAGTTAAATTATGTGCAAAATTAGCCAGAAGAGCTGACATGGTACTCCTCAAGCTCAAACTATATATTCATTCAGATCAAAGTGTTCCACACTGAAGATTTATCATTTTTCAAATTTTTCTGGCTTCCCAGATAGGCTGTTTAACCAAACAGTTGAACAAGATCCAGGAGGGAGAGAATTCCTCTCAACAATCAAAGGAGAAAATGTGGCTGGCAAAAGAATCCACATGGCAGAAGAAAGGACATTATGCATATCAGTTGTGCATTCACCTTCTATGCTGCTTCTCTCCATTCAAAAGATGTGCACACTGTAGGAATCTATACATAACTTTGAGAATGAACACAGTATCAGATAACTGGATCATTTAAAAGATGAGTAGTTAGTTGACATATTTACCGGGCAACACATCGAAATATGTGGTAGCTTTTAGGGCAGACTCGCCGGAACAGAAATCTTTCACTTTGAGGGACTACAGGCACCGGAACATACTTTATGCACACAAAAATAATCATGGAATGCACAGCAGGAAGTGTATCTGTGAGGAAATGTCCAAATATTGCTGGTATGCCCTTTGCCAGCTCATTGTAAAGCAAACCAATACCAGGAGCCCGGACAGTTCCCAGGTTAGGGCCCAGTTCCCGCAACAAATCCATTGACATCTTCTTCTTGACCTCAGTTTCATACTTCAGTTTGCTCCCATAATTCCAGATGTACATTATCAAGAACAAGACAACTGCAAACAATAATATGATCCAACTGCCATCCCCCACACACCATAAAACTGATGAAAAGAATGCCAATTCCATTCCCAAAAAGATAACAGCAAAGCTCAGCACAATGATAATGTTTATCTGCCATATGAGAAGCATAACAAGAGTAACTAGAATTGTAGTCATCATCATCACTCCTAGCTCCGCTATGCCTGCCAAGTAGAATTGACATTAGACAATACACACCCAGGCTAAAAATGTGAGACCAGAAAATAATAATAATAAACAAATAAATAAATAAAACTGAGTTTCTATTTCTTTCTCTAAGGTCTGTTCTCTTTTTTTTTGGGTTCTTATATTTATATTTATATTTTTTTGTTTTTGGGAGGGTGGGGTTGCATAGAGCTTTATTCCTGCTAACACGATCTGGCAATGAAAGAAAGATCAGTAGAAAAACCTCAATAGAGCACAAACCGAGTTTAAGAAGAATGAATCTTCAAATATTCTACTATATTTGACATTGCAGAGTGTCATTCAGCAAGAAAGTAATGCAGACAGTCTGCTAAACCTTCTCCTTAACACGAGTGCAAAAGAACATCAGCCACGGGAAATTTTTTATAGTCTTTACATTTTATGATGGTGTATGGATAGAATCTTCATTTGGTACGGCAGGGAAGGGGGGAAGAATCGCAATCCATTAACGGAAGAACACATCCAATTTCAAAGAGAAGAAATGAGAAGCATTACCATATGCATTTCCAATCTCATAAATGCTCGAGATTGTGCAGACTAATACCAACGAAAATGCTAACAGGAACCAGTTCATGACTGGGATATTGAAAATCTGACCCATGAACTTTCGAGACGTGTGAATAATTTTGAGGCGAGGAAAACAACCAAGTGCTGTTGATTGCTTAATACAAGAGAAAGTTGCTGTTGTCATTGTCCTACTGGCAATCAATGCAGCTATATTTGAAATGAGGAAAACTGGCCAGAAAGCTCCACCTGCAGTGTAAATGAATATAACTCAAGCGCTAATACTTTCAATTTTAGGCAAAATGTGGATCTTTGAGTCTCAATAAACAACTGACATTATTCACTTGGAACTTCAATAAAGATTGTTATTTACTTGGAACAGATGAAAAGAAAGCTTGTGTAGTATCTTCATGATTCTCCATAAGGTAGGCAGCTTGACCCAGGTAACCCAAAAGAAGGCAGGGCAGTACAACAAACACAAAAGTGAGCTGCAAACAAAATAGTTCAGATCCTAGCAACATATCCTTATCAAAGAACTTAAAAACAATTGGAAATAAATAGGTTTCTTATTGAAAAGGGGGGAAATAGAGAGGGTACAGCACCAATAATAACCACTTTACCTGAACTGATCTCACAGAAAAATAGCATAGATCTGCAAACATTGCCTCAGAACCTGAATCACAGGAAAAAAAACCATCAACCATATTCGCTGAGTCACAGTCATGACCTCAGATATTAGTTATTACCATTTTTTAATGTTGTACATCACACAAATACGATCAGTAAGTTCACAATCTGGATCACAACTTGTATGTTGAGACAAGAAGAAGCTCAGGTTTCTTTTAAATGTATGTCTATCAAACAAAAAATAGGAACATACATCCATCTATGAAAAAGCAACAAAGTGTCCAATGGTCCTTAAATGACAAAGCTTAAGTAGAGAGTGTCAATGACCGGGAAAACAAAATCTGCACAATCTTAAATACTTATTGCGTTAGGAATGCAGAATTTACACATTGTTCAAATCAATAGGGTGCCAAAGACATCGAAGCTAAAGCAAATATGATGACAAATCAGATGAATATATTATAGACCTAAAAAACGTGAACTAAACCAGAGACTTCCTGTTTTGTAGTGCCTAAGAATTGAAGTTGAGTTACTCGCAAAATTTACATTCAATCATTTAAATTATGTACGTCACATTAACCTTAGAGAGATTAAGCCAAGAAAAGCATTAAAAATTAAGAGCTGTAGTAGTATTCACCTCTATCCATGCAATTCTGACTGAAGTTATAGTTATGTGCAAGAAGGAACAAAGGAAAATTAGTAACAGTCCCCATTCAACAAACTGCCATTCCATAACAATTGGGGAAATAGTAAGTTGCTAATAATGGATTTGCTTCTCCACCAGCTGGGCACGTAGGCCAAATGACATAATTCAAACAATGGGAGTTGGGAGACAGAAAGGGACTATGAGAAATCGTGTTCTATTAGTTAAGTCTCAAAGAAGCCCCAAGTTCTTATGTTTTCACATCAACAAAATAGTCAAGTAATTTCTGAGCACAAAATGACTCCTTGCCATAGTACTTATGACCGGAAAAAAAGATCATGCCAGTCTTCTTGAAGGGTTAAATCCTTCTCTAGAAACCGAATAAAAGGGCAAAAAACAAAATTGAACAAAACAATCAGATTCTTAAACTTTTCAACCAAGGTAAACAGGTGAAATTCACTTTTAAAGGGTATTCAATTTTCCACAAGTTTTTACCAGTGACACACAGTAGACAGCCCCCGAGAGAGTACCATGCCTTGGTTGAGTTGCGTTTGAAGAAGTAATAGATGTGAATTGGATTGAATGCCCTTAGTACACGCGTATCATACTTTACAAGGTTGTAGATGCCAATGCACCCAAGAGAGCAAAACCAAATGAACAAGGCAGGACCTACTACAATCCCCACTTTGCTCGTCCCATACCTCTGTACACTGAACAGAATTACAAGAAATGCGACTGAGATCATCATCACTTCATCTGCAATAGAGAAAATTAAACTTAAAAAGCAGAATGATGTGGAACACTCTAAATTAATGACCAAGCAAAAGAAGCAGTGCAAATGTATGAGACAAAGCATGCCATCCCTTCAGAGGAAAATTGAACTTTTGCTGTCCAAAATGCACAGGATAATTATGACATTGTGGTGATTTTTGTAATATAAAAGATAAACATATGCCCTTTCAGTAACCAATTCCAGTGTTTCAAATCCAAATATCCAGAACTAAACAGTCACTATAATTCTTATTTCATCTTAATGTGTAGGATAGCCTTACCTTGCTTTATCCCAGAAACGCCAACCTTCAAGCCACCAACAGCAGACATCACTGCAATAGCAGCAGAAATTCAAAACTGTTATAACTTAAGTTAAAACACATCAATTTTCTAAAATATTTTTGAAATCATCTCCTCATTGACCATTGAAACACAATAGAAACAACATAAAGGATAAAAAGTACCGGACATTGCAGGTGTAACAACACCATCAGCTATCACCATCGAAGTACCAGCAAGAACTAACATTAGAAGAAGCTTTTTCAGAGTCAGGGAAGTTTTTATCACGTCAAGCCGCTCCTTTATTCTCAGTGATCTCTCAAGTTCAGCGGATGGCACCTTTAATCTGAAGCTTGATATACGAGCATCAGATGGAAGTTGATTCGGGAGGAGACTAACCTTTGCATGCCTGCATATCAATGAGTACAATGCAAATGTACCACCTGCAGCAATTAAGAAGAGCAGAAGACCGAATCATTGAGACACACACTCATTTATGGAATAAGAAGACTAATCATTGACAAAACTGTTGTAGAACAAAGAATTGTATCCCAAGCTCTGGCTTACCTTCACCGTCATCATTGGCCCATAGAACAATAAGGACATATTTGACCAATGGGATCAGGATTAAGGTATACAAAACTAGAGATAATGCACCAAGAACATCTTCATTTCCATTGGCAGGGGCTTTACTGAACATCACGCTAAAGGTATATAATGGGCTTGTCCCCACATCACCAAAGACAATTCCGAGTGTCTGAAAGGCCAACATAATTCTCTTTCCCACATTTATGTTGTGATATCCTGCGATTATGTTTTCAAAATCAAGACACAACATCTTGCAATTTTTTCAAGCTACACAAGAAACTATAGTGTAAGCTTCATCTCTGACAGTTCTTCCATTAATCACTCCTCATTCTTAACAATTCAAAATATGGATGCTAAACGAGAACATGCAGAAAAATGAAAAAATGAACAATCAAAAACAAAGATGACAGGTTCACGGAAGGGCCATGAAATTAGGGCTCCCTATATGATGACCTAGGTTCCAAAAGGAAGCTACCAAGAGGATGATAAACATTTCTTGAATAACATGTGGACTTGATTACGTATGAAGTTAGGTTCACAGAGTTACCATGTGAAAGTAAGGACTACCCAATATTTTCTACCTAGTGTGGCTTTCTAAATGTAGATTGTGATCTTCTACCAATTTCCCTTCAGTAGTAGAATTAGTTTGAGGCATCCTAAATCAGGTGATAACATCTAAATTGTTGCACAGTACTACACACACAAGATTGTCAATGAGAGGAACAATCATTGTAGTATACCACCCCAGGGTAAAAAATTCCTATTATATCTCTTGTGCATATTGCACCATGAACTACCTTTTCTTCCTCTCTTCCCAACCAAACCCCAACTTCATGCCAGAGCCATAATAAAAATCCTATTCTATCACAACATTCAAGAACATGTAAAGTAACAATACAGAGAAACCAAAAGAAGTTCAGAAATTCTTAAAGATGATTGCTTTCAATGTGACGGCATCTTTAGAAAAAAAAAACATTTTTCTGTACTCGTCGACTCCAAAAAATGGCCAAATTATATAAGTAAAAACTAGGCAGTTGGTAAGAGTCAGAAGACTGTAATCAGTCCATCTCCATATTTGTATCATATTTCTCATTTCAGGAAAACTAGTTCAGCAAAATCAGCTCACGAGCTGATAAGCAAGGATGAAATGCTTAACTGTATTTCAAAAGAAGCATCCTAGCAGTTCCAAAGCCATTTAGGGTAAGGACTAAGGAGTAATAAATTTGTTTTGAATCAATGAACCCATAAAAACTCAGGCCAACAGAAATAGATCTTAAAAAAAAAAAAAAAATCCGCATCTCAAGATAAATTTTGCAGAGACAATATTCACCACCACGATCGGAAAATGTCTAATGTTCCATCAAGTAACTTCATAATTCAACCGCAACTATTTCATTTCATCAATAAACATTTTCCTAATACGCTTCATTTTTCGACTGATTCAATAATTGTCCTTTTTTCTCGTAAATTCAGCAATCAACAAACAAATACTGGATAAAAATCGTAGCTATATACATACTGAAGCATACAAAAACAACACTAACGGGCAAAATCAAACAGTAAACAAGCAAACATAAATTATAACTTAAGAGCTAAACAACGAATTAAAACTGATAAATCCAATAATTACCTCAAAATCATTTCTATGAGCGCCGGGTACTTCAAGCGCTTCAACATCGAAGGAATCAATACGAGGCCCCGTACGAATGAGCCGCTGCTCAGCATATATCATCGTCGTCGGAATCCATCATGCCATTACCCAGCGAAAGTAAACCCTCAGCATCTTCATTCTCATCGTCATCTTCATCAATTCCGATCTCCTCCTCCTCCTCCTCATCCTGAAACACCCACCGCGATTCCGTCGAATCCATCGACGATAATGTCCCTCCGTTCTCTCTCTCCGATCCCTCCATTTTTCCCCCAAAAAAAAAAAACAAAAACTTTTTTCTTACCTGTCTTTATACATCTTCAAATACGAAAATACGTATATGTGTGCTAGTGTGTGAAATTGTAGCCCTAGGCTGCTGGAGAAGAAGAAAGATGGGTTTTTTTTTTTTTTGGAATTTATTAGAAATATATTAAATTGAAGTTAACGGTTTATATAACGGCGGTTGCAGGGAGAACCGGCGGGAGTGGGTTGAACCGGATCTGAGGAATGTGAACTGATCCGGAGTGGTGCGGACCAGCTGGAGGAAGCGATCATGGATCAACACGTGTCGTCTTGGGAAAAGTGCTTTGTTTGCAAATTGCAACTTGGTCCCACGCCACTCAATATTGATGGTTCATGATCAAGATTTTAATGAGCCGTAGTTGTAGGTGGGCTAACTTAAACTCCAATCCAATTTAAACTGAATTAAATGATATTGAAACTTGAATATCTAAATACTTGAATTTGACTCAAATATGTATTTAATTGGCTCGAAATCGCGAGACGAGGTCCAATACATTTGACTATTTGGATTATTTATGGAAAATACTTAGATTTGGGGGTGTGTTCGTTTGGATTGAAAAAGTCTATTTTTCATATAATTTTTCGGTGTTCGGTTGACAAAATAAAAATATTTTGAAATAAAAAATTTTAACGGTTTTATCTTTAATTTTATAAATACAAGCTAAAAAAACTTATAACAATGGTAATAAATACCTTACAAGTAATTGTAATTAATAAAAAATTAATTTTTTTCAAAATTAAATAATTCTATAGTAGTAAAATATGAATAATAATAGTTATATTTGAGTATAGTGTGAAACCCATAATTAAGAGAAAAACGAATGAAAAATAATTAAAAATGAAAATAAGTTTAGTAAACGAAATTCTAAAAGTAAGTATTTGAAATTTAATATCACTCTTGAATTATCCGAAAAATAACTTACACTCAAAAATTCCGTAAGTTATTTTCATCCGGAGGAAGAAAAATTAAAAAATATTTTCTACCAAAAAATATTTTTCGGTGTTTGGTACCAAAAAATTTTCTAGAATCCAAACGAATACACCGGTAGTCTTTAACTTCACTTATAAATCTTGCGATTAAAATTAAATTTTTTAAAATCTTACTTACATCAACTAAAATCATAAATTTCATAACATTTAATTTACATTACAAAATTTATAAATATAATCAAAAACTAAATCTATCTAAACATTTCCCATTATTTATAACCTTTATTACTCCTTCCTAGAAATAAATGTAATTGAAAAAGAAAGTACTAATATTTTTGTGCCGCCGCATAGCGTTGGTGACGGATCAATGTGCAGTGGTCTGTCAAATCGAATTATGTGTGATTTAATTTATTGGACTTTCAATTCGATTTGACTTTAAGAAATTAATTAAATAACTTCTTAATTGGATTTTGATTTAAATTTTCAAGTTAAATTATAAATCGAATACTGATATACAAATTAATTGATTTGATTGATTTAACAATCGAACAAATCGTTTGACTTGATCGGTCAAATACCGATCAAATAAGCCTAACAAATATATATATATATATATATATATATATATTAAATATGTTAATAATTGATAGTAAAGATTCAGGTAAATCTGATTTTTTACTCCATTTATAAATCTGGATTATTTGGATTAAATTTTAGATAATTTATGACATCAGTTATACACAGCAAGCCTGACCATAAGATCTACAAGCGGGGGCCAAAGATCGGGTCTATCTAAGTTTTTTCCATAACTGATAATGTTAATTATAATTTAGGATTGTATGACTAAAAATGGGTGATATTTTCTTAAAAAATAGTAATTAGATTTTTAGAATATGAGTAATTTAGTTATATTTTTCAATGAATTATATTTCATTAAGGGCGGGTATTTTAGACATTACAAAAAATAAGAGAAATACTTTAGCGAGGGAAACAAAAAAATAGGGGAATTAACTGGCATTTATATATAAGTGATAAATATATCTATACATATATGTTCTTATATTCATATACTAAATTTTGTATAACTTATAATTGTAATAAAAATATATTTTACATAACGTCGATTTATACACTTATACAGTTATACTACACAATTTATTAGTATAACATTTTTACTATCAACAAATATATTAAATGCATTAGTAACTTATTATTAGTATAGATAGAATTATGTAATCATATATATTTTTATATACTTATAAAATATAACTTAACAGTAGTTGGTGATTCAATAAAAAAAATTTATATGAATTGATTTTGATAAGTGGTTCAAAATTTGTAATTTCGTAAATTAATTTTAATATCTATATATAATGTATATACTAATACACAATTTCAATATATATTAAAATTTGTAACTTATGTGTATATGTTTGTATGAGCGCGCACACACATATATATGTATATATAAATTTATACATATAATTTATTTAAAACATGTATATATAATATATTACAAATTATATTTTTGTACACGTATTATATGAAGATGATAATGTAGATGATAATATAGAAATTGGGAATAATTAAAATAAAAGTGTTACATTAATAAGTTATACACTTATAAATTTAGCACACTTTTGTGGAATGATATGAAATTTGTGGGATAATGTAATAAATGTTGAAATTAGAATATGAAATGGAAGAAAATTAAATGTTTGACTTATTCGACTTACCAATCGAATAAGTCAAATTTAAACAATTCGACTTTAATTGACTTTTAATTTATATAACTTGATTTTGATTTTTAAATTTTTAACTCGAAAGTCAAATAAATCAAATCTAACAAATCGAAAAGTCAAATACCGGTAGAATGAACACCTCTAATAAGATGGTCAAAATTCATCTCATGGGGTTCAAGCTTATGTCAAAAAATATAGAGACAACTCAAAAAGTTATTAAATCGAATATATTTAAAAATTTGATTGAGTTTTATCACATTAAAAATTACAAACTTTGAAATATAAATTATATGCATTTATTAATTCATCTATTAAAAAATAAAATTATTCTAACAATTAAGTTAACTATTTAAAGCTTTTGGTTTCTAAATTTCTTTTACATATCATTCATTATCAATTCATAAAATTTAAGTTTCAAAAATTATGTAGACATATTGTCAATTCATAAAATTTAAGTTTCAAAAATTATGTTGACAGATTGTCGTATTATGAGTTGAAAAAATACTAATAATTTGATGGGCTAGAAACTAGTGATTAATTGGTGTCAAAATTTCGTCCTTAACCAAATATCAACTAACAGATTCGGGGAAAATATAAGCAGTGTAGTCCATATGCTCTTAAAAAAATGCATCTACAAACAAATTGCAAAATGCTGCAGGTTAACAGCCAGGCAGGACATTGGCATTTGGCCATGGTCTAAATTCAGAAGGAAGCAATAAAAAGGAAAACAGTAAGACATTCAGCAGAAATAGATGTAAAGTTTAGACATCATTCTAAGCATAAACAAGTATGCTTCCCACAAATCCTACTCCAGAATCAAAAGAAAATGTCAAATTACAGCATATACCAGCACATTGTACAGCAAGCTGAAACCAAAATCAAACAGGTGTTTCTTCAGAGTCAGAGGACACAAAATCAGAGACTTCCTACACAGGTCCAAGGAAGTCTCCATCCAGGCCAACAACTGCTTGGAAATCCCCCTCAGCCTCAACATACTTCTCGCCAATTACCACGTAACGCACTGTCACACCTTTCTCAATTTTGGATGTCTCACTTATGAAGATTGGGTTTTCTCCAGGCACATATCGGTAATCAGGCATTTTCTGATGAGAAAGATAGACTTTGTCCATAGGTCCAGTTCTCAAGAAAACCCCATGCTTAAAAAGGTCTTGTGAACAGTACCTTCCAGAACCTCTCCCTTGAACACCTTGAAAGTAATACAGGTAAAATCAACTGGAAAGATCACATCCCCAGACCGCTCCCTAATTTTCCCTTCCCCGACCTTATCCAAAGTAGTGATAGCAAGAAGATAGCCAAGATCTTTTGTTGCTTTCTTGGTAGCAAAATCATCCATGAGGCGAACCACAATTGCCTTTTGAAGTGCAATACCATTGGAGTCAAGGTTCTCCGGTGGGATTATTACATTCCATGAAAGTTTTGATTGAAGAAACATTTTTCTGTAACCTGTTGAACACGATATACAGAATAGCTATAATGTATGAACACACACCAGTTAGGCTTTCAGGGGAGAGTTTTAAAGGAATTGCTTGAGAGCTTTCTGAGTTTAACACAATATCAGCACTAAATATAACACATCAACCAACTCAACAAGAACTTCATTATGACCATATTCCTAGTCAAATAATTCGTGGTAAGACAAAATATGGATAGATGATTCCATGCACATAACCAGAATTCCAATGACAAGCTTATAAATTCTCTACAACTTTGATTCTGGTGGGCAATGAGTAAAAGAATCATTATCATCTTTAAAATGAACAAGACACACTGTAGATGATTTTCTTCGTAACAATTTTTGAACTTAAGCGTCAGAAAAGTGTTCCCTTTATATGGA
The DNA here is from genome assembly GCA_025175665.1 of Cinchona pubescens. Taxonomy (NCBI): domain Eukaryota; kingdom Viridiplantae; phylum Streptophyta; class Magnoliopsida; order Gentianales; family Rubiaceae; genus Cinchona; species Cinchona pubescens. Next base: position 3,478,371 of record JANKKI010000059.1, on the reverse strand, counting down.
TATTTTGGTACTTCATTTGCTAAGATACTAACTGAACAAATTCTTCAAGCAGGTCTTTATTTCCCTTTTTTAGTCTATCATGCTTCATCCCTACAGCTAGAAACTTGAGCATAAAATTCTTCTAATAAGATTTAATCCGGAAAACTTCTCCACCACACAGACTAAGTACAACAGAGTTTATAGATCAATTAAACCTCTTTTGCCACAATTCCCACCCCCACAAAACACATACGCAAATTTATTTATTTATTTTAAATAAAATAAAAAAATAAAAAAACCTCCAGAGGAGAACTTTTTAAGTCATCAAACTCGAAACATACAATACAAAGGACTAATCAATAGCATGCATTTCTCAAGTCATCTGTATATACATTTCTCAACTATTTTATACCCTTTTTTTTGTTTCAAGAACCAGAAATGTATTTTTAAAAAATCCAGAACCCTCGAAGAAAAAGTCCTAAAATCCAAAACCCATTAAAACAAACAAGCCAGAAAGCTAAAAAATTCAACCTTTATAAACTAGTAATGCATTCCACACCCGAAGAACCAAAGAATCACACAAAAATGGATAATTTTCCAAAACCAGAAAAACCCAACTGAAATAAAAAGCAAAATAATAAAAGGGTAATCTTGATTTTCATTCTTAATTGGGGCAAAACCTGGAAAATCAACGAGAGGATGACCACCTTCTCCTCCTTCTCCGCAATGCCTTGGGAGCTGTTTTCTTGTGAGTCTTCGCTTTTCAGTTTCCAGACGAACTATATAGGACTTAAAGAGTGTGAAGGTGAAAGTTTTGCAACGTACGCGATATTTTAAAAACGGCGTCGTACTTCTAGATTTTTGTGAAAATGACCTTAATAGTCCCTCACATTTCATATTTATACATTTTTAGTCCTTCACAAATTCAAAACGCATCACCTTGGTCCCTCGATACAATTTCTGGTATATTTTGACCTTAAATACTCACATGAGTATAAAGTATAACATATTCAAGTGTAAAATGGACAATATATAACTTTAAATAATAAATTATCCCAAAAAGAAGAGGATTGGAGCTGTTGGAATAGAGTTGGTGGTAGAAAATCGTGGAGGGGAATAGGGGTAGTGATGGTAAGTGAGAATTTTGGGATGGTGGTGATGAAGGTTTTAGGTATTGTCGTTTAATATTTATGTGTATTTATTTATGTCTTGCCAATGAAAATGTAACATTCGATATGCATGTAAGTATTTCAGGTCAAAATATGTTGATAATTGTGTCGAGGGACCAAAATAATTCATTTTGAATTTGTTAGGGACTAAAACGTATCATTTTAAATGTGAATGACTAAAAAAGTATAAATGTGGACTGAAATGTGAATGACTAATAGGGTTGTTTTCCCTTCCAAACCTGATACACGTTATATTCTTTCGACATTCGTCATGTGTATCTTAACTCAATAATATTGTAATACATCATACGCGTGGCCGTTAAAATAATATACGTGGTGAAAATTCAGATAATTTAACTTACAAATGTTAACTATTTTGTAATAAGATGATATACGTTACATTCTTTTGACATTCGTCAAGTGTATCTTAACTCAATAATATTGTAATACACAGTACGCGTGGCCCTTAAAATAATATACGTGGCGAAAATTCAGATAATTTATCTTACAAATGTTAACTATATTGTAATAACCTGATATACGTTACATTCTTTTGACATTCGTCATGTGTACCTTAACTCACTAATATTGTAATACACCGTACGCGTGGCCCTTAAAATAATATACGTGGCGAAAATTCAGATAATTTATCTTACAAATATTAACTATATTGTAATAACCTGATATACGTTATATTTTTTTGTTGACATTCGTCATGTGTACCTTAACTCACTAATATTGTAATACACTGTACGCGTGACCCTTAAAATAATATACTTGGCGAAAGTTCAGATAATTTATTTTACAAATGTTAACTATATTGTAATAACTTGATATACGTTACATTCTTTTGACATTCGTCATGTGTACCTTAACTCACTAATATTGTAATACACCGTACGCTTGACCCTTAAAATAACATACATAAAGAAAATTTAAAAAAATTAATTTACAAATGTTAACTATATTGTAATATATGTGTCCTTAAAAAAATAATATACATGTCGAAAATTCAACTAATGAGATACTAGCAACACATTGACACACGATTAAGATAGAAGATCCCCTACTTGTTTCGGATCGAGTGGAAAGATTTTGAAATTAAGTCTGTCTTGATAATAGAGAAGCAAATATGGAATAATATAACGAAAGTATTTATTCTATTGATTTAGTTATAACATGTTGATATTGATTCCATTGGCTATTAATTTATTTAGATATAGAAAAAATGTGGATAAATAACAACACTTTATAAAAAAATGTGATGATATTATTGCAAACCTTTATGTAGGATGTCCAATAATCAACTTGATAAAACAAATAATTACATTTTAGTTGGTTCAATCTAATTAGCATATTTACTTAGTGATCAAATACTATAATTTTGTCACATATGTTAAAATTAAAAAATAGTCCTGAATTTATAACAAGTAGCTTCCAGTCTTTTTTTTGTTTTTTGTTTTTATTTGACAGCACTCGAAGGTTGCAAATGTACTCACTGTCGTCGTTTTATGTTTTTGATACAAACCGCTATTAGTGAATAAAAGACCCGACAACTATTTACATGGGACTTGTGTCGGTACAAATAAAGAAACCTAGCCAATACTATGCCCTTAGACTTGCATACAGTAGCCAGAGACATATAAGGTGATATAGTATTTTGCTTCAAATTTAATTAGCATTCTAAACTTGATCAACATTCTAGGACAATTTTTTTTTTTTTAAGCATCAATCAATCATCATCAAAACCAACCAACATAATAGCAACAGAAGAAGGCATGCATGAGTAGAACAAGCAGTATTACACTTAACACAAACCATATCTGCATTGTTCCAGCTGCAAAATAACAGGCTTCATGACAATCTGGTCTTATTTTACAGGGCTTGGTTTGATAAATTTTCCCGGATCACTCTTTCCAAGTTTTGGTTTTTCTTTTGGTAAAGGAAAGTGTGTAAATTTGAGCTTTAACAGATGAGTCGCTTCAGAAGTACAAAAATACAAAAATACAAAAATCCTGAAGGCAATAAAAACTAGTAAAACAGTCACAAAGGTACATATATCACAGATTTGTGCGTCTATATTTGTTTCAGCTCTCAATACTCCGTAGTATGTACAGACCACTCCCAAATGTGTAAATAAACCTATTCAATCAGTTCACAGTGGAGGCAGCCTGTTGAATCTCATCATATGTGCCTGATTCCTCATTATAAGAAAACCTAAACGGAACAAGGTAAAATCTAGTAAGCGGACCTCATGATAAAACACAGCTTCAATTGTGATTTTATTAGAATGAAGCATTACTAGGTGTCACTTAAAATGAAGTACATTACCATTGTCCTGATGCTGCACAACAATATAGCCCTGATGAAGGCTCGTAATAGTAACCTAGCCTGCTACTGTAGTAGTAACTGAACATAAAAAAAGATTACCAAATATAAGTCATTGTTCAAGGTTAATAAATTCACAAGATACTAGTTAATATTCAGATACCTTAAAATCGTAAATCCAGTGTCCCATTACAAATTGTAAACCAAGTCATTTGACAATACAAGAGAATATAAGATTAACCAAGCCAACTTTTTCCTTGAAGGATTCAAACAATTTGTCTTCACTAATTGAAGAGCCCAATTAATAAAGAAACTGAAAGTAGAAAGAAACCAGAAGGTAAAAATCAACATCCAAATGAAAAACACATACTGTGCAGATTTTTCAGTCTAGTACACCAAATGCGACCCAAGATTTTAAACAAACAATATTTAGATGGATTCCTATCGTATACTAATAGACAAAATTTTCCAATTTTGCAAGTACTTCAAGAACCGACCTAGAATTCAACTTTTTATGATCCTGCACTTCCAAATAAACCATTATAGACACTCACTTCAGGGAAGCTTAATGATTCCTAATTTGCATGACCAACCAGACCAAAAATCATAGCAGATATTCAACAGAATTTTCCTCCCCTTCTTGACAAATTTCAGAAGATACAGCTTATCTATGTTACTTTGCCATCCTTTGGAAGCAAAGAAATATTCACCTAACCTGTGGCATCCAGATTCAAATTATGCTGTCTATGATACCAAATAAAGAATGCCCGTTTCATTCTCTCATTTTTTTAAAGTTATCCACTGTACAGAGAAATAAAATGCAAAGAATCCCAACAACTTTCACTACCAAGGCAATGTATATCCTTACAGGTGCAGATGTACGTGGATCTGCACCTAATAGGTTTAAGATGGTGTCTCTTATACAATCTTATTCAGAAACATACCCAGAAGACTCATCATATACGTAATCATTCTGTAGATCTCCACCTGCAGCGCAAGTCAATTGCAAATTATACCCCAACTCAAGTGATGACATTCTATAAGGAGCTTTAAGTGAGCTAAGCAAAATTTTTAGTATAAAGCATACTTTCTGAAAGTTGACTAGATTTACTGAGATCAAGATTACTCCCATCAGAGACTGAATTTAGAGTTGCATTTTCATCGTCTTCACCAAACATATCATATCCATCACCAACATTGTCTGTAGAGGCAGAGGTATTCATCTCTGAAGGACCCTTGCCCAAGTCAACAACAGAAGAAGCCATTCTGTTAGGAAGAAAGTCCTTGTCAAAGACACTATCAGATTTCCCAGGTCCTATGTCAGTGGTAGTGCCCTGCATCCTTGCCTCAGCTAACTTTTCATATCCTTCTGAAAATCAAAAGAGAAATGCAAGAAAAAGGTAAAAACTACAGTGTATACATACACACGCAGATGATAACCCATGAAATACTTTTTAACTTTTTCGAAAAAATGACCCATACAAGCATACAAAAACCCATGAAATACTTAATTGTTTCCGAAAAATAAGCCACCCAGCATCAGTTATAACTTTGTCGGTTTGACTATTTGTCATCAAGGGTAGAGGCTGTAGCACGATACTAGAGTAAAACTAAAATAATATGATATCAGCGACAACACTGAACAGTCCAATGCCTCGATAATTTATCCCTTTTTTGCCAACTGTCTTAATTTAGGTGCCTATTTTTTTTGATTTTAGGAAAGGATAAATCAATTAGAATCTGTTGATGGCCATCAAATTCTGCAGTCAGCAGTTGCACACCGTAAAAGATTACCAGGATAAAAATTTTATGTAGACTGATGAACCAAATACACAAGCAAATCATACACACCTGCTTCACGCTGGAAAGTTTCTTGTTTTTCATCATATACATCTGCCAAACAAAATTAAACACAGTATGTGAACATTTTTTACTCCAGCATGTAACAAGTTTTCAAAAGAACGGACTAAAAGAGTACACCGAACCATATTCGCCATTCTCCAGCAGCAGCATGGCATCTTCAGTCAGCTGATCAAAAAGATGTTTATTTTCTGCTGACATCTTCTCTTTCCTGTTATTTGAGGTTCCTTTCAACCTCCTCAAGGCTTGCAGAACCTGTATAAGAAAAATGTCATCCATAACAACCTAACTAAAAATTAATCCAACAATATAGCAGCCTAGCATGACAGGTTGCAGATAGCTCCATGAATCATGAGAAGCAAAGAGTAATACATCAGACCAATGAGCAATCAAGAACAGAAACTTGGCATTTATACCACTTCAGAAATAGTTGATCATGATACCACTGTTCATGATAGTTAAATAAATAAAAGAAGAAGTTCGACTCTAGGTACAAGCAAAAATTGATCCTACATCACAGTTGTTAGTCACCCGTAGCACAAAGGTCCCTGTGAGTCTATTGTGCATAAGCGGCGTGCTATATTGAACAAAAGCACAGTACACGAGCAAGATCTGAATTTTTTTATATATATAATAATTCTGAAATTATATATATATATATATTCTTGTAGACTGTAGTCTGAGAATGTACTTATTAGTGTAACAATGTTCTTAAGCATAAAAAAAGATAAAACAGAAGATAAAATAACACACTCAAATGACAGTCATGGTAGATACAGAGAAATGATCAAATGAAAAAAAAAGTTATAATGATATGCATCCGGCATCCTAGATTAGAACCCTAAGTCATCTAATTCATCATCTTCATCATCATTGGACTTTTACCAGTTAACATCTTCCTCTTCATTCTCCTCTTCTTCTCCATCATCATTATTCAAATTATTCTTCTGTCACTGAGGTGAACAGTTTGAATTGAAGAAGAAGAAGAGAGGAAGAAAAAGCACACCTACCTAAGCAGAGGTTGCAAGAGAGAAAGAGAGGAGGGTTGAAAGATGAAATTGTTTTTGTCCTTCAATTTGCCGCAGATGCGAGGTCCCTTCGTTTTGCTTATAAGGGAAATAGTTTTACGGCAACATGATTGCGTACAAACAGGTGCAGAATAAATAACGTACAACCAGTTGATCTAACTGTTAGTATAAAAATCCAGAATAATAATATGGCCTAGATTAAATATCTCCAAAACTTCAGAAGAGGGAGTATTTTAGTGCCATGCCCATGTGTCGTGCGCTGTAGCCCACAAAGTGCACACTATTGAAAAATTGCCATTCTATACTCTAATATAGGGCTGAACTCTTCTGGGGCTACATCGCGCTATTAACAACTATGTCCACCATCCTCTTGCACATAACAACCAGAAGAAACTAATCAAGGCGTGCATAAACTATTGCACTTTTCTCTATGTAAGAGGGTTACAATGTAGGAAGGGATGAGAGGCATCCAAGCCCCAGTTGAGATATAACATGCAATTTGTCCAATTAGCATCAATAAAAGTGATTGGTGAATAGAGAGTCTCACAGTTTCCCCAGGCTCAAGGTTACACATGTATCAGCAATGCGCCTCTTCATCTTCCCAAAATCGTCAGATGAAAAATCGAGGACATCATCCTCATTTTTCGGTGCAGCAAAGGCACTTGCAGCATAACTTTTATTCGCATCAATGCTATCAATCCATGCATCCTGCAAGAACACACATGAGAAAAAATAATAAATAGATAAGCAATAAACATTTCATTGTCTAGTACACATTAGTTTGTATTGACACCTTGATCTCATTCTCATTATCTAAAAATTCGACATAATTCCCTGCTGCATCAAAATATCCGCCTTCTCTTTCTTTTGTCAGATTAAAAGGTTCTATCTGGATCCCATCTTCAACAAGTGTCTCGTCATCCTGCATAAAAATAAGGTACTATCAATGCTATCCTTTTTGCCTAAACAAACAACAAACTAACAACGCAATTCCTTTTATGACAAATTCAACCAATTAAGCAAATAGGCCTGCATATCTATGTACTAGACAGAAAGGATGTGCCTCTGAATCTCTATACTCTTTTTCGAAAATCTTTTCATTTCGATAAGCAAATTTTTTTCCTATCAACAAAAAAGTTGGGAATTGGGGAATGGGTTCCACAGCACAGATCGTACAAAGACATGTTAGAAGCCTGCATGAATATCGGCCATGAAATACCTACACAACCAATTCGCAACTGGTGTCTAATGTAATACAAACTGGAAGCTTAACTCCTTCCTCAGTTTGCTAGACAAAAGGACATAATGAACATGAAATTACAATACCAAAAGCTGAAAAACACATCACAACATGAATAAAATATGTAAAGGTCAACATATTTATTGAAGCAATATGATAGTATTCATACACCACAAATTTCTCTTAGTATGGCACCAACTTCCAAGAATTCTAAATCTCAAAGAATTTGCAGGCAGGAGATGAATCGAAACCATTAACAGGTGCTCAAACCATTATCAATACCAGGAAGAGCTCAATGTGTGCAGCATCACTTTTTATGCAAAATTTCTTGTTTTTGGACATCAAGCTTTAAGAACTCTGGCTATCAAGTAACCATCAAGATGAACCAAACTTATTATTTTATCAATTCTCAATTTTTAAAAGATGTTGCATTATATGACCCAGCTTTCAACATGAGCCAATGATACAAAGAAATGAGCATATACTGCACCAAGGTTCCACATAATGGCACCATGGCATAAAGCCAACAGAATAAGTTATAAAATTAGACCTCTGATGAGGATGGTGAAATCATAGGAGGACCATCTCCCAACAAAAGGGAGGAAGTAATACAAAAGGAGCGGGTAGCTAATGGAAACACCAAAAAGAGTACCAAAAACATAAGCTCTGTCCCACTAGATTATAGACCCAAAGATTTCCTCTCCGATGAGCTACTTTTGTGAATACAGTTCAAAATCACGATTAAAAGCTGTCTCAAATAATCCAATATCTAGAACCCAAAAAAATGCACTCACATACGAAAAAAATAATAAAAAACTACATTAATGCACTAAAAGATCCACCTCATATTGGACTTCGGCGCCTCGTTATGTCAGGAAGCATTCCTCTATTTTCTTCTTCAAGAAGATCAGCAGCCATCTGACTACGGCGCTTTCTCCGCTCTTTAGCCACAAGCTGAGGATCCTGCAATCGAACAGGGCCATCTTCTTTGTGTTGGTCATCCACCACATAATCTCCAGTCTTCACCTTTTTACCTTTTGGAAACCTGATTCTCTTTTGACTGTATATGACACCATCTCAAAATCAACGCAAAAATCATGGAAGACCAGATAAAGATCTACATACCATGTGGAATAATGGCCAAGTACATGACACTATAATTTTCTCAAGAATGATCACAGATTATTGGCATTCATAAAATCAATTACTACTGAGTAAGTAAATAAATGGAACAACGTCACAGATGTCTGTTTCAATATAATCCCTCGTTCAATATAGTGCACACTGCGGAAGTTGTAAACCAGAAACAAGGTTGAAGATAAGTACAATGACAATAACAGTCCCACACATTCCTTACCAATCCCCTCTCACAAAAGATGAATAGACCAAGGGGAGAAAAGTAAACACGACATACAGAAAACCAAAAGATGCCAAATAGAAATTGAACAAGTAATTCCTTACCAATCCCTCACACAAAGATGCTCAGGAAAAGGGGGAAAGATAAACAAAAAATCCAGGAAATCAAAAGATGCCACATTAACATTTCAACAACCAACTTCCTAAGTTGATGCCATCTATCTCCATCGGTGTAATGGAAAGAAGTCAAAACCAAAACCTCAAAATCCTAACAGTTATACTCTTCAAGGAATCAAATCAAGCAATTATTAGCCCCTATTCAGCCTCCCCATCAACTAAGTCCGACCTCATACAATCAGTAAAACAGTCTAAATTTGCCATGAATAGATCCACAATTTCGTTAATTACAAGACAATCAACAAAAAAAGTATTAAAAACACTCAACCAACCAGTATTTCCGACTCAGTCTCTTTAACTGAAAGCAGCCCAGTTAAGCTGACCAACCTAAAGCTCTCGTGGCTCAACCCTCACAGCTCTGAAACCCCTAAAACGCCCTAATCACCAAAAGTCCGTCAATTTGCTCATTCCCACCAGCCCCAAAAAAAAATATAAATAAATAAATAACCTATTAAAACAAAACACATATCAAACATGTACTATACAACCTATATAAATTGATTTTTGCAGGAAATATCAAGGATTGAAGCTAAAAATTAACCAAATAAATTAACTTTCAACATATAAACCTCAATAGGGTTTTGGAGAGCAAAAAGTTCAAATTAGGGCTTCGAATTTTTCATTCTAAATAAACAAACAAACACGAATCCGTGTGCGTATGCACACGCGCTAGACAGAGAAAAAGATAAATAAAGGAAAAATGGAGTTACGGGGGAGGCTTATTATCGTCGTCTTCCGTAAAGGAACGCTTGCGCGACGGCCCTTCCGCCATGTCTAATCACAGTAGTGGCTGCGCCCGCGAGGCGGTGGCGAGGCTAAATGGGTTATTGGATATGGAATTGAAAGACCTGGTTTTTTTTTTTTGTCTCATTTGTGACCTGATTAAATATTATGAAATGTATAACAAGTTGGTGTAAGTAAGATTTTATAAAATTAAATTTTGACTAGGATCATGGGATCAAAAATTAAGTTTATGATAATATTTTCATTAGATATACTCTGGTCAATGCTTATCGGATTATCATTTCCTTTGACTTTAAAACAGCTTTTTAAGTATATAGAGTTGTACTGTTCAAATATTTAAAATATAAGATAATGATTCTCAAAAGAATCGTAGAATTCTCCATAAATAATATATATTTTGTTTCTATTGATATTATTCATCCATTAGTAGTTTTAAAACTATGGACATAATATAATTAAATGATAAAAATACTCTTGATATAATATATTGTTTTTTAATGTATGTGATAATATTTAAAATTAAGGAAAAAATTAAATTATATAATATTTCAATGAAAAAATTAAATTATATAATATTTCAATATAATTTATATTAATATATTTACATTCGTTAAATTTGTTTTTAATTTTTAGATTTTATTTGATATTATTTTGAATTTGAATGTTTAATTATAGTGGTATAAGAATTTCTGAATAAATTTATTTTCTATTGAAAATTTTTCTTTAAGAGTATTGTGTGACTGTATACCTTGTATAAAACTTTTATGATTTTTTTTATGTCTTTTAATTTTTTCACTTTTAATTTTGCACTTAACCTGTACTAATTGCAATTTCGGATATAATTTAGTTCAATATTTTCTCATATTTTTACTCTCTAAATTCAAATATATCAATTTGTTATTATAGTTTAGTTTTCTTAGTTATTTTATAACTATCGGACATCAAATTTTAAATACATGAAAAATGAAAATATAATACCAAGGATAATTTAGTCATTTAACTAGACTTTCTTGATGTTTTAAAATCTTTTAAAGATGAATAATGTGAATGGGGGACAAAATATATAGTTTTTTAGTATAGGGGGCAAAGTGTTATTAACCCTTAATTTTTTCTAAAGTATCACTATTAAATTAATATATTTTAGGATAACTTACAAGCAACCCTTGTAGTTTGTCTAATGTTCATATTACCCTATTATGAATTTCAAACTTACAATCCATTCCGTTGTGATTTAGGTTAAAGTGAAACTGTTAAATATTTCGTTAAATGACTGTTAGGAGGCTGAAAATTTTTTATTTAGAGGGTTATTTTAGTCATTTAAAATCTCTGATTAAAGTTAGTTATGTATTTTAATATAAAATTACGGGTTTTTCGAGCGGTAGAGAGGTATTAGGGTTAGGGTATTTTGGATTTTTTACACAAATCTATTAAATTTTTAACTTTTCATCCATTTTACCCAAAAAAAAAAAAAAAAAAAGAACACACACACAAGAGAGTGAATTTTAGGTTTGAAAACCTTAGGGGTGACATGAATATTAGTAAAACCATAAACCACAAACCACAATGGATTCATTGTAATTTGTCCTATATTTCATCATTATTGGGTAATTTAATATGATTTATTTAATTTGGCTTAAATATACAAAATTGAAGAATAATAGAGAGTTCTTCTCAATAATTACAATTTGGAAACTTACAATTTTAAAATATTAAAAAGTACATAGAAGGTAAGTTCTCAAAAAAGTATAAAGTTAATCGAAATTTTTTATTTAAAGGGTTATTTTAGTCATTTAAAATATCTAATCAAGGCTAATTATAAATTTTAATATAAAATACAACCTCTCCCTTCAGGCGAAGGGGTTTCTCTGGATGTGGAAGGGTGTTTGGGTTAGGGCATTTTGGATTTTTTTTTTTCACAAATCCGTTAAGTTTTTAACTTTTTATCCAAAAAAAAAAAACTTAACGTGAACACTAGTCAAACCACAAGAAGGTAATTTACCCTATATTTTATAATTAACAGATAACATAATATGATTTATTTATTTTTAAATATACATAATTGAAGAATAATAGAGAGTTCTTATCAATAATTACAATTCAGAAACGTAAAATTGTTAAATTTTTTTTAAGTACATAGAGGATAAGTTCTCTAGATAAAAAATGGAAAAAGTTAACTGAATTTTTTTTAATTTAATGGTTTATTTTAGTCATTTAAAATCTCTAATGAAGGCTAATTATGAATTTTAATATAAATCACACAATCCCTTCCTTCAGGCAAAGGGGTTTTCCAAGTAGTATAGGAGTATTAGGGTTAGGATATTTTGGATTTTTTTGCACAAATCTATTAGGTTTTAACTTTTCATCCATTTAAAAAAAAAAAAAATTTGACAGGAGTGAATTTTAGGTTTGAAAACCGTAGGATTAACGTGAATACTAGTCAAACCACAAGAGGATTCGTTATAATTTACACCATATTTTATAATTAATGGATTATTTAATATGATTTATTTAATTTTTAAATATACATAATTGAAGCATAATAAAGAGTTCTTATCAATAATTACAATTTATAAATTTAAAATTGTTAAAATATAAAAAAGTGCATAGAGGGTAAGTTCTAAAAAATGGAAAAAGTTAACCGAAATTTTTTATCTAAAGCCTCAATTATTTTAGTTATTTAAACTCTCTAACTAAGGTTAATTATGTATTTTAATACAAAATGCAACCCTACCATTTTAGCGAAGGGGCGGTAGAAGGGTATTAAGGTTAGAGTATTTTTGCACAAATTTGTTAAATTTTTAACTTTTCATCCATTTCGAGAAAAAGTAAAAAAAAAGAGTGAATTTTAGATTTAAAAATCATAAGAATATCGTGAATATTAGTCAAACCATAAGGGGATTGATTGTAATTTACCCTATATTTTATGATTAATGGGTAATTTAACATGATTTATTCAATTTTTAAATATACATAATTGAAGAATAATAGAGAGTTCTTATCAAGAATTACAGTTTAGAAACTTAAAATTGTTAAAATATTAAAAAGTTCACAGAGGGTAAGTTCTAAAAAATGGATAAAGTTAAGGGCAAAATTAGTAGAGTGATTTTTTAAAAAAAAAAAAAAAAAAAAGAAAGAAAATGGGATGTAGAGATTAATAAATGAGTTTTCTAAGCTTTTGAAGCATGGTAAATGCCATTTTTTGAAAATATTATGCTCTCTTACAAAGAAAAATATATTAATAGGACTTTAAATCGGAAAATAATAATAAAATTAACATTATGTGTTGTATTAGTATACTACCATGAGTCCTAAGTATTATATAGAAATTATATTGTCATACATTATCTTCTGTCTTCCATTTTTTTTCTATAGAAGGCTGCAACAAAATTATCACAGTATTTGAGCTTATTATACTACTTGTTACAATTTTATGTAATTTTCGATTTACGAACTTATAGTTTAATGTATAACAAACATCAAATTTGTAATAGTCATGTGTTTAATTTGTTGAATTTCCTCCCCGACAATTAATTTTTAAAAAAGGCTTTTGTTCTCTATGTAGACTTTTGAATGTAAAAAAAAATTAAAAATAAGGGGAAAAGATCAATTTGGTCCCTTATATTTAAAGTATCAATTAATTTGATTATTTATTTATTAAAAATATTAATTTGGTCCCTTCATATTTATAAAAATTAACTAATTTAATACTTGTGACAAAAATTATGGACAAACTAATAAAATTTTTGACAACACATCTACAGGATGTTAACGAACACGTGATTATTATTTGTTTTGATTCATTAATTTGTACATAATTTCTATTGTAAGTCATAAATTAGTTATTTTTTTAGTTATTTTTTTAAAAGACAAATGACCAAATTATTTTGTTGTGATAAATAAGAGACCAAATTGATTGATACCAAAAAAAATAAAAAAATAAATTAGTCTTTTTTCCTAGTAATTGACATCTATCTTTAGTCATACTCGTGAAGACTTTTCCAAGATCAAATTTGGAAATTTTTATTTAAAAAGCACTACATTATTGATGGAAGGACTCCTCGACCAACTCATGACTTTATCCCCAAATGAGGATTTCTTAGCTAAAAGGTAACCAAGATTAACTACATTTTGATACTACATACGTGTATAACTCCTACCATTATTCTTCTTATAGTGGTCAGATCTGGTCCAGAAAACGGGATTGAAAACAGCGAGAGTTGAATCTTAAATTTACTTTTGAAGGTTTGGAAGTCTTAGTAATAGTTGTGACCCTACCCGTTGGCAACTCCACCATTCTTCAATCATCATGAAGCACTCCTGCACATGAGTAGAGTGCACCTAATAATACTGCTGGTGCCTGGTGGTACCACTTTCAGAGTTTTACCAACTTGACAGGAAATGTTGTAAAGTTTGCAGAAGTTCAACTAGAAATACTGCTGCAGCATCAATTATTTCCAGCTCTGAAAGCAAAGGGTACTCAAAATAATCAGCTATATCAATTGTTCTCACTCTTTTTGTCGAGGACTGCAACCCAGGCTTTCTAATAAATTGTTACAACTATGCAATTACAAAACACAGCTCATTGTAGCAAGAATTATTAAATGAAGTAACCATTTTTATAACTAGGACAAAAGTAGAACTGCATCATCACAATCTTTCAGACAAGGACCAAAATCGACTTTAATTTCTTTCTTACCAATAACAAACATGGAAATAACACCAACCCTATACACACAAGTGGCATGGTACAGATTGTGGTTCGTAGAAGCATCAAGGATAACAAAATACTAACAACATTCTTTTTTCACAGAGACTTGAAAATTTATTATTTTCTATATATATCATATAAATATTGCGTGTAAGGATAGTCTGTGAAATAGATAAGATGTTAAGCAGAAAAGAGTGTTCTTGGAACATGGAAACTGGTCATAATATTTAGAATGCTTTTACTTCTCCAGAACTCATGCCATGAATTAGTATACATGAACTGAAATCTACAGACATTCCTGCTATTAATTCCCAGGAAAGAATGAGACATTGATGGAAAAGGAACTACAGTAATGAGACGGAACTTAATCATTTGAAGAATGTGACTCTCTGCCACCAAGTGTCTGAATTATAGCTTCTAGGAGTTTGATCTCATTGTCCCGCTTAGAAATCTCTTCTTGCTTTGCACGCAACTCTTCCATGATGCAGTTCAAATACTTCTGCAAACCGGATAACTATATTAGGGCAAAAGCAACTCTAGCAACAAAACCCAACAATTGCAAGACTTAGTGCTATGTAAAATAGAGAAACTTCTTTGAAAGTTGTTAGGTTATAGAGTTTCCCACCCCCGGGGGCGGGGGGGCAGGTAATGGGGCCATCACCATAGGTGATCAAGAACTCATTAATTTTACAGGAGGGTGGGACTAGAAGAATAGGAAAACAATGCAAGGAATGCATAACTGGGGATGATCAAAATAGTTAAAGCCCTCTGCAGAGTGTTATTTTGTGTCTAAAAGCGCTGTGTTTTGCAAGTTTACTTTTGCCTGCACAAAAAGTTATTCCATGAATCAAAACTGCTACCTCCAATGTCACCATAATGAAGCAGCATTGCATGTGGACCAAGGCAAAAGGAAAGGTAGGAACAAACACTAGACTAGCACTATGTGACTTTTGAAAAGCCAGTTGATTTCTCAGTCTATTAAAACCCAATATTCCCAAAGGGAGGAGATTCAGGTTCATTAGCACAACTTGAAAGATCTCAAGAGAAAATTCACTGCAGAAACACTGAAAGCAAAGTGCGCTACAAGATGGAGAAGGGATTTATGTTTCATCTTTGCCTTCTTAAAGGATGTACCTAGTGCATGATAATATCAAAATTGATTTAAGGTACGTTTCAGATAACTGATTATATAGCTTTACCTGAATCATTTGAACGATCTTGGGCCTTTATTTGCTAAGACTGTATGTTTCATAAATTTATAAACTTCACCAACTCAACTTTAAAGAGTAATGACTATTGATACCTTTAGTCTAAAGTTTATAGATAGACAAATTGCATATGCAACAAAGGTTTATCGCATGAACTTCAATCAGATGCAAAATGCCCATTGCAATAAGAAAGGCTACCAACAATCAACTTTGCAATAGGGGCAGGCTTTTGAAAGAGTCTCATAATCCAAAATACACAAGCAGTCATCCCAAAATGATCAGAGAAAGCATACTTTCTTTAGTCAACGAACTTCTTTAATTGAAAAAGGACAACTATACTAGAAAAAGATGGAGAGAATGACACAAATTTCTTTTTAGACCTTACATCACGATCAATGTTTATTTTGGTCATGAATTTCCAACAACAATGTTGAATCCTTTTCTCTTCTTACTAATGCATAAAATATGTATTCAAAAAAAAGGGGAGAAAAAGCATGTACTTGTTGTGTTCTCAAGCTCTCTCGTAACCTCCAAAGCACGCAGTTCAGCAGCTTTCTGTGCTGCCTCAGCCTGTCTTTTTTCATTACGTGCACGGGCTGCAGCAGATATGGCAGCATCTAGTTCCCGTTCCAAAGTCTCAACTCTTTGCTCGAGAACCTGCCATTGGGAAACAAATCAACAACTCTTCAACACGATCACCTCTATCAGGATCTCAATTCTTCCAAATAATCATAGTCTATAATAAATTCTTTCAACATCTTTGTATCAATCAACATAAAGTAATTACAGCAGCTAAAGATTACAGCTTGCACTTGCACCCAGTCAACGAACTGATAAATGCTGTAACTTACTAATAAGCAGCAAAACTATGAAACAACTACAAACCTTGAGCAACATTAAATCTTCACACTATCAACTAAAATCAATCTACATTAAATCTTCACACTATCAACTAAAATCAATTGAATTGCTGAATTTGTTATTCGAAGTTTGTACACCAAGATAACATCTCAAGTGCAGATAAGTGACCATCAATCCAAGAAACCATCGAATTAATCAAATCAATCAACACTTCAAGCCAAAACAATTCTCAAGATCCTATCCGCTAAAATCAAGAAAAGTCGAACTTTTTAGTACTCCAAGATGATAATAAGAACAAATCCCACAAACACTTCAGCTTCAAAATCATGTAATCCAACAAAACATCCAAAATCAAGAAAAACCCAGAAAATATAATCAATCAAATACTGCAAAAACATCAAGAAAATGGAGGAGAAAGCTTCAATCAACAATGAAAGAATTGTGGATAAAGAAATTGCCTTTATGGTTCGAGCTTGTTCAGAACTGACAGAGGCTTTGGCAAAGGTCTCTTCATCAACATACACAGCTTTCTTCACTAATAGCTTCTGGAGAGAGTCGAGATTTGCTGCCATCTCCGATATATTCGTGATCGCTGCAGTCCATCTCTCGCTCCCTTTCCCCTTTCCCCTGTCTTTTTCTTCCATGTGTTTTCAGTTCTTCAGAAGACTTGGGCTGCTGGGCAAAAATGTGGAATTTCATATTTCGACCAAACGGTGTCGTTTCCAGTACAAATAGACTTTTGCATTTTTTGTGTCATTTGATTTTCTAAAATTCAATTTATTATATTTTTGGTATCCAATAAATAATATATCACTTTTGAGAAAGTTCTTATGTGCCTTTCATCAATAAGAAGAAAATTTATTAGTACATGTATTTTTTTTTCTATAAAAGTTCACTACTCTCTATCATTGTTTACAAAACTTAGATTATGCAAAATTGTACCAAAATTTTGAGAATTATTACTTGTATTGTTTAAAGGTTATAACGAGTTAGAAACTTATTTTATTGATTAGTGACTAAAAATTCGTACTTAGATAAATTAAATATTGCATGTATAATAGAGTAACACATGCCAGCAAATCTCATATAAATTTTTTTAAAATTTTACCGTTCCATTGAAGGAATCATCTCATTTTTAAATACTTGTAAGGTATAATATTATGTATTTTAAAAATTTGTAAAACTAACAGAATATTCTCTCAACCGAATTATAAAATTTACAGAAGATATATATAACGCGTATAAGATGAATTTACTAATTTGAGAGAATTATGTAAGGTGGTTCTTGAATTAGTATATGTATAAAAACGAAGTGTAGGACTTAAACATGATTGAAATTTATTCGTGACACATATGTTCGGAAAAACAATATAAGTTAATAGTTTTTTTTATTTATTACATATTATGGCAATTAAATAAAAATTCATCATATCATATCAACTTCTAGTCTCTTCATAATGACAAAAAATTTGAAATTTCCACCAATAAAATAAATTGTAAGACAAATTAAAAAATTGATGCAATATTTTACTACTAAATTCTATTTACTTTTCTAATAGCAATTTTGCTTTTATTTTGTATGAGGATATTAGATATTCAATATGTCGTTTTTAAAAAAAAAAAAAAGTGTACTACTATTTACTCCTACAAAACTAACATCATTTGTAGTTGAGGATGAGTAACGAACACTTAATGTGTGTATGATTCTTGTGTCTTTGTATTACTCTTTTACTACATATAGAGTGTTTGAATATATATATATATATATATATATATATATATAAAATAGAGAGTTAATTATGTCTAAATTTTAGAGATAAGCAAATGAAAGAAATGTGAAGCTCAAGAGGCAAAATAAATAATTCAGCATGTTGTAAGGATTGTTTTTTTATTTTTTTGATGAGTTCTTAAGAAAATATTAATGTTGTAGAAAAAATGTACACGAGATTGAAAACGACGTATCTATTTATTTTTCTTGAGACTGAAAATAAATCATAATATTAATCACATATTACTAAAATACTACAATCAAAATCAACACTTTACTATTCTATCTTTTTAAATGAATAATTTAGACATTGTATGGATTGTATTTTTTTTTTACGAGTTATTAAGAAAATATTAACGTTGTAGAAAAAAAAAAAATGTACACAAAACACTGAGACACCGAAGCAATTGAAATCCTACCAAAAAAAAAAAAAAAAAAAAGCCGAAAACATATTTATTTTTTATTTTTTTCGAGAGTCGAAATAAAACTAAATCTTAATAATATATTAATTCTAAACGAGTAAACATCGAAATCGGTTCAGAATGTTCAATTTCATATTTTGTATTATTGTCTGATAAACTGTTAAGATTAAGGGATATGATTTTAACGGATCAAAATAAACACTTTATTATCTTAGCTTTTATTTTTTTTAAAAATATTATTTATTTTCTCTGACTCAATTGCTATATATACGTGGGTGTATTTGTTGATCGAGATAGAAAGAAAGAGAATGAGTCTGTTCCTTTTCTCCAGCTTTAATGGCGTGAGACCGTATCAGAGTGCGTGTATCTTATTCTCTACACTGTAGAAATACATGTAACCGTATCCAATCCCATTCTTCTTTGCATGCTTCACCAACTCATCCAAAAAAGAAAACCCAAAACCCAAATGAGGCTACAAACAAATACTTCTCTTTAATCAAATGCAAAAAAGAGAAAAAAAAAAAAAAATGCAATCTTGAATACTACTAATAAATAAAATTTCACCATCACCACCACTTCCTCACTCACTCTTTCCATTTTATTCAATCAAGATTTTTGGTCTTTCACACCATCCCAGATGATCAAAAGTGGTAATCTGTTATGGGATTCTTTTATTTTTTGAAGTTTTTTGTTAGATCAGTTTCCAATGTGGGATTCTTGAATTCTTGACTTGTTTTTGTTGCTTTTGTTGTTTGTGAATCGATACTTATTTGTTTTTGTTTTTGTTGTTGTTTGTCATCATCTATATTGTTCTTGTTTGATTTGGGAGTTTTAAGGGGGGGAAAAGAAGAACTTAAAAAAAAAAAAAAATGAAAGATGATGAGGAACTTGAATTGTTATTGGGTGAGATCCCTCATGCAATATCCTTCAATCTTAGACAAAATGGTCATGGACATGGTGATCATAATCTTGATGGCTCTTTTATGACACAAAAAATGAGTGATATGATGTATGGTATAGGTATGTATGATGATGATGATGATGCCACATTGAGTCATAATAAGCATACATGTGCTTCTCCTGTGAGTGGGCTTTCTCTGCAATCTGATGGCTCTTCTTCAAGCTTGTTATCTGGTGGGAATCCATTGTCTGACAATGGATCCCCTGCCACACCTCCATTGGAAGAGCTTAAGCCTCACTCACACTATGGGAGTAGTGCTACACATTATCCTAACAGGTTGTGGATGGATGTGAAAACTCTTGATTCGTCATTTGAGAGGAAAGCTGATGAGAATGTGATTGATCATATTAACTGAGTTTGTCGAGAAATTTGAGTAGAATGTATATTAATGAGGAGCCAGAGGATATAACATACAAGTTATATGGTCGTCGATTTGTTGATCGTGTCAGTGGTGGTACTGTTGGGGTAGATTTGGATCGACATGGATTGTGTTCAACAAATTATAGCAAAGGCTTTTCTGATTATGGTAAACTACAGTTTTCTATTCAAGGAACTCCCATGAGTTTTGAGGGCATAGGTCCTGCCATGGTTGGACTGCCTCGTGATTGTAGGATGGGAAATCTATTAGGATCCCCGTATCCGCAGAGCCAATCAGTTGAACTATTTTCTCATTTAAATAGTAGAAATGGTTCAGTGAATTCTCAAATTTGTTATAGAAAGGGGCTGGATGGCCATGATTATATGGGATTTCCAGGTTCAAACTTGTCTGATACCCTGTATAGGCCTTCTGTTACTGAGTCTTTATGTTACACTCAGGGAAATGGGGTGAGTATGCTTGCTAAAACTGATGACATTTCACTCTCTGGATGTGGCTAATGTGGAATATGTAACACACTATCACCAACCAAGGGCAAATGCACTTAACATATTACCTTCGAGCATTAGAGTACCTTGTGGCAATCTTGGGGCTCTTTCTGGGGAAGAAAGCTTGATTATTCAAGGGGAAAGTTTAAATTATCCGATGAATAGAGGATATGGACGTTTAAGGCATAAAAAGGATTCCTCGTATGAGGCTGATGTAAATGTACATCAAGAAAAGCAGTCACTGCTAGATTGTTGTCCTCAGATTGCAGGAAACGAAGAAAGTGCTCGAAGCCTCAGACTGTTTTGCCCATTTTCTATGCCACTAAACTGTAGCTCTTTGGCAGAAGCTCAAGGATACATGTATCACATAGCAAAGGATCAACATGGTTGTCGATTCTTGCAAAGGATGTTTGATGAAGGAACTCCTCAAGATGTTCAAATTATATTTGTTGAGATAATTGATCATGTGGTTGAACTTATGATGAATCCTTTTGGGAATTACCTTATGCAAAAGCTGTTGGAGGTGTGCAATGAAGAACAGAGAATGCAGATTCTCCTCAGGGTAACTGCAAAACCAGGAGAGCTCATCAGGATCTCATTAAACACCCATGGGTAAATTTTTCATCTTTAACTTGTAAAACATGTCTGCTCAATACCAATCTAACAAAGCTATTATTGTATCAGCACCCGAGTGGTACAGAAGTTGATCGAGACTCTTAAATCGTGGCAGCAGATTTCACTAGTTATTGCAGCTCTTGAACCTGGATTTCTTGCTCTCATCAAGGACTTAAATGGAAACCATGTTGTACAAAGATGCTTGCAATGCCTTAGCAATGGAGACAGTCAGGTATTCCCAGACTCCGCTGAAGCTTCTAGCACATTCTAATATAATTCTCCTATTTTATGTTACCTTTATCTTTTAATTTAGTTATCTAATCGGGTTATGTGCTGCTTAGTGCATTCCTGTTTCTGTAAATCTTTATCTCCAGTGAGATATAGTTACAATGCAGCCTCTTGCCAATAAATTAGTTTTATATGCATTGTCACATGAAAATCATGGTGGAGGGCATATGACTGACAAATATGCAAAAACAGTAAGAACCTGTCTCACACACTACTAATTTAGTGGACCTGAGCATGGAAGAGGGAGGGTGAGATCTGGAGGAGGGAGAAAGGAGCTGCTGAGAGGTGAACTTGGAAGGATTGTGTCTGGGTGGTGTGACAAGTGGACTGGATGGTGGTGGTTTGGGGTGTACTGGGCGCTTAAGGTAAGATAAGAGAAGAAAGAAGGAAAGGGAGTTCAAGGATGGTGGTGACGACTGTGAGGAATCTGGTTGGTTATGCTGGGGCGGGAGGATCATCATGAAGGATGAGAGGGGATTGTGTGGTCTCTTTCTTCTCTTGAGAAAATTGGAAGGGGAAGGGTGATGGTAAGCAGAAGGTGTTGATAGTACCTAGTTCCTTTTGGAGAGAGGGTGATAGATGGTTGGGGTGGTCTAGATAAATGACGTGTGGAGGCTTTGACTGCTCACTGGAGGGGCAGGGGAATGGGAGGGGTTGTAAAACTGTCAAAGGGCGATTGGCAGAGACAGGATTTTGGTTATGTTGTTGAAGAAGAAAAATAGAAAATATCATTATAGGGTAATATTATGTTAAATTCTGCATGATATGTATGATCTGCTAAACAACTGATGGATTAAGAACAGCGAGTGCACGATTAGATAATTGAGAGAGGCAATGGGAAAGACTTAGAAGTTGAGGATGTAAGACATATGTATAGCTGGTGTATAAAGCACTATATCCTTTCTGAATCATTCCTACAAATAGTTGGTTCAGTTCACTAATAAAATCACCATATGGCATACTTCTTGTGTTAAATATGATTTTTTTACTTTTAATGCAGTTTTAACAGTCACGTGAGATTATATATAAACAGTTGATAGCACTGAGAAAATTTTGTTCAACTCAAAATTGAACTCGACTCCTAACCAAGATAAAGCAATGTCATAATCCTGAATTGGAGATTCCATGTATTTGCAAATTGTTCTCTCATAGTGTTATCCTGTGTATTGAAATGTGTAGAGTATTTCTCTTTACTACTTCAGTAAAATTCCACTTCATGCCACAAGATGCTAGTAAATAGCAAAGGTTTTTCTTGCTTTAAGTTAAAGTGAGGGATTGGAGCTCCGTTATTATCGATTACTAAAGGAGTCATAACTTTAGCTAGATTTCTCATTTCTGAAGTTGCCTTGGTCCTTGCATATCATAAGGAGAAGAGAGGCAAAAATGCATGGGCTTGAGTCCTAATCAGTAAAATTTCCACCTAAACTTGTGGATTCGAAAAGAATATAGGCTAGGAGAACTACATTTGGTTAATGACTCAATGAAGGCCCATCTCACTGTGCCAACAAACATAAAGTTCATCCACGTTTACCAAAACTAACATCATAATTGGAGGGAATGAAAGTCTGTTCAGTAATCATAGGGTAATGAACAGAATCTTTATCTAGGAAAATAATCCCTTGTTAAAACCTTAGCAAAGTTGTCATACCATTTTTATTTGAGCAAGTTGATAGTTTACATTAAAACCTTATCTTATGTGGATTCTTTACCACATTTTGGCAGTTCATCTTTGTTGCTGCTGCTAAGTACTGCGTTGACATTGCGACTCATCAGCACGGGTGTTGTGTTTTGCAAAGATGTATTAGCCATTCAAATGGAGAGGATCGGGAAAACTTGATTGCTGAAATTTCTGCAAATGGACTTCTGCTTGCACAAGATGCATTTGGGTAATTTTAATACCAGAAGAATATCAATTAGTAATAGTTTTAACAGCAACTAGTTCGAGAATTTTTGTGGAATTTGTATCTAACAATGTTAGAAGAACTACATATTCTTTACTTAACTTTCTTATTTTTGGAGGTTTGGAATTTTTTCCACACAAATCATCATGGTCATGCTACGAAGAATTATTGTTGAGCTTCTTGTTTACCTTGCAGTTCCACTATAGCGATTGGTGGTATTTCCAGTTCAATCTTAGTAGAGACCTTAAGTTTCAAGTCCTAAAGCTTTATGATTTTATTTTTGCCAATTGTTTTGCAGTTTCTCGTGATATATTTTCAAGTTCCTCAGTTATTTGCTCTTTTTAGGATTTGGAATGAAAATCAAGACAAACTTTTTAAGTCTTTCTTTTGTTAGTTTTCCTTTTAGAGAAATGATTGCAGGGACTGTCTTTAAAAGTTTAAAACAATCCTGATCAAGGTAATCTCATGTTTTTGTAAAGCTTAGTGATACTTTGTCCCTTTCTCTGGTAAGATCATAATATTATTATTGTCATTTGTTTTTAAAATCTTTACATTAGATTGATTACAATAAAATATGAAGTTTCAAAGTTTTAAGCTTACTTGGATAATTGATATTATGTTCTTCTGTATCCAGTTATTTTCTTTGATAGGACTGTTTGTGTTGCTCACAGGAATTACATTGTTCAGTTTATTTTGGAGCTTAAGATCCCATCTGCTGCAGCCAAGTTGGTTTCTCAGTTTGAGGGAAATTATCTTCATCTCGCAACACAAAAGTTCAGCAGCCATGTGGTTGAAAAATGTCTAGTGGTATGCAATAATGAAGTCCGATCAAAGATAATACATGAATTGCTCTCTGCAACTCATTTTGAACAGTTGCTTCAAGATCCACATGCAAACTATGTTGTCCAAACCGCTCTTAAAGTTTCTGAGGTATGAGAATTTATATTTTAGAACTAAATACTATTTTGAGAATTTCAGAACAATTAATATCATGTGCTATGAATTTCTCTTCGTCAGAAACTTGGGTTCTGGATTTTAATGCATTACATGTCATTTGTATTTCACGTGTTAACTTGAACCAAGGACCTTTCTCTTCTTGTGTTTTTCACACAATTTTTCCATTTAGTACTCTGGAAAAGAAATGTGTTTTATGGGATGATTTAACTGAACTACTGTTACCTTAGGATCTGATTTCTTGAGTGTGTTTACTGGTAAAAACTACCATTATGCTGCTGGCTTGCTTTCAATTCTTAGAACAGAGCCAGATGCCAACAAATGCTTAGATGCATATACATCATCCTAATTCTTCAACCATCTTTCTGAAATCAGGGTCCTCTCCACAATTCGTTGGTTGATACAATTGAGTCCCATAAGGCAATGTCACGCAACAGTCCATATTCAAAAAGAATTTTCTCCCACAAGCTTTTGAAGAAGTGAACATGTCGGCCCTTTCCGGTAAGAGTGCTGTCATTGTTCTCCATGAGGGGGCTATTCCACTTTTACTCCAAACAAGTACTGTCTACGATCGAATGGGTTTTTGCCTGTAGCATATGCTAAGATTGGATATGTTGTCAGTTTTGCTCTACAAATTCTGTCCAGTTGGTCATTTCCTGAGATGTGCAGAGTGTAAAGGAGAAGAAATTGTGCTTCCAAGTACTTGAAAATAGAGTTGTGATGTACTATTTTGTTGTTAATATATCTTCATTTGCGGTGCTTCTTGAATGTTTTTAAACTACGAGTTTACAATATACTTTGCATTAAGCATGATGTGTATCTTGAGTCCTTTCTTTTTGTCTTCTTGTACTAACACCTCTACATCAATACGATGCATCACATGTAATTCAGGTTGAACTACCATAGGAAGAAACTTAAGAAGAAAGGATTTTACTAGCTTACGAATGGTCAAGTAATTGAATACAGCCAAGGGTCTTGCAGGAATAAGGGTAGGACAAGCAACTTGTCCTGTGAGATCACAAATATGTTTACTCCCTGATATTAACCCCTTCCTAGAGAGATTGATGAAAGATAGCCAAAAAGAGTGAGTTGTGACTACAAGTAAGGAAAATTTTTAGGTAGTTAGGTTTGGTGTCTATGTTTGTCCTAGTGCATTCTTAAGCCAATTAACACATTTCTCATTATGCTTTGGCTTATATAATTCAGTATCTATTCACAAAGATGGGCGTTGTCTCCCACTCCCTCCATCTTTCCCCGGGCTGGGAGCCAGGCAAATAAAGTTTACATACATCATCGGCTATTATTTGAGATTTTCATGCCACATGCCAGCTGGTATTACATGTACTACAGCTTGCTAACATAGTGACCAATCCACCAGGAAAGGAAAGGTCATATCTTGGAAACTCTTGCCAATTGAGCATGCTTAAATAGTCCTTGCCCTGACTAAAATACCTGCCCAATCATTAATTAGTGATTGACCTGATGTGGTTTGAGTCTCAATTATCTCAAAATAAGTTATAGGAATATGGTTATTATATAGTTGAAATATTGAAAAAGATGTTTGCTGGAGAGAGAGCTCACAAGACTACTTTCATTTGAAGTTTTGCACTGACATCTTTCAATATAATCTTCGGGTTAAGAATGTTCTGTCCCACTTAATTTTTATCCTAATTGACACGTTTTATGTCACAATGGGAATCACATCCGTTACAATTTTTATAAGGGGATGGACTATCGAGAGTGTATCTGTTGCAGTACCATAGAATTCCCCCATAACCAAAATGTCTACATCCCATGTATCTTTATGGCATGAACATTTCATGTTTCAGCATGTATGTATATCAGCTCTTCAAAATTGACTGCAAGCAGATCTCACATGACACTGTCTAGTGTCAATTATGCCATTTAGTTACGTTTTCATGTATGCTATGCTATTTACTTTCTTTTTCTTGTTTCTTGTTTCTTGTTTCAGATGATCTGATAAATTAAAAACAACGTTAACTTTTCATGGGATATGATTATGAAAAAATAGATTTAGTATAGTACCTGAGATTCGTTCTGACCTTGCGAGGCCTTCTCTCAATGAAGATATCCTTGTCGGATCGAGGTTATGAGTCTACAAGTGGACGTTGTGGTCACTTGAATATTACTCTTGTTACCATTTCGGTGTCCAATAATATGTCGCTTTGATGACTTGGAAACTTGAATAATCATAAAATTCAAAATTCTACGCGTGTATGAAGTTCATCCAAGAATATTCTCTTAGCACAATTAACATATTGATAGTAACGAGTCGAGAAGATAAATGATTTTATGTAAATGTGAGTGATAATAAGAAAAACATACTAAGCAAAAATTGATGTAACTAACTTGTGCAGCCTCAAGTTCATCTGGAACATCTACTACAAAAGACCAAAGATGTACACTTACAAGAAAGATATTGTTTAATCTGGAAAAAAAAAAAAAAGTAAGAAAAGGATTGTCTGAAATAGACTGACCACTCAAATAAGGTTGTGCTTTCTTAATTTTTCTTGGTTAAAAAAGTACTTTCATGACTTGTCATTTCTAGGTTGGCAGTTAGCACTATAAGAACCTTCTTAAAAATACATAACTAAATTCGATTTTTGATCTCATCTGTAAACTCTGTAGTTATAATTAAATTTTAAAAAATCTTATTTACATCAATTGATGTCATAAATTCTCTAAAATTTAATCTACACCACAAAATCTATAAGTGGGACCAAAGATCGGATCTACCTAAATTTTTGCCGGTAACCTATGGATCTAGACTTGAACTCCAAAAACTCAAAAGAAACAAACTTCATATATTAGAAAATATTTAGGTAGGCCGGTTTTTTATCCCACCTGTAGATCTTGTAGTCAGAATTAGACCTTAAAAAATCTCACTTACATCAACTGATGGTATACATTTTCTAAAATTTAATTCACACCACAAACCTTATATGTGAGTGTCAAAAACCGAATCTACATAAGTATTTGCCTCATATATTACTGCACTCATTTCCTTAAATTGTTGACGTGATTCACATTCTGCTCGTCATATACATGCAAAATAAGTAAATGAATAACAGGAAGATTACCTTAACCTTCTAACAAGCTACTTTTATAAATACTTGTCTATTATCTCTAAATTTTATGTATAATCTATCTCAAATTTTTAAATACTTAAGAGTTAAAATAAAATTCTTCCTTAAAGTAATAACTAGTGTCTACATTGAAAATTTCAACGTTTATAATGCTACCACTACTCATAATGTCCATGCATGCAACCAATTAAGTTACCTTAGAGTTGTAGACATGTACCTTATGCAAAACAAAAGCTACCTTCCCCATCCTTCACGGCTTCATCATCCCCTAATAAAATCACGTTGTCAACAATTTCAACTTTGTGTACAGAATATTTCCTGTTGATTAATTGAAAGGTCATTATTCTCAAACCTATATATACATATACATGGAAGCCCTTAATTAGATATCAGTTAGTTATATATATATTTCATCCATTTAGTCCAAGAAATTTTTAGAAAACTTGGAAAAATGTCCAACGTAGCAAAACACCATAAAAAAGACAAGATCATGAAAAGGGCTCCAAAGGGGCACTTTGTAGTTTATGTGGGTGCAAATTTGAAAAGATTTGTTCTTCCAATCTCTTATTTGAAGAACCCTTCATTTCAGCAACTGCTAGAGGAGTCTGCAAACTTGTATGGATTCCATAATCAGAAGGGCATTGTCTTGCCTTGTGATGAGTCCACCTTCCAAAGCTTCATAGAGCTTGAAGAGGCCAAGTGATTAATACACATACAAGATCAATTAGTACTACATTAATTTTGTTGACAATATATATTATTCTTTTGTAATTTTTTTATTTTATTGAGGTAATTTATTTTTTAAAACTACTCATCTTTCTAGTGATTTGAACCTATGATCAATACGTTGTAAGAAAGTATTTTACCACTTAAATTAGATTTCGTTGTCTTTATTAGGGATTAAACAGATCATGGACATCAGATTAGTGCCCCAATTATGCTTAAGGTGGTGAAGTTTTAGTAGATAATTAGTCGAAGTATCGGTAGATATTACGATAATGTTGCATTTTTAACGTTATTAACATCATGTGAAAGCTAGGTGAAATATTTTATGACAAGAGTTAATTAATTAATTTGTTCCAGGAATTAACATTATTGTTCTTGTTGACTTAATTACATTAATCTAATAATCTACATAGTATAACTAACTAATTAAAACTTGTGATCCAAGTTAATCGGATTTTGTAAGTATTTTCCTTTGAATTCGCTCAGCTATCAAATTATGATTTAGACAAAATTGAAGACGGGGACTTTTTTCATTGGGGTTCTTACCTTAAGTCAAATGTCAAGGGCGAAACACCATGCATAACCTGAAAAAGAAATACATATCCCTTTAGTTTTACAGTTATTATTTAAAATATTATTTACAATAATTTATGAGAATAATTTAATTTAAAATATGATGTATGTAAGGGAAAAAAAATATTTAAAAAACATGTGAAAAAATGATTCAAAATATTATTAAAAATATAGTTGTCCAAACAGAGCAGTTTCGTTTTTGTTTAGAAGGAAGAGTAAGTGCATCACCTGTTGTACCTTAATAAAGCATGAATAAAATCAAAGAGAGAGGTTTTGTCACTTGGTAACAATGTAATGTAATATCTAATGATGATCCAAGTTTTTTCTTGTCAAAATTTAATTTTTATACAAGCCTACATATTTTATAAGAGAGGGAATTATAGTTCTGGTCCCTTATATTTTTGGATTCATGCAGTTGAATCCATCAACCGATCATGTTTCATGCATTTTTTTTAATGTGTTTAATTGATCCTCCAAATATCAGACGTCTCCAAGCTCGGATCCTCTCTCACACACACAAAATATATATATATTTTCTAAATATAAGAGATCAAATTAATGAGTCAAACATGAAATGAAAGATACAAAATTGACAAGTATTTATCTCCCCCAAAAAAAAAGACTAAGGATCTGTTTACTTCATATTTGCGAATTAGTATTAGAATGAGAATTATAAATCTCACTATTCAGGGAATTTTGTATCATTCTTTCTTACTTGTTTGGATTTGAACCAAAATGAATATTTTAATAAGTTAATTAAATTTGAAACTCAAATCACAAGTAAGAGAATAAAAGTCGACAATTTCTAACACTTTCATTTTCATAAAATAATTCTTATAGTGATCAGTTAAACAATGTCTAAGAGTATCATTTATAACTCTGATTCTCATTCCTCGCTATTATACTCATAAACTAAATACCTCCTAAATTCTCAATAAATAGGAAACATGAGAAAATTAACTTAAATTAACCCAAAACATAATTTGCATGCATTTTTCATCAAATTATACTTAATTAACTTGTACTTGTGTTCATGCATACAAAACTTGTCTTGGATCCACATGCATTGAAACTATACATTCTAAAAGGGGTACACTTAGTTTGCAGTAGACCTAGCTAGTTTTGTCAATAAATTAAAATTTTAATAATAATAACTTACATAGATTTTCTACGTTAATTGAACTTATGAAACGGCTATGTTCATGCATTGCTAGTTTGTTATAGACTATAAATGGGTAGTAGGGTCTTTGTCTTGAACCATTATT
This sequence comes from Cinchona pubescens, assembly GCA_025175665.1. Classification (NCBI taxonomy): domain Eukaryota; kingdom Viridiplantae; phylum Streptophyta; class Magnoliopsida; order Gentianales; family Rubiaceae; genus Cinchona; species Cinchona pubescens. The sequence continues at coordinate 3,448,269 of JANKKI010000059.1, read as the reverse complement.
AATGGTTTTGCAAGCCAAATTGCTATTTGGATTGGACAAGATGGTTTGCAAAGTTTAGCTGATTGTGGATTAGATCAGCTATAAATCAACTTTTGGTGGGTCAATTGCCGATTAAAGTAAATAAAATGATTTATAAAGTTACAAATTCAGAAATATTTTTTAAAGTTACTTCACGTAGACATCGAATTATCAACTAATTTGACTTTAGATATTCAGATAAATTTTTTTTTTTTTTTTAAATTTAATGATACATTAATAATTTTATCACTTTATACATTTTATATAGATACACCCGTAAAGTAAAGTTGTGTGTACCAGGTTCGCAACAACTTGCAATGGAAAAGTTGTTTTCAAAGTTAATTGCTTCTGGAGACCCCATCAACTGGGCTAGCTATGATAGAAGATAATTAGGAGTAGTAATTCAGAATAAAACAAAAGAGATGCTGTTTACATCACAGACGTGTTTGGTTTCCCGTGGCTAAAAATGTGGATATATACAAGGATCAATTTGTGGTTGATAATTAAAGATAGTGGACTTTGAAGCTTTGCTCTTGGATTTTTCAGCATTTAATTTGGGTGAATATCGAAGGTGGAGAATTACTTGCTGTTTGACAGTTTGAGATTGAACAATTGGTTGAAATTTGGGGGTTTTTTTTTTTTAATTTTATTTTAGTGCCTATATTAAACTGTCATGGAAAATGTAAAGATGTAAATTATAAAGAAATGGAAAGATTCTTTTAAAATTTGTCAGACCTATTATTTGTTTGGGATTTGGATCTTCTTTATTTATTTATTTATATTTAAATAATTAAAAGTTAAGAAAAATAGTTTAAATGTAACGTTAGTTTTATCTTATCAAGTCAATCATCATATTTAAAAATTAATTTATTTGAAAAAAATTCACAATTGAATTTTATATCATATTTGAATAGTGTAAAAAATTTTAGATTTTGATGAAATATGAAGCAGTTTAATCAAACGGTAAATTATCATTATTTTTTTCTGATTTTTTATCAAGATATTTACATAAAACATGATTTAAATTTTGAACGATTTTGATTTTATTTTATTTTTTCAAAATTTAATTTTAAAGATAAATGGTATACCATGTCTACTTAAGTTATTTGTTCTTATGGAATCACTAGTTGAACCCACTTGGTTTTCAATGTTTTTATGATTTGACTTTTTTAAAAAAAATCAAAAATTAAATAGGATATAATGGAAATCCATCTACCTTTAGTAACTAAAGTAACTAAAAGATGATTGAAATACTTTTAAGTTACTCCTTTTCATTAGTAAGCAAACAATTAATTCATGGAAAATATTTAGATAAATCTGATTTTTGACCTCATTTGTAAACTCTATGGTGTAGATTAAATATTATAGAATTTATAACATAAATTGATATAAATAAGATTTTATAAGATTTAATATTGACAGTAAAGTCTACAAGTAAGATAAAAAATTGAATTTATAGTAATATTTTCCTTTATTCATTACCAACATAGTTACGTAGACAATAAAATTGAAGAAGATAAATATATGTTATGAATAACATCGCTTCATGTGATTTGTATTTTGCACTTTTATTTTTTTGGACATTGATTTTTATTTTGCACTAGGATAGTGAAAAATGGTAGATGAAAACTATTTACTACTTTATAATTGATAATAGTATTTTTTTTTTTATAGATGAACTACAAAATCATAATGAGAAAAATGAGTGATACATAAACTAATAAAAAAGGGATTAAAAAATAGCACAAAGTCTTTAACACTCTCAACCTTTGATGGACTACTGCTGAACGTTAGGACAAATGAATTTTGCCCAACTCCACAAGGGCAATGCCTGTTAACAAGGTCTAGGCCCATTTCTCCAAGAAAAGGAAAACTTTAAAAAAGAAAAGAAAAAAAGAAAAAGAAAAAGCCTATTTTGGCATGTAATTCTCTATTTTTATTACTATATTGGGTTTCCGGGTGAAAAATCTTTCAAGAATGCAAGTCTTGTTGCCAGAAAAGAAACAATTCTAGACCCACTAAACTAAAGAAAAAAAGAAAATCTTGTGAGGAAATTCTATAAAAATTATCCAAAACCATCAAAGATATAATGACTCCAAATAAAAAAATAAAAAACTCCATATCATTTTGTTTTGCTTTTAAAAGATATTTAATTCAATTCGAGCAAATAAATTCACTAGGTATAAAATAAGATGAATATCACAACAACTTGATATTTTCAGCATCATTAGTATAGAAAATGTTTTATGCCCATGGAATGCAAATTCATATTATATAATAATTGTTTAAATTTAAATTTTTACTTCTGCATATATGACATGCATTTAAGCTTTGTTGGTATAATTTTTTTTTTTCCTATACCATTAATATAGAAATGATAAATATAGTATTACAATTATTAGTTTTTTTTTTCTTTTTAAGTATTTAAAAAATAACCAAGTGTGTTAGAAAAATATCGAAGTGGACTCAATTTTTTGGTATAACTTGTAAATCTTGTGATCAAAATTTAATCTTATAAAATCTTATTTACATCAGTAGATATCATATATTCGATAAAATTTAATCCACAAAAATTTTTTTACTACTCACTCTAAATTATTACAGACTATTAAATAATTAAAAAATAATAAAATTTATAAATTAAATTAAAAATCAAATCTATCGTTATACACCCTCCACTCCACTAAATGACGCAAGAGGGCTCTCTTAAAAGTCAAAACAAGTGTCCATCCTTGAAAAACCATGTCCTCATTTTCCCCGGTCCGTCTCCCGTTACGCCCCGTACAACTCCCTCTCCAAAACCGACACGTGTCCCAACACTTAAACCTAACAAGTACGTGGACCAATCACATTGCAGAAACAGATCGTACGCCCTCTCGTCCACGAATTCTGATACTCACGTCGCTTGCCGCCTTTGTTTTGATCTCCTTGCCACGTGGCACATCATGCATATCACTCATTATTTAAATATAAAATAAAATATTAGCATTTTATTTTTCAAAGCTAACAAAGCCTTCTGCCTCTTAATCTCTCTTTCTCTCTTTCTCTCTCTATATCACTTTCTAGAACCTCCCAGATTTGTATGTTCCATCATCAACTTAGGGTTTTCCCAAGTGGGTTTCTGGATTCAGGCGAAAATTTTGACTTTCTGGCCAATTCTTGATTTTCCGGTGAGTTTTCCGGCTACAACCTTAGTAAAAAAATGAAATGAACTTTAGCTGAACATTTTTTTTTTTCTTTTAGTACTTTTTTTTTTTTTAACTTGTTTGGAATTCATGTATAACTGGTTTTGGATCCTGGTTTGATATTCAATACTTGTGTGTGTGTGGTTGTTAAAAAATGAAGGAAAATTAAAAAAAATTAAAAAAGTTTTTTTTTTTTTAAATATAAATAAAGTAGAACTGTGGTTAAATTACTTGTGCTACTGTTTAATTGAGTTAAAGATCTTAGCTTTATTGAATTTCTGTAGATCAGATATCTGTTCAAAAGTATTGCTTTGTTTTTGAGCAGAAATAATTAGTTTTTTTCATTTTATTTCCCTTTTTTTATGTACTTATATGGTGTTGAGATTCTTTGAAGATCAGATTCTAATGCTTTTGTTTGTTTGCTTGCTGCGATTTTGCGAACAGAGGTGAAGAGAGGGTTTGGGTTTTGGAATGTGATACCAGATCAGAAAGCTTTATATGGTTTGAGTACTGGTTGAAGAAATTTTAGGAATGTGCTGACTTGTGCATGTATGAGGTACTGCAACTTTTTTTTTTTGATTTGGTAAATTTGCAGCCTTCGAATTGCTTGTTGGATACCAGTTAATTGCTGAGGATTTCTTTTTCCTTTTTTATTTTATTTATTTATTCATTTTCATGCCTTGATCATGTTGTGAACATGGTTCAAAACTCGTCTGTCTATTGATGCATTTGGTGGCAGACTGTTTGTGTATCTTATATGTGCGGGATAAATCTTAGGATTATGGAGAGTTATAAGCTTGCAACATGATGAGGTTATTGAATTTTAGTGCTACTCTAGACTTGGAATTTTCTGTCAATGGGGGTAACTTTTTCTTTGCAGTTTCCACGAAAGATGCATAGGAAAGGCCATTTGCATGTGATGTCAGGTCTTACCTTTTTAAGCAAAATGTGATGGCTGGTCTTGATTGTGTTCTAACTAATGCGTCTTTGGTACTCTCTTAGGAGTGGCTAATGGGCAAAGTGAACTGAGAAAAAGTAAGCATCTCTTACTTATGAGATGTTCATGGTTTAAACATCTTCTGGAAATTTCCATCTTGTGTCTTTTGTTGGTTTAATTCAGGACTGGACGTATAACTTACTTGTGCAACAATATGTTGTTAAGACATGTTCTAACTCAGGATATCTGACAGCATTAATAACATAAATTTGAATAGCAAAAATGGAAAGTCATGAGATATAGCTAATGATCAAACATTAAGCCAACAAAGCTGCCTAATATGCGAATGATTGCTGTTAGAATTACTGTGGAGTACAACAATACAACACAACAGTAATTCTAACAATTGCTATACAATTTTGAACAGTCAAGAGTGTTTAGGAATTTGTCATTTTATGGAGATTTCATCAAGGTCTTAATGTGATTGAATAGTGTGCGTGATGTTGTTGATAAAAAAAAAGTAGATATTGGACATTTAAAGCATCGAACACATTGAACATATTGGAGTTTTGCAACTTCTAGGATGTTTCCCTTTGTCTGGTATTTCCATCTCAAAGAGGATTTATTTTGGAAGTTAGTTTTCTTCCAAAACAAAGTGGGCTACACTTCTTTTGACACGAGCTTGTAGAAAGGTTGCAAAATTTTCTTATGTTAGTGTTCTTTCATAAAAAGATATGAAAGTGAAGAATTCCTTGTGTGGTATATACTTAATCCCTTCCAAGAAAAAAAAAAAGCAATGTGATAAGAGCCCAGATTGTAACAATCGGAACTGGATGCATATGTGGGTGTCTATCAACTAATACCAAACATGAGTAGAAGCTAAATTCTCAGAGACATTTCAATGTTATCACCATTTAGTAAATCATTTTTAAATAAGACGAGATGTTCAAGAAGAATAGCAAACTATATTGAAAATTGTTGGCTTTGGATAATAGTTAAATACTGTTGTAGTTACTATTGATATTGATTTGAATTTTGAAGAACATGGTGTTCATAAATTTTCTTTAGTGCCATTGATATGAAAATATACTAGGTCCCATGTACATTACTAACCATCATATCTGAAGAGATCATGAGTGTGTAACGAATAAATTTTAAAGTATTTCTTTATTTTTTGAACCTTGGCTAATGAGTACAATACCTCTCGCAAAAGCTAAAACCTCCATTTGCGAACTTCATAAACCAGGTAAGGTGAAACTCCTATTTGCATATAATGACTGCAAAACTTTGTAATCTACTCGAAAGCAGAACAGCAGAAGATGTGCAAGCCACTAACGAATAAACAAACACCAAAGAAAATAATTATGCAATGGTTCAATACATAACATTATCTTCTCTAACTTTAGGTCCTGTTTTTTCTTTTCAATGGCTTTATGTGCAAGTATAGTTTTTGTCGAGTTTTGAATAATCTAATAAGCTCCCAGGAAAGTTAAAGTAAGCACTATTCCCTCTCAAGAAGGTAAGAAGGATGCCGTTTCACTCCCCGCGTGCCACTGCCAGCGTCTAGTGGCTTGGGGGGAGTGAAACCGGAAGCTCGGGACAGAGCCATATGCGGCGGAAGCTGTCTCACGTACGGTTCTCAGCAAAAAGCGTTAATGCTGCAAAGATCAATGCACCAATGCGGTACAATAGAGTTGTAATTCACTAGTTATTCCAGATGCTCTCCAAATCTGAAAAAAACCAGAGGTTATTTGTATTGGGTTGTTTAATGTTATAGTACTTATCATGTCCACGAAATTTTGGATTGATCAGATCAAAATTAGCACCTTGAAATTTGGGAAACTATGATAATTCTTTAGCTGCAGGTTGTTGTGGTTATTTGGTTGTTCTTTCTCTTTGCTTAGCTCTTTTCAATCGTATTTTGAGAAAACGGTGAACTCCAAAATGATGAGAACTTGACTTTTACATGGTCTGTATTTTTTCTGGCTAACGAAGTGCAGTACCTCTTACAAAATCTGAAACATTATTGACTGTGTAAACCAATATCAAAGTAATGTGCATGTGCAATGAATTGTGAAAGTTTGCAACTTAATATACACCAAAAGCAAGAAATCAAACTTTTATTCCAGATTGCTTATCAGCTTTGGAATTATGCAGATATACTCTATTTTGTTTTAGAAAGCTTTTGAATACCTTCGTGATTACAGAAGTGTTTGTAAAAAGATCCATCTACTGTATAACCTGAATTATTTTCCATTAGTCAGATTATTCACATTATCTGTCCTTGAACCTTTCTATTTACTCTTCGGTGCGAATGTTTATCTCTAGCTGCTGCGGAGTACTTTGAATGAGGATACATATTTTCCCTTCTGTAAGGATGTATTCCTGAGTTTCTGGGGAGGCCCTGCATGAAAATATATGGATAAACTTGTTATATGTCCCATTGTCCACTTTCAGATTGGCCGTTTGAAGATTTTTTTTTTTTCCCTTTTTCACACACAAACTACACCATCCATGTCGAATGGGTCGGGCCGTTTGAAGATGCTTACTTTAATATTGATGTTCTCGATTAGTTTGGACTAAGTTATTGTCTTTGGGGGACTGTAAGCTTTATTTATCTATTTATTTATTTTTTCGGGGGATTGTTGAATGTGTATCTTTATTAGCCTATCTATATACTACACTCTCCTTTCCCCATTTGCTTAATTGGTCGAAACTGTTTCCAAAAACTGGAACAGGTTGCTATTTCCAAGTTAAAGCTTCAAATCTCATAGCATCTTTATATTTAAGGCAATAATAGTGTCACTATTGCGTTCCGAAAGTGTAGGCTGCCACTTGCCAGCTATACTTGACCGACTTCCAAGTTGTAGTGGAACTACATCTACGAAAAGGGTGTGAAATTGGGAAGGGTCCTGGTAGGAAGATTTTAGGGCCAAGTAGTTTACTACTAGGTATAATACTTGGCTGTATGTGGTCTCATGAAAGCCAGAAATTCATGGAAAACTGGTTTCAGGTTGGTTAGCAGTATTTCAATGTGTACGTTCATAAAAGTTTTGATTCTTTCTCTAGTGATACGAAGCCTGGAGTGGATTGCAAAAGCCAGAAATTATAAGACTGTTCTATTATGTATATGTTTACATATCTCATAGGTAGTGTTGTTTGCTGTTAGACTTCCTTGAGGGTAATAAATGTGATGTTTGGAATGTGAATAATCCATGGTCGGGTTGTGCAACCTCCATTTGCAACTTGTTATTAATTATTCATATACCATTGTAGTTTCTCCTCGTGGATTTGTTTCACTCATTTTACGGGAGCACTTATGCAGTTATTACAGCTAAAATTCTGTAACTGCTGTTACAGTTCGGAGATATTGTTTGGGATGAATTTTGCCAGAGTGAGGATCATACAGTGCCGCATCCCATCAGCGAGGAGGCCATTGAACATTCATTTCTAGGTGACAGCCGTAAAAGAACTCGTCATGAGTTAATTGGTGTTTCGGGTAATGCTAGGGAGCAATCTGCAAATAAAAACATTTTCCAGGAAAAGGACCAAGAAAATATCTCAGTTCTGGATAGTAGAAGAAAGATAATGCTGGAAAAAAATTCATGGTCACACACACCTAATGGTGTATTTCCTTCTTCATGTGAACTAGCAACTCAGCTAAAGAAGTCTCAAGTTTAGCATCGGATGGTACTAGGACATCAAGTCATTGCTTAAAAAGCAACAATACAGATTTGGTTGGAGATGAGTTTTGTGTTACTGATTCCATTCTCATTGACAAGAGTGCTGCAGTTGATAGTAACTCCTATGATTATCCTCTAGACCCAATGCCCCAAACAGACAATGATCTAAGCTTCTTTGGCGATGATCATAATGACAAAGATTCCAGTGATTTCTTATATTATGCTTGGCCGGATATTGGAAACTTTGAGGATGTTGACAGGATGTTTAGGTAATTACTAGCAATTTTCTCAGAGTAGTTTCTTCATGATTTCTGTGTAGTTTATATACTTGCTGTTCATCTTGTCTTGCAGAAGTTGTGATTCAACATTTGGACTTGGGGCTAGTAGTGAAGATGAATTGGGATGGTTTTCATCATCTGATGCAATGGAAGGGTCTGGAGATGTGTTGAAGTCAGAAATTTCATGTCTATCTTCTGCTCCTGCTGCAGTGGAAAAAAATTCAGAAAATGACGAGCTCATAAGAGCAAATGGGACATGCTCTTCAATAAATGATTCTAGCTTGAAAAGTGCATCTGCTAGCTGTAAAATCACTTCCTGGCTGTCAGACAAAGTTGAACCAGACACTTCTGGTCGTTTGTCTCTTGTGAATGCTACCTGTAGCTCCAACAGCAAGGCTGATTTTAGGCATAGAAAGCAGGTGAGAAATCTCAATGCATTTTGAAATTTGACGATAATGCTTCCTCTTTCTACCTTTGTTCAAACATAGGATCCACTTATTAAAGATTTTGATGATCCGTGTGTTTTTTCTGATTATTTGCAGCGTGTTGAGTTGAATGGTAAAGTACAGCAGAAGATATCTGTTATCAACCACTTAACAACTGGCAACAGTGGAACGGTATATGCCTGTAGCTTTTTCATTTTGTACTTATATTTAGGGGAAAAAAGAAAAGGCAGAGACTAAATATGAGTATTTACCGGCCCACAAATCCTTTAAACTGATTTTAGTGCCTTGCACTATTGCTTAGTTATAAGTTGCAAACATGCCTGCAAGTTGGCCTGCTGCAGTTGGCGTTAAATTTTCATTTGTTTGGACAGATGAACTTTAGAAATTTAAAGTTCTTATTTTCTGTAATAATCGTACTTGACAGCCCAACATGCACAAAAAGCAGCAAAGGCACCATAACCAATCTGAGGCAGAGAGAAAAGATCCATATGGTGGTTCATTTTACTGCAATGGTACCATCCCAACTGAAGAAAAAAAGCTGCCTTCTGAGACCACATCTCAGCAGACCCATTCATCGGTAGGCATTCAGCTGCAAAAACAGGCTTTGCGACCTGAATCCTTTGGTTACTTACAGAATAACATTCCCTCCATGCAGTCAGATTATGGTCATCCTTCAGATCATACTTCAGTTTTTCCAACCCTTTCTGCTGTCAAATCCGGTAGCAGTGGCTTTACAAACATTTCCCCTAGGGAGTCCTCCTATTCATCAAATCAAGTGCTTTCTGCAGAGAGCTCTCATGGTACCCCATTTCAGGTGACATCTAATGTACCTTCTGACAAGAAGGAAAAGCTACATCACCAACAAGCTTTCCAATCCTCATTTAATAACAAAGCTAAAAATGTGGAGATGCGGGTTCAGGTTCCCTTGTGTGATTCTGTTTCTTTAGAGAGAAAAGCCCAACATTCGGCAAGGAAATTGAAAAATCATACTGATCATGAAGGAGTTCCTGGAGAATTTGGTTCCTCAACTGTACAGGAGAGCTCTTCTGTGAGTTCTGGTTTAGATGAAAATTCATTGGAAGCAGCAAGTTTTCGTCAGCTGCAACTTGTCATGGAGCAGGTAAAATGTCTATTTTCAAAGTTTGAAATATATTACAGTTGATGACTTAACCTGTTCAAGTGTTCAAATTGTTAGAGGAAAGTATGACTGATCTCTTTAAATCTTCAATATTCATATGTCAGTAACTTTTAAAATACTTTTTAAATGATGTTAAATGTGCATGTATAGGTTCACCAAGATGAGTGAATCAAATATGTTGTTTCATAATTTGGTTATCTATTGCAAAGCCGCTGCATATTTGAGTAACTTGAAAAAAATGGTTTCCCTGCAAATGCATGTGACAACATTTGTAGCTATAATACATTTGGTAGTAGTTTGGTTCATATGTAACTGAAGTAATGTCTGTTTTCTGATTAGATTAAAACTTATATATGCATGGATAGCATGGGTGAGGAGACTGTATTATATGTTCTGACAGTCCTTTGGAAGGTTTCCATGTCTATTCAGATTTCAGATAGTTTTTTCTGTGTCTCTGCCATTTAGCACTGCTGTTCCTCTGCCCTCCCTATCCTCCATCCTTTGCCAAACCTGTCCGACAACTAGATGTGTATAAGAGACAGCTCCCCCTCAGGATCTGTGAAGCGGTATCTAGAAGATGCCCTCCCTCCCCGCTTCACAAAAAAAAAATAATAATAATAATAATAAATTAAGAAAAGAATAAAGAATAAAAAAGATACTTTTAGAAGTCTTTAATCTAACATATTGCAGTCTCATTTCTGCATTTGTATGGTAACCGAAAATCCCTCATTTATGCATTTGACGTTCTTCTAATGATTACAAATTTTTTGGTTTTCTTGTTCTCGTCATATTGTACTTCCTTTTAACTCAAAAGATTGAACCTTCTTGGTTTAGTTGGATCCGAGGACAAAACTATGTATAAGGGATAGTTTATACCGCTTGGCTCGAAGTGCTGAACAACGCCACAACCGCGCAAGTCTGAAGGATAGCTACTGTGGAGATGATAGAGATGCCAGTGGAGTACTTGTGGCTGAAGGAACAAATAAGTACGTGATATGTTATTTTCGAACTACGAGTGTCATGACACATTTATGTTGTTGGCATGCATGAATAGTTAAGCTTTATTTGTTTGATGCGTGATCTTAGTTATTAGGTCACAATTTCTCAGCTGCTTTCTCTCTAATTTTCTCACGATGAACCTACAAAATTTCTGATGTTGACTTGATTTGTTGAATCAGTGTGCTATTTTTTTCTCTATTGGGTTTGTCAAAGCAAGCCCTGAAATTCTGTATTACCTAGTTCCCAAGTAGGTATTCCAAGTTATTTTGTTGTTCTCATCAGTTGGTGTACCTGAAGGTCCAATATGCTTTATATTGTTTTGAGTGTAATTTTCCTACGGAAGTGAATGTGGCTAGACATTTTGTTTGGGAAGACCTTTCTCATAAGGATACAAGGACTAGGACTGCAAGAAAGTGCCCCAAACAAAAATAGAACCTCAGTTACCTTACCTAGCTTCACTTTTCCTGCCTGCAACTGAAAAGATATTTGTTTATACAACACCTCTTCAGAAGGGCAGGATCTTAAGATATTTTCTAATAATGGCACCTCGTGTTGCTTGATTGTCATAGGTGTTAAAATAGCAGAATAACCTGTCATTGGTAACACTAATATAACCTGTAAATAACTGAATTACCTATCGTGCTATTTGATTGTCATAGGTGTTACAGTAGCAGAATAACTTGTCATTGGTAATACTAATATAACCTGCAAATAACAGGACTGAAACTGAAACATTTGGTCATATTTCAATGTGAGTAAACCGTTCATCTAAAAGCCAATTAATGACAGGGGAATCATTGTACACTAGCTTGATAGGACATTGTTACTTCTTATCAAGGAATCATATTTTTCACAAGAACGCAACTCAGGATATCATTTACCCTGAATAGGGAGGTGGTGCTTTTTAATGTTTGTTGGATTGGTTTTATGTACGCAATCATGGGGTCAATCCAGTTCTAATTTTGTTTGACAACTGTTTTCAGGTGCACCGGATTTATGGATATAGAAACTGACACAAATCCTATAGATCGGTCTGTTGCACACTTACTATTTCATAGGCCTTCAGACTCATCTGTGATACCTGCCCAAGACACACTATCTTTTAAGTCGCCTGCTCCGGTAAGCACAACTATACCAGTTCGCGACTAGATTTGATATTTTCCTTTTTGATTTTCGATGATCATAGGCATTTTGCTAGATGGAACCTGATCCTATTGAAGTCGCAAAAAACAGATTCATGGTTCCGTCAGTAGTCCACCTCTGATGCCTGAGAGATCAGTTACAGATGAAGCAATGGCAACTGAAATGGAGGGAAATGTGGAATGTGGCTGATCGCTGACTCAAAACTGTAACAGAAATAACAGATTCAGCACAGAAAAGCGTCTATAAAATGTATTCAACTACGCAGCGTGATTGTATAAAAGCATTTCAGAGCGTCCTGCAAAGTACCAAATTTGTCTCATATTTGGATGTCTACTTGAGATTTCTACCGTGTTCTTACCACTAGTTGTTTCATGCTTCAATCTGTTTTCACATTAAGTTTTTCTTCAGAAATTTCTTTGTCTCATAGCTGGTGTAAATATAAAACATTTTGCACTTTAGTTTTTGACACTTTCTTGTATGCATGATATCAATATGAATTTTCAAGCTGCTGACAGTGTGCATGACTGTTCTCAGAGTAGCTTGATTCTTGTAACAGCACAATGTGATGCAGTTGAGGACAAAAGTTGTAAAACATAGACGATTGTTCCTGCTCTATAATGTGGTAAATTCTTTGGTGGACGTTGTGCATGTACACAAAGATACACAAATTGTGGGCTTCATGTGGGGCTTAAAATTTCTGTGTCTTGATGTATATGCGCAAAGTCCATGCAAGAATTTTCCCTAAAATGTTCATATGCGGATACAGTAAATGCTCCATAGACAGCCGTGATAGATCATGACAACAACTGTGCCTGGATGATTTAAGTTGGATAAGTTGATCAAACTGCTGTCGAAGCTGCATCTGTGTCTCATTTTTCCATGTCGCATGTGAGGATTGACCCGTTAACGATCCGCCGTCAAAATTATTCACGTGTTAATATATCATTGTTGATACTAAATTAGTACCAAATTGTTAACACTCACCATATTTATATGCCAAAGATAATTATTATAGGACAAATTACCTAAATAGTCTTCTAATTTTTTAGGCCTGGGGCACTTGTAAATTGTTACTATAGTTGTTTTATTTATAAATTGTCTCTTAAGATTAAATTAAATTAAATTAAAATTTTTATATAAAGAGAGTAATAAAATATTATAATTGTTCTTAATATTTTTAGTTACACTTGTGAAGTTTTTTACTAAAATTCTTTTCCTAAATTTGAAAATGATACTAATAAATTAAATTTATTATTCTAAATTTATTTACAATATATATTGATTATATCTCAAATTAGTATATTTACTCAAATAATGTGATTTTTTATATAAAATGATGAATTAATTATTGATAATAGAGAAAATAAAATAAAAATTAATAAAACTAAAGTAATGTGATTGAATAAATAAAATACTTTAAAACAAGTATGTGATGGCATGCTAAAAAATGCATGCGTAGAAAAAAACACTAAAATAGTAAACTAATTCATACAGTTAATATTGAAGGGTAATTTTTTTTTTTTTTTTCAATAATGTTGAATGAAAAAATATTGTTACTTTTGAATGACAAATTATTTATAAAATAAAATCAGATACCAAAATACAATTCACCCTAATTTTGTGTTGGTTAAGGTAATTAAAATATTGAGGGCAATTATAACATTTTTTTACTCCCTTTAGATAAAATTTTAACTTCATTTAATCTTAGAAGGAAATTTATAGATAAAATAAATATAGAGAGTAATTTATAACTATCCCCTAGGAACAAACTGTAATTAAGCCATTTTTTTTATCATTGTGTTTTGGTCGGCACAACAAAAGTAAGACCGAATTGGTGCAAACATTAAGGAATTAAATCGGTTGAAATTTATGTTGAGACACCATTTCGATTTTAATAAAAAATTTGAAAGACTCTAGGTGATTTCCCCTAACTTTATACAATTTCAAAGCTTTATGGTAGAGTAAAGTTTTTTATAAAAAATATAAATGAACTTCTAAATTTTTTTAAGGATAAAAATGTAAATCTAAAGAATTTTGGAACTAGTGACCGCACGGCTGTAGGGGTGGCCATGGTTCCGGAACCGGAACCAAACCACAAAAAATTGACAATTTCGGAATCGGAATCAGAACCATTGTTGACAGTTTTCGAAATCGGATTTAAAACCGTGGACAAGGTTCTGAAATCAAGTAAAAAAAGAAAAAGAAAAAAAAAATAAATATATATATATATATATGTGTGTGTGTGTGCCAAAAATTAATGGGTTGGCGAATACTTACAATAGTTTTGGACGGTGTGATTTGGAGGCAATTGGAGTTGCATTAGGAACAGCTTGTCAATGGGAATTGGAGGAAGATGTAAATAAGAAATTTTGTTATTATTGGGGTTGATGAACGCATTTGATGTATTTAATTTTTTTTAGATTATTTTTTAGTATGGATTATGTAAAATGTATCTTTACTTTAATTTCTAATAGTTCAATAAATGATTTAATAGTGTACTTTTTTTTTTGTTTTTTTTTTGTAAAAATAAAATCTATAATTGAAATATAAAGGGTAAAATGTAATTTTTTATTTCTCATCTTAGCTTTTATTATTTTTTAAATATATATATATATATAGGTCAATGTAATTGATGCATTTAATATTTGTTTATATTATCTTTTAGTATGAATTATCTAAAATGTATCTTTATTTTAATTTTTAATGGTTCGATAAATTATTTAATAGTGTACATATTTTTTTCCTAAATAAAATGTAATTTTTTGTTTCTCACCTTAACTTTTATTGATTTTTTTAGTATTATCCAAAATGTATATTTACTTTAAAAATTCAAAATTAGAACTGTCACCGGATGGAACCAGAAAATCAACTGGAACAACCGATTCCAAAACCAAATCGAAACCGGCTCCCAAAGTTTCAATTCTGGTTCCAGCTCTTTATGGAATCGAAACCAGAATCGGAACCAACGATTCTAGAACTGTAGTCATGCCACGCCGTCGGAATAGAAGTGCCCAAGTGACTAAAGCCCTTTGGCCAATTAACAAGAGTGTAAAAAACATTTTTAGTCACCCCTAAAGTTTGTCCTATTAATATTTTTGCTCATCAAAGTTCAACAAAAAACAAAACACGTCTCCCATCTTTCAAATTTTAACTGAGTTAGTACAATTGATAGAAAAAGAACATTTTTTTTTTTTTCTACCAATGATAAAAAAATAGCTATTTTTATTAGTTTAGATAAGAGAAAATAAAAGATAGGGGTATAACTTTTTGTTAGGGTAGAAGTATAGAAATCAAAATCATGTTATTTTTATGTCAATTATTCTAAATAAGTTGAAATTTAAAATATGAAAAATATGATTTATTTTTTGTGAAACTTTAAAAATTAAAAATGTCAAGAGACTAAACTTTAAAAATTAAAAGTATTTTTTTTACCCTTAACAAAATTACAAACACTTTATAGCGGATTAATTATGACATTGAGGGAGTGTTCAAGTACTTTTATTGTACACTAACTATAACTCAAATCAATATTTCATAGAAGTGATGATATTTAACATTTCATATATCTTTTCGATCTATTTCGTAATACAAGAACTTTACTTTAAAATAAATACTAGTATTCAACAATAAGCACATAAGCACAAATATTTGAATATTTCATAACAACTGGTAAGGTCGGTTGTTTTTTCTTAAATGAATCAAGGTGTTTGCATACTAAAATATAATAAGTATGAGTCATATATAAACTCTATATCAGAACTCACATAAAACTCACAATTATTGTGTTTTGGTGCACAACACTTTATATATGTAAAAATGTATCTAAAACGGTAGTTACAACTCAGCGGGAACATCTCCTCAACTTCTTTTTTTTTTTTAAGAACAAAGAAAAAGAAAAAATTGTTGTAAAGACCAAAAACAAAAAAAGAAGAAGTTAAGAGTGGCAAAGCGAAATAAGATCTTAAATGAAGGGTGTTTCGTGTAATATTTTAGCTGTTACTAAACAATACGGATTAACATTGTGGGAACAAGATTAGAGTCTCCGAGACGATCATTTACTCATATGTAATACTAGAGCATTTCTACAATCCGTTAAAAAAATTATTTATTTAATTTTAAAAATTTACATAATATAAATTTTTAAAATATATAATATTATATTATATAAATTTTTAAAATATACCGATTATAGAATTTTTCATTAATACTATTATTATTTGATTGAGAATCAAATAACATAACAACAAAAAAAATTAAAAAAACAATAGGAATTTTACAATTTTTTTAATAAATTATTTTTTGTACTTTAAAAGTTTGTATAGTATAATATTATATATTTTAAAAATTTATATTGTATAAGATTTTAAAAACCCATAGAAATGATTCCAACGGTATTTTTTAATTCTCCAAAAATAAAAATGAGGGAAATCACTGAAATAGTCCTTTAATTTTTTTATTTTAACCAAAATAGTCTCTCAACTTTTTTTGTAATCAGAATGGTTCTTCAACTTTTATTTTTTAGCTAAAATAGTCATTTTATGTGAAATTCATTAAAAAAAAAGAAAATTTTTTTTATGGTGACTCCACATAAAAAGGACTTCTAATAGTGACTAAAAAATAAAAATTGATAGATTATTCTGGCTAAAAAAAGATTAAGAAATTATTTGGGTTAAAGTGAAAAAGTTGAGGGACTATTTTGGCGATTTTCCCTAATAATAATAAAAGAACGAAACCAAACCAAACTAACCCCACCAAAATCCCCACCAAATCAAAACCATCGACAAAGTCGAGCAATACTTTCTTCATCCCGGCGCCGGCAGCTTTGCGGAGCGAAAATTTCAAGCAGCCGGCAACAGGAGAGTTTCCTACAGAAAAGTTAGTTAAAAAGAAAAGGAAAAAAAAGAAAGAATTTTGGGTTTTTTTTTCTTGCAGCTGCAGCTATAAATTCTTCTTATTGGAGTATAAAATTTGGCTGGAAATTTGTGGGAAAGAGGAGGGATGAGTAAATTATTGAATAAAGTTCGGAACTTGGATGCTTACCCCAAAATCAATGAGGATTTCTTCAACCGGACACTCACCGGCGGTGTTATAACTCTTGTTTCCTCCGTCGGAGTCATGCTCTTACTCTTCTTTTCTGAGCTCAGTAGGTGTCCCTTTACCCTTCACATTTTTCTCTTTTTTTTTTTTTTTTTCTCCCCTTTTAATTTCTTAGAGAAAAATATAAAGTTGGTTTTTTTTAGTAGTAAATTTTGTTGAATATGACCAGTATTTTATGTAATTCTGTATTTGGTTGGATTATTATTATTTTTTTTTGGTGAAGAAAATTTTCATACTTTGTTGTAACTGTTTAGATTCGTTGGACTACTTTGATGTGATTCGAATAAGTGGATACCTTGCTTCGTGTGGGAGGTGACTTAATTTTATGTAAAGGTGTTATCTCGTCGTAAAAGATGAGAATGTGCCAAACTGTAATTGATGTGGAGATACCCTTTTGGGATTCGATAGGACGTTTTTTATTTTCTACCTATCTCAGGAAGGTTACTCGGGGAAGATGGTCACTTACTGGCGTATTCTTAGTTAATAAGTATGATTTAGGATGGTTTGGTTTTTCCACCTAGTTTATAGCCAGAATCCTCTAATTCCCGGAGGAAAAAAGATATTTTCCTCGTTACAGTTTTAAAGAAGTTAGGCAGATTAGACGAAGCAAGATGCTGTCTTTTGAGGCTCCTGCATGAAAGTTGATTTTGAAAGGCCATTAAACAAAAACAGAATCCATCTATCTATTGAAAAAAAAAAAATCTATTCTCCTATAATCCAAACAAGAATGGTCTGCAAGATAAGATGCCAAAGGTGAAAAAGAAGGTTTATTTATGATGATGACTATCAAAGAATGAATGGGATACTTAACTGCCTCAAAATACTTACTAAATATGGATAGTAAAACTGGTAATATATCCTTGAGATATACATTGTGCTAAAGATTTTGGGGACTAGATTGTTTGTTGATGACACGATGATGACCTCTTAGATAATATTAGGAATTCAAGTGTTCTTTTTAAGTTGTACCAAGATCTAGCAGTCATCACTGAGAGTTTTGGTGAACTTTTTAATCTTTTTATAGTTGTTACATGTATAAGAGACAGCTGCTGTACAGAATGACCTTACGCAAACATCCTTTGTTATTGATATGTAACTTTGGTGTCATGCAGTGCACCATCTCTGAAGTTCTAAAGTTACTTTCATAGCTCTCCATGCATTTAAATACTTGGTGGAGTTCAGATTATATTGAAAGTGATCTCAGTCTAGCTTTTCTGGTGTCATTTTCTTTTACGGCTTTGATCTTTGCTTCTACGGTTGGTTTTTGGGACGATTGAAGACTTATCTATTGGTTATTTTGGAATTGCAGGACTATACCTCCACACTGTTACAGAAACCAAGCTTGTAGTGGACACCTCAAGGGGAGGAAAACTGCATATCAATGTAAAGAGGATTGATCTTTTGCAAAAATGATGTCCACAATTTACTCTTGCTGTTTTCTTGCTCTAATCCCTTCCCCCCACTCCTACTGTGCTTGTTTATTTATTATATTTATGGATTATTACGATCTTAATAGCTTACCTTTTGTAATAATGTTTAAGGCTGCTCAAAAAGTGTTAGCTACTGGAATTGAAAATTTACTATGTAGATAATTTCGTTGCTCTGAAGATGATCAGCATGTAATGTAGATCTGGTCTAGAGTTTATTTAATTTTCCGTCATATACTTATCAATGCTTTTCTATGTAACAGTTTGATATCACTTTTGCTGCCATTCGGTGTTCGTTGCTCAGTCTTGATGCCATGGATATCAGTGGGGAGGAACATCTGGACATAGTAATTCCAGCTTTCTGTTTTTCATGGCCATTTATTTGCATTGCTCATAGTATTAAGCTAACATGCTTGTGATGGTCTATTCTCCTGTGGCAATTTCTCTGTGCTCTTTGTTGTTTAACTTTCATGGAAATTCTGAATTTTTCCTGCTTGTTCAGTTAAAGATTTTTTTCTTAAACTTGCAGAGACATGACATATTCAAGAAGAGAATTGATTCTCATGGTAATGTGATTGAAGTCAGACAGGACGGAATTGGTGCTCCTAAGGTAAGTATTCATGAGGAATAGTTCGAGTTAGAAGTGTTTATCAGTTGGATGGATATCAACTGGTAAAATCAAATCACAGTCTGTTTAAGAAATCAATATAGATGTCAAAAATGTGTTTATCCTGTTCTGCATTTTAAAATTTAACTTCCATGTCTAGTACAGCTTTAATATTAGTATACGGACAATCAGGTCCTTTTGGTGGTCTATCTGATGATTTAAAACCTCCTGGGTGTCTGGGCTGGTTGCGAAGCTAGTAATCTCCTTGGGTTTTATGAATTATGATAAAAATATGGGAAAACTCGGACTGGATCCAGATCCGGTCATGTCCATAGGACCCAAAGGATCTCCTAGGTCTATTGCTGGAGATTCATGCTGTACTTGGGTTGGTCGAATTCAAAAAATGGTTATTGAATTCCAGGGATTTTTCAATTTGGATCATATCCAATATTTACCACCCTAATTCTACCACAGTGACAGCATTGAGGCTCAGTGTCGGAATATTTGATCATTCGTTGATTTCCTCATTATGTTTCTTCTATGATTGAATTAGGTGGTTTGTACAAAATGGTCTAGTTCAGCACTAGAATCATTTTGCTAATGTTAATGAATGAATCAGTCTTTTGCAGGAGGGTTTTTCATTGAATATGTGTGGCTCACTTTAGTTGATTAGAGCTGTCAGTTACTCTTTTGCTTGCTTGGTTCTCTTATCCCGTCTCTTCATTATCCTTTTCTCTGCTTTATCCGAATCCAGGTTGAGAAGCCTTTACAAAGACATGGTGGCAGACTAGAGCACAATGAGACCTACTGTGGTTCATGCTTTGGAGCAGAAACTGTAAATCTCTTTGTTTTGCTCTCTGTTCCTTTCCTCCTCTTTTGACAATTTTATATGCTCGTAACTGGGTGCAATCCTTCAATGTTGGGTGGAGAGATAAATATAGGGATATTATATATTTTTTAGGATTTTTTGTTTTTTATATTTTTTTTATTTTTTGTTTTGGGGGGAGGGGGGGGGGATGTGAACTTTAGTGCTGAAGTCATATGCGTGAATGCAAACCTATGCGACATTTTAATTGCAAATTGTTTTATAAGATCAAATGAGAAATTTGAAGTTGGATTGGATAAAAGATCAAGGAAGAGTCAAGGATATGTATTGTATAAGCATCAGATTTAGCTCTTAAAGTCTAAAAATGAAGAAAAAGAGTATGAAAATGTGTATCTTCATGCATGTGTTATCTTATTGGGGAATGCAGAAAGGAGAAGCTATTCAATTGAGTAGTATTATGAAAGTTGCATAGAATATATAGATATATAGCCTTTCATACTTCTTTATCTCTCTCTCTCTCTCTCTTTTTTTTTTTTTTCTGCAGTCGGATGATGATTGTTGTAATTCATGTGAAGAAGTTCGTGAGGCATACCGCCAAAAAGGCTGGGGGCTGACAAATGCTGATTTGATAGACCAGGTTGGTATGAAAATATATGTTATAATCCCTGAATCATCTTAACTTTAAGGACTAATTTCCCCCAAGACCAAAGAATTTGAAGTTGTGCTCTGTTCGTCCACCAATGCAAAATATTTGATATTGCTCCTTTAATACATTTGTGCTTTAGTGAATGCCTTTATTTAGTTTTATGAATATCTCACCCCATTTTTTACCAACCAAAGAGGAAAAAACATAAATCAAATTAAATAGAAGAAAAAAATTTCCGGTGTCTAATCTGAAATCACAAATAATATATCTTTTTGCTACAGTTATTGTGGATTTTCATGTGCTTTGGTCAAACTTTATATTGTATATTTGGTCATCAATGTATAACAATTCTTATACGGAGATGAAAGGTTCAATCCTGGATATGTGCAGCAGTTGTTAACATGGAACTTTTGATACATGAATTACCCCACATACACCAATAAGTAAGAGATGGTAGTATTGTTAACAAAAGTACTCTACATGTAACTGGGAAATGAAGAAACCAAATAAGGATACTGTTCTTTCAGTGTTTGAGTAAAAAACAGGATCTGCCTGCTACATGTGGCTTTGAAGTTAATGAACTCACATTATTTATTCGTTGATGGGCTTAAACTAGACATTCTTTTATGAATTCTTGCAGTAGATCCATGAGGCAGTAGTGACATGTAGAATCATTTTAATTGACACAGAGTTGGCTAAACATCAAAGTTCCCCATTTTAGTCAAGCATCTTAAGATGCAATAGAAGATTCAAACAACTGGGGCAATAATGGAGAGTTCAATTAGGACTTGCACGCTCTAAATGTGGTCAGAGTGCATGTCACATGTCATGATAACTTGTGTCTACATGATAGGAGGGAAATTACATAGGGAGGTTTATTAACCCACCCCCCCCCCAAAAAAAAAAGGTATAATAACCAAAGGGAGATCATAAAATTTGGGCCATATGTGAAGTTGCATGTCACAAATAATGTTAAATTCTTGACTTACCATCCCTTTCTGCTAACATATTGGAAATCCATAACTCAAAATGCCAAAAAGTGAATGGTAATGCATATCTTGTACGTATTCTTCATACTCTTATACAGTTATACAAGCAAGGGACATTCCCTCCGCCCCTATTTTCATTTGTTCATCGTATAGTTTCAGCTTTTGATGTGATATGATACTGATGTCAGTGCAAAAGAGAAGGTTTTATCCAACAAATTAAAGATGAAGAAGGTGAAGGATGTAATATCCATGGATCTTTAGAGGTTAATAAAGTGGCTGGAAATTTTCATTTTGCCCTTGGTAAAAGCTTTCATCAGTCAAACATTCATTTGTTTGATTTGCTGGCTTTACCGACAGAGAGTTATAATGTAAGATTTTATCTTTTTCTTTCCCTGCCAAATTGAAAGGATATTTAACTTGAATTTAATGTTGAATGTGGTTGTATTTTATTTTTAGTTGGAATAACTCTCAGTTAAGTTTGATCCCGAATATTTGGTCATCATAACACCGTCTCTTTATTACATTATGCAGATAAGCCACAGGATCAATAAGTTAGCCTTTGGTGATTCCATTCCTGGAGTTGTAAATCCGCTGGATGGGTAATTTTCTTAGTTACAGTTTCTGAATCTTTCCAAGTATTTCATATTAGTTGTGTCCTGATGGCTTTTGAAAAATGTCGTAGTTCTACCATCATCTCTTTTAAAGATTTTAAATTGTACCACAGCAAGGATTGACCAATAGTTTTCAATGTCCTTGAAAATTTTCATGTTGTATGGACAACCTCTCTGCACATTCTCTGGAAAACTATAAATTTCATGCACTAGTCATCTTATCTTGTAACATAAACTATAAATTTCAAGTTGGTTTTCAAATGAGTCTTCAAAGCAGGGAAGATAACTTTTCAATGCTATCTTCAACCAGCCTTCCCCACAACAGCCTTATAGAAATGGTTGCAGTTAAATCTTAAGAAAGTTGTTCTTTGATTCAATAATTGTTTTCTGCTCTATCTATTGGCAACTCAGCGTGCATTGGGAGCATGAAACACCAAATGGGATGCATCAGTACTTCATTAAGGTAAGGTTTCTATTAAATCATGACATTGTATCCGGCTAGTTCGCATATCTCAGCTTCTTTCATGTTGTTATCAATCCCTCAAAAATAGTAAGCTTACTTGCCATCACATTTTCCCCATTTTCAACTACAGAGTAAATAACAAGATAAACAAATTAAAGAAAACATGCAAATCTGGCTTCAGCAATTATAGTTGTCTTATGTTGGGGAAAAGTGGAAAAGTGGTCCAAATGAACCATTATCAAGTTTTATGCTTGTGTTACTGAAAAATACAATTTTAGAAGAAGGATTAAATGAACAATTACAAAGTTTCAAGAATTATTACAGAGTTTTAGGATTGAGTTTAGAGGTGGTACGTGCAAAAATGTTTATTAACATTTCTCATACTATTGCAGGTGGTTCCAACTATATATACTAATATTAGAGGCCATACTATCGAGTCAAATCAGGCATGCCTAAACATTTTGGACATAAAATTTTATTTAATGGTGCTTTTGTTTATTCATGTTACGTTAAAGGCCTTTGCCATTTATGCAGTTCTCAGTGACCGAGCATTTCAAGAGCTCACAAGTGGGTCATTCGCGTACAATTCCTGGGGTTTTCTTCTTTTATGACCTTTCTCCTATTAAGGCGAGTTTGTTTTTTTTTTCTTTTTCTTTTATTCTTATGCAGGAACTCATAATTGATTTTCTGTACTAATTGGTTGCAATGTCAAGTTGATTCGAGATCAAATTGCATACATTTCCTGGAAAACTATTTATGTAAATCTTGTAGAAAATGAATGCATGTTTTTTGGATCATGTGATGTAGAGAGTGATGTGAATAAAGTATAAGACAGCACTTGCATATGAATTTTAGAAAAGTGAGAGAAATCAGCAGCTCAAAGTAAATCTTTGGAGCTTGCTAAAAAGTTTTTATTTTATGATATTTGTTTTTTTTGCAGGTGACTTCCAAAGAGGATCATGCATCTTTTTTACACTTCGTGACCCATATATGTGCAATAGTCGGAGGTAATAGGTGGATTCAATTTATGTTTGACCTTATCTTTTCTTGATATATTTGGAGTGCTTTAGTTATTCCATGTGTCCCTGCTTAAGATTATTTCTCATGGTGAATTTCTGTCTGAATGAGAGAGAGAGAGAGAGAGAGAGAGAGAGAGAGAGAGAGAAGAAGAAGAAGAAGAAGAAGAAGAAGAAGAAGAAGAAGAACTACTGCAAATACATACGAAGGATGAAGATGATTATTAGATGTGTCGAGTTAAGTGAGAAGATATTCACTAACCCCCTTTGAAA
Organism: Cinchona pubescens; assembly: GCA_025175665.1. NCBI lineage: Eukaryota > Viridiplantae > Streptophyta > Magnoliopsida > Gentianales > Rubiaceae > Cinchona > Cinchona pubescens. The sequence continues at coordinate 3,424,487 of JANKKI010000059.1, read as the reverse complement.
CTGAAAGCAGAATTCTTAAGCTGACTGGTCTGATTTTTACCTCTGTTTCTTGTTCAAATCCTATTATTGTGCATCAGACAATGGTTTTGGGAAATCATTGGTATGCAATATATGGGCATTTTTGTGAGTATTAAGCACTATTATTAGTTGCTCTCTCTTGGTAGCTAATTGTGGAGCAGATGTCGCAAATATGTATCTCAAGTTAAGAGCTGTCTGTATTACTTGTTGATGCCATGGACAAAATACTGTTCTTCGGGGAGACCTAGACGGGAAGGAGAGAGAATCTTGCTTTCCACCTCAGAAATTTATTGCTACCAATATCTTGAAACAAAGAGAAGTAATAAAGTCATTTTGCAGACTTGTTTTTGCTATTGATTGATTATTCTGTTCGGTTATAAGAAAATGAGATATATATATATATATTTTCGAGAGCCTCTTATCAACCTTTTAGTATATATGTAGATGTGGTGACTTGAGAACCAGTTCTAAGCCTAGTGTCTAACATGTTAGTTCGTTGCATGTTTTTGACAGTGTGTGTACTTCTCTTGTCGCATGTGCTTGGCTGTGTGTATACTTCTCTCTCATGTTTGGAGTCTTTTTTTTTTTTTTTCCCAGGTATCTTCACAGTTGCTGGAATAGTAGACGCATTGGTTTTCCACGGTCAAAAGGCATTGAAGAAGAAGATGGAAATTGGGAAGTTTAGTTAATGTTGTTACATATGTGCAAATATTGCTTCATAATTATCATCTGATATTTGGCTAAGCTGCTATGAGATGGAAATTGTAAGGCAATGGGGAATTTTGCCCTCTACCGCATTTCATTGGTACTGGATTTTTTCTCTTCAACTGATGACAATCACAAGGGATATACTAAGTGCCAAGCAAGTCAACACCATTTTGATGTTGTAGCTATTTTACCTTTGTTGGGTCAGCTTAGTCAGCTATAATTTAGTTTGATTCTCGAACTAATTGTACTTTTCATAGATAGTCAGAGAGTCTGACAGTAATCCTTGCACATAGTTCTGAGTTGCTCGTGGTTCTCATTCCTTTATTAAAAGAAGGGGTTGAAATTGCACATTATCGTAAGAATTTAAATTTCATGTAACAATGGAAAGAGAGTTTCTAGTACCCTCGTGGAGGATTATTGAGAGCAAATTCATTTCAGCTCCTTACAATTGCTTGTATGACAGAAATGGCTGCACTTCTTGTTAGGTCTTTCCAAGACAAGGCGTAATGAAAAGCTACTTGACAAAAAAGGAAAGTGACAATTATGCTTCCTGTAAGAGAACTCTGAACATCACAAGTTAACCTGCAAAATTTAATTGCAAAACTGAATATCCTCGAGACAAATTTGAATGTGATATCAACTATTTTCTTCCAACACAAGTCTCGGCCGCTGTTTGATTGATTGAAATATTGGAGAGCTTTAGCTTGATGGCCTCAATCTCTGGATTCAGCTTCTCTTCTTTTGTCAACCATAAAGATAAGCTATGGTTAATCAAATCATTGGCAGAACTAAAAGCAGTAATACCCTTAGACAACCTCATTTTCCCAAACTTGATTAAAAACTGTAAATTTTCATCAGAGGGATCTTTGACATAATTTTCCAACATATCAATAATAGCCCTTGACCAAATTGGCCGGGCCACCTTAAGAAATTCATGCACAGATGACACGGGAAGGTTGACACTGCCCAGGTCAGACTCGTGCTGTCCACCTCTCCCATGGTAGTCTGATCCTCCAAGCTTCACAAGACCATATGCATCAGCAAGGTCACTATAATAAGAGGACTGGTATTATCAAGAAAGGTCAATCAGAACCATTACAATGCATACATAAGCCCAAAAGATCATTGAAGAGAACATATTGATGCTCTCTTACTTAATAACGAAGTTCTTATTATTATTATTATTATTATTTTTTGGTTACACTTATAATCAAGTTCTACTTTTAAAGAATTGTACATCTGCATAATAAACCTGGAACTAGATGATGAAGACAATAAAGAAAATGACACTATAAGTGATATACCTGCTAGCTTCCCATCACTTCGGTAGGCCTCTATACCATGTAAGCCTGCTTCTGTTAATCTTCTGATGACTGCAACTGGGTTTTTTAGCGCCCAGGGATGTGCCAGAACCGCAACATCTCCTGTTTTACGTATCAGTTCCACTGCTTCCTCAGCATTTGGCTCACTTCCCCTGCGAACAAGAACTCATCATCAATCTTCGCAGACATCATATCAACCAACTTTAGTAATACAGAAAATTTAACTAGATCAACAGTATTTACTGTCTTATAGAATAAGCAGGTCCACCATCGTAAAGATATCTGGAAAAGGCCTGTTTTAGGTTCTCTACATGACCTGCTTCAACCAAAGCACGAGCGACGTGTAGCCTCCCTGGAGCAACACCTGTGCCTGCAATCTTCGTTACATGCTCCCACTTAAGAGGCATCTTGAGTTTGTTTAATTTTGAAACCATGCTCTTTGCTCGTAGGAAACGTCCATTCCTTATATCACCTAGAAGCTTCTCTAATTCCTCAATTCTTGCTGGTCCGCACATACTATAGTACGCAAGGATGTGAACCGGTTCTTCCAATCCAGACTCTCCTCTGTTCATTTCATATTCAATATCAGAGAAGTAAAACTTCCAAAAAAGACATCAAGAATTTGATCACAAAAAGAAATACTATAATTCACAAGAAAGCCATTAAAATACAACAGAAAAATATCTGACGCATAATAACAGGTTGTTTAGCTATCATTCTTAGTAGTAAAAAATACAAGAGGGATTAACCTTCCAGGAGAGAAAACTGTGCTGACTTCAACTCCTGGAATTATCTTGATCCCAAATCTGAAAGCTGCTTGCTGGGCTTCAGCCACTCCGGACAATGTGTCATGATCCGTCAAAGCAAGAACTTTCACCTGTTCTGGACGTACAAACTAAACATTTGCAGTATTCTAACCACATAATATAAAAGTGGACACCAGGATAGCAGATATCATGGTTAATGAAAACCAGAAGAATGACAATGAAGTGAATATCGTTGCAGGGATTTGAACTTCGATATTTAATAATAAAGGAAATTCTAGTGGCATCGGAACATTGATTGCACAGGTAGCCTCTCTATGCAATCATACAAATTGATCCAGGATATCTACCTCCTAGGCCATTAATTACAGCACCCTGAGCCACTAAGTTTGCTGTTGTTGAAGAAAACATAATCCTAGTCTAATAAACTATAAAATTCATGTAAAAAACGTATCTAAATCATCATTTTTTGAGTTACAAATGTTAGAAACGAAAGAATATGTATGAATCTATAAATCAGGTCTTAAGATGGGGCTCTAATACCATGTTAGAAACAAGAAAGTATCTTACAATATATATATATCAGATTTCAATACAATTGTTATATAGGGTACCATTTACAAGAGAATATTCTAAATCATATAAATATAGTAAGTCTTGTTAATCAAGACAATCAGACACATGGTAAGTCTTGTTAATCAAGAAAATCAGACACATGGTAAGTCTTGCTAATCAAGACAATTAGACTAATAAGGTAATCACATAATATAGAGGAGCAATTAGGGTAATTACATCAATCACATATTTACATACCATGAAACGAAGCTTAAAAAATAAGAAAACTAAAAGAACTTGAAAGTAAAAAATCGAGAGAATCCGAAAGTTGAAAACAGAAAGAACTTGAAGGCTCAAAATCAAGAGAATTCGAACGTTGAAAACCAAGGAGAATCCGAAGGTTGACAAGTGAGAGAGAGAACCTGGAGGTTCAAAACTAAAATAAACCTGAAAGTCAAAAATCGAGAAAAACTATAAAGGTGAAACCAGGAGACATGAAGATTGAAAATCAAAAGACCGAAAGATGAAACTAGGAGAATCCGAAGGATGAAAACTAAGATCCGGAGCAAAATATATTTACAGGAGGAAACTCAAAACATATTTATAGGCGAAGGCTTTAATACCATGCTAGAAACGAAAGCATATGCACAATATATATAAATTAGGCCTCAAGATGGGGTACCATATTAAAAACAAGAGAGTATATTACAATATGTATATATATCACACCTCAATTTTATTATTACATAGAGAATATTCTACGTCATATAAACATGATAAATTTTGGTAATCAAGACAATCAGACTGATAAGGTAATCACCTAATACTGAGGAACAATTAAAATAATTCTATCAATCACATATTTACATACCATATATTAATATATACATATCTTGACAACAAATACTGAAAAACACGATTCTAGAAGAAACTACGGAATGTGTATTGTTACCCTGATCAAGTTATGATTTCCAAACAAACATTTCTAGTGAACAGGTGGTAACTGTTCACAAATGAACCTGTCCTACGTACTTACAACTATTGAATTATGAGAGAAAATTTGAGTCATGCATACACTTTACAATCAGTTTTCTCCCCAGGATGGATTAAAAAATCAGAACTGTTTAAGATACCAAACTAGCTCTTTTTCACATATTACAATCCCCTTTTGGATCATAGCATGATTAAAAATAAGAAAAAGTCATTGTTATTCACTCTACAATACTTTCGTATCGTAGAGTGAGTATTATGTATTATTTTATGATTAAAAAGCACTGTCTTTTTCAGTCACACAACCACACTGCATTAAGGGTGAGTAATACAGAATTACTCCGAAAAAACAGACCAAATACAAGCAGAAGTACAATTCCCTCGGAGAAGGGAGTAGTCCTTTTCTTAAAATAGGTAAAGATTTCCACATTACAGAGCACAATCAGCCAACAAAAAAAAAAAGAAAAAAAGAATTCCATTTAACAAAATCTAGAACTCACAATCCATTCCAATCAAAGAAACAGAACAAGTCCCAAAAAACAAAAACAAAATCACAACTAAAAAAAAAACAGAAACTGAAATAGAAGACCTCTTACCCCATTTTGATGGGCTCTCTCAACAAGCCTGGAAGGCGACAAGAACCCATCACTACAAATAGAATGAGAATGAAATTCAAACACCAATTTCTCTTTTGGATGGTTGTTATTCCACTGCACCCCAAAATCATCAACTATTTCAGCAGAATGATCCAAGAAAACCCATTCACTCACAGATTTATATGCTACAGTTTGTTCAAGACTCAATCTTTTCTTACTACCACCCCTCTTCTTCTTCTTTTTCTTCTTGTTATCATTATAAGAATTATTGCTACCATTTGGCTTCATGGGGCTATCTTTTTCACCCAACATTTGGAAAATTCAGTTCAAGAAAAAACTAAGCAAAGGGAGATGGAGATCTTTTTGACATGGGTTGTATTTTTCCTTTTCTTTGGGATGGGAAAGAAACTGTAGGATCAAATTCTTCTAGGATGCTAGGCTAGGGATAGGCTAGGGTAGGGGTATATTTATATAGGTTGTTTTAGTATCATCTGCAGCAGCAAAAATAGACTACCTAGGACTATGAGATAAGTCAATTGTAGTTTTTTACATGGCCAGTAGCATGCCAGCATCATCAACAGTATCTTCGTTTTCTGCTCTAGGGTCTAGGATATTCTCCATTTAGGGTGAATAAAAATAAATTTTAAAAATCAAACTCGTTTATAATTTAAATTATTTTTTATATTAATGTTCCGTTTTTTAAATTTCTACACTGCTCAAATATGATATATAGTTTAATAGTAAAAATTTTTCAGAATAAATTAATATTTGAATATAATGATCTATTTAAAATTAATGATGTATTTAAATTATTTTTTAAAATTTTAACTATTTAAATATAAGTAAAAAGATAATAAATAAGAGAGAAATTAGACGTGGAGATTCAAATCCCTCGTGTCTCGTCTCATCTATTAGTCCAATTTATGATGTTATATGACAGTAACTTTCAATACCCAAATAGAGAAATTTTTATTTTAGTACGAACAATTATTTGACTTAATAATTACTTTTAGATTAATAAAAATTCTTTGTTTAGAGTAGATAATATTATTTAAAAAAAAAATGATGATCACTTCTTTAAAAAAAAAAGGGAAAATGCCCCTCTCTAAATAGATGCCTCTAGTTTAGGATTAACAACCAAAATAAAGTTTCTCGAATAACTATTGTAATATTGTTTGAGATTATTATTTGACATAAATACTACAGTAAGTGATATTTGGAAACGGTTTATAGAAAATTGAATAAAATATTTTTTTGGAAAAAAATTGTGAAAGTGTCTATTTTGCATTACAAGTAGGGGAGGGGAGGAAATAGGGAATAGAGAGTCCAAGTGATACATTTGATTTTCAAGTTAATATATTTATTAATTCAATTTCAATGATTGGAATAATAAGTTCTAAAAATTTAATTAGTAATATATTGGATGATTTAGTAACTAGATTAGTTCACGGTTAGGTTTTATATTATGTGTCTTGACATTGAATGTTATTGTTATATCATTCAATGGTTGTCTGTAGTTCAGATCTTATGAGTAAACAAAACCAACAATATATCAACTATGGGCAATGATATTGTCACAGTAAAAATCTTATTGTCACAGCATATTTTTTGTTGAATGACAAAATTACCAGTCTCCTATTCAGTGTCTTCTCCAGAGCACCACCATCCCCTTTCCTCCCTCTGTTACTAGTATTTTTTTTTTTTTTTTCAAATACTAATAATTTAATATATTTTTATTTATCTATTTCTAAAAAAAAAATGAAGGCCCAATCAGACTAAGAGATAAAAAATTGAACTTTTATATTGAGAATGTATCATAAAATTCTCTTATTAATCTTACACTCAAATAAGATCTTTAGTGACTAACTCAACAAATGGGAGTTGGTTAAAAATCTTTTTCTTGTTGATTGTTCCTCAAGGTAGGAAATTCTATTATTTATCGAGGGACATTTAAGCAACATTTGTAACCGCTGGGCATTGTCTGATTGGCTAATGGGTGTGGTCTTCTTGATCATAAGATTCAGGGTGTAATCTGGATAATGAACCGTGTCGAATTAATCTGTTAATAAACGGATCTTAATATAACACGATATAAATATTTAATAAATTGTGTTTAGTTCAAATTTTTAATATAAATTCAATAAAAATTTAACACGATAAGAACTCGATACAGAACACCCTAACTTCAAGCCAAATTAAGGCAAATTACTTCGTTCATTCAGTCACATACACAAAAATATATAGAAATACGTACTTGGGAAGAGAAAAAAAAAAGGAAAAAGCATAGCCCTTGTTATCTCCTCAGTGTGTTGTCATTTGATAATATCTCAAGTTTTTTTCATTTTTTGGGGAAATGGAGCTTAATGACAGGTTTCTTTTATTTGCTGTTTGTTCTTGTACTTGCATGCAATGTATGTTGTACTTCCACACAGTGGATTGGATCATAGACAGAGCCATCTTCTGCATTTTGATGCTTTAGTCAGTCAGCAGAAAGCCTTACGTTTTAACTGTCGAACTGTCTCGTCGATGATCGATTTATCATTAATTACACACTCTCTCAGTCTCTCTCACGCACACACGCAAGGAGAAAGACATACGCGATGCGAATCGATCTATCTTGTGCTGTCCACTGGATGTGTTTCACCAGATTTTATACACTAATAAATTTAAAAATATATTTAAAATTTATTTATTTATTAAAAAAATTTATAAATTTTAAATGAATAAAGTTTAAATTCACTTAAATCAAAAAGTGTAAAATATATACTTTTAAATAAATTTTTAATTTAAAAATATTTAAAATTAATTTATTTTAATTTTATAAATTTCTCATGAATTTCAAATTTATTTTCATATTTATCGATTTAAACATAATATAAATTTATTGCGAACAGGTACTCGAATGGATTATTGTCATTAGCTTGTGACTTATATAGATATATGACATAATTATATAATTTTAATTTTTAGAATTAGTACCTTTTTTTTTCCGCATATCATTTACCGGGGTATTGTGTAATTAGAAGTAATTTTTTTTTATATATTTTCAAGCTAACATTTTGTCATAAATGGTGTTGGATTACTCGATCATCTGATTCATTAAAAGCGAGTACACAATGATATTAGAATAATTAAATACCTTATAAATATGAATCTTATACAAATTATTAATTTGTATAACTTGACGCCGACTCGGGTCGCTCACTTACTAAATAGATTAGGTACCTGCTTAGTTGGTCCATAAACACCCTTAATTATATGAGATGTTGAGAAATTATTAGATGAGATGGGTGTCGGGCCTCCCTCTTAGAGCACTTTTGGACCAGCGTTTTCTCCGGCACCGGTGGGACCGGCACCGTTGCCACTTGTGGTGCTCGTGAAATAGGTGATTGAATGCAAAATCCTACTTACAATTTACAAACATAAATTACTTATTTACTATTACAAATTCTAAATGAATCACCTATTTACTATTACATAACGGGGCTTTTAATGCGATTATGAATTGTATAAAAACAATCTAAACTAGGAAAAACAAGACTGGAGTCGCCACCCGGTGTGTTGGTGTCGGACACAAAAATATATCAAAATTTAAAAGAAAATAAACCCTAGTTTAGATTGACTCTGGTCCACGTAACTCAAGGGTTTATTTTCTTTTTAAATTTTGATGTATTTTTTGTGTCACGGCGCACCAGCACACCGGGTGGCGACTCCAGTCTCGTTCTCCCTAGTTTCTGACTCTTATACACATCTAGATGTGTCAATTTTAGTATTATTATTGCTGGCTTTGTAGCATACGTGTACTTTGAGATAGTTTAAAAGTAATAAAATATGTACATGTTAATGAGGAAATGAAAATAAATGGTAAATATTAACATTGACAGGTAGATTTAGCCCGGGTCCAATTAAAAGTCGCACACATTGAGCTTGTAGTGCCCTTTAACTCCCAAGGGGCAGGGCAAAATAGTCATTTATCATGCACGCCGGAGTTTATTTCTAGCCCAATTTTATATTTATTGATACAATTATTAATTGTAAAAATCTGGAGGGCCAAAACGCAAATAAAATTTTTTCTGAAATTTTGGAATTTTTTTTTTGAAATGCCACGTCATCGCTGACGTAGCGCAATCGGGTGGTGCCACGTCATCGAGTACGTGGCGCAATCTGGTGGTGCCACGTCATCCGTGACGTGGCACAATCGGGTGAGTGCCACGTCATCCGTGATGTGGCACAATTTGGTGATGCCACGTCATCCGTGGTGGCTCAATTTCATTTTGATGCCACGTCATCCGAGACGTGGCGCAATCTGGTGATGCCACGTCATCAATGACATGGCATCAAGTGGGCCCTATCAGAAGGGCCTAAATGTAATTTAAGAAAATATTCTCGGGCTAAAATGAAAAAAACTGAAATCTGGAGGAGTAAAATAGAAATAAAATTTTTCTAACCTTTCCTTTTTTTTTTTGTGCAGATTTTTGTGGGCTACCAGCCTTCTTCCAGCACACTTTTGACCCACCAGATGAACGATTTTGCTTCGGGTTTGAAAAGAGAAGTGGCCCTGTAGCTCCAGGAACCCTCTACAACTTTTATTCTTTGAGTTTACTCCAGTTCCTCCTCCATCGCTTGTAATCTTGGCTCAAAGTTGGTTGTCTGGAAAATTTTCCAGACTTAGAAATTTTTTCTGCAGATCCTCTGGACCAACAGCCTTTTTCTATCACGTTTTTGACCCTCCAAATGCACGATTTTGCTTAATATTTACAAATTAGAAGTTGTAGCCCCAGGAACCCTCTACAATTTTTCTTCTTTGAGTTTAGTCTAATTCCTCTCCGATCGTATGGAATTTTGCCTCAAAATTGGCTGTTTGGCAGGTTTTTTAGGTCTCTCTAGAAAAATATTTTTCCTCCCACTTTAGACTGATTTTTTGTGCTTTTAATGAATTGGATTGAGTGTAAAAATGGTCAAAAACCATTTTTACACCCATGTGGGGAGTATGGGCATTTGAAATTTTTGGTAAAAATGGGTGAAAACGCAGAGAAAACGTGGCCAAACAAATTTGCCGATTGTTACCGCCCAGTTCACACGCTGAAGTTTTTTTTTTAGAAAAAAATAAAATTTAAACCAATTAATTAATTTAATTTCTAATTAATTAATTAATAATAATTTAATTAATTTTTTTTTTAAAATCTAAAAATTCAATAATATTAGAACTCATTCTTAGTATTTCAAAAGCATAAAACGCATAAGAATAATTAAACATCATAACATAAATTAAGAAGGAATTAAAGGGTAAATTAAAAAAATCGACAGAGCTGTTTCTGTCTCTTATACACAAAAAATTAGATGTGTATAAGAGACAGGTTTAGGAGAAAAATAGGGGACAACTTAAGGGGCAAAAATAGTTGTCTACAGCTTGCCCCTCTTTGCCGGAGTGTCGAAGAGGATCGAAGAAACTCTAGGCAAAGATTGTAGACACCGCATGATTGGATGATTCCAATCGTGCAACAAAATTTGCCACATGTCAACCTTAAGCTCATGAGGTCATGGAAGGGGTTTTCACCATCTTATTTTACTGACAAACATACTGGGGAGATTAGATCTATCTATTCATCCAGAGCGGAAAAGTCCTTATTGGGGGAAAGAAATGAACAAAAAGATGCGCAATGAATTGAACCATAAGAGACATAACTGAAACTTGAAAACAAGAACGAAATCCCGATCTTGTGTTCATTGGGAGCACAGAGACTTAGAATGAAACGTAGCTGTGAATGACAAAGAAAACTAACTTGACATAACATGTAAACGCCACTGGTAATGAAACTCTACAAGCAATGTGAATTAAAAGCCCGACTTTGTATCATCAAGGCCAGGGTATGTAAACACAAATGAAAAACTCGACTTTATGTTATCGGGGTAAAGACATGTAAGTTAAAATGAAAACCCGAATGGTGAGTTTGTCGGGTAATGCAAACTTGAAATGAAAGTTGAAATTCGTTTATCGGCCAATGGAGAAATGCAAACTTGAAATTCGTTTATCAGGTTAATAGCACGGAAACCCGAAATTCGTTTATCGGGGATCACAGGAATAATGCATTTCCTGACATTGGCATTAATCGAATCAACTGAATTGGAAATTTTCATTACCCGAAATTACATGTCTGGTTTTCATGCAAACTGTCTCTTCGTTTATCAGGTTAATAGCATGGAAACCCAAAATTCGTTTATCGGGGATGAAAATGCGAACCTGACATTCGTTCATCAGGTTAATAAAAATGGAAATGAGAACCCAAAATTTGTTTATCGGGTAAAAAATGCAAACCTGAAATTCGTTTATCAGGTTAAATAAAAATGAAAATGAGAACCTGAAATTCGTTTATCGGGGATGAAAATTCAAACCTGAAATTCGTTTATCAGGTTGATGATAATGAAAATCCAAAATTCGTTTATCGGGAAAAAAACGCAAACCTGAAATTCGTTTATCAGGTTAAATAAAAATGAAAATGAGAACCCGAAATTCATTTATCGGGTGAAAATGCAAACCTGAAATTCGTTTATCAGGTTAATGAAAATGAAAATGAGAACCCAAAATTTGTTTATCGGGTAAAAAATGCAAACCTGAAATTCGTTTATCAGGTTAAATAAAAATGAAAATGAGAACCCGAAATTCATTTATCTGGTGAAAATACAAATCTGAAATTCGTTTATCAGGTTAATGAAAATAAAAAATGAGAACCCGAAATTCATTTATCGGGGATGAAAATGTAAATCTGAAATACGTTTATCAGGTTGAATAAAAATGAAAATGAGAACCCAAATTCGTTTATCGGAGTGCAAATGTAAACTCAAATTCGTTTATCTGGTTGATGAAAATGAAAACCCAAATTCGTTTATCGGGATGAAAATGCAAACTCAAATTCGTTTGTCAGGTTATAAAAATGAAATGAGAACCCGAAATTCGTTTATCGGGATGCAAATGCAAACCTGAATTTCAGTTTATCAGGATAGTAAAAATGGACTAATTTCGGGTTCTTATTTCCATTATCGGGTAAAAAATGCAAACTTATACACATTTATCAGGTTATAATAAAAATGAAAATTTGAACCCGAAATTCATACAAAAACGTGATAGAAAAAGGCTGTTGGTCCAGAGGATCGTGCAGACTAAATTTCAAAGAAGAAAAATTTTCCAGACAACCAACTTTGAGCCAAGACTTACAAGCTGTAAATCTTAAGCAAATTCGTGCATTTGGTAATGAAAATAGAAATGAGAACCTGAAATTTGTTTATTGGGTAAAAAATACAAACTTGAAATTCGTTTATCAGGTTAAATAAAAATGAAAATGAGAACCCGAAATTTATTTATCGGGTGAAAATGCAAACCTGAAATTCGTTTATCGAGTTAATGAAAATGGAAAATGAGAACCCGAAATTCGTTTATCGGGGATGAAAATGCAAACCTGAAATTCATTTATCAGGTTGAATAAAAATGAAAATGAGAACCCAAAATTCGTTTATCGGGAGTGCAAATGTAAACCTGAAATTCGTTTATCTGGTTGATGAAAATGAAAATCAGAAATTCGTTTATCGGGGATGAAAATGCAAATCTGAAATTCGTTTATCAGGTTATAAAAATGAAATGAGAACCTGAAATTCATTTATCGGGAGTGCAAATGCAAACCTGAATTTTGTTTATCAGGTTAGTAAAAATGGAAAATTAGAACCCAAAATTCGTTTATCGGGTAAAAAATATAATAAGAATGACACGCACAAGGAGCCATGCCATTGGGCTTACCCATGAAATGAAGTGTAAAAGGCAACTAGTAATTAACCCTAACATGACTGGATTGTAAACTAGAACATGACCAGTCCTAAACGGTAAATGACAGTATCATTTAAACTGAGAGGTTTGACTGAAAATTTAGTGCACCCTCTCCCAAGTGGCGATCACCTGTGAGGTTGGCGTGAATCACCCCTTTCAAAATGCGAAGAAAGACCGTTGGATATCAAGACAGCTCTCAGGATTAGTGTATCTCTTATTGTTTATGAAGGATATCCAATCAATAAAAATTTGTCCCAGTGTCGTGGATTTTTTCATGTACCTGTAGGTACTCAAAACAATGCGATATCAAGCAAAGAAAACTCGAATTGGTCAGTGCCAAAACATACAAAATGTCAATATTAACAAACATTACTATAAGCAAGGTGACCGAGCTCGTTAAGAGCTGCCTACGTATCCCACAACGAGAATCAAGTCTAACGTAGTTCAATTAAACAGATGATTTTCACATATTTGACAACTAAAACATCAACAACAAGAAGAACAATTACAAACAAACTAAATGGCAGCATGTGAGTTTGATAGAAGTATCATGAATAAATAATACAGGCACATGGGAGCAATCTTAGTAAAAATCGTGCCATCACCATATTAACACCGCTTTGTCTTTCATTCTAAGTTATATGGACCCGATTAGGCAATGCTTTGGATGTCGAATACGTGCCTCTTAAAGGCCAATGACTGTGTTGAGAGAACTACATAGAGGCAACCAATAAGCCTAACTTCAGTCAACAAATTTCGATTGAGCACTTTCCCAGACGTGGACCTTTAAGAGGTCTCTATGTACATCTATCCAAAGCTCGATTTGCTCCTGTCTCTTATACACATTTCAGGTTTTCACTAAGGTTCCCCTCCCTTTTATTTTTATTTTTATTTTTGCATTTTTCCGCACACTCTCCTTTTGCCTAGGCCGCCCCGTAGGATTTTCAACCTAGCCTCTCTTTTGAGACAGGTTTTCTTTTTAAAAAAAAACAAACAAAGGTGCCATTTCCGGGTTTTCATTAGGAGGTCCAAGAAAACGGCAAGGTGTGGGAGTATACAAACGGAAGACGTCTGGCTAAGTAATCGCCTTTCCCAATGCATGCGAAGTTTAGTTTTCAAAGTTTTTTGGCATTAGTAAGGCTGTCTTCCTTGTAATTGGGATAGACATGTTGACATCAACTGCCGAGATTGAACAAACTGCTCCCTTTCAGCCTATGTGTACTTACGATAGTTAGGGTCAAAAATGGGTTAAGTCGTGTGATTGGTAAAAATTGGGATTATCTTAACAACAAACTTGCCCCAGTTTAAGATGGGTGCTTTGGTTGGAAAGAACATAGCTACAATGGATGGAAGAACGGGTTTGTGATCTGAAGAAAACTGGTTATGACCCTTATCTAAAAAATTTGCCCCAGTTTTGGGCTGAGAGCCTTACTTCAAGGCAATTGGCTGAACTTAGGAAATACTTCTCTTATACACATCTAGATGTGTATCCCCTTTTAAAAATTTCCTTCATAGATTATTTTCATCAAACTGATAACCGTCTCTTATTGTGACACATCTAAAAGGGATAAAAGACTCACTGTTGATTTTTTTGTTGCCCCCATTTCAATAATTTTTCCCCAACATCATAAATGAGCTCAGTTCTAATTTGTTTTTACAGAAAAGGCTAGGGTTTAGTCCGGATGTGGGTAAAAAGGGAAAGAAAACAACAGGTAGAATTCTATCCTACATTCTGCAATGACTTAAAGGTTTACAGATCTGCCAAATCAGATGAAAAACTTTTTGACCATGTCATCATTTATCGGTTGAGGGAAAACCTGTCCATCCATCTCCGTAAGGATAAGAGCTCCTATTGATAATACTTTGTGTATAATGAATGGACCCTGCCAGTTAGAAGCAAACTTGCTCTTCGCTTCGTCCTTTATTGGCAATATGCATTTCAAGACTAGATCGCCAGCTTGAAAATGTCTGGGCTTGACTTTCCTGTTATAAGCTCGGGCCATCCTCCGTTGATAACATTGGCCATGATACACATCTGTTAACCGTCTTTCATCAATGAGTGCTAGCTGTTATATGTCTGACAGATTTACCCATTCTGCGATCATCTTCTATTCATCTTGCATGAGAACCCAAGGGAGAATGATTATCTTTACTCCATTGGCAAAACAGCCTTCCATTCCGTACATGAGGGAGTAAGGCGTTGCCCCAGTAGATGTCCTGATGGAAGTCCGATAACCAAGCAGTGCATATGGCAGCTTTTCATGCCAATCACGCTGACTGTCAACCATCTTTCGAATAATTCTCTAAAGATTCTTGTTGGCTGCTTCGACTGCCGCATTCTTATGGAGGCTGAGTTAGAAGATGCAGAATGGGTAAGGCTCAGACATGAACAGCTGGCACTCAGACCATGAAAGACGTCATTGTTCAGATTCTGTATCTGTCTCTTATACACATCTAGTCCATTCCCCAAATTAAACAAGGCCATGGAGTAGTAATGTTGTGCAATTGGTTGCCCTTATCTCATCCCCGTGCATTTGGCACTTAACACACTGCGGACAAACTCGATACAATCAAAATGTTTTAGGTACATGAAAAAATCCACGACAATGGGACAAATTTTTATTAAGTGGCCGTTTATATGTGGCCCACAGACTCCTCCATGAACATCCTCCACAATGTAAGCGGCCTCTTTCTTATCAACGTACCTCAGAAGACTCAGATCTGTCGTCCTTCGATAAAGTACATTGTCATTTAAAAAGAACTTGATCGACATTCGGTGTAGGAACTTCTTATCTGAAGTACTAGCCCTTGGAGGGTAGTTGCCTTTGTCCAAAAACTCCTTGATGTCATGAAACCAAGACAGTCCATCAGATTCGCTCAAGATCGCAACAAGATGCTGGCTTTTCCAAGACTGAATGGGAATGGGTTCTATCACTGTGCCGTCCGGA
The DNA here is from genome assembly GCA_025175665.1 of Cinchona pubescens. Lineage (NCBI taxonomy): Eukaryota > Viridiplantae > Streptophyta > Magnoliopsida > Gentianales > Rubiaceae > Cinchona > Cinchona pubescens. The sequence goes on along the minus strand of JANKKI010000059.1, from coordinate 3,408,770 downwards.
TGACTAATCATCGAAGATAAGGTAGCCAGAGCATCGGCGAATACATTCCTGGATCGGGGTATGTGAGTGAATTCCAAAGCATCAAAGTGTCGACCTAGTTTGAGAATACTGTAGTGATATGGCATGATTTTAGAATCTCTGGTTACCCAGTGTCCCAGTGTCTGATGGACAAGCAAATCTAAATCACTAAACACAGCTAACTCTTTAATACCCATATCCAATGCCATTTTCAGAACAAGTATGCAAGCCTCATACTCTGCCATGGAGTTCGAAGAGGTTTAGTGATTTAGATTTGCTTGTCCATCAGACACTGGGACAACATCTGCCATCTAGCCAGAACGTCCAGCAGCCATACTGCTGTCTCTTATAGATATCTAGAATGAACACTGAAATGAGATAAGTGGTATGACCCAGAGATAATGCTTTAGCCGCTATAGATCCAAACCAATGCACAACATGTTCGTTCTAGAAAAGAATAATTGGCTTCATGGACTGTAAACTTCTTGCTTAGATAATAGATAGCCCGCTCTTTTCTGCCCGAATTGTCATGCTGCCCCAAGACACAACTGGCATGGATCCATCCAAAATACACAAAGTATTATCAATAGGAGCTCTTATCCTTACGGAGATGGATGGACAGGTTGAAAAGATACATTTTTGATTTTGTCAAAAGCCTGCTGACAATCATCATTCCAGTACATCGGTGCATTTTTTCTCAACAGTTTGAACAAAGGTTCACAAGTAGCTGTCAGCTGAGTAATGAAGCGACCTATGAAATTGATTTTACCCAAGAAGCTTTTTACGTTCTTCTGAGTCTTTGGCACAGGCATATCACGGATAGCTTTGATCTTTGCTGGGTCTATCTCAATTCCCCGCTTACTGACTATGAAACCTAATAACTTTCCGGAAGGAGCTCCAAAAGTGCACTTTGCCGGGTTCAACTTCAGATTGTATTTTCTCACCCTCTCAAATACCTTCTTAAGATTAGCCAAGTGATCCTCGGCCTTCTTGGATTTGATGATGATATCATCGACATAGACCTCCATCTTTTCGTGTATCATGTCATGAAATAAGGTGGTCATAGTGCGTTGATATGTTGCACCAACATTCTTAAGTCCAAATGGCATAACTCTATAGCAGATATGTCCTCCAAGGAGTAATGAATGCATCTACGACCCTGTCTTGGAGGTCTACTCTGATATGGAGATACCCAACAAGGATACAGACTGTTAGTCTTATATCTCATGGCCAGTCTCTTATACACATCTAGATGTTTGGCAGTGGGAAAATCATCCTTGGGATACTGGCCTTATTTAAATCTCGATAATCGACACAAACTCTGACCTCCCCAGTCTTCTTCGGTACTGGCAGATATTGGAAAGCAAAATAGGATTAGGGATACAATGATGATTGTGGCATTAAACTGCTTGATGATTTGTTCTTTGATCTTTAAACTCATTTCCAGCTTAAACTTCCTTGGCTTTTGCTTTACAGGCAGGCATTTAGGATTGGTAGAAAGTTTGTGAACCACTACATCTGTTGAAATGCCAGGCATATCATCATAAGACCAGGCAAAGACGTCTTGGAACAAAATCAAAAATTCTATCATCTCTTTCCTCTGCCCTCTAGTCAAATATATGCTGATTTTAACCTCTCTTACGTCCGTGTCTATCCCAATGTTTACCGTTTTTGTTTCTTCCAAGTTAGACTTTGGTTTTTTCTCATGTCGCCCGAATTCATTTTCAATATCACACTCGCCCTCATCACTCTCAGATTGAACTTTTTCTTTCTCAGGTGTTTTCAAAATTGCACTCGATCGGCATTTGCATAAATGGTAACTTCCGAAGAAACAAAAACGGTGATTTTGGGCCATCTGGGAGAAAATAAAGTATGAAATGAAAGAAAACAAAATGAGCTAAAACATTTTGAAGAAAAAGTTCTCATTAATCAAAGATTTGTACAAGTGATCATAGAGAACATAAACTTAACATTCATTGGCCATCCTGGGATTGAAAAATGAATTTGTCTTCAGAATTCATCTCTTAAACAGATGAATAAGATGAATCATGAAGGCAATATCATGATTGTACTTGCCTTACTAATTGAATTATTTTCAAGATTCATCTCCAAAACAAATGAATGACATGAATCATGAATACAATGCTGTGCATGCACCTGTTTCTTTACTAGATGGCATAAACAAAATAACTTAAAAAATACGAAACATACATACAAAGATGAAATTAAAAGGAACAAAACTAAAAATAATATCCTTTCAAATTTACCGAAACTCCCTATGACTAGGGAGATCATCAGATGTCCAATTGTGCAGCTGCGCTCTTATACACATCTAGACCGTTTATAAGAGACAACTTATAATCAACCTGCTCTTGAATAATTATCCCCGCAAATAATTCGGCTATCCCTTGGATAAGGTCCTCGTTTTCAGCCTCATCTGCATCAGGAGCCATAATGGCGGCAGAACGTGGGAAAGTAATCTTAAGAGGTGGAATGACAATAGGCAATACTCGACCTTCCTGTTCAGCTCTCTTCAGCTCCTTATCAGACAGACTGCCTGGAATTCGGAAAAGCCGAACCCAAATGTATTCATCTGTGTTGGTAGATCAATAGGGTGTATTATGCCTTGCAAATTCATCCCCAAACCTTGGCCGATGCGATATCCTCCACGCAGTATGTCCTTTGCATCATTACACTCGCCTTATCACAGACAACTTTCATTGATGACTGCTCTCCAGGCCCTCGGCTGACAGAGACCACATCATAAGCTAGGAAAGGCACCGGAGTGTCACTACTTTCCCCAACTTTCTCCTTGACCATCATAGCGTGGTCATGACTTCGGTAAATACAGTAATCAGCTTAAAATTGTAAATGAATTTAACCCTTTGATGCAAAGATGACGAAATAGCGGCAGCAGAATGGATCTAGGGGCGTCCCAGTAGTAAATTATATACCCCAACAATTGGAAGAACCTGCAAGTGATCTGATGAACAGTTGGCCCCACTTCAAAAATCAGGTTTATCTCTCCGGTGGCTTGTCTAAGAGCCAGATCAAAATCTAATCACCATGGATGAAGGGTTGACCATGTCATGTCCCTTTATACACATCTAGATGTCTCTAATACACAAATATTTAAAACAGACCCATTATCAACCATGACCCTAGGCAAATGCCGCCTCACATCTAACCGAGATGAATAGAGCCTTGTTGTGGTCGCTCCTTTCAGAAGTTAAGTCATCATCAGAAAAACAAATTTTGTTTGATGCCAACACACTGCCCACTAACCCAGCAAGTTTGTCAGTGGGAATGTCACAAGACACGTGGGCCTCACTCAAAATCTTCAAGTACTGCCTCCCTGTGTAACTCGGATGTTAACAATAAGTTGAGCATAAAAATTTGTGAGGGCATCTTATTCAGATTGATCAGAACAAAGTGATTACTTCTTCTGATAGCTCTATAAGAGCTTAGGCAAGACTTTGTCTCACATGACCTTAGGGGCTGCATAGGCTCTTTACCTTCCTTCCGGAACTGTCTCTTGTACACATCTAGATGGCCTGTATAAGAGACAGGACACTTCCTTAAGAAACTGGCTTTCCACCGACTATCACAGCTGAGGATTGGTAATTTCACGGCATTGCATGTGTGCTCTCAATTGGCAATTGTGTTGGTAGTTCAATCACAACGGGATCCTGGGGGCTACCTCAAACGGATCCACGTCTATAATAAAAGGCTCAGATGGCTCCGAATCCAAATAAAATGGTTTGATCTGAGACATTGTCACTTCTTTGATTGCTCCTTCTTCCTCTTCGATCTCAGCTTCTATACAAACCATCCCACCATGAGGTGCTCGTGCCGTGGGAACGGATTAGTGTTTACTTCATGAGTCCTTTGTTCTGGCCTCCTAATGACAATCTCTCATGGATCGATCATGTCTTGTACCTTGTTCTTCAACGTCCAACAATTAGCCGTGGAATGCCCTGGGGCTCCAGAATGATAGGCACAGTGGGCATTGGTGTCAAACCTATCCGGAACTCCCCTCAGATACTGAGTAGGATCTTTAGATTAATGAGAACTTTTTCTTCAAAATGCTCATATAGTTGCTCGATGGGCCGTCCGAAGTTGGTGAAATTGCGGGGTGGTCTGCCATGTGGTCTGGCTTGGTTGGGGTTTGGTGGAGGGAAGTTATTTGGCTGGTTGGGTCTTTGACTGTTTGGGGGGTTGTGAGTCTTTCCATTATAATATGGGAGCTGTCTTTAGGCACGGGCACTAGTACTTGTGTTTGGTATACGGGTTGAGGATAGTATTGAGGTGGTAGTGGAGGTGGTGCATAAAAGGGTTGTGGGTTAGGTCTATTTAGGTATTGATGGAAATTACGTGGTGGTTGGCGGTTGGGTTGGTTGAAAATAAAAATCACTTCCTCTTCCTTCTTGTTAGCCTTCTTGCTCAGGGGCTTCTTAGCCACAGATGTGCTCCCCTGCATGAATTCTATCTGAAGTTTGAAGGCCGTCATGTCAATAATTTTCCCGCTTTTCAAGCCCCTTTCAACAGCCTCTACTTGCTGGACGATTTTACCCCGTTCATTATAAAGACCGGTCAATTTTTATAGTCTAGATGTGTATAAGAGACAGGGCAGAACCGTGTGGACCTCTCTTATACACATCTAGATGTGTATAAGAGACAGGGGCGACAGCGTGGCGACTCCACTGGGGACTTTGAGAATCCGGGTTCACGATTTTAACACGGTTCTCTCAATCCTCTATGCTTCTGGCAAATATCCTCATTGCTATCTGAGGGTCGCTCGTCGAATTCCCCAGCAAGTTGCAGAACATTTTAAGGTGAGCTACCGGATCCCCAGTGCCATTGTACTTTGGAAATTCTGGGATTTTAAATTTTGGCGGCAATTGCACCTCGGGGAATAGACATAGATCTTGGTAGTCGATAGCTCCAAATTTATCTGTCCCCTATTGCTGCTTCATGAAACTATCGAACCGCTCCATCTTTTTCAATAGGGCATCATTGACAGCCGGTACAGGGGGTGGCGGCGGCATTAATTCAGCTTCCTCACCCTAGTGTGTATAAACTCAAGAGGAGGTTGATTTTACACAGTCTGGGGTAGCAGCATCCCCATGCCGGGATTAGGCATATAAGGAGGCAGCATCTCCTGATTGGCGGGGTAAGGCCCAGAAGTTTGCCTATACCATTACATTTCTTGGTTCATACTGGCCGTAGCAGCCATCATAGATTCCATTTGTTTGCGCAACTCTGCTATCTCGGGGTTTTGATCCCTACTGGTCCCTTCCACATCTTTTGCCGATACAATGCTCATACTGTCTTCAAATCAGAGTTTACGTGCACGCGAGAATGTATAAATAGGGCTGCGTTGGGCAGCTATTTTGACACTTAGTACCTTCATATTAAAACATAATAAAAAAGAAAATTCAGATATATATAAACAAACATAATCATAAGTTTACAGCATAAAACGTGGTTCCTTCCCCAGGAACCCTAAAAATAAAAAAAGCTCTAAAGGGTACAAAGCCCGTTTGAACTTATTCTGCGATCTCCTTTAGATGGTCTCGTATCTTCACCATTTACTCCTCGTACCGCAGAAGCTTGCTACGTGCTGATTCAGCAGCCCCATTGTGCATTAGATCTGTCTCTTATCATCGGCCATTTCTGTGCATGCCCTCTTTCGGTTGTATTCCTGCTCTCGAATACATGATTGCTATTCTTGAAGTCTTTTGTAAGCTTGCCTAGAGCTATCTTCGTTCCTACTCATCTGTAGCAAATAGGGCACTTTGATCGCCTTTCTAATTACTCGAGTGGAACTCATCTGCATGAAATACATGTTAGCCTTATCTGAGGTTTGTACCCCTTCAGAGCCTTTATAAAATGAACACGCAAGCTTGCAAATCCCTTTGCAGGTTATGTACCTAGGGATAGGTATGCAATTCTATACACAGGGTATCCCTTCTACGGCTAATGATATGCAATAAGTAGCCTACGGTGGCTCTACAACGCTGGGGTTAGCCTAAATGCACACTAGAGATGTATAAAACTTTGAAAACATGTCGCAGGGGTGGGTCTCCTGTTTGGGTCTGGCAACCATATGCCTTTGACCCTACCTAAGGCTTATGCAATGCAAAAATCAAAATTTACTCTTTCTTGCGGGAAGTAGATACAAAGTACATGGCCAAAGTAATTCATTCGAATAAGAAAAACTAATTACTATTACCTAACAAAATTGTAAAGCTATTTACTATTACAAGCCAGATAAATGGGTGGGTTACCTACCGCCTCGTGTCTAGTGTCCTAAACAAGGTCCACACAGTTCTGCCCTATGGTTTAAGCTATATGAATATGAGGCTTGGCTTAATGCAATCTAGATGGGCTTGGTTCCCGAACCTTCAGACTTTGGGCCCAAAAATAAAATCGGTCAATTCTGATAAGTCTTATCGTTGGTGGTCAGGTGATCGCCACAAATACCGTTACGTGCACATTGTGTCACGGCCACATATCTGGGTAGATCGTCTTAATTCCTACAGGGAATGTGGGAACGACACCCATAAAAATAGGACATGCAATAAATGAGACATGTGTTATGCTGTGTTCACTTGGAGGCGGTAAGATTCACACATTTTAACGCGTTTGGCTCTAAAGGTTTGATGCACCCCAACACCCCAAAAATTGCCCCCAAATTAACCACAAACAAGTATAATAGCAAAATATATTAAAACATGTACAATAAAATAAGAACAAATCACACCATAAGTAAACAGGGTATGACACATAAAACTCGAGACCAAAATCGAGCAAACGGGTACTCAAAACAGCAAACATAGTGAAATATAGTAAAACAAGTATAAAATAATTTGAAAAGAACAAATAAAGTAACACATAGCACGTGGCACATAAAACGAGACTCAAAATCCATAAACAAGCACACAAGACAGCAAAAATGGTGAAATACAGTAAATAAGTGTAAAGTTATTGAAAAAGAACAAATAAAGTAACACATAGCATGTGGCACATAAAACGAGACACAAAAATTCGTAAACCAGCACACAAGACAGCAAAAATGATGAAATACGGTAAAACAAGTATAAAGTAATTGAAAAATAACAACTAAAGTAACACGTAGCATGTGGCACGTAAAACGAGACACAAAAATCCGTAAACCAGCACACAAGACAGCAAAAATGGTGAAATACGGTAAAATAAGTGTAAAGTAATTGGAAAAGAACAATTAAAGGAACACTTTGCATATGACACGCAAAACGAGGCATAGAGCCTAGTAACATAGCACACCAAAAAGCACTGGTGCCAATTAGCCGGTTTATAATGAACGGTAAAATTGAGAGAAACGTGTTAAAATCGTGTACCCGGATTCTCAAAGTCCCAGTGGAGTCGCCATTGCCGCCCCTTACGCGCTTACCCCCTGTCTGTCTCTTATACACATCTAGATGTGTACCGTCGCCACGTGTGGTGCTCGTGAAATAGGTGATTGAATGCAAAAATCCTACTTACAATTTACAAACATAAATTACCTACTTACTATTACAAATTTAAATGAATCACCTATTTACTATTACATAACGGGACTTTTAATGCGACTATGAATTGTATAAAAATAATCTAAACTAGGGAAAACAAGACTAGAGTCGCCACCCGGTGTGTTGGTGCACCGGGACACAAAAAATACATCAAAATTTAAAAAGAAAATAAACCCTAATTTAGATTGACTCCTGGTCCACGTAACTCAAGAAATTGAGTTCGGGAATCCTGTTGTAAAATGAGAAGGTTTGGGTTCGATGGATTTAAATTTTTTTCGGCACCCACTTTCCCCGATGTTGGACCGGTTGCGTGATTTTATCGCGTTTCCTTTTTCAATTTTAGTATTCATTATTGCCGGCTTTGTAGCATACGTGTGCTTTGAGATAGTTTAAAAGTAATAAAATATGTACATGTTAATGAGGAAATGAAAATAAATGGTAAATATTAACATTGACAGGTAGATTTAGCCCGGGTGATATTAAAAGTCGCACACATTGAGCTTGTAATGCCCTTTAACTCCCAAGGGGCAAAATAGTCATTTATCATGCACGCCGGAGTTTATTTCTAGCCCAATTTTATATTATTGACACAATTATTAAGTCCTGGGCTAAATTGAATTTGATTCAAATAGTTAAAGTCTAGTTGTGCAACTAATCCAAAATTTGAGGGCAAAAGAGTAAATTCACATAATTTAACAAGTAAGATAAGGCATAAATATTATATTGAGACCAACAAACATTAAAAGTAAGCACTCGTTATTATATAAGCATTTTGGAATTTTTTTTTGAAATGCCACGTCATCGCTGACGTGGCGCAATCGGGTGGTGCCACGTCATTGAGTAAGTGGCGCAATCTGGTGGTGCCACGTCATCCGTGACGTGGCACAATCGGGTGAGTGCCACGTCATCCTCTGGACCAACAACCTTTTTCTACCACGATTTTTACCCTCTAAATGGACGATTTTGCTTAATTACGGGCACCAAGATACAAAGATAAATTGATAGTATAAGAACAGGATGACAATTTTTATTCTTTGAGTTTAGTTCATTCCATTAAAATGAATGGAATTTTGGCTCAAAAATCTCTTTTTTATATCTAGTTTTAGATTAAAAAATAATATATGAGTGCAGAAAAATTTGGCCTCCCACTTTAGACTGATTTTTGGTGCTTTTAATGAATTGGATTGAGTGTAAAAATGGTCAAAGACCATTCCTTGTCATGTGAGGAGTATGGGCACGTTTGAAATTTTTGGTGAAAAATGGGTGAAAAACGCAGAGAAAACGTGGCCAAAATAGCTCTGTCGAGCTGACGAACTGTTTTTTTTTTTTTAATTTAAACCAATTAATTAATTTAATTTCTAATTTAATTAATAATTAATTAATTAATAATAATTTAATTAATTTTTTGTGTGCTGGTTTACGAACTGTCTCTAATATTATATCTAGATGATTTTTAATTAAACATCATAACATAAATTAAGAAGGAATTAAAAGGTAAATTAAAAGAAAATCAAAGAAAGAAAGTTTTATGGGTGTCGTTCCCACAATTCCCTGTAAAATTGAGAGACAAATTAAAAGGAAAATAGAGGACAACTTGAGGGACAAAAATAGGTGTCTACAATGGGCTCATGATATGTGCATGGATCCCTATTCTAAAATCATTTACTTCACCGTCGAGATTGTTTGAATTGATATTTTATTCATCATAATATTTTTAAGAAAAATATTTTACAAAGTCTAGTTTCAAAATTACTTTTTAAATTTAATTCATGTGTTAAAATTCAATTGGATGCCCAATTCCTTTATTTTAGATCTTGAGTCGAATTTTTTTCATTTTTTTCTGGATCTAATGATATATAAGTGATTTTTATTTATCATTTTTTATTTGTCACTTTATATAAATACACTCTATTTTCAATAATTTCTTAACATGTTTTTCTTAACTACATTTTTATGTCAATATATTACATCACAAAAGTCTGTCATATTACTTATTCTAAGTAACACTCTGAATAATATTCTAAATTATTGAGCCTTAATTTTTTTTGGTTTAGGTTAAAATTGATAATTTCAGACTAAGAATCCATAACACATATCATATATCCATTCAACTTAAGAATTTTCCATTGGGGGCTATTGTATTTGATGTTCATGCTCAAAGTACAATGGCCGTTTGGGGTTACGTTACTTTACTAAAAAAGTATTTTTAGATACTTCACTTTTTTGAACGTTGGTAAATATTATTCTTAAATTTAGGGATAGAGTTTTTGATCTCAAAAATACTTTTAAAAACAGGTGCTTTTGGATTAACTTTTTTAAAAAAATTATTAAAGATAAATTTTGGCCATTTTACCATAAATTTATAAGTGAATAAAGATATAATACATTTAAAATTCAAAGTCATATATTACCAAATATATATAAAAAAAGTACTTATGTAATTTTACACCAAAACTACAAACATTAAGCATATTCTTCAAAGGCTCTATTAAATAAATTATTTTGTGATAAGCTACTATAACTCTAAACGAGGCCAATATATAGGTATCACCGTATTAATATATGGACCTGGGCCTTTGAGGTTGGATTTGGTCAAAGTACAATAACTATCTAGACGGAGAAAAATTATTTGTTACTCACTCTGCATAGAAAATTGAATATTTTTTATGATTGAAAATTAATAAGATTATCTATTTTTTAATTATTTTAACGACTGTCATACTTATTATATCCCATAAATGGATCCAAGCCTTGATTCGGGTCTTTACGATTGCAGACATAAGTCTGGTTGTCTATTTAGGGTCTAAACAAACTAATCCGCGGCCTAATGTTTTTCATTTGGGTCTACTCAAACATATTTTTTTAAAAAGGGAAAAAAAATTTAATTTTGTTCGAGTAAAAATTTGGAAAAAAATTAAAAAAAAAACCACCACTAAATTTGGTCTAACTCCCTTTATCCATACTCATTTATGAATTACCCAAAAAAACAGAATAGAAGTCAAAGTTGACTGTAGGACAGCAAAAGCCCAATTCAATATTCAATCCTTTTGTCCTTTTTGGTCTCTTGACGTGATATATGTTTACTGTGCAACTGAGGCCCATGAAGCATATTATGGCCCAGCAAATGTGGGTGAGGACTAACAAGTTTTTGTTGGAACTTAGCTTCAAACTGGTTCTTGCACAATGGGCATTTCAAAAAATAAATGCCAAAGAAAAAAATTTAGGGTTAATTAACTTTACCCCTAAACCTACACTCGAGTTGTATTTTGCCTCTTGAACTCTAACAATTTATACTTTGTCTCCTCTAAAAGATTCAATCATATAAATAATTTTAAAAAGGTGATGTGGATATTCGTTTTGACAAAAATGCCTTCCAAAAAATTTGTGTACAAAGTTTTCTCCTTTTATTTAATTTTTAATGATTGCACATATTTCTTTTATTTATTTATTTTATTTTTTATTTCGAGACAGCTATGAGAGAATTTCATGAATTATCAAATTTCTTTAATCAACTCATATATTATTTTTTTAATCTAAAACTAAATATAAAAAAGAGATTTTTTTTACAACTTATCTGTTCATTTTCATTTTACATGAACTAAACTAAAGAATATCTTTTAACTAAATAAGTACATTTTAATTTTTTTGTACGACATCAGAACACATAAATTTTTTTTATCAAGTATAAAATGTGTATAAATAAAGTAAATTTACTTAATTATTTGTTATTAATATGTTTAGGTACCACCAAGAAAATAAAGAAAAAGTAACTGTAAAAGTTTGCCATTTTTGTATTTAAATTTAGAATGAAGAAAAATAATTTATAAATTGATTAAGAAAAATATGATAATTCAAGAAATCCTCTTATTGTTACAAAAAAATTTAAAAAAAAAATTTGTACCAAAACAGTAAAAATGAATTAAAAGATAATTGTACCAAAACATTAAAAATGAAATAAAAGATAGAGTAATTTGTGCATAAAAAGAGAGTTCATATGGAGGATAATAATGTCAAAACAAATGTCCACATCACCTTTTTAAAATTATTTATATGATGGAATCTTTTAAAAGAGGCAAAGTGTACATTATTGAGGTTCAGGGGATAAAATACAACTAGAGTGTAGGTTTTGGGGGTAAAGTGTAATTAACCCAAAAAGAAAAAAAAAAAAAAGACTACTACTAATATAAAGCATTTCTAGTTGGTCAGCACTTGCAATCTGCATCCAAGTCAATTATGATTTAGCCTGAAAAAAAACCAATTCAATCCTTTTGCCCGTTTTTGGTCTCTTCACGTGGTATATGTTTACTGTGCAACTGAGGCCCGTGAAGCATATTATGGCCCATCAAATATGGGTGAGAACTAAACAGGTTTTTGTTGGATCTCAGCTTGTAACTGGTTCTTGCAAAATGGACATTTCTAAGAATAAATGCCCTGAGCCTTTCTGCATGTCCCTGTTGTTGGCCACAAAGAAATAAAATCTAGTGAAAGACGTAGATACGATCATTGTTTCTATTTATAAATTTTGTGATTTGAACTAAATATTATAAAATATATAATGTTATCTGATATAAGTAAAAGTATAATATTTAATTTTAACCATAAGATTTATAAATGAATCTCAAACCAGGATCTATGTTTTATTTTGCTAAAATCCAACTACTTCAATGTTTATTTAGTTATTTATTTTATGTTGAGAAAAAGTAGGAGACAGGAGTATGAAATTGCAAGATAAATTTTTTTTTTTTGCCTTATCTACTTCAATGTTTAATTTTTGTTGATGGAAATTGCGCTTCCTGCATAAATGTTATTCTCTTTTAAAAAGAAAAACAAAAATATTGCATACATTCTAGGGGCAGTTCCCAAAATTTTAAAAATATATAAAATTATCCTCAAAATTATATCAGTTCCCTTATTTTTATTTAAAAAAAAAAAAGAAGCAATAATGCCCTTATAAAAATTAAGATTTACTCTTTTAAATATTTTACAAAAAATAGGAAAATATCTTTCTCAAATATATACTTATACAACTTTGCACCAAAAATCCAACTATTACATCTACCCGGACATACATTACTTAATTTGTCTCACAATTTTAGCATGCCTCAAGGACATTTACTAAATCATGGATACAATGTTATGCACAATATTTAAATTTTATAAAATACGGGTTAAATCTTGCAATTTAAATTTGGAATGAAAAAAAATGCAAATTTTACAAAAAATAGTGTAAATTATAATTCTCTTATATAATTTATTAGATAAAAAATCTCAACCGATTTGTATTATTATTATTGACACTGAATATTAAAAGCGCATAATGTTATATAAATGTTCTTTAGATGTCCTCTAATTTATTCTTAAAAAAAGAAAAGAAAAACAATATTTTGGCCTCACCTCAACCATCCTTATATTCTAACAGTTAAAAAAAAAAAAAAAACAGCAATTACAAAAATTGCAATAATTAAAAAACAAAACAAATTATCACTGACTTTCTCCAATTGTAGTGTTCCTGGATGGATGCAGTAGACATGTATTCCTCCGTGAGTGATTGATCAATTGAAGAAAACTCTTCATCATCTTCCGAATCAGCCGTCGCCACAATGCTCTCAACTTCCCTCAAAACCTCACTGATTTCCGGCCGATTTTCAGGCAATCTTTCGCAACATCTCATCGCAACCTGCAGCAATTTCACCATCCCATGATTAGCACTTCTCTGAACAGCAATTTCAACGTCAAAAATCTCAGCCGTCCATTCTTCTCTAACCGCCCGATGAACCCAACTGCAGAGATCGACTGCATTGGTCCCCGGCGGGGCAGAATCGGCCGATACTCTCCCCGTTACGAGTTCCAGAAGTAAGCAGCCGTAGCTCCAAATGTCGGACTTTTTGGACACTTTCTTGTTGTTTTGGTATTCGGGTGCTCTGTATGATATCGTGCGTTGAGATGCTAACGGAGATGATACGATTGAAGTGAGGCCTAATCTGTGAAGAGGACATTATTGTTTTCGTCGAGGAGTACGTTTTGATAACTTGAGATTTCCATGTGGGACGAGGTTTGGTGACTTGGCGTTGAGATGGAGATGTTCCAATGCTCGACCTACGCCACGAGCTACTGATAATCTTGAACTCCATCGAAATGGAATGCGAGTTGGTTTCCCTTTTCCCTCTATGAAAAGAATCAGACGAGTACCAAAGAATTTTGGATTAGGATAGGCAATTTATTATGCTTGGAAATTGCAATTTGTGCTAATTGGATCATGCTTATATCATCAAGAATTTCAAAAAATGACATTCTATTTCGACAATTAGTAGAGCTATAAAAAAAAATGACAAAGTGACAATTTAGATTATTATTTAGGGTATTATTTTAAATATTATTTGAAATAATATTATAACTATTTTTTGAAATATAATGTATACAAGATAAAAGGTAGTTAAAAAATGTGTATAAGTAATAATTGTCTCTTATATTATTTGAAGAATAATGAATAATGAGACATAAGAATATTCTATTGACGTGTCATTAAATAAATTGTGACAGAATGAATAAAATCTCACAAAAATTCTAAAATCAGAGGATTGGTGATTCAACGCGATTTTGTCACGTAGATTAGTTTTGGCGAGTGGTTACGAAAATACTTATATATACATAGTTTTGGATCTTACTTGTAAAGTTTATGATCAAAATTACATTTTATAAAATTTTGCTGATAAATATACGCATATGTCATTTATTTCATAAACTTTAATTCACAACATAGAGTTTACAAGTGAGATAAAAAATCATGTCTAACTAAGTATTTTTTTATAAATAAATAGGTGTGGAGGGAGCATATAAGAATAAAAAGTAAGGTTAATTACATTTACCTCTCTTGAGGTTTGATCAAATTACCAAATCACCTTGTAATTTGACAAAATTACAAATACTCTCTTATCACTAACATCCCTTGAGTGAACTAATGAAAAGAATAAACCACCCTTATGCATATAGCTTAATTAGTCCCTCAACTTTTTTATATTTCAGAAAAGTTCCAAAAGTCTTTTATTTTTTGTCAATTTACTGCTCAAACAAAATTTTTGTAGCAAACAGGTAGATGTTTTTTCTCCAAGACCACCACTTCCTCTACCATGAACCATCAGTTGCCACCCATCCTTGCCATGGTATAAGAATCATGCTAGGCCATTTTTGCATCACCCTGTTCTTCCTTCCTCCTCTCCCTCAGCTCTCATCTTCCTCCACAAAAAATCCAAATTAAATCCCCTTAAACTTTTGGCAAAAAAAAAAAAAATCCCCTTAACCAAGTCTTCTCCACCTCTCCCATCAACAACCATTCTCATCCAATTACCACCATAAAAAAATCCAACTGCCTCTCTCTTCCTTTGCAAAATCATCTTTATAAATAAAATAGCAGTAGCACCCAAACAAATGCAACAAATTAACATCTAAAGTAGCACCGATCCCCCTTTCCAAAAAAAGAAAAAAAAGAAGAAGAAGATAGAAAACATCAAATCATTCTCTTCATCCTCTAGAGTTGCCATCAAAAAAGGGAGGGTGATAGTGACGGGTTGAGATAGGGAGGAGGAGGGGAGAAGGGAAAGAGGAAGTGGCATGGGAAGGAAGGTGGCGGGGAGAAGCGGGGAGAAGGAGGGAGTTATATGGTTCTAGAAAGGAATAGGATGAGACCTAGATGGAAGAGAAAAGGGGAGGGAGGGAGGGAAGCTAGGAAAAGGGGAGGAAGGGAGGTGGCGAGGAAGGAGGAGAGAAAAGGGAAGGAAGTGGTAAGGGGATTAAGGTTTGGGGAATTTAATTTTAATCAATATTTATAGGAGTGCATTAAATTAATAATTATTTACTGTTGAAGTTGTGAATTCTTTGACAGAAGTTAAACGGCATAAAGGTAATGGTTAAACGTTTGAACATTCAAGATGGTTGACTGTAATATTACAAAACTACGGGGGTGTTTTAGTAATTTGGTCAAACCACAAGCGAGGTAAATGTAATTAACCCTAAAAAGTAGTATGTAAAACAGAACAAGAAACATGAAGATTGAGTTAACTTACCATGATTAAAGTCGGTTGTAGACATTTCCATTTGATGCAAATTTGTATAGAAGCAGCTTCTCATCTTTGGAATAGTAATAACCAAGAAGTGACAACAAATTTGGGTGTTTTTGCTCAGCAATTACTCTCACTTGTTTCATAAACTCTTCACTGCTCAAAGGTTTCAAATCCCTTAGCCGCTTTACAACTACAATTGGTCCACTTTCCAGCATAGCCTTGTAGCAATTACCAAAATTGCCTTTCCCCAAACCTTCAGCTGATGCCTTCAAAAGATCATCAAGTTCAAATTGTCTTTCTTGATTATTTGTAAACACAAGTTTCCCTCTCTCTTCTCCTTCTCTGCTTGCTGCTGCTGCTACCCTTTTTCCCCTGTTTTCTATGTTAATCTTGTGATCATTCTTTTCTTCGAATTTGTCCCCATATAAAATGTGATCTTTCTTCCAACCTTTTCTTGAGCATTTTGTACTTCTTGAAATAAATAATGAAGAGAAACAAAATAACTACCAATGCAACAATATTCTTGAACAACTATCCAGATCGGAGAAGAAAAAGGAATCTTGGACTTATTATCGCCACCATTAGTATTATCATATGTATCGTTCTTGCTATTGCATTCTGAGTTACTAGGCGGACCACACAATTTCGGGTTACCAATATACGAATATTTGTTGAAAGATTGAAGAACTGCAGTGTTTGGAATTGCTCCCGAAAGATTGTTGTAAGACACATTGAATTGCCTCAAGCTAGTCTGATTAAACAATGGGATCGAACCACTCAAATTGTTGTTCTGAAGTTGCAATGAAACCAATGAATTAAGGCTTAGAAGGGACAATGGTATTGATCCATCAAATTTGTTGTACGATAAATCGATTTCTGTCAACTTCTGATTGTTTGAGAAGTCCAACATTTGTCCTGAAATTGTGTTGCCCTTCAAACTTAGGATTGATAATTCTGTCAGATTGAAAAGTGAATCAATCTTGATTTCTCCAATGAGTCCCATATTTTCCAATTTTACCCCGGTAATAAGTTTACTCTGCCATCCGAACACTCAATGCCAAACCAATAAGGAGGATCATTCTTATAGCACATTATGCTAGTCCAATTATAATGAAAAAAGGGATTGTTAAAACCAGCTACTAGAGTCAAAAGGGCTTCTCTTTCGTTGCCGCGAAAGTCGTTTGGAACGTCTTCAGCAATGATATTTTTGCATAATACTAGAAGATGTAGAAGAAGAAAATGTTTGAGGGGCATAGAAAACCTCATTCTACAATTCAATGGAGAAGCCATTTTGGTTTAACTTAATTAGCTTGAAGAGCCATTTGGTACAAATAGAAACCTACCAAATAAGTTAGATTGATGGATCTATGAAAAATTTCGTAGGGGATGCAATGACAACTACTAGTTTCCATTGCTGTGGAGGAAAACAAGGACAATCAAAGCATATAAGTATTAATTTAGAATCTCATCAGCTGAGAATCCTAGGAAACGGCTTACTACATTGTTTTTACATAGGATTAATCATTTAAGCTAGCTCTAACTATCAATTAATTTGGTGTATATATCCTACAGTATGAAGTTCGATTTCAAGGAACTTTGATTGGCATTTGATTTCTAGTATCATACGAGTGATGTGATTAAATCTGAATCACGAGTTTCACGACATAGTCACGTCCATCTGATCCGTTTTCGAATTTTTCCTTATCTATACATCTATGGAACTTTGGAGTACAAGAATGCCAACTGTGCTTTTGGTGTCGAAACTTTTATCCCTAGCTAGTTGTGATTGGAAGAAACAAGGGATGGAACCATGTTGGTCCAAGGAGATAGATCGTAGCTGGTTCCACAACAACAATGATTTCAAAATAAACAGCATAATAGATTTTGACAAATTTTTAAGTATATTCTGATCTAAATACGGATGGATTTCCCTAGTCCCCTGGAAATTTTCTTAGAATGACAAGGCAGCAAACAATTAATTAATATGCATGTATTCATTTACTTCACTATCTTGTACACGAAAATTTTTTTTTTGTTACTTAGAAACTAAATAATTTGTTGAATAATTTAAAAATGTTGTCGTATAGGTATTTTTGCTTGGTGACACAAGCAACCACCACCGATCGAAAATACATCATAGAGAATTTTATAAGTTCTTAAAATTTATTTTTGGGTCTAGTTTTCAAATGTTTTTTTGGGTATCCCTCTTTCGGTCTTTCGAGATTTTTTCTAAGACTTTTTATCTTTTTCATATTATAAAATATTGCTTTCCTCTACCCGTGGACGTAAGTCTAATTAAACGAATCACGTAAATCTTTGTATATCTTTTTATTTATATTTTTTTCGCATATTTTGTTAACCTTATTTTTGTTACGTTC
This sequence comes from Cinchona pubescens, assembly GCA_025175665.1. NCBI lineage: Eukaryota > Viridiplantae > Streptophyta > Magnoliopsida > Gentianales > Rubiaceae > Cinchona > Cinchona pubescens. Next base: position 3,390,764 of record JANKKI010000059.1, on the reverse strand, counting down.
TAGATGTGTATAAAGACTTCTCTTATACACATCTAGATGTGTATAAGAACAGGTTCTTCAAGGGGTCCATGTTTTTTATTTATCTCAACAATTATCAATACCCATTCCTAACAAAAAATAATGGATCCTTTTTTATTTTCAGTCATTTTAACGATTATCAATACCTATTCTGTATCACAGAATACGTAGTTAAAATTTATCCTAGTGCACATTCTTACATGTAGCCAAGTACTTAATTTAAAACTTAGAAATCCATTAATTGATTTTAGTATGACATAAATTTTTTTTTCTTGTGATAAACATTGTGTATGTAATTATATCAACATCACAAATTGATCATACCATTAATTTTTTCTTTGAAATCTAATTCTCGAGTCGATTATGTAGTAAATATTTTAAGAAAAAAAATTATTTATAAAATTATAAATTCAGAACAAAAATTAATTTACGTGACAAAATTATTTGCTTACTTTTCATGCTTAGGTAGAACCGCGTTCAAATTAACCTAACTACTCACTAATAAAAAGACAAAACGAGAAGACTAAAATCGGTGGATGCTACAAGCGAGATCAGTCTAATCTTCCCATTATGTCCTCTGTCCGCCTAATAGCCCCAAAATCAAGTGGCTTTTTTTTTGTTTTTTTGGTCGTTTAGATTGGTTGATTTGAATAGCTTTGTAAGATGTGTCTGCCTAATAAAATCAAATTAGTCATAATCAAAGCTGAGACGAAGTTAGAAAAGTTTTCAGTTTCTCCATTCCTAACTAAAAGAAAGAAAGAAAGAAATAATTAATTAAAAAGGACGGGTAGCATAATCAAATTTTCAATGGTCACCTCTTTCAACTTTAAGTCCAATAGTTTAGATTTGACTAATTTATTTACTATATAGTAGGAGGATGCATGTCAATACTCAATATAAGGAAAATATTTAAATCGATTTGAATTTGGATCGTATCTGTAGATATTATAATTTGGATTAAATTTTGTGTGATTTTATTATACCAGATAATATTATTTATTCTATATATTTTAATTTATATTACAAAATTTATAAATAAAATCAAAGAACTGATCTATCTTAAATATTTCTCCATTAATATAATGGTAAATAGTAAATACAAAATATATGTCTAATAAGTTTGAAATCTCCTCTCCCTATATTTGAGACCCCTACTGCAGTTACACTTTTCAAGATGGTTAATTACAAAATATGAAGGGTTAATTTGTCTCATAAAATTTATAAAGACAAATAGCAACTCAAGTACTTTTTTATAATGAATAGAAAGCTATGAATTTTGAATAGTAAGTGTTTTTTCTTACCGAATGCAATAGTTAGTGATAAAATGGCACCGTTAGCGAAGTCGTGAAGGCAATGTTCGTATGCATGGGGCATAACGATCTCATGAGAAATTTTTACATGGATCGAATTCATAATATAATATTATAAATTTTTTGATTCAAAATAAAACACATCACTTAATTAGATGATATAATTTGATGTCAGGTAATTTTTTTTTTTGAACAAAAAAATCCATAATACTGTAATATGAATTCGATCCATATAAAATTTTTTCCAACCTCACTAGGCTACTGATGGACAGTAATAAACAATTTAAAATGTTAATTAATTTTAATTTACAAAAAAAAATATATTTAATTTTAAGGGTCTATTTCAGTAGCAAGTTCTTTCTAACCACTATGTGAATGGAATAAATGATTTCTGTATTTCTCACATCTATGAACTCGAGAAAGCGTACGTGACTTGCTATCTATGCATAAAAATTCTACGCAAAAACCATTGAAATGGAAAGATATGAAGAGGAAATATTAGGCTGTGGTAATGCAAGATTACCATATTTTGTCAAACAACTTATTTGGATCAGATTCCATTATCACTATATCTTCCCCACCGCACATGGTAATGGTACGACCGCTTACGAAATGTATTGGAAGAGAATATCTTACCATATATAAGGGAAGAATCCTATTTAATATAATGGACTCTCTCTTTAATTTTTTAATTAGTTATAAAGAAATTTTTTTAAAATAACTATCAACAAATAAAAAAAAAAGTCTAAAATTATCTAATTCTTTAATTACTTACAAAAAATTATCCCTTAAATTTATTTTAATTTTTTTTTCTAATTTAATAATACTGAATTATTTAACTAAAGTTATATTTGTAATTTTTCTTTTAAATGTGTGTGCCAAAATCACTAACAGTGAATTAAAGATATAGTGTTATAGACTTATATTAAGAGACACATCTTAAGTGATAATATAAGAGTCTTACTTGACATTTACTAGTGAAATATATATATATATATATATATGGGATAATATCATAAAGCTCCTATGAAATTTACATTAATATCACTTAATACTTCGAATTTTTAAAAATATTATTTACTTCCCATCTCATGTCATTGGGTCCCATTATGAGTAGTAAAATGTATTAAATGACATTTATACCTTGGGTACTTTAGCCATATTACAAAAGGATAATTTTAAAAAGCTCTTCTGAGATTTTTAACAATTTTCACTCAATAACATTTAGTTTTCTAATAATTTTTTGTCGACTTATTTACAAAAATATGTACTAGTTTTCTAACAATTTTTTGTCAACTTATTTACAAAAATATGTACTTACATTACATTATTTATTTCTATATATTCTAGCAAAAACTTTACCACGTACCAGCACACACTTATTATAATAAAATGAGTAGTATTAGTATTTTGTTTGGGAGAATCCCAAGCTCGTAAAAAAAAAAAAAAAGTATTCTCTTGATAAATTTCTGGGACTACTAATTTATGGAAATATTGTAAATTTTTACTTCTAATTTTGAATAAAAAATTTTTAGAATACATAAAACACATCATATAATATACTAATAAATAAATGTGACTAGTACAATTTTGTTTGAAAATCAAAAATTCAAAATTGAAAATGTATTTTTTAATTTTTTGATAAATTTATTTTTAAAAAAGTGGGGTTATGTAATGTGCTTGTGTTGAACAAAAATTTGAAACATGCAAAAATCCACCATATATTATACAAACAAATATGATTTGTATTTATTTGAAAATCACAAACTCATAAAATAAAACTAAATGAAGTTTTTGATAAAGATTTTTGTGAACTTATTGACTAATAATTAGGAACGTATTAATGTGCTTGTATGTTGCGGTTTAAACAAAAATCTAGAACATATAGATATACACTGTATATTAATTATAAAAATATGTTGGTTATTTTGTGTGTAAAATCACTAACTTATAAATTGAAAAATAATTAAAATATACTTTTTGATGTTAATTGGTGGAGGACACGAAAAGTTATTACCCAATATTATTTGTTAATGATTATTTTACACCCTCACTTTTTTCCTTTTCTTCAACAATTTTAATCAATAAAAACTTTGTACTAGGGGTAAAAATGGAATAAAAATATTCTTTCTCTAGTTAAATCAATTTTTTTAAGGGAATGAGTTGACAATGTTACAAAAAAATTCGAATTAGGGGAGGTAAGTTATATTTTTTAAAGTTCAAGGGTACTAAGTGATATTAGTATAAATTTTAGAGTAAATTTTTCATGCACAGTTGGTGTACAAAATTTTTACACTATCAAGTTTAGATGTATGCCACATATACATTGTTCAAATTTTAAAAGTTATTTTTACACATATAACATGCATCTAAATTTGATGGTGTAAAATTTTTTATATACAAACGATATATAAAAATTTACTATATATATAGAGAGAGAGGTTGGGGAGAGAGATATTTTAGGAGTCACATAAATATCACGTCTATGGCATTAGAATGCTGTCTTGAAATTCTCCGTATTATTTTTCACTTTAAAGTTATTTTTCACTTTAAAGTAAATCAGAAGGGTTTGTTCTGACTAATTAAAATTTGTCACATAATTATTTTAACACTGCCTCTTGTAATTAGAAGACTCCAAACCATCTATAATTCTTTCGTAAAAATATATAACTGTTCTGAAAAAATTATAATCACATCTCTTCTCCATCATAAAATAAAAAGATTCAAAAAATTAAATTTCAATTAAATTAATAATGCGTGAAACACATCTAACTATATCAAAACAAAGTTTTGTCATCCTTAACCTAATAAACATTTTTCAGTTTTTTTTTCCCTTTGTATCTATTTGTTATGTGCTGTACTCCTACTTTTCTTTGACCAAAAAATGTGACGAAAAAAATATTGTTATCCATAGACACCGGAAGAAAATTAAGCAGAGAGCAATATGGATCGAGACTTATCGAAAAGTATACGACGTTAGAATATTACCCGGATACATATAGTTGACGGGATCTAGAAAATGCAGTACAGTACGTGAGAGGATCCTTCCCTAACTAAAAATCTTTTAGGGAATTATTTTCTTAATTTTAAAAATTTATAAAATTTTTAAAAATAGTGTTATACTGTAGAAATATTTAAAATATAAGAGAATGGTTTCTTAAAAGAGATTATAAAATTTTCATATAAATATGGGCTAATTCCATTTTGTATCTCTCAATTTATATTTAAATCTTACTTTACATCATAATTTTAGTGTTAGACACTTAACACCACAATTCTCAAATTTATCCCATTTGAATCTATTTTTTAACAATACCATCATTGAAGTTAATGAAATTTTTACTCTTACACCCGAAATATGATAGTAACATTGTTTTGAATCTATTGCGAACACAAAAATATTCCATTAATTATGGTGAAGTGTTAAAATTTGGATCAAAGTGTGACGGATTTGAGAGTGGCTATAGTAGTGCAAAGTGTTACTAAATTTAGAAGTGTAAAATAAGAATTGAATATAAGTTCAGGTGTGCGAATTAGTCTTTGTTACTCTGAAAATAGGCATTTCTTCCACATTATTAATCACGTCTAGATCTGGCAATTAGCAAGAGCAAGTAAAAAGTTCAAGGTGTACTAAAGTAATTTCTGTGTAAAAGAAAACTACAAAGCTCTTGATTTTCAGAAATTTAATCAAGACTCACTATTTATTACTTTTCCAACCCCATCCATATTAATGTATCTAAAATGGCAAAAAAAAAAAAAACAGAAGCAAAAATCAACCTTACCACCACCGAGCATGTAGAGTACTGAAAGGGTTAAAAATAGGTACTCCGTAATACAAAATCTTTACTTAGTATAATTGGATCAATCAAAAATAAAAATTACTTATTTTTAGTCGGTCCACTATTAATAACTTTATAAATACGGAACGACTAACACAACGGTCGGAAAAATATATGAAAGAGTCGTGCGACATGAATTTGAGGCACTATAATGTTGGTAGGTCATGTTGCATTTACTCCAAACAATTCACCTAATCATATACATGTAAGAAACAGACGAAGACTTGGCCGTAGTTGTGCTGCATGGAGCTGAATATTCTTCTGAGTTCTAACTAAATACTTGGAAGTTAGCAACCATGCACATGCAAAACACGTACGGCTCCAATCGATGCACCTCAAATCTGATTACTACCTATTTAGAGCTAAAACTAATGCAAATTCCATCTTATTTACTAATACGACAAGGTCAAAGGCAGCTTCACTTTAATGCGTCTAATTACGTCAAATTTTTCTATGCATTTAGGTATATGGTACACTTAGACATCTGTGTCTCATAGTGGATCCTTTTATGGGTCTCACACATTTTGCAAGTTAATACACGAAAAACTTTATTATAAAAAAGTTAATCTATCAAGTGATATTTCTAAATTAATGTGATTCTAAAATTTTAAATAATAATTTATAAATTTATTTTATTTTTAAATTCATTATTTTAAATAATAAAATTTCATCTTGACATGATACTTGATAGAATTTTCTCGTAATAAAATTTTTTCCTGATATATTTTATATTTTAATGCACACGAGAATTTACTTCCAATTACTCGTCATTCCAATCCAAAAGTGGAAAAATTCTCCAAGCTAAACATATATGGCCCGGCCCAGTTCTGGAAGCCGACTTTGCTGACATCTACATACCTACTCCAGCCAATTTGCTTGCCTTTTGCTGCATATAAATACCATACCCTCGAGGGTACAAGCCACAAGTATCCAGCTAGTATATACACCAAATTTCAAATACTTTCTTGAGCTCCAAGAAAAATGGAGATTCTTGATAACCTTAACAAAATCTCTATCTTTTTCTTTCTTTTGCTAGCCACATCTACAACTTTGGTTTTAAGCCAAGGAACTCGAGTTGGGTTCTATGCAACGTCGTGCCCGCGAGCTGAATCCATTGTTCAATCCACGGTTATAAGATCACATTTTCAGTCCAACCCCAAAATTGCTCCGGGGTTGCTTAGAATGCACTTCCATGACTGCTTTGTCCAGGGCTGCGATGGTTCTATCCTCATTGACGGTGCAGGCACCGAAAAAACTGCTGGACCTAACCTTCTTTTAAGAGGGTATGAAGTAATTGACGATGCCAAGACTCAACTTGAACAGGCATGCCCTGGTGTTGTTTCTTGTGCTGACATTCTTGCTCTGGCTGCTCGTGACTCCGTTGTACTGGTAAGTGTAACACCTCGGGTCTATACTGATTTAATAATTTTTGTACTTATATTATTCGATCAAGATATTATAAACGAGTTATTAGTAATATTATATACTACAATACTAATCATTTTTGCCTCCAATTTTGGACGTGGGACTCGGCGTTACAATAACTTCGTGTCATATAGCATTAAACTTTCTTGACACTATTTCATGTATATATGTGTATTTGGGTAATTATACATGGGAAATTTAGTGTGTAATACAGTCGTATGGGAGTTCATGCAGACCAATGGACCGAGCTGGCCTGTGCCAACCGGACGTAGAGATGGCCGAGTTTCGTTAGAATCTAATACTGCTAACTTACCACGGTTTCAAGACTCGGTTGATGTTCAAAAGCGGAAGTTTTCTGATAAAGGCCTCAATACACAAGATCTCGTAGCCCTTGTTGGTAAGTATTGTATTTGTATAATGTTCTAGACTATGAATGGATCTGTATATACGTACCTTGTCTTTATGTTCATTTTACTTTTCGTGCATGATTGTTATGCATTAAAAGGTTCTCCAAAAGTTGCATTTTCAAAATCAATTGCAAGCACGTTTGACCCTGGTGGACCTAGCTTTAGATAATCATACTATGTCTGTCACCAAAATCTTGGATGGACCAAGTATGTATACAATCTAGACATTTGTGTGGGATTGATTCACAAGTTTAGTTGACATTGATATAATCTATTGTAGGAATTTATCTTGGTTACCAATTCTGCCATCTACAAATCTTGTAACTAAAAGTCGTCTTTTGCCCATGATGACTCCTATTGTAGACTAAAGTTTTGAATAATTTTGTCTTTCCAAATAGTACTGGAGACAATACTTAATGAATTATATCACGATGATACATACATACTAAATGTTTAAACAAGAATAGATTTTGAAATTTACGTATGAGATATAACTAAATTTGTGTGAAGAATGAAGATTTAAATGCAGAACGTTGGTATATTGACACATATATAGCTAATTACTTGAATAATACTCAATGTTTAGGGGGGCACACCATTGGAACCGCAGCTTGCCAATTCTTCCAATACAGAATGTACAATTTCAATTCCAGCGTGACCGTCGATCCCTCTATCAATCCAGCATTCCTTTCACAACTTCAGTCACTCTGTCCATCGGACGGTGATGCTTCGAAGCGTGTGGCCTTAGACACCGGCAGCGAAAATAGGTTCGACAGCTCCTTCTTCGAAAATCTTCAGAATGGCCGGGGAATCCATGTAGAATCCGATCAAATGTTGTGGACGGATTCCTCCACCAGAAGTGTTGTTCAGCAATTCTTGGGAATCAGAGGATTTCTTGGGTTGACATTTAGTATCGAGTTCACGAGGTCGATGGTGAAGATGAGTAATATTGAAGTCAAGACTGGCACTGATGGTGAAATTCGTACAGTTTGCTCTGCTATTAATTGATGAATTGATGAGCAAATCTTATGACTTAATTTGTAGCTCTATTGTCATTTTGTTATTGATCGGCACACATCTAAAATTGTACGAGTAATGATATGTATCACCAAACTATAACGACAATATATGCCATACGATTTCATCTATGTTTATTTGGAAATTTTTATATGATAATAATTTTTTTGGAAATTAATTGAATAACAAGATTTTTTGTTTTTCGAAGACTTTTTTAAGGGATTTGGATTCACATTTGGCAACATCTTTTAGTTCTTTAATTTACATTTTCATCTTATCTTCTTGTTACTGAAAAAAACTCCGGATAACAATTTAGTATAATAAAAAACGAAAACAAAAAATTTATGTATATACTATCCTAATTTAACTCAAAAAACGTCCAGACATCTAGCAAACATGATTGATACATTGCTTTTCTTTTTTCATTTTTCAATATTAAAACTAGAGAAAAAAAACTCTCAAGTCAAAAAACTACTGCCACGACAAACTTCATACCTACTTAATTCGAGAGAGTTGAAAAAGACTTTAATTTTTGGAGTTTCTGCAACAACTTCATCTAGAGAAGCAAAACTAAAAGTAATTAATAAAATCTTACACGAATTTCATTTCGTATGACAATATTTAAAACGTCCACTATAAAATAAGTAGTTTCTTTTTCTTTCTTTTTTTTTCTTTTTTTTTTTTGGTTCTTTTTCGATACATATAAACTACATAATTTTAGACTCCATTATTTACCTCCAACTATTGGAGTTTAAACTTCTTTATCAAACATACTTTCACCGTATAAATTAATTATGTATGAGTTGGTTTTTTATCGCCAATTTTATTGGAAAATAAAAACAAAGCTTACTACTCTAAACCGTTAATGGAGTCTTTTTTTAGTAACAATGAAAGAAGATGACAAGTAAATTAAGGAATAAAAAAAGATGTTAGATTGGAGTAGTAATTTTCCTACATAAAATCTTCCAAATATGAATCCTTTCAAATACTTTTCCCAAAAATAAAAAATCCTAATATTCAATTTTCAAAAAATCATTATGATATGAGAATTTTTAAATAAGCATAGACAAGATGATGTGACATTGTCCACCTATGTGGTGATAATTTGGTGATACATATCATTATTCAAACTGTATTGATATATGTTTTAATTAGAAAGTTTATACTATAATTTATAAGGCGCAATGATAAAGTAGCGTTACGAATCTTCTGTCTTCAGTTAAGAAAAAACAATGTATTCATCAAGAATAAAAGAATATATATTGTGTTTTATTTCTACCTCATTTAGTTTTTTCGTTGTACTATTTGTTTTCATATCTAAATATAGACAAAAGAAAACAGTGTTGCTGGGTTGTTAAAGGACTGATACACGTTCAATCAACAAAATTTTCCTGATCTTATTGAAGTATAGAAAATAGAAAGATTACATATGCTAATCTTCCAACAAATTACAACTTTTTTAAATGCTTATCTTTTATTTTTAAATTTTAGTTTGACCCGATCTCTTAAATTTTAGACAACATAAAGAAAAATAAGAAGGCAAAAGACTGTAACTTATAGACATTCGGTAATACTTATCAAATATGTATAATCACTAGACACTATCCCATTAAAAATAAAAAACTCATCCAATGGTATTATAACTAATGTATTATTAGATATTTGTAACTTTTAGAATCACTAGTCTCTGTAGTCTTACCACTACCCAAAAAATAAAAACTCTTCTTATAAGTAGTGTCCATAACTTTAAAAATTGCAGTTGTAGGTGTCAATGTATTAATATAATTGAAATTCTTACATTGCTATCTTGGGGTAATATCCTAATTAATGATTGTATCATGTCATCTTTCTTAGGCCAAAAGTTAGGAATAAAATTATGACAAATCATTCCAAGCCCTCCCATCCTACATATACAAATAGTGTGTCACCTAAGCGTATAACATATACTCTTAGAAACTCTGTATAGGTTCCAAGAGTTCCCTACATTCTCCATCAAGTCTTTATAATCCTTCAAGTCTTACATCTAATCCTTCAAGTCTTACATCTAATCCTTCAAGTCTTCTATATCATCAAATGTTTTTCAAATCTTCCATATCAAGGTGGAAGAAGTCAAAGCTTCAAAGTTTTTCAAATCTTCCATATCAATGTGGATGAAGTCAAAGGAAGAAGTTTTTCAAATCTTCCATATCAAGATGGAAGAAGTCAAAGCTTCAAAGTTTGGTTCATCAAGTTGTGAGGCTCTCGATCAACTCTAAATTCGGAATTAAGCTGTGAGGCTCTTGATCAACTCTAAATTCGGAATTAAGTAGTGAGGCTTCTATCAACTCCAAATTCAAGATCAAACTGTTGATGTTCTCAATTAACTCTAAATTCGAGATCAAGCGCCAGACCCTATATAGCTCTAAATTTAGGATCAAGCAGCGAGGCTCTCGATCAACTCCAAATCCAAATTCGAGATCAAATTGTTGACGCCCTCAATTAACTCTAAGATTGGGATCAAGCGCATGAGACCCTTGATTAACTCCAAATTCGAGATCAAACTGTTGATGCCTTCGATCAACTCTAAATTCGGGATCAAGTAGTGAGGTTCTCGATCAACTCTAAATTCGAGATCAAACTGTTGATGCCTTCGATCAACTCTAAATTCGGGATCAAAATTTGAGATGTGAGGCTCTTGATCAACCCTAAATTCGAGATCAAATTGTCAAACTCTCGATCAAGTCGTGAAGCTTCAACAATTGAAGAGAAGAATTGGAGGAGAACCTAGAGATTGTAATTCATGCTTTTCTAATATAAATAAATTATATTTTTTGTTATTTTTGTTGTTTGTTATTTTTTGTAAATTTGTTTGAAATTTATTTGCGCACAATTGCCTGTGATGTTACTACTACTCATTAAATTATAGCATTACAACTACTCATTAAATTATAGCATTACAAATAGGATGATTTTTAAAATTATACACACTAATTATAACTTCAATCAAAAAGGTTTTATTTAAATGTATGAGTATCGCAAATTAGGAATGGAGTTAATCTAAAATTTAGAAATGATGAGTTTGTAACCTATTGGATAAGTCTTCCTATTTTCCTTAAAACTTGGCTGAGAGCTGTCGTGCATTTTCGCTTGGGATCTCGCATTAATAAAGGTCTATAAAGCCATGCATCCAAGAGAAAATGGGGTTGAATATGTTGAAGAAAACAAATATTCTAATGACATGAAGCTTTTTAATGCACAGAATATAAATCCACACTTTTTTTTTCCCTTTGTGCATGCACACGTTGATGTATTGTCTGAAAGATGCTAAACCGGGATAATTCCACTACAACTGTAGAGGAAAGTTTAGTTGCCACATTATTAATGTTTTTCAATCACTTTTTGACACCACTAAATTGGTGCAAAAATTAGGAATATAAACTGATGTTAATCCATAACAAAAAAAATAAAAATAAAAATTATACACATGTCACGTTCTAGTGGCTGAAAATTGATCCCCTCGATAACTCAATTTATTTTTTTTATTGGAATTGATACTATTGCTGCCACTTGTAACTTGTGATATTGCAATTTATTCGGTATAATCGGTATTTGTTAGAACAAGAATTCTTTTATTCCCGCCTACCAAATGAAAAGTATAGAATATTAGTATTTTTTTCCATCATTAGAGGACCCATGATTCTCACTATGAAAAGTATAGAATATAAACTCACATCCGAAGTTCCTAACTAATATTCCAACACATATCTTGAGTTCCAGGAATCCTACACTTAAATTTGAAGAGATATACCCATCAAATAGGTTATCACTTGCTTCTACAAACAGCAGACGGTGAAAATTAGGTGATAAGATAATGTTACGTTTATTAGTCATAAAATTGAGTTATTAACAGATATAGTGGTATAAATGAACGTATAAATGAATATATATAAGGTAGACACTCTAATATTCAAATTTGTTTAATTATTTTAACGAGCTAAAATATTGTTTAAATTTGACTTATTTATCTTTCGAGTCAAATTCAAATGAATTTTTATTGAGTCGAACTCGAATCAAGTTCGAACAGTTTGAAACTTTTATCTTATCGAGCCGATTACAAAAAATTAACTAATACTAAATTATGTTTAATTTTAGTTTAATTATTGACAAAACTAAAATTAAACAAACTCTTACCGAACCAAAATTAATACTAATATTGAGTTGATTAAGTCTATTTACGGCCCTAAACAGATAGGGGAAAAGTGGATTTTTTTTTTCCTTTTGGACCTAACTGGTGGTGTGGATGTCTAGTTTACTAAGCACAACAACTGCGCACCAATCTGCCTTCTCCACCACTACCTTAAAATACCTATTCTATCTTGTTTTTCTGGTGGATTTTAAAATTAGTTGCAATATAAGAATAGTTTAGGATAAAATTGTTGCATAATCTAATCAAACACTGAACAACAAACAATGAACAATCAGAATAATAACGTCGTAGTGGCACCTAAGAAAAAAGTAGTAACATCGTAGTGGGTGGGGGCGGCAGAACATCTGACATAATATGAGTCATATGACTAAGCATAAAATCGCTAAATATGCTCAAACAACAAGATATTCTATATTCTCGCATCATCCTAAGTCGTGAACGAATTTTTCGACGCCACGAGGCCTAGTGAAAATAAAAAGGACATGAGCGAAAACTACAAACGTGAGGATATATGATATATGTTAAAAATTTCGACATTCCTCGTTTGAGATTGTGGTTCCGATCATCATTCTAAGCAAAAATTCTTTATTACTTACTTCGTATTATAAAGTGAATATTTTAAATTGTTGAATGATTAAAAAATTATCTCAATAGTTATCAATATTATTCACTCTGTATTGCGGAGTCTTATCTTAGAATAATTAAGATTTTTTTATTTTTTTTTTAAACCCACCTACTACTCTATCCGTCTAATAACTAGAATTCATAACTAACATGTTATCGAAAAAAAAATTTACACTTAAAGTACACTTCGTCGTCAATTAAGACGTAATTCATTCTTAGTTATTTGTTCAGTAACAAATAAAACTAACCTCACATTCCATGAATGACCTTTTAATGCAAGATCACCGAATGCAAGCACATGTACTTGAGGATGGATAATTGTCTTCCTCAAATTTTTAAAAATCGTAAAATAGTCTAAATTTTTTTAGATTTTTCATGATTCTTTTGCAGTTGTCTCTTTAAATTTCTTAAAATTAGTTTCTTTCTACGTATTGCTATCTAAAAATTTAAAATACTATGCTGAATTGACCTCTATCACAAAATACTTATATATCTTTCATATACAAAATACTACTATGTTACTTGATCATAAAAAGTATTCAGAATAAAAATTATCATAGTTGAATATTTATTATAATAAAAATTTACTTTATCGTAATTAAATTTTTAATTTCATTTATATTTATCATTAACATTATTTTTGCTTTTATTATATATATATATATATATATATCTCAAAAAAAATTTACTCGCACTAATCATGGATTCTGACTTCGCCCGGACATAAGTGCTAATTAATTTGTTTCAATATGGTTACATGCATAAAAGATAAATAAGAACAGTATGGTTATCGAAGGTGGAGGGCTGGGAATGGAATAGAATAGAATAGAATAGAATAAGAATAATAAAAGGGCATCACTTTTTTCCACTTTCGCTTCAAGGACTATTGACCCAATTAATTACGTAATAGGCATATAAATTAAAGAATATTTCCAGTTAGATGAGAGGACGAAGAGATAAATTCTATATGCTCAAGGATTCGATAAGAGGACGAAGAGATAAATCATATATATGCACAAGGATTCTTATAATAATTGTTGCATGCAAGTATAAATAGGCCCCCTTCAGTGCCAATACCACCACAGTTCAATCAGTTTCGGAGCTAGCTAGCTACGTACATTCTGTATCTGAGGCAAGCAGGTAATTAATTATAGTTTTTATGTTATTTTTCTTACAATTGTTTTTTGAAAAAAAATAAATGTTTCATGCATATATATTTCGGTTTTGGTATAGAATCTTTCGTTTCACATCATTTAATGAACGGTCAAGATTAAATAATGTAATTTTAATAGAATAATTTTGACAATTCACTGAATAGTATGACAATAAATAAAACAAGAAGTGATACAGAAAATGAATAATACGTTTCATTCATTCAAATTTTAAGTAAGATTTCGTAAAATTAGAACAATATTAATTGATTTAGGTGGAATTTTTTTTGCAGCTGATTTTGATATACAATGGAAGGTGTAGGTGTAGAGAGGTCCTACAACGGAGCCAAGTACGAGTGCTTACTCTTCGGTAAGATCTAAGCTTCCACCATAGATTTTGACATCATAATCGAGAAAAACTCTTTTTAACTTGGCGTTCGTTAATCCTGCTTACAATATAAAATAAACATTATATATCATTAAATATTAATAAAGAATAAAAATTATCATTTTTAATTATTATAATGACTATGAAATTCACTCCGAAATGACCAAGCTTACCACTTGAAAGTTGGAACATAGTATGATTTATGTTGTTTTGAATCTTATTTATTTTCAGATATGGATGATACATTGTATCCCATGAGCACGGGTCTTAACATGGCTTGTCGCAAGAATATTGAAGGTCCGGTTTCCAAAACTCCCTCTATTCATGAATGTCTATTTATGTTTTTTTAATACTTAGTAGTATAAAATTTTTATGAATAAAAAGTCTCAAGTAAATGAATAAAAGAGTAGTGAATGACTATGTATCTTATGTGGGTTCTGTTACACGATAGAATTCATGTTGCATCGCCTGGGAATTGAAGAAACTGAAGTTCCAAGGATGTGTTTGGAGTTGTACAGGGAATATGGAACAACAATGGCCGGTCTTAAGGTATAATAAAATTAAATTATTAAATAAGCATATATAGTTAATTGCGAATTTATTTAAGTATTAACTACTAGTGCTTCTACTTGTTACATTATATAATTAATGTTGTAACACTATACAACAACCGATTTTGTAATTTCTTTGATTGTCATGTGTTGCAGGATCTTGGCTATGAATTTGATGACGATGAGTTTCATGCTTATGTTCATGGGAAATTGCCATACGAAGCACTAAAACCTGATCCATTGTTAAGGAACCTTCTACTTTCCATGCCACAGCGCAAAATAGTATGTCAAAATCTTTGATACTAACACTTGTTTGTTTTACATAGCTCGAATATAACAACAACAACATTACATGGTTTTTTCATTAATTTCTAAACACATATATATAATAGTAATGGTTGGAGGATTTTTTGTCTCACATCTTATCTCATTCTCTATCACACTATTTAATGAACTATCAAAATTCTGTAGAGTAATTTTAATAGAATACGTTTCATCTTGATAGTTCATTTGATAGTGAGATAGAAGATCTTTATTGATAACAATGCTTGTGGGGGGAAAAAGAAAATAATACTAATGTGTGATTGGTTTGTGGTGGGCTTAATCAGATTTTCACCAACGCTGACAAAGCACATGCAGCTCAAGTCCTGAGTAGGCTGGGTTTGGAAGATTGTTTTGAAGGTGTGATGTGCTTTGAAACACTCAACCCACAACAACAACCACCAGTGGCTTCATCTGTTGAACATCCAAATGAAGAAGCTAATGAGACAGAAAACAATAATGAGATTCAGAAAATGAAGCACCAAATTCTCTGTAAACCTTCTCTAGCAGCAATGCAGGCTGCTATTCGCATTGCAAATGTTGATCCAAACAAAACAGTAAGTTCTGAAACTTACTATTACTAATCGATTTTTCGTTAGTCTTAGCCAAATGTTACATTGAAGTTCATTTCTTGGTAGAGCAACAATCAATTCACGGATTATTTTTCCATCTTTCTCAGATTTTCTTCGATGACAGTACTCGAAATATTGCCTCTGCAAAACTAGCCGAACTTCACACCGTAATTGTAAATTTCTACACTAGCCTTGCTTGTTTCATCTTTTCAATTCTCCATATAAGTAGATTCAAGGAAACTGATGATACAAAGAATGATGCATTAATGACAAATTGACATGTGACTGGTTTATATGACATGTAATAAATTCTTTAAAGACAATTATGTTTATTTGCCTAGATCGGTTTCGACCTTGAGGCTTGAGGGACCGATCAGGTGCCTCGATCCTTGATAGGCTGACCAACCATATCGGTCAGTTGGAGGCCTCAGAGTCCGGTCAAGTATCCGATCAGATTTAAAGGTCAGGATACCGGTGAAATTTAATAAATAGAGACTTATTGTAAAGGGTCGAGCAATATATAATAATAGAAAGGAAAAAAAAAAAAAAAAAACTTTGGCACTCATTTTTTCTAATCGAAAACTTTACTCATCAGAAACCAAGCGAACTTTGGAGTTGGATTAGACAGCCTATTCTACTGCAATGGAATGTAATTATGTGAGCTTATCGAGCAGGTGGGGAGCTCTAATCTTGTACCTGGCGCGGACCATGCATTGAATAGCATCCACAACATCAAAGAAGCCCTGCCTCAGATATGGGAAGGTGATGAAGAGCATCTGGACCAAGTCATCCAACCCAATGTGGAAACTGTAGAAGTCCTCGCATAGGAATATAAATTCATATATATATAGGATATTACTCCATCAGTTAGCATATAAATGTATGGAAGTTGTTGGCTTGTAAAGAAGATTACATGTAATATTGTGATCCTGATAAGTAAAAAACTACTAATAAACTTATGCAGATTCCTGCTTTTAACTTCACATTGCACAAATTCTTGCAAAGAGTTTCATTGATAAAGCAAGGTTAAATAAAAACTCTAATAATCAGGCAAGTATAAGAAATTAGAAATCAACAATCAGAAACCAAAGTGTGAATAGCAATATCCAGTGATAATCATAACCCCAAGATAATGGTAGACAATATGCATCAAATAACTGAGTCATCAGGGTGTATGCAGGAACAAAAAATTGGCTAACAGATGCACCATAAAAAACAGAAAAATATTTGTCAGCTAAGCCTAACAAAATCTTTGTTCGGATAAAGTTAGATGTATTCTATGTATCACCAATTTAATTGACATTTGATTTTCTTGAATCTCTTTATTTTACGGGAGGAGAAAAAAAATGTAGGATTACAATTTTTTGGAACGTTTATAGATGGGTTGGGTTTTTCTGATTATAAGAAATGGAATTAAAATAATTACATGACAAATTTTGATTGATCATCTGAATAAACCTTTTATTATCAGGCATCCTAATTTGCTTTAAACTGCATAAAAAAATGTGCAGCAAGTGCAAGTTTTGAACCTATAACTATTACTATCGTCATTGGTTAATTTGATTGTAGTTGAAGATCTAAAATCTACTGCCCGTTAAGAACAGTGGATGCGTCACCTATAAGATCTCAAGAGAGTGCATAGATGAACCATCCAAATTCGACCACATAAAAAAAATTAAATGTTAGCTTTAATCATTTACTGAGTCCAAGTTTCATCTCTGCACAAATGCATCATTGCCAAACGATAACATGTCTGCCAATGTAGTACTCAATCAAGCAATAAGAGAATGCGTCAAGAATAGAGCCATGAATCTGAAATTTGGAAATATATAAATACAGTAATTGGAAAAGATTAAGACTTTCATCAAATCCAAATATAAGCAATCTGAACACATCCATATCAAACTATAATGATACATAACCTCTAGGCCAAGTACCACTTCAAACAAACAAGCTACTTATACATGCATAACTTCTTTTTTTATCCAATCGATGAGGTTAAAATATATAAATCATTATAACTATACTTCAATTGTTCAATGGGCAACTGTCCCTAAGTCAGACTTGACCTCAAATGGCAGCCAAGTTGGAAAGCTATGCTTTTAATGTTGGAAAATATTTAGATGGATCTAATCTTTAATTCTATTTACATAGATCTTGTGGATTAAATTTTAAAAAATCTTGCTTACATCAACTGATATCATGGATTCTCTAAAATTTAATCCACACCGTAGAATCCACAATTGAGGTCAAAAATCGGATCTATTTAAGTATTTGCCTTCAATGTTTATAGCAAATTTTGTTAAAGTATATCCAAGACTATTTCCTTTTCTTTTGATGAAAGAGAACAACACAAATTATACTCTGTTTTTAGTCTCCTGTTCATATCCTTAAACGCAGTCGAAAACAGCTTGTTATTGAGGTCCCCTGAGATCATTTGATCTATAACCACTTTATAATTCGACTGAATCTCTATCTTCCTCCACTCTTCTTCAGAAGTTCCGACAAGGGCCATTCTAATTTGTCAAAGCCTCTTCTTGCAAAGGGCTTCCACTGGAACTAGCTGGGAAAGCCCGAGAAGATAACAGCTTCCCTTCCCAATCACCTGTCACTACTCCCCATCCAGCTTTATTACTTTCCTGCTTCATTGCTGTATATNTCATCAGTGTTAACAGTGGCGGAGATAGGGTGGGCGCAACTGCTCCCAACTAAAATTATAAAAATACACTAGAATTTTAAAAACTTTAAATTTTATCCCCATTAGTTTGAATAAATTATAACATGCAATGTTTTTCTTGGTCATTGAAGTTTAAGTACTACCTCGTAACTACTATATGTAATTAATTTCTAATGTTTATTTTAGAGTTGAGATTTGAAATTAAATATAACTATCAATAACACTAAATACAAGTGTAAAATAATTACGACGTAAGAGTTATTTTTAATCTTATTTTTACCCATTTATTATTATTCTGTACTTTTCTATTTTTGATTTTATCTTTGATTCTAATAGACAAAACTGAAGTAATCTAATTTTCATTTATTTATAAGTTATGAATGAAGAAAATAAAATGTGCGCTCATTCTGTTGTTTTAGTTTATATAATTTTCAATTAATAAAATGAAATTGCTAAACTATTTTTTATTTTTATTTTGTTTTAATCGTAATTTGTACGTGCTAAGAAATATATTCTTAATTGAAATATAACATGTGAATTATGGTCTGTATTTTGACTAGTTCATTGAAATTTCAATTCAACATATTTATTTTAAGTTTATTTAGGTATTTTTTCATTCATAAATTTCTAATTTGTTTAGCTACTTGTTATACAATTTTGAAAAGTTATAGTTATTTGTTTTGAAAAGACATTTTGGGCAATGGATTGTAATTGACAATTACAAATAAAGAGTCATTTAATACCTAAGATGTAAAAAATTAAAATAATTAGAGTAAGTAAACCGACAAAAATTATAGTAAAGAAAGACATGACTCAAATAATGAGTTTTGTGGTACAATTTTGTAAACTTTATAATCTATTAATATGTAAACTACTATATTAGAAATATAAATGTAAAATTTTTACGCTATTTCAAACAAAATAAATATCCAAATTATATGATATTTGACACCACTAAAAAACATTTCTGGCTACACCCCTGAGTGTTAATCTAATTTATAACTCTCACTGCTGGTTTCTCTAACTCCAACTTGTCACACTTTTGTTTTCCCCAACTTTTCCTATTCTACCCTTCCTTAAGGAGGCCTTTTGATATTTAAGCCATTCTGACACTGATTTGTTGTTACACTTGATATGTCACGCCCCAAAAATACACATCTGATGTTAGGTAATTTTGATTGGCACACCGGTCCAAAGCGCAAGACACAAACGAACGGAGCAACAAACTTAACCGCAATGTAATAGAACCATCAAACCATTTCTTAACTATAAAACCGAATAAGTTCATTTTTACACAAAAATACGAATTACAAAATTCCTTCTTAGTACAAAAGATGCTACAACAAAAACAAAGTTCATCAATACAAAACCTATCTAATACACTACCCCTCTCCAAACAAAAGAGAAGTTTGGAAGATTATCCGCAGAGTCCTACCAGTAATGTGGAATCTGGAGACAATCTAAAAGCTGCTAATGCGTCTAGAGAGTAACATCTAGATGTGTATAAGAGACAGGAATAGCATTGTTCAAGCATATTCTAAATAAAATGTTTAAGTTAAAAGCTCTTCAAATGGGGCCAAGCATTTCGATAAAAGAAAACATAAAGATAATAACATTTGCGAAAACCATAGTCATGAAGCAGTTTCTAAAA
Source organism: Cinchona pubescens (assembly GCA_025175665.1). Classification (NCBI taxonomy): domain Eukaryota; kingdom Viridiplantae; phylum Streptophyta; class Magnoliopsida; order Gentianales; family Rubiaceae; genus Cinchona; species Cinchona pubescens. The sequence goes on along the minus strand of JANKKI010000059.1, from coordinate 3,370,627 downwards.
TGTCTCATGCCATTTAAAAGTCAATAAACTATAATCATAAGTAGTTTCTAAAATGTATCATGCCATTTAAACGTCAGGCATGTCCAAAACATAGTCAAAAGATCCAATCATTTCAAAATATAGTATGCTAAAGCATAGCGAACAAATACAAGTACAGTTTCAATCCAGAATATAATAAAATAGCTATGAGTATCTTTTAGGCTAAAAGGTTGCCATGCTAAAAGCACCTGGTGCGGTTCTCCACAAATCAAACATTTCCAAACACATCCAAAATTATATACCTAGGTCACCTATGAGCCAAAACAGTCATAAAATACTTTCATATCAAAAGAGTTTGCAAACATATCATTTGATTAACATAAAATAGCTTGGTCCCGATTTCATATGTAATAATTCCAAAACTTGGTAAAAGTGCAGTTCCAAACATCATACACATTTTAAAATCCATCCAAACATATTTCGAAAGTCGTTAAACAAAATACAAGTGGAAGAGGGTCTATGTTACCCACCTATCAAAGCAAAAACTGCACAATGATCACTGAACGCGATCGCCGGCGGTAGGTGGCGTGGTACCTAAATCAGATATAAGAGGACTCTTAGAAGAGATGTCTCTTCTAAAGAATGACTTATATCGCGAAACGATAGAAAACGACACCAACAGCTCTTTGGTCAAAAATGACCTTTTCACAATTTCTGACCAACTTCGACAAGCTAAAACCTCAGTCAAAACACTTAGTCCTTAATCCCTCAAATTCTTATTACAGCTCTCTTAGGAGACAAGCTCAGATGTGTATAAGAGACAGTAGCTAGAGATGGACAATCTGATGGCTGGGCTATAATTAGGCTAAGAGCCCTGCCAATAAAATCCAATTCCAAGGTATTCAAGAGACCTTGGTTACAACCCAACTCAAAACAACATATTCAACCAACCAACAAAATCCATTTCTAAGGTATTCAAGGGACCTTGGTTACAACCCAACTCAAAACAACATATTCAACCAACCAACAAAATCCATTTCTAAGGTATTCAAGGGACCTTGGTTACAACCCAACTCAAAACAACATATTCAACCAACCAACAAAATCCATTTCCAAGGTATTCAAGGGACCTTGGTTACAACCCAACTCAAAACAACATATTCAACCAACCAACAAAATCCATTTCCAAGGTATTCAAGGGACCTTGGTTACAACCCAACTCAAAACAACATATTCAACCAACAAAATCCATAAACGGAAAGATTCACCGGCAAGTTCAGCAATAGCCGGGACTATATCAATAGCATTCCACAACAATGGAAAACACCTAAAACCATCAAAAGATCATTAAAGACCCTTTAAACATAACCAATTATCCAAATTATCCTAATTGCGCCAAACTTCCGCTTACTTACAAAATGAAGGGATATCAATTCCACTTGGTTTCAAGTCTCAATTCCTATCCAAACTAACCTTAAAACACTCTTAAAACATCATTATGTGCATAGACATAAGCATTCATAGCATAACACTCTAGGCCACATATGGAAGACAAAACCCTAACTCATAATCTTAAAATTTGTAATCTAGCCATAGAAAGTTGTTAAAAATCAACCCCAATCACTTCCCAACCTCCAAAACACTAAGAACAACCCATAACATACATAAATCAACATATATAAGGCTGCAAAGAGGGTTTATTTTCAGCCCTAAGAATCCTACAAAACTTGAAATTAAAGCTTGGATCATAAAGCCCATAAGCTATAAATGCTAAAATATCATAAAATCTTACCTTCCAAGTGATTCCTACTTGAAATCCAAGAAAATTTTTGGGGGAAAAATGGAGAAGAGAGTTCGGCCAGCAGCTAGAAGAAAATGAAGAAGAAATAACAAGAAGAAGACTTAAAAAGAATGTCCAAAGTTGACTCAAATAGTACCCCATTGACCAAATAGTCTCCAAGTTGACATATTTGGTATCAGGGTCTAATTTTTGCTACACATCTACATCACTTTTCTCCAGGGGATAAAGTACATTTGAGATGTGTATAAGAGACAGGGTGGGGGTTGTGAGGGCTTATACCCATCGAAATCACGTAACTGTCTCTTTTGCCGAATTGAAAAACGAATAAGTTGAAGTACTTTATGACTAAAAATAATATGAAAAATATTTTAAACCAATTAAAATCAAAGAACAAGGCTATTAAAATACTGGGTTTCACATCAGGTTCCTTAACATTTCCATTAAACTGCCTTTTTTTTCTGCTCTTCCAAATCTGCCACAAATACAGGTTCACTGCGAGGATGATTCTTTCCCTTATTTACTATTTTTAGCTCCTATTAATTCTCCTCACCAATGCCCAAAATTGTTTCTCAAATCGTGAAGTCTATCCCAATATATTGCTGCTGTTTTTCAGATATCCTAAGCATATTTGCAAGAAGAAAAAAGAAATGTTCTAAAGATTCCACTTGGTCAGCATAGATTCTACATATAGGAACTCGCTTCCCAGTTTTTCTTTTAATAACTTCGTTAACAGGGAGAACATCATGTTAACATTTCCATAAGAAGTGTTTTAGTTTGTGTTTCATGTTCAAATTCCTGATCAACTTCCAAACATTGTTTCTACTCCCTCATTCTCTATTGTTCCCCTCCCCTCTGCTTTACCCAGTTGCTCTTCCTAACTTTGTTTAGCAACTCCGTAGTCAGACTTTGTTGTGTACTCTCCAGAAACTAGTAATCCCTAGTATATACTATTTCTTCCACTAAAAACATTTAGTGGAATTTTCCTAATCTGCTTCTTGATACATCTTCATCATTAAACTGCTGGTTTATTAATTCCCAATCCCTTGAATGATTTGGTTGACTTCTTGTAAAGGACAGTCTGGTTATTTTCAAGTTGACACTTTGTTGGGGAAAATTTTACTACAAACACAAAAATTGAAAAACAACTTTGAAAACTTTAGTAAGAGTGATCTCTATTCTTAATGTGTTATTTGCCCCCACTATAAATAGTTGTTGAAAGGTTTCAGGCAAAAACAACTTCTAGGAATCACTAAAACCACACCAAGAATACTTACTGAACAATACAAGTATTCTTTCCTTGAACACTCAAGAACAAATATAAGACTAAAATAAGAAGAAAAACTATAAGATCTGATTTTTTTTTTTTTTTTTTTGTGTATTTTATGCCTTTGATGGAGTCTCATGTACATCAAACATTTCACCAAAGGTTATCTTAATTGATTGGCAATTCTAAGAAACTAAATAACAACTCTTAAGATGAATGGAAAAAACTTTTCAGCCATAACTCAAATGTAGATGAAGAAGTGCTACCTTTTCATTTGAATTTGTATCAATTCATCACAAGAGACAGTTGTAAAAGATTTTTTTTTTATTTATTAAAACAAGTCTCATATTAGTTTTTATAAGCTATCGTTGAAAAATGCCAAAAGATACAGTTTAAAACATGATAATTCACATATTTATTTCCAATACACTTTCCCATCAGTACTTGTAGGTAACTATCTGGACTTCTAAATATTTAAGTTTTCCCTGTCCCCTACCCTTCTACTTCTTTCTATCTCCAGCAGTTCTCTTGAACTTAACAAGCTCCTCCAAAACCAGGAATGCGTTTGTTTTGGGACTATTTTCCTTGTAGACAACCTTTAAATATATAACCTTCAATAGTTTGTTTGACTTGGATATCACTCTCCACAGCTACTTGGATAGGAGTGTAGTGTTGAAATCCTGGATGTCTTTGAAGCCCAATCCTCCCTCCATCTTAGTTTTCAATAATTTTCCCAGCTGACTTAGTGCACTCTCTTCTTCCCTTATATAGGATCAGATTGTCCTCACCAGAACCTTGATATGTCTCTACTGATCTCATCACAAAGCCCTTTAGGTAGTCTAAAACATGCCATAGAGTAGGTAGGCATAGCTATCACAATAGATTTTAGGAGCACTTCTTTACTTGCTTAACTAAGGGGTAGCCTTTTCTATCCTTGCAACATTGTAATGATCTTCTATTTTGTATGGTCAAACAGCTGCTTCTTTGACCTTCCATTTACCATTGGTAATCCCCAGTAACTACCTTGCTTTGCATGCTTCATGTTGTGTGGTCTTTGCACAATACTATTTCTGGTTCTTCCTTGAACATTTTTACTAAAGAAAACGAAGGACTTGTCAGTGTTGATGACTTGTCCAGAAGCCTTAGCATATTTTTTGAGGATCCTATTATTTGATCAACCTTATCTGCCTTGGCTTTGCAAAAAAGAAGTGTATTATCTGCACAAAAAAAAAAAAAAAAAAGGTGAGAAAAGACAGGATAGTCCCTAAAAATTTTAGCATAATACCATTAAATTTTTTTTTTTTTTTATCAGTTCAGCTTGTTTTAGGAGATTGGTTAATCCTTTAGCACAAATTAGAAAGAGGTAGCGGAACAGGGGGCCCCTTTGTCTTATGCCCCTAATAGTTTTGAAATACTTTTTCTTTTTCCTATTTAGAATGACAGAGAATGAAACAGAAAATATACATTTGGTAATTCACTTAATCCATATAGGACATAATCCCATTTTATGCATTACTTTAGCATAAAAATTCTACTTTACTCTATCATATACTTTGAACATATTTAACTTTAGAGTCATAAAACCCACCCTACTGACCTCTTATTATTAAGGAACTGAATGTACTCATGACCAATGATATAATTATCTAAGATTTGTTTGCATGAAACAAAGACAGACTGATTAGCACTGATGCAAGAATTAAGCACAGGTTTAAGTTTATTAACAAGGACCTTACTAATAAAATCTATTTCCTCCTCAGAACTACACCATTGACCATCCTCTCTCTGTATCCCCCTACTAAATTGAAATGTTGTTCCTTTTCTTTCTTTCCCTCACAGAGGTATGGAAATAAGCAGTATTCTTTTCCCTTCTTTTAACCACTTTGACTTAGCTTTTTAACTCCAAAAAGTTCCTCCTTCTCATGAACAACCCCCTAACTTCCTTTTAAGCTCTTTGATCTCCTGTTCTCACCCTTCCGTTGTCAACTCCTTGCTCTTTATGTTGTCCTTCAACATCTTTATCTGCTCTTTTTGATTCTGATTAGCACTTCTACTCCATCCTATCTTGCATTTTGATTTTCTAATGAACCTTAAAGAATCTTGATCCTCTGCAATTATTCTGTCAGGCTCCTTTAATGATCTCCTTCACCCCCTACTGTTGGATCCATCTTCTATCAAAAAACAATATTTTTTTCCTCCTGTTTCTAAATGATTGAGTATCTAAGGAAAGCATACTATATGGTCAAAAGGCTCATTTGGTCTCTTTCACCCACTATTGGGTACACAAAACTCTATCTAGCCTTTCTTTGATAAAGCTCCTTATTTTGTCCCCAATTGTTATTCTAGATCCACGGTTCATTTTCAAAGCTTAAATCCACAAGGAGGTTGCTCTGAATAACAGTTTTGAAAGTTTTGAAATTTTTTTTTGATCTTGCTCTCCCACTCTCCCTTCCTCCTCCCCCCATTTCTCAGAGTTAGACACCAAATCATTCATGACCGCTATTATTATCTATCTGTCCCCCCAAAACTGTCTCCTTTGGCTAATAAAGTTCCATTGTGTTTTCTTTGAACTGTCATTAGAGATGGCATAAATTCCCACATACCACCATTGCTGTTGAGTGCCTTTCTCCACCATTTATGCTTCAGTTGTGAAATCAGTGAAGAGAATAACACTTCAGTCTCATTTTTCCACATCAGAGCCAGACCCCCAGTAGTCCCCACACCCACAGGGTTAACCACAATAAGCTCATCAAAGTCCAGCTTCTCTTTATATTATCCAAAACATATATATATATATATATATATATAGATATATATTATTTAGTTTCACATAAAAATATCAAATTTGGGGAGTGGAGCTTTACAGCCTCCTAAGTTGGGGAACTTGTCGAAAAAATTATTTATAATATTATTTAAAATAATTATTATAGTAACTTTTTGAGATGTGATATAATATGAGAAAAAATATGGTCGAAAAGTGTGTTTGAGTAATGATTGCAAAATAATATTACAGAATAATAGAATAGAAAAATAGTTCAAAATGAGCCACTTCCTCTGTTTATTTTGATTGTTATTTTGGGTTGGTGCATAAAAAAAATTATTAAATTGTATTAATTTTACAAAAAAAATAATAATTCAAACTGACCAAATTACCAGTTTATAATAAATTCTTTGACTACATACATAGTACTCATTCTTTATTAATATGATACCAAGGATAAAGTTGAAAAAATTATTTAATAAAATTCCTTGAATGACATATAATTTGAAACACGCAAATTGTTTGAAGTAATAGATAAAATAAGATAATCTGACCAAAGGAGATTATTTAAAAACAACACGACAAATAAAACAAAGGAAAATGATTTATAAAGTAACAATTCAGAATTACTTTCCAAAGCCGGTCATTGGTAAGATTTTATTGAATCATTAACCATTGATTTTAGATATTCAATCAAATTTCGTTTCTTCTCTTCCGAATATGGTTACACATTAGTGAATTTTGTCATTTAGTCACTTTGTATAAATGTACTTTAAAATAAAATAGAGGGATAATGCTTTAATGTTAAGGAAAATATTTAAATAGATTCAATTTTGGACTCCACCTATAAATTTTATATAATCTTACTTACTTATATCAGTTGTGCCATTTATTTTATAGATTTAGGGTACGTTTGGTAAAACTGAAATCTGAATTATGAATTTTGAACACTGAAAATTAAGTATTGAATTCATAAAGTTGTTTAATTAGTAAAGTTGTTTCTGTTTGATAATCAGCTGAATTTGAGTACTGAATTAAAATATTTTACTTCAAATATATTATATATTTTGATGATATATAATAGTGTTGTTTGGATAGTCATTATTCTTGAAATTTTTTTTGTAAAAATACCGTAGCAACTTTTTTGATGTGATATATGTGAGATAAAAAAGGCGAATGGAAAACGTGTGTGAAATGATTACAAAATATTATTCGGAGAAAAGTAAAAATTATTTGCTTTCCAAAGAGCACCAATATATTTTTTTTATAGTAGATTATTTTAATTATTATATTTTTAAAACAAATAAATAATTTATTAATATAGAGTATGTGTGTGAGAGAGGGGTATATGTGTGTGAGGGAGAGATATTACGTATAAGTGTGTGTTTATATGTGAGATAGAATAAATATAATAAGTGCAAGTGTGCATTTTTGTATATGAAAAAGAACATAGTGTGTACAAGTGCGTGTTTGTGTGTTAGAAAAAAATAATATAATGTGTGCAAATGTGTGATTTTGTGCGAGAAAGAAGGAATATAATTTGTTTAACTATGTGTTATGTGTAAGAGAAGGTAGTGTGCAAAACCAGTGTGTGTTTATATGTGAGAGATAATGAATATAGTGTGTGTATTTATGTGTGAGAGAGAATGAATACATGGTGTTCAAGTGTGTGTGAGAGAAAGAAAGAATATTTTTTATGCAAGTGTGTGTCTATGTGTGAGAGAATGAATATAATATGTACAAATTATAATTTTGCTTATGTGTAAGAGAGAATGAATATAGTACGTGTAAATATGTGTTTATGTGTGAGAGATAATGAATATAGTACGTGTAAATATGTGTTTATGTGTGAGAGAGAAGGAATATAGTGTGTTTAGGTGTGAGAGGGAACGAATATAGTATGGACAAATGTGTATTTGTGTGTGTGAGAGAATTAATATAGTACGTACAAGTCTATGTTTATCTTAAAGAGAATGAATATAGTGTATGCAAGTATGCGTAAAAGAGTATACGAATGTGAAATAAAGAAAATTTGGATGAATTTTGTTACACTAATAAAGAATTCAACAAATTAAGTGACAAACTTTTCTTACAAAGTAGAGGACATTTCAAATTTTATATAAACATTAAATAATTTTGTTATCAAACATACTTAATATAAAAAATAATTAATAATTTGGAAACAATTAATAAATTAAATTTAAGTATTTAATAGAGTTATCAAAGACTCCAAGATTTATAGGTGGGGATATCCAGCGTGCTAATCAGCTAATGGTGATGTACTCTAATGTCCTGTACAGTAAAGGCCAACAAACAAATAAACCACAACTGTATACAAATCGTTGGTAGCTCCGCCTCAGTCTTTCCATTTTCCTCAGCCGCCAACCAACCAACCAACGAATCACTACCAATTCTTTCTCAGTTTCCTAAATTCCACCTAGTTTTTCTCATCCCCATCTCGCCGCCTCCTTCAAATAAACTACTCCCCCAAATTCCATCCATCTCTAGTCTAGTTCTTGTGAAAAAAAGAAAAGCACAGAATCAGCAGTCATTCATCAATGGCTTCTACAGCTCTATCACAATCTTTATTCTTTCACAAAGGCCTTGAAAATGCCTTAGCTTTTTCCCCCCTGCCCAAATCAGTAGTTTCTCTTAAACAAACTATTGGTTTCTCCAGATCCCAACTCCATTTCAAGAAGGCCCACAAGGCTTACATCACTAATTGCACTCCAAATAATGGGTCTCAAAGCTCCAAAACTGAAATCCCAATTGAATTGAGTATGCCATCTTTTCATTGCCCATTTTTTTTTTTTTTTCATACTGTATAGTTTCAGTCTGTTTTATCCAATATTTACATTTTTTTTTTGTTTGTGCTGTAAAGGGTATCCTGCATTTCCAACTGGAAATGGATATCAATCAAATTCGTGAGATTTTGCCTCACAGAGTTAGTGAAATTCTTGAGGATTTTTCTCTCTTTTTCTTTTTGTATATTTGGAAATTATGTATTAGATTGTTTCAAGATGTGATCTTTTTGTCTCTTTTTTTTTTTTTTTTTGGGTTTAAATTGGTTTTTTTGGGGAGTTTGCAGTTTTCCATTTCTATTAGTGGATCGAGTGATTGAGTACAATCCGGGAGTAAAAAATTCGGCCGTGGCCATCAAGAATGTGACCATAAATGACAATTTCTTTCCCGGGCATTTTCCTGAGAGGCCTATTATGCCTGGAGTTCTCATGGTTGAGGTATATATTTTGCAACTATTTCGTTGTGGACAATGCTCATGAGGTTTTTGTTTTAGTTTCTTAAAGTTGTCTCCTTTTTATTTTTTTTTTCTGGTATCATCATTGTACAGAAATTTCTAAAATTGTGCTTGTTTAAAAAATCATATTTCCGGCGGGAAACTCGCATTTGGGGGATGCGAGCTCGCATCTCCTAAATGCGAGTTCATTGATTATTAATTGGATAAAGTCATGTGAAGGGCTCAGAAAGCAAAGGTAAGAATCTGTTCCAACAGCCATATAGTTATGTGTCACGGGCTCACTCTTTTTAGTGCTCCCAACCCATGCGACACTTAGGTTTTTTCCCTAAGTCAGCCTTTCTCACACTCACAACAATGGAAGAGAGAGAATTGAGAGAATGAAAACTCTGTATGTTTAATTGCTCAACTTCTGAGGTGTATTACAAATGAGGGGGTTGGCCCCTTTTTATACTTGAAAAAGAAAATTCTAGAACCTACCAAATTAATTACAAATCTACATGATTTTAGAGAATTCTATACAAAGAATATTCCTTATAGAATATTCTGGAGAATCTAAGGTCACTTAAGGAAATTCTAAAGAATTCTAGAATGTTCCTTTATCTTCTAGACCAGACGTTTGGACTTTCATTCTGGGCCAAACCTCTTCGTCTGAATGGGCGGATCGTGTCATTCTCCCCTACCTATTCTGGCAACGTCTTCGTTGGCTTTGGCGGTATTGAATGCGTCAATCTGCTTCTTGAACTGCCAAAGGGCCTCGGCCGGCTCCCAACTATCCTTGCTTTTGGGCAAACCTTTCCATCGTACCTTGTATTCGATCCGGGGCTTGCAATACCGTTTGCGTACCTCTCGTACCTTTAGTATGCAATTCACCTCACGATCATACGAGGTCATTGCTCCCATAGGTGCCCGTTGAGGTCTCTGGCAGCCCGCGGTTGGGGTCCTCGTCGTCCCCGTGGTAGGGCTTCAACAGGCTCACATGGAACACCGAATGAAGTTTTAGTGTTGGAGGGAGTTCCACCTTGTACGCCACCTTCCCTACCCATCTTAGTACTTTGAACGGGCCCTCGTACCTTCGAAGTAGTCCCTTATGCACCTTTCGATATCTAAGTATGGAGTGCATCTTGAATAACACAAGGTCGCCTTCCTCAAACTCAAGGAATCGTCTCTTCTCATCAGCCTATTTTTTCATCTTATTAGCAGTCTTTTGTAGGGATGCCCTTGCCAACTCCGCCTCTTCTTGCCATGTCTGGGCAAGTTTGTATACTGTAGGGTTACCACCTTTTTGTCCCGCCACGACGGTGCTAGGAGTGAGTGGTTGTTGCCCCGTCACTATTTCAAAAAGACTCTTCCCTGGATGGCTAGCCCACTTCGAGTCGTGGCACTCTTTCATTAATTCCCGCCTTAAGTTCTCATAGTGCGGCACGACGTAGAGGCGTCGCCCTTTCGTGTAGAGCAACTCCTCCTCAACCCAAAACCTTCAAGTTTTTCCTTTCTTGGCGTATTCGAGAAGGCTCCTAGCAGCTGCATCATGCTTTAATCCCTCTTTGATCCTGTCGAGCAACAGACTCTCAAGTTGGCTAATGGCAGCAAGCATCGTCTTTCGGCTCAAGGTGTCAGCAGCAGAGTTGACCCTTCCCGGCTTGTACTCCAGTATATAGTCGAACTCAACCAAAAAGTCTTGCCATCCCGCCTGCTTTCTTAACTCTGTGAGATCCGGAGGGGCCATGCGATAGGGACCATCGCAGGTGGCTTGGTGCCGGGGATCAACTCGATCTCGTGGTCTACTTCTCTCTTAGGAGGCAATTCCTTCGACAGCTCTACAGGCATCACACTCTTGAACTCCTCCAGTACTGCCGCAACCTCCTCAGGCACCTCCCTTTGGTTATCTTCCTCATCTACCTTTAGGGTCGCACCTTTAGGGTCGCAAGGAAGGTTGACTCTGACTCTCCTCGTTTCAATCCGCTGCATAGTTGGAAGGCAGATAGGGTCTTGTGATCTCTTTCAGACTCTCTTTTTAGAGGTACCATGCATTGGTATTGAGAATCTAAAATGCATATGCAGTCGGCGAAAGAAAGCAGCATAGCACTAATACGATCAAGAAAGTGAAGTCCTATCACAACATCATAATCATCAAGGGGAATTGCTTCGAGTGAAGTCTTGCCCTTCCATTGTCCAATAGCTACATCTACGTTACTTGCCAACCCATGGACAGGGACTTCCTTGGTGTTGACGGTCTTCAAGGTGCCCATGCCTTTCCCCACTTGAAGGTTGAATTTCTTGGCGGTCTCGATCGAGATGAAGAAGTCGATAACTCCAATGTCCACTAGAGCTCTTAGCTTGTGGCCCGCTATCCACGTCGGCGAACATCAAGCCCCTTTTCTTTTGCGACTTCTTCACCTTGATGGTATTTAGGATTCGCAGTGAACCCAATTGCTTTTCCTCTGCTTTCTCCACTCTGTCCATGGCCATGGCTGCTAATTTTGCTTTCGCAGGACATTCTCGCGCCACGTGTGGACCGTCGTAGAAAAAGCATTTCAATGGTCGCTTGCCTTTGTCCTTTGCTGTGAACGATTTTCCCTCGTTCTTGGAAGGAGACTTTTACCTTGCTCCCCCACCAAATTCTTTGTTGCTCTCCTTCACAATCTCCTTACCCTTTAGTTTGGAGAAATTAGGCAATTCCTTTAGTGGGGTTGACTTTTCCCGTGGCTTGAACTCCAAGAGGGACTCAACCACCGACATTGCTTTGAATAGATTATCCACATTCCTTCTTTCCAGCTCCAACCGTGTCCATGGCTTAAGTCCATCCATAAATTGGAAGAAGCCATCCTCCTCGCTCATACTTTGAATTGGTAGCATCAATTGGGAGAACTCTTTCACGTACTCTCTTACTTCACCCTTCATCTCCAGTCGGCGAAATTTTGCACGAGCGTCCCTCTCTGCATATTGAGGGTAGAAGTAGCTTCAAACTCGTTCACAAATTGGTCCCAAGTAGTAATGGCAGTGCCACTACGATTGTCACTCCTGCGCCGCCACCACAGTAAAGCGTAATCGGTCAAGTATGATGAGGCAAGATTTACCTTTTGCTCATCGATCCGAATTCCTGTATTCCTGAAATACTGCTCCATGGACCACAAGAAGTTGTCCACTACCTTGGCCTCCCTATGTCCATTGAATTCCTTTGGCTTTGGAGCATCTGATCGGGGTGTAGGCTGTAGCATCACCGTCCCACAGGCAACCGCTCCTCTCAAGGCAATCAATTCTGCCTTGAGTGCCTCAAACTTCTCCTGCATAGTAGCAACTTGGTCTCGCTCCGTACATATGGCCGCAATCTCGTCTTTGATGGACACCAATTCTGCCTCCCGACTTTCGGACCTCTGGGCTTAACCATCTACCGCAACATTCAAGGCACCCTGCATTTAAGAGACAGGTCTTCGTCCTTGGACTCGACCCCGTCAATGCGTACGACTGCATCCTCGATACAGCGTCGCGGGTTTCTGCCATGGCCAACTCGAGTTTCTCCACACTAGCAACGGCGGCTGCCAGCACATCTCTTGATGGTTCTCGCCTCTTCCTGTCCTTCTTTGTCTGTGGAATCTTCACATGGGTCACGTCAGATGAAGTTCCAGCCATTGTGTCTTCTTGCCAAGCACTTGCAACAAAACCTCGCTCTGATACCACTTGTCACGGGCTCACTCTTTTTAGTGCTCCTAACCCGTGCGACACTTAGGTTTTCACCCTAAGTCAACCTTTCTCACACTCACAACAATAGAAGAGAGAGAATTGAGAGAATGAAAACTCTGTATATTCAATTGCTCAACTTCTGAGGTGTGTTACAAATGAGGGGGTTGGCCCCTTTTTATACTTGAAAGAGAAAATTCTAGAACCTACCAAATTAATTACAAATCTACATGATTCTAGAGAATTCTATACAAAGAATATTCCTTCTAGAATATTCTGGAGAATCTAAGGTCACTTAAGGAAATTCTAAAGAAATTCTAGAATGTTCCTTTATCTTCTAGGTCAGACGTTTGGACTTTCATTCTGGGCCAAACCTCTTCGTCTGAATGGGCGGATCGTGTCACATGCATATGTCATATGGCAATTTTTGTGGATTTGTTGGCCAGCCAAGAAGACATGCATACATCATGCACTCATCTCATGTTATCTATTTGAATCATATTCTACTTCTACGGTTCCCATATGGATAGGGTGGCAATTTTATATACGACACAAATACGAAATGAAATTAATAGGTCTAAACACAATTTGAATTTAATTAGGTTACCATCAGGTCGACCCGGTAATGACTCAAAATTAAACGGGTTGTATCGTGTCAACTTATGAATTGACCTGATAACTCGTTATGTTGTCGAATAACCTGACACGATCCGTTTAACCCGTTTAAATATCGGGTAACCCAAATGACCCGTTAATTAATTGGAACATTTATAGAAATTTGACACAATAATACATTCTTTAATGGCATATCGTGTCATTCGGCTCAACGGATTAATTGTGAATTATCGTGTCATCCGGGTAAATTAACTAACTTTTGTATTATTGTAATAAATTTAACGAGTAAATAAGTTGTGTCGAGTCAATTCGTTAATAAACGGGTACTCGATGCGACCTATTGATACCCCTATAATGCATACATGGACATAGTCCAAGATCAACTTGGAATTAGGAATTCCGCCCATGTATATGTCTACTGGCTTTTGTATTCAACTACTGAAGTCTGGAGACTTTGCTTTCAATCTCACTTAGTTCCCATCATACAATTGCATGTGCTTCAAATGCCATTTGAATAATCTTACATGTATTGCAACTTGTGATGATTTTATTTATTCAAATGCCATTCAAATGCCATTCAAATGCCATTTGACTTTGCTTTCAATCTCACTTAAATGACCTCGCATTCAAATGCCATGTGCTTCAACTATCGCTAATGGGCAGTCAATACCGAATGCAAGGTCAATTTTTTTTTTTTTACATTTGAGCTCGCATTCTGATTGAGCATTCGGTGAATGCAAGCTCCCCTCTCCCAGAAATCCTTTTTTCAATCGACATAAAAAAAGAACAATTTTGAAAACGAGCACAGTTTCAGAAAATTTTTCCATCATTGTATGCTAGAATAAATTAGTCCCTATTGCTCGTATAGCGCATTAACCATTATAGTGTTCATTTTTATGGCGCAAGATGCATTTAGCTTACACAATGATTTTTCATTCTTTCATTGAAATTGGAACACAATTCTTAGTTGTATGTCTATCTCTCTTCTTTTTTTTTTTTTTTTTTTTTTTTGGTGTCAATCTTTTTGATAAAAAAGGGAAATGCATTTTCATGTAAAACTAGTTTGACAACCTGACAAAATTAGGAGAATGCGTTTATCAGATTTGTCTGTCCTCACAATTCGAGCATGTTGTGCCGAATTATGTACTGCTTTGCTTCCCTTTCCTCCTGGTCGACTGTAGCTTAACACTGTCTAAGCTTCTCAACTTGTCAAGATTTCGAATTCTCATATGGTTCAGGCTTGGCCTGCTTGGCAATGAAAGAGTGTATGTTCCATGTCCTCAGCTTCAGTAGCAGAAGTGAGCTACTCTTTTTAGCAGAACATCTTTCTCTGAATTTCGAGCATCTAGGCAAAATTATTTCGACAGGCATTAAATGAGAAAAGAACTTCACTTGGGAATTTGGATATTTAGCTTCCAGAGACGCAGTCACCCCTTCTGCAACCCCTTAATGTGCTATAATCATCCTTACAAAGTCAGAATTCATAATTAGGTGATAACCGCTTGTGACATTTACCACTGTGATGGATCTCCTTGCTTAAGTGTCTTGAGTTGTTCTAGTTGCCTTGTTATATGGCAGGGATAAGAATTGTCTAGTCTATCATTTGCTCATATTATCTTCACATGGCAGGTAAATTTCAGTTATTGATAACTAAATTTTCATCATTTTGCTATTCATCTTTTTTATTTCCCATGTACTTGCTGAATGTGCTATGGCTGGTTTCACTGGAAGTCATATTACCAGCTTGTTCTTAGTTAGGCTGTTCTTTTAACATGCTGGTAGGTAATCGATTTTGCCACGAGCATTAATAAGAAGAATCAAACCAAAGTACCTCAAGTAATAATTAAATTGGAATTTTAAAAAGAAGGAAATTGCTGTTATTTAAGGGGTTTTCGTGTGGAAATATAAATTAGATCAAGTTAGTTAACATTATCTATTTCAATGGAAAGTTCAAGTTTAAGACTTATTTTTCTGGACTCCTGTCCTTGGAGTTTGAATATGGTTTAGTGCTGTACTGGGTAAATATTATTCATGTGATTTTTTCATTAATGTCTAGGGATCTTGCTATCAGTCTTAGTTTATGGAAACTTTTATTTTATGAGTATATTTTTTGTTTATCATTAAATACTTGCTTTTGTACAATGGGGAAAACTCTGAGTATACTTGAAGTTGCAGAAGTTAGAAAGCATTAACTAACTGATTCTGAATATTTTTCCTGAAGACTTCATGCTCAATGTAAAATTGTACTATTTTGAGCAAACTACTGTTGTCATCAAATTTTGACGGAGGTAGCTTTTATTACATTGGGAGAAATATAAACTTCAACCTGTGATTAGTTTACTGTTGAATTCTTGCTACCATCCCACCTTTTCACCAGTGTTGTAGCAGAGATGAATGTCTTCCTCTTTCAACTTCCATCCTACCTCAGCAACTGATGTGTGAAAGAGACAGTCCTATTATCTTAGAGGTGGAAAGGAAGTAGGAAAAAAACAAAAAAATGAAAAGCTAAGATGTTAAAGGATTGTTGCTATTGTCAATAACCAAATTAGTGCTTGGATTCTAACAAAATGCGATGACATCGGCTACTGTTTGCTGTAGGCAATGGCCCAAGTTGGTGGTTTGGTTATGCTGCAACCAGAGGTTGGAGGCTCTCGCGAGAATTTCTTCTTTGCAGGAATTGACAAAGTGAGGTTTAGGAAGCCAGTGATTGCAGGAGACACTTTAGTAATGAGAATGACACTTACCAAGCTACAGAAAAGTCAAGCTCTTTGGAATAGCGAAGATGGAAGGCAAAGCATATGTTGGAGGTGATGTTGTTTGTGAGGGTGAATTTTTGATGGCCATGGGCAGCGAATAATGATCTTTAGCCTATGTGGTTGTAAATTGTAATGCCGGGAAACTTGTATCGTTTTTTCTTTCTGCCTTCTTAGCTTCATTTTTGGAAAAATATTTAGTGGCTGCTTTTTGGCAATTGCAGCAACTGATTTGCGTCTAAGTTAGATATTATCTACAACATTTTGTAGACACTATTTGCTAGTTTGTTGTGTTATTGAGTATATGAAATCAGCATCTAAAGGGTTTTCTTTATTAAGCAAAGGAAGTTATGACATGACATCAGTGCTCAATTATTTTGAGGTCTGAGAACGAACATTACTCGTTTTCATGGTTCACAAGCTCTCATTTTCTGTTAAACCAATTATAAATCTTTGTTGCATTGAATTCTACAGATGCCTCGGTAGGTCCCAATATCTATGCATTACAGGAATGATATAGCTGCTCATGGTTTCACTTCTTGTAGAAAGGGTTATTTAGGTTTATCATTTTTGAATTACTTTCATAGACTAATATGAAAATATTTCTCCTTAATTGTGTAGAAGTACAATGTTTATGTGTTCCCCTGGTTCGCAATAGGCTGGTTGTAGGTACAACACTAGAGGAAGACAACATATGCAAAAAGAATTGTTTTTATCGTGGTAACTCGGCTCTGATTTCTTGTTTCTACAGCCAATTAGTTTTTACACCATTGGTGGAATTATATAGCTTACAAGCCAATAGCACCAAGTGGTGTCTTGCCTTGCCCTGCCTCAAAGTAGAAAATTAGCATTGCTACCATAGCAAGTCTAGCATGCTTAATCTCTGCCACCTTTAATCTGTCAAGCTTTTCAGTATCAGGAATGTAAACTCCATTATTTAGTGTTCCAGCTAAGCCCAATGGATCGAAGAATTTCCCACCAGGGTAGCCTTGCTCACCGGTAGCATTTGCAAAGTTTTCGGTAGCTGTTCTCGACCATGGAGTGGCCCATTCTACAGATTGTGACTCAGGGTTGAAGAAATCAACCCATCTTTTGCTTTCAACCCACCCCATGAGGAGGAGCTGAGTCCCGAGAAGTGAACCGAAGGAGAAGGGTGCAATAGCACCTGGGTCAGCACCAGCTTCAAACCATGGAATGCCACTCCAGGCCTGGCCAACAAAGATTCCAAGAACTGCAATCATTGCCCATCTGCCATGAATGAGCTCAGCTTCTCTGTACCATCTCAAGAATGCTGGATCCTTGCCGAGACCAAGTGGATCAAAACCATAGTCACCAGGGAGCCTGTATCACATGATACAAGAGAAGTAACTCACAACTCCCTAAACTGGAAAATGTTAACAAGTCATTTGTACCGTAACTCTTTTTGATAGGTAGGGGAGTAGATAGGGAGAGGGAGAAAAGTTACTTACGAGCCATCGAGATAGTCGGGGTTGAGGAAGCCGGGGCCGGTTTTAACACCAGGAATATCCATGACTTCTTGGGAGGAAGAGCAGCTACAGCAACAAATCTCCTGGAAGAAACAGCAGCAAGAGCACCAACTTTAGCAGCAACTGGTGAAGCCAAAAGGACCTGGCTTTTCTTGCCACCAGTCAAGAAGGGAGAGCCCAATCCATTCAGTATTGCAGCAGATGTAGCAGCCATTTTGTTAAACCAGACTTTTTTGGGTCTCAAAGTTTGTTTGTCAAATGCAGAATTGCCTTTGTTATATGGTCATATAGGGAACTTGAAAGGGTAGTGGGAGGATCAAAAGAGGACCTTGCTAATGAGCCAAGTCGGATAAGTGAAATCTAACATCTTTCTTGGATAGATTTCGGACCAATGAAATGTTGAGCTCCATCTGCATCTACCATATTTGTTTAGTCCACGTGGACCATTCATTAAAATCTAGTTTTGGACTGTGCAGTTAGCACCACTAGATGGATTGAATCATCAAACTATTATAAGTATCTGAGGAGGATACCCAAGATTTTTTCCCTGAGATTGTAAATATTGATCACAATTTTTTGTGATCTTGAACATGAATTGGTACTAAGACAGTTCAAAGCATACAAAAGAATTTTACATTAATTTGAGTGTTGGAAACAGCACTAAACAAAGATATTTTCTAATTAGACTACAATATGAACTACCCTTTGAAACAGTTGTATTATAACATTTTGAGTTGCTGATGGATTACTAATTCCACTACGTAACCATTAAGGAGAGATAAAGGATGACAAACAACATTGATGACATACTTTTCCGTTTCAGGGATTCGTATTAAGGACAGCCCAAAGCTCCCGAGATTAAAATGCACTGGTGATTAATTTAGATGGTAAGCAATTTGATAAAATCACTAGAGGTCTCAGTTGATTTTCACTTGTTCTTGATTTCTTGTTTAGTGGATGATAAATACTATAATAAGTCATTAAAATTTAAGTCGGATGGCATGTCTTAGCCATGAAAAAAAGAGAGGATAATTTAGGCATTTAAATATTATCTATTACACTCTTTAATGCTATATTTGTTTTACACCCTGTAATGAGGTGTAACTTATCTCACATTTAATATTTTCTTATATTAAAAATAAACATGTTAACCTATCACATATTATATATATATAGAGAGAAAGTATAACAGAAGATTCAAAGCCGACAACTTATCTTCTTTTTAAACTTTTTTTTAAGCCAAAAAAATGAAAATCCCCTAAATTGTAAATGATTATAAGTTTACAAATCAAACCACATAAACTATGAACTCTAATTATCTCTCTCCCAAGTCTCAAGTAGGGGAAAGGGAATGATTGTCTGGGGTAAATATATACAGATGAATTATCAACATTTCTCATTTTGATACGAATAACCATGAGCAACTTGAGCTAATGAAATTATGAACCTATATACCTTAAAAAATTCATGGGAATTCTATTGCCACACAACTTAATGCGTAATTTTGTAATTGTTCAAGGCTGTTACCAGTTACTTTAAGTCGTAATTCGTTTAGAAAATTGCTCCGAACTTTTGACAACAAGGGCAGAAGAGGTGGGCAAGTCTCCTTCTACAAAAAGGCCCATTAATACTGATGGAGGTCAAGCAGCTGCTTTTACATGGGTACAGTGGCTTGATGGTACGTATATGAATGCATGGATGGATTCTTTGTGACAATGGAAATCCATATGCAACGGGGATTCTAACTGTCACGCCCCCAAAACGGGATAATGACCCGCCGCATCTCGGAATGTCCCAAACATGCAAGATACAGTACAAGAACAATATACAAACCATAATATCTGTCATTAAACATCAAAATCAACCAATACAAGACCACAAAATATATTCAACAGCCATATCCATAACAATCCACAATAACCAAATCACAGTGATATACAAACAACAAACCACAATCCCACAACAGTCAAAAATTCGATCACAAGACCAATCTAATAAGTCCATAGGCACACAGGCCCAAGCATAAAAACCAACCTCACACTAGAATGGTAAACAGGAAAACTCTATCTCCTTTAATAACTAGAGTCTGTACTATAATCCCCTCCTTGATCAACACTCGACTCAGGACCTGTTAACGTCTCTTGTTGGTCCTCAACTGCAAATATAGGAGAAATAATAACGGAGTAAGCACATCGTGATTAGTAAATAACATTTAAACCCAATTATAGATAACATGTATACAATCAATACAGGAAACAATATACGAGACATTTCCAACAATTAAAATACAAATGTCAATTAAGGAGCTCATGGTTCACAAAAGTTTTCCCAACACTGGATCCAGATCTACCTATTATCCGCCCGAGTAGACAAGGCATAACGGAGTGTCTATCACTTGTCTTCTCGATAGATTGGGTATAACATTTACGAAGCAGAGTACTCAATATATCATTTCATTCGCTCACTCATAGTCAAGTCCACTAAAGTGACCCATTGAGCTCTTCACAGTAATCATTCATTAACACACAATACAATAATAAACAATTGGTACATTACATAACAAACATATAATTTATAAACAAGTACATACCTTATAAATATTAATCAAAATAAATATACTTACCTTAATACCAATTATTGTATGATTACAATATCAATCATATACAGGGTATAGATAAAAAGGCGTAAACGTTACTTACCTAGAAAATCGATTTCGTAGACGTATCCTAATTTCGACGGTCTAAAACTCTAATAACGAATCACCTAAACCAGGAGAGTGTTATACTATTAGGATAAAAATCGAGATAGGGATTCACTTTTGGGCATCACCCAAATTCTCAAATTAGTCATTAATTGAACACAGTTAAGTAAGGATTGACATAAATTTGTGAAAATAAGATAAAAATCTAAGAATTAGGGTTTATAATTTCAAATATCTCACTAGGTTAAGAATTGTCAAAATCTTAATTCAAATCTCATAAAAATAATAATTGAAAAGTCATTTCAAACCATAAATTAAGTCACAATAGCTCATAATCATATTTGGTAATCAAATCAATTCATAAACAATAAAATTAAACAAATCTAATTTCCTGAGAAACTTGGAATTTAACATAAAAATCATACAATTCTGAAAGTAAAACTTACTTTTGAACTTAGATTAAAGGTTTATGAGAATTTCTAGATCACCAATTTGATTTGGGAATAAAATTTTCTGAATTAATGATTGGATTTGAGAGATTTGCTAATGGGTTTGGAAAATATCGCTGGAAGTCACTTGAAGAATGAAAGTAACAATGAAGCAGAAGACTATTGATGAAGTTTTAATAATTTTTCAGGATTTACACTTAGGTCCCTCAAGTTTTGTAAACTTATACTTTGATCCTAAAATTTTAGAAAATCTTTAAAAAGGGTAAAACGATTATTTAATATTTGAAAGGGATATTAATGAGTATTTAAAAGTATAAAATCAAATACAAAAATGTGTGAAATGATTAGAAAAATCGGGTATTACACTAACATTTTGCAATTTTCTGGTGCCAAAACTGACATTAAGAAAACTATGTATAGGGTTAGCTCAAACGTTACGCACATTTTCAACCGATCATATCATTAAAAAATTTCATATTTGAGCTAATCAATATAAACTGTTAAAATATGCAACGATAATCTGTCATATTTTGGAGATAGAGAATACCTACTATTCTCTTAAATATTTTTATTACTTGAAAAAAAAAAAAAACTACATGTAGTATTGTCAATCTATCCTAGATTGATTGATACGTGAATAGCATGAGCAATATAGATGTACTACAACATATGCATCTCCAATTTTGTTTTGAATATCAATATTAAATATATCAAAGGATGACATTCTGCCAGGAGGAGTCAATATTAAATATATCAAAGGATGACATTCTGCCAGGAGGAGCCTGGGAATAATTGGAGACAACAACGTATTATTCCATCACAGAGAAATATTTATGATGATTGCGCATGAAAACATGTGGAACCTTATGCCTCGGTAGTGCATCTGATCATTAGCACAAAGCACCTTTAATTGGTAAAATCAATTGCCAAGATTCACGAGCGCAAGCCCTTTATGATTTCTAGTTTCTCCTGATTGGTTGGATTTGCAACAGCTAGCAAGCAAAATGCCTTGCATGTTTCATGCAACCCTACCCTTTAAATTTTAAACCTAGTGAGGAGGGTTACTTATTTCTCACGACATAACAGAATAGTCTGCAACATATTTTTTTTTATTTGTAGCAGTACTTGTAAATCGCTCACCAATAAAAATAAAGAAAAACTTTAAATACGTTGTGAGAACAAAAGCTTTGAGGGGTTAATTGCACCCCTTCAACTTTGAAAAATTATAAATAATAATAATAATAATTAAAAGAAAATTTTGAATTATTTTAATTTTATTATATAATTGCATCCCTAAAATTTATAACATTTCTCCCTTTCTTTAAATTGATCATTTAAAAATCGACCTTAAAATCATACCATTAACAATGATCACATATAATTTTTATTTTAAATTCATCTTCTATATACATATTCTAATAAAACTGAACATTGTATGATATACTCGGTTCTAAACTTTCGTTTATTCGATGGAAAATTTTTTATTATCTAAAAGATTTTACAGTATATAAAGTTATTTATTATATATAAAAAATTTATTTTTACTTTGACCATTTTTCAACACTTATCAAAATGATTGTTCCCCTTAACTTTAGCGTCCTAACTTCGCCCACAGGAAGAAAGTTTTCACATCTTCCTTAAAACTCGAAAGCAATCAAACAACTTTTAGAGTAGCGAGTCCCATCATCTTCATTTTTTTTTTTTTCATGCTTAGTGTACAAAAAGTAGTAATTCATTTTCGGCCGATCGAGGAGCATCGACGCAATTTTTCATGCTATCCACCGAAAAGGTGACGTGGGTTTGGTTGACTCGGGCACTTCGGGCTTCACAATTAACGGCAGCCATTATATGGGGACTAAACTCTTGTCAAGATTGGCATCCAAAAACTAATCTAAGTCTTCCTTTTTTAATTTGTATTGGTAAATTAAATAGTAATTCCTACCGCTAAGCTTTGTTCAAATTTAATGAGACTAATTGTTTAGGTCCCACTTCCATTTATAATGTTTATCTAATGGTAATTCTTTCCCTTGAGGTAGGGACCAGATGCACTCTTACTAATATAGACGGGTCTGGAATTTGTAACTGACGTGATATTCGATTTGATCTATATATAAAATTAATAATATAATTTTATATATTATACCTTGTATGAATAAAATTTTTCTTCTCCTTTTCTTATTTGTATGTGTATTTGTATAAATATTAGTCAAATTTTTATTTTTAAAAATTTTTAAATTCAAAAATAGAACAAATGGACTGCGTTAGGTACTCAATTATCTGACTTGCTTTTAGCAAGTACCTACGTAGATTGGATAGTAGATCGTTTTTTTCCTAATTAATCCGATCAAACCGAATCAAATCAATTAAATACGAAATGGACGGATACCTGATTCGTAAATACCCTAAAATTCACTATTTCATTCAATCATAATTATTAAGGGTTGCTTCATGCCTATGCATGGTGGGGAAAAGGATATTAGAAGAAATAAAAAGATTCACTACAACTACTATTACTCAACAAAAAAGGGAAAAAAAAAAAGAAAGAAGAAGAAAATAAAAAATATTTCCTAATAATAGACACCTAGAAAATGTATGGGCAAATTACAATTAATATGAAAAGGCTAGTTGAGTTCATGATTATGAAAGGTGGACTTGAAAATACTAGTACTACTTAAATTGCCCCATTATGACGGGCATGTTAGCAAAATCCTAGACGAGGAAACTCTCTTTTCAAAAGTTTCAAGAATCAAAAACAGACATTTGATTTTCTTTATTGAAATTTCTATAGTGGGACCATTATTAAAGCACTACGGATAGAAATTCGGAATGCATTATGCAAATTTGGATTTTAAGCATTATACTTAATATTCGAATTTAAGCTTTCTTGAATACAAAGTTTTATTTATTTATTTTGAAGTCCAAACTGCTAGTAGGTCTAGCTCCTTATCTTTCAAATTTTAGGAGGTGTTTGGTTCACGTCGTTCGAGAATCGAAATTGGAATAGAAATTATAAAGTCTATTATTGGTATGGATTTATATCATTTTTCCTTACTTGTTCGGTTTAACATAAGAATGGATTTCATTATATTAATAAGTTACTCAACTTAAAACCAATGTTACAAGTGGAAAATGAAAGTAAGTATTTTCTAACACTTTCATTCCCATAGAATGATTCCCATAATATCCAACCAAACACCATTTATAGGTATCATTAACTTTGATTCCCATTCCCCCCTCCCATACCCATAAACCAAACACCTCCTCGGTATTTTTCTTGTCCAATGTCCACCATAGCTCCTTCCCCATTTAGCCCAAAATTATCTGCATTATCTATAAAGATGGAAAATACTTTTTCTAGGTGTGGAAAAAATGGAGAGATCGTCTTTATATATAAAATAAATAAATAAATAAAGGCATGAAAATACAATATTGCCTAGAATGATAATAGAAGAATACGTTACTCCTTTTCCTCTTGCTTTTATGGGCTATCCAGGCACATCTGAATAATTTGGCATGGAGTAAAGCTAACTAATTATTTTTTAGGGCTTTAATTATTATTTTTTAAGCAAGAAAAAGTTTAGGAAGTGAAGCTTTCACTAGGGTCAGGTCAATGGTCACAGTGGTACTTACACATTAATCAAAGGCAAACAGGTAACAACAAGAGTCAAATATTGAATCTTTCATGATTGTGTATTTTTTAGTGATTTTCTTAATTCTAACACCCAATAATTTTGTTCTACTATCACTTTATCATAACTCATTACAACAACAAAAAAAGAAGAAGAAGAAGAAGAAGAAGAAGTGCTACTTAGCTTTAATTTGAAAGAAAAGTTTTAGCTAAGCATGTCATAAAGATATGAGGTAAATAGATGTGCAGATTTCTTTGGGGGAGAAAAAAAAAAAGGCTGTTGATCAATTTGTGTTTTTTATTCTTATGCTGAACTCTGTCATGGGTTGTTGACTCTTCTGTGGAAAAATTCTTTGCTACTATTATGCATTGTCTACATATTGAGTGAGTATTACAGGTTGTTGATTGATTAAAAAATAGAAAGTCTTATTGCTTTTTCAATTATTTCAATAACTATCATAATTATTCTGTATTACGGAGTGAGTATACAAGACTTGGTCCTCTTTTGTGATGTGAATGTAAGAGTAATTTGCCTTCCTCGAACTATTTAGTTTCCTCTTTCTATTGGATCCTTTTTTACTTTAATGCAGTTCCTTTTAATTATCAAAAATAATAATTAGTACAAATGACGCACATCACGTGTATACAATTTTTTATTTATTTTTAAAATAGATAAAAAGTAAGAGAAAAAAGAAATAAAAGGTGAAATGTTATGGGAGGCTAATAGTAACGCGTAGTTATTACGCCACATTTGCTAGAGAAAATGTATTAAAATTACCATTTTGCCCTTAAAGAAATAAAAAGTAAGTATAGACATGAAGGAAATCTATTAATTTTAACATTATACCAACATGTTATTTTACCTGTGCTTTATATACAGCTAGATTTACTGGTGTTTTATATCTATCAATATAATAAAAAGAGAGGAGAATAATTTAGTATTCATCATCTTTTATTTTTTCCCTCATGCCCTTATTTTCAAAATATAACTACTAATAATTTTATTCCCATTCTTGATCCCCACCACATATATTTCTTCTAATTTTTTGAGTATTTTTAAAATTTCCATTACTTTTTTGTAAAAAAAATTTTTTAATAAAAAATGTCACATTTATAAAATGTGTATTTCCCATTAGTATAGTTAGATAATAAAGAGGGTTGTGACACACAACACAAGTGGCAATTATGGGTAGGCACCAGTTTTTTCAAACATGAAAAAGTTCTCTAGCATGTTAAGATTTAGGAATAGCATCAATTCCTTTTTCCATAATTTTAGACTTTGCATGCTTTGGGCCGGGAGACCTTTTTTTTTATTTTTAAAACCACTTCTTTCTGCCTTAGCTTTTTAGGAAGATTTGATTGCACTATAAGATTCGGGCCAAGTGTTTTCTTGCTTGCCGTTAAGAAATACTATCGTCTAGCTGTCAGCGACTCAAATTTATTTTATTCCCCCCAAACAAGGAGTCGTCAAGTATGGATTGTGGTGTTTTTGTCCAAGCATTTTTGTATGATAATGATTGGACGAGTTTAAAAGATTTGAATTGTATAAAGAATTTGAAACGGATATATTTAAATAAAATGAATTTAAATAAATTTAAAATTTATTTATTTTATTATTAAAATTACGTTCTCATTAATTAAATTTTTTTAAATTTTTAACTAAATTAATTAATTAATTTAAATAATTTATAATGAATTTGGATGTTACTGTTAAATTCTTGACGTGTTTATGAAATAAAATATAATTATTTAAATTGTGCTCAAATTACAAAATTTTTTTTTAAAAAAAAACTAAATGGATCCCAATAAACAGAATAGCCTTACACTTTTCATACAATTTCTTTTTTTTTTTTTTTAAATATATATATATATATATTGTAAGCTTCCGAGGGTATCAAAAATTAAATTTGATTGGGTTTTGGACTTTACCAAATTATTTCAAAATTCTTAGCTCATTCACTCCCTCACTTACTCAGTCAGTCACACTCTGCCTCGTCCTCATTAGAATTCCAAGCTTTCAAGCAGGGGTACTTAAACCCAACCGATCTCGAAATTCTACCAAACTGAAATGAATTTGAAACAAATTGGATTGGTTTAAAAAATTTGGGTTGTTTTTCAAAAATCAACTCGAAAGCTGATTACCCAATAACTCATAATTTTTCCTTTCCTCTTGCTTGTTAGTTGTTGATATGTTATTTAGTAAATTTTTCAAACACTATTGATGTATAAAAATTTTTACATTATCATATCTAAGTACATGACATATGTGTAATGTTTAAATTTTAAAAGTTATTTTATATATGTTTCATGCTGCAACACTTAGATTTGATGATGTAAAAATTTTTATATACCAACGATGTATGTAAGTTTACTCTATAATATTTCCATAAAACATATTCATGTAATTATTACTTTCAACAAATTTCAAATTATTATCTTAATAATATTTTTTTCAAAAAGTTCGTGTAATTACTAAATTTACTGAAATTTTATTTAAATTTTTATAATCAAGATTTTTTTAATGTTTTAATTAGTTGGCACCTTTAACCTAAATAATATGCCCAACCCAAATAATCTGTCCAAATAATATTTGTATTGAATTACTTAGATTTGTAGTTTTTCTTGTGTTGAATTAATTTTTAGGTTTCTAACCCAATATTCCAAAATAGAAAACCCGAAAACCTATAAACTGCATAATCCAATTCATTAACAACCATGCTGTCAAGTCTCAACCTTCAACCATAACTCACCTCCTGTTTTCATAAAGTAGATGTTAATGTCACAGCGAAAATCTTGTTGCTACAACAAAGAATTTTAAAGGACTACACTATCCTTCTATATTACAAAAATAAAATGGAAGACTAAGGGTGTTCAAATTCAATTCATCTCAAATAAATTATGGTGAGTTTAAATGAGTTAGGTTATCGTGTTGGATGGGGTTACTTGAATCTTGTTGAGTTAGGTCGTTTTTTAAAAATCTAATTCAACCTAACTCAATAACCTAATATAATTCACTTATAATTTTTCTTTTTTATTATTTTCCTTGTCATTTCATCTAACTTATAATATTTTTCCTTTTAATTCTTAGACATAAGATTCATCTAACATACTTTATGAAAAATATTTAAGTAGATCTTTTTTGTCCTTACTTGTAAAATCTGTAGTGTGGATTAAATGTTATGGAATGTATGACATTAACTAATGTAAGCAATATTCTATAAAATTTAATTTTGATCACAATATTTACAGGTAGGATCCAAAACTAAGTCTATGTTAGTATATATTTTCCTTCTATAATGTTTTATTCTCATTCTGGATCTAAACATTTCATATTTCTTTTTTGACAAAACATATTTCACAATGAATGCTCTTGTAATTTTTTTTTTCTTTTATTTTTTAATTGTTTTAGTATTATAATCTTAATCTAAATAAATCTGAAAATTCGAGTAACCACCTCATGTATACTTGAATTTCTATATTAGTCCGATTGAATTGATTTTAAATTTCAAAATCCAAACTCGAAAACCGTCCATCCAATAATCCAACTCATGAGCACCCTTGCAAGAGAATATGAGAATAAGGGTAATTTAGTAATTTTATCTCATACATCTACATTTTAATTTTTGACAGTTCAATTCTTTCTCCCCACCACGTGTCCCCCCACTGCTATCACCACGCCACGGTCCCATCATTCTTCCCACCCCACCCCTATCCCCCACCAGTGATCACTTTTACACATGCCCCTGATGCCCCCGAGAGGCCAAAACTTTACATAAACCCCCCAAAACCCTCCTCCAAAATCTCACTCTACTGCCTTATTCCACTCTCCATTTCCTTTCCTTCAAGAAGGCCTTGAAACAAAAACAGCAAACTCCAAAAAAAAAAAACTAAAAAATGGCAATCTTGAAAAGTGTTATGAAGAATATAATAACTAGTATTGGGTTTTTCTTGGTTGGGCTATTATTCTTGTCCACAAATGCAGTGGTGGTGGAGTCAGCCGGATCCGGCCACGGAGCTCCGGCGCCGGCAGTGGACTGTTCTAGCTTGGTCTTAAACATGGCCGACTGCTTGTCATTCGTAACCAGTGGCAGCACAGTGAAGAAGCCAGAAGGGACATGCTGTTCAGGCCTCAAAACCGTCTTGAAAACTGATGCCCAGTGCCTTTGTGAAGCCTTCAAGAACAGCGCACAATTGGGTGTTACTCTTAATGTCACTAAGGCCTTCACTCTCCCCTCTGCTTGTCATGTTTCTGCTGTCTCTGTTAGCAACTGTGGATGTAAGTTGGCTTTTTTTTTTTTTTAATGTAAATATGTTCGTATTCTTGAAAATATCTGATTTTTTCAAAAACATTTTTAAGCGGTTTTTTTTTTTTTTTCTCTTATTGCAGCCCATATTTTGGAACCCTTTTGCTATTTAGTTAATTTGGTTGTTGGGATTCTAACTTGTTTTGCCTTTTTAATCAAATGGGGGGGAAATTTGTACCCAAATATATCTGATTTTGTTTTGTTTTGTTTTTTTGGAATGCAGTGAGCATTGGCTCAGGAGCTGCACCTGGTACGTATAGATCTGCTATTTTTGACTGATTTTGCAATTTTTTTTAAAGCTTATTATTTGTCTGATTTGTTTGGATACTTTAAATTCAGAAGATGGGCTTATTGTTTAATAGTAATAAGATATTTTTGGTGCATTTTAAGTATACCGATTGCTAATATATGACATTTGGAATGTTGTTGCAATATTAAATTGGTCTATCTTTTGTAGATAGACACTAACCTAATTAGAACTTATTTGATATTGCCTTGAACTATCAATTTCAAAGGTCATGCATTTGGAATGTGCGTTTGGTAGGAATTGTATTTGATGCTGTTTGATAATGGCTCATCTGAAAGTTTGAGAGCATACTCATATCGGGTTTCGACTTATGCTGTTCTATCTAAGCCATTGAATTTCAATAATAATTTGTTTTTTGAGAGGGGAAAAAAAAGGTTCAGCAGCTCAAATTGGGCCACCTTACATTGGGCCATTAACCGTGGTGAGACTGTAGAGGCCATGGATCCTAGAACTAGAAGTTTCACTATTTTGTTTGGTTTTGCCTCTTTTTGGTAATATCTAGTTCGCATGAAACTGTTTGCCTGTCGTTATTACCTTTTTACGTCTCAAGATAGAAGTGGTAGAATTTTGGTCAAATGTGGTTCATGTGATAGTGTCATGCTGGCATGTCATCATATTTTATGGTTTCTATCTGCTCTGTTTATTTAATCCCAGCTTTAATTATATACTGTTGTTTTACCTTTGGAAGTTTGAAAGTCCTCTGCCCAAAAGATTTGGTTACTCCTTATTAACTTGGAAGATAATTGATTTTTTTATTGTAATTCTTGGTTTGAGCAATGGGGAACCCTGAATATTGATACGGTTATAGGCCACAAGTACATAATCATTTGAATTCCTCATAAGTTGCTAAATCCTCATTATGGTTATGCTGATTCTTGTTTGACAAGAATGCAACCACCGATTTAACATTGTACGTTTTTTATACGAGAATTCGATAGTGAAACAACTATTTGAGCTTAGAATTAATTTCCTTGATTGAGAACGCATTAAGATATGCATATCTCATACACTGATCGCAATCTTCTTTGGTTATAGCTCTCTCTCCAATTGCTGGATCTCCAAGCACCACTGCAGCTGCACCTACTACCTTTTCAGGATCGAATGAAATTGCTCCAGTACCAGCTCCTGGAAGCTCAGGTTCTTCTGCTCTTGCTGCCTCAGTCGGGTCATTCATGCTAGCCCTTGTTGCTGCATTGCTCTCTTTGTATTGATTGCATTTTCTGCCTCTCTTTTTTGAGTTTGAGATGACAGGAGAGTAAATGGGAGATTGACACGATGTTTGGTTAAATATTTGCTAGTTCAGTACTTTAATACTGGTAGGACTTCATAATTGAGACTTCTATGTAGTGGGTAGATAGGGTTTATTATGTATTATCGGCTCTATTGAACTCGTGGATTTATGTTTAATTTCATCTTACACATCCATGTTGTTCTGCTTGAAATGTCCATGGTACTGACTACTGAATAGCAGATCAGTGCATATGTTCAACTGCACATACAGGCACACCATATTTTTGGTTGTGGGCTGTCGCAGTATCTGGTTTAACGACTAAATTATAATGCTGGATATTTGTTTGACATATCTTGGTGCTAAAATGTATGCTAGAATGAATCTTCGTATCTTATGGGCCTTGCCTTTTTACTTATAGGTTTTGCTGTTGTTATACTATCGGTATGTTTATGGAGTTAGAATGTATGGCGAAATTGTTCCCCTATATTTGCAGCCAGATTTCCACACCAAGAATTAAAATAGAATTGCTTTAGACAGCACCGAGTCTGATCTGGTAGTCTTGAGACTGTTTGATATCAAATTACGCATCTGGAAAAGTTAGGAAATGACCAAAAGCAATTGTTAAAGCTCCCACTATCCAAGGGGAGTGTATACCATTTTCTTCCACCAGCATGCCATGTTGAAAATTCTTGTATGTTAACTGAAGCATCCGAAATCTCTGAATTTGTTAATCTTGTGGCAACTTTTGAATTTCACTCAAGACTTGCATGCGTAATTGTTCTTGAATCATGAGAAAAATGAAAATCCCCTGCTTTTAATATTGAAGATCACCATTAATCAATTTTAATGTACATATAGTATATTTAGCATATTGCAAGTCGTAAATGTGTACAAGACGTCACAGGATGCTTTGTTTTATTCTCTATTTTAATATTTGGTCTCACCATTTGAATTTGAATTCGTGTTTTGACATTGTAATACTCATAAATCAAAACATATGTGATAAACATTCAAATGATAAATAAAGTATTAATATATAAAGTGGACTAAAAATGCGAAGCGGAATTAAGCCACTGATTTATTGTTGATACAGAGAACTAAAAAGCTGCCCAACATTTGACACTGGAATTTGGTCGACCCAAAAACTTACATAATCATAATGTTCGTAGTCACATGACAGTAGGAAATCATTCACCATTCTTTTCCGTACTTTATTTTCTACAAAGAGGCTATACAAGATTTTCCCCTAATAGGAAAGCAATGACTAATAAATCAAATCTTTAAGGCTTCTCTCTGGACTTAACAATTGTACTGCTTGAAGTCCATCACCATATACATTGCAGTGTTCAATCTCAGCAAGGAGCTGAAGGCCATAATTCTGCTCTTTTCACCTTTGATATGCTCTCAACTACCACCATTGGTGAGACGTGTCCCATCACAGTCACCCTCTTGCTCTCCAGATCAATACTGAAAGATGTTACCCCTACAAATCCATTATAGGGTCACCAAGAAAACCCACAAAGTATTAAGGGAAGAATTAAGACATCAATTTATTTTTTTTATTAAAAGATGGTGAATATATATATAGGCAATATCTTTTGTGTTTCTTGTGATCCATTATAGTTGGACTACTTCATAAAGCAAAAATAGAGCCATCTAACGTGTGACCAAAACCATGCAGAATCCAACAAAACTTTTTTTTTTTTTTTAAAGAAAAATTCTGGCTATATTGAATGTTTTTTTTTTTTGCATGCCCTTTGGTGACAATTTAGCCCCAATAATGTGTAAATATGTTAAAATGATGTTACATCTATCCTTAATAATTCATTGTCGGCAACCACAACAATTGACTAGAGGAAATTAATACACATACAAACCTTTGAAAAACAATGTATGTTACATGCTTATATAGATGAAGGGCAATGATAATGCCATAACATAAGGGTGTGTTCGTTTGGATTGAAAATACTTTAAGAAAAATATTTTTCAAAAAATTTTTTGGTGTCAAATATTGAAAAATATTTTCTGGTGTAAAATATTTTAAAATTTTCCTTCCTCTGGCTGAAAATAACTTACTAAATTTTTTAGTGTAAGTTATTTTTCGGATAATTCAAGAGTGACATTAAACCTCAAATACTTGGCTGTACTTTTAGAATTTCGTTTGCTAAACTTATTTTCGTTTTGAATTCTTTTTCATTCGTTTTCTCTCAATCATGGGTCTCACACTAATATAACTATCATTATACATATTTTACTACTATATTGTACTATCATTTAATTTTAAACAAAATCAATCTTTGATTGATCACAATTACTTCTAAGGTATTTATTACCATTGTTATAAGTTTTTTAACTTGTACTCATAAAATTAAAGATAAAACCGTTAAAATTTTTCATTGCAAAATATTTTCATTTTGTCAACTGAACACCAAAAACTTGCATGAAAAATAGACTTTTTTTATGTAAAATATTTTCAGTTCAAACGAACACACCCTAAATCTTATTGCCATAGCAAATTTGATGTCAAAATTACCAAACTATCCCTAAATCCTTATTCTCTTCATTAATGACTAGGTTATTTTGGTAATTTTGCTACAAATTTGATGTGGCAATAAGGTTTTTGCTGTGTCATTGTCATTGGCCATAGATGAAGCAGAGCGTAATGGTAGCATACTAGCATTACAGACAATATTTTTGAAGATTACCGTCACTATTTATAATTCTTATGGAAGTATTTTTATTTTAATAGATGAGTGTTTAAAAATTAAAGAATATGATGAATCTAAAATTTAAAAATAAAATATACATACTATAGAAGTCTGTAACTTGGTGGGAGATTACAGCCCGTAATCTCTCTCTTTTTTTCATAGATGAATGCTTCGCTCAGTTAAGAAATTCGTATATAAGCTAGATTAATAATTCAAGATGGTCCTGTTTGTTTAATCTCTTTTGGGTGAGGAAAAAGAATATGGTCCACAACTTCAAATTTCAAAAAATAAATCATAGTCTTTAGTTGAGCAAAATAATTGTGACAGATCTAAAAGATGGTAATGCTCTCTGGCAATATGCTTCTAGTTTCATAATCATCTTTGTAATTGATCCCTATCACACAAAAAGAAATATTTCCTTGTAGATTCTCAACCAAAGTATACAAGGTAGTAGTTTATGGGAAAGAAGGGTACACGTACGGACTATAATTTTGAAAGTCAAAAATATCTGAATAAAATTAGGTTATAATTTTGTTGGATCAGTTTTAAATTTACCGAGTGAACGTCTAAAAAAAAAGTTGAAGGATAGAAATTATTGAATACGACATTTAATTATAGGCTGTTATATTCCTAGTGGAAAACTTCCAAAGTACCTTCCATTTTAGATAGGTGTTTCTTCACTTTACCAGCGCAGCCTTGACAATGAAGAGACACTCTCATGACAACCACCTGAAGCAACAAAGAAACAGATCAAAACCCAAATATGTTTCCATCCATTGTAATCTATTCATGAATGCTGCAAGATTTTTAGATAAGACGCCAATATAGAAGAGTGAGTAGATAACATGAGAAAGAGTAATTAATGTAGTGTGGCTTTTGTTTATTTCATTCACCTGGAAGACCCGATCCTTTGCTGCAAGTGAAGAAGCTACTTGGACTTGGGATTCGGATGCCTTTTCTTGTGTTATCACTTTTCAGTGCCAGTGATCGAACATCAGTTGATCTCCTAGTATCCTTTTCTTGATCACTTTTCAGTGCCAGTGATCGAACATTAGTTGATCTCCTAGTATCCTTTTCTCGATCACTTTCCAGTGCCAGTGATCGAACATTAGTTGATCTCCTAGTAGCCTTTTCCTGATCACTTTTTAGTGCCAGTGATGAAACTGTAGCTGATCTTCGAATAGCTGAAGCCAATCCATGACTACGAGGCTCAATGAGACGGGTGTTGTTGATTAGCCTTGCATGTTCAGGCAAAGTTCGATCAGGCCGCCTTTGCACTATTACAGACAAGGGTTCACTTGCCATGCACACTGCAGTAGTACCTGGAGTTTGGCACATGAAGCCCCTCATATTCTTGGCTGCTTTCATATTCATTTTCATCATTCTTTATGGGGTTCGGGTTGTAAAAGGGTGGGTAATTTGCTATTTTGTGCAGATTTTTGAAGATGTTCAGAAGGGTATATATGTAGAGAAGATTAAATGAAGGGAATGAAGACTGAGGGAAAAAGGCAGCAGTTCTCTCTTTATGACATAGTTAATTCTATCAGAAGTTGGATGGGAGTTCTCAATTCACCATGCAGTATACCCATCTTTTGGATGTAGCCAATACATAACTTGTCATACTTCTGTAATTGATACCTTACCAAACTGGTTAATTATTCTTGAGAAAATGAATGATTTATTTGAAGTTAATACATTGAAAGCGACTGCCAACCCCTTATGTTTGTTTTGGATAGATAGTCATGGGAAATCAAAGGGTTAATGAAAATCACTGTGGTCAACTAATAGGGTAGCTCGCACAGTAAACAGACAACCTCAATCAATGAAAGTCACATATTTAATTTTTGCTATTTTCAATCTCCTATTTTCATTATTTTCGTTATTTTCGCTATATTCAATCTCTTATTAGTAGATAATTTATAAATCACACCTTGAGCCACAAAATGTGCTGGGCTAGAGTAAAGGGTAACCTACACTCCTACATTTTTTACTCCCCACACCCCCACCCTCCCCCGGCACCACCCCCCAGAAAAAAAAAAAGAGCCAGTGGTGAACTCACAGTATGGAACTTAATTACCATTTTGAATGCAATATATAATGGTGATAGTGAAGTCACATAAACAGTAGTTGTCTTTTACATGCAACTTGGAAGCAATTGTTCCCCATGGATCTAGTTTATTAGAAACGGTGTTTGTGAGAAGCCAAGTATGGATTTGCAAAATGTTACTGTTTATAGAAATCGTCTCGAATCAATTTATTTACAAACAACAATTCGCCTGGTATGTTGTTCAGTTGTTTCCACATTCCCACAAGGAATAATTGATCACAATTTGCAATTCAATTGGTTGGAAAAAAACCCCTCGCAAAATTGTAAATTTCTTTAATAACCAAAGTTCACTGTTTTATGTACAACTGGGTCAACGTTGCAAGTGATGTTTTTCTTTCATTTTTAACGTTACGCAGCGGTTGATGACTGAAAAATTTGACCGTGGACAAAGTCTTTTTTAGATAGACTCGTTGATGATGACACTATATTATGAATCTCTTAATTTCAAAATGAACTGCACATTCATTTTGGTTCAAAAAATCTACAACATAATACCATAAAAGTGACTCATTCTTAACCAAAAGAACCACAATATAATGCTGTGGATCAGGTCCATTTCCGAATTTTATGCGGACAAGGACAAGAGCAAGACTGACTGCAGCATATGGAGTTTGCTTCGTTTTAACCTAGATAAGGTTCTAAAGAATTGCGAGTCTCTTGGCTCATAGATGAGACTTGAGTATTATACTTGCAGATAACTGACGATTGCATGTGTAAAATGTTCAGCACTGGGCCAATTCTACTTAATTGGGCAGAATAAGATGGTCAACAAGAATGAGAACTGTACGAAGAAACTGAACATTTACCAAAAAAAAAAAAAAAGTACAAAGAAACTAAAAAAAGTAAACAGTTGAATTGCAATTGTAATAAATAGCTTTGTACCAAATTAAGGTAAAGATTCCTGTCAACTGCCCGAAGAGCTGAGCAATTGGTGTTTCAAACTTCCTCTTTACAACAGAATCAAGAATTCCACCAAGATATCTGTAGTAACCCTACTAAATTGCAAAGTTTCACATACAACACCAAAAAAAATAAATAAATAAACAAAAATCAAGATTTCTGCATATGAGCATCAGACTAAACTAACTGCGATTAATTGATTAATTCTTATATCCGAAAGATACAACCCCACACAATAAAACATATAAGGGAAGTGATGTTGATATAACACCCGAAAAAGGTAGTCAATGAAGATAATATATCTGTAAAAGTACCATCTTGTTGATCAACATTTAAGTTCATAAGCAGGAAGTTAGCAGCATTGGTAAATTGGGTTGTCAAAGACTTGGTTTTTGTCAGGTTTGCCTAGGACCACCATATAAAGCAGTGAGACTCCATGTCATCATTAAAACTTGGTCCAGGACATTGAGTTATGCCTTATTGACAAGAAGACAAATAGGTAGATGCAGAGACCAATTTTACAGCTAACTAATGATAAGTCCATGAGTACCGTATAACTACTACCCTATGGAATTGCAAACCCATGTGAAACTCTGACTACCATGCTTTTAATTGCTTCCCTTCCCTTCCCTTTCCATGCTTGAAATTCCTTAAGGACCATGGGAAATGGTATAAATTTCTTCTGCTCTTTACTGCACCAGATGGTCCACTACTATGGTTAGCTACCATTTTTATTGTGGAACAAGGCCTTTGAAAAGGATCCTACCAATCTATCATTCCCACTAATGTTTATAGCTCAGTAAGCTTTGCAAATATGGTAACTCTATTACTAATAAGTGCATTAGCAGTAGAACTGTTGTAAATATTACTTACTCTTCACTGCAAATCAATTTATTTGGTAGGTCCTGCTAAGTTAGTCGAAGCCAATTTATAAGTTTGAGATCTTGATTGAAAAATTGTAGAGTGAATGAGAAAAACCCTAGGTTTTTTTCTTTTTTTAAATTTAAGTCCAGAGTTTAAGTGAGCTTACACTAAAAGCTCGGAAAATTCTAGCATAATTTCCCTTGTATGCCAACAGTGATATCATCAACCATAACAAATCGCCGCTGCAACTTTAACTTGATTGAATTTGAGGGAAACAAGGCTGTGTAATGGCAATATCACCAAAATAGACAGTAATGCCCTTCAGATTACCCCTCACCACGTTTCCTTCTATCTATAGATACAAAGTTTGGTCTCAGTATTTATAGGATTTGATTCCAATTAGATAAGAAACAGTCACCAGTTCATGCAAATTAGTGAGGTAGAACCAATACCTCAATATCCAAAGGTGGAGAAGACAACCAAGATAGTTGTTCCACTTCAAGTAAGTCTACATTTCGAGGCAAGAACATAATGATATTAGGTGTTATTGCTTGTGCAACTTGAAACAAGGAATGCCTGCAAAATACAAATAGATGACGAGATGTATTAACTAATTGCTCTAATGTAGGAGTTAGAAGTAAATTCCACAAGTGAAAAATTCCAGTGCTTCAATTCTGCAAAGATCTCTTAGTTGATGCTTCACTCAACCTTGGATACTATGGCGTCATCTTTTATATAAGGCCAAATATTTTTCCTATTGGAAATTATTTCTTTGTATCCAAGGTTTGATTAGTCTACGTGAATCCAGAAAAGCAGGAAAGACCATCATTTGGATGAGGAGAAAAGCATGTAGAAAACCAATGGTTCCACGAGAAACAAAACTGGGCCATAAATTCCACATAAAATGACACAAAAGCAGCATATTCAAATGAACTATGCTAAATATTTCACAGAAAAAGTAGCATTGCATTTTTAGTACACACAACAGGAGACTACAGCACATAATATGATATGTTCATACATATTAATTTCTAAAAAGCAATCTTATATGATCCCAAGCAATTTATCAGAGCACTCAATGAACATTGTGATGCATAAAGTATAACTCAAAATAAACTTCAACACATAAAATCCAAAGGCCAGTTTTTTGTTAGAAAACCTAGCCAATCTAAAGCAGAACATATTCTTATGCATACAAGTATTGATCATCTTTCTAGTTTCCAAGATTACACATTCTACACAATAAGATATAGGTATAAAATGCATTAGTAGTACAAGTAATAAATACAACTACCGCCACCTACCCATCTTTTGGCTTCAGTAAGTCGAGAGAAAATTTCTTAATCGTCTTATATGATGGACCTCCCCATGGTGGTGAAAGAAACACTACATCTCCCTAGCAAAAGGGGGACAAAGGAATATTATAACAATAAATTATTCACTAGCAAATTGATTAATGCAATTAAATCAAATAGGATAATATTGACAGAAATAAGATCTAGCAAGTTTAGGTAGTGACCGCCCCAGGTCTGATACACAATCAATAATGTTTCCTTACACAAGTTATTGTTCACCAAAGAGAAAGCAGCCTTCCTCAAAAAGACAAAAGGAAGAATCTACAACCCAGATAAGCTAAACATGGCAGTTGAAAATCAAGAAACAACTGAACCAACCCTGAAAACAAAAGAACCATTTCAAAACCAACAAGCCCCAATTAAAAGAAGAACCGTGTAGCTTTGCTTGTAATAGGAACTTTGACACAGACTGAGCTTCAAATTTCAGACTAATATCTCATTCAGACCTAAAACAGTTAAGAAACTAATGAAAAAGTATACCTTCAAGGATGGTGCCAGTTGAAAAAAGTCTCCAACTATGAAATCAATACGGTCTTGAACACCATATATCTTGGCATTATTCATTGCCAGCACAATCTTTTTAGGGTCAATGTCAATGGCAATAACGTGATTACACCTAGAAAACAGACACATGCTAATGAAGTGCTACATCAATATATCAAGATTGTAAAATTCTAAGTCGTAACATGAACAATTTTACACATTCACATTAGTATCATACCCTGCAAAGAGTCCATTTATTAGGATACAAAATAAATAAATAAAAATAAAATAAAGAGAAGTATCCACAATTTTACATGCTGATTCTATCGTAACAAACAAGATCATACTAACTAAGACCATCCCGTAATGCCTATAAAAAAATCAAATGTTCATGGTTTATTTAATTTAGGATTAATTTCATACGCACCACTGAACTATCAAAGATCTGCACTTTACCCTTTAAACTATTAATTTTAGCACTATAGTACTTTATACTATCAACTTTTGGCACATTGATCAAAATCAGTTGAAAATCAATAAATTTTTCTACTTTTTAAACGGAAAAAACTTTAGTACCTCCATTTTGCATTTGTTTACCAAAATACACTTACTTATATAGAGTACTAAAGTCTTTTTGATTTAAAGTTAATCATCAAATTGATTTTCAAACTATTCGAGCAATGTACTACAAATTCAAGGTACTTAGCTGATACACTTGATAGTTCAGGGTGCAACTTGCAATTAACCCTTTATTTTACTACTAAAATCCTAAATTAATTAGCTTCAGCTTCAGTATGTCAATTAAAAAAAAAAACTCCAAAATCAATTTAAAAAAAAAAAAAAAACTTACACCCGAGCAAATTGAATGGCATTGCCACCTACACCCGCAAAACAATCAATGACAACGCCGGCGCCGGAGCCGGCGCAACGCAGAGCATGGCGGACGGCAATCTCCTCGGGAGTAGCGGAAAACCATCCTTCTTCATCTAACCGAATTCCTTCATCGTATCTCCGAAATAAATCGTACCTCTACACGCCAATACTTTTTTACTAACGGATTCACTCCGCCTTCTTCTTCTTCTAGAAGCTTTAGAAGCCTCTTTAAAAGCTCTCTTTTTTGCCTTAATAATTCTCACTGCAAAAATAAAAATAATTAAAAAAAATTAGAGAAAATTAAACTCCATTTCTCAAATTTAAATGGGTTTCAGTTAATTTTTATTTTTACATTTATTGTTCTTGAAAATTCGGCGTTTCTTCTTCGACCTTCGCATTTTAACTATGAAGAAGAAGATGATGAAACCGGCGAATGAGCAGCCACTGTTGCCGTAAAAGTGTGAAAGAGTTGGGGGTGTTGGGTGGGCCTCAATATTTGAAAGCCCA
Organism: Cinchona pubescens; assembly: GCA_025175665.1. Classification (NCBI taxonomy): domain Eukaryota; kingdom Viridiplantae; phylum Streptophyta; class Magnoliopsida; order Gentianales; family Rubiaceae; genus Cinchona; species Cinchona pubescens. Next base: position 3,330,616 of record JANKKI010000059.1, on the reverse strand, counting down.
CATTAACGAACAAGTTCAAGTCACCGGCCTTTTCCTAATTTTGCATTTGGGCCAATCACTTTTTCGGATTGGGTTGGTTATTTGGTGGTTAACCGGTCAACCCAAATAAACGCGGTTGAAACAAGTCAACTAAGACTTGCATAGACTTACCAGATGTCTGGTTTGCGTTCGAGAATCGGAATCGAAATTCAAATTCAAATTAATATAATTTTATTATCGGTAAGAATTTATGTTATTCCTTTTTATTTTTTGATTTGAATAAGAAATGAGATTCATTATATTAATAAATTTAAAATTTATGTCACTAATGGGGAATAAAAGTGAGCATTTTCTAACACTCTTATTCTCATAAAATGATTCCTATAGTGATTAACCAAATAACATTTATAAATATTATTAATCTTGAATTTTATTCTTTCCCCTCATATTAATAAACCAAAACCAAACACCACCTTGTTTTATAGACCACAAAATATAATGTCGTAACCACTAAGCACTATATGCTTGGATTGGTGTCAATTGGTTTGAAAGATTGAATAAAGTTTATGGTCATCGTTTAATAATTACTGCACATAGTTACTTAATAATTAATGGACACCATTTAGAATGGATGACTCACTCTTTATATGTTACTATATTTCTCGAATTAATTGACCCTACATTCTAAAATGCAGGATTTTAATTCATTATTGAATAACCACTAAAATGATTAATAGTTACTCAATAACTAAATTTAACCAAATCGATTTGGATGGATACGAATAAACAATTACGGAATAGTCCAATTTGAATGAAAAGTAGATAACCAAATGTTAAGGGACCTATAAGATAATTGAAAACACCAACACATGGTTATTTGAGTTGGTTAGAGCCTATTACCATATTTTGCTTGGTTGATTAAATAAATTAGCAACCAATTAATCAACTTCTTATGAACACGCCTAGGTGACTTGTATCCCAGGATTTTGATGCAATTATTAGTCTTTTAATGGTTAGGATTCCATTGAACCTGAGTGTTTATAAAGAATAATTCTTGATTACTTATTTTGTGATGTGGGATGGGTTTGACAGTCATTAAAATAATTGAAAAAGTAAGAAAGTTTCATTATTTTTCAATTATCTAACAATTTGTAATATCACTCCGCAATATTGAATGAATAGAAAATAATTTTTTCTTTATAAAATCTAATTTTTATTATCAATTAACCACCTATATGCAAGTTATATATTAAAACATTTAAGTTGTAGAGATACACAATATAGAGTATATTTTATAGTACTTGTAGCACTCTCAACTTTTAATGAAAAATTTATAAATTTTTTTTTAAACTAAAAAAGAAAATTAAAATTTTAAATTTGGTTGAAAAACTAAACATAATATATTTTTGTTTTTTTTGTATTTGAAAAAAAAAGCTAAAATACATCTCAAACGCAACTTTAAGCCTCTTTTTCTGAAAATAATTTTTTGAATAAGGAAAAATGGTTTATAGTCATAAACTATCGAAAACAAGGTCATGATAAAATTAAGATGCAAAACTAATGAAAATATATTTTCTTTATGTATAAAATGTTGTCTACTTTGTCACTTATTCCACTTTCATACCACACAATAATCAAATAAGGATGCTATACATATAAAATATGTAATACGCCATTTCATGGGAAAATTTGTCTTAGATTCTCTTTCCATGCAAATTGAATAAAATACTTGAATACTTGTAGACTTTGGAAAAATCCAAATGATATCTTGCTAGATCTATATGAAAGCAATCAATTGAAAGAATCTTTTTATGGTTTTGCCCAACTATTTGGAAAGTCTTCGTAAATAATTTTTATACACACGATTAATTTATTATTTTTAATAAGTAGATGTTATTAATTTATTTATTTTCTTACTTATGTATAAAAAACAATTATTTGTTTAAAGTAGACGAGCATTGTAATATAAATTCGATAAACAATTCTACTTAAAGTATTCTCTTTTGGTACCAAACTCTTAGGGGTGTGGAGTATTGACCAATTGGTATTGTTTTAACTGGAACTTAATCTATATATTAGTTGTTCTTAAAATTACGAGATCAATACAATTTTAATTGTTGTTATTGTTTAAATCCAATAAAATTTCATTTTAACAGTTAATCATATCGATAAAATTTTCTACTCAAAGTAATTTCCTATTTGATAATAAACAGTAACCACCACTTCTCCCTCAAAAGAAAAATAATAGGACCACTTTAGCATAATTTTTCCTTTTGTTTTGCCAAAAAAAATAAAATTAATTAATTAGTTTTATGAACACAAAAATTAAGGTATCGACTAATTTGGTCACTTATCTATCACAAAAAAATCAATTCGGTCTCTTATCTTTAAAAAATTAACCAATCTAAATCTAAGGCTTAAGAAAAAAATTATGGATAAATTAATGGATTAAGCCACATGATAATCTTGTGATTGTTAATCTACAGTATATGTACTATTGTGAACGATTCTATTTATTTGTTCACAATTTTCGTTAAAACCTTAAATTGATTATTTTTTTAAGAATGACAGACTAATTTGGACTTTTTAATAGATAAATGATCAAATTAATTGTTATCTTAAAATAAAAAACTAAATTAACTTCTTTTTTTTCTTTCTAAAAAGTAGCAAAACATTTCTAATATAAATCTAGAAAAATTTTAAAATTATTATATAAAATCATTTTATTATATTTTAAAAACTTATGCTATATAAAACTGCCGGAAGTGCAGAACTTTCCATACATCTACATTAGTGAATAGTGATCACAATTCGGTTTGTCTTTTGTGACATGCTGGCTAAAATATATTATTTATTTCCATATATTTTGCTTGTAATTAAAAGGGAATTACACATGAATCATCATTAAGCAACTAAATCCACCATATAAGTTGTTGTTATAGTTAAAACGTCGCAAATCACAGCTCTTACACCTGTGTTTTTAGCATCGCCGTCCTATCAAAGTGTTGGTATCCCAAGTGTGTGCATTACAGTCCTACAAAACTATCAGAAGTCTTCGTTTATTTATTAATAACTATTCTAGAAATACATTATTAAATCCATTATACAAGAATATATATATATATATATATATATATCTTAGATTTTGTACATTTAGATATATATTTATGTTAGGTTTTGTACATTTACATATATATTTATGTGCTATCATAATTAAAATCTTATTAAAATGATCTAATATGGTTTAAAGATAAATAGACATATGTCATCTAATTAGTATGAATTTTTATGTGTCCTAAAGTCTTATTTCTTATTTTATGATGGACAAAATTTGGAGAATAAGGAAAGTATATATATATATATATATATATATATATATATATATATATATATATATGATCTAATATGATTTAAAGATAAATGGACATATGTCATCTAATTAGTATGAATTTTTATGTGTCCTAAAGTCTTATTTCTTATTTTATGATGGACAAAATTTGGAGAATAATGTCGGAAAGTATATATATATATATATATATATATATGATTTTCAAATTCTATGTATGTTAATTTTTCTAACATTCCATTTTTAAAAAAGTGTGAACCTTACTCTATAAAATACATAAATTAGAAGAACAATAATCATAATATTCAAGAATCAAATCCGTAAGATTAAGAATCACATCTAAATATTTAAGAATCACATCACTTTTTATGAATTCAGCTATGCTTCCGCATCTAGTATTTAACTTATATCCTTGATAATTAAACATGAAAGATTTAGGTTATGATAACGTAAAGTTAATTTGGTATCTCAACACTTTAACTATTTGTACAGTATAATATCATGTGTTTAAAAGTTTATACTGTACAAGTTTTTAAAATTAAGAGAATAATTTTCTAAAAGGCACAGTAGAATTTATATATATATATATATATATAAAAATACCTAGGTAGACCTGATTTTTGGCCCCACCTGTAGACTTTATGGTCAGGATTAAATCTTAAAAAATCTTGCTTTATTCATACATCAGCTGATGTCATAAATTTTCTAAAGTTTAATTCACACCACAAAATCTACAAGTGGGGTAAAAAATCGGGTCTATCTAGATATTTGCCTATATATATATTTTCATATATAGGAGACTAGGATTTGGAATTTTGGATTACCCTATGAGAATATGTATTTATTTTCAAAAAGTGAAATTTTAAAAACCAAATTATTGATAGTTCATGGTTGATACAAGTAGCATTGGAAAAAAAAATTGAAAATTATAACGTTTCACCAATTAATTAAATAATTTTAAAATTTTGTTTATCTTAGTAATTTTTTTGCACCAATAAAATATGACATACAGATTGAATGGCGAAAGTTTTTCCAAAATTATTAATATTTGGACAAATAAAGCTACCAATGAACTCAAACAAATTTTTTTTCAATTTTTAAATTTTACTTTTATTCAAATAAATAAATACATAAATGCATTCAACACCAAATAATGCAAAAAAAAAAAAAAAAAAAACTTAACAATACAGACAATAAAGATTAATCCTTATCTTTAATTAAAAAATAATTTATAAATTCATAAATTTATCACCACTCATTAAATCCGATTCACATTATAAAATTATATGAAGAACAAATTCTTAATTTTAAATACACATTAAAATTTCATTAATTTTTCAATATTTATTTTCAATTTTAGATATATAATCGAATTTCGTTCGTTTTTTAAAATCAAAATCTTTTTAACATAAAAACGTTTGTGCGCGACGTTAAAACTGCAGACGAATACACCAAAGAAGGGTTATATGAGCTCTTACTTTTCTCTGTCTGTTACTGATAATAACAAATTGCGTAAACTCACTAAACTTCATCGAAGGCTGTGGAGTGGAAATGTCCATAGCCCATACGAGATCGCTAACCTCTGAAATATCAAACAGGTCCCCACACTCCATCCCATCTCCAATTTCTCTCCAAATACAATTTAGTCCATTTTTCTTCCTATATTTCTTCATACTACCATTTTTTTTATTAAAAAAAATAAAAAAAAAATTTATTTCATCATCTTCAAGCAGGTAATTAATGTTTTCTTATGTTTGGGATTTTAATTCAGTAATCACTGTAGGAAAGATTTGAATTTGATGAATTTTTGTTATCTGGGATTTTGTTTATTCTCTCAAAAGATTGATTTTTTTTGCTTAAGGGAATTTTGACCCAAGTTGGAATTTGATGTGATTGACTTGGGTAATTAGCAAGAACTGATTGTTATCTGGTTGACTACTGATTTTAATTTGTGGGTTTTTGATATTTCAGCTGAATTTTTCTGGTCTGGTTGATTGGAGTTTGATTTACTGTTTTAATCTGTTATTTTTCTTGACCATTTTTTCATTTAGGAGAATTATGTCTGGTTTTGATCTGTAGACTTTTTCTGGTTGACTTATCCCTCCTCATATTCTGCCCCATGTCAGGAATGATTGTAGTCTGAGATTGTCTTTAGACAAATAAAAAAAGAATCTTTATGTAAATTGCCATATTGGATTTTTTATTATATTTCTTGTGGTAAGCTTTGTTGATATTGTAAACGAGTACCGAAAGGTTTTGATCCATGTGTTTCCTATTAATTTTCTTCGAGAATTTGTACTCATTATTATATCAGATTTGCTGTTTGTATAGGTTAGTTTATAAGGTTATAGGTTGCTAGCATTCTCTGCTTCTATATGGTTGAGATTATATTCTTGAATTCTTTATGGCATGTTATGTTGTATAGATGGATGTTCGCAGGATGTGAAATTGCGCGACTTTGTTGTCTTTTTGGTGACTGTCCTTACTCTGGTCTGATGTTGGTTTATTGATGTCTAATTTGTTGTAGAGAAGGTGCGTGTTTGGAACCTATGAATTAATATTTGGTGGATGCAGTTTAGTTGGATAGATAAAAAGAAAAGACTTTCAATGGGGGGTATACTTAGTCTTAATAACAACAAGGCTAGCTCAAGTCAAATCTGTGACATTTCACAGATTGAAGCGTGCAAGAGGCACAGGACGTCGTCGAGCATAATTCTGATTTGCTTTTTGGGAGGATAATCCACGATTGATTCCCAGCCTTCCTGATGAAATATCACTTCAGATACTTGCTCGGCTCCCCAGAATTTACTACTTGAATTCAAAGTTAGTGTCAAGTAGTTGGAAAGCTGCTATATTGAGTCCAGAACTTTATAGGTTAAGGAAAGAACTTGGAACAACAGAGGAGTACCTCTATATTCTCACTAAGGTTGATAGTGATAAGCTTGTGTGGAATGCTTTGGACCCAGTGTCCAGGAAATGGCAAAGGTTACCACCAATGCCAAATGTTGGTATTGAAGATGGATCAAGAAGGGGTTTCTCTGGACTTAAAGTGTGGAACATGGTAGGATCAAGCATTAGAATTGCAGATGCCATAAGAGGTTGGCTGGGTAAAAAGGATGGATTGGATCAAATTCCATTTTGTGGGTGTGCTATTGGAGCTGTTGATGGCAGCCTCTATGTCCTGGGAGGATTTTGCAGAGCTGCAGCCATGAGAAGTGTCTGGCGGTCATGATCCGATTCTGAACATGTGGAATGAAGCAAGTCCCATGTCTATCGGTCGAGCTTATTGCAAGACTGGTGTTTTAAACAACAAGCTTTATGTTGTTGGAGGCGTAAGCCGAGGTCGTGGCGGGTTGAGTCCTCTTCAATCAGCTGAAGTTTTTGACCCTCAAACTGGTTTATGGTCTGAAGTCCCAAGCATGCCATTTTCAAAAGCTCAAGTGCTGCCAACTGCTTTTCTAGCTGATCTACTCAAGCCAATTGCAACGGGGATGACTTCCTATAGGGGGAAACTATATGTTCCTCAAAGTTTGTATTGCTGGCCTTTTTTTGTTGACGTGGGAGGTGAAGTGTATGATCCAGAAACAAATTCATGGGTTGAAATGCCAATGGGCATGGGAGAGGGTTGGCCTGCAAGGCAGGCAGGAACCAAACTGAGTGTTATTGTGGATGGAGACTTGTATGCGCTGGATCCTTCTAGTTCTCTAGATAGTGCAAGGATCAAATTTTATGAATAGATCACCGAGATGACTCTTGGAAAGTGGTTGAAGGTGATGTACCCATACGTGACCTGACTGATTCCGAGTCTCCTTATCTATTGGCTGGTTTTCTTGGGAAGCTACATGTGATCACTAAAGATGCAAATCAAAACATCTTGGTCATGCAGGCCCATTGGCAAAATCAGTTAGTTTCTTCCCAATCAGCTTCATCTGTTAGTTTAGAAGAATCCTCCGAGGAGCCCTCCGCATCCATTGCTGGATCAGAAGCTAATCTTTGGAATGTTATTGCAAGTCGGAGTGCTGGATCTGCTGAGTTGGTCAGCTGTCAGATCCTTGATATCTGATGAGATAAGGTTATGGCTTTTCTTGCTTTTACTATTGCCTTCTTTTGTTGGTGATGATATCTGGCACACCGAAGAAGCTGTTATATCTTATATCTATATGCAACTTAGATTAAGCAACATTGTAGCACTAGATGATTTGTTTGTGCAATTTGAAAGTGATTAAAGTATTCATCATGTGTGAGTAATTTATCTTCAGTGAAGATGATCATATTTTACATAAATGAAACTATGCAAAGCACGCAACTAATATCCCTTTCATTGTTCTTACATTCCTTGGAGTTTACGGTAATGGCTTCCTTGATCATTCCTCTGTAATTTTTACCCTACAGCTCGTATGTAATTAAAAGTTATCTTGTTAGTGTATAAGATTACAGAATGATCTTCAACCCCAATTGTTGAATTTTTTTGGTTCATTCTTTACTTGCCAATTTTTCCTAGATATGACAGTCATAAACTTGTGTATAACATTTCATGATCTCGAGAAAATTTATCCTACCTTGATTGAGATCTTTTTCATTGTTTAATTTATTTATTTTTTCAGATTAATGAATGCAAGTGAAGTTCATAAGAAATAAAGATTCAAAAAGTTGGGACTCCTAGAAGTAGGTAGTTATATGAAAGAAAAGATGTTTCGGTAGCAGCAGTTGCTGTTGCCGGCAAAGGATGAAGAAATCAAGAGATTGATTTTGCCAGTGGTTCATCAATGCAACCACTGGAACTATTATAAGTTGGTGTGTATATCTCCACTATGTTTTTAATAGGGAATGCTGGTTTGAGGATCTTGAAGAAATTCTTGTTGATTAAAAAACTCGAGCTTTGAGAAATTGGTTTAGCTTTTGCTGCAGTTGCAACAAGTGATCAAGAATAGGACGGGAACTAGTGATGAGAGATCATCACTGAAAATCCCGTTCAACTTGGTCCTGAAAAGCTAAATTCAAGTTCTTAGCCTATACGCACTTCTTAACTGACATGGAAACACAACAAAAGATTGCATGACAGTTGCTAGTAGAAGAGTTTATTACCCAACTTCGCTTGATGCATGTAAATGAATCTTGACAAAGTTCATATGCTCTATAATAATCTCATTATCATGTTGCCTTATCATGCATGAGCTATAGTTTTTGTAGCTGTATACAGGTACTATATAACATAAAAGACAAAACAGGATGATGAAAACCATTAGAACTATATAGGTCTGGGTAGAGAACTGCTTGACATTATTTGATATGCAGGAGGAGCTAGTAGTGAATCTGATTAGTTATTACCAATGATCAAGAAAGGAGGCTTCTCATCCTTTTTGAGGCTTCTAGGATATTATCCCTGTGTCCGAATGCTGTAACCCTTATGAATTCTTCACCACCTGGACCAAAACCACTTCCTGGAACAGTGATTATGTGGGTTTTCCCTAGAATTTCGCTAAAAATGTCCCAAGATTTTGAGCCAGGGAAATGTACCCAAACATAGGGGGCGTTTACACCGCCATAAACACTTAATCCCAGTGAAGTGAATGACTCTGCCAGTATTTTTGCATTCTCCTTGTAGTAATCAACCACAGAAAGTACAGCCTGCAGGGAACGATGTGCAACAGTTATTCACTATTTAGTCATTGGCCATTTAAAATTTTCTGCTCTGAACATTTTCTTTGAAGTACTCTCTGATATGGTTGCTCATGAAGGTTTTAGCAGCTAAATTTTTATATGATTCATCATTGATGCATGCACTATTGCATGAATCAGGGTGCATGCACTTTGTAGACACGATCCATGTAGACCCTACATGTGAGTTTCATGTGAGGCCACAAGTTTTGTGACTACATTGAATTTGGGCTTCAAGAAACTAACCTTGAGTCCTTCTGGTGAAAGACAAGCCAGTCCACCAGCCTGAACTACATTTGAAGCTCCATTGAAGCAAGTGCATATGATGCGATTGAAATCATGAAGAACAGGAAATCCATTGGAATATAGCAGTTCATCAGGTACCACTGTCCAACCAAGACGTACTCCCGTGAAACCAGCCATCTTTGAGAAGGATGAAACCTCAATGGCAACCTTAAAGTAGAACGAAACCAACTTGTGTCAACGTTAAATTTTCTTTAGACGTGGTTCTCAAGTTCATTAAAAATTGACAATGAAACCCAACTCTATTGGAAAGACGTTTCTTGACACTGAAGTGCAACAAGTTTTTTAGTAAGATGTTTTTGGACACTAAAGTGCACTAAATCCGTTTTTTTGATACAAAAATATAATTCTGTTGATAAGACGTTTTTTAAAAAGTTGATTAAAAATCTAACTAACTCAAGCTTGATATACCTTGCGTGCACCGGGAATTTCATAGATAGATCGAGGACTTCCATCAGAGACAAAAGCTGCATAGGCAGAATCAAAAATAATAATTGACCCATTTTTTTGAGCAAATTGAACTAGTTGTTCCAATTGATCCCTTGATGCTGCATGGCCAGTTGGATTGTTGGGAGAACAAAAGAACATGATATCGGTTCTTGAAGTCTTGGACAAGTCCGGAAAGAAATTATTTTGAGGCCCACATCTCATGTATTCAATCTTTCCATATCTTCCTGATCCATGATCGAATTCACCAGTCTGACCCATTATCACACTTGAATCGATGTAAGCCTGGCTTAAAATGTTCTTGTTAGTAAACTAAGAGTCTCAATGCGTAATTTTGTTAATTGGGTAATTCTACCATATACCGTATAAACCTTCCAAAATATATAGGATAAATTACAATGAATCTCCTTGTGGTTTGCCTAATATTTATGTTATCACCTTATGATTTTCAAATTTATAATATGATTCTTTGTGGTTTGGATTTTTTTTTTAAAAGTATATTAAAAGTTAAGAAACTAACTATTTGTGCAAAATGTCTAAAATACTCCTAAACCTAATACCTTTCTATCGCCCAAAAAATCCCTCCGTTAAAAGGAAGGAGTTGTGTTTTATATTAAAATACATGAGTAACCTTGATTAGAAGTTTTAAATGACTAAAATAACCCTTAAAATAAAAAATTTTAACTTGCTAACAGTCACTTAACAAATATTTAACGGTTTTATTTCATCCCAAAGTTGAAGGGGTTAGATTGTAGGTTTGCAAACTATAAGAGGTAATGTAAATATTAATTAAATCACAAAAGAAATCTTTGTAATTTATATATATATAATATTGTACTGTACAAATTTTCAAAGTTGATAAGTATAATTCTTACCGGAATCATGATGGATCCTGTACAGCAATCGTAGTGTTGGAGCCCAAAAGCAGCTGTTATTATTCACAAAATAAGATTTAAAACAGGCTCAGAGAAATTAATTTCTGATGAGTGAGTGAAATATATCTATTATGAATAAAACATCAAACTATATGACAAACAAAAGTTACATAAATATGTTTAAAAAATTGCAAAAAATTGTTACACCACTTTAATTAATGACCTGAAGGCGCGAAATTTCGCTCTGTGAGCCATCCGATATGAATACTTCTGTGTCTTTTATCGCTAAATCCTTGTAAAGTGTTTCTGCAATTGCTTTTCTTAATTCCTGCGGTAATAAAACATTGGTTATATTGGTATTGTTACCTAGCATTAACATGAAATTTTATTAGCTAATTGATTTAATTGAGGATACCAATCACAATCCCAAATGTTAGTATGACCTTCTCATAATAAAACTTTTCTAAGGTATAACAAAATAATACAGTAAAATGAGTGTGTTGCAAAGTCTCTTTTATCTTGGTTCGGAGTAATTATTAGATATTATTTAATAGTTGCTTATGAACTAATGGAAATCTTCTATTTGAAGTGGAAAACTCGTTTTTCTAAAATATAGGTAGTTATCGATTTTAGAAAACGGACCCTCCACTCCAAATGAAATGATCCTATTAATTGACGAGCAACTACTAGACAATTTCCAAATACTTGCTCGGGATCAAAATAAAAATTTCCAACTTTGAGACATGCATGCATTGAGTCACCTTGTTCCCTTGTTCGAATCCATAGCCTTTATAACCCTCAGGTGTTGATAAAGCACGAGCATACTGCGTTGATTGATTAAGCAATATATAGGACAGAAATTAAATACTTGGCTAAAACAAAATAACTAGATGAATATATAAGTAATTAAATCGAGCAAATTATTGCATAATAACCTTGTAAAATTAGTGTATATCACGTTGTAGCTAATTAGTTAATGATATCTTTTAATCAGGAGCTAATTAGTGTATATCTTGGGACACAATTTCCCTCGAGGCTAAATCTGTCTTATTCGGGCAAATATGGTCTTAACATTTTCCATTAATGATGATAGTTAATTAATGGGAAAAATGGAATGGATTAATCGTTAGCTGGATTCAATAGCTGATGTGATCAGATGTTTTTCATATTGATTTATTAGACACAAGTTCTTTTCACTAAGGATAGGGGAGGTGATTTTTTTTTTTTTTTTTTTTTTTAAGGTATGTCATCATATTGAATATTGTGCATGAGTAAGTCTTGATTACTTATTTTACGATACAGAGTGGGTATGACAGTCGTTAAAATGACTAAAAAGTAAGAAAATCTCACTACGTTTTAATCATTTAACGATTAGAAATACTCATCTCCATAATAAAGAGTGCATAATAAAGAATTTTTCATTCTGCATATGCCATGCAAGTCTAGTCTCATTGCCTGCGTGGGCTTCTCAAGATCCCAACAAAAAATAAGGGAGAATTGTCTTTAAAATTTAGAAAAGGAAAAGATTCTTTGGATTTATAATAAATGGACAAATCAAATATTAGTAAGCACGCTAGACTTCAACTTTGAAATTTAACTGAAATTGTGCTTCATTTGATACATATTTTCCATGTCCATTATGCTTTTCTTTTGTGTCACATTACTAGAAATTAGCCGACAAGGAACTTCAACTTGAGTCCATGAGGTCGTGCAAATGGAATACTTTCTAGCTATAGGAAAAAGTATACATTCTACTTTTCTAATAATAGAGATTGGAAAATGTCGTTTTAAAAGAAAATTCAATCTACAAACCGATGAGATAGATATAGGGTGCTTAACAAATTAGGTGCAGGAACTTTGCCAAAAAAGTCAAACTAAAAAAAAAAAAAAGAACCCACGAAATTGAAAGAATTGACATTTTTATGATTCATCAATTTAGGGAAAAGGTTTTGTTTCGGTAAATTTGTTTCTTTGTAGTGATGTTATGTAATTCACTAGTATTATGAGGAGTTTTGGTGGGTCTAGTTCACGACAAAAAAGAAAATTTCCAGTGAGTTTTATGACCAATACGATCTAGTATAGCACATCAACATCATTATTTTTTGTTTTATATTCGCCATTCAATGTTCAAGCTTCTCATTTGGAGTCAAAAGCAAATGGATTAGGCAAAGTAAATTCTTTCATCAAAACTTAAAACTTTTAACTTCTTAAAAAAAAATTTAGGTGTCCAAGGATATATGGGACGATACAATAGTTATGTTTGAGACAACTCATTTTAAGAGTAGTAGTATTATCACATATCATGTAATTTTTAAACCTACAGACATTACCTATAAGTCTTGTAGAAGAGATTTTATTTTAATAGATGAGTATCTAAAAATTAGAAAGTATGATTAACTTTAAATTTAAGAGTGAAAAATAAAAAATTTATAACTTATTAAAAATTATAGTATGTAATCTTCCTATTTTCCTTCGTCCTAAACTTGGACATTCATTTCACCAACTTGTATATGTTTCGTGTTAATTGTTAAGCCACATCTCATTCCACTCATCTCCCATAGAAATGATTGTACACGAGATTTTGCTGTGAACAAGAAAAGTAAAGTGGAGAGTAATGTTAATTAAGTTGTTAACCATACATGATCTCTGCATTACATCTGTACAACTGTCTATATTAATTAATTAAAGTATTGCATAAATCATTATAGATTAATATTTTATGTATTGTCGGTATAAAAATTAAGTGTGAATACATGTCACGTGTATATTATTTAAATTTCAAATATTATTTTTTTATTTATGACATGCATCCACATCCGATGATATAAAAAAATTTCTATACCAACGGTATATAAAAGATAAACCCAATCATTATTCATTAAGCAACTCAAGTTTAATTTAGATGGCACTGGACAGAAGCTTATTTGAAGTAAGTTCAAACCATAAAATAGGTGTGCTCGTTTGGATTGAAAATATTTTTCAAAATTTTTTTTGGTGTCAAACACCGAAAAGTAAAATATTTTTCAATTTTCCTTCCTCTGGCTGAAAAGAACTTACGAAATATTCTTTGAGCGTAAGTTATTTTTTAAATAATTCAAGAGTGACATTCAACCTCAAATACTTACTTTTAGAATTTCGTTTGCTAAACTTATTTTCGTTTTCAATCTTTTTTATTTGTTTTTCTCTCAATCATGGGTTTGACACTAATGTAACTATCATTATGTATATTTTACTACTATATTGTACTATCATTTAATTTTGAACAAAATCAATATTTTATTAATCACAATTACTTGTAAGATTTTTATTACTATTGTTATAAGTTTTTTTTTAACTTGTATTCATAAAATTAAAGATAAAACCGTTAAAATTTTTTATTTCAAAATATTTTTATTTTTGTCAATTGAACACCGGAAAATTATATGAAAAATGAACTTTTTCATGTAAAATATTTTCCAAATTATTTTTATTTTGTTAACTGAACACCGGAAAATTATATGAAAAATGAATTTTTTCATGTAAAATATTTTCCAAGGTCAAGAAAATATTTTCAATCCAATCGAACACACTCTAAGTGTATTTTATATTTCACTCTTGTTTATGTTTGTATTATTGAGATTGAATATAACTTGGAAATCAAATTAACTTCCTCTTTTAAAGTTTGACCACTTATCAAATTATTGGCCAAAGGTAATATAAACTAGAATTAGAATAGAATACCAAATATTCATGTATAGAGTGGATGTGATAGCCATTGAGATGACTGAAAAACATGTGAGTTTTATAATTTTTCAATTATTCAATGGTCTGTAATATTTACTTTGTAACGTAGAGTGAGTAGTAAAAAATTTTCACATGTAATCTGTCAACTTAGACTAGTAGAATGCAGTATGAAGACTAAATTTATTGTCAAGGGATTCTCTTGAATTCAATAGACTGAAAACAAATCATTCATCAATTAGGTCCAGTCTCCATATTGTCCAGAATATTATTCTTTGAATTCTACGTTTTAATTTCCACGTTCAATAACAATAAAAACCTCACACTACGTTAATATTATTTGTAAGGAAAAACTGTCATCTCCAATTTATATTTTTCTAAGTGGATTAATTTTCTGAGTGATTCATCAAATAAATATATGAATTGTCAAAAAGAAAAAAACCACTTACATTAGCCATGCTTAATGCTACGTTGTCTGGTAATGGCTCGGTGGTGTCACCAATCCCAAGTCTTATTACTTTTGCGTTAGGGTACATCTTCATATGCTCAAGTTCTCGGGTTGATATCTGTAATGATTAAGCATTAAGCACAGAACCCTGATTATCAAAAACCTATAAAAAGTCAAAAAATTCTTATACGTATATTCTTGTAATTTATTTATTAATTTTTTTAAAAAAAATTAAAAATTAAAATACTTCATCCACTGTACACCTAAATCCACCGTACACCTAAATCTATACAAGAATTTCCCCAAAAATCGATTCTACATAAATATTGTAGGATCAAGAAGAAAAATTGGTCAAATGGGATGTTGAGAAAGAAAATATTGAACATTAATTTGGTTAATAAAAGAAGATGGAGGACAAAAACGATAGTAGGGTCATCATGGAGATGAGGTGCAGCATACAGATTAGTTGCACTATCTCTAAAGAGAGAATAAATTGTTTCGAATCCTCTACCCTACTCGTCCCAATTTTTGTTTATGATGTTTTGTATATGTGTTTTAACTTACAAGTATTAACGATATCAAATTGCGAATAATTAAGATCTGGATGGGCAGATGGTGAAATACTGATGAGAAACCCAAAATATGTGTACTAACCTCAGGAAATAGATAGTTATATTGCAACTTTTCCATGTTGATGTTGCGGGCTACCCTTGTGCAATAATCAGGCACTGCATGCGATCATGAATTGCATAGATCGTTCAAAGTATTATATACACATATAACTGTGTGTGCGTGTGCGTGTGCCTGTGTGGAGAACGAGAAAGAAATTTTGAGTGTAATAATATTATTTGATGGTCACATACCAGCTGATATTGATCTTCCCATTTGTGCTTTGAACCTGAATACAATAGAGAATATTTAGAGGTAAACTAAGGATGTTGGATGCACATAATCGTGGTGCATGTAAGAAATGGCTAACATAGGAATCTATTTGCATTACCTAGACTTAGAACTAGAATCCAACAAAGATGTTGAGTGCATGATAGAAATATTGCTCGTTAAAACCTTGTACATGATTAATTCTGATATGAATATTGCCTCTCTTTTCTTTTTTTTTCTCTTTCCAAGGAAAAAAAATAGTTTCGATTTTGAGGTAATGAGTGCCTGAGTGGTGACAATTAAGCATGTAGTTTTGTTTCATATGTTGAGGAATTTATAGTGGATGATGGACAGTGGTATGCACGAACAAGGGTTTGAATTGAATGTCACACTCAAATTAATGGTATGTCAAAGGCTCAAAGCAGACATCTACACCAATTTCTTTACTCTGGCCCCCCTCCCTCCCCCACTTTGAAGCATCCACGTGTGAAATCGAGTAATAGTAATACAAAGTTCACACTATATATCAATCCTGGTCTCAATTTTTATCTTCCATTTCTAGAGAGGAGATTGGACTAGTTTGTTTACAGACTCACACAATTGTTGAGATAAAAGTATGAGTTTTTATTATTTTTAAATTATCTAATAATTTAAAATACGTATGCAGATAGTAATAAATTTTTTTTCTTTTCATACATGATAGTCATGTAACTTTCGAGCAAAGAAATTTGTTTCAAAATGTATCCACCTAATTTCTCTTTACAAATCCTTTTGACCTAGATGTTGCACAAAAGTTGCCATTCTTTGTCTTTCGCAACGCCTTTACCGCCACTACCCTGCGTACCCGCCACTCCACCCCTAAGTGAGATTTTCTGTCTAATTTGTTGTTAGTTCTCCTGTCTAATAGTACATTTAAGTTGATATTGCATTCAATAATTTCGATCATGAATGACTTAGTATTTAATGAATGCGAGATTGACTAAATTCGAGATTACTTCAAAAATATTTAATTGGTATGAAAGATATACAATAAATTGGATAGAGGTTCTCGTACTTATCCATAGCCAATTTACCTCTTCGTGTTTTTCTTTTGATAGAAATGGAGGAGGAAAAGAAAAGTGCTTTACCATCCATTTCTGACCCTTGCCTTTTTAGAGAATGCATAATATTACACATCTCCCCCCTCCCCCCTTTTAAAGAAAATTTTAGCACAAGAATAACATGTTAATTCGATGTTATAGTACAAAAGTTGGGTTAGTTTTCTACATTTTGCACTTTAGATTCCTGATAAAAGAAGATCGTGGAAATATCAATACAACTGCTAAATTTCATGATCATTCTATGAGGACAATTTGAAGTTCACTTCTATTGCAATCTCCACTTGTACTGGTGGCTCTATGGGCGGTTGTTGGTCCTGTTTTTAATAAGTAGTATACATGTATGTACATAGATATATGCATATGTATTTGCAGCTTTGGCCGTGTATAACCATGACAGTACTTGAAATAAGATTAGGAATGAAAATACGCATTGAATCCTTCGTTATATTTTTTAATCAGATAATACTTAGTTATACCGTGCGATGATGTGACATCACACGGTATAGTATAAATATAACAACAAACAATATAATAGAGAACTGAAAACTTGAAGGGACATTCAAAACACTTCTCTTATTTTTTTAAGTCCATAATTTGCTATATACCTCATAAAAATTACTTGCATTATTGTTTAAGACTTGCTAGACACATTTCAATGTTCCTGCGAAATCTCGGGAATTAATCTTGTGTTCTTCCATAATTAAACTCTTATTAACTAATTATCAAAAGTATGTTAATGACGGTCAAAAGAAACGTACCATCTAATCTATACTTTGTTGTCACGATGAATTTAATAGAGGCGAGAAAATATATATACTGCTCTTTTCTTTTTTCTTCCTCTCAATCCTTTCTTGAATTCCACATTTCTTCCACAAAATTTCCATTTTCAGTACAGGGAAATGAATAACTCCCATTAAAATTGCAGAAAAACGTTTCGAGATTTCCCTCATACATTACTATATTGAGATCAATCGGTCAAGTTAGTACTCAACTGATTAAAATTGATTAATGCACAGATAACAAAATTTGTACTCAACTCTTTCGCAATCACTGTTGTTCACGCAAGTGGGAAAGTACCAGGCATTGTTCTCCAAGAAATTCAGCTCAAAATCCGACAACCCTCTTCCCCAAACATGCCAACTAGTAGCGTACTGTAATGTTGACTAAAAAAAAAAAGGTAAAATATGAAGTATCAAGAAGTCCCTCGAATAGTGCCAATCAGTCTCTGTAGATAACGAAGAGGATCATTCAAGAGATAAATAATGGAGAAAAGGGGGAAAGAAAATGAAGTGTCTACCGAACAAACTAGTAATTTAGAGGGAGATAGAACAAGTAAAATTAGGTGGACTTGACCTTTGGAAATTAATAGATTAATTCGGCAGAAAAAAAGTGACACATCCCACCAAAACCCTTGCAAATAATGACACAAATATTATTGACTTGGGAAATATTTAGATATATTTGATTTTTAATATGAGAATTTACTTGTAAACTTTATGATGTAAAATAAATATTATAAAATTTATAATATCAGTTGATATAAATAAAATTTTATAAAATTAAATTCTAACCACAAAGTCTGTAGGTGAGATACAAGACCGAATTTATTATAATATTTTCTTATTAACTTTTATTCTTGGCGTAAAAAAAATGAAAGATGTTCTATTTTATTTATTGTGCCAATTTCCTATCTCATTATATATATATTCTCGCCATGTGTATTAGTGCATAGTTAATGCTTTTAAATTAAAATATGCATGCTGAACATCTAAGGAGTATGTGATATAGAATAGGATAGAAGAAAGGAAAAAACAAAAATGCTGAAAAGTCGTGTATTTTTTGTTATACAAAACTAAGTAAAACTAGAAATAGTCTTCATTCTCGAAAGGCTAGAGCCAGGGTCCGGACTTGAAATTAAGCTAAAATATGTCGTCTCATATAGTAATACTTATAATATTAAAATATAAATGACAAGTATTTAAGGATATGTGATAAAAAGTTAACAAAGACAATAACGCAGAAGGTTCGGAGTGCCAAAATACTAAGTCATATACCATCTAAAAACTAACACGTTAAACAGTTGTTTTGGGACTAATTAAATATTCAACTTTGCATCAAATGAATTAGAGTCATAGGAGCAAATTAATAAGTCCAAGAAATTCCGGAACAAATTACCAATGCATTATTATTATATATATGAGTATATTTTATTGATATCTGTACGTATACACATTGACATCACAAAAGAATATTTATTGACTTAAATTCGTCAAAGTGTTTATTATAAATACAATATTTGAAGTTTTGAATTATTACCTCCAGAAAGGAACTTCGTTTTCAAGTTTCAATGTATCAGTGGAAGATTAATGGATTTGGCCAAGTAAAAATAGAAGAAATGTTTAGTCAAACATCAAAAAAGGCCAGCTGTTTGAAATATTGCCAAAGCTGTTGTGGAAATAACATCAATTGCATGCATTAAATATCAACATTCACATGAGATTTGACCACACAATTAATACAAAGATTCATGGTGCTACGTAGATTTGTTCTTCTAGCTAGGTTGTATGGGCTATGATTGTAAACAAACCTTGCTGTTAACAAGCAATTTACGTGTAATTTGATTAAAAGTTTGATTTGAAGTTAAATTGATTGAATTAGAGTCAAATTTATTTAAATTGGAATCAATTGACAAATCGATCTTGACCATATATTTTAGTCGAATATTCGTTGAATTTTTTGAATACATATATAACTTTCAAAATTTTTTTATTGAATGTAAAATTATTAAAATATCCGATAAAATATAATAGCGTAACAAAATTCATATAGTTGATCCTAATTAGTAGAATTAAATATTAGTTAGTTTGTTTATTTATTATGTAAAATTATTAAAATATTTATTTAAAGTTTGACTGAAATCATAAGATTAGTTCGTTTCATAACCAAAGCTGAAGGTTGGAATGATATTATTGAAATTTGCTTTGGAAAAAGTTTCAATATATCAGTGGAAGATTAATGGATTTGACCAAGTAAAAATGGAAGAAATGTTTAGTCAAGACATCAAAAAAAGGCCAGCTGTTGGCAATTAGCCAAGCCCTTTTGGAAATAACATCAACGCATGCATTAAATATCAACATGCACGTGAGATTTGTCCACACAATTAACACAAAGATTCATGATGCTACGTAGATTTGTTCTTTTAGCTAGGTTGTATAGGTTTTATACTATATAGGGTTGGGTAAATATTTAGGTAGATTCGATTTTTGATCTCATTTGTAAATTTTGTAGTTTGAATTAAATTTTAAAAAATTTATGATATCAACTGATGTAAGTAAATTTTTTTAAAATTTAATTCTAACTACACAATTTATAGGTGAGTCAAAAACTAAATTTACCTAAATATTTTCTAATAAGGTTGAAGTAGGCAACTATAATGCTAGCTTAATTTGGTAATCTCAATAGAGAAATGTTGAATTACATGACTTCCAAGTTCAAAGGCTGGAATATTGTCTAAACACAAAATACATAACACATTATTATTCTAACAAAATATTTTATTTTTAAAAAAAAAATTACTCCCTCTATCTTCTAATAACTTGACTTCATAATGGTCATACATAATATTTTGACCAAAAAATAGTGATACGCCACGATCTTGATCAATTTGTATATGACATCTTAAGACAAATATTTTTCGTGTTTTGATGGAGGTGATCATTATGCTTGCGGAAGGATTTAGTTAGCATGGTATTATACAAGTTTAAATGTTTTTGAGTATTATACAAGTTAAAGTTGTACATTCAATTAACAAGCTTTTACAAGAAAAAAAATACATCAATCTAGAAACTAGATTTTGAAATCTTCCAAAGAGAGAGGGGAGAAAAAAGGAGTTAACAGACTAAGATGATACCATGCATGCAAGAAAATCGTACACTTGTTATTGACAGATGGATGATGAAAATTGGATTCTTATTCTTAGAGAGAAAGTCTAAAAAACCCATAATCATTCAGCTATGTATCTATGATGTTGGAAAATAGAAAAATTAGAGTTTCTAACCTTTCAATAAGTTATAAACTCTTATAAATGTTTATGTCTCAATTTTTAAATTTGAGATATAGTCCCATCCCCAATAGCGGATGTAGGAAGGGGCGTAAGATTTCTAAAATTATATTTTTTACTTTTAAAATTTTATAAATTTTTATTTGTATCCTTATAAGATTTATATTTCGTCCCCTAAAATTTTTATAAAAAATTTCTTACAAGTATATATCTATAATATCTTGCACCCTCAAGTTACAAGTTCTAGGTTCGCTCCTGCCCAACCCTAGTTTATGACCACTAAAGCATTAATATAAAAACTCTCTATGATACTACTAATACTCATATGATGTTAGAGGGTTAGAGAGTGGTGAAATTAAATTGAACATTGGCTAAGAGATGCCTACCTAAAAACAATAAGCTAATTTATTTTGAAGTTGTTAGCATTGGCGTGCACATTCTTACAAAATACTAAAATCTTAAGTTTAAAAAAAAAAAAAAGTAAAAATAAAAGAAATTGTTAAAGAATAAGATGCTCAAGAAAGGAATTTAGCATAGGAGGACAATGACATCAGACAAAAGCAATAACTTCACAATTAGTCAAATAGCGGAAATGTCAAAAGAATTTAAGTTAGTGTTGTTACAGAAGTATTACCTAGTCAATTAAAAGACAAGAGTTAAGGTAAAATGGAACCTCTAACTTAATTATTTATTTTAATATCTTAATGTACAGTTAACAACTTTTGGATGATTGCATGTTTACATTTTACTTTCTCCCATCTCTTTCTTTTTGTTGTATCTTTTACTTATAATTTTTCTGCAGTCAACTAGTTGATTAATAATGTGATTTTAGTCTTAATTGTAGTTTAGTGGATACAGTTTAATGACTAACAACAACTTCGAAAAACACTCTACTTCCGCTTGACAGGTAATTAAATACAGTAATCTACTTTTTTAAAGCATGATTAACTAATCTACATCAAACCCAATTTACCTAATTTACCTGGATTCCTCTTGATGAAAAATTTACATTTGACCTAATGTGTACTAGTGACAACAATGGTTATCTTATTTATAGTAATATTAAGTAGGTTCGCTCTATTTACACTTATTATTTAGAATATTATTCATAATATTATTTAGAATATTATAATAATTTTTGAGATATGATATGTGTGAGATGAAAAATATGTTAAAAATACACGTGTTCATAAAATAATTATAAAATATCCTTTAAAGAATATGAATAATAATAACAATCCAAATGAAACTACTAGTAATATTTTACTACATGAAAACAATTGAATAGCAAGTGAAGAACTTAAATTATTTTCTTTTCTCCCTATGAAACTTTCAAAGAATTATCATTTGCAAAATATCTCTCCAAACTAAGCCTAAAAAGGCCAATTAAAATGATATAAATACATCAATTTTCTTTCTTTCTTTCTTTCTCTATTTTGTAATGTCTTCTGGCGGGAGATGAGCTTCCACAAAACTTCTTTTGGGTAATTAACAGAGACTATTGCCTGTAGGTGTGGAATTTCATTGTTTGAGAATCTTCACAGAAATTTTGTGAAAGCATTTTAGATAACTGACGCCAAACAAACAATGGGATGCATGTTATTCAAAGTACTTTTTGAAAGATCCTTGTGGAAATTCATAGGAAAATCCGTAGAACATCAAACTGTAGATTTATTTGCTTTCATGTTCTACAGTTCTACTTATAACAAGTTTAATTCGGGTGGTAAAACGTTTTTATTATAATTTATTAATCATAGATTCGAGTCAAATTAGAAGAGGTGGGTTTTAAGTTTTAAAAAAAAAAAAAAAAAAAATTTATTATAAAATTGTTTTAGTTTGGAGGTATTTGGTCCGCATTCGGGAATCATAATGAGAATGAGAATCATAAACCTTATTATTAGTATGAGTTTATATCATTCTCTCTTACTTATTTGATTTTAATAAGAATGAAGTTTCATTATATTGATAAGTTAATCAATTTAAATTCCAAGTCACAAGTGAGAAATGAAAGTAGGTATTTTCTAACACTTTCACTCGTATATTATGATTCACATCATAATTAACCAAATAACGTATATGAGTATTATTAGCTTTGATGCTCATTCCTTCTCTTCGTACCAATAAACCAAACACCTCCTTAAATGATTAAACTTGCAATATCTATTTTATACTTCAGTCCAACATCATAAGCAAACCAACAAAGCCCAAGCCTTTAACAGGGCAAAATCCATTAAAAATTGTAAGTACACACCTCACAAGACCCAACTAAAAAGCCTCAAACCGTTACCCAATAACTTGAGATTGAATAATGCCACTTTGCACCCTTAGGATTTAACTAATTAGAGCTTAGCACTTGGAAGTTTTATTGTTTATAAATTTACACCACAACATATTACTACTTTATATAATGCTTCAACCTTTTTGGCGTAAATTTTCTTTTTGGTGTAATTAATTAGTAATTTATATATATATATATATATATATATATATATATATAAACAACTCAAACTTGACTACCCACTTCACCTCAAAACTCTCTAACCCCTAATAAGTTTTTAACACTCCCGCTAATTTTATTTTTTGTGTAATTACCATAATTTCTAACTTCTAAAAACTACCCATTACTCCTAAAAATTCTCTAACTCCTAATAACACTCTAACACTCCCACTAACTCCCGATCAATCCATTCTTCATACACTCTTTTTTATCTCAAACTGACTATTAATTCAAAAAAACTTACTAGTCTGACCATTAAATGAAAAAAATTTACCATTATTTATTCACCACTTCAATATATTTAAATTCAGTAATTAAAGAAACATTCTCATGAGTTTGATGAAGATGCAAGTACAAAGTAAAAAATAAAATAAAATTTTGCATTTGTTGCTAAATTATTATTTGACTCTAATTTTGGTTTTTTAATGTTGTGGTGATTATAGGAAACATAAATGTCCAAAACTCTAGTATCAAATTATATGAATTTGTATTGAGGTACTTTCATTATCCTTTATCACATATATAAGTTTTTTATTCCAACATACAAAATTGCAGTCATTCTGAATTTTATGCAGAACAAATAAAAAATTAAATTTGGCTATAATTTTCGTGTTTTTATGTTGTGGTGATTTTTTTTTTTTTAAAAATTCAAGACTCCAACATAAAATTTTCATTCATATACTTTCATAAGCCTTTAATTTATATGTGTGTTTTTATTTATTTATTATTATTCACATTCAGAATGTTTTATACCTCCCAATCATCAATAGATTCTATCACAATTTAAACTTTATTAATTAATTAATTTATTGATTTAATTTACTTAGTTTTAAAGTTAATAATGATTGTATAGTAATATGATCACCAAAAAACATCTACATCAACCGTCATCATCAATTTATTACATCTAATACATTGACAATATTTTTCCTTTACTTTTTAAAAAAAATTAAATTAACTTAGGTACATATACATAATTGATTTTTGTAAATTTTTCCTTGCAAATCATATAATTGACAAACTAAAACCTTTCAACGGAATTGTAGTCCTAATAATCCCATTGACCCGGTTAAAGTTTGGGTCAGACCCGGACCATAACCGTAAAATAAAACCGCTTAGCTTTATCTCAACGCTAAGCGTAGCGTTAATATAACGCTTTCCGGTAACCCATATATAGAGACGACGCTCTCAGTCTTTTTCTCTCTCTACGCTTTCTCTCTGTCTTTCTAGTTCCCTCTTTCGCCCTTTCAAATCATTCCTAGGGTTTATCACTCAACCTTCATTTGCAGGTACGCCTTTTCTGTTCCTTGATTTCTATTATATTTCTGCAATTTCTTTAATAAAATTTCGATTTTTTTTTTTCATTTCTTAATTATTGTTATTAATTTTTTTTTATTTTTTATTTTACGATAAAATAATGCAGCTTCAATGGCTACTTTTGGTACTGCTGCTACTACCAATTACAATCCAAACCGCTCCGCCGAGGTAAAGGATTGCTTTTATAATTTTTGGCTTGGAATTGAATTATGAATTTTTTTGGCTATTTTTTTTTGGGGTTATATATTTCCATGTAAATTGATGGGATTTGGGTTCGGTGTGAATTTTGAAGGTGGTGCAACCGCCTAATGATTCTGTATCCAGCCTTTGTTTCAGTCCCAAGGCTAATTTGCTTGTTGCGAGTTCATGGGATAACCAGGTGAGCTGTTTTTACTTCGATTCGAATGTTCATTTTTTATGGTTTTTAAGGTGGTTAATTTACTATTTTCCTCTTTAGTTATAATCATACTATTTAGTTAGAACAATGTAGATTGGATGTGATTGAAGCATTTAAACTTGATTGTTTGAATTCTCGAAGTAATATGTAATCGATTATGAAACAATTAATGGGTGCAATTGAATTATCTTTTATGCATTATAAGATACAGAATATTTGGATAATATCTTTGGTGCATTGGGAATTTTTCTTTTACTCTGATTTGGAGTGCAAAATGTGAATCAAAGCTTGTTAATGATTCGTCTCATTGTAGGTAAGATGTTGGGAGGTAATGCGGTCTGGAACTACTATTAGTACTGTGCCTAAGGCAGCAATGGCCCATGACCAACCGGTAACATGACAGACTTCTGGTAGTAAATGATTCTCTAACCATATTAAGTTCGGTTGTTCCTTGACAGTTCAACTTTAATGTGATTGGTAGGTTCTATGCTCAACTTGGAAGGATGATGGAACAACTGTCTTTTCTGGAGGCTGTGACAAGCAGGCGAAGATGTGGCCGTTGTTATCTGGTGGACAACCAGTGCAAGTGGCCATGCATGATGCCCCCATCAAGGAGATTGCTTGGATCCCTGAAATGAACCTTTTGGTAACAGGAAGTTGGGATAAGACACTAAGGTGAACAATGATCTTGAACACCATTTTAATTCTGTTGGGGAATCATAATATATTTTCCTTAGGAAATCATGTAGTATGCTAATCAAACTTTATTTTTTGGTACATTGGATAACATTTTCTGTGGAATATACATTTACACTCCAATGTATTTTAATCTTTCTATTTTCTGCTGTTCCTTTGTTTATTCTGCATAATAGCATGATTTGTCTTACTTTTAAGTGAAAACAGATAATTAGATCATTGCTTAGAAGCACATGTAATCCATGGGAAACGTCTTGTATACTTCTTGAAGTTTGTGTTGCCATTGAACTGATATACTCCTTATGGATGTGAACTTCATTCTTTTTAAAACATGTTGACTGGTCTTTTGTGGATGGCTTTTTGGCTTTAATTTATGGCATCTGAATTTTTTGTTTTTTTTTGTTTTTTAATCAACTCCTCATTAGTCTCTACTGATGTGTAATTCTTTTGTCCTATTGTGAAGTCAGCTAGTTATATTTTCATGGTTGAGGAATAAACCTGTAAAATTCTTTTATGACGTGATCCACGTGCAACATGCAATCCTTGAAGTTTCTTGGAACAAACCTGTAAAATTCTTTTATGACACGATCCATGTCCAACATGCAATCCTTGAAGTTTCTGTTGAACCTTATTTCTGAAGTAGAGAATATTCCATTTGTCATATTCATGGTTTTAAGGAGTCCTTCAATTTTTCAGGTATTGGGACTTGAGGCAGTCAAATCCAGCTCATGTTCAGCAACTTCCTGAGCGCTGCTATGCGCTTACTGTGAGACATCCTTTGATGGTCGTTGGAACGGCCGATAGAAATCTTATTGTCTACAATTTGCAGAGCCCTCAGGTATTTTCTTTTCCGTAACAAACCAATGAAATCATTAGAAGTAAGATCAATACCATGGATATTTGCTTCTTATACAAAACTGCTTTGAGTCTTATGAAATGGGATGCCGGATGCTACCTAATGCTTATTCACAGACTAATAGATACCTCATCTGATCAAGAGTGAAGTAATTTTCTCAAGATCTATCTCCAGTATCTTTTGTTGAATCAAGATATGAAGCTTATTTGTTGGTTATATGTATTGTTGGAGTTTCTCTATTGATGTTTATGGAAACTAGACCTGAACTTTTGGTGAGGGGCAAGTATTAGAAAGAAATAGTAAAGAACTATATGACTGAGTAGTTATGAGTAGTTATGAAATTATGAGCTTCAATTACAATGGTTTCTGTGTTAAAATTTTCTTGAACAGGCTCAAGATTGAAAAAATCTAGCGTTTGATATCTTTCCTGTTTTGATTCCCAGGGGACATACCAAACTTATGGAAGAAACCCAGCTTTAAATTGTGGTTGCATTTAAAATTGTTTTATACATTCTTCTTGGCATTGGCATAACCAATAATTGGAAAAATTATGATGCTACTTATCTTTGTTGATAACTTAAAACACATCAAGTTGACTACTTCGAAATATTTGCTTCTGATTCCAAAAGTGTTTCCCAGTTTCATTTTTTCCTCTGTAGCTTTGATTTGCTTCTCTAATTTAGTTATACTCAAATGCTTTCTTATTCATCTGCTTTGACAAATTTTCTGAAGCTTTCTGCATGACTGTTATACAGATCTATTTTACTTTAGTATCTGAAATAGTTTATTTAGACTTTCACTGTGAGTGGTTGGTATTACTAGATTATGCTCTTCACATTGTGCCTATCTATGACTTCAAATTTGACTCAGCGGCGTTGTTAATTTGAATGTTAAATACTAATTTCTTATTCATATCATGGTGACACAACCAACTTCCTTCTTGAATTCTTCCATTAACCGGTGTATCTGCTGTTGAAGACTTTGATACCTAAATAACATTTCCCATGTTTCTAGCCAAAACTTTCGAGTCTTGATATTTTCATACATGAAAAAGTAGAAGAGGGGATGAGTTTTGTTAATTCTTCTGTTCATCATTGTGATGTAGTGGGATGGGATTTGTGTGTTTGGTTAATTAGATATATAGACAGCTTGGAGTCAGCCTTCTGTACCCTTTCCACTCAAATGTTATTAGTGCAATCTATACCGACTGCATGTGACTGCAATATTTCATATTTTCTGTTTATGGTGTCTGGAGAAATTAAGTACTGTTAATAAGTTGTAAGTACAGACAGAGTTCAAGAGAATCACTTCTCCTCTAAAGTACCAGACAAGATGTTTAGCTGCTTTTCCTGATCAGCAAGGCTTTTTGGTAAGTTTGTGCTTTTTGGGTCAAGTAGTCTCTACTTTTTAACATTTATTAATGAATTTCTTCACGTGCATTGGAATCATTTTTTTTAGTGTAAAATGGTGTTTTTAATTAATAGAAACAAAGCTTTTCATACCTCGTCATCTCAGAAAATGCTATGGGGTTCTTTTCACTTATTATATATATTTTTTTTCAAAGCTGAAATTTAGTTCTTTCTTCACTTGTATTTAACATTACTAAGGGTTTTAACTATAGACTGATAAGTTTTACTTACAACTGGTAATGTTTCCCTCCAGGTTGGCTCAATAGAAGGCAGGGTTGGTGTTCATCATCTTGATGATGCACAACAAAGTAAAAATTTCACTTTCAAGTGCCACAGAGAGAACAACGATATTTACTCTCTAGTCAATTCACTGAATTTCCACCCTGTAAGTATTATTCATCTGATTTTACTCTTCCTTTTTCTTTTTGAAAGAACATTCAACCATCTTGTCTTCTATCTTCAAGTGATGTGACAATGTTGCAGAAAATCTAACTCCTAGTGCATCATTCCCACGAATTTATTTGAGATTGTAGCTACTGTTCATTGTATTGAACTTTTGTCATTTGGAAGTTATTAGTAAACTTCATAGGTTCAAATGAAATCATTGGTTAGTTAAGATCTCCTTTGTCAGGTCTATATTTTTCTAGGCACTATGAGCTTCATAAAATGATAAATAAACCTTTATTTATTCATACAATTTGGATATGCTAAATACAGAGAAAATCCTATGCCTTGTAAACTTGATAGGTTCAAATGAAATCATTGGTTAGTTAAGATCTCCTTTGCCAGGTTTATATTTTTTCTGGGCACTATGAGCTTCATAACATCATAAATAAACCTTTATTTATTCGTACAATCAGATTGGATCTGCTAAATACAGATAAGATCCTCTGCCTTGTAATCTAGTGAAGTTACATGACATGTTTGACCATGAATTTGTGATGTGGATATCTTGGATCTCTCTGCTGGGGACTTATTGATAATATATTAGGCACTATTTTATTAACAGATCTGTGTCATGGTTGAATGAGTAAAGTTGTTTGCCACCATCCTTAAGGAATAGCAAAGTCTCACTCTCAGCTGTTGGATAGTAGCCAACTACCTATATGAAACTATTATAAATGAATTATTAAGCTGGGTTCTCAACCAAAAAAGATTTTGGAAAATTTTCCTCTTGTTTTATTGTTAAATTTTCACAGGATGTGGTCCATCATGAATTTAATGCTCTGCCCGTTGAAACTTTTTGATTGCTGGTTGTTAGCATCACAAAATGAACACCTTTGCCCTTGCCCCTCTATGTTAATGACTGCCATGCATTTTTTTTTCCCTTGCAAGATCTGACATACTTTTATCTCAGGTACATACATACATTTGCAACCGCTGGGTCTGATGGTGCCTTTAACTTCTGGGACAAGGATAGCAAACAGAGACTTAAAGTAATTTCCTCTTTTATGTTTTCTTTAAATTGTTAGCTCATCATCAATTTCATTCAAGTTCCATCTGCTATTTTCTTCATATGATTGAAGTAATTTTTACTACTTCTCCCTTGGAACTTTTTACTGAGTTTGGCAATCAATGATTTGATTTAACTGTCCATGAAGGCCTAGGAAAATGGAAATCATTTTTATACACATTGGTTCTGAATTCTAGTGACAGCATGCTAATGACTTAAAAAACAACCAATCTTTTTTCCTCTCTCTCTCGCTCTCTGTGATGCTATTAATTGGATAAGATTTATTCTAGAAATAGATAAATATTAAGATTCAATCTTAGTTTCCATAAATTTATGCCTGACTCTAGTGTTTATGGGTTTAGAGACTCTTTAAGTTCCTTTTTTGGGCTTTGGTAAAATTGAATACGTGCTAGGCCTTGTAAGGATTCGGATTCTTAATGGTGCTGTCTGAGTTTCAATTGAAAATTGCACTCTCTATATGGCTCTCTCATTTTTCTTTCCCCTTTTCCTTTTCATAATGTTCTCTTCTTCAAAATTGAATATGTGATAGGCCTTGTCGGGTTCTTAATGGTGCTGTCTGAGTTTCAATTGAAAATCACAGTCTCGATATGACTTCTCTCATTTTTCTTTCCCTTTTTCCTCTTTATAATGTCCTCTTCTTTAATTGAAAATTAACAATAGCTCTCTTGTTTATTCCTTTCCCTGGAATGTTGGTAGCCTCTTTTTCCTTTCCCATTTTATTTGTTCTTCCCATCCTATGTTACTGTGTTTTGTACTTATTTGTTTGTTTATTGGTTAGGCTATGACGAGATGCAGTCAACCCATTCCTTGCAGTACATTCAACAATGATGGTTCTATATATGCCTATTCGGTATGGTGTACTTAAATTGTTAAAATCATGTTCCAATAATTTGATATCAACTTTTGACCAAACATTCACTCGGCCTCCCACCCCACCTTGGGTTCTGGATCAATTGATTTTTTTTTCTTTGTCTACAGGTATGTTATGACTGGAGCAAGGGTGCTGAAAATCATAATCCAGCAACTGCAAAGACCTATATATTCCTTCACTCTGTACAGGTGAATTTACTCTTTTTTTTAATGCTAGTTAAGTCTAGTATGTAGTTCTTCCAGTATGCTTGAGAACCTTTATTGCTCAACTTAGAGTCATTTGTGCTTTTGGTGTGTTGTGCAGGAAAATGAGATTAAAGGCAAGCCAAGAATCTCCACTGGTAGAAAGTGAAGCTGGTAGTCATCATCATTGATGATTTCATTTCCAACCTGTGTCTAATGACAATCTGGAAAACCTTGTACATACTTGTTCCACTGAAATAGGACACTTCTATTTTAATTTTTCTATCAATCACTTGTGTTTTTGGTCAGTTTTGCTTAAATTTTGCATCCCCCACAATGTGGTGCTTCTTCAAGTGTGGCCTTCAGGCAGAGGCTGCTTCCATGGATTGACATTTGTGATTTTTTGTGGCGGTGGATCCAATATCAACTAGTACCTCTTTTTGATGGGTTAACCCTGTTTCGATTTGTATGGAGAACTTTTCATCTGTTCGAGTACAACTAATACCAGCACTACACATTAGATCAGATACGGGAGATTTTTGTTTTTGTGCTTATTTTTGTTTCCTTGGTCATTTTCAAATACAAAGCAGGAATAGAAGGGGAAAGAAGAAAGAGGATTTTATGTCCAGTTGTTTATTGATAGAGATAGTAGCATCATGTAAATTAGTTAGACTCGAATTGGGATCTTAAATAGGCGGCAAAACAAATAGCAACCAAAGCAGTGTAGCTAGCATCTCTCGATATTCAATACAGGTATACTTGGCTGTGACAAGTCCATACAGAGGGGAGGGAAAAAAGGAAAAGATTTAGATAGATCTGATTTTTAACCTCACTTGTAGATCTTGTATGGATTAAATGTTATAAAATTTATGATATAAGTTGGAATTTAGGGATGTAAGTAAGATTTTATAAAATTTGATTTTGACCGCAAGATCTACAGATAGGACCAAAGACCGAAGTTATGTAAATTTTTTCCGGAGAAAAAAACTAAAGCATTAGCATCCAAAGCTGATTATACAAAGAGGTCATAGTGACATCGCCAGTTGCTCTTATTTGACTGAGATACGTGAGAGTCCTAAGTGATCTAATCCACAAGAAGAGGCTACAAACAGCAACAGGCATTCGGATACGCGATGGTTTTTGACTTTGCTGCAGTTCAGCAGCTTTACTGGTTTTGTCCAAAAGAAAGTCCCATTTGGTTTCTCAAATGGGATTGAATAGGTCCTAAATCCTTCTCATCTTCCAAGCTCCAACCTCAGAGATTCCATAATTCTAATCTTTACATTAAATAGTTATTTTCTTTCTCAATGCTTCAGCCAGTTTTTCCATCACTAGAAGTGCAAGATCACTTAACACAAATACAAAATTAAGTTGGCATTTCTTGTAACACAGGTATTTTTTATTCATTTAACAAGCTCCACTATCCAATATAAAGAAAAATAAAATAAAATAAAGTACAAATTGGCGCTTTCACAGCAATACCTGCTATGTATTCACTCGCACCAAAACACTGTAACGTCAGCTGGCGACCTATAGACAATTTTATCATCGTCAAAAATTTCTGTTACGTGTTGGACAATGTAAAAAGTTAAATATGGAAGAGAAAAAAAGAAAATGATATGCACAAAGATAACAAACTATCATTTCAAATATAAATCGGGCTCCACTGGACTGTATAAGAAGGATGTAGCTGTCGTAAGATTATCTAGGCCCAGACAGTTCATCAGGTCGGATATTTGATGTGGAATCAGCTATGATCCAATCAGTATTTGGATGGTGTGTGTGGTTGAACTCTTGTCGGAACATCTCCTCCTTCTGCCACTCCTCCCATCTCTCAGCCAAACCATCACCTTCCAGCATTCTGACAACTTCTGACATTTTAGGACGCTCTGTAGGAGAACTGTTGCGTGCAGAGAAGAGCTACCTGAATTAGTTGCTCCACCTCAGCTTCAACATAATTACCCTGAAGATCTGCGTCGACTAGTGTTTCCAGCTTTTTCTCTCTCAAAAGTCCTTTAACCTGAATTCAAGAATAATTCAGCAAAGTAGGAGCACAATAAACACCGGACTGGGAGACTATCAAAAATACTAAAATGATCTAGGTAGACTTTGTTATGTAGGACCAGAATTTCCGGACAAGAATGCTGATAACAACTAGCATTCAGTTATGCGACTATTCTTCATTTCTTTTGCAACTATAATTAACTGAATTTTTTTTCTCTAGTTTCAGTTCAATTAGATTTGACAACCATGGAAGATAACAAAATTCGAAGTCCCACGTAAATGCACCATAAAATAGGAGATTAACCCAAGCTTCTGGAAACTAGTTCCTATTTAATAACTGAATTCAACATACTCTGCAATCGCATATAATCCTAGTAGACTTTTGGCTTTAAAATGTTGTTGAGCACCATAATAGTCAACAACCATCCTAACACTTGAATATTCTACCTTCACTAATTTGTTCAACCAATTCACCTTAGCTATGGTACCAGAGAAACATAAACACAGGGAATTCCCATTTCATTCTGATTGGAGCTGAAACACCTCTGTCATTTTCTCAATCTACCTTCGATGCTGATGAAACATGAAAAAATTCTTACAATGTTCTCAAGATTAAATCAGAAACGGAAAATAAACTAATTAGTTCTAGTTAAACATAAGAGATCAATATACGCTTACCCAATCAAGTAACATGACGTCATCATCATTTGCAAGCCGAGCAAGATCAAAAGCTCTCTGCCCAGTGATGAGCTCAAGAAGCATGACCCCATACCCAAAAACATCAGTTTTCTCTGAAGATTTGCCAGTGGAAAGGTACTCGGGGGCTATATGACCAATTGTACCACGTACAGCAGTGGTAACATGAGTATCCTTGTAGTCCATTAGTTTGGCCAACCCAAAATCTCCCAACAACTGCTTCAAATTCCTCATCTAACAATATATTTGCAGCTTTTACATCCCGGTGAATAATTTTGGGATCACAATGATCATGCAAATAAGCAAGGCCTCTAGCAGCTCCCAATGCAATACGCTGCCTTATTGGCCAATCAAGAGGCGATTGTGTTTCAGGTCGCTCTAGAAGAATAAATCAATAGCTACGGTTAAAACCATTCTTAGATTTTAAGTTAGCTGAGAATAAGTTCCTCTGACAAAAATTCCACAGACTATAGAGAGTTGGTATTTTAAACTTTTGAAGTGTTCAATAATCTGCAACTTTGTTGTCAATCATACTAAGAGAAAACTCTTCTTCCTAAGTCTGATGTTCCCCCTTGGCAAATTTCAGCTTTTAAAAGATGTCACAAATTCTCTCTGAATAGAAAAGTTATTCTGCTTTTGTTCCAAAACTTAAAAACTACACCAAAAAAAAAAAAAAAAAAAAATGATGAATGAATACCTCTCATGATGAAATAAAGTAACATAAGAAGATATACCACATCTCCAATCAAATCAAAATTGCCCATAGTTGAGTCCACACTCTAACCAAGTGGAACTCAAAGTACCATACTCCATAAAAGGGCGAAGGCTAAGAGAAAAGGCTATGTATAACAGGGTATCAAGTAAGGGTTGATAAGTGCTTCACACATGGTTCCATAATAAATTAAGGAAATTTCAGTTTAGCTTTTTCTAATCTCATGTGATTCTGTCTGTTGCACACAAGTTAAGAATAAAACTTTTCCAAATACCCGCAGGTCAAAACTACTGTTAAAACATTCAACAGTTACTACATTTTCTTGAAATTTAACTATTTAACTACTCAACTGAACAAATGTCTTACTGTAATGTCAGTTAAATGATTCATGTTCTTCCATTTTACTCCATCTAGAGCATACCAAGCAAATTGACCTCTTTTCTTTTCGTAGTGAACACATCATCCAATATCTTTCATGTTGCTACATAAAATATAACTCAAATCAATTACTTGTATGAAACACATGTTTTCCCTATACATCCTGCTTTTATGTTATACAACAGACTACTGTTGGCAACTGGACATTTGAAAGCCATTTACGCTGGTTTTTGATTTTGAGAACAATTCAGAGTGACCAAGTTCAAGATCATACCAGACTGTCGATGTTTTTTAACTTAAAAATCTCAAGTAAACCCAACTGGAAAATATTCAGCTATATCACACAAAGATGAGATGGAGGAAAGTTACAACTCATAATACATTGAGAATGACACAACCACTAATTTGCCAAAGTAGATTTTAGTTTTCTTCTGATTGCCTTAGGACAGCAAAAGTAATATCTCTTATTTACACACTGTCCAAGATATTTGTCCCTCCTATGAAAGCAAATGAACCATGAAGAATTTAACAGCTAATACCTCTTAAACAAGATGCCACACTGCCATTGAACATTAAAGGATAAACAAGTAACCTCTCTGTCGGTGTCATGCAAAAGCCACGTAGACGAAGTAGATTTCGATGGACAGCCAAACTGATCATCTCCACTTCTGTCTGAAACTGCAACTCCCCACCTTGAGTACGCTCCTCTTTCAGTCGTTTAACTGCCAC
Source organism: Cinchona pubescens (assembly GCA_025175665.1). Taxonomy (NCBI): domain Eukaryota; kingdom Viridiplantae; phylum Streptophyta; class Magnoliopsida; order Gentianales; family Rubiaceae; genus Cinchona; species Cinchona pubescens. The sequence continues at coordinate 3,295,583 of JANKKI010000059.1, read as the reverse complement.
CAGAGATCCATCTGCTAACCGGCCTTTGTAAACCTTACCAAAACCACCTCTACCAAGAATGTTTTTGTTGCTGAAATTATCAGTTGCAACTTGCAGTTCACGAAGAGAAAATCGTTTGAGCTGTCCTAGATGAACTTCTGGATCCTCCTCAGCTGCAACAGTAAGTTAATCAAGTGAGAAACCATTGCACAAATGGGAGGGTTTCTCCACAGCAGTGAGTATACATTAACACGACCATTAAGATGATTGGTCTATGAAATGATTTGGATACACTAACCAGGAACATCAAAGAAATGATCCTGTGGTTTCCTTCTTCGCCACCAAGCAAGTAAAATTGCAGGAGCAGCAAAGAGAAGAGCAGCACCTGCAGCAACTCCTCCAGCAATGGCACCCGTAGCACTGTTGCCCACTGAAAACCCAATTGACAACAATTCAGTACAATAAGATACTTGAAAATCCAATTGGAAGATTGCTCATTAAATAAGCTACTTTCTCTGTAAAATTTCAATTCCCAATAAATAGTATCATCTAAACTAGAAGATCACGCAACAAAACATGCCAGCACTGAGGGTGCAATACTGTAAATAACAGTCGAACATAATTGAAGTTTTAACTCCTGTGATTTGGAGAAAAACTAATACAAGGGTTATTACTGAATAACATAGTGGTGAAAAAGGAAGTAAGTCAAGAAGGGTTGCAGAGATCTGGTAATAAAACCAAAAGCAGCTTGAACAAACCCAGAAGACGATGGTGGAGTCGGTGCAACTGGAGGTGGTGGAGAGGCAGGAAGTTTATCCAATTGATTGTTGGCGAAACTGGAAGACACAAATGTTAGTCAACATAATAGCACAATGAATCAACAAAGTACGAGCATGTGAACTCAAGAAAGAACCTGATAGGAGTAAAAAGTGAAAAGGAGCCATTGACAGGAATTTGGCCTGTCAAGTTGTTATTAGACAGATCACTGCATTTCAAAGGGCAATCAATGTTAGAGGAGAAAAGCAAACCTGTTAATGATACCATCTATTGCAATATGTAGTACAAATATAGCAAGGAAATATGAGAATTTATCAAGTTACAGGTTAACTGATTGTAAATTACAGATGAGAAACTGAGGAAAAAGTAAGCAGAAAATAGCACTGGATTACAATCAAGACATACTAAAATAATCAAGGGAAATAGGGCATCAATTTCCAACTTACAGGACTTGAAGTGTTTGCACAGTGGTTAGAGACATGAGGAATGTGTCCAGTCAAGGTGTTATTGTTGAGACGCCTATTCAGTTCATAAGACAAATAACATCAGCCTCAGAACAGCCACAACAGAACTATTATTAACAACTGAATCCAATTATCATGCCATAGCACAACACTCACAAAAAGTTCATGAGAAAATCTCTAACAAACTTAGATAAGGAGCTAAAAAAAAGTTGAAAAAAGAAAATTAACGAAAAAAGATATATCATACAGGAAACGCAATCTCTGAAGCTTGCCCAATGTGTCAGGTATGGGACCAGTCAAGTTGTTTGAGTAAAGATCCAAGCTCACTAAGTTTGTCAAGTTGCCAAGCTCGGGAGGAATTTTTCCACTAATATTGTTACTGTAAAGTTCACTGTCGAGAAAGACACAAAAGAGTACAGCATAAACAAATACCAATGCTATTGAACAGCAATAAGGATAAGCAACTAGTAAGAACATAACAAGAACAAGGCTAACTTCTAAAACCCAAAAGAATTTTTGCAGGTATCCAGAATAACTTATCAATATAAATTGCAACCTGTTGTTCAGAAAGTATTAAATTTCTAAATAAGCAAGCATACTTCTTAACACTAAGAGGGGCTGCAGAAAACACAATCTGCCTTTTTTGGTTTTCACGGAGCCTAAGTTTGAGTCAGCAGATTAATATACCAAGAGATTTCCAAGTACGTCTCTGAACTCTAGAAAACTAGTGAAAAACTAAATCAACTATCAAGAACATCGGTGATCTGGAAGAATTTATAATAAAAAACACCAGACTCTGTATCCAGAATTCACAGCTAAGTGCGGAAGGTGTAGTTTTTTTTTGATGCAGATAATAGAAGAGGCCATAGTCTATAAAACAGGTAGAGTGAAAGACTTTTTAAGAATGCACTGACTTCTTAAAATATCAAATGAAAAGTTTATTAAAACCACGATTACATAAAATCAAATAGTTCACAACATTGTTAACAAGAACTATGTATACAATAAACATGAGGCATCTCCATCGCGTATCAATGGCATATAATTGCTGTACGCAGCAGTATTACATGGATCTTGGTATGGTTTAGTATATGATAGGGGCATACAGTACGGGAAACAGGACTTCTCCCTGTACAGGGGGGTAGAGTTAGTCGATTCACTATTTAGGATCGAAATCGCAATTTGGGATCTCTATGCATAAATTTTAAGAAATCATTATAAAAAAAATTAATAAATCACATAAATAAAAAATAATTATGATAATTGAAAAAAAAAAAAAAAAAAACCACTTATCAGGTATGAACATGTATTTTCTTCTTCCTTTCTCTTTCCCCTCTCTCACTACTCTCACCGTATCATGCCTCTTCTTAAATAATTAGGATCATTACTTTGAGCATTTTGGATCGCAAACTACCCACGTTTGGGAATGCCATTCCCTGAACGTGGAACGCAAGGGATATCAGTGATCCATGTAACACTGGTACGCAGTGAACTTCCCAAAGAAGGCCTTGAAGGTATTCTCTGCAAATAATTTTGATCCAGACCAAGAATCAACTTACAGGTACTGCAAATTTGGGAGCAGACCAAGCTGTGAAACTAGTTGACCAGACAAATTTGCATTTCCCAAATCACTGAGTGGAAAAAAATGCAAATATATTTCCTATCAGTTCTCCAGAGTTAGATATAACAGCAGTACTAAACAGCATATATATACAGCCAATCTCTCAAAAAGTTATATTGAACTTACACTCTGGTAACACTGTTATCGCTGCTGCATGTGACATGAAACCAAGTGCAGGGATTGACAAGTGTTGGATCCCAACTCTGCAGGACATTATTAGGATCAAGTAAATTGCTCTTCAGCGCATTCAATGCATCACCTGTCTTGCATAAATGAGTCAGATATCAACTGCCATTTAGACACATGAACGAGCATATTCAAATTCTTAGATGTCTTCATTTCTGGACAAGCACACACTATAACATAGCATTCAAGATCAATGCAATCCACTTACAACAGAATAAATATCTATGCAACTGCGTCATTCACATACAAAACCACCCAAACAGTTCACAAAAATAATTAAAAAAAAAAAAAAACCAAAGATCACAAATGCCATGTACTCATGAAAATGGAATGCTTTTCCACAAAAATACATAATCTTTAATTTATAACACACTGCTTTTTCTTTAAATACAATTATGGGTGCTGGATTCTTCGTTGCACCTCTATGTGCAGGCTAATGTTCATTTTTAACTCATTGAAGACGGTAGGAGTTGACCATACGACAATACTACTGTAACAGTCTTTAAGTGAACAATTCATGTATAAATACACTGATAAAATTCTATTACAATTCAATTTTCTCTTTTTTTCCTCTTTCACGAATACGAGTACATTAAAGACTAGAATCCAAACAATTCATTTAATTATGAATTCACAAAACATAATCACAATAAGTCTTGAGGCATTAAAATCCGAACAAATTTTGATTATCATAACCAAAACTAAATTAAAATAAAATCAACAAGCATTAATCCATCATTAACTCCATCTAGTAATCAACCAAAATAGTAAACGAACAAACAAAATTTGAATTTCCAAAAAAAAAAAAACAGTAAACAAACCTTCAGCGTTAGAAGAAACACGAGAAAATCGGAAAAAGAGCAAAATTAGGCAGAGAAAAGCGGAAGCTGAGATCGCCGGCGAGAAGAAAGAGCGATCCATTGCAAACTGAGAAAGCTTGGGGACTTGAAAAAAACCTAGATTCAAAATCCTCATAGAAACTGGATAATTTGAAGTCTCCTCCTATAATTCAACTGAAGTCCCCCAAAAAAAAAAAAAAAAAAAAAAAACCCTAATTAATTTTGCTTCTGATGAACTGTTACTGTTCCCCAAGTAGACTCCGAACAAGTAGAAGAAAATTCTCCCCTGCTCTTCTCTCTTCAATATCCCAAAAAAAAAAAAATTAATTTAAATTTAAATTTAAAAACAAAAAAAAAAGAAAGTCAGCAGCTGTGGGCAATAGGAAACAAGCAATTCAATACAATAGATAATAATGACGATGAACTCTACTAATCTAATATGGCACTATATATTATATTACTACTAGTATTTGGGTAGAATTTGTAAATGGAAAAAAATAAATAAATAATATTAATGAAAATGATGAGTGGGTAGTGGGAAGAATGCAATGGATTATGCATTATGAATGGGGTTGAGACTCTTGAGAGCTTAGTCAAAGGTTCTCTTTTAGACTAAAGACTTTTCCTTTCTATAGTTTTTTTTTTTTTTTCCCGGAATAAATTTTCTTTTAAGTAAAAAAAAATTTAACAGTCAAGTTGAATTGCGACAATACTTATATATACTTGTATGATAATATTGTTTACCATCTCAAACAACATATTCACGTAATTTTTATTTTCTTTCCTTCTATTATTACTTGGTATTTACTAATTTTTAACAACTACAAATATAAATAAACGTAAACAAATAAAAATAAATTGGGTGTTTAAATTCTTTTAATAATTTTAAAAAATTTAAAAATTTATTTAAATTTAATTTGTTTATTTTATCGATTTGAATTCAAATTAAACTCTAAGTAATTTCAAATTTTGATATATAAATTTAAAACTAAAAAAATAACAAATACTAAAATTTATTTAAATTTAAGTTAATTATTAACAAACTAAATTTAAAGAACTCGTGACTTTATTTAGAAGGTGTTTGGTTTATGGGTATGAGAGGGGAAATGGGAATCAAAGTCAATGATACCCATAGATGTTGTTTGGTTGAACACTATGGGAATCATTATATGAGAATGAAAGTGTTAGAAAATACCTACTTTCATTCCCCACTTGTGACATGGGTTTCAAGTTGACTAACTTATTAACATAATGAAACCCATTCCTATGTTAAACCAAACAAATAAGGGAGAATGATATAAACCAATACCAATAGTGGAATTTATGATTTCCATTCCGATTCTGATTCCCGAATGTGAACCAAACACATATAGAGTCCTACCCCCACTCAGCTGTATTAACTGGATTGTGTGTGCCAAACCATCCACGAATTTGTTATTCACTCTTCCTCCATGTATCATACTTTAGTAGCTTTATTGTGGAAATTTTTAGCAAATTATATTATTGGTATCAATCTACACGTTAGCTACTAATAATATGTAACTTGTAAGGTAGAGGCTAAAAAATCAAATAAATTCTAGAGTTTTAGATTTTCAAAATTTGGATATTAGGTAGTATTAATTTATATTCAGATAAAAGTTAGATCTAATAAGTAAGACGATATTGTCTGACAAAGGTTTATTTTTTAATTTTGTGTTAGTAAAGTAACACATCCTGATTTATTAGTCAAATGTAACGTACCTTTCTCTTAAATATTTTTATTTAAAAAAAAAAAAAATGATAAAGATGGAGAAAATTTAGAGGGAGGGGACGGGGAGAAGTGATTTTAACGTCAAAACAGTAGGAGGGTCAAAGTTGCACGCACGACAGGCGATGGACCCCACATCCGCCGTCTATGACGAAATGAAAGAGAAGACTGAATAAAAGACAATTGATGCAGACATCAGAACGGGTTTTCTTTTATTTTCAATGAATTTTATTATTATTATTATTATTTTTTCTGAAAGTTGTTTTGTGAATATTGACTACATTTTGGTAATTGGCTTTCGGAGTCTTTGTGGCTGCGGGATTGTTACTTGTTAGTTGTTTACTATACTTTCTAATTACTCTTTGAACAATATATTTAGATAGTTTTAATTTACTGTCTTATTCATTGATCTCGTAATTATTAGATATATTACGTAAATAATATAATGTCTACTTAACAATTGATATTATATTTTTTATGTGTTTTTTTTAATAATTACGAAATTTACATAAGATTGTAGACTATACTTATTTAAATATTTCCCATAATAGTATTTAATAAACAAAATTGTACTAGATTTGAGTTTTGAAGAAACTCAAGCTTTATATTTTAGAGTATTCTAATATTTTTATACTATTGATTTTGCAAGTTTGTACTTAAAAAAAATTTATTGGTTAAAATACAAGGTCACAAAGCCAATACTCTCAACGTGTTTGCAAAATTACCCTTCACTTATACTATTAATTGGTGTTTAAAATTAATAAATAAATTTTACAACAAAAAAAAAAAGAAAGAAAATTGGATTTGAACAAGAATAATTCGTGGGTCTGATTGTATATACTATTCACTATGTATGTTCCATTCGATTTCTAGTGATTTATTAAAAAATTTAATTGCAAAAGAAGATTAAGAAATGAGTCTGTTGACTTTGACCAGTCAACCTGATAATTAGCCGGGTAGGTATTAGTTTAGTAGTAATAAGTATTAACAAATCCGAAATTAGGATAGTCGCTTTTATTCTCGATCATTCCGTGTATCAAAAATATTAACAAGACAAATATGCGAATGACGGCATTGACTAATAAGTTCACTCGTTATTAGGGTTATAATCGAGTTGATATTCGAATCGAATTCGATTTATTAAAAATATGTTTGAATTTAATTAATTAATAATCAAATCAAATTTGAATAAAATTTAATGTTCATTAATTTTTTATATTTATTTGAAACTCGATTTGATTTATAAGTTAAAAATATTAAATTTATATACAAAATTCTACACTATTCGAATTGAATTCGATTTCAATTCGATAAAAGTTTGTTTGAATTTGACTCGAAAAATAAACAAGTCAAATTTAAATAAAATTTTAAATTCGTTAAAATAATCAAATTAATTTAAACATTAAAATATTTAAGTTATTTATGTTCATTTGCACGTTTACTTGTTATGTGCATTAACAAGCATCCATATATAAGTTTTACGTTGTAGAACTTGGACAACGAGGATTATAGACATCAAACAAAAATTTGACTAGCTAATGAAACAAATAAATTTTTCAACGTTCAATATTATTTATTGCATAAGTCAAATATTCAAACTAAAACTACATCAACTAATTTCACACGCCAGTCATATTTTCCAAGAACCAAAATAAGATGTCGAATATTTATGAGGTGTTTGGTTTATGGGTATGAGAGGGGGGAATGAGAATCAAAATTAATGATACGTGTTTGGTTGAACACTATTGGAATCATTCTATGGGAATGAAAGTGTTAGAAAATACCTACTTTCATTCCCTATTTGTGACATGGGTTTCAAGTTGAGTAACTTATTAACATAATGACATCCATTCCTATGTTAAACCAAACAAGTAAGGGGGAATGATATAAACCCATACCAATAGTGGGGTTTATGATTCCCATTCTGATTCCGATTCACGAATGTGAACCAAACAGCTCCTTAATAATATAAAATTCTAAATCCTATCTCTTACCATATGTATAAAGAGTCTTGGAAAAATAACTTTAATAGTCTCTCATATTTTATTTTTATACTTTTTTAATTATTCATATTCAAAATGATACATTTTAGTCTCTTACAAATTCAAAACGCACCATTTTGGTCCCTCGACACAATTACGAGTATATTTTAGTTTGAAATACTCACATGCGTATCGAATGTTACATTTTTCATGCGTAAAATTAACAACACATAAATTTTAAATGTTAAACGACACTACTTAAAATCACTTCCTGTGCTATCACTACCCAAAACTCTCACCCACTATTACCACCTCTATTTCCTTCCCGTCACCGCTTTTCCTTTGCCACCCCCCACTCCAACAATCCCAATCTTCTTCTTTTTTGAGACAATTTAGTATTTAAAATTATATATTATCAATTTTACACTCAAATATATTACATTCGATATGCACATGAGTATTTCAGATCAAAATATGCCTGTATTTGTATCACGAGACTAAAATGGTATGTTTTACATTTATGAGAGACTGAAATACATCATTTAAATGTAAGAAACTAAAAAAATATAAATATAAAATGTGAGGGACTATTAAAATCATTTTCTCAAGAGTTTTTTATTAGATTAATTTAAAATAAAAAAAAAAAACTAACCTATCTTCTTCAAATAGTACTCCATCTATTCACGAAAATAAATTTAATTCCTTGAATATTTTTATGTAACTAGTAAAAAGAACTTAATATGCATAATCTTTTAGTAATAATACATGAAGAGAAGTATAGAGGTAACAATCTACATCATGAGTAGAATATTCAATGACAGGTTTGAGTGATAGTGGAACAAAATGATAGCCATACGCACTCGATTTATTTATTGATTTATTATGTTTTGATGTCTACTTGTCTCTACCAATAACAACACTTAGCTAACACCATCATGCACGTGCACGACTTGACCGAAGTGTTTCACGACCCGTAATGCTGCCCCGGTCCGTTGGCTTTTCGTAGTTAGACAAATATTTATACTGACTCGCAACTACGTAATCGATAACTATACATATATGAGATTAAAAATTAGTTTTGTAAATCTTTTTTTTTAGTGTATACTTATCATTTTTGTCGAAAGAATCAAACATGTTTATTCCAAGTTAATTAAGTATTTTAAAAAATTGATAAAAATTAAAATTTTTAAATAGGTAGAAAATATAAGTTATGAAAAGTTAATGTAATAGGTAATTATGAGAAGTTTTGAAGGCAATTAAGAAAATACATTAATTTTGATAATACATCAAATTTTATGTCCATTTTTGTCATTTTTTTTTTTTTTGAAATTTACACACATATAAAATGTTCTAGTTGCACTAGTATGTATTAATTCCTTTCTTGGATTTTGATGAAAAGCTACGATGACCTCATAGTAATATCTGTGTCATGGGCCATGGGCCAGGGAGCAATAAATAAACTAGCATAAGGCTAAGCCCATTGTTATCAGGCCATTCGCCATAGAAGCGACACCAAAGTAGATTTTTCAGTATTATCATTTATTGTAATGAAATTTAAGACTTCTCTCGAAAGAGTAAGTTTGTGCTACACACTCTGTATTTGCGGAGTCACAACATTAGAATGACTCAAAATAAGAAGAATTTTATTATTTTTTCAATCATTCAACGGTATGTATTTGCGGAGTCACAACATTAGAATGACTCAAAATAAGAAGAATTCCATTATTTTTTCAATCATTCAACGGTCTGCTTCCCCTAAAAAAGGGCCAACTTCCTTGCACCTCTATTAATTATTAGTACTTATTTTCTCAAGTCGAAACAAGATTGCAGAGCTTCAGGTTTAGCTAAAGATTTTGGACTTCATTGAACTTTTTAAATCAACAATTCTATGCAGGGCCTGGGATTTTTGTCAATGTCAACACCACCAATACTAGTAGCTAAGGAAACTGGGAGCTGTAAAGAGTCTAAAGACTACAAGCCTCAATGCATTGCTCACACATAGAAGGTCCTATTCTACACAGCTTTAGAGCACTTATAGCTGTTGTACCATGTGTTATTGTCATTTAAAAGCCAAAATTTGAATGTGAGGAGATACATTAATCTCAAAATGCCAAATTAACTTTATTTCAAGAATGGTGAATAGCAGAAATCTACACTAACTTGATCATACTGATTTTAGCCTCAGAAGCTTAAAAACAGGGAAAAACTTAATAACTCTGCTAGCAAATAAGAGAAATTAAGCATTTACATATGCTGAAATTAAGCATTTACATATACTTAACTGCAAGAAAAAAGTAAAAGAGTTAAAATCTTCATCATGTTCAGAGTATGACTAATAATTTCATTTCAATTTGTCTTCCGCAATGAACCTGATCACTAGTCCTAGTCTGTCAATTTTATCTGAACATATTCGGAAGAGGTCGTACAGCCATAAAAGCATCTACCATCTCATCAGTCACAGCAGCACGAGCCCTACGATGTCTTTCTACAATTTCAGTAAGAACTTCAATAAGCCGATTCTTAACTTCACCTGTTAGCATACGCCCAGCTCCATATTCCCTTCTAATATGTTCCAGTTCATCATCATCTTCCAAGAAAAAACCAAGATATTTAATAGGTATATCCACCTCAAGATTTGCTCCAAACTTGCGATGATTCTCTATTGAATCCTGTCCTCCAGAGAATGCATAATGGTATATCTTGTTCCTAATACTCTTGGCAGTATCATTCACATATATAGCCGAATTTGGATCACTAGCACTCATTTTCCCCGACTCTCCCTGAAGTGCAGGAAAGAATGTTGATTCTATCAAAGAAGGCTTAGCTTTATATCCTATTTTAGGAGCAACATCTCGTGTCATCCGGAAATAAGGATCTTGGTCGATTGCACAAGGAATCAAACACCGAAGATTTTGATGATTTTCAAAGAGATGCGGGAATGAACTTGGAAAAGATGGAGCAGCCTGAACAGGTGGAAAACTAACTTTTCCTATGTGATCTTCCCCTTTCAAACCAAATATGCTAGCAACCTTATTGAGGGTGACACATTTTCCAATCCTCAATGAGTTCTCACAAAATTTTCCACCGACATAGTCAAAATCAGAGAAGATAAATGTCCTTGATATATTGAATCCACAAGCAATGATGTCTTTTGCATTCTCTCGTGCAAGTTCCTTACTCTTTTCTACTGACAGATTATCCTTCCACATGAACTTCTCATCATCTGTCAATTGTATTACAACTGGAACCTTGAATGCATCCTGTAAGTACCTGCAAAAAAAAAATAAAAATAAAAAATCATGTAAAATAATTCAACAAAAGTATGACAAACACAAGAAAATAACAACTGCACTGGAAAGTGTAGGTATTTGAACAAAAGTACTACTAGTAGGAAAATGTTTTGAGTATGCGATGATGTCATAGGCCTATTTACGATTCTGGAAGCAAACAATTGACTAATCTCACACGAAATCGAAGTATATATAGGACCAAAGAAAACCAAACCACGACCTACTAAACATATTCATTAATTATACACGAAAAAGGCCAGCCTTGCACAAATAATAATCTCAGGACTGATTTAGAGGACTCCGTCAGATTCAGTTAACCTGGAAATATATGTTGTCCAAGGTTCCAAGTCTATAAGAACCCATTTAGGCAACACCTTTTCACTTTTCAGGGGCAGTAGTTAATAAAACTTTAATTGCATTTGCAAGACTTCCAAAACCATATCTGTCGCCTCTCTTCTTCTTTCTTGTAGTACTACTTTATAAATTCTGCTTGCGAAGAAAGTAAAGATTTAGTTTATGTTTCTGACAATGGCTCCAACCTGAATAGTGTGTCGGCCTCTGTTCACAGAAAACAGTAGCCGGATGCTGAGGACGAGGGGATTTTGGGGAAAAGAAATGAGGAGCTGGAGAAAGAACTCAAGAAAGCCATGGAAAGGGAAGAGAATATGAGGGAGGAATTGCAAAGAATGTGGGAAAGATTGAGGGTGGCAGAGGAAGCAGTGGAGCGCCTCTGCTCCCAACTCGGAGAACTCAAGGCAGAGGCCGTGGAGCAGGCACGCTCCTACAGATCCAACATGATGACTTTGATGGATCAGCTTCCTGCTGCCCAAAAGCTCCTCCAGGCTGCTTCCATTTCTGTCCCCCCATCCCCCACTTCTCAATTATTATTATTATAGTAATTCATTTATGATGTTCTAGCATAGATTTAGAAGGTTTATACTCGCTAGCTGTAAACTGTAATTTTTATTTTGTTGATATGGATGTGTTTTTTTTTTTTTTTTTTTGGGGACCCAAAAAACATCAGCAACTGATTGATTGCTGTTGTTTTCATTTTTTTGGGGTAAAGTTTTCCATTGGGGAGGAGAAAGATTGTGATATACCGTACTCTACTATTATGTTGTAAATAAAGCAGATCCAGTTCTTCAATTTTTAGACGAGCACTGGTTGCAAACTGGATGAATTAATGGTTGTAGCCACTTTTTATCTTGATAGAATTTTGCGACTCTCTCTATATCAAATGATCCTCTTTCTTCTTCTGAAAAAGAAAAACATAGCAAAATATTTGTAACATTAACCAATCTATTAATACTCGTCCTAAGAGAATCCCAACCCAAGTCATCTATTGATACTCTAAGCTACCCTCATCCTGCACTCGTTTCATCAGTCTCGCCAAATTAAAAGCCAGAATGTAAACTCCATTGTATCCATTGCCATGTATACCAGTCACATCCCTCTATCATCGGCATCATCCTCCCGCCCATCCCTACCACCTCTTTCCCTATTTTTCATTCCTTCGATTATCATCTTCCTCACCCCTATCGTGCCTGCTTACTCCTCTCATAGTTTCTCTCCTCCTTAATTCCAGACGAACCCCTAAATTCGACTCCCCCCTCTGCCTCGTAACTCGATCAACAATTAGATCGATTTTTTCTGCCCATTATTCCTCAACTAATTTTTTAACCCAAAAAACCAAACTTAAAATCAAGAAGAAATCTGCAAAATTTTATCTTGATCAAAACAGACAAAAAAACAAAAATATCAAAACTTTAACAAACAAAAAAACATACTATATAGCAAAATCAATCCCATAATCATCAAAAATATTTTCTTAAAATTAAGACAAACACAGAAAGCCCATCATGAAATTATACAAACTTGGTGAACATGAAGGGAATGAGGTGGCCGATGTGCAAGGAATCGGACGAAGGGCCGCGGCCGGTGTACAAATAAAACATGTCACCATTCTCGTAGGCGTCGAGAATTTCGTTAAAATCGCGGTGGGCAAAGAAGACGCCGCGGCGGAGGAAAACGTGAGGAGGGCGACTGGTGAGTCGTCGGTGTAACGCGATCGATTAATGATTTATCAAGCCTTTGACACCCAAACTGATGAATTATTTTATCGTAATTTATTTTTTCTCCATTTTTGGAGGACACTTCCCATGGAGTCACAACTTGTTGGAACTCTTCTTCTACTACGACAGCTACTTCCTCGGATGGCATATTTACGGAGTAAGCTTTTAAGTATTCATCTTGCAAGGTAAATATAATAACAATTGAGGTAATAATTTTTTTTAATTATTTAATATTTACTCTGCAAGTATGAAGAATGTTTTTTAGATGGGAAAAAAAGAAATTTTATAATTTTTTTTAAAAAATTATTTTTTTGCATTTAAAAATCTATACAATATAAGTTTATATTTAAATTTTCTTTAAAAAAATAAAAAAACTTGTCGGATACTTTTAGTATTGAATCGAAATTGAAAATTTGGATTCAATTGGCTTAGTTTTAAAGAAATTCAAAGCTAGTGTTTTTCATCTGTGTTTCATCTGATTTTGTTGCAATAAGATTCCTGATTGGTTACGAACTTTAGTATTTGTGATTTATTAACATAATGGGTTATTTGGAAAATTTGATTATATATAGCTAGAATTCAGATAAATTTTGAATTCTTTAGTAGTCATTATTATTCAAGATCATTTCTTTTTTACTAGTTTACATTTCCTCTTTGCAATTTTAGCTCAATGTTGGATGATATATAACCATAACTTATGTATTTCGCTTTGTGCTTTGATTGATGATTTCCAATGCAGTTGGTATCGTATACTAACTGAAATGTGTTTAATGGAGATTAAAAGGAAGGAAAACCAAAAGATCTTGCATAAGAGGTGAAGTTGTTATTTTGCTATTTGAACATTAGTTGAAGTTGAGGATTTGAATTTGTCTTACAAACACATCACTAATATTGCATAAATGTAGACATTTGAGATATTCCGAAGCAACAAAGAAAAAGAAAAGAAAAAATGGTTAGACTCGTGTCCAACCGTTTTAAACCTATTTATTTAGTTTGAACCTATATGTAGACAGGAATTAACTTGATTATCTAGAGTTGATTGGATCCATTTAACTATTATCCTATGTTTAGTACGTAGGAATGGCTCGAAATGGAAAGGACTTTCTAATTTATCTTTTCCGTTTTTTGTTTGATATGATATTTCTAAGTTAGAAAATCTGTTCCACCTGAAAAAGTCATTCCAACTAAATCTTGAAAAGTTCATTCCTAAAAAAAACTTGAGAAAAGCTCATTCCACCAACTTGGAAATTTTTTTTTTTGTGGGGTGTCAATTTTATCCACTCATGTTGAAATTTAAATCCAAATATAATATCTACAAGCAAATATAATTATATGTAAAATAAATAAATAAAACACAATGTGGTCATTTTTTATTTTTATTTTTTGCATATCTATCTCATTTAATAAATATAAACCTTTTAAAATAAATATAGTATTATAAAATTAGCTTAATTTTACTATTTATCTAATATGTATTTGACTGCAAACATGACCTATTATGTAATTTTTTAAAATTTGTATCCGTAGACGCAAACTATTTAAAGTTTTTGACACCCATAAAAATGTTAATAAACCAACTGATTTTCTTTGTTTTATATATGGCGGCTTTTGTGAGATCTCACAATTAAGAAACAATAGTTAATTCGTCCGGCTTCTGGGAAGCTAATTGATCTTTTTCTTCTTTTTTTTCATTTTCAGTTTTTTTCAGCCTTTTTTTTTTAACATCTAGATCAACTTTTCTTTTTTTTGATTTTTTTGGTCTGGTGCAAGAAAAGGAAATCAAGATTGACAGTTGAATACATAAAACTATTTCATTTTCATTTATTTACCTTCATAGATCACTCTCACTCTCAGTTAAATAATTCCTTCTTTGGTCCAATTTTCCTGGATTTTTTTCTTTTTTACTTCAGAATATTTCTTGGCCAATAGAATGAGTCTCCTAAAATGTTCATTTTTATTGGTATTCTTGAATCCCATTAAGATGACCTTCGATAACTAACCAGGGATCATCAGGTTTTGTACGAGGCTACCTAGTGAACCCACTATCCTGTTATAGCACCATTTATGGATATGAAGTTGATCGTTGCAGTTGCGCGCGCCATCATCAAGATTTACACTCAATTCCGATGGAACTTCTCTCTGTCTACCCAAATTGCTTCTGTGAAAATCTTGATGATTCTGCATCATCAATCAATAACTGATGCATTTTTTCAGTTGATGTAATTCTTCCAAGTGCTCTCCTACTTCCTTTGGTGGATATATTATGTGCATGACTAATTTATTTTATGCGGGGAGGTGGGGCAGGTTGACTGTGGAGGCCCTGGAGGGAGAGGGGGAGAGGAAGACGGATTGGGCTGATGAGGAAGAGGAGGAGAATGGAAAAAAGAAGGGAATGACTAAGTTGCCATTTTATAGTTGAATTTTGTGGTGGAACTATCGTAAAAGAATTAAATTGGTTAGAAAATTTAAGTTGAAGGATTAACACAGTTAAAAAAAAAATGAGAAACCAATTTAACTCAAGTAAAAGAGTTGAATGACTAAATTAAAATTTCGATTTCCATATTTTTCTCGAATCACAACTAAATCCAACTAATATCTACTCCCACTCACTATTTTCCCTTTAAACAAAACATTATTGTAATCCCATTAATGACATAAATGTAATTACAAATATGAGTAGATTAAGTTATGCCGGCCTAAGTCTCATGAAAAATGATTAAGACCCATATAAAATCAGGGTCAGTTATACCACATAATAATAATAATAATAATAGCCAAACAAGTCTGCTATTCTTCTCTATTCTTTCTTTTTCTACAAATTTTATTTGGTACCGTTTTTGAGAATTCGATCAAAAAGTATATTTTTCTCATGGTCCCGAATGCTCACTTTTAACGATAGCCTTTCAGATATCATTTTGAATAAAAATAATTTATTTGTGATAGTTACGTGCCTTAGTGGTTATTAGAATATTTTTGCAAATTTACGTTTTTTGGTGTTTTGTGAAAAACTGGTATAAATATACTATTATATAAAAATTGAAACACGTTTCTCGGTTGAATGAATCCTCTAAAGGCTTGCCATTTTTTAGTTGAAAAGAAAATAATGATCGACTCTATTTGTCGATTTCTATCTTTATTCCACTTGATTATTATTCATCTAATATTACCCCTATCATACTAAAAGAGTTCCTATATTAGGACTCACAAGTTTAGGAGAAAAACAAAGACATTTTTTTTAGCCAACTCCCACTAATTACCATTTTCTCAAGAATTCTACCCCAACATTAGCCGCATAACCTTCTCTTTTTCCCTTCAATTTGCTCAGCCAAACTCCTATTTTACCCCTTTATTGATTTGTTCTTTTGGCTACTCCAAGAAAAAAAAAAAAACCAACATTAATTCCCCTCATAAGTCGTCCACCATACATCATCCATTATCACACACTTTCATTTCATCATCGAGCCCATCATCAACACTACGAATCATTGCATATCATCATCATCATCATCAAACATCATATTTGTCTCGAGGATTACCTACGAATCCGTTGCTACGTTTGACTAGTATTGGGGTATTTTCTTTGTATATTTTGCTCATCTATTTCTATACGAATCGATTACTACGTTTATACACTATTAGGGTATTTTCTTTGTATATTTTGCTCATCTATTTTTATACGAATCCGTTGCTACGTTTGACTATTTGCATATTTTCTTTGTATATTTTGCACATCTATTTTTATGTGTCCATGACTGCCCACTCTTGACTTGCATGGTTGGCTGATATTTTGTAAGTCAAAAACTAAAAAACGGAGCCCATATGATGAATATTTTTCCGAAACCGATCGAATGCATGCGATTTTTTTTTTTTGTGGGAGTTCATGAGATAATCTTCTACTGTCGACGTTTGACTTGTGTAATGCTTTTATGATTTGAGCCCCTATGATGATTCTTTTAGTTCTATGGCTCCTGTGGTGATCTTGTTTGATTGGCGCATTATGATGTTCTCCTTTAGATCATGAGGATATCCCACAAGTCAACTGGGGTTGGGTACAGCTTTTTTGAGGATGAGATATCTCCGATTCTAACCCTCATATACAATATTTTCTATCATTTTTAGTATAAACAAGTCATTCATCTATTTTTTTTTTTTTTAAAAATCTTGAAGAAATATTATGTACTTTTATTTTTCTTTTAGTTCAAGAAATGGTGTGATTTTTAAATTGAATTTTGTTTATGTTTTTTTGAACAATCTAATATTAGATTTTTTTTTTCCTTTGTTCTTTTCGATTTTATATAGAATATTTATTAACCAATTTTTTAGTTCTAAAAGAATATTTATTAATCAAATTTTTAGTTCTAAAATTATTTAAAAATTAATGTTCAAAGTGAGGATGGTTTAGTTTTTTTTAGAGGCCACTGAGGGGCGGGTACCGCCTTGCACCCACCTATAATCAATCTTACAATGGAGCTGGTCATTTCTCTATGGTTCCTCTTCTATTTTGATATTGATTAAAATTTAAAATTCGTATAAAAATGAAGTAAATCTTCCCTTACACAGTTAATGTAAATTTTTTTTTATATCATCATATTTTAATGATACATATCAAATATATATTACTTAAATTTCAAAAATTAATTTATACATATAATATATATCCAAAGGCTAATTTATATAGAAGTCAGTGAGAAATTTAATTTGTACATATAACAGATATTTAAGGTCTGATTTATATGATGGTCAGTGGAGATGCGTCCCCCCACTGACTTCACCAACTTACATAGTTAATAGCAGAAAAATTCAGAAATTACGGAAATTGTCCTTAGTAATTTTTCCTCCTTAATTTAGTACATATATCTAGTCTAGAAAAATAATATTACCCCTTTCCTTTCTTTATTATATTTAATTTAAGATGGGTCATCTCTTCTCATTGATGTTTACATTAATATAAATCGTGATTAATGCAATAGAATTACAACTTTTTTCAAGAATTCAAAAAGTTCAATAAAGTTTTTTTCCCATCCATAATTGTCTTATCATTTTACTTTATTAGCCCCAAAGCTTCTCTATAATTCTAAATCAAAAAAGAAAAAACAATAAAATCGTGAAGACCCTTACCACTAGATAATATATTATCATATTTGTTATGGGCAAACTTTTATTATTATGTTAAACTAGATTTTAAAATTTGAAAGGTTATCATAGAAATAAGTAAAATCTGTGAAATAAAAGTTTAAAAATGGTAATATAAAATATTTTAAACACGTTGGTTAATGACTTTGAAGGACTTAAACTGTGCCCTCACTGATAAGGATTTCTAGCTCTGTTGCTGTATAAATCTACACTTGATGGTGTAAAAAAAAATTCACTACCAACATGTAAAATATATATACTTGATGGTGTAAAAAAAAAAAAAAAAAATTCACCACCAACGATGTAGGAAAGTTCAATCCATAGAGATGACCAGAACTTCAAACTAGAGTTATAGAGTATAATTCTGGTTGTGTTTGCTAGTGTGTCTTGTGATTCTTGTATCAAATCAGGAATTCGAGTTGGATGAACATCCTAGAGAAAATGTTTGGCCCAGTCACATTCTGAAGTTTTAGTATTCAGAATACAAACACAACAACATTACAGTTTCACATAGCAATTCACCAACCATGCAAACTGATAACTACACATAATAATTGCAAACTGATAACCACACATAATAATGGCAAATAGTTCAGACAAGGGTCAACCCAATTGGTAAAAAAATATTCTCAACAGAAGCCAAAGCTGCAGGTGCTATACTCATTCCAAAGCCACTTCCAAGCCCAGTACCTGAAAACATCCAATAGTAGTGTCAAATTAACTTAAACATGTTATGGAATCTATGGAAAATGCCTACAGCTCATAAAATCATATTATTGTATTTTGAATGTTTTTACAATATTCTTCAAAGATTTGTACGATAAAAGTCTTTAAAATCAACGAGACCATAGAATTTCTCAAGAACGAATCTAGTATTTAGCTGAGTTGATTTACTCAATCTGGAGCTACTAAATATATATCTTAGCAGACAATTGTGCCATAAAAGCTGGTTTGTGGAAGCAAACAACTTAATAGTAAAGACACTTTCAATAAAAATCTTATGCACATGAGAGTGCAAAATTTGCAAAATCCAAAAATATGATTTGGAGAGACTGCAATTTACACCACTACGAGAAAGAAACTAGTTTTGAGACGGACCATTTTTGCATAGAAGTAGTTCACAATACTATGCCTAGTACCGTGGATCTCTGGGTCATAATAATCAGCCACATCACTCATGATGTCCACGGCACAACAGATTTAGTTTAGAATTTTTGGTTTTCATAACACCTTTCCAAGATACATCCAAGGAAAATACCTGGGCTAACTGTGCTTTTGAACAACCCAGAATTAAAACAATCATCTGGTGGACAAAGCAAAACTAAGAACCCCAAAACTGCGAAAAGTCTTCTGTCATACACTCAATTTTCAAAATGCTTCAAAGGAAACTTATGTGGAAGCTTTGGAACAATAATAGGATGTTGTGTTTCATACTGAAGTAAAAATTCAGTGCCAACTGCCAACTTATAAAAAAAAGGATCAATGTTTTATAGTACCTCAGGAGCTGGAGAGGTCTTAATTAACTACCCATCAATCCCATCATCATTTGCAGCATTTGTAGATTCATCATCAACAAGTTCATAACTTTCAGTTGGAGGTCTGTTCTGTGCATCATCAATGTTCACGGCAACTTGAATTTCATGGAGGCGAAACATGGAAGAAGTCCCATGTATAGCATCAGAAGATGGAGCAGCTTCAGCATTGTTACTGCTCTGACTTGAAATATTAAGGAATCTGTGAGGTTCAGCTGTGTTGCATGTGAAGATCGTTGAAAATGAGTGAAGAGAACAAACACAACGAACGAATATGAATCAAAGTTCCAAATCAGTTTTTCTTTTTGACATTGCAAATGCTTAAACTAAGAAACTTGTACTATTTACTTGCTTTCTCAATAACAATGGCAAACAAAACATGGTATGAAAATAAATTCTCCAACATATAGCTCCATTTGGACAAGATTCTTATTTTGCAATTATTCATCATTATAACACAATTTTCAACTACCTTTTTCCTCACATACATAATATCTCATTGCTACAATAATTATTCAAATAATATTCGAAATATTATCCAAATAATAGTTGTCTCAAAAGTTGACTACTGCTAGTTGTTCATAAATAAATAAAAAATAATACAGAAGGAAAGACATTAAAGATATCCATCCATAGCTTAAATTCAATATTCTAAGCAAATGTTATCCCTAACAAACCATTATATCTTTCATTGTAGCTTGTTAATGATTCTTGTGTTTTGAAATGAAATGCTAAAATATGAAATCTTTGTAAAGAAATCTTTGATGAGAGAACTGCAGTTGTTGCATGTAATAGATAGTAGATATTTTGTCTTTGCCGTTACATGGACAAAGGAACAAATATCTATATGTCACTAAAAACATTATGTGACATTATTTTGTAAGAGAAATTAAAAGATGTAATTCATTTTTTTTGATTGATCTAAATGATGTACAATAAATTGAGGTAGATATAGATGGATCACTATTCCTAATTGTAGTAATCTCACAATAAGATTGCGCAAATAAGGCATTTGAAATTTTATTCTAGAATATTAGTAGTTTGAATATAAATAGATGGATTAGTAACCGCATGAACTAAATCAGAATAGTATAGAAGATAAGTACCTTGCAGGTTTTGTTTATGTGGCCGCCCTCGAGGCATTTTAGGTTGGTGTTCAACTTTATCTTCTCGACGAGTATAAGAAAAATATATGTTTTTGACAGATTTATGGGCCCTTAAAAGAAATATAAATAAGTATAAATATAAATGCACAAAATCATTTAAATTTCACAGTTCATTAGAGAATGTCTTAAGCAGTGCGAGCAAACAAAGACATTATTTGCAATCAGTACAGATACTTCATATCTGAAAATGAAATTTATTCAATTCATTTGCTCTTGGTCACCTTATTTAGGTGACAATCTTCCTTAGGTTAATAATTTGAGAAAATCCACAAAATTGCTTCCTACTTCACTGGTGAGGAATGGGTATGGGTAATTATACGAGTGAAATGACAAAGCCGCCTAATGGCAAATATTTAGATAGACCCGATTTTTTGCTGTACTTGTAAACTCTGTGGTGTGAATTAAACTTTAGAGAATCTATGATATCAACTGATGTAAGTAAGATTCTTTAAAGTTTAATCCTGACCACAAGATTTACAAATGGGGTCAAAGACCGAATCTACTTAAATATTTTCCATGCCTAATTGTAATGTAGCTATATCAAAAAGGGACGAGATCCGTCACCATTTCTAATTGTTCTTGACAATGCTCAATTTAGATTGGACCACTAATTTGTTTTGAAAAAGCACATTACAATTTTTGGCGTACACATCTTCTCATACAGTGCACAAGTCGCATCCAAAAATGTGTCGATTTACAACTTGTAAAACTATGTTTACAACTACTATTAGATAGTTTAATCTATTTGTGTGTACATATTGCGAAATAATTTGGACTAATAACACTTCGTGCTAAGTCTATTATGCTCGGTATTAACATGAACTTGTGACGTCTAGACAACTATTTGAGGATAAATTTGTATGAACTTTTTTTAATATGTGTCCATTATAAAGATAAACATATTATCCTAATTATTTTCACTTAAGTTAAACCTTATTTTAATTAGATATACTTATTTTGCTATGAATGGCGCAAATAGTAAAATCAATTTGAAGTTCAGGTATGTCTATCGCTGCTAACTTTTAGAGAAGATCACCATGATAAACATGTTTGCCCTCTAGAACGAGTCTTAATTAGAAAATCCTGTATAAGAAAGTTACCACTTAGATTTTTTTCTCATTATAGATGTCTTTTGATAGCTATAGATCATCCTATATAATATATAAAGTGATTTATGGACTTACAGTACATTAACATTTGTGTAATCAAAATTTATATTGAGTTGTAAAAGGATCAAAATG
This sequence comes from Cinchona pubescens, assembly GCA_025175665.1. Lineage (NCBI taxonomy): Eukaryota > Viridiplantae > Streptophyta > Magnoliopsida > Gentianales > Rubiaceae > Cinchona > Cinchona pubescens. Next base: position 3,273,554 of record JANKKI010000059.1, on the reverse strand, counting down.
CTGTTAAAACTCAAAAGGTAGAATGGAGTATTTTACTAGGAAAAAAAAAATGGAAATGATATGAGTGCATATACTTTGAGTCTTTTAGGTATGAGTATGAGGTTAAGGTTAGAAATGAAAGAGTAGATAAAGGAGGAATTAATAAGATAAAGTTTCTGAAAAAGAAATCATTTGGAATTGAAACATTTAAGAATAATATATTTGACTTTGTTACTCTTAGATATTTTTGCAGCTACAACATATATATTGACATTCTTTTTTTGTTTTTTATTTTCATTGATAATGCAAATATGCAGTATAAGCACGAGGGACTAAATCGGTCTTTTTCATAGATAAATGACCAAATTGGTCGACTCCCGAAAGATAAGGGATCAAATTGGTCTTTTTCTCTACTAATTTATGCTTTGTGCTAAAATTGGATTTTTTTTTTAAAATCTCTATTATAGGTAAGCTTACCGAAAAAAGCCTTTAATATGAATAAAATGTCTTCAAAAGTATTGTTTTTGCTACAAAAATATTTTGCAACCAAAATTTCATCACTAAAAGATCCTTGAGACTTCAAGTTTAATTCAAATAATTTACATGTTCCTTTATTTTAGCTCTGAGTACTCACTCCTTTGATTTTATTTTTCAAACATTTAACCTAGTGTCATCCTTTTATTCATTATTATTTTGTCTTGTGTTGATGACTTCTTGTTTGTGATTTATTGGCTGATACAATATCATACTAGTTAATAGTTATTTTAATAAATAAATAAGTAAATCTCGACTAGCTTTTTATTTATGACATTTTATAAATTATTAGAGGCAAGATACAACTTCGTAAAGTTTTGCTTCTCTGAGTTCAATTTACAAAAGAAGGAATCGAGAGTTCAATTAGTGAAGACTCTTGGAATTATGGAAGCAATAAGTCTCTGATCGAGTATTATAGGGACTATCAAGCATATCGAGCAAGGGTCAAAAGGGATCCTATTGATGCATAGCTCAAGCTAAAACATGGTGCCTTGCTGAAATTGTTACTGTATACTCTCATGAGTGATTAGATCTCCAAATTTTGTTTGATGTTCAAGTCCCAGTTTCATGAAGAATATGAGATATTATCAAGTGTGAAACTAGGACTTGTTCCTAATTGAAAGTTTATGAAACACGATCAACTTTTATAGAGAAATCAACCCCTTAGTTAAAATTAGTGAAGATTCTTGAAACAACAAGGGAGCAAAAGTTTCCGATCGAGTGTTACAGGGCTTGTCAAATTTAAATCAAAGATCCCACTATTACATAGCTTAGGTTGAAGCATGGTCCCTGAAATTGCCATTATATACTCTTGTAAATTACAATATCTTGCTTCACATGTGGTTTGATGCTGAAGTTCTAATTTGATGAAGCAAGATATTATCAAGTGTGTCCGTGAAAATTTTTGTACCATTAGCACTTCTATAGAGAATTCAACTCCTTAGTTGCAATTAATGAAAACTCTTGAAAAAGAAGTAATTAGTTTCCAATTGAGTATTACACGAAATGTTCAAGTTTACATCGAAGAACAACGATCAAAACAAGGTCTCTTTGTTGCATAGCTCAAGTCAAAGCAATCAAGCTGCCCCGTAATTGTCACTGTATACTCTTGCGTGGTAGAATAGATAAGCTCCGTATTCAGTTTGATGCTCAAGTCCCGATTTCTTTTAACAAGATATAATCAAGTGTGAAACTAGGACCTGTCATTAGTTGAATTTTTATTTTGGAATATGAATAACTTATATAGAGAATTTAAATTAAGATGATATTTAGCTAGAATTGATGAGCAACAGTGTAGATGCTCTTTGTATTTAGGTACAATTAAATTTTTAAATAGTTCTTTAAAGGTAGCCTTTCTTCCTTTCTACTTGATAGAATGGAAACAAGGAGCCTAGCTGGTAAAAGAATACTTGAATTTGTAAACATTTTCAACTAATTAGAGGCAAGGAATGTTTTTTATGATGATAAGAACCAAAGTATTGACAACATCCATTAAGGTCACTAAAACAATCTTATTCTATAATTGATCATGTCAACTTGAAATAATGATTGTGAATCAATTTGGACTTGTACTTAGGAACCTATAAGAAAAAGTATATTTGTAAATCAAACAAGAAAGAAGCTAGAATAAGTTATTACTCGATCTCTTTAGTTTTGATCATATTGCCTAGTTTTTGGAATGCGAGTAAATACAAACTCTAAAACAAGGAAACTGAGTTTTCATATATTTGTGAAATTTAATGTTCACTGGATATTAAAGAAAACTGCATGATGCATACAAAAACTAAAGAATATTAATGCTCTAACTATATTTTAACAAACCCTTGATATTGTTTGCATATAGTGTTGTGAGCCACTATTTCTATGTCCTCTTGTATTTTCACTAACACCCACAATGTTTTCACATTCAAAAGTAAGAATCTCGTCCTTGAAAGCAAAATGTAAGAAGCAAAAGTAACAAACTTCATGATACAAAAGTACTTATTAATAAACACAAAGTACAAACAACATAAAACACAATAATATATGTCAAGCATGGTTTACCATTACTGTGACAACTCATCCCACTTTGAAAGTAGGAGTCTATTAGATATTATATTGTTTATAACATATTGGGTTGTGACTACTTACAACTTGACTCAAGCATTTTGGGCTAGTTGTTTCCAACCCAAAGTTGTCATGCCAGCCCAGAACTCAAGGTGTTACAGTTGGTATCAGAGCGAATCTCATGTGATCTCTGCAAGAGGTGAGACTAGATTAGTGGTATTAGACTATGCTACATAGTGTATGTGACATGTCGTGTGGTCTCTCCACGAGGTGAGACTGCACCAGTGATATTGAGTTATGCTACGTAGTGTATGTGACATGTGTCATTGGGACCCAACTTGGGCTTTGTGAGGATGCAAAACCTTAAGGAGGAGTAATTGTGACACTCCGTCCCACATCAGAAATAGGAGGGGATGTTGTATTGTTTATAATATTTTAATTTGTGGATTACTTATAATTTCGTTTAAACATTTTGGTCCCGTTGTTTCCACCCGAAAGTTATCGGGCCATTCCAAAACTCAGTGTGTTACAATTACATAACATTAGCATGTTCAATAGATACTTCAAAAACAAACACTTACTGAGATCCTTCATTTTAAGGAACATTTACAAAACAAGAAGTGTCGTTTTTCGAAGGAGGAGATTGTGGCTTGAAAATATCCCTTGGCTATGATTTAACTGGTGATTTGAACATGAATTGTGACTTAGCTTCTTTTGGAGCTGCAAAGGCTGTGAATGTGAACGCAACTGATGATGGCTCTAGCTTAGACTCCTTTGGAGGAGAAACAGGTGGTTTCAGCAGAACACATCTGAGTCCAGTCTCATTTCGTGTATATAATGATTAATGAATTGATATATTAATATGTCATCTTGTTCATAGTCACTGTAAGCTGTTGCAGATTTGCTCTTGAAGAGTCTCAACAGGGGATGAAACTTGTTGTCCAATCACTGGTCTTTTTCCTTTGTAGATAAACCTTTGAGAAGGTTGGATAATTTCTGTAAACAAAAAAAGCAACAACATCGTATCACTGTATAGAGAGCCATCCAAGCTAACGGCATAATTTGTATGTACACCACTCAAAAATAGGAATTTGTAACAAAAAGATTCGTCATAATATGCAACAGTTTTTGTGACGAATTTAAAAAAAAAAATTAAAATTACTTTGGGATGAATTTCTCAATGAAAAAATAAAACTTTGTTGAAGAAAAGGGTATTTTAGACTTGAATGACATAGTTTATTATGATTGCATGATATTATCTGAAAAAATTGAACATTAATAATTTGAAACACAAGCACTATGAAGTATGAAATAAGAGTAGTAGTAGCCTCAAATATTATACTTCAAATTAAAAATATTCAGATAAAGTCTAACTATAACTGTTTCAGATAAATTTTAAGTTGAACAGGAGGGTATTTAAAAAGTAGATGAAAAGAGTTTGTGATAGAAGTTATTGAATATACATGTAAAATTATAGTATGATACATTCTTATTTTCTAAAAAAGTAAATATTGAATTCATGAATAGCTTTAGTCGGCACCAAGATTGAAGAGAATTAGATAGTATCTAGAGTCGAAAATTTCAAACTCAATGAAGCATCAAAGTAAATTCATGTTTGAATGTATTATACCATCTCTATTTTGCATTTGAATATTGTTGATCTTAGAAGTTGAATTAGATTCATAGTTTGAACTAGTTCCCAGAGGTGAAGAGTGAACAAGTCCACTTGATTTGTAACTTTGACCGTCTCTATTTACCTCTTTAGGAATATTATCTTTCAAAACAAGTCCACTTGATTGGTAGCTCTGACTTTCTGTATTTACTTGTGTTGAGAAATATGATCTTCCAATACAAGTTCAGTTGATTGGTAGCTCTGATTATTTGTATTTACTTGCTGAGGAATATGATCTTCCAATACAAGTCCAATTAATTGGTAGGTTTGACTCTCTGTATTTACTTGTTGAAGAATATGATCTTCCAAAACAAATCAACTTAATTGGTAACTCTGACTGTCTGTATTTATTTTTTGAGAAATATGATCTTCCAAAGTTTATCTTTTTGTCAATTCAGTTGATCCACAAGCATTGCATGAATCTGATTCTTGTCCTTCAGATGGTGCAAAATTCTAGACAGGGTTATCTGCAACAATTGTAATTCTTCAGTATTTTGAACACGTATGTTTTAGTAAGAATTAAATAAAAAAATTTAATAAATTTTAACAAAGTAGTTAAAATTTATGAAAAATATTATTCACCAATCAGTCATTTTTAAAAAGAGTATCTAATGACATGTTGTCATTAGACCCCGTAACATCAAATGCTTAAAAAATATAGTAGTTTTCTTTTATGTACATTTAGTACTTTTCACTATAGTTAGAGCATTGATGTGATTTTATTTCCTTTCTAAAATATTCCAAGCATTATAAATTATTTTTATAAATTTTACCATTTTCTTTCTTTCCTTTCCCATATGTATCATTAATATTGGTTGCGCTTCTAGTATATACATGTATATTCTGTCACTAGCTACTATATGGAAATAATTAAATCCTAATTATTTCATATTCCAATAAACTGTCTCTTACCCACAGTTCCCAATATAAATAGTAACAATAAAAAATTTTCCTTAATTAGTCATAGGTGAATTTTCAAAGAGATATAAAGAAAATAAAAATTCATATAAATATCGTGATGGAACTAAGCATAATTGAGAGCCAAAGTAGTCTCAATAATTTTGCGCTTATTATTTGTTCGTTCCTTGTTCTAATAGAGTTTAAAGATACTTAATTTACTTATGATTTGAGTACATGTGTATTTGTGTGTATGAGCATTGTTATTTAATTGGAAAAAATATGGAAATAAATTTAAGAAATGTAGCACCACTATATTAGATTACTCGATAAATGTATATGTCTTTATTACTTATTTGAATTATGTAGACAAATAATTCAAAAAAAGGTGATGAATTTTTATATTGCAAAATACTTTGACAAATCTTGATTATTATTGAAGAATTATACTAATATTGAATTTCATATAAATATTTTACAAAAATAGAATTTGAAGTTAAATGAAATTCATAATAGTTTTTTATTCAAATTATGAAACACTACATAAATGCAATAGAAGATGAATAAATTATACTTACACTTATTTCCACAATAATAACACACTGTTTCCTTATGCATAACATCTGAACAAAAAATTTAAATTTAAAAGTATTATCAAATCAGGTTATAGAAGCTAATTAATCTTGTACCACATACAGTGTGAATAAAAATCTCCGCTTACATGATGCAATAATATCTATTAAAACTAAAACTAAAAATAAAAATATTAACAAAAATTGAATGCATCTAACTTCTGCCTTTAAAATTAACTAGAAAATCCACCAAAAAGGTAAAAACTTAATGAATAAATCTCAAATACCCAGAAAATCCAATGCATCTTCACTCATTATGCCTGCGAAACTCAAAAATTCTATTCACAAATTGTTAGCAAAAAAATTTTCTCCAACAAAAAACTATCTCAAGAAGAAAAATGAGAAAATGAAGGCATTTGATACCTACTATAATGGCATGCCTCCTTGTCAAAATTCTTCTTAGAGCATAAAGTACATGTTTGTGATAGAAAAGCACTAACAAGTATTCGTAACGTACGATTCAGATGTCAAAAAAAGAAAGATAAAAACTATATTTTTAAAACACCACAAGTAGCCTATTTTGGCATTATTCTTAATAGTATTATAACAACTACTATCGAGTATATCTATACTAGGTGAAGGACTCAGTAGCACTAAACCATTAAGTGATTAATCCTATAGTTTACTAATAGTGTTCGCTATTACAACCTTAATTCAATCTTTGATCACAAGTTTTCTCGTGAGAAGCCAATCAAGATTATGCATCTTCGTAACTGGAAATCATCAGTGAGTACTTTTTGCAATCAACGCGAGTTATAGAAGGAATAAAGATGAAAACTCCAAACATCATACATGTTTTGTCACTACCGTTTAACTTTCGAACACTTAAGCCTCATTGTAAAAAAAATTTGATTAATTATTAGGAAAATTATAAGGAACTCCTATGTGGTTTAACTAATGTAACCCATCATGTTACACCTCTATATTTTACAAATCTACAGTCAACCCCCTTATGATTTGGGTTTATTGTTTGTAAAATGGATGCAATGTTTAAAATTTAACTGATTTGTGCAAAATGTTAAAAATACCCCTAAGCCTAATAATCCTCCACTGTCCAAAGAATCCCTCCAATAGAAGGGAGAGTTTGTGCTTTATGTTAAGATACGTAACTACATTTAGAGGCTTTAAATGGTCAAAATAACCCTTTAAGTGGAAAACTTTAGTTTCTTAACGGTAATTTAGTGAAATATTTAACGGTGAAGGATAACTTAAATCACCAAATATTTTACATAATGAACATTAACTAAATCACGAGGTCCCTTATACACATCTAGATGGTAATAAGAAGAGCTGTGAAGGGTTAATTGCAATGTGACTATATAGGATTTGGATCCTCTTCATTTAGTTTTCCTCCATTTGTTGTCTATTTACCTATATCTAAATAATTAAAAATTAATAAAATAATCTGAACATACTATTAGTTTTATTTCTCTCATTTAATAGATCATCATATCCAAAAATCAATTCATTCGAAAAAAATTTCATGGTTAAATTACATATCCTATTTGGATAGTGTAGAAATTTCAAAATTTTATAAAATATAAAGTAGATTAATCAAAAGGTAAAACGTCATTATTTTTTCTAATTTTTTGCAAGGCATTTATATAGAATGTATTTAAATTATGAACGATTTTGATTTTTGAAATCATGTTTTAAAATTTATTTTTTAAGGGTAAATAGATGCTCCTTCATTTACCCTTAAATAGAAAGGATCCTTGTCCAACTATATATGATGGCAAAGACTAAAGTAGACATGATTTTTGGCCTCACTTATAGATCCTGCTCTGTAGATTAAATGTTATGAAATATATAATATCAGTTGATGTAAACAAGATTCTATGTTAATATTTTCCTATATGTAGAATGTATGCCAAGAGAATGTTGAATCTTTGGTTTGTATTTTGGAACTTGAAGTGTAACTAAAACAGAACCTTTAACATATGTGCAGCCTGAGGTATCCATAAGATCGAGGGCCAAATTAATAGGAAATGAGTTAGTTGCTTTAATTTTAAATTAGTAATGGTTATTTGTAGCATATATGTATGCCAAGAGTGATTATTATTTTTGGTCCTACTTTCTTTTTTGGTGTGGGAGGTCATACACTAAACCCGTGCTACTAGAACTAATTGCAACACTTGCGACCAGGGAATCAAACCAACAACCTATGGGCGGGAGGGCAGCGCATTTCTTAGTGGTTTTAGAAGGAAGGGGTGCAACACGAGAACTTTTTAAGAATCATCAATTATCATATGGACAAAGATTGTTATTTATTTATTTAGAGGTAGATGAAAGAGTTTCTATTTATCCTTTTGGATGAACGACACATTATTATTTTATCAAATGAATGGTTAGATTTTATCCACATAACCCAACACTAAAAATTACGTAATTTTAATTTGTCTTTTATTTATATAGCAAATTTGAGTTCAAGTAGAAAAAAAAAAAATGTTTAAAAGAAATAGAATGAAATTATAATATTATGTTACTTCAAATTTAGTGATATACCAAATTTTTGTTTTAAAATTTTATTTGTGGCAAGAAGTTAATTAGTATATTTTTTAGTCAAATATTAAGAATATTAAGAAAATAATTTGATTATTTTTTCTTAAATATCAATGATGTTTTTAATTTAATTAAGTACAAGGAAAATAAAATCAAACTATGCGGCTTTATCATCAAAATGTATTGAAGTAATGATTTGGCAAATATCCTAACTTTCATAAAGATTTTAGATAAGTTATTATTCATCCAAAGATGTAAATGAAAGCTCCTCTATTTACTCCCTAAGTAGAGAGGATCCGTCATAATATTATTCTTATCTAAACACTCTAACTTTGGAGTTATGATGGGATTCGATTAGTATATGATCCACCCACTCCATGGTTGTACTGTGTAACACAACAACAACAACAAAAAAATACTGAAGTTAAGGTTTTTCATGGGTTCTGTGGATTATTGGAATAGCAGGTTTTCGAGTTCGAGTTTTTGGGTTGAAAATGTAAAACTACATTCCAACCCAACTAATATAGAAACCTAAATAAATCCAACTCAAAAATACTTGGATTTTCGGGTTAAAATCCCAAAAACTTTTTAAATAATTATTATTGTAAGAGCATTCATTATAAAATATGTTTTTGTCGAGAAAATAAAATGATTAGATTAAGAATGAGAAGAAAAAATTATAAAATATGTTAGATGAATATTATATCAAAATGAAAAATAAAAATATTATAGGGTCTGTTTGGTTGGGTTGAAAATATTTTTCAGAAATTTTCTTAGCACCAAATATTGGAAATATTTTCTAGTGTAATTAATTTTTCTTTCGCTGGTTAAAAATAACTTGTGGTAATTTTGAGCCTATGACACTTTTCAGATAGTTCAAGAATGACATTAAATCTCATATACTTACTTTTATAACTTCATTTACTAAATTTATTTTTCATTTGTTTATGCCCAAACTTCTCTTCATTATGGATCCCACAATAATATAACTATAATTATACTCATTTTACCACTACATTATATTATGATTTAATTTTGAAGAAAATCAAATTTTTATTAATCACAATCACTTGTAAAGTATTCATTACAATTGTTACAAGTCTTTTTAACTCATATTTTTAGACACCAAATTTTCATGCATTTTTTTCCGTTAAGTGCCAAATTGGGACAAATTTTCAGATTTTTGGGCTTTTCGAGACAAAGTCCTAATTTCAAAAAAAATCACATTTTTGGATAAAATAATCATTTTAAATTTTTTTATTTGAAAGTCAAGGGGGAAATGATATTTTTGGTCTTAAGTATCAATTTCTAATTTTAAGGCTCTTAAGTTCAAATTCATATTTTTGAACATTTCGGAAACTTTCGAGACCTGTTTTTTAGACAATTATACAAATTAAATATCTTTAAGTCCCGAATGTGCGCTATTCAACGATAGCCCTTCAAATATCATTTTGAACAAAAATATGTTTTATCATTTATTTGTGATATTTGTGTCTTAGTGGTTATTAGAATATTTTGACAAATTTACCTTTTTTCGACATTTTGTGGGAAACTAGTATAAATTACACCATCGGATAAAAATCGAGCCACGTTTCTAGTTGAACGAATCCTCTCAAGGCGTGCCATTTTTTAGTCAAAAAGAAAAGATAAAATAAAATAATGATTGGCTCTATCTGTCAATTCCTATCTCTATCCCACTTGATTGTTATCCTTCTAGTATTATCTCTATCATACTAGAAGAGTTCCTATATTACGACTGACAGGCTCAAGAGAAAAATAACATTTTTTTAGTAGATTTCTTGGAAAAAATTTTTATGATAAAGATGAGATTACACAAAATTCAACTCAAACGAAATTAAAAGTTCAACCTTGCTGCCAGATTATGCAATCCGAGGCAAATATTAGAAACCAAATATATGAAATTATATTGACTTGGATTGGTGCAATCAAGAAGGCAATGAAAGCTATGTGATATCAGTCAAAGTCAAGCTACTTCCAAAAGGCATTGATATGAGCCCCCTGAGCTTCACGGTAGAAGAAAATATTTAACTTGAAGTTTGCTAAGAAGGAGTTTTTTCGAGCTCAAAAGAAAAAGAGCTGAGGCTCTCAAAAACCCATGGAAAAACTAAGCTAAAATTTGTTCGCACTACGCAAGGAAAGCTGAGATAAACTTTTAAATCATTTTGTACTAAAAAATGACTTTTTGACCGTGTCCGAGGCTGATGCAAGTCCGATCCACCGCTGAAGCTAGATGATCAGAAGTTTGGTTGTACTCCTGAAGCGGAAGCCGTCATTCGAATAGTGGACAAAGATGAAATGAGAATTGATCAATTGAGTTTGAAGCAGCTACAATTCCACTAAAAGAATAAACCATCAAGCTCTAAGTTTGATGAATTACAAAAGATTGCCACTTGTTAGTTTCCATGCTTAGGCAAGCAAATAATGAGCAGAAGTTCAACTTTAGATAATGAGAGAAGTTCAACTTTAANGAACTTCCCGAAGCAAAGCTTCGCAACAAAATATGGTTGGTTCTATTACCTAAGCCGACTACAATAATTTATTATGAGAGAGAGAGAGAGAGAGAAAGAGAGAGAGAGAGAAGTTGAGCTGAAGGACAACCTTGGATGCATTTTGAGGATAAGTGCTAGTCCGAAGAAAGAAGAGCAGCTTGGTCTTATTTTACTAAAGGTAAGTTTCATAAACTTAAAAATAAGTCTTGATGAATTAATTTTATATTCTAATAATATTATGTCTCTCAATTGCTGACCATAAAAGGAATGCATGATGATTCCTTAATAGATAGAATGAAAAGTGTGTTCTGATTCATACGTTGAAACGAATATATATTCATTTGGTCTTTCTTTGTATCCAAAGATCCACAACCAAAATTTTTCCCAAAATGGAGGCAATCAATCAAATGTTGTGTCAAGGAGAATTAGGTATGGCTGTGTTGAAATGTATACAACACAAGTTGATTATGATCAAAAGAAAACTGTTGAGCCTATCTCTTGGCTTTTAAAGCTTTAAAGGGCGATTAATTGACTTTAAATCTTTGTTGAGCTGAAGCTTAAACATACAAATTACTAATCATTTTAATTGGAATTTTTTGCAACAAGTCAAAGCTAAACTCCACTATTGGGTCTTCCGCAATTTGTAAAGCCCCAAGTTCGAGGCTGCGCTTCATCAACAATTTCGAAGAGGCTCAACTCTTCATTGAATTAGCTTCAAAAGCAATAACCAAAGCTGATCAGAATTAGTGAGAAGAGGTGGCCAAGGTTATCAAACAATAAGAAAATGAACTCTGCACCCGAACTACAAGTTCGATAGCAATGGATCTCAATGGCTTTTCAAGCAAAAAGACTAGAAGTTATTGAAAAGCCAGTACAGTTTTAACATCAATATTGTTCGAGGCACAAACTCAAAGGCTAAGAGTGAGCATAAGCTGGGCCAAAAAGCTCTGTAAAAATGGGTGCCAAAGAGCCAAGAGAATGAGGAACCAAGCTAGTTCATAAAATTTCCTAACAAGCTAGAGAGAGGGTAGGGTCAAAATCAAGTCAAGAGACTTCAAATTTAAAGACGTGACTACCTACGTTCATTAAATTATGGTCTTTGGATGAATATTAAATTCATTGATCAACAGATTTGCACTAAAGTATTGAACAAAAGTCATATGAAGGTTGACTTCAAGTAGAGATGTGAATATTTATCTTTAAGAATTTGATTGGTACTAGATGAAAACAATTCATCTAAAGAGCTAATACAGGAAAAGAGTCGAGGCTCTAACAAAAATAACGATGTCGAGGCAAGTATAATTCGATCAATCTGAAACATAATGGCCAAAGCTGATTTAACGGGTTGAAGAGCCCAAATGATAGATGTACTATAATACTATAGTGAAAGAAGCCAAGCAAGTTTATAAGTTCAGTCTCATTACTACAAAAGACCTTTATTGGCAAGGAGCTAAAGCATTAAAGCAAAGACGAAGAATGATATTTCATTTCAGCTATAAAAGAGAAAAAAAAAGACTTTCAAGCCCCCATAACAAGGCTTCCGAGCCTCCTGTCAAGGCTTTCTAGTCTCACATAAGGTACTTCCGAACCTCTCAAAAGTGTATATAAAAAAAAAGAAGGCCAAGGATCCATGAGTTTGATGATTCAAGAGACCAAAGGGCCAACAGAAAAAGAAAAGAAAAAAGGGTTTAGACCTAGTGGTCTCTCTTTCTCAAAATGATGAGCCGCCCCGACCTGATGAAATGCTTAAGATATCCGGACAAGGTTCAAAAAAGAAAAAGAGAAAAACCAAATTAAAAAAAAAGAAAGAGAATGCTAGAAGGGTCGAAACTTAGTGGTCCCCCTTCAAGAATATGAGCCACTCCAATCTGCCGATGTGGTTAAGAGGTCCAGACTAGGTTCGAAAAAAGAAGAAAAAAAAAACAAATGAAATGAAAAAGCATAAGTGTTAGGAGGGGTGAAACCTAGTGGTCCCCCCTCAAAATGATGAGTCGCCCTAGACCTGCTGAAGTGCTAAAAAGGCCAGGATCATGTTCGAAATAAAAAGAAAAAACAAATGAAATGAAAAAAGTATGAGTGCTAGGAGGGATAAGACCTAGTGGTCCGCCCTCAAGAATATAAGGTGATGTGCTAAAGAAGTTCAGATCATGTTCAAAAAAAAGAGAAAGCAATTGAAGTTTAAAAAGCATGAGTGTTAGAAGAGTTGAGACATAGGGATCCCCTCTCAAAAATATGAGTTGCTCTAATCCACCGATGTGTTGAAGAGGTTCGAACCAGGTTTGAAAAAAGAGAAAAAAGAAAAAGCTATTGAAAAAAGTATGAGTACTAAAAGGGCTGAGACTTAGTGGTCCTCCCCCAAGAATATGAGCCGTTCCGACCCGCCAATGTACTAAACATATTCGGACCAAATTCAAAAAAAGAAAAAAATGAAATGATGATGACCCCAAGGGTCATTCAAGGTTGAACATACAAAGAAGTTCAAGTATTATGTACTTCAACTTCCAAAGAAGTTCAAGTTTTATGTACTTATTCTTAAAATTTTTTTAAGTTGCAAGGTGTAATTGGATACTTTGTGTTTGAAAATTTTCAAGATAGGATGAAGCAGGTTTTATACTTAGTATATTCTTTGATGTGTAATAAATGAATTGAAGAAGAGAAATTAAAAAATTGGTATTTTATTAATCGCAGAAAACCTGCTATTATATATAAGGGGAAGCTGTTAAGTTGAAGGAGGAGCAGTTGAAAAATCATCTATTGTGGTAGAAGTTTGGTGAGAAGGGTCAGAGGAGAAGCCAGGCTGAGCAGGAGTGGAGGCAAGTTTAGCTTGATCGGTTACTTCAGAAGCTCCAAGAAGTGGCACCTGAGCCTTAAAATTGGCTTCTTATTTCTTGATTACCTCGTCATTTATTGAGGTATCATATGGAATATTAGTGTACAGCTCTAGATTCTTTACAAGTGATCACATGCCATAGTAAATCCTATTGCGAAGACTTGCTTAGTGAAATCCTTCAACATTGTGTCTACCTCGTCTGAAAGAACAAAGGGGCATTTCTGCCTTTGATCATAAGTTCATTCTCTCTTGAAGAGAACTTCGCTTCAGCCATTTGAGCTTCTTCTTGGAGTTGAAGAATCTTTTATCTCTATCTATAATGTCTATGTGAAGAGTTTTCTTCTCCATCTTGGACTAGTGAAATTTCTCTCTAAGTTCGTCCATCTAAGCTTTCCACTCATCATATATCTTGCCGGCCTCAATATTGCACTTCAGCTCATTGGCCTTCATAGCTTCCTTTATTTTTTGGCTACTCTCAGTTTTTGTGTGGGCCACCTCTTGCCTCATAGCGTTTATATTTGAGGTGAAATTATATTCCCTTTCTGCAATGGCAAGAAGGATGGTCATGGCCTGCAAGGAAAGTCATGAAAATCTAAAAAAAAAAAAGAGAGAGAAGAAGAAGTTTACACTCATCAAACTGACATGGACTTCGTCTATCCTCTACTCAGGAGTAAGCCTCTCCACGTAGGCCACATCCCGAGGTAAGGCAATGAATTTGGCCTGTATCATCTTGTGCCACTCTGGCAAATTGACCTTTGTCATTTATATCTAGGAGTAAGGTGGGCTTGAAGTTTGTGCTTCCTGAAGTTGATGGGCTAAGAATGGGTCAATTGATCTTTGAGACTAGGGAAGGTCCCTAGACCCAGTAGATCTCCTCTCCTCCTCGGGGGGCAATGTTTTGAAAACTGGACTGGTCATTGAACCGGTGGCCTATCTATTCCTGTTTCAACTGGTTCGACCAGTTTGACTGGCCAGTTTAGGCAGTTACTCATTTTTTTCTCTTTTTAGTTTTTCAGTGTGATATGATTTAAAATGACTTAAAAATTAAAATACACTTCTATGAAATCCAAAAACTAGCATACTGCATCATTTTCAAGTTGAAAATAATCTGCCAAGTACCAACATCATCTCCAAGTTCAACATTAACCTATCCAATATCATTTCGAAGTTCAAGAAACTAACAATAACAGTTCTACATACTATATTGTCCTTATTCCCAAACAAAGAAACAAATACAACAAAGAAAACAAGTACAACAAACAACATCACAACTGAACTGTCTTTTTCTTAATTAACATAATCAACATCAAACGAAGATTAAAAACAAAATACAACCATCTCATAACTTCATTTCATGACCATGTTAGTTTAGCCATTCATCATCTTCATCAATAAGACCAATAACCTTACGTTGAAATCATTCCAAATCCACATCTTCCTCAATTTTTTCATAGCCTAAATTATGAACAAAATGTCTATATATTCATAAAAAACATGTGTATAAAAACAATAATATTAATAAAAAATAGTATAGTACAATAGTACAATTTGCAATTAAAATTTAGAAAAAATTCAAAAAATTATTTCAAACCAACCTTCAACTTGTTCAGAATTGGAGCATTCAATATCATCATCCACAGGTGGTTCTTCAAGCTCAGCCTCCAACTACTCATAATCAAGCTTCCTGATTGGTTCTTCTTTCACTATCAAAAATTCTATTTTGTCAACCAACTCATAATCAACAGGATCATAAGAGGTTATCTCTTTCGATTAGTCCTACAAAATAATAAAATATACATAACTAATTAATCTATTAACTTATTTAAACAAAGAAAAAAATGTAGATAACCAAAATGTTACCTATTTTGCAAACGCAAATTGTAATACACATGCACAAGATCATTAAGTCTCTGATGCTCTAATTGATTCCTTTTTTTCATGTGAATGCATTCAGAGACACCCTAATTGCGTTCACAGCCGGAAGAAGATACAATTTGACTCAAAATTCTAATTGTAGGTCTTTGCAAATTTGGAGTATCACAACTAAACAACTTCCACCAATTTTCTATCACAAACATATCATATTAAAAATTAAATAAATAATCTCAAATATTAAAACGTAATATTGTCATAAATTTTAAATGATAAAAGAAATTACTACTTGATTGATCTGCTCTACTAGTAATAAGCGCAAGCTCCGTCCAAAACTACCTTCCACTCTCGAAACATTGTAATCGCTTATGTAAATTTTTCATGATCACACCGAATCCGCATATGTTTCAATATAATCCAATAAAACATTTGTGGCTTCTTTAACTCCAACATATGTAGGGTCATATTGAAAAGTAGGATTCAAGAAATAAGATGCATTATAAAGATTTTTACGCAACATTTTATCCCACCAGAAATTGATCATATCAACATATGGCTTGCATAATCTGTCTTTGTATTTAAAAAAAACTTTCTAATATCTTCAATTTCTCTTTGCATACCTTCATAAACATAATACATTGAAGGCTTTTCATCAGCATCATATACACACAACAATCGAATAAGAGGTCCTATGATCCTAACTAGAATCAAACAATTATTCCAAAACTTATCATCCAAAACAGTTTGCTTGGCCTTTTTCCTTTTAGCCATTTTTAAATTTTTTTTGTAATCTCCACTAGTGACTAAAGCTTGCAAATTATCTTTCCGAGCATACAAACTTTTTAATGCTATAAAAGTTGTAACAAATCTAGTTTTTCCAAGACAAATAATCTCCTCAGTTCATCCTTTGCTTTTCCTCAACCAATTCAAAGTGAACTCATGATTATACATAAATACAGTCCATTGTTGAAGCAAGACCTACTAGAGCTTTTACATTAGATAATTGACCAATATCTTTCAAAATCAAGTTTATACAACGAGCATCACAGGGTGACCAACAAATAGTAAGATATCTTTCATTAATTTTTAATCCAGTAGCCTTATAGTTATTAGCATTATTAGTAACCATGGGCACCACATTCTTTGGACCAACAATTTCAGCAAATAGATTACGCAAATTTTCAACATTTAATTCAATAGCTAATGCATCTACAGATTTAATGAAAGATATACCCTTGGGACAATAAACAAAGAAATTAACCAATGACCTTTGCTTACTATCTTTCCACCCATCACCCATTATAGTACATCTAGATTCAACCCAATTACGACGAAGGGAATCAATTACTAATTGTATTTCTTTTTTAGCATCTCGTAACAAAGGGACTCGTAAAGCATGATTTAAGATGGACCTTTATATCCATGTCCCAAAGATGCTATTTGATCAATAGCTCTTTGATAAAATGGAGAATTAACGGTATTTATAGGAATGCAAGCATCACAAAACCAAAGAGTAATAGCCATGTCAATGTGATGCCATTTTTCTTTACTTTGCAAACAAGTCTTAATAGTGGGTTGCGAAGTATCACGTCTGCCTTAAAATAAGCATTTATACATATTGTGGCTTATCTCTTTCTTTTACCTGCTGATACTCTTACCATATTGATTGAAACTCCTTTGGCTCGAGAATGAGAAATTTCTTGACTGTCATCACCATCAAAATCATTCATAGAGTGACCATATGGATTTTTTCCCCCAAAGTCTCCTATCTTTTCTTTAGTTTTTTGTGCATACTCCTTCAAAGATCCTAAAATTACATGTCTTACTTCTGGAGCGACTTTTGTGCATGGAGCAACGCTATCCCTGTCTCAAGCTAAATGTAGCTTCATATGATGAATGCCAACACCAGGTGCAAATTGATTGTTACAAAACTTACAAATCAAGACTTTTCTTTCTTTTTCATTGACGGCTTACTGATGTATTTCCATGTTATATCTATTTTCTTTTTCATTGACGGCTTACTGATGTATTTCCATGTTATATCTATTTTTTATCTATGACTTTGACTTAAACTTGTGGATTCCGCATTGCTAGATGCTCCCAAAGGTGAAGAATGCGAGTTGCTACCTGCAACATCCATTATTCTAAAAATTTTACGAAGTGGATAACAAGGTTCATTAATTTAATTTTTTTGCCTGCAAAATTATTTTTATTTAAGTAGTATTATTAAGAGCGAAAAAAAACTATATGAGAAAACTAGACTAAAAAATAACAGAAAAAATAATTAAAATAATGAAGGAAAAATAGATTAAAAATAATAGAAAAGAAATAAGAAATATGAAATAAATTTCGGGAAAAATAGACAAGAAAATAATAAAAAATAAATAACAAAATAAATGTAGAATAATAGACAAAAAATAATGGAAATAGAAATAATAAAAAAATGAAGGAAAAATGGATAAAAAATAATACAAAAAATAAGAAAATAAATGCAGGAAAAATAGACAAGAAAATAATAGAAAATAAATAACAAAATAAATGTAGGAAAATAGACAAAAAAATAATGAAAAAGAAATAATAAAAATAAACTCAGGAAAAATATGACAAAAATAACATAAAATGTTTAATTCAACTAAATAGAGGAAAAATAGACCCAAAAAAATAGTAAATAAAAAATGAAATAAACGCATGAAAAATAAACAAGAAAAAGAACAGAAAAGAAATAAAATTGTGTAATAGCATGAAAAATAGAAAAAATAATGGAAATCTAACAAAATTACTGTAAATCCCTATGTGGTGTGGCCATTTGACCCATAACCTCTATGTGTTTTGAAAATATACTTTAAATCCCCATGTGGTCTAGACTAAGTAGTAAAGTGGACGAAAATCATCTAAACTAACGGTTTTCGTTGAAATTACGTTCTTACCCTATATTTAATATTAGATTAAATTACTATAAACTCCCATGTGGTATTACTCTCGAACCTATAGCCCCCATATATTTTGAAAAAAAATACCCTAAACCCCCATGTGGCATGGACTAATGACAAAACAGACAAAAATCATCCAAAGTTATGGTTTTCAGAATTATACTTTTACCCAATATGTAATTTAATATCAAAACATCATATAATTTATTTCTCCCTATTTTTAAAAATAATGGCTTTCAATTTGCATTATTAAAAATGAAGAAAATGATATTAGTTTATTATTACAGTTAAAAATCTGTAAATTAATGCATAAAATTAAAGAAAAAAATTACGAAAAATACCTTATGCATCCTTGTAGTTGTGCTTTTTGGTTGTAAATTATAGATAAGTGTAGCAAATTTGAGAATAAGTTTATGTAAATAACAATAAGTGTAGGTTAGGCATACAATTTTAAATTTTGGGAGGAAAAATGAATTTTCAGGTAACAACTCATAATAGGGGCGCGTGTGTAGTAAATATATTATTAGTTTTGATGATTTATGTCTACTTTACCATTTAGTCCAGATCACGTGGGGGTTTAGGGTATATTTACAAAAACATATAGAGGTTATGAGTCCAAGACGTATACCAGATGGGGGATTTAAGGTAATTTATCCTAAACTTTTTTAGAGAAAATTATATTTTTCATTAAACACTTGCTTCGGAGCGCGTGCTTTTCAAACACCATTAATTTGGATGATTTCCGTCCACTTTACCATTTAGTTCAGACCATAAGGGGGTTTAAAGTATATTTTCAAAACACATGGGGGTTATGGGTCGGATGGCCATATCACATGGGGGTTTACAGTAATTTACCCTAAAATAAATACACGAAAAATACACAAAAAAGTTACATAAGAGAAATAACAAAATAAATATAGAAAAGATAAGCAAGAAAAATAGCAAGAAAAATAACAAGAAAAATAACAAAATAAATGCATGAAAAATAGGAAAAAATAATATAAAAGAAATAATATAACTTACTAATTACTCTAGATGGAAAGCTGGAGTGGAAGAGATGGTGGAGGAAGTGAGGAGTTGAGAAGAAGCAAGGAGGAAGAGCCGAGTGGTGGAGACAGCTAGAGAGTGGAGAGTGACAAGAAAAGTGGAAAGAAAAGCAAGATGAGAGATTTGAGAAGAAGAATCTAGATATTTTCAAAAGAATAAAAAATATTGTGTTGTTCTTGCTATTCACGTGCAGGACAAGAGGACTTCTATGTTTTTTTTTTTTTTTTTTACACATTATTTGTTTATTTTGAAAGTAAAAAACCAGAAAGTTCCTGTTGAATCAGTTTTTACTGGTTTTCACGATTCAGTCTAGTTCATTGTGGTTTTTGTTTCACAAGATGTGTAACTGGACCAGACTGGTGGTTCTTCCGGTTCGTAGTCTAACTGTCGAACTTGCTGGTCCAGTCCGGTCCAATTTTCAAAACATTGCTTGGTGTAGGCCTCTTGCTCCTTGAGCAGGAAAGAGACATATATAATAAATATCCTTTAGCTTTGATGAATGTGTGTAGCATAAGAATGGAAATAAGGAGTAATTTACCATCAGCAGAGAAGAATTGCTTAGAGAGGGGTAAGTTTTTGATACTCTAACCGGTGACCCTGATTACTGAGCTAAGGCTAGAAGAGATAGCATCAACTAGAACAATAGAAGGGCAAGCCCTCAAGAAATATGAAAAGTTGAGGAGAAGGTGGTGATTTGTCTTTCTTCCTCCTCCTTGTCAGGGTTAGCCTCGGCACCCGAAGTATTGGCAGAACGACTTCTCTTTCTCGTAACACAAGTTGGCTCAGCTTGAGGTTCTACAGTGATAGCTACCGTAATTGCTTGACTACTTGAGGAACCACTGGTAAAAGTAAACAGATCTATTAATGTAGACACCGGAATGGCGTCAATTGTACCAAAGGCATCAATAGTGGCCAAGGATGATCCACTTGTGGCTATAGGGGGAGTCTGGTCTAATGAACTAGCCCCAGTGGCTAAGGTGGTAGGAATCAAACCCCCCAAGAATAAGCACTCAAGTCTGCACTCAAGTCTGCACAAATAAAAAAAATGGTCAGTTCGGAAAAAGGTAACCTGTCAATAATGGCATGCATATAATAGCTGGGTTAAACTTGGTAAGGGCATAGCCCTCTGGAGTTTCATGCCCAGAGAACAAGCTAGCCCAGGCTAAGACATTATTGGGTTGGATAATTGGTTGATTGTGAAAGTCTATCCTAAGGGCGGCATTAATGAGTTTCTTGGCATTATCGGAATCTAGTAGGGTAGCATTCTTTGCCTTCAAGTTTTCTTTGACGAGGTTTTAAGAGCCTTGGGGCCTTGTAGTGTCAAGGTAGCAGAAAAAGAAAAAAGACTCCTTCTAGTCATGAATAGAAGAAGTGTTACCTAAGGTAAGCTGCTTACCTGAGGCTCATGGAAAGACATAAAAAAAATCCATGAGAGGGGGATAGTTTCAACGTCATTTGAAAGGTTTCTAAGGAAATGGAAATTTTATATAATTTACATAAGATGCAAAACCTAGCTTGGGGGATTACCCTAATCACCTTGGGGGTCAATTGAGACATGCTAATATTCCAATGGTTGGATAGTTGGGATAAAAGATAAGCTGTGGGTAGCCTTAGGCCTGCTTTGAGTTGCTCTTGGTATGTAGTTAAATAACCAGAGGGAGGTAAGTAACCTCGGTCCTTGGTTGAGGGATATTTAATATGAACATTCTTAGAGAACCGGTAACTGTCTCTAAGGATTTTGATGTCCTCTGGTTCGAAGGCATTTGGTGTGTTTATGGATTGGAGTTCGGGGTAGTCATTAGTAGGAAAATCGAAGGATGACGATTTCCCTGGGAAATTTAGGAGAACCGCAGCAAGGAAGGCCTCATCATAAGGGTTTAACAGTTTATTAGTAACATTTATGGGGAAAGTGGGAGGAGGAGTGCTAATAAGATTGGATATAGTAAACGTGGCAACCATAGTTGCTTTGATGAAAGTGAATACAGAAAGGAACTTAAAAGTTGGGCTTGGCGAGAAATCCTTTGGGGTAACTGTTCGGAAGAGATAAGAAAAAGTATAGGAAGGATTAGAGTACAAAAAATTAGAAAGTTATTGAAAACTTGTAAAGAAAAATTGCAAAACCAAAGAATGTGATAGTAGCAGCGACAGGCAGGTGGTAAGGGTTGGGGAAGATAAGTATGAAGGAGAAAACTTTAAATCTAGGTCATAAATATCCAAGGCAAATGGGCCAAATGGGCCTACTAAGGAGATTAAAAAAAAAATGGGGGCAGGCAATTATAAAAGTTGGTCCGAAAGTATTTAAACTTGAAATAAGAAAAGTTTGATTTGCACAAATAAAAGCTGAAGTTATGAAAAGTCAGGAAATACGACACATTAAGAGTTTCGGCTCGGATTTAAAAGTAAGAAAGAAGTAAAATATGTGGGTCGTAAGAAGACTCCAAAAGCTAAAGTTAGTCAAGAGTGCTCTCTTAAAGATATTTGACTCGGAGACTCAAGATTCAAAGATTTCGAATCAATTAACTTCGGGTCTCAGCTCGGAAGTTACTTAAGATCAAGTACCTTCAGAATTGTGAATTAAGTTTTGAACTGGAAACAAAAAGGCTCTCAAAAGGGATTTCGATGATAATTATCAACTCGGCTCTGAGACAATGCTCAGCCCCAAGCTAAGGAGATTATTAATAATACTAAAATATTGCATCCAAAATGATTGTGCCATTTGTAATCCAATTAAGGGCATAAATGTAATTACACACATGAATAGCTTAGGCTATGCTGGCCAAGACTCATGGAAAATAGTTAAGACCCATGTAAAATCTATAAATAAGGAGTCACCCTTAATAATTGACAAGCTATGACACATAATAATATTCAAACAATTCCCTCATCCTCTCTACTTCCCTATTCTTTCTCTCTCTACAAATTTTATACTCTTCATTATTTATCATTACACAATCGGACCGCCGAAACTTTGAAACATACCAAACCCTTGCTACCATTCCATGGACAGTAATTTTGCAAAACAAAAAAAATATATATATTAGGCTTGCACGCAAGCCATTCATAAGTTGTTTGATGGTTTAAGCGTAACGAACTGTTCAACGTTTGATCCATACCAATGAACAGGAGGCAAAAGAAAAAGGGTTGGTGATGATACTAAAACGGACACGTGGCAAATTGGAGTGATCAATTTAAAGTTATTCGACTATGTAGGATTAAAAATGAGCATGTAACTTAAATAATAAATTGGTCAGATAGATCAACCAATCATGTAAATAAATTATTTACATTACTTAGATGATTGAGGTGTTTATTTAAATTGGCCAACCTAGAGCTCGGTAATCTTATAGGTTAACCCCTATAAATAGGGGGCTTATCCCTCATTTGTACAACGACAATAATAACTTCAACAAGTCAATTTCACCTTAAATAAAATAGTACACACTTTCTCTTTTTAAAATTATTCCCCTTTACTCACTAGATTTATTTTTCTGTTTCAACAGTTAGATGTGGATGAATATGACTGTGGAACTTAGGTTCGGAATGTATAAACCTTTGGCAGTCATCTCGAATAGAAAAAATTCACCTTTAAACTAAGTCTTATAATATGTAATTTCCATTTCTTATCAAAATTTAAATAAACTCGTCCATTGTCATAATATTCAAGTTGAGATATGTTCAAATAATTTTTTCAAATAATAATTATTTATCATTTATAATTCAAACTGTTATTTCAAAATAATTATTATTTTTATCGAAACAAGTATCTCATTATTCTTAAACTCAGTATTATTTCCAAAAAGACACAAAAAAGTTCGACCAAATATTATTTATCAAATAATGGTACATTAACAGGCTGATGGTAACTACTTATATCTTGTAATAAATTAATGAACTATTTATTTAATTACTTTTTAAGAAAAAACTCCTCTGGCATGTTGTGACGTTTATTAAAAAAAGGGAATATTATTACTACCCTATGTGCAAAAAAATAAAGGAAAATATTTTATTGCATATATATAAAAATAACAAATTGATAAATTACTTAGATGTTCTTCAAATCTAAAATTAAAATAGTTGATAATTCAACATAATTTTACTACATGAATTTAGTCCGGAAATCGTCTTCCAAAATAAAAGTAAGGTGATCCAATTATAGTGTTTGTGAAAGTCCGAATACAAGCACGGGACTATGCCATCTAGGACAAAAATCACAGCTGTAAATAGGCAAGTGGGTAGCTAGTAGTACAATAAGAATAATGGGGGTGGGAATTTTTGCATGGACTTGATCTATAGTATAGTATTATAAATTCTCTGATTCATATTGTTTCGCATCACTCCACGTCACTTAAATGAGTAATATAAAATAACATAAATTAAGAGATCCATAACACTATACATGAATCCGCTGCATGAAAGAATTTTCTATGGGAGGGATTTAAAAAAAAAAAAGAATAATTTGAATAAATTTTTTTTATCTTATATTCTATTTTATTCATTATTATACTATCAAATAAATTATAAAATTACTTTACTCAAATTATTTTATATAGATTTTGATAATTTATTTCCTAATATATTTGGATAAAAAAATAAAATAAAATGTGAAATAAAAGATTTTGTTAACTTTTTTTTTTGGCATGATTTTGATAGGCCGAAATTGACGACTCACGACCCATATT
The DNA here is from genome assembly GCA_025175665.1 of Cinchona pubescens. Taxonomy (NCBI): domain Eukaryota; kingdom Viridiplantae; phylum Streptophyta; class Magnoliopsida; order Gentianales; family Rubiaceae; genus Cinchona; species Cinchona pubescens. The sequence goes on along the minus strand of JANKKI010000059.1, from coordinate 3,249,424 downwards.
ACGTTTATATCGCCGACCAATCACGGGCAGTCCTAATTGATCGGTCACTGACTCAGAGCAAGTGGGCGTTAACTTAGAGTACACAATCAACAGCCACTCACATTCCTGCTCATTGCTGACTCAGATATTGCCTTGCCGAAAGGATATTAATTTTGGAGAAAATATTTAGATAAATTCAATTTTTGCTCGACCCGTACATTTTGTATCAGAATTAAATTTTATAAAATTTTATTTATATTAATTGATATCATAAATTATTTAAAATTTTATTTATATTAATTGATATAATAAATTATTTAAAATTTAATTCACATTAAAGGATCTACAAGTACGATCAACCGGATTACCTAAATATTTGCCTAATTTTAGACTGCTGATATTGCCAGAGCATTTATTTTCTAATCAGAGCAAATTTGATCTCTAAATGTCAATATTATCCTCCTCGTTGAAAAATCAACCTTCTCGTTACTTTATGAAGCCCACCACAACCTCTCTTCTTTCTTTATTTTCCTCTTGGAAATTTTTTCTCCGATCATTTATAAAAAAATTTTAGGCATCTTTTTATGCAAGATTATTCTTATCATAGTTCTACCTTCTTTTTTTTTCCCTCTCCTCCACCCTGAGTAATTATTTTTCTTTTTTTTTTTGTAATTTAGTACTAGTACCAAAAAAACTAAAGAAAAAACAAAACCCATCTCTCTACCAAAAAGATAAAAAAGACTTCCATATTAATAACAAAAATTCATTGAACCCAAAGAAAAATCTTATGTATGTTGGGTTGGGGAATTGGGTTGTGTTGGTTGAGTTTGAATTGCCTTCTATTCGAGATTTAGATACTTTTAGTTTGTTTCTTAATTAATTTATTGAAGGACTGCCAAAGAGATTTAAAATTCGAAATTTATTAGAATTTATTTCTCGCGAATTGCTAATATCAGAATTAGTTGGCTTTCATGATGGTTTACAGAAAGGACATAGGTGATCTAAAATTCAAGACTCGTTTGTGAGTTTAAACTTGTTGGCATGATACTCTATGAAAAAAATAACGTAAAAATGTGACTTCAAATTATCGAATCTAACCAGACAATTTTTATCGTCTAGGCGTCCATTACAAGTGTAGCCTATTATTTGATCAAAGTAAAACAGAGTAAAAGACCAAATGATCGGGAGAGATCTAATTTTGGTTTAGTTCTGAAAGTGAGACCAGAGTAATCGAATGCGGCTGAATGACAAAACCACGAGCTTGATGAAGTACGGATGAAAAGCTACGGAGGAGGTGAGAGAAATTGGTCTTAAGGGTAATATTGGCATTTAATGTAAATTTGCTCTGGTTAGAAAATAAATGTTCTGGCAATAACATTAGCCTTAATTTTGTGATATTAAGCTTATGGTGAATGGTGGCGGCTTCTAAATTGGATAAAATTTGCTCTATTTTTTTGTAATCAAGTTTAAGTTTAATGAACTGCAAGAGAAATTTTTTATATAGGAGATGTAATAAAAAATAATAATTCGTTAATTAAAAATATTATTTTTAAAAAAAAAAATTATTGTGTCATTTTAATTTATAGTAAGTCACAGCATTGCACATTAATTTTGTCACCATAGATCTTTATTACATATAGCAAGTCACTTCACTACACATTAATTTTGTTGCACAATATTTTTTTGTACATATACTAAAGTTTTATATACAAACACTTGAGGGTCTGTTTGATTGGATTGAGAAAATATTTTTCGGTGTAAAATATTTTCTAATTTTCCTTCATCTGGCTGAAAATAACTTATTGAATCTTTTGAGCGTAAGTTATTTTTCGGATAATTCAAGAGTGACATGAAATTTCAAATACTTACTTTTATAATTTCATTTGATAAATTATTTTCGTTTTCAATTATTTTCTATTCATTTTTCTCTTAATCATGAGTCCTACACTAATATAACTATCACTTATGCATATTTTACTACTACATTGTACTATTATTTAATTTTAAACAAAATCAATCTTTTATTGATCACAATTACTTTTAAAATATTTATTACCATTGTTATAAGTTTTCTTAACTTGTATTCATAAAATTAAAGAAGAAACCGTTAAAAAATTTTATTTTAAAATATTTTTATTTTGTCAACCGAATACCAAAAAATTGTATGAAAAATAGACTTTTTTTTATGTAAAATATTTTCTAAAAAAAAATATTTTCCTAAAGAAAATATTTTTCATCCAAACGAACACACCTTAATACTATTCACGTAAAAAAGGGATTCTAGTGTCCACTGTCCAATTATCTAAGAGAAAGGTTTTACCGTTCGATTATCTAAAAGGAGGGCTTACTTTTGGGACATGCTTTTAGTTGAATCTCAGGGTCAAATTCTATTGTTCATATATTTTTTTTTTTCATTCACTTGGAATTGCACAATACGATAAAAAACTACAAGTATGTGATAAGTTATTGTAAAAAATATTGTATTTTTTGTAGGGAATTATCATTTTATGCTTTAAAGATTTGTGTAGTACATCATGTACTTTAAAACTTATATTGTATAAGTTTTTAAAAAATTTTATTGTATAAATTTTTGAATATAACAGGATGATTCTGTGATAGGACAATAAAATTTCCCTTAATTATTAAATTTGCTTATTTTCTTTTGGTTAACTTTTTTGTCACAAGTTGTTAATAGTGTAAAAGAGTTATTTAGTGTAATAAAGTTCATGATGATAATAACCCCAATGAATTAAAGAGAAAAAAAACATATAGAAACTTAGATAAACCCACAAAATAGTTAAAGATTAACTATTTTTCAGCTTAAGTTTTGGAGTAATCTTTAGAATGTAACTTTTGTATTAACCGACTGGATAAGTTTTCAACGTTTCTTAAATATCCTCATTTTATGATGGTTGAAGAACTAATTAAGAGAGGTTTTAAGAATGGCTTGTAATAAAGAAATTTAGAGAAAGAAATTAATTAGGCCTCAAATAAAATAATTTGTCATATGTATGAATTTTGATATACCTATGCTTTTATATCATGAGCGAAGTACGTGTGCAAATTCTAGCACATTTGTGCAATTCCTAACTCTAAATTTTCTTTTTTGGTTTGATATTTTTGTTATAAGTAGGTACACTTTTTCTCATCGTAATAGACAAAAAGGCTTACTTCCTTTAATTAGTAAACAAAAAAAAAGGTTCACTTTTTTTTAGAAAATTCTACAGTTCCTGAGATCATTTTTTTGTACTTTAAGGATTTGTACAGTACAATACTATATATTTTAAAAATTTTCCTGGACGTTTATTTCCCACTAGGAATAATTTTATTTTCCGCTAGATTCTGTCAAGGATCAGTCAACTACGCATTTAGTGGGAGAAACGTATGGTGGAGTTGTTAATTTGTAGTTACCCTTTAAGCTTTCATTTAACGGGAAATAAACTTTCCAGCTAAATTTATTTTTGAAACAGTAAAAAATTGCACAAATTGAAGATAGACTTGCTTTTCTACTGTTAGGCCATAACTGATTACATAATGTGGGATTTTATTGTTATTCATTGTTACTAAATTAACTTTTGAAAAAAATTCGAGAATAATTTAAATAGTATTTATTATTCAAGTAAATTATTAACTTTTTAAAATTACTTAAATATCTCTTTGTAATAGTTGAAATACTTAATTAAGGGATGTTTTGAAAATAAAATATGTCCAAAATAATAAACTCATTGTGATTAGTGAATGTCAACCTTCCTCAACCGTTATAGCTTTTGTAATACATAATAAGGGGTTCTTTGCATTCATTGTGATTACATAGTCATATGTTGTCACTAAATTTACTTAATGGGATTCATTGTCACTAAATTTATTTAAGCAGAATTCCTTATGGAAAATTGAAGAATCGTTTAATTAGCATTCATAGTCCACTAAGTGGTTAGCTTTCTAAAATTTCATAAATATTCCTCATTTTGTAATATTTAAGTATTAAACTAAAGGGCATCAGTTTAAGAATAAAAATATCAAAAACTGCTTTATAACAAAATAGTTAAGGATTAACTATTTTTCTGTTTAGGTTTTGGATTAATCTTTAGAATGTACTTTTGAATTAAACAACATGCATGAGTTTTCGTAGTTCCCTAAATACCTTCATTTTGTTATGATTGAAGTACTAATTAAAGAATGTTTTAGGAAAAAATTGTATTAAAGAAATTAAGTGAAAGAAATTAATTAAATAAAATAATTTATCATGTATGATGTACCCATGCTTTCATATCACGGGTGTAATTCCTAACTCTAAATTTTCTTTTTTGGTTTAAAAATGCCAAAATTTATATATATGTGCGTGAGAGATATGATTTATGTATTCTTGTTAGGTATCATACATGTGAAATTTGTATAGTGGAGTTTAGGTATTTAATAAGATATTCGTTATGAGATGTCTAGTTGTCCATATGATAGTGTGATTATTAACAACAAACTGTAGTTTAGGTGATAAAATACTTATGTTATAAAAGAGAGGTGAGTAAAAAATATATATATATCGTGACTATTAAATATCACCATTTCTCAACCGTTATGACTTTTGTCATACATAAGATTTCTATAACATTCATTATGACTATGTATACAAAATTTGAGTTTTATTGCAATGCGTTGTCACTAAATTTGGAAACGGAATTCCTTAAGGAAAATTGAAGAATCACTAAAACACAATTCTGTATCCTCATTCCACACATTGAAAAGAAACTTCCAAACAATAAATCAAATACCAAATGGAAAGAACTTTCACGGATTCATATTCCCTGTCACAACAAATTCTAGGCTAAGGATCTTTTATTCCAAATTTTGTGTCACTCTCTGTCATACTATTTAATGAACGGTTAAGAATACCTCACTAAAATCACACCACCAAATCTTGACAATTCATAAGTGCTGTGACAGGAAATGGCCATAGAAGATCCTATACCCGAAAACTATATATATAGTAGAGATTCTTTTAAGCTGGCAAGAGGTGTAAACAATTCAACATTTAATGGACCCAAAGACACCATCATCTTTTTCTTGTTCTTCTTATCCATCACGGGTTGCTACAAAACAACATGTTTTTTGAACACTCAAAACATTTATTTTCACTATAAAAAAACCAACCCATATTGTATTTTTACACAAACAAAACAAATAAGCATTCCAAAAACAATATGGCCTCTCAGTATGAAACAGAGCACTCTGTTTTCCTCTGTTTTCGCATTGTTTTCAGCTGCTTCTTCATATACCATTCTTTCTTGAGCACTACAAATTTGGTTCTCGCACAAACTCCTGTGTATGCCTGTGATGTTGCAAACAATCCCGGATTGGCGAATTTTACGTTCTGTAATACATCACTGGATGTGAAAAAGAGGGTGCATGATCTTGTAAAGAGGTTGACATTGCAGGAGAAAATTGCAAATTTGGTGAACGGAGCTGCAGGAGCAAGCAGGCTTGGAGTTCCCAAGTACCAATGGTGGTCCGAGGCAATCTCTTTACATGGAGTTTCGTACGTCGGTCCAGGAGTGCATTTTAGCAATAGTTTGGTTCCTGGTGCTACTAGTTTCCCTCAAGTTTTACTAACTGCAGCTTCTTTCAATGAATCGCTTTTCAAAATCATTGGAAAGGTAATTTTCTTGCAGCCTAATGTAGGATTTCCTGTTTACTAGTTACTAGTACTATTCATCTTCATATTTTACCAAAATAATGTATGTTCTTTTGTAGTCTTCTCATCACATTTTCTTGAAATAATGTGTGTGTGTGTTTGTTGCATTTATGTTTCTGGTTTGTAGTTGATATGGACTTTTATTAAAAATGGTAGACTTGCTGTCCTTTGGTTTTTTTTTTTTTTTTTTCCTTTTTCTTTTTAATCTAATATTAATGGCTATCCAAGGGTATTCAGTGGATCCATTTTTAGGCTTCAAATGGGATCAAGTTCTTTTCTTGATTGATCACTAATTTTAGTACAAGTTCATTTCAACATGTAGTAGCATCTTTAACAATCCAAATGTCATGTACTGAATTAAGTGGTTTCTTGTCAAAAAATTTTGTGAAATGGCTGATTCAGTTGAAGCATTCTTGTTGAGGCATTTGTGTGATTCAGCTGAAATATGTGTTACCAACGCCTCAATGAGAGAGAGGATATAATAGCGCAAGATGTGTGTGAAAAGACACACTTTTGTTCCAAAATTATGATAAAACAGCAGGAGAGTCAATAGTTAATGTGAAAGGACATGGTTATTTACGATCAGTACCCTTATGAGTATCAGTTTTTCAAAATCTAATTTGGTGGATTGGATAGACTTATTTTATGAAATAGTCCTTGTTGTTTGATCTGATTATATATGACGTAAAGGTTTCCAGCTTGCATTTATTATTAAGTTAGCTGAGCTCTTACATCAACAAATTGGCATTTTTTATTAAGTTAGCTGTGGTCTTGCATCAACAAATCTGTCATAAATTTCTTTCTTTGTTAATACTTAACAACCACTGTCGTTGATTAATACAGAGTTAATGTTTCACTCGAGTCTTGAATGAAAGAGATATGCAAGTATGATTATTGATCCTGGCATTCTTAGGAAAATTGATGCCAGAGTTAATAATTTCTCATTACTTGTTGACAAATCATAAAAGAAAAGGACTGAAATGACAGGGAAGTAATTGTATGAAGATTTAATGTGTACAGGTTGTCTCCACAGAAGCAAGAGCAATGTACAATGTAGGGTTAGCAGGTTTGACATATTGGTCCCCAAATATAAACATATTTCGCGACCCCAGATGGGGAAGAGGCCATGAAACTCCCGGTGAAGATCCATTGCTTACTAGTAAATATGGCGCAGCATATGTTAGAGGTCTACAACAAAGAGATGATGGTGATAAAGACAGGCTTAAGGTTGCTGCTTGTTGCAAGCACTATACTGCTTATGATTTGGATAATTGGAAAGGAATTCAGAGATACACCTTTAATGCCTTGGTACTTGGACAACTATCTAAGTTTATACATAAATTAATTGTGTGATAAAAGAAATTGTTATTAACAAAGTTCTGATATATTTTGTCACAAATTTAGGTTACACAACAAGACCTGGATGATACATTTCAACCCCCATTCAAAAGCTGTGTTCTTGATGGAAATGTTGCTAGTGTTATGTGTTCCTACAACCAAGTAAATGGCAAGCCAACATGTGGTGATCCAGACCTCTTGGCAGGCATAATTCGTGGCAAATGGAACTTGAATGGGTATATGATTTATTCTTGATCATTTCTTACCATCTCTTACAACATATGTGTTGTTGATGTTTGCACAACTATGCATGATTTATTCTTGTCTCTGCAGGTACATAGTCACTGACTGTGATTCTTTAGATGTAATTTTCTACAACCAACATTATACCAAAACAGCAGAAGAGACGGTAGCTTTGTCCTTAAATGCAGGTAATTGAGTAGGTCTACAAATCAAATCAGCGGTCATTTGAATGGTTAGGTAATCATAATCATGTGAAGGTTAGTTAATGGGATGATCTATCTAAAACAAGCACTTTATCACTTTTCAACCTACACAAGAAACATTAGACCTCCCAATGGTCAGATACTTATTTCTAATGATCAAGTCCCAAAGAATTATTCTTCAAGTTTTATCTCATTGTCTTGCTTTTTTGTCCTAAAGGATTCATTATATTTTTTATTTTTATTATAATTAACAAAAGCATATGTAGATACTGACTTAATTAATATTTACAATAATCAGGGCTGGATCTTAACTGTGGAACTTTTCTGGCCAAAAACACTGAATCTGCTGTAAACAAGGGACTAGTGAATGAATCAGTAATTGATAGAGCTCTCTCAAACAACTTTGCAACATTGATGAGACTTGGGTTCTTTGATGGTGATCCAAGAAAGCAACTTTATGGAAATCTTGGTCCAAAAGATGTGTGCACACCAGAAAACCAGGAGCTTGCCCGAGAAGCTGCTAGGCAAGGGATTGTCTTGCTGAAGAACTCTGTAGGATCACTACCTCGTCTATCTCCTCCAGCCATTAAATCCTTAGCAGTTATTGGACCAAACGCTCAGGCAACTTACACAATGCTTGCCAATTATGAAGGTACTTATATTTTATTTCTTCCTGTCACAAACTTGCCTCACTATTCTGCTAGACTAGCCTAAAAATCCTATGTTCATAACAATTTTCAGGCGTCTATGTCCATTATGATCAATTTCATTATTTGGTATTGTATCTGAATGATTTAAGAGGTTTTCAGGTTCGCCATGTAAATATGTGAGTCCATTGCAAGGTCTATCTGCCTCAGTTTCAACAGTATTCCAGGCAGGTTGTTCAAATGTGGCCTGTGGTACTGCTCAAGTAGATGATGCCAAGAAAACCGCGGCAGCAGCAGATGCAGTAGTTCTGGTAATGGGTTCTGATCAATCAATTGAGACAGAAAGCCGAGACAGAGTTGACATTACTCTTCCAGGACAGCAGTCACTTCTAATATCAGAGGTTGCAAATGTCTCCATGGGACCCTGTGATCCTTGTTATAATGTCAGGAGGCGGCTGGGACGTACAATTTGCGAAAGATAATCCTAAAATCACAAGCATTCTCTGGGTTGGTTTCCCTGGTGAAGCAGGTGGAGCTGCATTAGCAGACGTGATATTTGGTTTACATAATCCCAGTAAGTCTTCCCATCCCACTATGTAACTTCATTTTAACAAGTTCTGTCAATTTCTAATACATATGATTTTATGTGAAAACCATTCAATGTGAAGAGTAAAACCTACGGGACCTAGTCCAGAAAAATTCACTATCAAAACAGTAAATGAGTACATCAAAACGAGACTCTAGTAAAAACCACAGGCCTCTTTTGATGTGCTCTCTCCGGTTTTTCTCCCCAACAAAATTTTAGTTCAAGAAATGACTTCAAACCTAAAATCTAATATGGAACATCAAATTTTTTTTTATGGTAAATGGTATATTAATAAAGTCCTTCTGCTAGGTGGAAGGCTACCAATGACATGGTATCCACCTTTAGTCATATGTTGAAAAGGTCAGCATGACAGACATGAACATGAGACCAAATCCTGTCACAGGCTACCCTGGAAGAACATACAGATTCTACAAGGGTGAAACTGTTTTTTCATTTGGGGATGGACTGAGCTATTCTACATTTCAGCACAGCCTAGTTCAAGCACCCACGGTTGTCTCAATTCCCTTAGAAGAGGGACATGTTTGTCGTTCGTCAAAGTGCAAGTCCATTGATGCAGTTGAACAGAGCTGCAATAATTTAGGCTTCAATGTTCATCTGAGAGTGAAAAATATGGGAAATAAGAGTGGAACCCATACTGTGTTATTGTTTTCTAGTCCTCCCTCAGTGCACAATGCACCTCAAAAGCATTTGTTGGACTTCCAAAAGCTCCATTTGACAGCACAAACAGAAGGGCTAGTTAAATTCAATGTGGATGTTTGCAAGCATTTGAGCATTGTTGATGAGCTAGGAAACAGGAAAGTTGCTCTAGGAAAACATGTACTTCAATTAGAAGTGTAGGAAATTTGAAGCATTCATTGACTGTGAGGATATAAAGCATTCCACATGGTCATTGTTTTCTTGATCTTTTTTTCTAAAAAAAAAATTAAAAAAAAGAAAGAAAAGGGAAATTGTTCCAAGATGGATTTGAAATCAAAGCCATAAATGAATTTGAGACAATTGTAAGAAATATCTTTCCTCTTTGATTATTTAACATTTTTTTGTTTGATGTTGATATTGTCATCAACTGACAAGAATGCAAAATTAGACCTATCATTTTTTTACACTCCTAAAAACAATGAAGTTATCACAACGAACAAATTAAACTGGTTATCTTGATGATACCTTCTTATTCTAAGAATAAGTGAAAGTTGAATACTAATTTGCAATGAAAAGTTCTAAAATCAACCCAATTTATAACTCGATGTCGGTCCATCCAATAATGACTTAGTTGCAATTGCTCAAATGACAAAAGTTGGCCTCTGGTGATAGTCATCTTGACTTCCAGCGTCTGCTATTATATTCTGTCAATACCATTCAGCTCTAACGTTTCCTCTCAACTTAAATCCAATTTTGCTTGTTTGCCTCAGTAATTACAAGAATGCATCACAGTCACAGCTCAACAATCAATTATTGCTTCCATTTATGTTTTGAAAAATTCTACATTTCCTATTTCATTGACTTTAAAGGTTTTATACAGTACAAAATTTTTAAAATACATAATTTTATAATTTATAAATTTTTAAAATATAACAAAATAATTTTAAAATACATAATTTTAGATGTCTCTTATAAATTTTTAATGTGTATAAGAGAAGCAATTCGCTCGACACTCTTGAATATTCCTATATTTTACATCTTCTGTCTGTACACTTTAATTGATTTTCTTGATTGGGTTATGAATTATATGTGTATGGGCCAGAAGGTGTAATAAAACATGGAGCAAATGGGTTTCAATTCTGCCTTAATGGATAATTAAGTTCGTGAGTACATTCTATTATTTTTGGTTTGTTTCTTAGAAGTACCAAGAAACTTTTTGAATACGTAGCTCTTTTTTCGTCTAAATTGTCAAAATGGAAAAACTGTTTACCCAAAAGACAAAAAACAGTAGAGAATATGGACTTTTATTTTCCTGTTGGTTTAAGTTACTTATCACACTTTGAAAGTTCAAAGCAAAATGGGCAAAAATGGCTGGACGCCAAGTTTGAATTTTTGTTGCCTGCATTCACCAATATTAGGATTAGATTGGCATTAGATCTTCATTCTTTGTGATATATTTTTTTCTTTTTCTGGTAACAAAAAAATTTAGGCCGATGCTAAGTTACCTTTCTCAGAGTAATTCACCAATTAATATTTCAATAATTTATAATAGTATTTACATATTACTACCAAAGAAAGATTGAGAATAGTAACAATCTAATCTTTTACCTTTGAATCATTTGAATCTGATCGTTTTACTTACGTTTATATTTGTCATTTTTTGGGATACAAATTTCCAAACCACGCACTCAATTCCAAACTTCATCAATTAAACAGCTGCACTTAAGAGTTTGTAAGAACGTAAGAAAAGTCGTATTATCGGTGCATCAAAGACTTTGAAAGCTTGACAAACTAAAATGGTTAATGTGTCTCAAATTTTCTAAAACTTAACAAAATTCATTTAGTACGGATTTGATGACGCTTGAACAAGACTACTCAATTCTAGTTACAGTGATATTTATCAATTAAATGTAATAGATTAATCAAATGTAATTTGATGTTTGACTTTAAAAGTGGCGAAATAGCAAAAAAACACTAATTCTGTATTATAATTTAAGAAAAAGAATGAAGTGTCATCTCTTGGCAGAGCTGATAGGATTCTGATTCAAGTAGCTGAAATTTAAGCAGCAGGATATGATACTATTTCACTAATTCATTGCATTTTTATTTCAATTCTGATAGTCCGTTGTATTTTTTGTATGCACTTTTTTTTTTTCCCTTCCAATTACATAAGTGTATATTTCATACGACAACCAGATACAGTATCAGTTGGTAAGACGTTTTTTTTTTTGTGAGCAAAAATCTACTCTGTAAATCCTCTCTCGAAAAGAATAGAAAAAAATATGTGTATATCTCATACATACACATTCCATTATTAATTTCCTAACATAGCCAAGAAACTAATAAATCTAATAATAGGATCTTCGGGTAAATGGAATAATTAAGCTATATCACTACAAAAACTTTTAAGATAATCCCAACAAATGAACAAATAGAACAAACAACTTCCCTTAAAATTTTATGTTATCATCCATTCAAAAACAATCAAGAGATGACGTAAATTCTAAATTTGTAATGGATGGGGAGGTTTCTCCTACCTCAGAATCTTTGCCTTCCTATTGCTTGGATCCCATCGCTTTTATATTACCTAAAATGCATTTAAAACTACTAATTGATATATTATAATTACCTTGCACAAGGTCTACTTAGCACTAACCTCCACAACAAATTCATAAAACTAATAGGTTTTGTTCTGTCACTTAGATACCATCAACCCATAAAACTATTGGAAAAAAATTTTTACAGTATTTTAGATCGGGAATTATCGAGTTGTGTTTTAAATATTTGTACGGTACAATTTTATGTGTTTTAAAAATTTTATACCATCAATGCGACTGTATGACTTCCCTAAACTATTATTCTTCATTAGGCTAATTAAAAAATAAATTAGGTTAGTTAATTAGCTTAGTACGTAAAACTAAAATTAAAAACAAGAAAACGCTTGACTTTCCTAAGTTATAATCTTCGGATCTATAACTAATGTTAATTAGAAGAAATAAGAGGTCTTTTTCAAGGCATTGTCATGTATTATACTCTTTTAATATTCTAATTAATCAACTGCGTTGGTTGATTGGGGACTGAAAGTGATTGGTATTTTCTTCACCTAGGTATTGGATTCCTACCTATTTATTTAAGACTATTGGGGCCATTTTTAATTAATTCTATTACTTGAAATCGACCTAATGTATGAATCTGTTGAATATTCTGCAACTTGGTATCCAAATATTAAAATACAAAAAACAAAATTGATGGTCTTGACTATATCTAATACTGATCTCTTTACAGTTAAAATTTGTAGCAATTATCTAATGTGATAATCAAAATTAGTGTTTTAAAAAATTATGTTTATATAAATATATATCAACATTCGCTAAATGAACCACTTAATGAAAAAATATGGTTCGAATTGAAGTATGTTAGATGATGGCCAAAAGGATGTGATATACCATATATGTACTCTTTTTTAGGCACCCTAATAAAAATTTTCAAATAATTTTGTTGTTGTTTACATTATTTCAATTTGTGTCGGTGTATAGGATTGCATAGTAATTAATTTATTGACAATTATGTGTAATAAAATTTGTCGTCCTTCAAAATCAGAATTCAATGTAATAAGATAAATTAAGTGTGATTATAATCTTCACTCTGTATTTTTTGGAGAAAATCTTGTAATTGTAGCATCATTCTCAAACTTTCTGGTTTGTATAAATTCACAGAGTTCTATATATATATATATATATTTTGTTGTTAGCAATCTAAGAGTATTGTCCGGAGGTAGCTGTGAATGTGCTAGCAACGGAAAAATATGGGATACAATATTGTGGTCCTTCAAATAATTTCGTCTCATTATGAGAAAATAATCCTATGTTTCTGCAAATTATACAATAAAGAAATAACAGCAAATCATATGTGTTGGAACATCCTCCAAGTTAACTCTATTTGGATGTCCATAAGAGCAGACCAAAGAAAATTTGGAATTTTCTCAATGAAAGATAAAATTAATATCACTTGAGATACCAATATATATTATCATCATAGACAATTTCAACTAATATATTGTTTTGAAATGTTTTTATTGTATCAATGTCTTAGTTAAATTTCTTTTTGCTTTTTAGTAATTCCTTGAAAAGAAGAAAAGAGCTTTAATGAAAAGTGAAAATATTTATGAAAAAGATTAAGATATTCCTATAATACTTGAGGATTAATTTTCAAAAAAAAAAAAAAAAATGATCTATATCCTTTATCAGTCCATAAACGATTTTGTTATAATTAAACTTTGTGTTTATAAATGATGAACTAGGTTTTCAAAGAATATTAGAAAAGGTTAATTAGACGTTCTGCAAAATTTTAGTAAACAATTTGAACTTTCTCAAGTGGTGGAAAAAAATGAATTTGGGAGGATGCAAGATCCCTATATACGTTTCTTTTGCTTTCTTTCTATGAAAAATTCCAAAACCATTATACCATAAAATATCTGGCCACTATATCATGCCATGTAGCAACATAATTTCTTTCCTTTTCTTTGAAAACTTCTCAAGGCCCAAAAAAAAAAAAAAATCATGCTAGTAATCCAAAATTGAATTCATATTGAGATTCCATAGTGGACTACAAAAATTATGGTATTGTGATTCTCATAGTAAACAAGTAATTAACTATGGCCTCGACCATTCCTTCTTCCACACGTCCCAAGCATTGGTTTTTAAGCCAATTTTTTTGTTTGTATTTGAACTTTTTTCTTTCTTTTTTCTTTTTAAAAATCCAAAACTTACTAAAACCCTCTAGGACGGGTAAAAACATCAATGATATATATTTCACAAAATAATCTAGACTAGATTTTAATCTGTATAATATCAACTACAAGGCATTCTACTAAATAACTCGTTTCTGGACCTTTTGTTTGATTTATTGTGATTATATTTGTATTTATTGTTTGACATGATAATTTTTGCTGTAGAAGCTCTTGTTGTTTTGTTTCCCAAAAAAATCAAAAAACTTATGTAAATAATATTTGAATTGCTTTAAAAGTTTATAACTTAATTAAAGAATTAAACTATTATGTTATTTGGGGGAGAAAGGCAGTTTTTATCCTATCCTAAAGTACAACGGAGATTTTTTGGTGTTATTAGGAAGAATTATCTTTATCATGTACAAGTCACCACAATTTTTTGTTTTTCAATTTGAAATTGGGCGAAATAGGATTCACGTTATACTAAAATTTTCATTAGATTTTGTCTTCTTGAATAAAACACTTAAATAATTGAATTTCATTATCACTTAATAACAAATACCAGTCCAATAGCCAGTTGAATAGAAAAAATAAATTAATACACATTTAGAAATCTATGGACTATATTGAGGTTGTAATAGAAAATTATTAGGAATAATGCAGTAACTTATTGAGATGTGATACATGTGAAATAAAAAGTGATTAAAAAACGTGTTTAAATAATAATGTAAAATATTATTATATAACAATTTATTAAAAAAAATAGTCCAAATAGAGCCACACCCCGGAAAGAATTGTTAATGTTATAACAATATTCAACCATAATGGTGACAAAGTAAGAGAAATTAATCATGATTTCTAGTAAAAATATTATTGTACTACTTTGGAAGACAACCAAAAAAAAAAAAGAGGATGATATGATAAATGGTTATTTCTTAGAAATGATGTAGAAGAAAGACAAAAAACTGAAATTGCCAAAAGATATGAGATCTTAGGTGATTTATGATATGATAAAGGATAAGAATTAAGCAATGCAAAGCCTAGCCATATGTGTTTCGTTGGCCCGACATTGACCAGTAATGGCCAATCACGGTTGGATGAATTCATTGCTATTGTGAAATTGACTAGAAATAGCCTTTTTAGCCTATCATGGCTGTCTGAGTGTCAAATTATTTTGCCAATTCAAAGTTTCAAGATTCGGAACGTTTGTACAACTCTACGTAGAGAAGTTTTGGTTACGCGAATATATAATAATCGTTGAAAGAATTAAAAAGTAAAATTTTTTTATTTTTTTTATCTAATAATTTATAATACTCATTTTATATATTCATTCTACAATATAAAATAAGTAGCAAAAAAATTTTCTAGTACAACTTAAGACTTCACCAAGCCTAGTTTGGGAGCTTTGGAGTGAAAAAAAACAAAAAGAGAAAAGTGAAGTTACTAGAGAAAAATATAAGAAGATAAAGTCGATAAGTTTTTCTCCTCTTATTTGGGAGTTTTAGAAAAGGAATTAAATGATTTAGGACTTATTGACATTAATGGAGTATTTCTTTTTTTTTTATTATTTTTATTCTCTAAATATTATTTTATAATTATTTCATACACGTTTTTTAATCATCTTTTCATTTTATATATATCTCATCAAAAAAATTGCCACAATATTTTTTAAAATATTATCCAAAATAATGGTTGTCCAAACGTATTATTATTTGGTCAGTGAACTTTGCATTTCAGAGAATTGTAATAGCTTTATTTAGAACTTTCTCTTTATTTCTCTCCGAAGTTGGAGATAATTTTTTTGACATATTTTATCACCTCCTCAAATCATTCCATTTCACTTATTTTCTTTCCTCATTAAACGGTTTTGGTGTTGACTAGGATTTTTAAATTTTTGGTTGATTAGTGGAGATATCAAATTGGTTAAATCGAACAACTGATGAATGATCATACCTTAAAAAATAAAACTAATGAATGGTTATACCTGAATTAATTATAGTGGTCTAATTACAGAGAATTGTTTTTCCATAGATAAGAGAT
This sequence comes from Cinchona pubescens, assembly GCA_025175665.1. Lineage (NCBI taxonomy): Eukaryota > Viridiplantae > Streptophyta > Magnoliopsida > Gentianales > Rubiaceae > Cinchona > Cinchona pubescens. The sequence continues at coordinate 3,233,319 of JANKKI010000059.1, read as the reverse complement.
ACAACAAAAAAGTTCCACCCGAATAACCAACTAAAGACAAAACTAAGTTAACTGATGGTTAATTTGGTCTCTTTAATTAAAAAAAAAAAAATTGGCTTATTTACTTAGATTAGGTAAGAAATTCTGCATGTTACGAATTTTTTTTTATATTATACAAAATTTTAAAATATATAATATTATACTATATAAATATTTAAAATTCAACGAAATGTTTCGTCCGAAATTGTAAATTTTTCTTTCCCCTAAATAACTATTTGACCATAATCCATGCCAAATTATTCGTAAATTAAATAGTAATGCATTTATATATGCCAAGAAACAAACAAGCAGTCTTGGTCTTGCTTTCTAACCAACTCACTTTAGTCGAGTTGATCATCAAGCATCTTATGTGGAGAGTTCAAATTTTTATATTTACATATTTAAGAATAAAAGTTAAATTAAGGATAGAAGTTAAATTTGATCCTGTTGACCTTTTCCCTTTATAATAGATTTAATTTTTTAATTTTTTTTCAAAAGGTAATCGTCTAATCAACTCACCTAAAAACATAAATTAATTTAAATTTTATTAAATAGAAATATATTAGATTTATGTCGTTAAGAAAAAAATAAATAAATAAATAAAAGAGTCTTGGTCTTGCTTTCTTACTTTTTCTCTCTCACGCAGTACACATAATGAACGCACTCGAAACGCGGCACAAACACGGAAGGTCCTTGATTGGGTGGGAAGGATTAGTTAAAATTGAGTCGTCCCAGTATAATAAGTGCGGTACTTTGTCGATTCTGGAATCTAAATAATTGCGGAATCTTCCAATCACAGGATGACATTTGCACAAATGGATGGCCTAGATTCCTACGCAATTTTATAATAATTCAACCGGATGCAGCGAATGGGGTGCGGAGCTGCCTCGTGTGGAGAGTGTGCAAGGACATATTAGGACACCCCACTCTAACTTCATAATTCTTTTTTTTTTTTTTTGTTTTTAATGAAAATCATTTACTAAATTACGAATTCAAAATCACACATCAAAAATAATTTACGTGATAATTAGAATGAATTATATTAAATTATTAATTTTTTATTTTAAATATTTGATTAAATTTTTTTTTTTAAATTTAATAATACATAAGTAATTTTGTCATTTTTTTTATTTATAATTTTATAGGTTCTTTTCTTTGTGTTGGCTTTGGAATTTTGTTGGGTGATGTCAATATTTTATTTTCATGTGTTAATCATTAATTGCAGCCGAGCCTTTTTGGGGGCTCTAGCACTTCAGCTTGAGCTGAGTTTTTTCTAATCACAAGTCAATTGTATCACTCGTTTCAATCAATTAATTCAGAGTAAGTTGTCCCAAAAAAAAATACCAATTCATCAGTTTGTCCCTTTTCTTTTTGTTCCAACTTGTGAGTCCAAAAGCAAGAGCGAAAGGGCACAGAAAATTAGTAATTTATTAGTCTTTTGGCTAGGTCTCTTTTTGTTTATCATTAAAAATATGAACAAAATGGAATAAAAAACTTTAAAAATTACTGTCTAGAATAGTATCATGATGATGCAATTAATTACATGAAGTCAATATACCTAAGAAATTGTAATTAAAAAAAATTAATAAGAAGGTGGTCAAGTTATGTCTAATCAATTTGGATAAAAGTAAGGATTAATATTCTTTCATATACCATTGGATGTGGATACAAACCACATCATTATTGTTTAAATTTAAATTTTTTTTTTACTCATATGATAGGTGTCCATGCATGATGGTGCAAAAAAAAAATTTAAATCCACAATGTACGAAAGATTAACCTTAAAAGTAAATAATTTACTAATTTAACTCAAAGAAAAATTCCATGTTAAAAGAATTGCAGAAAAAGATTGAGTAGCTATATGTTATCAATCTTGAAATTGATGTTTCACTAAAAGAACGACAAGTGATAAAATGCAATAGTATGCATTACGACTAGTCTAAATTTAGAAACTAGAAAAAAATAATTTGTCATGCCAAAGTGCAACTTGCACATTACTAAGAGTAACACAAAAGAAAAACATAACAATAAGGATTTTATGTGCAGAAAAAATAATGCACCCAAGTCAATAAGGTTACATGATGCTCGCACCATAAATAAATGTTGCCATGATGAGCTCAAGTGGACATAACCCACTAAGTAAGAAGTAAATGTTTTATCATTTTGTTTCTTAGAATTCGGAAAAGACATGACCAATTCCTTGATGAGTATTGAAGAGTGTAAATAAATTTTGATATTACCATGACATACAAATCGTTTTGTAGAAAAGCTACACAATAATGTAAAGTTATGGTTTTGTTTTACTCTCTTAAATGCTTCTAACACGTAATTGCTTCTAGCAAAATTTTTAAGGGAAAACGATTTACAAAGTGATAATTTCAAAATTATTTGTCAAAATTAATCTATGTAATAAAATCATATTCAATCACTAATTTCTATTTTGAGATATTTGGTCTGATTTCATTGCTTTTCTGACAAATTTAATGACACATCAGTGTATTTATCATTTTATCTTTTTGTATAAATATACTAAAATTTTAATATCAACAAGCAAATAGGAGAGATATCTATCTCTGCCTTTATTTCATCCAAGAGTTTTAGTGGCCCTAAAGAAATTCAGAGTAGACCTTACTTTCCTTACCTTATTCATTTGCTAGAACATGTCAAATTTTATACTTTAGTCTACAATTAGCAAGCAAATTAGTAGTGCAAATCAACCACTATATTGTTTTCCTAAGAATGGAAAAAACTCAAACATCCTTGTATAAAAAGTTCGGGTTGAAATCTCATTGCAGACATTTTCTACTTGGTAGAAAAAATTAACAAGAATTATTGCAAGATGCTAAGAAATGAAGGTATGTTGGTGGCATATCCTCCCTTAAACCCTAACTTGAGATAATTTACCATATTCTTAATTATTTTCTAAAAAAAAAGGGTTAATTTTACTTTACCCTCTTTATGTTTAGGGTCACATCATTTTAGTTCTAACATTATTTCTTAAATATTTAAATTCTTGGACTAACGGTCAAAACTAATAGTGTTAGATTTTTTTACCTACCTAATAACATTTTTACCCTCAAATTATTAATTTGTGAACAAATTTTCTTATGACACCTAATATATCTTATTTGCTTTTCATAAATAGAGTTTGATGAAATTTATGACATGGTGATGAATGATAAAAAATTATTAAATCATGTCAACAAAATAGGAGATAGGAAAAAAATGAATTAGGTAAAAATGAGAAAAAAATAAAGAAGAGCGAATTAGGGTATTTTTGTCAAAAGAATAATGAATAGATTTAATAGAAGAATTTAAGTGACTAAAAAATAACGTTAGAAATTAAAGTAATAATGATTTTAAACGTTAAGGGGCGAAGTAAATTTAACCCAAAAAAACATTTTCAATCAATTTGAAGATTAGAGACAAGCAGCCGATGAATCAAACGAAGCCAACTTCAAAAGGAGCCAACACTATGCCAACTCAACTGATGTCACCAGATTTTTCTAAAGCCAAAATGCTTCTTGTCTTCTTCGGTTAGTTGATAGGGCGCGCCACGACAACACATCCACCTCGGCCACTAATTTCCCCTACCCCATCTCCATGTCACCCGATAATGACACCCACAATCTAAAAGACAAAATTATCCATCTTCCCCATCTCCAAAAATATAAATTCCCTGAACTTACTCTTATTTCCAGTAATTTTCTTATGGTACACAAATTAACTCTAACCTCTTATGTGGAGGAGTTTTATTTGTGAACGATCAACTATATCTGGTCGGTTATTTTTTTTAAAAATATTTTCTAATCATACTCTTTAAATAAGTTTTAAATTACTTTTTTTAAATATGTTTTTAACTATTTTTTATTTTACATACATTATACTTTAAAAAATTGTCATAGGAATTATTATGAATAATATTCTAAATAATGACTGTCCAAAACAACTGTTCAAGTTTTGTTAAACTTGTCCACTACCTTACCTCCTACAAGCCAACCAGTGTGTCAATAAAAATTATTGATAAAAAGAGAAAAAAAAAGAAAAAATAGTGGATCTATTTAGATCGTCATTCTATTTTTAAAATATTATTTGAAAATGTATTATAATAATTTTTTTGATAAAATATATATGAAATAAAAAGATAGTTAGAGATGGTGTATGAAATAATTACATAATATTAAAGATGTCATAATGTTAATAGTTAGTGATGGAAAGAAATTTTTTTTTTACATATATCAGATCTATGGTCCTTAATTCATGTTACTCCACATCACCCATTTAAGTGATACGGAACAACATGGGATCCATGTAAAACTTTCCGTGGAAGGAGGGCGTAAGCAATAATATCGATACATGGAGGGAGGTAGGGCAAAACAGTCAATTCTCATAGCACGTCCCTGTCACTAAAAAGTATGCAATGTCCAGATCAGGGCTCGTCTGTCGAGACTCGTGCATAAAAACAGTAGTTTAGGTTGCTGATGCAAAGGCCATTCTAGTAATTTCACAATGATAAGCAGGATGGCTGCTCCATTAATCAAAATTAGGAGTGGCATTAATCAAATTAAGCTCTATTAATCATAGTGCCCCAAAACAGCTAATTATTATTTCCTCTCTCTTACTTTCTAGTTTGCTATACACTTGCTTTCTCTCCTCTCTATATTCATTTGGTTCTATATAGATTGGTGGGCTAGATTGGTTTCTCTCTTTCTTCAATGACTTCACAGATTTGGCAACGTTTTGCTGTTTTCTTCTAAAGGGTATTTTCTTTTTCTTTTTTTTCTTTGAATTAATTCTAATATAGAAGTTATTGGTTTATTTCTTTAGATACTTAGAAGGGATGCTATATTTGTGAAGTTTTGATCTAAATTCTATGCATTTAAATAAGTTTTGGGTTTTTTATGTTCATTTATTTGGATATCTGATGTTATTTTCTTTCTTTTTTTCTTGAGGAATTTACTAGAAATAGCCAAAGGGTCATTAGTGTTGTTTGGACTTGTATTTACTCAAATTTCTTGATGAGAAGCTGAATAGATTTCAGGGTTTTAAGTGGTTAAGAGTTTTAAGATTATTTGCATCGAACTAGGTTCGGTTAGAGTTAGTTTGAGTTCGTTTTGAAAGATAAATAAGTTAAGAAAGCTCGTTAAAATAATTAATCAACCTCGGGTTAGGTGTGTTATACACCCAATTTACCTAGGATATTTTATTTCAAGATCTTAAGTATCTCAGATTTTAGCCTAGACTAGTTGCTGTCTTGATATGGTGTATTAGCTGAAATTTTTAATTAATTTTACCGATCCCTGAATTTGATGACTACTAATTTCTCGGCTAGTTCAAAGATTGCCCTTTTGAGATTAGTTCAATAGTTTTGATCTGGAAAGTTACTTCATATGACGCTCGAGTTCCTGATTATTTTTTGTTTATGTTGTTCATGTATTGATTTGATGCCGTGCTGTTGGTGTAGTATCTGTTTCGCTGATGATCTGATTAGTTTCTTTGTCAAACTGAGGGATGTGACTGTTTTTCTGAGTTACAATCTGATTTGTAGATTCTGAGTTCAAGTTTATTATTGATTGCAAATGGACTAATTTAGATTTTGACCTTCAAATGAAGAATATACATGGAATTCTGAATGAAACATTGCGGGGGTGAGGTGAATTTTTTCTTGGGCGATTGAACTTTTACCTAGTGGCTAGTGTGGATCTAAATAACTTTTTAATGTTGGAAACATTTGTCAAACTCAGTACTGGATTATTGAATGGGTTATTTGTCAAGCTAGGGAAAATTAATATTGTTCTAAGTGGTTTGGCGAATTGGTTGACTGAGGATAAATAACCAATCAGTTGATTTGTATTTGAGGATAATAAACTAGGGAATTTGCTGAATGATTGTTCTTTTAATGGACGAGACAGGGATTTTCCTCTTCTTTTCCTCCTGCATATGTTTTTTTAGTCCTTTGGCTCAATTTGCTTTGTTGTCATTAACATTTCTTGCTAAACCTGTCCTCACCTCTCTAATTGTGTGAGTAGTAAAGAATTGTGAACTTGTCTTTCTGCTGTTGCCAGTTGAACAAAGCTTGAGGACTTTCCAGCAATCGAGGGCTTAATTGCGTGCCTATTTCATTTGTGTCATCATGAGTGTCCATATGTACAGAAGCCGCAAATGTTAAGAGGTTAAAGAAGTGTATCCGGATTTCAGAGTTAAGACTTTCTATATAATGGATAGGTCAGACACATCAGGATTTGTGAGTGGTGGATGTAGCTTTTTAGGATTTCTTTTATTTGCTTTTCGCTTGTTGATATATAGTGATAACTATTAGTGCTTTCTAATATGTTCATGCTAGTTGGTCGTTTAGTCCGTTGATAGCATAAGCTTAGTAGTAATGGATTCTCAAATGGATGCAATGTTATTCTCTTCAAGCGTTGAGCTCAAACAAAACAACTTTAATGATACTGCCTTGCGATTGGATTGCTTTGGTTATGGAGGAAGTAAAAGCACGGGATTTGGGAGAAATCACAACGATGCTGGCTATCGGGTTAATCATACAAATGCTCCAGATGATGGGTGCAGGTTGGTGCTTGGATTGGGGCCAACACCTCAGTGCATACTCAGATAATTACCAGGTTGGGGGTAACAAAAGTAAAGGTATTACACCCATGCTGAAACAAGGGCTGTCATCTGAGGGGGACTCAATCCTCAAACTGGGCCCATCTGGGGGTAGTGTTGATGTTTCCAATGCACTTGAGTTCTCAGTTTCAACACACAGTCCTATGAATACACCTCGTCACTGTGATCAGGTATCCTCAGGTGGTAATAGAATCCTGATCCCTGTTGTTGATGAGGGTTCTACATCAGCCAAGAAATCAGGTGGCTATCTGACTACATTTTTCATTGAACCAAGAGTGGATAATAACAAACATTTGGCACCAACAATAGAACTGGTAGAACTTGAAGCAAGATCTCATTTTCATAACAACTCTCAGCTAAGCCCTGAACCGTCTGCTATCTCTGAGTATTCAAGGAGCACCATTTCTGGGTCTACAACATCAGCAGATCATAAGACCAGCAATCCCAAAAGATGCAAATATTCTGGGTGTAAATAAATAAGGGAGCTCGAGGAGCTACTGGTCTTTGTATTGGCCATGGGGGTGGGCAGAGGTGCCAAAAACCGGGATGCAACAAAGGAGCTGAAAGCCGGACAGCCTACTGCAAGGCCCATGGTGGAGGAAGGAGGTGCCAGCAACTAGGATGTACTAAAAGTGCTGAAGGACGGACCGACTACTGCATAGCACATGGAGGTGGGAGACGGTGTGGCTATCCAGAAGGGTGCACCAAAGCAGCACGAGGAAAGTCAGGTCTTTGCATCAGGCATGGTGGAGGAAAGAGATGTAAGGTTGAAGGTTGCAAGCGCAGTGCTGAGGGGCAGATTGGTTGGTGTATCTCTCATGGTGGTGGACGCCGTTGCCAATTCCAAGGTTGTAATAAGGGTGCCCAAGGTAGCACGTCGCTCTGCAAAGCACATGGAGGGGGAAAACGATGCATATTTGCTGGGTGTACAAAAGGAGCTGAGGGAAGCACGCCTCTGTGCAAGGGACACGGTGGTGGAATATTAGATTTAAGCAGAATCAGCGCTGCCTCTTTGATGGGGGTGGGATATGCCCAAAAAGTGTTCATGGAGGGACAAACTTCTGTGTTGCGCATGGCGGTGGGAAGAGGTGTTCTGTTCCCGGATGTACCAAGAGTGCACGTGGCCGCACTGATTGCTGTGTGCGCCACGGAGGTGGGAAGCGTTGCAAGTTTGAAAACTGTGGAAAGAGCGCTCAAGGTAGTACCGACTTCTGCAAGGCCCATGGTGGTGGAAAGAGGTGCAATTGGGGAGGGGGAAAATGCGAAAAATTTGCTAGGGGAAAGAGTGGGCTATGTGCTGCTCACAGTAGCTTGGTTCAGGGACAGGAAGCAAACAAAGGAAGTATGATTGGACCAGGTCTCTTCCATGGACTGGTGTCTGCTGCATCTACAGCAAGAAGTAATGTTGACAAAACTTATTCTTCATGTGGAATGAGCATGATCTCGGAATCTACTGACTCTGCACCTGCAAAAAGGCAATATCTCATACCCCCTCAGGTGTTGATACCGGTTCCTTTATCCATGAAGGCCTCATCATCTTACTCGAGACCATTGAATACGGAACAGCAAGAAGAAAGAAACATCGGCGTTGGCGTTGGCGTTGGCGGCAGCAGCAACAGCCCTGGACACGGATTTACTTTCGTGGTGCCAGAGGGAAGGGTCCACGGTGGTGGTCTTATGTCATTACTTGGGGGTAACCTGAGGAACGCAATCAATGAGCTGTGAGATTATTCTAGCAAAATATTTCACTTAATATTCTTGTGTTTATAATCCAGTTATCCTGTAATAGTTGGATATTGTATAAAAGACTCAATTATCCTCGGGCGAACTCAAGTAAACCCTGTTATTTGTTTATGTATATCAGTGAATGTTGATCTGCAGTTGTTCCCTGAAGTCTTGTTTTAGGATAGGAAATGTAGGTTACCAAACTTGGTCTTGAATAATATTAAAATTTTTTGCATGAATTTATTCATGGATGCTATCAGATGGTACTTTTTTGGGAGGCAGTGATGGATTGACTCAAATGATAAGTAAGACGATTACATTATATAAAAGATTTAAAATTCAATTTTATCTACTTTCAATCTCTTATTAGTAGACTATGTATAACTGTCATTAATATATGCGCCAGTGGCCTGCCTAACCTACCTTCTTACTACTTTTATTTACCCAAAAAAAAAAAAAAAAGTGATACTTTTCAATCAATATGTCATGCAATATCAAATTTTACATGTGATGCTACTATTTTAGAAGCTCTTTATTTTTAGAGGAGACACTGGGTTTTGAAACTTGAAAACTTTATTTATTTATTATTATTAATTTTTTTTTTTATAAAGTACTAATAATCACTAGGTTACCGAAATACCCGATCAACTCTATTAAACAATATAAATTCCATATCAATAGAAGTAATTAGTTCACTAGTTACCACTAAAATTAATTAAGTCGCGAGTATTTGTTAATTTTTCTTAATTTCTACAACTACTATGCAATTTCAGGAAAATCAAGCAATAGTCCTCACAAATTTTTTACAAAAACTCTAATGGTCCTCTAATGGTCACCAAAATTGAAGTTAAGGGACATTGATGCTGTGGCCTACAAGGGCAGCCTAATAGTTTTGGGGGCTTGAAACCATTTTCAAATTGTGTTTTAAATAAACTTAATATGAATTCTCATTTAAAATTTATTTTTATAACTTTTTGAAATGCAAAATTAAAATTTTGATAATTAATTTCCTCTAATATTTCTTTCTCAATGAATAATATAGTTAATGTATTTAATATATCTTGATATATGGTTCATCTTATATAAAAATTTATTAATTTTGGGTTTGAATAAATCCCTTATGCAAAAGAAATAATAACAAGAACCGTTAGTATATAACAATGAAGTACAATTTAAGTTGTAAATTGTTCCTTCATGACCCATTACTCATGAGTTTGAGTCATTTAGGATAGAGGGAGAGGTGAGTAAAAAAAAAATTGTTAACATTATTCCACAGGCATGCATGCATTAGAAAACAAGGTATATGACATATGTTATTAGAGTCCTATCTTCTGTAATGCAATTTTTTAAAAATATTTAATTCTAAAAATACAAATCACCAATATTAAAATGATTATTATTTTTTAAGGAACTTTTAACTTTCAGGTAGTTCTCTTTCAATCTCTCATTTTTTAACAAATTTAATTTTTAATACAAAATAAAAAATCATAAATATGTTTATACATCTTAAATTATTCGAATTTATTTAAAGTGAAGAAATGTTCATCTCCTATACATAAGAAATAATTACTTTAAAAGATTTTTATAAATTACAAACAACAAAATATACCTACAAATAATATGATTTAACAAACTAAAATATAAAATAAAGAATAATCAAACACTTAAATATATTTGACATGATGTATTATTGATTTATATATGTATATACACACACGAATGACGTATGTTATTGAGTCCTATCTTTAGTAATACAATTTTTCTAAAAATTTAATTCTAAAAAATACAAATCACCAATATTGGAATTATATATATTTTTTTAAGGAACTTTTAACATTCAGGTAGTTCTTTTTCAATCTCTCATTGTCTAGCCATTTTAATTTTTAATACAAAATAAAAAATCAGTAATATGTTCATACATCCTAAATTATTCGAATTTACTTTAAAGTTCATCTCCTATATAAGAAATAATTAATTTAAAAGATTTTTATGAATTATAAACAACAAAATATACCTACAAATAATATGATTTAACAAATTAAAATGTAAAATAAAGAATAATCAAACACTTAAATATATTTGACATGATATGCAATATATATATATATATATTATACTCCGATATATTCACTCCGACTTACCACTAAATACAAACAACAAATTCTGGCTGTATTTTGTATTATATTACCAAATGTTACTAAATCTAAAATGTTATAAAAAAAATTGAAGTATACTTTGTAAAATATAAATACTTATTCTAAAATTTATCATAGAGTTCTATATGTGCTCCAATCTTTAACTATACTTCATTACATGTTATATATATATACATATTCATTATGATTTTTTTTTTTTTTTTTGTATGTAAGGAAGGCTACGCTTATCGCAGCATATATCATTTTTAATATGGTTGCTTGATGCTTTAGAAAAATTAGCCTTTATATTATCTCCTCAATTAATATTGCATTAAAGATAAAAGTTAAAAAAATAATTGATTTTTTATAGTAAAATTTACGAACTTAACAACAAATGTTGTTGTCACCATTCAAACTGCTAACCCAAATAATAAATGTGTAATTTTCCCAAAATAATTTGAATAAAAACATAAACTACATATTTAATTTAACAAACTTTTTTTAAAAAAAAAAAATATACAATGGGTAGGTTGTGAGGATTGAGTAAATATGTGTTCGGTCAATACATTTAGTGACGACTAAAAGTAGTCACTAAATATATGTTTGATCAACACATTTAGTGACGACTTTCTAAAACTTTTTGTGACAAGTGAAGTTGGTCACAAGTTTTTCAGAGTTGTAAGGATAATTTTTCATGGAAATTTAATTACTAACAATGCCAAAACCAAAAAAACACATTGACATTTTACTAAAATCCAATTATAAAACTAAACTTGTAACTTGCAAAATAGGATTTCATTGTCATAATCACAGTCCAACAAAAAAGTACCAAATTAACTATAATAGTTAAGTATAAGAGACAGGTACTGCAAGATGAATCACAAGGAAAAAAGAAAATACGTTAATTAACAAATTTATTAGGTCAATTAAAGTATGACAACTGGACTTATTAAACAAGTACCAAATTCAATAAACATTTGTTGAATATGTTAAACATAAGGAAAACAAAAATGATAGGCAACCAAGACAGATAAGGAACTTCTTTTTATGAGATAGACAAAAATAAGCCTGATTTTTCTTCAATTGTCTGGTATACACAAGCATAATGACAAGAGGATAATACTGAAAAGATATGCGGAATTACGGTTAATTTATCTAGCTATGGAAGAAAAGATGAAGGGATGAAAGGATGTGGACTTTAGTCAAAAACCAAATAATAGGCAAGAATTCAGTAAGGCTAATATATGTATACACACACATATACACAGGAGTTGAGAGCATAAATAAAGCATATCCTAGCCACTAAATTAAGCCAGACCCCTGACAACAAAAAGAACAAAAAACCCCAAAATCCACAACCAAATAACAGGCATGAATTCCAATAAGGTTAATATATACACACGCACAAACACATACATACATAAATACATACAGGAGTTGAGAGAGTATAAATAAAGCACATCCTAGCTACTAAATTAAGCAAGACTCCTGACAACAAAAAGCACAAAGAAACCACCCAAAAACCACTTTTGACAAGCCATGTTATGAAGCAAGCAAAATAGAAGAGTAGGTCATAATAGGATGGAAATTGGCAAACACCCTCAAAAGATTTAAGTTTCCTAAACTAAAAGCTCAATGAACACTTTTGGACTTAAATTAAGAGAGATAAAATGAAAAAGTAGTTTAGGGAAGGGAACCTAAAACATTGTAGTGTAAAAATGCATATGCCCACACATCCAGACATGTCTCAAGGATATCAAGAGAGCATTTTAGCTTGAGTCAACAAAGCATTTTGTTGCATCGTATGTAGTCATCTAAGAGTTCTTTCACTAACAAAGAACAAAATTTCTTTAATTGACACTTTGTGAATATGTTATAGTGTTGATCCTTATTGATTTTTTATTACTCCAAAATGAATTTCATTAAATATTAGAAGATTGAAGTCAATCTTTCCGGCATATGTTCATAAAGTTGGAGATCAACCTTATCAAACTCCAAGTCATTTTATTTCTATTCTATAGTTCTAGTCTATATGATTGCAAAAGTAAGATATTGGTATATATAGCTCTTGTATACTTATATTAATTATTCCATAATTGAACTAAACATGCAAGACAGAACACTTGAATAATACACAGTTTGGCTGAACAAACAGCTTTATCTATGAAGGCCTTCTTCTAGGTCCAACCATTTGCAATAAGTAACAAAGGGTCAAAACACAAATCATTATTTGGAAGTCAGTTGTAAATACTAATGGAAAAGAACAAAAGATGAAACAATATTGTAAAAAAAAAAAAAAAAAATTGATGACAACTTAAATATACAAATTAAGATGTTGTACATAAACTACTAAACAACCAGAAAATTCAAAAAAAAAATAAAAATGCAAAGCACCTATTTGCGAAACACTAGTCATTAGGCCACAAGTCTTCATTTTCATCGTTAGAGATTGATTGATTAATGTCATCATCATTGATAAAGTCATCATCATGAACTAGAGACACCCTTGATGAATCCTTCATTGCATTGGTGTGAACTGAATTAGAATGCAACATCTGCAAAGACAAAGTGCCCCTTGCAAGAGATGGCATGTCGAAATTCAAATCAACGACTAGGTTTATGTTTCCATGCTTCACTGTCAGCGGGATGCCTCGTGATGTTATTATCATCAACACACTTCTCCTTGTACCATCTCATATCATTCACTACCTCATCATTGACAAACAGCTAATCTTTGCAACCTTGGTTTTAGAGGAAAGTGGCAAAGAACTTTTCTAGGCACCTTGTGACCTTTTTCCTTAAAACGTGGCTCTTTGCATTTATCATTAGGACAGGTGGTATTGGATGCATATTCTTTACGAAAGAGAACACAATCATTCACGCATGCATGATTTTTTTTCATATTTGAACCCCAAATCTCGAATGATCTTTTTGCATTTATAGAAAGATTTAGGCACAGAAGTACTATTTAGAAGAGCTTTTATGAAAATTTCAAGCAAACCATCAAATGATTTGATAGTCCAACCACTCATGGTCTTTAGGTGAAATAGAGAGACGATGAATGACAATTTAGAGAATGACTTGCACCCCGGGTAAAGGTGTTGTTTAGCATCATCTAACAATCTTAAATATGCATCTGCTTTGCAATACAGATCACTTGAAGAACAACCAATATCCTTCCAACCTTCCCCACAATTGGCATGAGAAAGGTCATTTAACATGTCATCTAGGTCATATTATCATCCTGATCTTCATCATGGAACCTTTCATGTAGTATATGCTCCTCATCTGAATCATCTTGATATGACTCACCATGATATATCCATGTAACATAATCTTTACTAATCCCATGCACCATCAAATGATGCTCCACAATTCCTTTTGATTGATTACGGAAGTTATTGCAAAATTTGCAAGAACATGAAATTTTAGTGGACTGATCTTTATTAGAATATGCAAATTTTAAAAACCCCTCAACACCCAATGCATATCGCTCGTCCTTTTGGTTGTCAATTGTCATCCAACTCTTGTCCACATCCTAAATATGATTTTCTTAAAAATTAGAGAACTTACTTAAAATCAACCACTAAATATGTAGTATCAGCCACTAAACTAATTAAAAAAACTTAATTTCATTCCAACACTTCGAAACGAAAAACAATTTTTGTATAAGTTCAATAACTTCAAAATTAATGAAGTCAAACATTCAATAACCAATAAAGACAAAAAATGGCACTTTCACATATAAGTGATGGAAAATCATCACTAAAACATGTTTACATCTTTCCATGGAAATCTTCATAATATAACACAAAAAAAAGTTTAACTAAATTCCTATCATCAACTCATGTTTTGTAGTAAAATAATCAATTACTTGTAAAATTTTGGTATAATTATTAAGGTACTGAATAGCACTTACAATGTTATTTTGTGTGGAAGCTACTTGCCACGAATTCACAAGCTCTAGCAGTCACAAAGAGTTCCTCCAATAATGGGCATCATTATCTGTAATTAGTAAATATTCACCAGGAGGTTCAGGATATATAACTACCACAACACTTGCTAGAAAATCTTTTTATTGCTTGTTTTGACATTTTAATTACTATTGGACAACAAGATACATCATTTCCAAAATCTACAAGCCTATGCCAGAAATACACAGAATCTGCCCAATCAAATGAATTAGAACCACACATCCTACTACCTTAGTCATGCATGAAGTGATCACGGAAGCAAGGTTTGACGCATACAAGTTAGCTATTCACCAATAAATTCCTTAAAGACTATACAAGTATCCAAAAAGCAAACTGCCTTTGACATAAATATCATGAACTCTGTCTCCTCGAATATGCAGAAATGACATCAATATACTAAATAGAAGTTCAATAGGAAGAGCAAGGATTCAGATCACCAACTGGTAGAGGAATCAAGAAATTCCTACAATACCTTGATTTCAAGTTTCTGATTCAAATCAAACTTCGTGACAGTAATACAATGCCTAAGCAGAGAGAACTCAGTCAAGTACGCAACTTCTGTTCAAGGTTTTATGACATAATGAGATCTCAACTACAAGAAAAGAAAAATAGTGGTAAGGGTAACTCTAGTTAAGCTAAGACCAAATGAAGCCAGAGCATGTTATTTAAAGTACATTCTCCAGCAAATTCTCAGAAAAATGATTCTATAAAAGATCTCATTGTAACTTTTTTTTTTTTTTTTTTTGGGTAATTCACAAAAACATTGGATCTAAAAAAATAATCCCTCCAACTACCCAAATTCGGACAAGGATTAACAAATTTAAATTTGCACAACAATAACTAGAAATCACATCTAACAAAATCAAAAACTCAAAAACCCTAACTCAAGAAGGAGATGTGGCTTGAAACTTAAAATTAGTACAAATCATAGAAGGATTTTACCTGCATGTGGTGGTAGCAGTGGTGACTTGAGGAGTTACTTCGAAGTTGGTTGTGCGGCTTCAAGGGATGGTGTGAATCGGGGTGGAGGTTTGAGTGGGTGGTGTGAATCGGGTGAAAGTTTGAAGATAAAAGAGTGTGTGCAAGAGGGCGGATGGTGGTAGATGAGTGTTGCAGCGGTTTATGGTAGTGAAGCAGTGTGGAGTAGTATGGGATGGCGGTGTTTTGAAGGCAGATGGTGGGCCGAGAAGAAGTTAGGGGATTTTTTGTTAAGAGGGTGAAGGAGGAAGGGGAAAAGGTATCGAGATATGGCCAAAAGAGTTTAGAAAGGTTAGAATAGATATCCAATCTAAGTGGTTAATTTCTATTTTTTAGTATTTTTTTTATAAATATATAAATGGAGCGGGACCACCGCCCGGGAGGACACCCCTTCTGTAGTGGCAATATATCGTAGGGCAATACAGATGCTCTCAGTATTTTTTGTGATTGTAGCAATGGTGGTCTTCATTGCATTTGCAGTAGCCTACTTAGGCTACTTAAAAGATGCCAATTTGCATCATTCGGTTTGTGAGTTAATAATACAAAAATATTAAGTTTATTGTACTAAATACTTGCAAAAATAGTAAATAAGTAGTTATAAGTCAACTGAATACTTATTGTTTAATAAAAATATGTTTTTGTGAGTTAATAAAACAAAAATATATAATAATAACAGTCCTCATTGTTAATGAAGTACTAAAATTTTGTTGGTAAATCATTGTATATGTAAAAGTTTGTTTATGTGAAATTAAGGAATAAAATACTTATTGTTATCTTTCTTAGAAAGTATCAAATTAACAAGACAAAAAAGAAACACATTGTTTTTAGATTAAACTTTGATGAACTTGCAATTATTTTAAATTAATAGTTATGACTCAAATTAGAACATGTTGTTCAATAATGATTTACTAACAAATTAATTAACAAACCAAAAAGAATTATGAAAATCATTCTAACATTAGTATAATTTATAATGCACTTCATAGAAATAAATATCATGCATTAATTAAATTTTTAGGACAAAATTAGAATACTAGAGAGTCAAGGAAAATTGATTAAACATAAGTATCACATTATAAATTTATGAACCACCAAATTAAGCTTATATGGAAACCATCTTAAGATAATAATATCTATAGACTTCTAATTGGGCTACCAAGTACCAAACCCAATTAGTTAGATTATGTATCCTAATTTGTTATCTAATGGGTCAATATATATATCTTAATGTGTTATCTACCCACTTGGGCTACAACATACTAACACAAGCCAACTAAATGGCCTATTTGTCTCATACATGCATAGGCTACTACATTGGCCTGTTATGTGGCAACAAATTGTTTGGTAGGTTGTTTTATATATTGTTGGACTTTCGAATTTGAATTAATTTCCTTGTTAGATAAGCATCCAATAAGGTAGTCTAATTAATTTTTTTCACATCATTTGGGCCATTATACTGATTGTTACAAAATGTTAATTAATTTATTTAATCTTTAGTTTATTTAATGGGGCCATATTAGGGAAAAGACAAAATTTTTTCCCCTTCAATTACAAATGTTGGATTAGAATTTACATTATAAAATTTATAATCTTTACAAATATATAACTTAAAAATATATATCATAAACAATATAATTTTTTTTTTCTTTAACTCAATATTTATTTTATTATTTTGTTTAAAATAACACATCTAAATTCTTTAATTCCAGTAATTGAAAATTAATATCTAAAAAAATAATTACACAAACTAGTTAACTTTTTCAACACAATCCAGCAAAACCCACATAGAAAAATCTTCAAACAATTACTTTTTATATGTAAAGTCAATACTGATATCTGAAACCAATAACTAACATACTAAAAATATCAATGATGAATAATCGTCAATAAATCCAAGAATACTCTTAAAATATTAGCGACGATGAAACATCGTCCCTAATATTGAAAATATTAGTGACAACAAAATATCGTAACTAAATTCTAGATATTTCCGCGCAATTTTCCACCTAATCTTTAGTGACGATGTAATGACTATTTAGTGACAACTTTTTGTATTTTGTCACTAAAAAGGCAAATCTTTCCATTTTGTAGTGATCAAGTCAAAAGTCGTCACTAATAACACCCTTTATTGACGAGATTTCGTGTCGTCACTATACTTTTCGTCACTAAAGCTTCATTTTCCTGTAGTGAAGCTAAAAAACATGTTTCATCTATTAAAACTAAAAGGTTTTATGCCAATTTGTAGATTAAATGATGAAACTGTTCTTGTTGTTGGAGGCAAAACCTTTGATGGTACAGCTGCCTTGGTCTGATAATGTTTTAACCAACATTTTGCACCATATTTACATGATACTTCAAGAATGAACCACTTGTGGATTAGTGCATACGAAGAACTATAGTTATCAGATTCAGTAGGTAATTCTAAGTATTTCATATCAGTTTACATGTTCTAATTTATGGTATTTTTGTGATTTAAAACACCATGATACAAGTACTAATTCACCTAATTTCGCGAACCATCTATATGCTTAATTTGTGAAAGAATGATCAATTAAATTTAAACTTTTTGTAGTTTTGTCATTTCTAATACTAATTTGACTCTTTTTATTTAAATATTATCATTCGATCTATTTGTAACTTTAAAAATCAAGTGCTTTAAATGTTGATCTTTACTTATATATGTAAATTACCTATTTTCATTTTTTCTTCCAAAATTATTCTAATTATCACGCATTAGGTATCCCTTCTACAAACTAACAAAATCAAGTTCAAAGATACCAATTACGAACTACTTTCTTAATAATTCAATTGACATGCATGGAATTCATTAATTAGACTAATACTTTTATTGACACTAACATACTAATAATATTTTAACAAATCTCAATAAGTTCATATCAATTTGTATGGGATTCTAACTTTCTAACAAATGTTATATTGGAGAGTACTAACTAAACTAATGCAACACGTATCAAAAGAACGTATCAACTAAATTTACCTTGATGCATCACATTTTTAGCAATATAAAATATCACATGCCCATTTCTTACGTTGTCCTAAAGAGTATTATAAATCTAGTAACTATGTGAAGACCCAAAAAGAACAAATCACACAAAACCACTCATTCCAATTTAAAACTTCCCAGATGGTTGATTAAGAATTTAATTCACAATCATGTTACCTCCTGCTTAATGTTGCTGAAGTTAGGACTTGGACTCAGCTCAACCTTTCCGTATGCAAACAGTTAATTTGGAATAGCAAAAGAAATAATTTAGTTAAGGAACAAATAATTGGGTGATCAGCTCACAGGTGATGAAAGCTTGAAGATTTTTCATCCATATGCAATTTGTGGAATAAATGATGTCTAAGTAGTTTGGTGGTTTCAGGGATGGCTTACAGATACAATATTCTCAGCTTGAAATACCTAACCAAATGGGTAATCAAATGTCCTGTATATTGCAAGAGTTAAAGATTCGGGATGTCCACAAGTAGTAGCCAATAATTTCTCAGTTTAACAAATCATAAACTATTGCGGCTTGAGCTTGACTAGGTCATCCTCCTAGACATTTCATTCACTAAAAAAGCCCAAATGAGTTGGAGACATTATTAACCTTCAAGAAAACAGTTCCAGTTAATTTCATTTTGGTAGGATTATAGAGGATAAAAATAGTTGGAATTTGTCAAAACATTCTTACATGAATTCAATTTATAATATAGTGTCATGGTCTCTTAATTTATATTAAGCCACATCACTTACTTAAATGATATTAGTTGATGTAACTTAATATAAATTAAAGGATTCAAAATATTATATCGTAGACTAAATCCATATAAAATTGCTTGAATTTGTCACTACCGGAGGCCGTGCACAGTCTTCCATGCATTCGGTGAAGTTCACCTCAAAAGCAGAATGTCGTTGCAAATGAAGTACAATTAATCCATTTCCTATTTATATTGTCACCTTTAGTCAATAGAGTTTTTTTTTTTTTATTAAAATTTGACAAAAAAAGAAAATCTTAATTTTTTGACTGACTTTTTATATAATATTTATTCTCTTATCAAAAAAATTGTATTGAAACTTGAAAATTTTCAAATAAGAGTAAAAATATGTGAAAAAATAGGTGACTATAAAAGTAAGACAACAAGGTTTAAAAAAAAAAAAAAAATACAAAGAAAGAGTCTTACCAATTATGTATTCTCAAGTATGATTCTATCTTTGAGACACTGGACAGACAAGCTTTAAAAGTAGCTTATCCAATGTGAAAAATTCTTCACAAGAGGAACTTGAATTCAATGTTCAAATGTCAATATTTAATTGATAATTGGCTATAAATCATATTTAGTGATAACTTGACTGGGATGCATGCTAGTATAAAATATGCTGACAACAAGCTTTAATATGACAAACACAAAGATGCCCACAAATTACATCATTTTCTACTGAAACTGTGAAAAATAATTAACCTGTTAAAATTTGATTGGAAAAATCACCAAAATATTCCTCCTAGTTTTTTTTTTTACAAAAATTCTAATAGTTCTTTAATTTTAATTTTAGTTATTGAAATCGTTTAACTATTTATTTGTAGTTAATTTGGTCATATAGAATATCAAAAGGTTAAATTTTCAGTAACTTTTACCAGTATAAGGGCATATTTGAAAATATATATTTGGGCACTACCATCACGACCACCACTATTATGGTTGACTGGTCGTATCTTCCCACTTATCCTAGCTACCACTGCTACCCCTCCCATCCCAACCCTTTTCTTTTTCCTTGTTGTCCTTATCCCGCTATCCACCCCTTCCACTAACCAATGTTTTGAAAATCGGACCGGCCATTGAACCGGTGTACTAATGAGGGAGGAGGGAGTGTTGGAACGTACCGCAACCGCCTTCCCCCATAGATGACGTCGATAGGATGCTTAACCCTTTTGAAGAAGCCCTCCTGGCCGCAGTCCCCTTAAACTTTCCTCCCGAACCTGTCTCTGTCGATCCTCCTCACAATGACTATCCCAGTCTTCAAACCCTAAACCTCCTGAACTCCCTCGACCCCGAGGACATAAATATTCTTAGGGATAGATATCGCTTCCCTAGGAACGTGCATATTAAGCTTCCATCCCCCGAGGATTGAATCCATTTGCCTCCTCCTGGTTACCTAACAGTTTACCGGGAACAACTTGAGGCAGGGCTAAGGCTCCCAATAGCTCCCCTCTTTGTTCATCTCTCAGCTCATTGGGGTATTAGTGTATCCCAATTAACCCCAAACGTCATTTGACTTATAGCTGGGTTTTCATTTCTTTGTAAATTATACGATATTCTTTTATCCTTAGACACCTTTAGGATGATACTCAAGATATTCCCTATGAATGGATTTTTTCACATTTCTCCCCGCTCTTGCGAATTGCGGGCAAACAGCTCACCTTGGAAAACCCCTCTTCTATCCATGACTGAAAGAAATCTTTCTTCTTCGTCCGGTACCTCGACCCTTCTATGCCACGGGGTCCTTGGAACCTTTATAAAGAAAATTTGAAAACCGAAAATGCCTCTCCCCCCGACTCCATCGACGCCAAGAGGCTCGTCGAATCGAACCTCAGAATAAACTTCCACAACTAGCCTGCCATTCTTTCCAACAACATCCTAGCTTGGGCTGGATTGTTCCAAACCCACAACATTCCTCCGAGCTACAATCCTCACAAAGGTCTCTTTCTTTCTCTTTTTTTTTTTAACTGAGACTGATGGAATTGATACTGACACTGATTCTCTGGTTTCTTATAGAACTTAGAGTATTCCTGAGGGGACTAGTCTCCACCATTCATGCCGTCGATAAGGACCCTGATCCCTTCGCCAGTGCGGGCCCTTCAAGCCAACCCTCATCATGTAGTGCAGTCAGGGTCCTCATCCGCAACCGCCAGCCCATCCTGTGGCTGTACCTCTGGACCTCACCTCGGAGATGCAAACAAGCTTGAAAAGCTCAGGTGATACCCTGGTCGTCACCGTGGCTTTGTAAACTTTCGAGCAACCCACACCAAAGGTAGCCCGGGTTACCAGGAAGTGGAGCAGAGAGACAGCAGCGCTCTCCCTATCCGTAACGGCCCCCAGCTTATTGCCTTCTCCGCCGAGATCTGCTGGCATGAGCATTGTTCCCAGTGGTTCCGGGAATCCTCCCCTTTCCAAACAATACATTTCCTCTTTCGGTAAAACCTTCCTGCCTTAGAGCCTTGAACTGAAGCAGAGCTCCCTTATCATTATCAATTTACTAACTTACCTTTTTCTGATTTATTTAGGAAGGAAAAAATACACTCCCGAAGAGGAGACAAGGTCCGCAGGGTTGCGGGACTTTCCATGGTCCTGATTCTCCATCGACTCTTTGCCGGTTCCTGCCTCATCGGGAAGCAGCCAGTTCTGACACACCCCGCCAATCGATATTATTGACCTGACCTAGTTCGCGAACGGGTGGCTTGAGAATAGGCAAAGCGGGTTGTTTTGCCACGTGATGTGAGCTATGTGAAGAGGCTCACTCCCCAGCAGAGGCTAGATGAGCTGCACGTCAGACTGATGAATGTAAGTATTTTTATTCTCTCCTAAGTACCTGCTTTTTATCTTCAGTGTTTTAACTTGCTTGCTTGTTCTTTTCCAGGCCATCACAATTTTGCCTGCCATTGCCGAGCGAGAGGCCTCATTCAATTCCTTCGTCAACTCTATGAAGCATGAGCTAGCTCACGCTAGATCTATGATGCTCCAGAAAGTGGAGGAGGCCGTGAAGGCCAATGAGATGAAGTGCAACATCGAGGCCGGCAAGAAATATGATGAGTGAAAGGCCGAGCTGGATGAAGTTCGGGACAGACTTTGCCAGGCTGAACTAGAGAAGAAGACTCTTCAAGTAGACATCACTGATTGGGACCAAAGAATCACTGATCTCGAGAAGAGGATTCTACAACTTCAAGAAGAGACAGAGCTGGAAGGTACTTCTCTGAGGCAAAGTTCAGCTCTCGGGAGAACGAGCTCCTGATCCGAGGAAGAAATACATTCGTTGCCTTGGAGGAGGCCGACGTAATATTAAAAGAGTTCACCAAGAATGTCTTCACCATGGGGTTCACTATAGCATGTGACCGCTTGGTGAGAAATTTTGAACTCTACCAAGGGCTGCCTTATGATGCCTCTATTAATGAGGAGGTCATCAATGCTTTACAAGCATGATTTAAAGCGCCCGTACCGATCCCCGGAGCTCCTGAGATTAGAATCTCAGACCAAGGCAATCCTACATCTTCTGCTCCCGAGGTTGAATCGAAACTAGCGGGTCCATCTTCCACTCCTTCGGCTGGTCCTTCCAATGCTGCTGATTAGGCTGATTGTTGTAATTGTAATAGATAGGATCCCTGTTGTAATAGTTTAGGACCCTTGACTATATTTTTAATATACTTCCTTTATTTCTCTTGCAATTATTTCCTGCAATCAAAAGCAACAAACCTGTAACACAATTAACAAACTCAAAATACTTTAAGTATTCAAATTGCAATCAAATTTTTCCTTATTTGAACTTAATTGAACATCACACTTAAAATACTTAAGTGTCAAAGATTATAAAAATGTTCTCCCTTTGCTTGATCTTGATTGAACCCTGTATGATTTTTCATAGAAAGTCAAGAATTAAATTAGCTTCCTGAGGCAAAACTTTTATTAAGTCCCAATCCAAAGTTTTAGCCTCTTCGACTTTTACACCCTTAGGACCTCTTAGGGTCAAATTTGCATTTTGTTGAGCTGAGGCTAGACCTCTTAAGATCGGATTAGCTTGATTTTGCTTTATTTTGAACTTGAGCCGGACCTCTTAGGGTCGGATAAGTTCACTTCTGTATGAGGGGAGGCTACTAAGCCTCAGCCTTTGAAGGGGGACCACTAGGTCTCTGCCCTCTGAATTTGCTTTGTTTTGAACTCGAGCCTAACCTCTTAGGGTCAAACCAGTTCAAGATTTTTGTTTGTTGAACTTGAGCTCAGACCTCTTACAGCCGGACCAGTTTGATTTTATATGAGGGGGGATCTGCTTAGCCTCAGCCCTTGAGGGTTGACCACTAGGTCTCTACCCTCGCAATCCATCTTTATTTGTAGTCGTGCTTATTGAATAATCATTCTCTTTTCCTCAAGGAAAAGCAATTTTTATTACATTCATTGATAATATTTCTTCAAATTCACAATATTCCACATTCTAGGGACAGGGTCCCCTCTCATATCAACTAGCTTATAGTAGCCCAAACTGTGTGCTTCTGTTGCACGATATGGACTTTTCCAATTCTGTTCTAGCTTTCCTATTCTTTGTACTCGGCTCACCTCATTTTTTCGAAGCACCAAATCTCCAGGTCGAAGATATCTACTCTTGACCTTGGAATTATAATGTTTAGCCATGATTTGCTTATGCTTTGCCTTCCTAATAGACGCGTCCAACCTTTTTTCTTCCAGTAGGTCTAGATTAGCACTCAGGGTGTCATCATTTCGCTCTAAGTCACAAAGACTAGCGCGACCCGAGCAGTGGTCAACCCAATTTCGGTGAAAATTACAGCCTCGGACTCATAGGTCAGGTTAAATGGGGTGTTCCCATTGGCCGTTTGAGGGGTGGTCCGGTACGCCCATAGAACACTAGGTAGTTCATCAACCCATTCTTCTTTGGCTCGCTCTAACCTAGTCTTGAGTCCCATCAATAGTGTTCGATTGCAGGCTTCTGTTTGTCCATTTGCCTAGGGATGCACAACGGAAGTGAAATATTGTTTAATGCCGAGGTTAGAGCAAAAACTCTTGAATGGCTCTTCTTCAAATTGCTTTCCGTTATCTGAAATAAGAACAGAGAGAATACCAAATCGGTATACGATATTTTTTTAGAAGAACTTTTCTATGGCCATTCTCGAGATCTTGGACAGGGGCTCAGCTTCTATCCATTTAGTGAAGTAATCGACTGCCACTATTAGAAACTCAAGTTTGCCAACTGTCCTTGGCAATAGACCCAAAATATCTATTCCCCATTCTGGGCAAATAGCCAGGAACTCCAAATAGGAACCATGTTCGTACCTGATTTTCGTGAAATAGGTGCATGCACTTGGCATTGATGACACTTCTGCACTAAAGTATTTGCATCGGAGTGTAAAGTTGGCCAATAATACCTAGCTAGCAAAACTTTGTGAGCCAAGTTTCTTGGTCCGATATGACTTTCACATATGCCTTCGTGTACTTATCTTAAGACATAGTTGGCTTCAGAGGGGCCGAGGCATCTTAGCAGTGGGCATAGATAAGCCTTTTTGTATAGAACTCCATCAATAAGTGTGTACTTAACTGCTCTATACTTAGTCCTTCTTGCCTCGGTTGGATCTTCGGGGAGCTTATTGCTCCCGAGATAATTGACTATAGGTTCTATCCACCCGAGGTCCGCATGGATATCCAAAATCTTTTTTGCAAGATCTACAGACCTCAAGTCTTGTACCTCCACTAATAATTCCTTGGTTAAATGAGAATACATTGCCGAATCTAGTTTGGACAAGGATCATCAGCATATGTGTTCTTGGTTCAGGAAATTTTAACTACGTCCACTTTTTTAAATTTTGATATCCAATTGTTAACTTCAGACAGATACTTCTTTAGTATTATGCCCCGAGCCTCATAATTTTCTAAATTTTGATTCACAGTTAGTTGGGAATCGGAATGCACCTTTATGGTTCCAAGAAATCTGATGAGCTATTTTCATTCCGTCGATGAGCGCTTCATATTCAACCTCATTGTTTGTTGCCGGGAATCTAAATATGAGGGCATATATGAGATAATCCCCTTCTGGGGACCGAATTATTATTCCTGCACCGGTCCCGAATTCACTTGAAGCTCCCATAGTTGGTCCTCCCTAATATGTTGTTCTTTTGATTGATCGATTGTCATAACGAGGTCGATGTTCTCAATCCCACAATTTTCTACAATGAAATATGCAAAAACTTATGTTTTTATTGCTGTCCGAGACTTGAACTCAATGTCAACTTCGAACAGCTCTACAGCCCACTTTAACTCATATTCTTCCGAAAGCATCAGGTTTGCTTAATATATTTCTTAACGGGAGGTTAGTCAGTATGATTATTTTGGAACTGTGAAAGTAAGGCCTCAGTTTCGGAGCTGATACCACCTAAGAGAAAGAAGCATTTTCAATAAGCATGTAATTTTTCTCTGGCCCTTGAAGCGTTTTGCTCACAAAATATATGGGGCATTGCTTACCATGCTTATCCTACTTTAACAGAACCGAGCTAACTGCCAAATCTGCAATCAAAATGTACAAGTACAGGGGTTCTCTTTTTCGAGGAGATGTGAGATTCGGTAAGTTGTCCAAATATACTTTTAGCTCCTCAATGGATTTCTGAGCTTCTTCGGTCTATTGGAAGAACGGTAGGCCTCTTTCTGCCGATTTGGAAAGGAATCGATTTAGAACTGCCATTTTACCAGTAAGTCTCTGAACTTTCTTAACCGAGGTAGGAGTCTTCATATTGATTATAGCTTGAATCTTTTCAGGATTTGCCTCAACTCCTCGAGTGAGAGACAATAAATCCTAAAAATTTTCCTGAGGGAACCCCAAACGGGCACTTTTTAGGATTTAGCCTCATCTGAATCGATTTCAACGTTTTAAATGTCTCTCTTAAATCTTCTAAGAAATCTTCTTAGGCTCTTCTCTTCACCACCATACCATCAATATGGACTTCCATATTCCGTCCTATCTGAGACTTAAAGGTCTTATTGACAAGCCTCTAATAAGTTGTTCTAGCATTTTTGAGTCCGAATGGCATTGTAACATAACAATATGTGCCTCGGTCAGTAATAAAAGATATTTTTTCTTCGTCCTCCTTAGCCATATATATCTGGTGATAATATTTGAAAGCATTTAAAAAATACAGGATATGAAATCCCACAAAAGAATCAACTACGGTATCAATCAGAGGGTATGGATAACTGTCCTTTGGACATACTTTATTTATTGAAATCAGTAAAATTTTGGCACATTCGCCATGTCAAATCTTGTTTAGTTACAAGAACTGGATAGAGTACAAAGCCAAGTAGGATAAAGTAATTCTCTAATGATTTTAGCTAAGAGAAGCTTATCCACCTTGGTTTCGATTACTAAGCTACGCTTTGAGCCAAAGAGACGCTTCTTCTGCTTGACGAGTTTATAGGTTGGGTCAACCCCAAGCTTATGCTCGATAATTTTTCGAGGGATGTATGACATGTCTTCAACTGTCTAGGCGAACACATCCTTGTACTCAGCGAGAAGTCTGAAGAGAAGAACTTTGAATTCTGCTGGAAGAGCTGCACAAATCTTTATTTTCCTGTCAGGGATGTTCGGGTCTAGTGATACCTCCTCGATAGGGACGTCATCCTGAGACTCAATCTTGTCTTTGCCCCTCTCTTTAGGTTCAGGTGACTCTGGGATCTCAACAGCATTGCCATGTGGCATCGAGTCTTTTTCCCCATATCGAATTGGTTGTCAGCTCTTCAGAATCATTAAAGGTAGAGGGGGCGTCAAAAGTTTGTAGGAATGCTTTGTCCGCAATGGACATGTGTATAAAGTTTGCAATTGAGATCGCAGGGACATCATATAACAGGCTCGGGCTTCCTGCTAACTCCCGATCACTGTGCCTTCAGACCCGTCTCTCAACATGAACTTTATTCTGATGTGGAATACAGAGGAAAGAATTTTCTATGTGTACTACATGGGTCGGCCAATAATCATATTATAAGAACTGTCCCTTTTTACGATGACAAAGTTAGTCATCTCGATTCTGTTCTTCGGGAGAGTCTCGAGGGATAAATGACGCATTATCTGCCCTTCAGGCACGACTGAATTCCCATAAAGCCGACTAATAGAGTTTTGAAGGGTTTTATTAAGGAGGAATTAATATGCATTTTTTCCCAAGTGTCCCACAAAATGATGTCCGTCGAGCTCCCGGTATCCACAAATACACGATGCATCTCGTAGTCGGCCACGTTCACATGGATTATCACAGGGTCATTATGTGGCATATGGCTAGGCATAGGGTCCTCCGCAGTGTATCCGAAGCTCATGAATGGTTTAAGGCATACTTTTCCCTATCCTCACCTGGGGGTACGTACCACACATATTTCTTTCTGGCATTATTGGAGTCACCAGTTACTGGTCCTCCAGCTATTGTATTTATTACTCCAGCTATGCGGACCCACTCTTCTCGTACCGAAGGATTATTCCTGCCTGGCCTCCTTGGTTTTGTTGATGAAGGGGGCGCGACTGCATCTGGTTGGCTCTATTATTGACATTTCTTTGGAACTGTGTGGCAGTTCGGCTGATAAACTACTGTAGGTGTCCCTCTTGAATGGCTTTCTCTATTTTATTTTCAAATTATTGCAGGCCTCAGCATCATGACCGTGCTAGTCATGGAACGCATAATATTTTGATTTGTCCCTTTGATCAGGACCTGATATCATTGGAGGGGGAGGCTGTAGAACTCCCATGTGTTGTACTTGGTACAAGATCTACCTTCTTGAGGTGTTGAATGGAACAAAGTCGGAGTTCGGGAGAATTCTTGTCCTCGAGTGTCGGATTTCGATATTATTGTTCGGGTAACGCTACTCGGTTAGCCAATGGTTTGACTTGGGGATAGCTCAGCCTGTATAGGACCTTTTGCTTTTTGGATGATGAGGAATCTGATGTCTTCGGAGTCTTTTCTTTTCGTGAGTCATACAATTCTCTTTTTGTCCTTTTGATTCTTTCCCTCGGACGAACTCTGATGGTCTTTCTAGAAGTTTGGAGTAAGACTCTGGCATCCTTTTAGCTAATTCGGCATTGAAGCTCTCGGGTCGGATGCCGCTACAGAAAGCAACAATAAGAATTTTCTCATCAATATTTTTTATTCATTGAAGCGGTCCAACTTGTTAAGTGATTCATCTGGCCTCTGGCGGATATTCATAAGATATGACGTGTCTTTTTGCAATACTGACTTGCTTCTGAAATGACAAAGGAAGGAATTCACCAACTCATGAAAAGTGGCAATTGAGCTCGCCAGCAACTCCTGAAACCATTTTTGAGCAGGACGTTGAAGGGTAGTGGCGAACAATTTGTAACGGATGGCATCACTATAGCCTATAAAGGCTTGTGACTGCCACCACATGTTGAAGATGATCAGATGGGTCACAGTCTCATTTGTACCGGTCTAGGTTTAGTAGTTTGAATTGCATCGAGAGCGGCTTGGCTTTGATAATGAATGTGAATGGATCTTTGTTAATTTTTGTTGGAACAGTGGCATTTAACACCAAATTATTCTTCCTCAATATTTCTTGAATTTTGTTTTCGAGACTCTGCTCCATGAGCTGTTTTAAAACAGTCGAAGAGGGTCCTCGCAATTCAGAACTTTTGGAGGAATGTGCCCCTAGCCTGTTACACATTGGCAATTTTTTCGGCTGACTTGTCGATGAATGCGATTCATCAGATTGTTCGTCCGATCTCGACTTTGTGATTTTGTGTCTAAGATCACTCGGTCCTATAGCGTGGACTGGTTGTTTTCCAGGCCTTCGATTAGGTTGTCGTTTAGCCTGCTGTGTGATCGCTAGGTTCGAGTGTTCAGATAGAGTTTGATTCTCGCGTAGTTTGACATTAGCAATGATCTGAAAGATTGAAAGTGATCAGAGATGTATTTTAAGATGTCATTTTGTTTCTGCTGAGCTTCACGGAAGCCTCGAGGTTCTCTGCTTCATCATTTTGTACGGCGATGTGCTAGTTACTCGCCTCGGTTTCCTTGCTAGTAGTACGTCTAGTACCTCTATTCTTCATCTTTCTTAAAATTGAAATCAATCAGAAGGAAATATTTCAAGATATGTCGATTCCCACAGATGGCGCCAAATTGATGAAGTAAGAATTTTTGTAGAAGAGAGTTTACAAAAGAAATTTTCTAGATTTTCTTAGATCAATTCTTACACCCAACCCCCCTATTTATAGAATTACATGAGAAGGGTTGAGACCCTAAACTACTAGATGAACTTACAATGAAATTACATATTTGCCCTTAATGAAGTCGCCACATAAGCACCTCTAGAACATTCTTGGAAAAATGTAGCATGTACTAATACTAAGCATCATCATTGACAAAGTCCTTCCCGAAGATCTGTATCCTCAAATTTAGATTGAGCCATAAAGAATTCTTGGGATAATCATCAAACAAAAATTGAATCGAATTAATAAACGTGCAAATCTTGACCTTAATACTACAAACATGTGAATATTAACATAAAAATTGGAGCAATTATTTGCTCAATATTTGTTTACCTTGCACTCCCCCCTATTTTTGAAAACTTTCTACATGTAAAAGAGGAAATGCCAAATTATGTAATGGTCTCCTAACTTCAATTTTGGTGACCATCAATTGGGAAATTTCAATGGTGGTTATGGTGAATTTATGGGAGTGATGGAAGAATGCCACACAAGAACAACACTTTGATTTTTCTTCTATCCAAGGATGGTTAGCACTATGATCATATGATTTTGGTAAAAAAAAAATTGTGTAGTGATTCCCCAATAGCCCCACCTCTCAAACTATGTTACAATCATGGTTTAAAATTACGGTATCTATCACAATAATGACAGTTTCATAGCAATTAGTAGTATCATATTAGATAATATCAATTTATCCAAAATTATAAAAAATTTGACAAAAATACAAATAGTTATTTGTAAATTAGTTTTAAAGAATTAACTAATAAAAAAAATTATTATGCTACAATTTATTTCATATTTTAAAATGTATATATGCTGATACAGTGTATCAGTATTGGAATAGAAAAGTAACATATTAGCATCAAAATAGAAAGTACAAGATACGTCTCAACCGAGTCAACTCGGATTCAACCAACCATAGTTACAATGCGCCTTGTAGTTCTATCGTTGCTTCATAAATCAAATTTGCAAAAATAATAAAGCAGCAGCTTTATTGCAGCTAATACTTATTATCTGGTGATTAAGCCTGTTAATCGAGTTACGTGAGTCGAGTTTATATGGGTTCGAATTTAATCCATTCCAAAATAATAGATGCAGTCTAAACTTAACTCACAAAAGCTCACACCTTTGAGGTTCACAGTCAGCTCACAAAATTAAGCGAGTTTCAAGTTGAAATCTAATCTGCCTAAATTACATACCATAACATCTCTTCTAAAAAATAGAAAAAAACCATATATGTCAAACATATATAACTCTATTTGAATAATATCACCTAATATGTACAAAATTTATACAACAAAATTATTACATAATGAATATTCAATACACAACATATATTATATGTTTCATGATACATAATTTTCTAAAAAATTTGTGTATGTGTATGTCTATATGTGTCTGTCTATATGTATGTATTTGGGTAGAGCCTTAAATGGGCTGCATTTAGTGCAGTCCAAGCTAGAGGTGTAAACGAGCCGAATCAAGCATGAATAGTGCCCTACTCGAACTCGAACTGAAATTTTTTACAATACTCGAACTCGAGCTCGAGGTCGAACGAGCTTCAAAATTTGAGCTCGAGCTCGAGTTTGAAGAATTTGAGGTAGTTCGAGCTCACTCAAAATAAGTAAAACGAGCTCGAACTCGAGTAGGTCGTATTTTTCTTAGGTAAAATATGAATTTTTTCTAAAAATTATGGACATTAACTTTTAGTAATTTTATATATAATAAAAAAATTTTAAAAAAATTATATGGTGCTCGAAAAGCTCGATGAGCATTCGAGCATAACATCCCTGTGCTCAAGATTGATTCTTCAAGAGTTTCGAGCTCGAGCTCGCTCGACTCGAGTTCGGTCAACTTGAACTCGAGTCGAGTTTTTGACCGAACTGCTCACGAGTAGCTCGATTCGTTGCCAGCCCTAGTCCAAGCTCACCTTACAATTAAATTAGGCTTAATTATTTGACCCAAACTCAACTCAAGTCACTTCGCTTGAGGCTCAACCCATTATGTTTCGAGTCTAATGGGCTGAAATCGGGTTAGCCCAACCCAATTGACAGTCCTACGGAGGTCTGGTGATGCCATTCAAAGGTTCTGTTTAAACAACTATTATTTATAATATTATTTTGAATGTTATTTGGAATAATACTGTAACTACTTTTTTAATTGTGATATATGTGAGATAAAAATGTAATTAAAAATATATCTAAATATGATAACAAAATACTCCCTCCGTACCATTTCTTTTGTCATAGTTTGACTTTTAAGGTCAAAAAGTTCAATTTTATAAGGAATAATTCATATAGATTTATTTGATTTTTAATAACAAGAGTAAAATTTATATCAAATATTAACTCATGAAAATTAAAATTTTGAAAAAGTTAAAAAAATCTATACAAAATTGAGGTTTGAAAATTTGATCTGTTGACCAGAAAAGTCAAAGGGTGACAAACAAATTGAGACGGAGGTAATATTATTTAGAAAAAAAATAAATAATGAGCAATAATAACGGAGTCAAAATCTGCACATTTTTACCAAATCCAAATTTTATTGGGAAGCTATTAAGCTAAGCAAAGAAGATAAGCAACCTCCGTATCCATGCTCTAATTTTCACACAATAAAGATCAAGCAAACTATCAGCATAACCATTTCCAAGCTGTGTCATGATATGAATGAAAGTGTGACAAATTTATCATTAACAGAATGATCAAAAGGAGAAATATATTTTAAGTCAAACTCTCACTTTTACATCATAATTATCAATGAATTGGATTAAGGGGTCACGTGGCTCAGTATCAAAGGGTCCAATTTTTAAAGTATAGTATCTTAAATTCGATCCATAAAAAATGTCCAATTAAATAATAGAAGTATCGCCTTCTAATATGTTAGGCCGAACACAACATTAGGTACTTGTATATTTGTGCATACATTACAAGTCTCGTTAAAATTTAATATATTTAATAAAGACAAGTTTTCTTTGGTTTTTAGTCCTCTATTATATTTTTTTAACGTTACACTATGTCGATAAAGATAAGTTCTGTTACACTATATGATGAGGTGATATGTATTTTTTTAGTATAGATAAACATTAAATGAGGGATATGAAAGAATTTGTAATTTGTTAGAAGATTACTGTTTATAATTTCCTTATTCTTTAATTTTTCATAAAATTATGTAGGGTATATCTTTGTGCAAATATTTGGAAATTTTAGTATTAGTGGGGATGTTATAGTAGGGGATATATGGGAGTTTTGCATAAAGATTTAATTCTCTCTTTTAGTCTTGAAACCTAGTTGGATGGCCTACAGTTTTTAATAGATCATCATGTATGTCTTCAATTATACCTAGCTTGCTTTTCTTTCTTTCATCACCCATAAATTAAAGGTGTTGATCACTAAATTGTTAATGTTTCTTTTTTCTTTTTCTTTTTTATAATTTACTAAATTATTTATTTTTCTTTTTTTATTTTTTTCCAAATTGATAGTCTTCACCTACTATTGTTGAAATTAAAGTCAAGCCGACCGGGATGAAGAAGATTAGTAGATTTCCTGCCATGGATGGTTGGTCTCCTCAAGATGATCATATTGAGATTAAATTGCCTTCTTCTTCGAGGAACAAGAAGAAAACGCGCTCAAAAGAAGATGTCAATGCCCATATTAAGAAAAAGTTCTTTATGGCCAAACCCAACCCGGGAGGAAAAGATTACTAGTCTTCATCGACATTTACAATCCTAAATCTGACACCAACATTCTCGATGAAGAAGATTCCATGTGAGAATTATTAATTATAATCTAGGTCTAGTTTATTAATTACTAGTATTTGTTATTATTGCTACAGTATTTTTATGAAAACATTATTTGTATTTAATAAATGATTTTGCGTAGGGTGCTTTAAACTTTTATTTATTTTTTTATAATTTTTTATTTGAACAGTATAGAAATTTTGGGAAATTATTAGTGAAGGGAAGAAAAATATATTATTGGAATTCCACTATCAATTTAGGAACTAGCTAGCTACTAGTATTATTTTCATTACATTCTTTGTATTGATTTATTAACTTAATCGGATTTACATCGTATTACTGTGGTATCTGTTCCGCATACCGTATATCTTAACGGAGTGGTATAATTTTTAATGGAAAGATCTTTCTACCATCGATGTAGAATTGTTGTTACACAACTAATGAATCTATATCCATTCCACAAAATTGCTATAGTTGACTTTTAAATGCTACTTTTGTAATTGTAGAAATTTTGTTAGACAACCGAACTTAGATTAATTTTTGAATATTATTTTTTTAAACCTAACATATGTCAGGTACGTTAATTTATACAAAGTAACAAACATAAAAGATTTGGAAAAGAATGGACTTTATCTAGTGTATTATTAGATCCAGAAAAGATCAGAAAAATAAGGAATTTAAAGTTTTTAGTGTATCACTAGATTACTATCGATCACTAATCTAGTAATTTACTGATGTATCACTAGATTTGAAATAATAATAATAATAATCCGGTCAGGGTCTAAAATAGTTAGATTAGAAAAAAGAAAAGGGAACATCAAATCGGCTTTAAATTCTGTGGGCCAATAAAGAATTATTTTTCTAAACATAATTGTCATGTCTCAAAAGTCCCATCCCAAAAGTTTCCATTTTCCAGCCTCCAAAATTTCCAAAAAGAACAAAAGAAATTAAAAAAAATTCTAATAAATTTTACGTTAATTATACTTACTCCTGTAAACTCTAATGGCGATGGTGCAGTATTTGATATGACACTAATTATCCCCTCATTGTGACGTGAACTAAATCTCACTATCTACAATTACAAACACCTGAATCTCACTCTTCTCACAAACACCGTAAAAGAAAATTAAAAATAAAAATTAAAAATTTGTCTATATATTAAAAAAAATTAAAAATAAGATACGAGGGCTTAAGGGTGGACCCAAGAGTAAGACATTGAGAGCAATACTATATAGACACGGAGAGACAATTTTATATTTTTGTAAAATTTTAGGAGAGTAAAATGAATATTTTATGAGATTGTTATTAAATTTTTTTAAAAAACAATCAAGGACAATAATATAATTTCAAAAGAGAATAAAAACTATACAAAACATATATTTTTGGGAAAGTTTTATGTATTTTCTAAAATTTTAGGTGGACAAAATTTAATTTTTATAAAAATATAATAAAAATGTTAAACAATTTTAAGGGAAAAACTAGAAATTTAAAACTTTTGGGGGCGATGTGTATAAGTCATTGATAGTGCAAGTCCCGACCCATGCGAGGGGTAGTGGGATTGGCTCCAGGGACACTTTGATACATAATTAGTAAAAGTTATAAATGATAGAGGGTCGATATCCTATAACTCACCTAAAGAATTATGTAATTGTTTATTTTTTTGTGATGAGTTATGAGAAATTACATAAGAGATTATAATGAGATTACCGGACTTCCAAAAATATTAAACCGAGTTAGAAGGTTCAAGCTCGCAAGGTGCGGAGAATCAAATACGCCGAGTTTGTATATTCGTGCCATGTGGTGGTATTTTATTGGTGAATAAATTATAGCCATGACTCTAATATGGCAGGTAGGGCTGTAAACGAACCGAACTGCTCACGAGCAGCTCGGTTAAAAACTTGACTAGAGCTCGAGTTGACCGAGCTCGAGTTTGAAACTCTTGACGAGTTGATCTCGAGCATATGTATAATATGTTCAAGTGCTCGTCGATCTTTTCGAGTATTATATAAATTTTTTTAATTTTTTTATTATATGTAAAATTACGCTACAATAGCCATACTTTTTAGAAAAATTACATATTTTAACTACGAAAAAGTCGAACTACTCGAGTTCGAACTCGTTTTACTTATTTTCGAGCGAGCTCGAATTATGTCAAATTTTTCGAGCTCGAGTTCAAGTATCAGAAAAAATTACGAGTTCGAGTTCGAGTAGGGCATTGTTCGTACTCGATTCGGCTCGTTTACACCCCTAATGGCAGGTACACTAACTTAATTCAAATTTAAAATCGAAAAAAAAAAAGATTCTAATAGAGGGCTTTGTTTAGTATGCTAAGCCAAAATCCTATTCTATCTAGGTTTAACTACTTCGAATTTGATTTTTTATAAAGCAAATAATTAATTAATTTGGGAGTTTTAGCATTAAAATTGATTTGTTTATTAATTAGTTTCCTAATGGGAGAGGTATCTAGGATTTAATTCCAAAGCAAATAATTTATTAATTTGGGAGTTTTAGTGTTAGAGTCTATTTGTTTATTGATTAGTTTCCTAATGGGAGAGGTATCTGGATATGTATGGGATTTAATTCCAAAGCAAATAATTAATTAATTTGGGAGTTTTAGTGTTAGAGTCGATTTGTTTATTAATTAGTTTCATATGGGATTTAATTCCAAAGCAAATAATTAATTAATTTGGGAGTTTTAGTGTTAGAGTCAGATTTGTTTATTAATTAGTTTCCTAATGGGATATGGGATGTAATTCCAATGTCATTTTGGTTTTGATTAGCATCGGTTTGGCTTTGATCAAATATATATAAACAGTACCTATCTAATACTGCTATGCTTTTTCCATAAAGCCTTTTCAATTCTTGTTTTCTTGTATTCTTGGTGAGTTTATTAATTTACGTTATAATTAATGGATGAGGTGTGCTTTCTATCTTAACTTTCATGATCACATGTAAATTAAAGTTGTTAATCATTTATTTAATTATACTCCTTAATTAATTAAGTTACTAATTTTTTTTTCAAATTTACAGTTGACTGTTTACCGAAAAGAAATGTCTTTCTTCCTCCAAATCCTCACTATACAAAAGTGCACGGTCCATCAAAGGAACCACCATCTATTCAATCAATGACTTTGCTTAGTATACCAAAGCATTGGCTAAAACCAGTTTCACCAGATGTTGTTAAAATCATAACCCAATTAGACATGTTGATTCACTATTCAAACGATGATTGGTCATCAAGATGATGATATTAAGGTTATCTTACCCGGTAATAATTGTATAAAGAGTATGTCTGATTATCTGAGTTTCGATCCTTCTTTAGTAGCACCCAACCTCCTTATTTATAGATGTACAGGAGGAGGCACGAGGCTATCACTATGTTAGCTCAACTGAGGCTTAATTACATAATTGCCCTTAATGAGGCTGCCACGTAGGCACTTCTAGAACAATCTAGGAAAGATGCTATGTGTCACTAATCAACATCATCAATAGTCCTCTCGGCTTGGTGCCGAGCCTCGCTGCAGGGGCCGAGCCGAAAAATGACTGTTCGCAGTCCCCAGACCCAGAATATCGATGACAACCAAACCTTTTACACCGAGTCGAGGTGTAGAGCTTCGGAGCACTCTCATACCTACCCTTGCCGATCCGAGGCCATAAGCAACCCTTGGGATCCTCGGCAAGGCGTAACTGCAACATTAGGTGATATTTTCGCTGAGTCCCCAGGCACTGAATTTTTATTTATTGCACTGTATTATTTGCTCCTATTTTGCTGCAAAATGCCTCGTTTCTCGCACCGTAAAGCCCGCAAAATGCCTCACTTTTCAAGCCATAACGCCTCGCTTTTCCCGCCTAGATGCATTTTTTCATTTCAAAACCGTCAGTCTTTCCCCCAGATCCATTGAACATTCTGGAAGATTGCCCTCCTATTTATACCCCCATTCTCTCCCAAATCTTTTTTCTTTCCCTTACTCATTTTACCTCATTCCTCTAACTTACTACTACCTTCTTTCCTCAATCCTTCCTTCACTCCTTACTACCTCTCGCTCTTTTACTCCCTTAAATCTCACATACTCTTCTTCCCCCAAGTGCCATCGTCTTCCTGCTCCCCTTTCCTCTGGCTTCAACCATTCTTGACTTCCGACCGCTGCTCAACGCCACCACCGAACACCATCAGAAGTCCGCCAAAAATTCCACTCGTCTTTCAATAGAAGACCATAGCCGGTACGTTCACTCCCACCTCTCTCATTAGCACGCCGGTTCCCCCTTCCCCCGTAGACGCCGTTGATAAAATGTTAAACCCTTTTGACGAAACTCTTCTGGCAGCAGTGCCATTAAACTTTTCCCCCGATCCTCTCTTTACCAAACCCCTTCAGAACGACCACCCTAACCTTCAAACACAAAATGTATCAAACTCTCTCGACCCCGAGGATATTAAAATACTTAGATATAGACGCCGTTTTCCTAAGAACGTGGCCATCAAACTCCCTGTCCCCGATGACCGAGGCCATATGCCTCCTCCTGGTTACTTAACAGTTTACCAGGAGCAGCTCGAGGTGGGACTGAGGCTCCCAATAGCACCGCTCCTCGTCCAACTATCACCCAACCACTGGGCTATTAGTATATCCCAGTTGACCCCAATTGCACTTCGGCTCATTGTCGGCTTCTCCTTTCTGTGTAGATTACCCAACATCCCCCTTTCTTTAGACACCTTTAGGCTGATGCTAAAATTATCCCCTACAAAGGGATTCTTTTATATTTCTCCCCAAACTGTGGGCAAACAGCTCACTTCGGGTAACCTTTCATCCATTCACGACTGGAAAAAGTCGTTCTTCTTTATCCGATATCTCGACCCTCCAATGCCTCGGGGTCCATGGAACCTTATCAAAAAAAACCTTAAAATCAAAAATGCCTCTCCCTTAGACTCCATACATGCCCGGAGGCTCGTACAATCCAATCTTAGAATAAACTTCAACAACCAACCTGCCATCCTATCCAACAACATTCTTGCCTGGGCGGGACTGTTCCCTACCCATGACATCCTCCCGAGCTACGATCCTCAACAAGGTCATCCTTTTTTTTTTTTTACTGATCCTTTGTCTTCCGCAGAGCTCGGAGCGGAGCATTTCTCAGGGGGCTAGTGTCTGCCACACCCGCTAATGGTGCAGGCACTTCCAACCAGCCCACCTCATCAACAAGCGGATCTTCATCCGCCACCGCCAACACGCCTTCGGGGAGTGTTGAGGCCACACCTTCAACTTTCGCACCTCCTAATCAGATCGAAGCCGGTAGCACCCCGGAGAGACCAGTCGGGGAGGTAACTCTGGCTCTTAGGCTCCCTGAACCCGAGCCGACTCGGTTAACTAGGAAGAGGACAAGGGAGGCCGATGGCCTTAGAGAGGGTCCCACCTCGGCAATGACCATCTCTTCCACGTCATCACTCCCGAGACCCTCTGTTTCAGTGGCGAGGGTGAGAACCCTAGGGACAGCTTCTGAAAATGTCCCTCTATTGAAACAACTCATCACCTCTTATGGTAAGAACTGTCGAGCCTCATTTTCTCCCACTTCTTATTCTTTCTTTCCAGTTGAGAGCTGACACTCTTCTCTTTTCAGGTGATAAAAAAATACATTCCCGAGGAGGAAGGGTCTTGGACTCAAGAAAATCTGCGGGGTCACAGGATGTGCACTAGGGTCGACTGTTTGTCGACCTTCTTCCAGTTCCCATTACATCGGGAAGCACTGATCTCCGACCCACCCCGCCGATTGACATAAATGATCGGGCGCAATTCTCGAGGATGGCTCATGAATAGGCGAAGATGGTTGCTTTGCCTCGGGACGTAGCCTACATTAAGAGGCTTACCCCCCAACAGAGGCTAAACGAGTTTCACGTCAGCCTGATGAATGTAAGTTTGACCAACCCTTCTTGATATTTCAATTTTTTGCCCTTCATACTTCAACTCACACTTTTGCTCTTTTGCAGGCTATCACAATCTTGCCCGCCATCACCGAACGTGAGTCCTCCTTCAACTCTGCCATTAACTCCATGAAGCAGGAGTTGGGTCACGCCAAATTGTGACGTGGAGCAGGCAGTGGAGGAGGCTGTTAAAGCCAACGACCTGAAATGTAATATCGAGGAGGGCAAAAAATACGATGAGTGGAAGGCCGAATTGAACCGAAGTGAGGGACAAACTTTGCCAAGCCGAGCTGGAAGAAAAGACCCTCGAAGTGGATGTCAGTGATCGTGACAAGAGGATCGCTGATCTAGAGCAAAGGGTTCTTCAAATTCAGGAATAAGCTCAGCTGGCCGAGGCGAAGTTCGCTTCTCGGGAAGTGGAACTGCGGATCGAATGAAGGAACCAGTTCGTGACTTCGGCTGAAGCAGATAAGATGCTGAAGGAGTTTACAAAGAAGGTATTCTCCATGGGGTTCACATTGGCTTGTAACCACTTGGTGAAGAATTCTAATTTGTACGAGGGGCTGCCATATGACGCTTCTGTTACCGAGGAGGTCAGCAATGGCCTAGAGGCTCAATTTAAAGCCCCCGTTCCAAATTTTGGAACTTCTGAAGTAACTTTGCTGATCCAGGGTGCGAACCCCGAGGTCGAGTCTTAACCTGTGAATCAAGCTTCCACTTCCTCTGCCGAGCCTTCCACTTCTGCTGCACAGGCTGATGTAATTTTGTTGTAATACAGAGTTAGGAACTTTTTATGTAATAGTTAGGATTTCTCAATAAAATTTTCAAGTTTTGATAACTTTGTCTTCTCGACAAGAGCCTCGACTTTTCTTTACTTCTGGCCTTTAACTGCTTTTCAATTTCTTTATCTCCTGCATTCAAAGCAAAAGTTTTATAAAAATAGATAATAAGCTTACAACACTTAGGAATATCAGCATAGAATATTGTCTAAGTTTCCCTTTCATTTTGAATTCAGGCCTTATTTAGACCCTTTCGAGCTGAGGCAAAAGAACTAAGCTTAGCTCCTTATGTTTGCCTTAGCCATTTAATTCGAATCAGACCTTCCAAGGTCGAAGGAATAATATTTTTGCTTAAGCAGGGTTATCAAGAGTCTTCGAGGATCGGATCCTCTCAAATTTATTTTGCTTGGGATGGGGGGCTACTAAGCCTCTACCCTTGGAGGGACTGCTAAGCCTCTGCCCTCAATCATTTGCTTTTATGTTGAACTGGATCCGAACCTCGGAGGATCGCTGGAGCAGCTCAAATTTGCTTTTGTGTGCTTGAACCGAACCTCTAAGGGTTGGTGCACATTGATTTTGCTTGGGGGGGCTACTAAGCCTCTGCCATTGAGGGGGAACTGCTGCCCTCAATCATTTACTTTTGTGTTGAACTTGATCCGAATCTTTAAGGGTTGGAGCAGCTCAAATTTGCTTTTGTGTGCTTGAACCAAACCTCTGAGGGTTGGTGCACTTTGATTTTGCTTGGGGGGCTACTAAGCCTCTGCCCTTGAGGGGGGACTGCTAAGTCTCAGCCCTCAATCGTTTACTTTTGTGTTGAACTTGATCCGAACCTCTGAGGGTTGGAACAACTCGAACATCTATCTTTTGAGAAGGGACTTTCATTACATTCTTTGATAATATTTCTTCAAATTTACAATGTTCCACATTCTGGGGACAGGATCCCCTCTCATGTCAACCAACTTGTAATAGCCCGAGATGTGAGCTTCTATCACATGATAGGGTCCCTCCCAGTTTGGATCTAACTTTCATCATTAGTCCCTTCTACACGGCTTGCCTCATTTTTCTGAAGCACCAAGTCTCCGGGCCGTAGATACCGATGCTTCACCCTGGTGTTGTAGTGTTTAGCCATGACTTGCTTGTACTTGGCTTCCCGGATGCATGCATCCAACCTCTTTTCCTCAAGTAGATCCAGGTTAGCTCGTAGGGCCTCATCGTTGAATTTTAAAACACACAAGGACACTCGAGCTGAAGGTAGTCCAATCTCCACAGGGATAACAGTCTTGGACCTGTAAGTCAAGCTGAACGGAGTGTTTTCGTTAGCTGTTCGAGGTGTGGTCCTGTATGCCCATAAGACACTAGATAATTCCTCAATCCAAGCGCCCTTAGCTCGTTCAAGTTGAGTCTCGAGCCCCGTCTATAGGGTTCGGTTGCATACTTCAATCTGTCCGTTTGCTTGTGGATGAGCGACCGAGGTGAAGTGCTGTTTGATGCCGAGATTAGCGCAGAAGCTCTTGGAAGGCTCCCCTTGAAATTGCTTCCGATCATTATCAGAAATGAGCACAGCCGGGATACCGAACCGGCAAACAATGCTTTTTCCAAAAGAATTTTTCTATTACTTTTCCCGAGATTGTAGCCAGGGGCTCGGCCTCAATCTACTTGGTGAAGTAGTCAACTGCCACTACTAAGAACTCAAGCTTGCCTATCCCTCTGAGAAGTGGGCCCAAAATGTCAATTCCCTATTGAGCAAATGGCCGTGAGCTCTGAATAGGAACCATATCCTAGCCGGGTCTTCGGGGTATTGGTGCATGTATTTGACATTGATGGCACTCCTTTACCAAGATGTTTGCGTCAGAGTATAAGGTCAGCCAATATTACCCGGCCAACAAGACTTTGCGAGCTAAGTTTTGAGGACCGACGTGACTTCCGCATATGCCCTCTTGCACTTCTCGTAGAGCATAGCTAGCTTCGGAAGGCGTGAGGTACCTCAACAGGGGGCACAAGTATACTTTTTCATACAAGATTCTGTCGATAAGCGTTTACTTGGCGGATCTATACTTCGCGATCTTTCTAGCTTCGACCTGGTCCTCTAGGAGCTTCTCATTATTCAGATAACTTATTATGGGTTCCATCCAACCGAGGTCTGGTTGAACAAAAGAGATTCTTTTAGAGAAGTCAACAGACCTGAGCTCTCGCAGTTCTACCAAAATCTCTTTCGTTAGATATGAGTATATTGCCGAGGCTAGTTTTGATAGAGCATCAGCATGCGTGTTCCTTGTTCGGGCAATCTTAATGATGTCTACCTTTTTAAATTTCTCAATCCAGCTTTTGACCTCGGTTAGGTACCTTTTCAAGATCACGCCTCGAGTCTCAAATTTTCCCAGGCTCTGATTCACAACTAACTGAGAATCTGAATGTATCTTTAAGGTTCGGGCTCCCATCTGGTGGGCCATTTCCATCCCACAGATAAGGGCGTCGTACTCAGCTTCGTTGTTTGTTGCTAAGAATTCGAACCTTAGAGCATAAGTGAGATAGTCCCATTCTGGGGATCAAATTATTTCCCTACCCCGGCTCCGTATTGGATTCACACGAAGCTCCATCCACATGAAGCTCCCATGTGAGATCCTTTCTCATTTTTTGTTATTTTGCTGGATCAATCACCATGATTAGGTCAACCTTCTCGAAGTCACAGCTTTCTGCAATGAAATATGCGAAGGCCTGTGCTTTGATTGCTATCCGAGACCTGAATTTTATGTCAAACTTGAACAGCTCCACAGACCACTTTAGCATTCTGCCAGAAGCGTCTGGCTTGCTTAAGATATTTTTCAAAGGAAGATTGGTCAAAATAATTATCTTGTGGCCATGAAAATAACGTCTTAGCTTCCGAGCAGACACTACCAATGAGAAAACTGCCTTCTCGATGGGGATGTAATTTCTTTCTGGACCTTGAAGTATTTTGCTTACAAAATAGACAGGGGTCCAGAAAGGTTGCCGAGTTCATCTTGCCTCAGTAGAATCGAGCTGACTGCCAATTCAGTGATTGAGATGTACAGGTATAGCGGTTCTCCTTTTGTGGAGATGCGAGCTTCGACAAGGTTACCCAAGTATTCTTTAAACTCTTCAAAGGCTTTACGAGCTTCTTCAATCCATTAAAATCCCTCATTCTTTATGAGCCTGAAGAACGGCAAGCCTCTTTCTGCTAATTTGGACAGGAATCGATTCAGGGCTGCCATTCTACCGGTGAGTCTCTGAACCTCCTTTACTGAGGTAGGAGTTTTTATATCAATTATGACTTGCACCTTTTTAGGGTTCACCTCAATTTTTTGATGAGAGACAATGAATCCCAAGAATTTTCCCGAGGGGACTCCAAATGTACATTTCTTAGGATTTAACATCATTCGGATGGATCTTAATGTTTCAAATATTTCCCTGAGGTCTTCCAGGGTTTTCTCAAAGGTTCGTCTCTTGACCACCATGTCGTCAATGTATACCTCCATGTTTCATCCTATTTGGGACTTAAAAATTTTATTGACGAGGCGTTGATATGTAGCTCAGATATTTTTTAGTCCGAAGGGCATCGTAGTGTAGCAATACGTGCCTCAGTGTCAGTGATGAAAGAGGTTTTCTTTTTATCTTCTCTGGTCATGTGTATCTGATGGTAGCCCTTAAATGTATCTAAAAAGTACAAAATATAAAATTTAACAAATGAATCTACTATCGTATCGATCCGGGGATACAGATAACTGTCATTTGGATAGGCTTTATTAATATCAATAAAATCTTGACACATTCGCCAAGAAGAATCTTACTTAGTTACAAGGACTGGATTACAAAACCAAGTGGGATACAATACTTCTCTAATCAATCTTGCCACTAAGAGTTTATCCACTTCGGTTTCGATTATTAAACTGCGCTCTGGACCGAAGAGGTACTTCTTCTGCTTCACTGGTTTGTATGCCGGGTCCACTCTGAGTTTATGCTCAATTATTTCCCGAGGGACGCACGGCATGTCTTCGATGATCCAGGCGAACACGTCCTTGTACTCAGCTAGGAGCCTGAAAAGAAAGGTTTTGAACTCTGCTGGGAGGGTAGCACAGAACTTAATTTTCTGGTTAGCTAGACAAAGGGTAAGGGGAGGCTCGGATCTAGTGGTACCTCCTCAATAGGGACCCTATCTTGGGGTTCAATTTTTGCTTTGCCCTTACCCTTTGGTTCGGGAGACTCGGGGATCTCAGTAGCGCTTTTCAGAGGCTCCACATTTTCTTTCCCCTCCCTTTGACTAGTCAAAGGCTCTTCGAGGCCATCCCAG
The DNA here is from genome assembly GCA_025175665.1 of Cinchona pubescens. NCBI lineage: Eukaryota > Viridiplantae > Streptophyta > Magnoliopsida > Gentianales > Rubiaceae > Cinchona > Cinchona pubescens. Next base: position 3,189,161 of record JANKKI010000059.1, on the reverse strand, counting down.
GTGGATGAGGCATCAAAAGTTTGCAAGTAAGCCTTGTCAGCAATGGACATGGTTTGCGATTGGGACCGCAAGGACATCATATAGCAGGCTCGGGCCTCCTGTTGGCTCCTAATGACTCTCTTCTCAGATCCGTTCCTCAACATGAATTTTATTCCAATATGGAATATGGAGGGAAGGATTCTGAAGGTATATTGTGTGGGTCGGCCAAGGATCATATTATAGGAACTGTCCCTTTTGACGATGACAAAATTGGTTATCTCAATTCTGTACTTTGGGGGAGTTTTAAGGCACAAGGAGAGCATTATTTGTCCCTCAGGCACGACCGAGTCCCTAGTGAAGCAAGCCAACCAATGAGGTTTTGAAAGGCTTTATTAAGGAAGCATCCATGTGCATTTTGACCCAAGCGTCCCAAAAAATTATGTCCGCCGAGCTTCCGGTATCGACGAACACTCGGTGCATTTCATATCCAGCCACATTTACATGAATTACCATGGGGTCCTTGTGTGGCATTCAACTAGGAACGGGGTCCTGAAAAGTGTATCCGAGGCTTATGAATGCCTTCAGTCGCTTTTCCCGATCCTCGTCGGAGGAAATATTTCGGGAGTATTTTTTTCTGGCATTGTTAGAGTCCTCGGTCGTCGGCTCTCTGGCTATTGTGTTTATCACCCCGGCTATATAGATCTGTTCATCTTGGTTTGCCTGGGAATTGTTCCTGTTTTGGCCGCCTCGATTCTGTTGATGAGGCGGGCAAGGTTGTGCCGAATTTTCTCGATTGGCAGCATTTCTTTGGAACTCTGCAGCAGCTCAGCTGATGAATTGCTGCAGGTGTCCTTCTTGAATGGCCCTCTCGATTTCAACCAGCTATTTCAAATGGTTGCAGGCCTCGGTATCATAACTATGTTGACCATGAAAAGTGCAGTACTTTGCCATGTCTCTTTTATCCGGGGCTGACACTATTCGAGAAGGTGGCTCTAAGAGGCCCAAATGCTGTACTTGGTACAAAATTTCTCTCCTCGATGTATTGAGAGGTGTGAAATCAGCATCTGGATGGCTCCTTGTTCTCGGGGATCGGTTCCCGATATTGTTGTCCGGGTAGACCACCCGGCTCGCCAACGGTCCTAGCCTAGGGTCGCTCAACCTCTCCGTGACCCTTAGCTTTTTAGAGGATGAGGGGTTCGGAGTCTTCAGGACCTTTTCTCTTTGTATATCGTAAAGTTCTCTTTTTATCCTGTTTGACTCTTCGCCCTATATGAACTCTGATGCTCTCTCCAGGAGTTTAGAATAGGAGCTCGGCATCCTTTTGGCCAGCTCGACGTTGAAGGTGCCAGGTTCGATGCCGCTGCAGAAAGCAGCCACCAGAATTCTTTCATCAACATTTTGCTGGTGATTTGGATCACCTCGTCATTGAAGTGGTCCACAAATTTATTAAGCGACTCATCGGACCTCTGCCGAATGTTCATGAGGTGCGACATGTCCTTTTGCAATATTCATTTGCTCTGAAAGTGGCCAAGGAAGGATTTTTCCAGGTTATTGAAAGTGGCGATTGAGTTCATCGGAAGCTCCTGGAACCACTTCTCTGCCGGACCTCGAAGAGTGGTGGCAAACAATTTGCATCGGGTTGCATCACTATAGCCATAAAGGCTAGTGATCGCTACCATGTGCTGAAGGTGATCGGACGGATCAGATTCTTCCTTGTAGCGGTTGATGTCCAGTAGCTTGAGCTGCATTGGAAGAGGTTCAATCTTGATAGAGATTGTGAATGGATCTCTATCAATCTCTGTTGTAGCAGGTGCATTCAGAAGTAAAATGTTTTTCTTCAAAATCTCTTGAATCTTATTTTCGAGGCTCTAATCCTTGAGTTGTTTTAAAATAGCCAAGGAGGGTTCTCTTGAATGTCTGCAGATTTTTTTTGAAAAATGTGCACCGAGTCTCTCGCGCATTGGTAAATTCTTTGATCCACTCGTCGATGAGTGTGACTCATCAGATTGTTCGTCCAAGTGCGACTTTATCAATTTGTGGCGCAGGTCGATTGGGCTCATGGCATCAATCGACAGTTTCCCAGGCCGTCGGCCGGGGACGCGTTGCTATTCGGCTTGTGGAGTGGTTGCTCGATTCGAGCATTCAGATGGAGTTTGGCTCTCGCGCTGCTACTACAAATGCTCGGAAAGACTCGAAATGATCAGCAATGTACTTCAAGACATCATCCTGCTTTTGTTGAGCCTCGGCTGGTGTACCTACATTTTCTGGATCGTCGGTATGCACCACGAGGTGTTGATTGCTCGTCTCCGCTTCCTTGCTAGTCGTTCAGCGTGTTCCACGGTTCTTCATCCTCCTCAAAGCAAAAAACAAACAACTCAGATGACTGAGAATTGATTGAAAGAGATGAAAATCTGTCGATTCCCACAGACGACGGTCCAAATGACAAAGCTAGAATTAGAGGAGGAGAGAGAGAAAGTGAAAGAACTGATTATAAAGAGTATGTTTGATTATTTAAGTTTCGATCCTTCTTTAGTAGCACCCAACCTCCTTATTTATAGATGTACAGGAGGAGGCACGAGGCTATCACTATGTTAGCTCAACTGAGGCTAAATTACATAATTGCCCTTAAAGAGGCAGTCCGCGTAGGCACTTCTAAAACAATATAGGAAAGATGCTATGTGTCACTAATCAACATCATCAAACAACAAAACCCCCTCAAAGGAAGATGTCAATGCCCATATTAAGCAAGTTTTTTATGGCCGACGAGAGAGGAAAAGATTGCCAGTCTTCACCGAAATTTGCTATCCTAAACCATCATCCAACTTTCTTGATCAAGATTAGCCTGTACAAAATTTTTTTAATTAGCTAGTACAATATTTTTTCTATTTAAGAAATAAACTTTTATTTGTTTTGATAATTTCTTAGTTGAAGAGTATAAAAATCTCTATATACATTTTGGGAAATTATTAGTGAGGAGAAGGAAAATATATTGGAATTCCATCATCATTTCTTTAGTTGAGACTGCATAGCTCTAGAGTAGTGGTAGTATAATTTGTATTGAATTCTTAACCTAGTAGGATTGTACCTAACAACTTATGAGTGCGTTATGGTTCCTACTCGGGGTGTGATTAGTTTTCAATAAATGATTCTTTGTGTAGAAAACATTATTATTCGATAGAATTTAGATGCATTAATTCACATAATTTCTATTATATTTACATTTAAATATTATTTTGGTATTGTGTAAATTTTTTGTTACATCATTGAATGTGGATGCATATTTGTGATTATTATTTAATTTTGAAGTTTATTTTCACAAATGTGATGTATATTAGGGTGTGATTTGTGTTAAAATTTTCATACTTAAAGCATAAAGAAGATTAATCCAATAAAAAAAAAATGGAAGATCTGGTTTTAAATTCTATGGGCCAATGAAGAATTCTTATCAAACCTAATTGTCAAGTCTCAAAAGTCCAAAGCCCATTCCAAAAAATCCAATTTCCAACCTCCAAAAATTTTATAATAGAGTTTGATGAAATTTAACATGGTTATGAATGATAAAAAATTATTGAATTTTGTCAACAAAATAGGAGAGAGAAAAAATCAAGTAAAAATGAAAAGAAAAAAAAAACAAAGAAGAGAGAATAAGGTTAGTTTTATTAAGGAAAATAAATATTGAGTTAAATATAACAGAATGATTAAGTGCATAAAAACTAACGTTATGGACTAACTAAAGTGATAGTGACTCTGTAACTCTAAACGTTAAAGGGTAACATGAAATTAACCTTAATTTCTACTATCGATAAAACACAGCCACTCACACACACTTTGTCTTAACCAGTCCATAATGCTTCAAAATTTTACAAAAGTGGAGAATGAACACAAACCGTTGGGATCGCCGCTGGCGGAGACTTGGGAGAGGATCAACCTCACAAGGCATACAATGAGCTACATGGTTTGGCTCAGGTGAGTTTGAGATGCATCTCGACGTGCCAACTTTGCTAGTGGAGGCTTTGATGGGTTTTTAGTTCAACCACATCGGCTGTCAGCGGGACCAAAACCCGCTGACCCATTACTCTTCAAATGAAGTTTAATCCCGTATGTGGCTCTATTGGATATATGATTCAAAATTTGCTATAACAAAATTCTATAACGTCATCTCAAATATAGTTAATTTGTTAGAAAAAAATATTTCTCAATATTCAGTTAAAGTAAGTTACAACTAGTTTCTTATTTTTTCTACAATTTAGTTATTTGCAAGACTAGAAATAGGAATTGAGATTGGTCTTGTTATGCAATTTAGAATAATAAAATAACTCTTAATCTTCAATTTGTGAATTCTTTTTCTAGATCAATATTAGTTCTCCTCCTAAAACACAACAATGGTATAGAACCCCTTTGATCTTAAGGGATCTGTGTTCTTTAAAAATAGTAGGTGAATATTATTTTTTTCAGTTCAAATTAAATACCATGACAAAAGGTTAACAACTTTCTATCCAAACCTCCAACTTTCAATGGACATAATTATCAAGTTTGGACTGTCAAAATGAAGTCTTACTTGGAAGCTAATGATCTTTGGGAAATGGTGCAAAATGAACAAGAATCGTTGCCTGAAAATCCAACCCTTGCTCAAATGAGAGAACATTGAGGTGAGAAAAAGAAAAGATCCAAAGCAATGACTTGCATGTACAGTGTAGTAATTGAAGAAATATTCACAAGAATAATGACTTGTGATACTGCAAAAAAGGTTGAGGATGCTTTGCGAGAAATTTTCCAAGGCAATGAAAGAAATTGACAAATGCATATTTTGAATCTTAGGAGAGAATTTAAGCTCCTAAAGAGGAATGAAAAGGAGGAGATTAAAGAGTATTCTCAAATACCTTAAATATTGTTAACAAAATTAGAGTCATTGGTAAAGAGTTTCCAAATACAAGGACTGTAGAAAAAGTTTTGATGAGCCCACTGGAAAGGTTTGAAGCAAAGATCTACTTTCCTTGAAGATTCTAAAGATCTTATTCAAATAACTTTGAAGGAGTTGGTAAATGCCTTGCAAACCTAAGAACAAAGAAGAGTTTTTCGAAGAAAAAAAAAGATGATCAAAGAAGAGCTTTTCGAAAAGAGAATGTTATAGAAGGTACCTATCTGATAAAAAGAAAGAAATAATGGAACAATAAGTCAAGCAACAAGAACAACCAAAATGGTAGAATTTATCCTCTTTGTCCTTATTGCAAAAAGATAAATCATTCTCAACAAAAGTGTTAGTGGAGATCAAATGTCAAATGCAACAAATGTGGTCAACAGGGTCATATAGAAAAAGTATGCAAGATTCAAAAATAGTAAGGAGAAGCCAATGTTATAGTTGAACAATATTTGGAGGAGCAATTATTTGTAGCAACCTACTTTGCAAGCAAGAGCACCCCAAAAGCTAGCTTATAGATAGTGATTGTATAAACCACATGACTAATGACAAATAACTCTTTAGGGACTTGACAATTGGCAAACAACCATTTCTAAAGTCACAATTAGAAATGGAGAGTATATTGAGGTAAAAGACAAAGCTAATGTAGCTATTGAGTATGGTTCAAAAATTAAGATTATTATTGATATTTTATATATACCAAAAATTGATCGAAATTTGAGTATTGGGCAGTTATTTGAGAAGAATTTTTCTGTGATTTTCAAGAATAAGAGATACATTATTTATGAATCTGTTGGAAATCAACATCTTTCGGTGAATATGAAAGAAAAAAGCTTCTCTTTAGATTCATTACAAGCAAATTTTTTTACAGAAGACAAGAATGAAAAGGCATTTTAAATAAAAAGAGAAGGCTCAAAGGAGTATAAAAATGCTGCAGCACTAGGAAGAGGTAAAGGAGGATTTCAAGGAAGAGTTCTAGCCGTGGCAGAGAAGAAGACAAAGAATTTGAGCAAAGATTTAACAACAATAAGGGCAGCTAGTGTCATCATTGCAAGAAATTTGGACATAAAAAGCTAATTCTTAGTTGGTTTAAAGATAAGCAAGTATTCTTACAAAATTTTGTCCAAGAACCAATCAAAAGCAGTCCAATCAACAAGTTAAATTAAAGTATGTGATTTTGACTCAAGGGGAAGTGTTGAAAACATGATTCAAAATCTACTACAATAAAATTCTGTAACATCAACTCAAGATTAGTTAAGTTGTTAGCAAAAAATATGGAATAAATTTCTCAATATTTAGTCAAAGTAAGTTACAATTAGTTTTCGATTTTTTCTACAATTTAGTTATTTGTAAACCTATAAATAGGCATTGAAATTGATCTTGTTATGCAATTAAGAATAATAAAACAACTCTTACTCTTCAATTTGTGAATTCTTTTCTAAGATCAACATTAATTCTCCTCCTAAAACACAATAGGCTCTCAATTGTGTCATATGTTGTCAGAGTTGGATTCTTGCATGGACCAACAATTGTCACTCCAAGAAATTCAGATCTAAAAAGAAGATATACTTCTTTGGTTTTATGGTTTTTGTACATTGAATTTGGATGTTTAATTGGAGTCCATGATTTGTTGTTAAATAATTTGAAGACCATTTGTTGAAATAATTTGTGATTTTTACTCCCTCATTTCATTTTAATTATCGTTTTGGGTTGGTGTACGAGAATTAAGAAAATTATTAAATTATACTAATTTTACACTATGATAGTTTAAAATGACTAAATTATCTTTCTACTTTACTATTCCTCAATTAAAAATCATATCGTCCATTTATTTCTCACTAAGGTAAAGTTAGAAAAATGTATTTATTACCTATTTCCTTGAATTGACGGATTATTTGGCACAAAACAAATTGTCCAAACAGATAAATGAAATGCAGAGAGTAGCAAGTTAGGCTGATTATGTGGTTCAAGATTGGAACTTGTTTATTAATATTAAGTATTATTATTTTTGCTGATGGCAATCAAAGAAAGGGAATAGAAAAAAAGGTGGCTTGAATTACTTAGAGCCTTGATGCATTGCCATTTGTTCATAAATGGAGATTGGTGTTACTACTGAATTAACTATGGACTATGAACTTGGTATTATTATTAATTACTAGTTACTACATCTAAAGGTAATTCAAGAAGGCTAGATCAAGATGACCTTTTTTTTTTTTTTTTGGGAATGTAGCAGTTTTCTTGAAAGGCTGTTAGATTTTATTTTATTTTATTTATTTATTTATTTATTTTTAAAGATACATGTGATTCACTCCTTAGGGAAAGATGTAGTATTAGAGACGTTATTACAGAGCCACTGCTTTTTCCCACTTGAAGAAATTCAAGGCTTCGGGTAAAGATTCCAAGTAACAATCAGTTGTGTCTGAAAGGATGATGCATGGTTCCAAGTACTTTTGCTTTTACATTTTCAGCGAACAAGAACTCTAGGCACTAGATACGTCATTTAACCTAGTCACTTCTGTCCTCCTAACCAAATTAAGAGGGAATAGAAGTAACTGGTTTGTTGAGCTAGAGGATGGAGCTTTTCCTCGGATTTAAGTCATTTAACGTCCAATGACATTATAACATTTGGAGGCTTCTATGACGATATTATTTGCATAGTTGAAAATTCAGGATATTTTCTCTCAACTTGGATCCGCTTTTGTGTGGCATTATGGAAGAGAGCCAAACTAGAACAATAGGTGGCAATATGTCTTGTGATTGTAGATGTGCGATAAAGCCAAAGTCAACTTCTTCATACATAAATTATTTCCTGGAGAATATTTTTATATGTTAGCTCCAGCATAGAACACATTCTTTCAATTTTAGAAAGGTATATATGTTGCATGTAGTACTTATACTTGATTGCAGAATAGATGGATGTGCTTAATATGTTCAATCAATTTACAAAGTAATTCTTGTAGCCTGCTTAGTAGAAATTGTCTTGTCTAAGTTTGAGAAACTAGTACTCCTAGATGAAGTTGCTGCACCACATGATGGATACGAGTCATCCAGGAAAATGTGAGGGTAGTCTGTGTGTGTGATGACCCAGAAGCTTAACCTCGTGTTGGAAATCAGGAGGAAGCTTAGGTAGGCTGGCATTTCCTAATAGAACTTCCACCACCCTCCTCATTGTAGGTCTGCATTCAGGCTGAGGATGCGTGCATACTAGGCCAAGAGTAAGCACGAATTCAACTTCGTAAGGTTTGTACTTATCGTGGGAGGGATCAACTGCTTGAACCACAACTCCTAGTCAGTGTAGATCCTGAACCCAGTCCATTAGTACCAGTGTGTGGGCATTCCTTTAGGGTTCTATTGGCCTCCTTCGACAAGTTAACTCTAGCAGGAGTGCTCCAATAACCATACACATCAGTGTTGGTTGTAGCTTTACCAGTTCTTGTAAGTTCAGAAGCCAGGTATCTGAGTGTTCCTACTATGTGTGTGGTCTGTGGATGAATCCCATGGTTGTAAGTTCTGGCTAGACCAAAATCTCCAAGCTTTGCATGAATTAGAACATAGCTGGACTTCACGTCTCTGTGAACTACCATTTGATAGCATTCTTCATGAAGATATATATACAGTAATTCCTTAGCAACACCGATAATGATTTTGTATCTTTGCTCCCAAGTCAGTGTCTTGTTTTCTTGGCGAGAATCGTCAAACAATAGCTTCCCATTTGTTACACAGTCATACACGAGGAGTAGTTCATCATGTATCCTGCACCACCCATGTAATTGCACCAGGTTTCGATGCCTGAGTCGTCCCATGCTCGTTATTTCTGCAGCAAATTCTTTCATTCCTTGGCGAGAGTCGACCCCAAGTCCCCAAGCAACAAATTTACCTCTATATATAGTCCCACTTCCAACGAATTTTTCTTCTATGCATTTCCGAATGGAGTACTCGCATTCTTATACACCTTCCCAAATCCTCCAGTCCCTATGACATTCCTCTCTTTGAAATCCCTGGTGGCAGCGTACAACTCAGAATATTTGAACCTACTGGCTCCATACTCGACTTCCTAATCCAAACTTTCATCTCCATTTCCATTCTGATGTACACCATGAATAGCTCCTGATACAACATCTATGTCTAAGAAAAACAAAGTCAAGATAGCTAGAGTAATGCCAACAAAAAATCCCTTTGTATGCATTACCTTCATTTTTATAGATTTGACTAGAAATTAAAGCTTAGAAGGATCTAAATTTTGGGCCTCCCCTCCTATCCTAAGGCTCCATCCCACTACACTATGAGCAGCTGAAAGTTGTCCTGTGGAAGCAGAGAAGCTAACATACATGTATTCATCCATGACTGAAGAAAGATTAACAGGAAAAGATATTAGAGTCCGAGATGGCCTTTGCAATCGTAGAGGAGATATGGTAACATTAATTCGCATCTCCTCATAATCAATCCATGCCTGAATGGCATTTCCACTATGGAGAGTGATTGACTGGTTTTTTGTGCTGGTGTCATCTATATAATAAGCAGCTGGTTTAGAAGCATTTGACATAAAACTTGATATGCCACCCTTCATGGTTATCATTAATGTCCAAGAGTTCAGGATTCTGGACAATATCAAACTCAACTGCCAGAAAACCTGTATTAAATACAGTTTGAATTTTGCAATGCTAGTATTACCTGGAAGCCCTAGGAACTGGTTTGGATGACAATTTCTTGGCTCTTTAGTGGACATGAAAACAAAGGCAAAGCCATGGCTTCCAAGATCTGGATACTTTGGGCTGATGAAGAATACAAAGGTAGTGCTGAAATCAATGGAAGAAGAATTGCTACTACTCCCTGGTTTGCTTTCTTTTTATTGCAAGGGGTATGAATAGATTATAGAATGCATGTCCGAGTAGCTTGGACGAGTCATTAGTTATGGCCAGCCAGTATGCCATTAGACCTAACATACGCGGCTCCATCCAAGCTTAGGTTTGCCTGGAGAAAACCATTGTATGTAAAACTAATTTCTGAACTTACAAATTCTATAAGGAGACGGTGCAGAAGTAAGAAGAATGCTTCCATGACCATGTTCAGGAAGTGAATTTCACCTCAGAGTTGGCTGGAATATAACGTGTTGTTGAACAGTTTTTATTAACACACTGTGCATGCACAACATTATAGCTCAGACCCATGCAGAAATGGGAATTCTAGCTCGAGTTCCAAAAGTCTTTGGAACTCGAGACAACTTGCTATTAAGGGGAAAGGGGGGAAGAAAAAGGGAAATACTTAGGTAGACCTGATTTTTGACTCCACTTGTAGACCCTGTAGTGTAGATTAAATGTTATGAAATCTATGATATCAGCTGATGTAAGAAAGATTCTATAAGATTTAATTTTGATCGCAAGATCTACAGGTGAGATCAAAGATCGGATCAATGTAAGTATTTTTCGAAGAAAAAAAGACAACTTGGTGGTAGGGCTTGTGCCTCTTTCCTTGAGATATTGCACTTTATATTGCTTCTCAGCAAAATGTATGGCCTTGTGAATCGAGAAGCTCAAACTGTAGGTACTGATCATACATTTCTGGTTTGTGTAGCAAACCTGGTTACCATTATTATTATTAGGGTTAGTAACACTTTGTCCCCTGAATTATAAAAATATACACTTTACCCTCCACGGACACTATTAGACATATATTATCAATATTAAAATTATTAAGATAATCTAGTTAAATGACTAAAATACCCTTGGTACTATATTTTGATTTATATATATTTAAATTTTGATAGTGATGTGATAATTATTTAAAAATAAGCAAAAATAAACTATATAATATTTTAATATAATCTATATCAATATATTTCTTGGTAAATTTTTAGATTTTATTTTATATTATTTCAAATTTGAATGTTTAACTGTACTGGTAGAACAATTTTTAAATGGGCTTGTTTTCTATAGAAAATTTTTCTTTAAAGATATTGTATGAAAATATAATTTCTATAAAACTTTGTGATTTTTTTGATATCTCTTACTATTATACACTTTTAATATTTGGTTTAATCTGTGCAAATTGTGATGTCGAATACAGTATAATTTAATAATTTCTCACATTTTCACTACCTAAAATCAAAGATATTAATGTGTTATTATATTTTACTTTTTTTCTAATTCTTTTATAACCATCAAAAATCCCAATTAAATAGATGAAAAATCAAAATATGATACCAAGGGTATTTCAGTCATTTAACTAAATTTTCTTGATATTTTAAAAATTTTAATGGGTGAATAATGTGAATGGGGGGCAAAGTGTATATTTTTATAGTTCAGGCAGGTAAAGTATAATTATCTCCTAGTTTAGGGAGGTAAAGTGTTATTAACCCTTATTATTATTTCATCATGTTTGACTTAATTATATAGCGTATTGTGGCTGAAACTTAAAACTGTTTTAGCCATATATGGCTGTTTCTTCATGCACATGGTATTGCTCGTGTTTGAACAGGTTTTTGAAGAAAGGCCAAGCAAGATGTATTGCATGGAGTTAAATATATTTGACATGACTATTTTATATATATATATATATATATATATATATATATATATATATATATATGTTATAAGGCAAGTCTCTTATACACATCTAGATGTATATAAGAGACAGCTACTGGGCTTGGTTAGTAGTGCCCGCCCATTCTGTCTCGACCGCATGCTGACCCATGAATTCTTTAGACCGGAGTACGGGGACCGTCGAAGAAGTGCCTCAACGCGCCGCAGCCACTATTTGACTCCTTTTATGCAATTATGAACTCCACTTAACTTTCTCAATTCCAACGCAACTTATCCTTTTGGAGCTGACGTAACAAACTACGCGAGCCCCCCCAACGAAGCCAACATAAATCCGATCTAAATGAAAAAAATAAAAGGCAGTTTCATTGTGGTGGTATACCAGCCGCTGCTCGGAACTTCCAGTTCCAATCGAAGTATATAGATTCGTAAATAGATTTGTATGTATAGCCACTTCAGTCGTGCTCGTCGTTTCTCAAAAGTATCTTTTTTCTGGGAACATGGTTAACTATAAATTCTTATGTTCGTGATTCTTCATCCACCGATGCACAAAATGCTCCAGTTTTCCATTCTCATATGAGGCCGGAAAGTGGATTGACAACAGATCGGCACAAAATGATTCATCATGCTCAAACATGAGCCGATGCGTTCGTTATGGACGGTTTATAGATCATCAAATTCCCACAAATGGAATGAGAAGTGGGTCCATGACTATTTTATGTGTATATATATATGTATAATAGTCATGTCAAATATATTTAACTCCATGCAATACATCTTGCTTGGCCTTTCTTCAAAAACTTGTTCAAACACGAGCAATACCATGTGCATGAAGAAACAGCCATATATGGCTAAAACAGCTTTAAGTTTCAGCCACAATATATATATATACATGTTTTCATTCTCTATTTAATACTTAGGCTTAACTCCCAAACTTGTACACGATTCTTACTTTACAATTTATACTTTTTTTAAGACATTTTGCACCTTGAACTGTCTAATTCTTCCCATTTCAGTCCAAAATCTAATTTCGTCAACAAAACTAATAGTTGAAGGGCACATGAAAATACATGCCGTTAAATTAAAATTATCTATTAACAGTGCATGTTATTCACGTGCCAATAATACGCGCCCTAAAACCTTTAGTTAATTTGTTGATGGAATTAGATTTTGGACCGAAGTGGAACAAATTATACAGTTTGGAGTACAAAATATCCAAAAAAAAGTATAAAGCGTATACAAGTTTAGAGATGTAAAGTGGAATTAGGCCCTAATACTTATTAAAATGTTTGTTGATCCGACTTACCACTAGATACAAAGATCAAATTCTAGTTGTATTTTGTATAAGATTACCAAATGTTACTAAATCTAAAATGTTATAAAAAAATTAAAGTATTTTGTAAAGTATAAATATTTATTTTGAAATTCATTATAGAGCTCTATGTGTGCTCCAATCTTTAAATATATTTACAGGAAAATTTTACATCTAGATGTAAATGTTTGTACAGTACAATATCATGTGTTTTAAAAACTTGTATTGCACAAATTTTTAAAGTTAAGGAAATAATCTCCTAAAACACATCGTATTTTGTATAATACATATATAGTATATATATATATATAGCTTCTATATCCGTTAGGTCGAACACAATCAAGTTCATCCATTTTTGTGCATGCATTACAAATCCGGTAACACATTAATTTATTACATGAAAACAAGTTTTATTTTTTTCTTAATTGTCTTGCTGCCTTTTACGTAAATCTTTGCGAGAGAGTTATACAAATTCAAACCACAACAGCAAACTTAAAATCAATAGTCCTATTTACTCATGTATGAGCACATGAATAATATATTGGACATTCAAGGAAAACTAAAGGCTAAACAAGAAGAACATTCATATTTTTCAATACATTAATTGGCCATTTTCAGCAATGAATGCTAAGAAGAACATCCATATTTTTCAATACATTAGCCATTTTATTCGCTTTAGCCATTTTCAGCAATGAATGCTAGAAAGAAAATGACGGAAATCATGGAGGAATCTGTAACTTGTTAAAAGATTATAAGAATAATAGGATAAGGATTTAGGAGATTTTGTAATTTGTTATGGTTTGTAATATTTCTATTTTTCTTTTTTCATAAATTATGTAGGAATCTATATTTGGACAAATATATTGGGAATTTTTAGTATTAGAGTTATTACTAGTTTTCTAGTTTATGTAGGACTACAAATATATTGATGATTTTAGTTTTAGAATCGGTTTGTTTATTACTTAGTTTCCTGCTTGGGGATGTATGTAAGTTTATATAAGATTTAATTTTTTTAAAAAGTCTATTTGTAGAGGATGTGTGCAAATTTATATAGGATTTAATTTTCGAAAAATAGTCTATTTTTAGACAAATATATTGGGGATTTTATTATTAGAGTGGTTTGTTTATTACTAGTTTCCTAATTGGGGATGTATGAGAGTTTGTATAGGATTTAATTATCAAAAAATTCTATAATTTTTGGTCATTGATTAACCAATTTCTTTCTCATATTCTTGCTCGGATTATTATCGACAGAGTGACGAGGGCTTACAGTTTTGAATGGTTCATCATCAAAGTATAACTAGGTTTCTTTTATCACCGGTAAGTATAGACAATTGTAGTTATTTGTCAATCATTTATTTATATTTTTGTAATTTACTAAATTATTTTTTTTTCAAATTGATAGTTGGTTTACCGAAACGAATTGTTGCTTCCAACTCCTCCCCGTAGATTACATGATTCGATAATCATATTGGTGTTAAATTACCTTCTTCCTCTCTAAGTAACAAGAAGAAACCCCCTTAAGGGTAGAGGTGGCCACGATTCCGGTTTTGGAATCGAATTGCTGAAAACCGGTAGTTCCGAACTAGAACCGGTTAAAAAAAAGATATAAAAAGAAAAAAAAAATATATATATATATATATATATATATATATATATATATATATATACCAACATAATTCATACATTTAATTTTTTTAGATTATCTTTTATACACAATTATTCAAAATGTATCTTTATTTTAATTTTTAATAGTTCAATAAATAATATAATAGTGTACTTTTTTTCCAAAAATAAAATCTATAATTGAAATATAAATAAAATGTAATTCTTTTCTTTCTTACTTTCTGTGCTTGTTTTAAAAAATTTTAGTATTATCCAAAATGTATTTTTATTTTAGAAATATTCGAAATTAGAACTGTAACTGGAATCGGACAGAATTGGAAAACTGACTGGAACCGCTAGTTCTAGAACTAGAACCGAAACCTGCTCCCAAAATTTCGATTCTGCTTCTGACTTTCTACATAATCAGAATTGATAGTTTCGGATGGACAATTCTGTGGTCATAACTACTTAAAGGAAGATGTCTATGCCCACATCCAGAAAATTCTTTATGGCCGAAGAGAGAGGAAAAGATTAGACAATAACATTCTTGATAAAGAAGATTCCATGTGAAATTGATCCAAAATTTTTATATTTAGGTCTAGTTTATACGTAGTATTTGTCAATATTGTACAATATGTGGTTTGTTGTTGGTATGCGACACGTAAACATGAATACCCTTCTGGATATTATAGTTTTTAGAATACGCAATTTATGGAGGTAGATTTAGTTAGTATATATTTTTTAATGTAGTTGTTCTTAGGAAAGTATATATATGATTATTGATAAAGTTGTCACTTATTCAAATAAGTTATATATTGGAAAATTTTGCGGTCTCATGATGAAATTATTTCATTATATTTGAATGTTTGTATAGTAAAATACTATATGTTTTGAATAGTTGTACTGTATAAGTTTTAAATCACAACAGTATGATACTAGCCACAATATTTTTATTATTTGTATTTAAGGAATAATTTTGATTTTTATTTAAGGAATAATTTTGTGGAGGGTGATTTAAACATCTATTTGTTTTGATAATATCTTAGAAATTTTGAGGGAAGGAAAATACATGATTGGAATTCCACCATCAATTTAGAGAACTAGCTAGCTATTAGGAAGTAGTATTACTTTTGTTAAATTCTTTGTATTGATTTCTTAACCTAATAGGTGGTATAATTTTCAATGGAAAAAATCTTTCTCTGCCATTGGTGTAGAGTTTTTGTTACACAACCAAGTATAGATCCATTCCACATGGTAGGTGTTACTCCTATTTAATTTTTAAAGGAAAAAATTTTGTTACACAACCAATATCATAATAATATGAAAATTTGACAATTTTATAATCATCACCTAAAACATCATATTTTCCCCACAGCCAATGAAAATTCTGGGATATTCATTAAAGTTGTGGGATTTATCAGGAACTAACTCCAATTATCAGTTTCCACTAAAACCAATCCATGGCATAAATCCAATCAGTTTGTCCCACTTTTCTTGGCACTCAAAAACCTCATCTTTCTTGAAAAAAGCATTCCTGCTGATTCTTGGAGGGCCAAGTGGGATTTGATACAAACATGGACATAAAAAAATATCATTTGGATTACAAGTCTTTACAATCAAACAGATGATTTCACTGCTATAAATATAATTAAAGAAGAGGACAATTTGTTTATTAGTAAAACAGATTCAACAAGTCACAGTTAACTAGTAGTCATCATGACTCAAGTTGATAACAGGATGAATATCAAAGTAAACTTCGACAGAAATATCAAATCAATCAAACTAAAACTAAGCAAATCTTTTGGCCAATAAAATTAACGGGATGTTTGGTTGCTTCCGAAAATTAGAATTAAAATGAAAATTATTAATTTCACTATCAGTATGGGAATTATTAATCCCACTATATGTGATTTCCCTTACTCTTGAGTTTTATTATACTGATAAGTTAATCATCTTGAAACTCAAGTCACAAATAGAGAATGAAAATAGACATTTTTTAATACTTTCATTTTCATAGAATGATTTGCATAGTAATTAACTAAATAACGTCATCTATGAATATTATCAATCTTGATTCTCATTTCTTCCCACATACTTGTAAATTAAACACTTCCTAAATAAATAATTATAAGCAAATTAATCTCACCACTAATTATAACATCAAACTTAATTTCAATTTGTAGTATTGTTCCTCGTCACCACTAAATATAACATCAAACTTAGGAGGTATTTGGAACACATTCAAAATTGGAATCATAAATCCCACTATCGGTATCCAAGTTAATCTCATTTTTCATTACTTATTTGGTTTGAATAGAGAATGTGTTTCATTGTATTGATAAATTAATAAATTTGAAATTTATATCATAAATTCATTTTCATAGAATCAGTCACTTAGTGTTACGTCTATAAATATCATCAATCTTGATTTTCATTTCTTTTCCTAATACTCATATACTAAACGCTGGTACCCATAAACTAAACTCCTCCTTAGTTTCAAATTATAGTACTGTTCCTCATCAGTTGCTAGTTGCTTAATTCGCTGCTACCATATTAAACTAGTAGGCGAAACAAGGCTCTCTAGAAAGGCCGTAACTGATCCACATTGAAATTCCTCAAGAACACCATCACTAGAGCCATCAATCACCAAATACTTCCAAGTCTCATCTGCCAAATTGTAGACAATGAATTTCTTACCATCCTTCTGCAAAATAACCTCCACTGGCCCCACAACACAAACAGGTATACATGACGATAATCCATTTCCGATTATTCTAATTTGTATACTAGTAAATGGGAGCCAAGACTCTTCAACACCGTATTTCTCCATAATCCAAACATCAATCTGGCAAAAATGACACGAGACAACCAATCCAAGACATCCTCCGACACTAAAAAGCTTGTTTAAATCTAAACTATTTTCCCCAACAGCATTAGGATCAGGATATGGAACTTGAGCAAATTTCTCGCTAGTCAAATTGAAAGCAACTATTACAACGGATGGACCATAGCCTTCATATCTACGCAAAGCTAACCAATGTAAAGCAGAATTCACGAATACCGGACGTAAAGATCACAAAAACAGCTCCTTTTCCTCTTCCAAGTTGAAGTTTTAAGACTAAAAACATCTACCAAAATATCACTATCATCAACATCATAAGACGAAGAACAAAAACCACCGGATGATGGGTAGGATGTAAGTGTGACCACTTTGTAATCATCATTCAAACAATCGTATCCGAATCCATGCAAAGTAAAACCATCAAGATTGTCATAAGGGTCGAGTTCCAAACAAATGGGTTGTTAGGTAATTCCACAACGTCCCACGTGGTGACGTTTACGACGAACATCCTATTAGTAGCACGAGTATTGTTCGTACCAGCAGAACCTGTATCATTACCAATATCAGGGCCTCCCTCATCATCAAATAACCCCCTCAAAGTTATCTTATGATGATTTTCCTCATTATTATCATCAAATAACCACCTTTTTGGTTCAAAGACTACTAAAACCAGCCCGTCGCACGAACCGACAATCTTGATCCAATACTTATCTGCGCTGCTGAATAAGCTTGTTAATACAGGGAAAGTGTTCGACTTGTTTAGAGTGGCGGAGTTGTTGTCGTTGTTGAAAGTTAAGGTGAAGAAATATGGGTGATCAAGAGGGGAAGAAGAGAGGAGGATGAGTTTTTGCTTTCGTTTTCTTTGGCGATGGAGTTGGGCTCTGATGAGTTGTGGGTTGTGGAGTAGAGAAGATCGCCATGACTTGGAAACACAGCTCAATTGGCCTATGGATTTTATATTGCAGGGAGTCGTGATAATATTTCTTTGAACAGCACATCTTGGGGGAGACTTAGAAACAATTTCTCATTTTCCTTAGCCTCCATCCCTGCCGAAGAACCCTAATTAATTAAGAAGCAAAAAATATATATGTCAAGAACGACTTGTATATATCTAGTATAACTCAAGATAACATGCAAATGCAAATTAGACAGAGAGACTATGACAGTATGACTAGTACAATTGTAGATTAGATGCGAGTGGAATAAGTAGTGCTACAGAAGATGGTAATACTTATGCAAATTGGTAGTTACTTACATTTCTTTTTACAATATGTTTGTTTTGAATGATTTATAAAAGATATAAATTCAATATCACCTACTAAAGGTTATAATCGTGGATTTATCAATATAACAAAATTAGATTTCATTCATTTTTTTCGGAGATTCATAAAGCTTCAAGTCTTGTTTATTGTCCACTTCCTGAGTTTATTTACATAATAAATATATTCCGTTTTTAAGCTGTGTCTGTCTTCTAGTTCTAGTTTTCTTTCAATTAAAGTTGTTGATCACTTATTTATTTTCTGTTTTTATGTCCCCCAAATCGACAGTTTCCAACTCCTCACTATGCCAAATTGAACGGTTCATCAAAGCAATCCTATAGTAAACCAAAGGATTCTCTAAAATCAGTTTCACCAATGCCTGAAGTCAAAGTCCAATCGAGGGACATAAAGTCGAATCGAATCGAGGGACATGAAGATTACCTCTCCTGCCTTGGATGATTGGTCTCCTCAAGATGATGATGAATAAGATTAACCCACAAGAAAATGACTCGAATCAAACGCAGCCAAAGAAGAAATAAAACACCAGCAGTAACGATGCAAGAAGGGATTTTACGCACAAGTATTTAGGCAGCAAAACAATTTTTGGTTACTTCTCAAAGAGCACAAAAATCGAGACAACAAACTTGTTTTTTATTTCTCAAAAAAACACGACACACACAGCAACAATCAAGCTATTTTTTTAATTCTCAATACAACTTCACGCAAAGCAAACAACAATCAATTTTTTTAAATTACCTACCTATGAGGGCAATAGTAACCACAATAGTACCACTATATATATAAGTTTTTTCAAAGTAAACCTAAATTGAGTCTTTATTGAATTTAACCTCACTAACAAATTAAAAATCTATTTGGATTTAGTTCTACAAACCTAAATACATATAGAAAAAACTTAATAACCGAGTCCAATTCCCATTGGTATTTGATTTAACTCCTAAGTTAATCCCCTCAAACGAAGATATCAATGCCCACATCAAGCCCACATCAAAGCAGTTTTGAGAGGAAAAGATTACCTGTCTTCATGGAAATTTACATTCCTAAATCAGACAACAACATTCCTGATGAAGATTCCATGTGACATTGGTCTAGTTTATTAGTAACATATTACATTGGTTTTTAAGAAATAATTTTGTGTGTAGGTTGCTTTAAACTTTCATTTGTTTTGATAATTTTTTAGTTGAAGAGTATAGAATTTTGGTTGGGAATTTTTGGGAAATTATTAGTGACGGGAAGGAAAATACATGATTAGAGTTCCACAATCAATTTAGGCAACTAGCCTAGCTAGTAGTATTATTTTTATTAAATTCTTTTGTATTGACTTCATAACCTAATAGGATTGAACCTATTATTTCCCTAACCTATTATTTGCCTAATAGTGTGGTATCATGTTCCGTATGTCTTAATGGGGTAATATAATTTTCAATGAAAAAAAATATCTTTCTCTACTATTGGTGTAGAACTTTTGTTACACAACGGAATCTACATCCATTCCACATCTATATTTAATTTGCCCTTTGTGCGTACATATTTTGTTACACAACCAAACCAACGGTATTAGATTCTATCTATATTTAATTTGCCCTTTGTACGTACATATTTTGTTACACAACCAAATCAAACTGTATTAGATTCTATATTAATTTTTTTGACATTACACAATAATATGTATAATTTAAACATAAATATATAGAGTATTAAATAAAAGGCAAGTGTCATATCATCACATTGTGTAAATTTATAGCCACAAATGCTACTTCCATTTTTCATGCTAAAGAATGATGACTCTACTTAGTTTAATTTGTAAAACTATTCGTCCATTGTTTGCTAGATCTTATGATAGATATAATCTTATGAAATAGCAAATTGATGATAGAATGACAAAGTTGATGATAGAATGACAAAAAAGTGCTTGCAATCACATTTCAGCCTACAAGAAATAGCATTCACATTTCAACCTACAAGATCATTTTATTGCAAATGCGTCACAACCGTCAATAGAGTAGGTTGGCTCGAGATCAACCTTAAAATGACTTATATTTGGTTTAACTTTTGAGTCCAATTAAAATATGGGCCAGATTCGTGCAAGTTAGGTCCGGCCCAATTAAGGCCCTTATCATCTAATGTTATATTAACGAGTATTAAGTTTATATATTTAACGTATTAAACTGGTTAAAATAGGAATAATTGTAAAATAATTGTATATTGTGGTCATTTTATCATTGAGATTGAGTGGATAAACTTCGCCTTTAAAGCCTTCCATCAGAATTCCTGGGAAAATCATCAAACAAAAATCGAATCGATTTAATAAACGTGTAAATCTTGACCTAAATACTACAAACATGTGAATATTAACATAAAAATTGGAGCAATTATTTGCTCAATATTTGTTTACTTTGCACTTCCGCTTATTTTTGAAACCTTTCTACATGTAAAAGAGGAAATGCCAAATTGTGTAATGGTGTCCTAACTTCAATTTTGGTGACCGTCAGTTGGGAAATTGCAATGGTGGTTATAGTGAATTTGCAAGAGTGATGGAAGAATGCCACATTAGAACAATGCTTTATAGTTTTGACTTTTCTTCTATCCAAGGAGGGTTAACGCTATGATCACATGATTTTTGGTAAAAAAAAAAATTGTGTAGTGATTCCCCATAGCCCCACCCCTCAAACTGTGTTACAATGATGGTTTAAAATCGCGGAATCTATTGCAATAATAGATAGTTCGATGCGGTAGTATCGAATCAATATTAGATAATAAATTTGTTTAAAATTATAAAAAAATTAATAAAAATACAAATAGTTACTTGTAGATTAATTTTAAAGAATTAATTAATAAAAAATTCTTATACTACAATTTTAGTTTATATTTTAGAATATATATATACTAATACTGTGTATCGAATGAAAAAGTAGCCAGATATGTCTATACTGAGTCGACTCGAACTAGACCAAAATTTTGAACCATGGTTACAATGCACCTTGAAGTTCTATCCTTACTTCATAAATCAAATTTGCAAAAATAATAAAGTAGCGGCTTTATTGCAGCTAATACTTTATTATTGGTGATTAAATCTGTCAATCGAGTTATGTGAGTCAAGTTTCTATGTGCTCCAACTCAATCCATCCCAAAATAACAGAGGCAGTCCAAACTTAACTTACAAAAACTCACACCTTTGAGATTCACAATCAACTCATAAAATTAAGCGGGTTTCGGGTTGAAATTGGATCGGCCTAAATTCACAGCATCTCTTCTTAAAAAATAGAAAAAATCATATATTTCAAACATATATAACTCTATTTAGTAATATCACCTAATATGTACAAAATTTATACAACAAAATTATTATATAATTAATATTCAATACACAGCATATTATATATTTCATGATACATAATTTTCTAAAAAATAGATTGTGTGTCAATATATATATATATATATATAAATAAATTATTTGGGTCGAGCCTTAAATGGGTTGCATTTAGTGTAGCCTAAGCTCACCTTACAATTAAATCAGACTTAATTATTAGGGCCAAGCATAACTCAAGTCACTTCTCTTGAGGCTCAACCTACTATTTTTTTAATCTAACGGGTTGAATTCGTGTGAGCCCAACTCAATTGACAGTCCTACGAATGTCAAGTGATGCCATTCAAAGGTTCGTTTAAACAACTATTATTTATAATATTATTCTAAATATTATTTAAAATAATACTGTAATTACTTTTTTAATTGTGGTACATATATGAAATAAAAATTATAATTAAAAATATATTTAAATATGATTACAAAATAGAAAAATAATGAATAATGAGCCATAATAACAGAGTAGAAATCTGCACATTTTTACCAAGTTAAATTTTATTGGGAAGCTATTAAGCTTAGCAAAGAAGATAAGCAACCTCGGTATCCATGCTCTGATTTTCGCACAATAAATATCAAACAAACTATCAGCATAACTATTACCATTTCCAATCTCTGTGTCATGATATAAATGAAAGTGTGACAAATTTATCATTAACAGAATGATCATAGGAAGAACTTTTTAAGTCAATCTCTCATTTTTACATTACAATTATCAATGGATTGGATAAGGGGTAATACGGCTCAGGACCAAAGGATCCAACTTTTAAAATATAGTATCTTAAATTCGATCTATTAAAAAATGTCTGGTTAAATTATAGGAGTATCACTTTCTAATCTATTAGATCGAACACAATCAGTCTATTAGGCCGAACACATTCAGATTCCTCATTACGTGTCACTTGCACACATTACAAGTATTGTTCATTACGTACTTGCACACATTACAAGTATTGTTAAAATATATATGTATTCGTGGGATATAGATGTATATATAGATATATATATTTGAATTATCATAAGTTCTCTTTAAATTTGGATCCTCTATTATATTTTTTTTAATGTTAAATTATGTTTATAAAGATAAGTTCTATTACACCATATAATAAAGTGATATGTGTATTTTTAATATAGATAAACATTGAATGAGAAATATGGAAGAGTTTGTAATTCGTTAGAAGATTACTGTTTATAATTTCCTTATTTTTTAATTTTTTTATAAAATTATGTAGGAGTCTATCTTTAGAGAATTTTAGTATTAGTGGGATGTATACGATCGAGTTTGCATAGGATTTAATTCTGTCTCTTTTTGTCTTGAAACCTAGTTGAAGGGCTTACAGTTTTTAATGGATCATCATGTATGTCTTCAATTCTACCTAGCTTGCTTTTCTTTCTTTCTTTCATCTGGACCTGTAAATTAAAGTTGTTGATCGCTCATTTGTTTATATTTTTATAATCTACTAAATTATTTATTTTTTTTTATTTTTTTTTTCCCAAATTGATAGTCTTCACCAGTTATTGTTGAAGTCAAAGTCAAGTTGACCTTCATGGAGAAGATTACTAGATCTCCTGCCTTGGATGATTGGTCTCCTCAAGATGATCATATTGAGGTTAAATTAGATGATTGGTCTCCTCAAGATGATCATATTGAGGTTATTGAATTACCTTCGTCTCCAAGTAACAAGAAGAAAACCCGTTCAAAAGAAGATGTCAATGCCCATATTAACAAAGTTCTTTATGGCCGCCAAACCCAACCCGGGAGAAAAAGATTACCAGTCTTCATCAAAATTTACAACCCTAAATCTGACAACAACATCCTCGATGAAGAAGATTCCATGTGAGAATTATTAATCAGGAATTTTTAATTATAATCTAGTTCTAGTTTATTAATTACTAGTATTTGTTACTATTGCTACATAGCATTTTTATGAAAACAGTATTTGTATTTAATAAATGATTTTGCGGAGGGTGCTTTAAACTTTTATTTTTTTATAATTTTTCATTTGAAGAGTATAAAAATTTTGGGAAATTATTAGTGATGAGAAGAAAAATATATTATTGGAATTCCACCATCAATTTGGGGAACTAGCTATAGCTCGTTACACATTATTTGTATTGATTTATTAACCTATTAGGATTTGCATCTTATTATTGTGGTATATATCTTAATGGAGTGGTATAATTTTCAATGGAAAAAATCTTTCTCTACCATTGGTGTAGAATTTTTGTTACAGAACTCATAGAACTCATGAATCTAGATCCATTCCACATAATTGCTATATTTGTTTTTTAAATGTTAAGAGACAGATGTATAAATTTTGTTACACAACCGAACTTAGATTAATTTTTAATATTATTTTTGTAAACATAATATATATCATGTACTTTAATCTATATAATGTGACAAAGTAACAAAAATCTCTTATACTCATATATGTCACCTTATATGTCCAAAATCCAATCTAAATTAATGGTCCTTAATTTATGATTTTATAAATTATTTTTTTGTAGGAAAATTAATCTATTAAAAAAAAGGGAAGTATCGGCTTTAAATTCTGTGGGCCAATAAAGAATTACACGTAATCTTAGGAGGTGTTTGGTTCACATTCGGGAATCGGAATCGGAATGGGAATTATAAACCCCACTATTGGTATGAATTTATATCATTCCCCCTTACTTGTTTGGTTTAACATAGGAATGGGTTTCATTGTATTAATAAATTACTCAACTTGAAACCCATGTCACAAGTGGGGAATGAAAGTGGGTATTTTCTAACACTTTTATTCCCATAGAATGATTCTCATAGTGTTCAACCAAACACCATCTATGGGTATCATTAACTTTGATTCCCATTCCCCCCTCTCATACCCATAAACCAAACACCTCCTTAGTCTCAAAAGTCCCATTCCAAAATTTCCAATTTCCAACCTCCAAATTCATTTCCAAAAATAAAAAAAAAAGAGAAAATTTCTAATAAATTCCATGCGTTAATTACACTTTACTCCTTTAAACTCTAATGACTCCACTGCGAAGGTGACTGGGATTAATTATGGATTAATTATCTTACGACGATTAAAGATCCTTTTGAGCTAAATAATACTAGAAAAAAAAATATATCATTCCCCCCTCATTGTGACGTGAATCTCAGTACTTACATAAACAAATTGTCCGTGTATTAAATATTCATGAGTTTATGTTTTTATTCAAAATTACGCATGTTCCAAAACTTTCTATTAATATTAAATTTGTAAATTTTGATTAATTAATAGTTAAATATTATAAGCTGTGATTCAACGACTGGGCATCTAATCCGTTTACCGAACACAATCAACTTTCATCCTAACATATATTTGTCCATACATTCAACTATTGTGAAAAAAAAAAAATTAATCCCCCTAAACATTCAACTATTGTGAAAAAAAAATTAATTAATCCCACGAAAACAAGTTTAAATCAGCCTTTCCCTTCTTGATTAGGTAAATAGTATGTGTTTTTGGTAAAATTTATTTGGGTCTCAAATTACCATATTGTGAAAAATAAAATAAAATTTAATATATCCCACGAAAACAGGTTTTCTTTCCCTTCTTGATTAGTTAGTTAAATAGTATGTGTTTCTGGCAAAATTTATTTGGGTCTCAGATTACCATTCTTCTTGTTGGGTACAGGAGTTCTGTAGAGTACGAGTTTTGATCTTCGTTGTAGAGTGCATGCAAGACAAGACGAGGGGTCGGGGATGGACCCAAGAATCAGATTTTGGGGAGAAAAACTATATAGACATGTATTCGGGGAGATATTTTTATATTTTTGTAAAATTTGAGGTGAGTAAAACCAAATTTTTATGAAGGTGTTATTGAAATTAAAAAAAAAATCAAGGATAATAATCTAATTTCAAAAGTTTTGGAGAATAACAACTATATAAAATATATATTTTGGAGAAAGTTTTATTTATTTTTAAAAAATTGCTTGGGAAGGGGGACAAAATTTAATTTTTATAAGAGTATAATAAAAATGTTAAAAATTTTTAAAAGAAAAAACTAGAATTTTAAAACTTTTGGTGGGCGACCACGTTCCCGTGCAAGTTTACCCATGCAACCCATGCAAGGGGTACCCATGCAAGGGGTAGTGGGGCCGACTCTAGGGATACTCCAATACATAAGATGAGTTATGAGAAACTATATAGGAGATTATAATGAGATTATCGGACTTGCGAAGATATTAAATCGAGTTGTAGTGCGGAGAATCAAATATGAAGTTTGTGTGGTTTGTGCCATGTGGTGATATTTTATCGGTGAATAAATTCTATGCATGGTTCTAATATGGCAGGTACGCTAACTTAATTCAAATGTAAAATTGAAATAATAAAAAGACTCTAATAAAGGGGCTTATATATTTAGTATGCTAAACCAAAATCCTATTCTATCTAGTTTTAACTACTTCGAATTTGAATTAACTTGGAGTTTTAGTATTGTAGAGTTTGTTCATTAATTAGTTTTCTAATGGGGAGGTATATGGATGTGTATAGGATTTAATTCCTTGATGGAATTTGCTTTGATCAAATATATATTGATAGTACGTACATAAAAGTGCTACGCTTTCTTCATAAAGCTTTTTCAGATCTTGTTTTTGTGAGTTTATTAATTTACATCATAATTGAGTTTATTTTTAAGGGCCTAAATACGTACATTTTATAATGGATGAGGTATGTATTCTAGCTTAACTTTCATGATCACCTGTAAATTAAACTTGTTAATCACTCATTTATTTAATTATACTTCCTTAATTAATTGATTACTTTACTAATTTTTTTTTTTTTAAATTTGCAGTTGACTGTTTACCGAAAGGCAATGCTGCCTCCAACTCACAAAATTGCACGGACCATCTATTCAGTCAATGGCTTTGCTTAGTACACCGAAGCATTGACTAAAACCAGTTTCACCAGATGTTGTTAAAATCATAACCCAATTGGACATCTGGATGTTTCCCTACTCAAACGATGATTGGTTTCCTCAAGATTATCATATTAAGATGATTGGTCTCCTCAAGATGATCATATTAAGGTTACCTTACCTGATAATAATTGTGATCCAATTAGTAGCAACATAAAATTCCCTATAAAGGAAGATGTCTATGCCCAAATTAAGAAAGTTCTTTATGGCCAACGAGAGAGGAAAAGATTGCCAGTCTTCACCGAAATTTGCAATCCTATACCATCATCCAACATTCTTGATCAAGATTAGTTAGTACAAAATTTTTTTATCCAACATTCTTGATCAAGATTAGTTAGTACAAAATTTTTTTAATTAGCTAGTACAATATTTTTGGTATTTAAGAAATAAACTTTTATTTGTTTTGATAATTTCTTAGTTGAAGAGTAAGAAATTTTGGGAAATTATTAGTGATGGGAAGGAAAATACATTGGAATTCCACCATCAATTCTTTAGTATTCTTTAGTTGAAACTACATAGCTCTAGAGTATGTAGTGGTAGTATA
This sequence comes from Cinchona pubescens, assembly GCA_025175665.1. Taxonomy (NCBI): domain Eukaryota; kingdom Viridiplantae; phylum Streptophyta; class Magnoliopsida; order Gentianales; family Rubiaceae; genus Cinchona; species Cinchona pubescens. The sequence continues at coordinate 3,161,841 of JANKKI010000059.1, read as the reverse complement.
ATTTGTATTGAATTCGTAACCTAGTAGGATTGAACCTAACAACTTATGAGTGCGTTATGGTTCCTACTCGGGGTGTGATCAGCTTTCAATAAAAGATTCAGTGTAGAAAACATTATTATTCGAATGCATTAATTCAGATAATTGTTATTATATTTAATTTTAAATATTATTTTTGTATTGTGTAAAATTTTTGATACATAATTGAATGTAGATGCATATTTGTGATTATTGTTTAATTTTAAAGTTTATTTTCACAAACGTGACATATATTAGGGTGTGATTTGTGTTAAAATTTTCATACTTAAAAGTATAACGAAGATTAATCCAATAAAAAAAATGGAAGAACTAGCTTTAAATTCTATGGGCCAATGGAGAATTCTTATCAAACCTAATTGTCAAATCTCTAAAGTCCAAAGCCCATTCCAAAAAATCCAATTTCCAACCTCCAAAGATTTCATAATAGAGTTTGATGAAATTTAACATGGTTATGATTCATGATAAAAAATTATTGAATTTTGTCAACAAAATAGGAGAGAGAGAAAAAAATAAATCAAGTAAAAATGAAAAAAAAAAAAACAAAAAAGAGAGAATAAGGTTATTTTTATCTTAAGGAAAATAAATATTGAGTTAAATTTAACAAAAGGATTAAGTGCATAAAAAGTAACGGTGCATAAAAAGTAACGCGATAGTGACTAAAGTGATAATGACTCTAAGTGCATAACGCGATAGTGGTGTGGACTAAAGTGGTGGTGATTCTAAAGTGATAGTGGACTGAAGTGATAGTGACTCTAAACGTTAAGGGATAAAGTGAAATTAACCATAATTTCTATTATCAATAAACACAGCCACCCACTCACGCTTTGTCTTATACAGTCCATAATGCGTCAAAATTTTACAAAAGTGGACAATGAACACGAACCGTTTGGGATCGCCGCCGGCGGAGACTTGGGAGAGGATCAAGCTCACAAGGCATACAATGAGCCACATGGTTTGGCTCAGGTGTTTGAAAAATTGTGATGCCTTTCGACGCGGCAACTGTGCTAGTGGAGGCTTTGATGGATTTTTAGTTCAACCACATTGGCTGTCAGCGGGACCAAAACTCGCCGACCCATTACTCTTCATATGAAGTTTAATCTCGTACATGACTCTACTGGAGATATGATTCAAGATTTGCTGTAACAAAATTCTGTAACTTCGTCATCTCAAGTTTAGTTAATTTGTTAGCAAAAAATTTGGAATAAATTTCTTAATATTGAGTCAAAGTAAGTTACAATTAGTTTCTTATTTTTTCTACAATTTAATTATTTATAAGCCAAGAAATAGGAATTGAGATTGGTCTTGTTATGCAATTTAGAATAATAAAATAACTCTTACTCTTCAATTTGTGAATTCTTTTCCTAGATCCATATTAGTTCTCCTCTTAAAACACAACAGTGGTATAGAACCCCTTTGATCTTAAGGGACCTGTGTTCTTTAAAAAAAAGTAGGTGAATATTATTTTTTCGAGTCCAAATTAAATATATCATGACAAACAACTTTCTATCCAAACCTCCAACTTACAATGGACAAAATTATCAAGTTTGGACTGTCAAAATGAAGTCTTACTTGGAAGCTAATGATTTTTGGGATATGGTGCAGAATGAACAACAACCATTGCCTGAAGATCCAACCCTTGCTCAAATGAGAGAACATTGTGATGAGAAAAAGAAAAGATCCAAAGCAATGACTTGCATGTATAGTACAGTCACGGAAGAAGTATTCACAAGAATCATGACTTGTGGTACTGCCGAAAAGGTTTAGGATGCTTTGCGAGAAGTTTTCCAAGGCAATGAAAGAAATTAACAAATGCATATTTTGAATCTTAAGAGAGAATTTGAGCTTCTAAGGATGAATGAAAAGGAGGAGATTAAAGAGTATTCTAAAATACCTTAAATATTGTTAACAAAATTAGAGTCATTGGTAAAGAGTTTCCAAATAGAAGGATTGTAGAAAAATTTTTGATGAGCCTACTAGAAAGGTTTGAATTCAAGCAAAGATCTCTTTCCTTGAAGATTCTAAAGATCTTATTAACTTTGAAGGAGTTGGTAAATGCCTTGCAAATCTAAGAACAAATAAGAGTTTTTCAAAAAAAGGATGATCAAAGAAGAGCTTTTCAAAAAGAGGATGTCATAGAAGGTGCCTATCTGATAAAAAGAAAGAAATAACAATGGAACAATAAGTCAAGCAACAATAACAACCAAAAGGGTAGAATTTATCCTCTTTGTCCTTATTGCAAAAAGATAAATCATTCTCAACAAAAGTGTTGGTAGAGATCAGATGTCAAATGCAACAAATGTGGTCAACTGGGTCATATAGAAAAAGTATGCAAGATTCAAAAATAGTAAGGAGAAGCCAATGTTGTAGTTGAACAATATCTAAAGGAACAATTATTTGTAGCAACCTACTTTGCAAGCAAGAGCACCCCAAAAGCTAGCTTATAGATAGTGATTGTATAAACCACATGACTAATGACAAATAACTCTTTAGGGAATGAATTCACAGTCTTGACAAAACAACCATTTCTAAAGTCACAATTAGAAATGGAGAGTATATTGAGGTAAAAGACAAAGCTAATGTAGCTATTGAGTATGGTTCAAAAATTAAGATTATTATTGATATTTTATATATACCAAAAATTGATTGAAATTTGAGTTTTGGGCAGTTACTTGAGAAGAATTTTTCTGTGATTTTCAAGAATAAGAGATGCATTATTTATGAGTCTGTTGGAAATCAACATCTTTCGGTGAATATGAAAGAAAAAAACTTTTCTTTAGATTCATTACAGGCAAATTTATTTTACAGAAGACAAGAATGAAAAGGCATTTTAAACAAAAAGAGAGGGCTCAAAGGAGTATAAAAATGTTGCAGCACTAAGAAGAGGTAAAGGAGGATTTTCAAGGAAGAGTTCCAGCCATGGCAGAGAGGAAGACAAAGAATTTGAGTAAAGATTTAACAACAATAAGGGCAGCTAGTGTCATCATTGCAAGAAATTTGGACATAAAAAGCTCTCTGCAATTGTTGGTTTAAAGATAAGCAAGCATTCTTACAAAATTTGTCCAAGAACCAAGCAACAGCAGTCTAATCACAAGTTAAATTAGAATATGTGATTTTGAATCAAGGGGAAGTGTTGAAAATATGATTCAAAATCTACTACAATAAAATTCTATAACATCAACTGTCTATTAGTTAAGTTAAATAGCAAAAAGTTTGGAATAAATTTTTCAATATTTAGTCAATGAAAGTTACACTGAGTTAAGATTTTTTTTACACATTTAGTTATTTGTAAGCCTATAAATAGGCATTGAAATTGATATTGTTATGCAATTCAGAATAATAAAACAACTCTTACTCTTCAATTTGTGAATTCTTTTCTGAAGATCAACATTAGTTCTCCTCCTAAAACACAATAGATCTCAGTAAGAGATTTGCTATCAGAGTTAAGATTCTTGCATGGACCAACAATTGTCACTCCAATAAATTCAGATCTAAAAAGAAGATATACTTCTTTGTCAAACTGGTTTTTGTACATTGAATTTGGATGACGAATTTAGTCCATGATTTGTTGTTAAATAATTTGAAGATATTTGTTGACATAATTTGTGATTTTTTCTCCCTCTTTTCATTTTAATTATCGTTTTGGGTTGGTGTACGAGAATTAAGAAAATTATTAAATTATACTAATTTTACACAATGATAGTTTAAAATGACTAAATTATCTTTTTACCTTAGTATTTCCTCAATTAAAAATCATATCGTCCATTTATTTCTCACTTAGGTAAAGTTAGAAAATGTATTTATTACCTATTTCCTTGAATTGACAGATTATTCGCCACAAAATAAATTGTCCAAACAGATAAATGAAACGGAGAAAGCACCCAACTTAGGCTGATTATGTAGTAAGATTGGAACTTGATGATTAATATTAAGTATTATTATTTTTGCTGATGGCAATCAAAGAAAGGGAATAGAAAAAAGGTGGCTTGAATTACTTAGAGGCTTGATGCATTGCCTTGTTTATAAATCATATGGACCTTGGTGTTACTACTGAATTAACTATGGACTATGAACTTGGTCTTATTATTAATGACTTCATCTAAAGGTAGTTCAAGAAGGCTAGATCAAGCTGACATTCTTTTTTTTCTTTTTTTTTTTTTTGTTGGAATGTAGCAGTTTTCTTGAAAGGCTTTTAGATTTTATTTTATTTTATTTATTTATTTTTAAAGATACATGTGATTTACTCCTAAGGGAAAGATGTAGTATTAGAGACGTTATTACAGAGCCACTGCTTTTTCCCGTATTGCATTGCACTTTAAGGAATTCAAGGGCTCCGGTAGAGATTCAAAGTAACAATCAGTTGTGTCTGAAAGGATGATACATGGTTCCAAGTGTTAGTGTATGCCCTAAAACTAATTTGTTTTAGGGATAAATTACACTTTTATATTTATGTATATTTTGTAATATGACATTTTTCAAATAAAATATATATGTGTGAAATCATAAATAGTTATGATGTAATTATATTTTGTTCGTATATATACCACAGTCCCTAATCATAGTGTATGACACTGGTTAATTAGCACATAAATATATGTGGATGCTTATTGAGAATAAGTGCATCGGATTGACTTGCTAAGAGTATTCCACACGGATTATTGTTTGCCAGTGGATTAATATCTTTATGATAGTAGTGTAATGGTCCATTGACTTGAGGTCATGAGTTTATCTTAACTGTGAATTATTATACTTTAGTTCTATTAGTCGTTACACTTAATAAGTCGCACATATTGTAGAGTTCGTGTATATTATGAATCATGATAAGATAAGATATGACCAATGGAGGATTCACCACTCATTTAATAGGAGAGTATATCCCAATATGACCACTTCTTCAAATACGATTTGAAAATCTTTGCGTAAAGTGGAAATAGAATTAAGAGTGTCTTAAATTCTATTTTAAGTGAGTTGTATTTTGGAAAGAAACAAAATTGATTAATTCAATAAGAGTTGGCATTATATCTGTACTCTTGAATTAATCGGGATATAGACAGTTGATGAAAGGATAATAATTTCACTGGAAATAATCACGGATGAGTGATGTCGAACCATTTGACATATCTCAACACTTTGGTGGTCATGATGCTTTGCTAGAAACCAATCTTGATATATAAGTGTAAATTAATTAATTGGAGAATTAATGATAAATTAAAGTGTTTAATTTATCTAATCCTAATCAATTTAGGATTATAATTTATATTTATTACCAATGTGATTGAGAACCTAAAGGGTCATACACTTAAGGATAATTAATTCAGGATTAAAATGATTTGATAAGTCTGAGATACTTATGGGTTAATTTATGAAATAAATTAACTTTTTGGGCTTAATTGTAATAAGTTATAAATCTTAAGAGTTAATATGTAATACATATTAAAAGTCCTAATAGTTTTATATTTATTCACATGACTTTGACCCAAATTGACTAAGATTATTGAAATTCCCTAAACCCAATTTAATTGGGTACTAGATCTATATATATTATATTATATGTATTAAAGGACATATAATATATATATATATATATATATGTGTGTGTGTGTGTGTGTGTGAGATATATATATGGTTAGTACTTGGATGAATTACTAATACGGCAAAAGGAAATAAAAGAAAAGCCGTGGCAATTTAATTAAACGTGAAAGTCACGTTTTGAAAAGGAAATATAATTGTGGAGCTAACACTCCGTGGTTTGGGTCAATTAATCTTGTGAAGATTCCTGATTTAATTATCTATGTGAATACCATTAGAGGCCGGACACTTGTGCGGTTTGTGAATTGACATCCCAAACATATTGGAGATTTTACTGCGATTTTAAAGTATAATCTCTATACTTTTCTTGTACTACGCATAAATTTATCAAGGTGATCCATGACAGAAAAGTAAAAATTTTAAATTCCGCTGCGTTATTGGTTATTTACTTTCTTACAGTGGTATCAGAGCCACCCTTGATTAATTTATGATGTAGTTGTATTTAGTTGTCATGAATATTGAATTGTTCAAACATCTATATGAATTTTTTGAATTTTAATTTATGAAAAATATTGGAGAAATAATTTTAAATAAAAGGGAATCCTCATATTGCCGTGAATTTGATTCGCGGCAATATGGCTTAATATGGACAAGCCATTATGATTTACTTAATAATGTTACTTTTTGTGACATTATTAATGTTTGTCACTAAAAGTATTTAATTAGTTAAACAACTTTTAGTGACATTTAATTTAATATTTTCATATAAAAGATTTTTCTAAATTTTGATTTTACAAATCACCAATTAATTTTTTATAATTGTTGTTTAAAATTAATTGATAAGATTTAGAAACTTTCTTTATTTTAATTGTGATTAAAATTTAGAAAGTATAAAACCTTTGAAAATATTTATTTATTAGATAATTTATTTAAATTTTAGAAATTTATTATTTTTCAATGAGATTGGAATTTAATAAACGTTAAAAAAAAATTAGAAATTGTTCCTAATATAATTTTTGAAAATATATTATTTAAAGGATTAATTTTCTAATGAGATTGAAAAATAATAATTTTTCTCCATAAAATATTTTCATAAATAATTCAAAAATTGATAATTTCAATGAGATTGGAATTATGAAATATAGTGATTCATGATTAGATACTAAATACGGATTTGTGCTTTTATTTAATTATTGAATTATTTAATAGTATGATGGATGATTATGGACTTAAAACCAATGTGATTGTGTTTGATTTATTTGGTTCAAATTCAATGGTTGTAAATTTTTAAATAGGGCCTGCGTGTTATGCCTTTCTATATTATTTTGAATGTAATTCTTTTCTTATCTCAATCCCCTTGAATGTAACTTGAGATTTCTTAAGCAATCATGTAATATACATAGATGTAGGTTAGGGATAGGATTGAATATCGAAAATGTTTAGATAGAATTACATTTGTAATGTACAAAATGATGGAGACGGCGAAAAGGTGCAACCACATCTAGAAATTTTCAAGAGTTAAAGATTACCCTTAGAATTTGACCAAGACCTAGTTTCCTTTGTGACTCAAGGAAACCAGTTTAGTAAAAGTTCATAATCATCTGTGATTTTATGCATGTTTTATTTATTATATGATGATATAATAATATTGCATGCAATTTTGTTGAGACCTAATAAAATAAATAAAAGAAAATTCCTCAAATTAATATTAAGTTAATAAATAAGTTACCTTCCATTATTATAGCAACAAACGAGACTTCTTCTTAGATTTAACTTGTTGGGCTAATCCAAGGTTACTCTACGTTAGACATGTTTGAGCTATGAGATGAGATATCTGAATAATGGGTATGACTTAACGGAGGCATATAATTTGTTAGGCACACTCAAGGTTATATGTCTTTAAGGCAAAGGTTAGGAATCACATAAGATGTGCTATCAAAGAGTTGATACCTAACTATTTAGGAATTACAAAGTGTTGTAATTGGTAAGAGTTACCTACCTTTCGAAATTATTTTGGTTTGTTGGGTACACCCAAAATTAAAATAATTATTAGATGTGATCCTAATCCACTAGGGGTTATGTGATAGCTCCCAAATCAATATGTGAGGGTTATTGATTTGAATTAAAATAGTGAGAGCAAAACCAAATTAAAAGAAATCCATATTATATTTTGGTTTTGTTTATACATGAATAACAAATTCTTATACTATCTTTATTTATATGTTGTAGAATATGAGTAATAACGTCAATTTACATCCCATTTTATATGATAACAAACTCATTGGGCCAAATTTTTAGGACTGGCATCGTAATTGAGAATTGTTCTCAAGCACGAGAAAATTGGCTATGTTCTTGATCAACCTATTCCTAATATCCCAGCAGATGATGCTGATGAAGCAGTTCAGAATGCTTATCATAAGCACATAGAGGACAATGATACTGTCTCTTGTATCATGTTGGCCGCTATGAGTTATGAATTGCAGAAACAGCATGATGATATGGATGCTCACTCTATGATTATTCATCTCAAAGAGTTGTTTGATGAAGAATCTAGAAGAATGAAAGGTATGAGATCTCTAAAGAGTTATTCCATTATAAAATGGCAAAAGGTACTTCAGTAGCGGTTCATGTACTGAAGATGATCGACTAATTAAAAAATTAGAACGATTGGAATTTAAGCAAAATCATGAGTTAAATATTGATTTAATTTTGCAATCTCTGCCTGATAGCTTTTCACAGTTCGTGATGAACTACAATATGAATAAGTTATCCACAACTCTCACTGAATGTTGAATATGCTAAAAATTGCTGAGACACCTATCAAGAAAAATAGGAAACAAGTGATGGTTATTGATTCTTCTAATAAGAAGAAAAAGAAGTCCAAGGTTGGTTTTGTGAAAGCCAAATCTGGGTTGAAACCAACATCTATGATTAAGAAGAACAAGACCAAGGGTAATTGTTACCATTGTGGAAATGAAGGCTTATATTGATACCTTGAAGTAGAAGAATCTTAATGAAGCTTCTACCTCAGGTATGTTTATGATTGAAATCAATAATTCTACACTTCTAAATCAGATTTCTGGGTATTAGATACCGGATCAGCATGTCATATTTGTAAAAATATGTAGGGACTAAAAAGAAGTAGAATGTTGGTTAAGGAAGAAGTAGACCTGCGTGTGAAAAATGGAGCAAATGTTGCTGCATTAGTTGTAGGGACTTACTGTATTTCTTTGCCTATTGGTTTTGTTTTAGAACTTAAAAACTGTTATTATATTCCATCTCTTATTAGAAATATTGTTTCTATTCCATGTTTAGACACTGATGGTTCTGTCATTATACAATAAAATAAATGTTGTTCTTTTTTCACGTGATGATATTGTGTATGGAATTGCTTATTTGAATAATGGTCTTTATATTCTAGACATGGAAAATCTAGTTCTCAACATAAATTCAAAAAAGTCTAAAATTGATAATTTGAAACAATCTTTCCTTTGACATTGTAGACTTGGTCATATAAATGAGAAATGCATTTTCAAATTGCACAACAATATTTATTTGGAATCATTTGATTAAATTACGAATCATATGATATATGTGAATCTTGTTTATTTGGAAAAATGACCAAATGATCTTTTACTAAAAAATGTGATAGATCTAGTGAATTGTTGGGGCTAATACATAATGATGTCTGTGATCCTATATCAATTCATGCTAGAGGAGGTTTTTCATACTTCATTACTTTCATGGACGACCATTTTAGATATGGTTATATATACTTAATGAAGTATTAGTCCGAAACCTTTGAAAAGTTCAAAAAATTCAAGAATGAAGTTGAAAAATAAATTGGTAAAAGTATTCAAATATTTTGATCTGATCAAGGTGGGGAATACTTTAACCAGGAGTTTCAAAATTATCTTAAAGAGAATGAGATTTTACCTCAATGGACTCATCCTTATACACCACAACTAAATGGTATATCTGAGAGACGTAATCTAACTCTATTAAATATGGTTCGATCAATGATGAGTCTTGCAGACCTCTCAAAATCGTTTTGGGGCTATACTCTTAATATTGACTCCTGCATATTTACTAAATCGTGTTTCATCAAAAGTTGTTGATTCCACTCTGTATGAGATATGGTTTGAAAAGAAACCTAAACTTTCATACTTTGAAGGTTTGGGGCTGCCTTGCTTATGTGAAGAGGGTAGAATCTAACAAAATTGAAACTAAGTCAGATAAATGCTTATTTGTGGGGTATCCAAAGAAGACGTTTGGATACTATTTCTACAATCCCATTGAGCAAAAGGTGTTTGTATCAAAGCATGCCATCTTTCTAGAAAAAAAGATTATTCTTGAAAGGGCAAGTAGGAGCAAAATAGATCTCGAAGAAATTCAAGAAACACAATATGGTATTGATCAACAAATGGAACAAGAGTTTCAATCACATGATAATGTAATAGAGAATAAAACTAATGATACACAAGCTTTTCGTAGGACTACTAGGATATGTTGTGCTCCAAAAAAATATGAGTTCCTTGTAAGTGGGCACAATAATATATTAGTCATAACGAATAATGATCCTACATCTTTACGAAGAAGCACTATCTGATAAGGACTCTCAGAAGTGGCTACAAGCCATGAAACCTGAAATGGATTCCATGTATGACAATAAGGTTTGAACTTTAGTCGATCCACCTAAAGGGATTAAACCCATAGGATGCAAGTGGGTCTTTAAGAGAAAAACCAACATGGATAGTAATGTGATTACCTATAAGGCGCGATTGGTGGCAAAAAGTTATACACAAAGACAATGAGTTGACTTTGATGAAACTTTCTCACCAGTTGCATTGCTGAAATCTATTCGGATTTTACTTGCGATAGCTGCAAATTATGATTATGAGATTTGGCAAATGGATGTAAAAACTGCATTCCTTAATGAAAATTTGTAGGAAGAGGTGTATATGATACAACCTAAAGGATTTACATCCACAGATCCTAACAAAGTATGCAAGTTACAAAAGTCTATTTATGGACTAAAGCAAGCTTCTAGGAGTTGAAACATCCGTTTTGATGAGACAATCAAAGAGTTTCTAATTTTATCAAAAATGAGGATGAACCTTGTGTATACAAGAAGGTGAGTGGGAGTGCCATTATTTTCTTGATACTTTATGTGGATGACATATTGTTGATACGAAATGACATTCCTATGCTTCAAAGTGTAAAGGTATGGTTGTCCAGAAATTTTTCTATTAAAGATTTGGGAGAAGCAACTTATATTTTGGGAATGAAAATCTATAGAGATAGATCAAAGAGGTTGCTTGATCTTACTCAATCAACGTACATAGACAAGGTGCCAAAGAGGTTTAACATAGATCAATCAAAGAAGGGTTACTTACCAATGTCTCATGGTGTGTATCTTTTTAAAAACATGTGTCCTAAGGCAGATGTTGAAAGAGATAGTATGAAAATGATCCCATATGCTTCGGCTATAGGTTCTAAAATCTATGCTATGTTATATACTAGACCTGATGTCTCATATGCTCTAAGTGTTACGAGCAGGTTTTAATCTAACCCAGGAAGTGGTCATTGGATAGTATACAGTCAAGAATATTTTCAAGTACTTAAGAAGGACTAAAGATTTATTCTTGATCTATGGTGGACAAGAACTGACAGTTTGAGGATACACAGATGCTAACTTTTAATCTGACAATGATGATAGCAAGTCGCAATCTGGATATGTATTTACTCTTAATAATGGTGCGGTTAATTGGAAAAGTTCCAAATAGGACACCACGACTGATTCTACAATATAAGCCGAATACATTGCAATTTCAGAAGCAGCAAAAGAGGTAGTTTGGATCAGGAAGTTTGTGGCTGAACTTAGAGTGGTTCCTTCCATTGGTGATCCTATACTCTTGTATTGTGATAACAATGGAGTTATTGCACAAGCAAAGGAACCCAGGTCTCATCAGCAATCTAAACATGTATTACAACGCTATCATTTGATTAGAGTGATCATTGATAGAAATGAAGTAAAGATAGAAAAGACCCCCACGGATGATAACATTACTGATCCATTCACTAAAGTCTTATCCCAGAATAAACATGCACCAGAGTCATGTTAACTCATTCGGTCTTAAACACATGAATTATTGGCTTTAGTGCACGTGAGAGTTTGTTAGTGTATGCCCTAAACCCAATTTATTTTAGGGATGAATTACACTTTTATATTTATGTATATTTTGTAATATGGCATTTTTCGAATACAATATATATATGTGAAATCATAAATAGTTATGATGTAATTGTATTTGTTCGTATATATCCCTAATCATAGTGTATGACACTGGTAGATTAGCACATAAGTGTATGTGGTTGCTTATTGAGAATAAGTGCATCGAATTGATCCGTTAAGAATATTCCACACGGATTACTATTTGCCAGTGGATTAATCTCTTTGTGATAGTAGTGTAACGGTCCATTGACATGAGGTCATGAGTTTATCTTAACTGTAGATTATTATATTTTGGTTTTATTAGTCGTTACTTATAATAAGTCGCATATGCTGTAGAGTTCGTGTATATTATGAATCATGATAAGATAAGATATGACCATGATATAGGATTCACCACTCCTTATAATAGGAGAGTATATTCCAGTATGGTCACTTCTTCAAATACGATTCAGAAATCTTTGCGCAAAGTTAAAATAGAATTAAGAGTGTCTTAAATTCTATTTTAAGTGAGTTGTATTTTGTTTTGAATGATTTATAAAGACATAAATTCAATATCACTTATTAAAGATTAAAGTCGTCGATTTGTCCACATAACAAATCAGATTTCATTCATTTTTTTCCCGAGATTCATAAAGCTTCAAGTCTTGTTTATTGTCCACTACCTAAGTTTATAAATATATTTCTTAAGGGCCTACCGTTTTTAATGGATCACGTGTGTCTTCTAGTTTTCTTTCAATTAAAGTTGTTGATCAATTATTTATTTATTTATTTTTTGTCCCCCAAATTGGCAGTTTCCAACTCCTCACTATACCATCTAATTGAACAATTCATCAAAGCAATCCTTTAGTATACCAAAGGATTCTCTATAATCAATTTCACCAACTGTTGTTGAAGCCAAAGTCGACTCAAGGGACACGAGGATTGCCTCTCCTGCCTTGGATGATTGGTCTCCTCCAGATGATGATATTGAAGTTAAATTACCTTATTCTTCAAGTAACGACAAGAAAATCCCCTCAAAGGAAGATATCAATGCCCACATCAAAGCAGTTCTGTATGGCTATCGTGAGAGGAAAAGATTACCTTTCTTCATGGAAGTTTACAATCCTAACTCAGACAACAACATTCTTGATGAAGATTCCATGTGAAATTGATCGAAATTTTTAATTATATTTATTAGTAGTATTAGTTACTAGCTGCAATATTTTTATTAACATATTACATTGGTTTTTAAGAAATAATTTTGTGTAGGGCGCTTTAAACTTTCATTTGTTTGTTTTGATAATTTCTTAGTTGAAGAGTATAGAATTTTGGGGGAATTTTTGAGAAATTATTACTGACGGGAAGGAAAATACATGATTGGAATTCCACAATCAACTTAGGGAACTAGCTAGTCGCTAGTAGAATTATTTTTTTATAATTCTTTTGTATTGATTTCATAACCTAATTGGATTGAACCTATTATTTCCCTAACAGTGTGGTATCATGTTCCGTATATCTTAGTGGGATTGTATAATTTTCAATGAAAAAAAAAAAAAATCTGTAAGACAACCGAATCTATATCCATTCCACATCTATCTTTAATTTGCCCTTCTTATTTTTGTACGTATATAATTTATTACACAATCGAACTGTATTGGATTCTCTGTTAAATTTTTTTACATTATACAATAATATATATATTATAAACATAAATATATCAAGTATTAAATAAAAGATAAGTGTGATATCATCACATAGTGTAGATTTATAGCCACAAATGCTACTTCCATTATTCATGCTAAAGAATGATGACTCTACTTAGTAGGTGAATTTAATATTAATTTGTAAAACTATTCTTCTATTGTTTGCTAGATCTTATGATAGATATAATCTTATGAAACAGAAAATTGATGATAGAATGTTATAGTACAAAGAAGTGCTTGCAATCACATTTCAGACTACAAGAAACAGCAATCACACTTCAACCTACAAGATTATTTTATTGCAAATGCGTCTCAGTGTCATTAGGGTAGGTTGGCCCGTGATCAGCCCTAAAATGGCTGATATTTGGCTTAACTTTTGAGTCGGATTAAAATATGGGCCAGGCTTGTGCAAGTTAGGTATGGCCCAATTAAGGCTTATCATCTAATGTTATATTAATTAGTATTATACTTATATATCTAGTGTATTAAAATGGTTACAACAGGAATAATTGTAAAATAATTGTACATCGATAACTAGTTATCTTATTACATACTCTATTAAAAAAAAAAATCTAATATATTAATTTTTTATGTAATTATTAAAAACGTTAAAAATCTAAAAATAGAAATTTTTTTTTCAACAATTCAGGGGTACATAAAAACATAAGAAACTTATTATTGTCTGTCTTTTAGGGAACCAGCTGCTTGCAAGATCGTTTTACTGAAAAATCTAGTGAAGTTGTAGTTGATTATATTTATTTGATCAACTTGTTAACTGCATCATTTCAATGGACATTGAGAAAACAAAGCTTCACAACCACATTTACTATTAACGATTAAATTGTTACTGAAGATTAACCTTAAGAAGGAATGGAAGAAAACCGAAAAAAACCAAAGAGAGCTTCCATTTATTGTGTTAAATTTAGGTAGGAGGTTCCATTTTTGTGGAAGTTATAGCTTCCATAAATAAACAATCTTTGGATTATCATATTAGTTGCTATGATCAATAGTAAAGGATCAATGTTTGGGGAAATTCTAAACTATTATTAATGAATTATTCTGTTAATTTTAAATATTTCTAAGATTTTTAAAATACATAAAATTATAATGTACAAGTTTTAAACGTACAACAGAATTAACAGTTTCGTAAAAGATGATACAATTTGCCGAATGTTTTCTACTCTTTCTATCATCCAACTTTTTATTTACCAAGCTATATTATATCCATACCACCATGTACAAATAAGGTACTCTAGATTTTTTCAATATTGTGTGGCAAGAATTAGTTTAATTCAAACACAAAAAGATATTTGTTGGGAAAGCCTATATATTAATCTTAATACTGACATCAGATAAAGAATCTGACCATTGATATTAACCATGAACGCGATGGATATAAAGTTTTGTGGAATAGTGCCCGAATTTATGTTAATATATACTTCAATTTTTGTATACACATTTTATTTTTTTCTCTAAAGAGAATTGCAAGATTTAGCTTACTTTTCATGGAGAGAAATGTCGACTGACATGAAATAACTGTTTCCATTGCGGCTGTAATTCAACGGATTTTAGAACGTTTGAGGTTTTTTTATTTTTAAAACCACTTCTCTTACCAATACTTTAATGACTAGAACTCATGATCAATAGGTTATATAGAAATTATCTTACCATTTAAACTGCATTTCGTTGTCTAGTATGTTTGAGTTCATTCTCAATGTCAATTGCAAAACTTTGATGTTGATCTACCATTTAAACAATCCTTTGCTTTGCTTCCAATTTCTCTTGCAAATTGAATAAATAAACCAACAGTGTTATTTGCTATTGGTCATGAATTCTAATCACTAATGAATAGGGGAAATGTGGATTTTTTTTCCTTAATAAAAAAAATATAGTTAACCAAAAGATTGAAAAAAAAAAAAGAGAACAAAATAATAATTGCTATATTTGGTGTACTGTAAATATTATTTACTATTTTCCAAATAATATTTTGTAACTATTTCATACTTACACATTTTTCAATTACATT
Source organism: Cinchona pubescens (assembly GCA_025175665.1). Taxonomy (NCBI): domain Eukaryota; kingdom Viridiplantae; phylum Streptophyta; class Magnoliopsida; order Gentianales; family Rubiaceae; genus Cinchona; species Cinchona pubescens. The sequence goes on along the minus strand of JANKKI010000059.1, from coordinate 3,146,336 downwards.
TTTTCTCATATATAATAAATCTAATAATTAATACGGTAATTACTCTAAATAATATATTGAATAAATAGTTGTCTAAATTGCTCGAATCTTTTTTGATTTGTGAAAGACACTAAACAGGAAGGCATCACCCTCAACACGTATTATTGGACCGCAATTCTAAAAGTACCATTAATTAGTATAGCTTCCTATCAAATGCTTTGTGTCATTTCAGTTCTTTTAATGTATGTTTAAGTTCTTGTTAAAATATCTTAGGCCATAAATTTCTATTGTTGGACTTGTAAAAGATTAACATGGCTTTCTTAACATTGCTTTCTTAAGACTAAAAGTTACCTCATAGTTAGGCAAAAAGCCATGAGATCACGAGTTCTCAATTAATGAATGGATGAAATTGGAGATAAAGATAGAGTTTTTTTGCCACTCAGAATGAAAAGGTAGCCTCCACGACCCACCTATATTTGAAGAAATGACACAACTATGTATGCAGTTGCAGTTATCTCATCCTCACACTTCGCATGTCATATTCATATGACTTTTAACTTGATTACGGCTCTATTAACACTATTTGGCATTTGGATAAAGCTTAAATATATGACCAATTCTCCATATTTAATATCCATTTAAGAGTGGATACGTGCGGAGTGAGTAACACACTTATTAGATGACACACAAATATAAGTGTTCAATGGTGTTGCTTGCGAGTTTTTTTTGGCGGGAGCCCTACCTTAAGTTGATAGCAGACATATATAACTAGTAAAAAATTTTATTATTTAATCCGTAATATAAAATATTTGAAACTGTTAAATAATTAAAAATAATAAAATTTTCTATTTTTCAATGAACTCAATTTCTATGATACAATTACTCATATAACTGTGCAATAAAAGCACCATAATATCTCTTTAAAACCTATCAATAAATGAGTTAAGGAGGCCTGACGCACATGCATTGATCGTGCAACAGCAAGTACAATAATTTGATTACACCAACAACATTAGGAACCTATTGTTTTGTTCTTCATCTATTAGAACATGAAATTTTTAATTTTGGTTGGTTAAATTTTGGCTTGGCTTAATTTGCACTTTTTCTTTGCTTTGTTTGATGCTGCTAATAAATTACCTGATTGATTGGAACAAAATCATTAATTTTGTTTGTTCAAATTAAAGTGCAATATTAAAATGTTGTCGTACATATTTGGTGTGTTCTTGTGCTACGGATGCACTCCGTTTCAATCCACTGATTTGGTGTAGGTGGACTTTCACTCAGTTAGTTCAACTTCTTCAATAATTTAGGATTTGGAACCAACTCTTCTGGTTTTTAGTACTCCGGACTCCTAGGTGTGATTTAATTCGTACTTGGGATTTTACCTAGTACTAAAATAACAGCAGTAACCACCTCAAATAAATAGCTGACAGTATAGTTGGTAAATTAGGTTAAACGAACGAACTAAAGTTTCAAATCGATGTACACAATTCAAGAAATGATAAAATGCAATTTTAGGACAACGAAGTGCAATTTAAATGGTAAGATGTTTTTTTATAATTTATTGATCGTGAATTCGAGTTATGAAAGATAGAGAAAAGATAGGTAATATATATATATATATATATATAGGTTTTATGAATATATATATATATAGGTATTATGAATAAGGACATGGAAATTGCTCACTTCATATACAACCTTCTTGAAGCAATACATATTCCAGGGGCCCACTATGCTAAACATTTGAATCGGTGCATTATTTTCTCCTAATGCTGAGATTATTAGTATTATTATTATTATTTTTTTTGGTAAATAGATTACATATTCAACACCTTGCTCCTAAGAATTGAATTTCAAAACCCAAAAGTGATACGATTAGCTACAAAAATTCTTCAACTTACCATCGAAGGATAAATTGATATAGTAGACATATAGTAGGCGGAAATATATGCAAATAATTTTGGTTTTATATGTGGACCAAAACGGACCTTCTATAAAATCAAATCAGCCAAACTTTTAGCATTCTGCACAACTAAGTTGGCTCAAAAGTGTGATAGATAACATTATCAAGTGGGAACTCTTGTTCTCCTTTGTATCATGATAGCATCCTTGTTTTGACTATAATTATAGGTAAATTCCTAACAAGAGAGAAGGGGTGGGGGTGGTGTTTTATAAACATAATAATGATTAACCCTCCTATCACCATTTGGATATTTCGCTTATATTCTGACTTATAAATATTACTATACACGTAAAATATACACGTCTAATATATAGATTGTGAAACGAAAAATTAATACATAAAATGAGATAGAATGTTACCTGCCATTACTATAAAATGTGGATGACCCCCTGATCAGAGCATTTTCTCAGGATGTATTTGTACACCCTGCGCCCACCTCTATCTTTCCATTAACAAAGACCTCAAAAACTTTGCTAATGTCGTAAGGTCATTGTCCTTGATAGTCTTTCTAGTCTTTTGCCTCATTATATCCATATCCTTCCATATTTTATTCCATGTGCGTCGAAAATTTTAAAATAAATTTGATTCACGATACTATGTGGTCGATCTCTCCACTTAACCTCATTCAATTGCATAGCTGTTATGTGCTATCTCTATATTAGTTTTATAATGATTAACACATTACTAATTCCTTAAACAAGTCCCCTTTTTACGATTGGAATTACGAAATATTAATATATTTTATAAATAAAAATTATAGATGCCGTACTGGGTCTTTTTAGATACAATTTAGCCTATCAACTCAATATTGCTACTTGCTAGTCAAGAAATATAAATAGAGTACCACGGCTTTCTTTTCCATTCTTTTAACCAAAAAAAGAAATTTTGCGCTAAAATTTTCAACATCATATAACTGCATAGTGCACGTTATGCGATAGGCAATAAGAGTTCAGGGCACAAAATTTAGTTCCATTTATTTTACATCTTTCGAATTCCCCCTTGGGTATGCCTTATATAGGCAAGATGTGGATAACAGAATTGATTCAAACGATGATCAAATTAGATTTTATGTTCAATTTTTGTTATTTCCGTCTCTTTTCGGTAGACGATATGTAAGTATTACTTAATTAACTAGGTGTTAAAATTTGTACTGATAACTTATTTGGACATCTGAAAAAGAGGATAACCTACTCTCTTCTTAAATTTTTATTTAAAAAAAAAAAAATAGGTTCAAGATAAGGATGTGCAACAACGACACTAGTGCTGCAACAGTAATAATTCTCTATCCCCAAATGCAGTATTATAATTAGATTGGCCTTGTTGGGATTAAAAGAACTGGTCAACTTGAGCAAGGTAATTAATTTCCTCGGATTAATTGATTTAATCCTGTAATAATCATTATCCAAAAATGAGTGGCTCGAATAAAAAGAAACACAAGCTAAAATGGAAAATCAATACTAATGGGGTCATGAGCAGAGTTTAGTTGAATCTATATCTAACAAGTGAACGGATTGAATGCATTTTCATCCCACTTGGATAATTTGACGTATGAAAACGAAAAACATTACTATAAAAATAAAAAATTTATTAGGAGGGGATTAAGAAGCTAATTATTTGGACAAGTTAATGATGATAATAATTGGTTTTAAGGGCACTCTCCAAAATAGGTGGGTCATTTAAACCAAGAGAAAATCCAGGACACGTGGATGGCATGATGTTGAAGATGATATAAGCATGAAGTGTGATGATGCTGCTCGAACTACACTATGAACATTTTCTTTTTCTTTTTCTTTTTTTCATCATTGATAAAAATACGAACTGTTCAAATATATATATATATATATATATATATATAAATTCTAATATAATAAGGATGACTTAAATGATTGTGAACTAAGAAATATATGGTATAATAGTATAAACTTGATTCATCGAAAAATCTTCTTAAATCACAATATTGCTACAGTTACTATACTGTTCTAGTGGTATTTTACATTTTTTGGACTATCTAAAATTTTTATTTAAATTGATCTTATCAATGATATAAACATTCAATCATTTATCACAAATACTTTAATAGTCTATATAAATAAAAATCAATAAATTTAGTATAAAAACTTTATAATTTATATAAACAAAATTTAGTATACGAGCATGTAAAATCACTGTGACGTAGCCAGAATTTGAACTTAGGGGCCGAAATTTACATATTAGGTCTTGGGGACAATAGTGAAAGATTGCAAACTATTTAAGAGGGGTAAAATTTAAATTTTATAAAATTTATAATTATAAAGTACAATTTTTTAAAATGTACGGGATAAGAGGTGGTTCTCTTCTTTATACTGTTATAATTATTAAAATGACTAAAAAAAATTCATTACTTTTAACTATCCAATATCCAATAGTATAAGGGTATGTCATAAAGACTTTTTTGCATACTTTGATCCTGTATAACCCATGTGCCCCATGCCTCCATTCCCCACCCTTATGTTTTTGTTTGTAGTTTAGTTAATAGGGGAATGTATGGATCCTTGAGGTGGCTGGCTGGATAAGAGTTGAGTTGAGTAGAATTCCCTCTATTAATATTAACAAATCTCGTTACTTGGAAAGTATCCAACGTTCTGTTACCCGCCGCCTTGCCAACACCCCATCACCCACATTTGCACTACTTAAATACTCAAAACCTTCATATCAAAAAAATACACAAAAAACAATCCCATAAACATTCTTGATTGTTTTGGTGCTGATCAAACCACACCTTCCATTTGACGTTACACACTGAGAACATACCCCCCCAAAGTATATTGAGGTCCTCTCCATATCTTGCTTGGTTGTATAAATATCAATATTTGTACAAACACAAAACAACTTCATCTATAATAGCTATCTTCTTTATATATATAGTTCTTCAACATTATTAGTGTTATTCACAATTTACATGGGGGATAACAATATTAATGTTAAGCTTCCACCGGGATTTCGGTTTTATCCGACAGATGAAGAACTTGTGGTCCATTTCCTTCATCGCAAAGCTGCACTCTTACCTTGCCATCCAGATGTCATCCCGGATCTTGATCTTTATCCCTATGATCCATGGGACTTAGATGGTATATATCTTCAATCTCATATTTTTTTGTCCTCTATTTTTTTTTTTTTTTTTTGTAGGGGTTCCAAATGTCATTTCTATATGTGTAATATGTTCATTCAAAAAAAAAAAAAAAGTTTACTAGCATATGTGTTTGATGATGTAAGTTGTAAATTAAGTGACCAAAGTAATTATAATCGCCATATCTTTTAAATAATGGCTAAGGTTCAACATTCATTAATGCTTTGAAAGATAGCTGGGACATCCAGTTTTCCTTATCTTATTATAGCTTGGTCATATACAGTATTATGGGTTCAATCTATTTTAAAATTTTTCGATACTCTGCTATATATTGCATATTCCTTGTCCTAGCTTATAATATGTATTCAATATGCTTAACCAAATAAATAAATGAATAATTAAAGATTGTTGTATGTAGTTTTACTCATTTCACATGGAATACATGTGTTTGGAGCATGCAGGTAAAGCAATGGTAGAAGGTAACAAATGGTACTTTTATAGCCGGAGGACTCAAAGTCGAATTACGAGTAATGGGTATTGGAAGCCATTAGGTGTGGACGAACCAATATTCTCGAGCAGTTCAGGCCAAAAAGTGGGCATGAAGAAATGTCTCGTTTTTTACGTTGGTGATCAACCTTCGGAGGGTGCTAAAACTAATTGGATCATGCAAGAATATAGACTCTCGGATAATGGTTCCAGCAGCACTAGATCATCCAAAAAAAGACACTCAAGAAATGTATCACTAAGTAGCAGTAAATTATCATGGACTTCACTAATTAAAGTTAATCAATTCGTGTTTAGATACAGTGAATATTATTCATTATTTTTCAACTAATATTTTATTCATAATACATATTTTCGAACAACATTTTTATCTTACATGTATCACATCGAAAAAATATTACATTAATTGTTTCAAAAAATATCACGAATAATATATATCAGAAATCAAAATGGAGTTATTATTATGTACTTGCATCTGAGATGTCAAAAGGGTTTCTAAATTTGTTTTTTTTTGTTTAGCAGGATTATAGTAAATGGGTAGTGTGTCGAGTTTACGAGCGTAATTGCGATAACGACGACGATGATGATGGGACAGAGCTTTCATGCTTGGATGAAGTTTTCCTGTCACTGGATGATCTCGACGAGATTAGCTTGCCAAACTAGCTTAATTAGCTCAAGATATTGGCCTAATTTCACTCCAAAGTCCCATCATTATGTAGAAATGTTTTCCATTAGTATTGTACTTTTAATTCCTTTTTCAGCACGTAGTACAATTAATTAATGTTGTAACGACCAAATTAGTTCAAGGGTTTGCGTAATGCAATGGTAATTTATGCTTCAGTTTAGCTTTTCTTGGATTCAATAATATTGTGAATTATGTTGATTGTTTATATGCGATCACAATTTACCCTAGAACTTCACAAATTGAGTTAACGGATAGTAGTTTTTAATTAGTCACTCTATAATATAGAGTAAATAATACAATCGTCAAATTATCTTATAAAATAAAAATTTATTTAAAAAGTGAGAAGTTCTTACTTTATAAATTATCTAACGATTATTGTTATACACTAAATAGTAAAGAATTTTTCGTTTCTAATTTTTACCTTATGACATGGAATTAATGTCTATGTAGCTCTTGTCAGTATTGACACGTGGTAAAATGATAAAAGGAAACATGCAAATCCAACCACAAGCGTTGTAGACGAATCCAAATGGAGAAAACTCATAACATTATGCCCCACTGTTGCTGCTCGAATTTCTGTGCACTTGTTGGTTTCTGTTTCGAATTTCCATGCTTAATATATAATGTCGTGAAACTCCTCACGTGCAAGGATAATTTGATTTTGGAGGGGTTTGGAGGAGGGAGGGACCAACTCTAAAATGAACCCGTTCACAATACTATGTCATGGATATGTGAATATAATTAGTCACATTATTAATATACTTATTTAAGATACAATAATTCATGATATTATTTCGTAAATTAAATTTTTTATGCATACGGTCTATTTAAAATATAGTGAAGAGAGAGTAGAAAGAAGAAGGAAGGAAATGCATCATGTGGAGCCCTATAACCACTGTGTTTGTGACAATGAGCTTTTTGTTGGGAAGCATTTGAGCATATCTTTTGGATTCCTCTTTTCTTTCTTTCCACCCTCCCAAGTCCTAACTAGCCTTTTTAGCTTTTCTCTACTATGATGGATATTTGGTAGTTGTCTTGTGTTACAAAGCTAAGGAACCATTTTCTAATAGGATGTGCCTGCTTAGACAAGCATTGAGTCATTTCTGATGCAAGCACACACCCTACACACATCAAGGACACTTCACACATGTGCAATCTCAAACTTTCAACAATTTTTCATTTATATATACTTAATTAATTCACATTATATTTGGTCATACACCAAATTATGTAAATTTACTCTTAACATTTAACGCAAGAAGAAATAACAAGAAAAAAAGTAATTATTTGCAAAGTGCACACGTTATTCATACTAATACTCCTATAGTAATTATTAATTTAAACACACATTAAGCAAAAGTATTTGCGCTCGTTTCTCCTACGATCCGAGTAATTATAGACGTTAATTGTCGGATGATATGACATGAATTTGTACTAGAAAAAGTGTAATTGGCATCAAATTTGACCAAAAATTAATTATTGGAGAGCTAATTATTTTACTGAAAGAAGTATCGAACTTGTGTTTTCCAAAGCCACCTTCCTCGTGTTTAACAGGTTCACGACTAGGCAATAAAATAGTGACCTAGGTCAAGAGAGAGGTTTGACAAAGTATAGGTTTTGATTCTTTCCTTCTCACGGAGATTAACCCTTTTTTTTACCTTTATGACGTGCTTTTAACGAGTGCTTGAAAGCCTAACTGGGTCAATCTACTTTAACTGACATCACAATAATTACTATGATATGAGGGAAGGTAATTATGTAGGGTAAAATTTGACCTTTAGTAATTAAAATTCTTAATCATTGGTGCTTACCAATCTGAGTGAGTCTATGCTACTCACAATGTAATGCGATTAGATAAGTAAAAAATATGGAGTCACATTTCTTTGTAATCATTTAACAATTTAGGAATATGAATTAAATAACAAAGATTTTTTCCAACCAAACATGTAATTTTGAGAAGCTTGAACAAAAGAATAGCTTCTTAAATTTGATTTACGGGCAAATTACTGGAGTAATTAATTTCAGAGAATTTCCATGACACATGATGTCTAATGGACTAATTATTGTAATTACTTAATGGATTATTTTTCAAGGAAATAAAATTATTAGATATCTTGTCGACAATCACATCTTTTGTCAAACAAAGGGAAGAAAGAAATGAAATGTTGTTGATATTTCTTTTCTAGTAAGTAACATTCTTGATGGAATTCGTATAAACAACAGACACAGTATGTTGCTTGCTCAGATTGCAAGTCAATTCATGAGAACGCATGTAAACATAAAAACAAACAAAAGGTGGCTGCACAGCTACCAAAGATCTGATGCTTTTGGATTTAGCATATTTATGCAAATTAATTAATTAACCTCAGCTGAATATATTACTATTCTATCACAAAAATATCTAAATAGGCTTGCTTATTGCACTTCTTCTGTCTCATCTGAAAAAATAAATCTTATTTATTTATAAACTTTGTGTATAATATTGTTATAATACTTTTTCATTGCTTAATTAGCTCGTAAGCACTGAGCACGTCAATCATCTCACCCATAGACTGCATTTACAAACAAGAGCACATGAGAGAGAGATCGAGAAAGAGAGAGAGAGGAATATTAATGTGTGCATATGTAAAAGAGCAATATACATTGAACTACAATTTTAATTGCGAGCGAAGGCAACTAACATGATCATATGTAAGTTTTCACGGTTTTGCTTTGAGACTTTGCTTGTAATAGAATGGCCAAATCAAATTGAAAGCTATTATGATTGCACAAGACATGCTTCTCATGGGCCAATCTCAACTTGTTTATAAAGTTTTTTTTTTTTTTTTTTTTTTAAAAAAAAAAAAAAAATAGTTTCCATTGATAAAGACATCCCAAGATGAAGAGAGGAAGGTGTATACTATATATCATACATTTTTTTTTTTAATTTTTACAAGAATATATAGTGGATATCTCTTGATGACTAAAATTTATGATTTATAATTTATAGGAGAAGCGTCTTATTAATTTATTTACAATTCGTTGTCTTGTATACACATTCATATATACACAAAACAAACTTAAATATCAAAATGAAAAGAACTCTTTTCCAATTGGTTATCTAGGGTACAAATGATGATTTATACATTGGCAAAGAGAGTAACAAAGAATCATAATTGGGCCAATATACATGTGTGGCTTTTGAGCCAAGCTAATTATATTGATCCAAATATTCACATCAAAGGTCAAAGGAAAAGCTCAAACTGAGTCAACATCACTTCTTGGATTTAAAAGTTCAACAGAATAAACCAATATGAAAAATAAATATTCATGTGAGACAACTTCTGTCAAGTGGAGATTCAACTTGCAGTGCAAATTGTCCACCTTGAGTAGAATAAATGGCCCCCCTTATATCTATATTAAATTGGTTAGTTTTTCCAACCTGATTTACGCTATTGCAGTGCATTGCATTCCTCTCTTAAAGAGATTGCAGATTCATGTCCCCAGAAGTGTGATAATTTGACCAAAACAAATAAACTATCATATAAACATCCAATGTTTTTCGTGACATTCAATTATTTACATCTGTTAACTTTTTGAACTCAAATCAATAAGTTAATTATAAACTTCAGATTTAATATTTAATTTACATATAAAATATTGAAACATTCGAACTTACCTCGATAAAACATATTCGAAAGATAAACACGTTAAATTTTTATACATTTATAATTTTATTAAATAACACTAGACACTTATTTAGTCTCATTTACATCCCTCTACATCCCTAATTGTAAGGTTATCGTGAATTGTGATTTTAAAGGATGATGGTAACACTGTTCCCCATTACCACAAGCAAATGTGACATCTTATCCAACTTCTGAATTTGCATTTGCTAATATATCTATATTTGGTACCGATAACATACCAAGGCAATTAGCTAAAAAAAATTACTAATTAGTAATACACAAGTGAGCTTAATGCTTGTATCATTTTGCTGGTTTTATACAAACACAGTTCTTGCTACTTACCAATTCCACAGTCCATTTGGTACATGTTGCACCTCCCGGTACGCCAAAACCATATGCACTTTTCAAAGGATCGAACCTTTTCGAAGATCACTTTACCTGTATATATAGCTGCTCGGCGGGAAAGAATAACTAATTTAAAGGGAAAAAAAGAATAAATTTCCTCTTTTCATTGATTATTCTTATAAAACAAGATGAGGAGGACTCGGTACAAAATTCCATTCCCTCATTTTCTTTCACTGTTTAGATGAATTATTAGGAGGCTGATTAAAGATTCAGCTGAAGATAGAATGCAAGTTCTTCCTGGCCCTGGTGACACATACCCATTTTCTTGGGGTTTCAAGGTCATCTCCAGTAACAGTGGGTACGTGCCAACTACCTCGTTCTGATTCCTGCAATCACATTTACATTTGTAATGCTTCATTAAACCTCAGTGTTCAAACATTAGAAGAGAGCAGGAATCGGAGTTCGATCTAGTATAGTAAAAAGATAGTTGGTGTACTTAGTCACCTGAATAACTATTGAATAAGGTGGAGGCATATGTAAGTTAAGTCCTGGTCTAGAAGGAGTTAACCGGACCTGCCAATCAACAATATGAAAAGAACAATGAGAAATTCATTATTCCCGACAAATTTGTCCAGACGTATTTTTAACAAAACCATTCACTCAGGATCCTTTTTTGGCTTCCAAACAAAAATAAATCTGAAATACAAACACTTAGGAATAATTTTTATAAACTAAGTAACTCCTTAAGGAGCAGAAATCAGTAACTGTTTTGGAAATTCTGTCGAAAAGGCTAAAAGAAAGTTACAACCTTGCAGTAGAAGTACAGGTCTTGGAAAATAACTATACAAAAGTTAGCCCTCCCTCCCTCTCCCTGATCTTTTACTTCTTCACTAAAACCTGATGCCAGGCCTACTGAATTCATTTTAATCATGGATGATATATGTTACACACTGGAGAAAGACAACAATAATGAGACCAGTTTGATTAAGCAGAACCCACGTTTTGTGGCTTTATTTTTACTATTGAATAACTATATTATCGTTTTGCTCTCCTATTTCATGGAACAGACTAATATATCACAAAAAAACACATGACCTTCCCCCTCCCCACCACCGCATACCAAAAAAAAACACCTACTGATGGAAAACAAATATATTGCAATTCCACATGTGGCACATAAGGCATCCATTAGTTCACAGTAAAGTCTCCATATATCATGTTTGTTGAGCAATTATCTTTTTTATGCCACCAATTAACCCAAAAAATAATTGACCAGTTTTTATATATGCAAGTTTTGTTCAAAATTCAAATTTCAAACATATAAGCACTCTTTCAAATAACCTCAGAATAGATGTAGCCTGGATAAAACATTTTATTACCACCCTCCCTTCAATCCCACCAAAAAACGAAGATTAGAACCTCGCCAGTTTGTTGGAAAGACGAGAGAAGTACAAGAAGCATAGGATGACCATAGATAATAGGTACTTACCAATGAGCATAATATTTTTAACTGCAAGTTTCTCTTTTTCTATCTACTCTGTGACAGGTTTATCTAACAACAAACATCAATCTGGAATTTGATCAGGACAAGGTGATACCTGATGCTTTTCTTGCCATCTTGGGAAAAGACAAAGCTTGTCCCTAGTAGTTGGAATAAATGGTCCCTCATTTCGTCATTTGTGACCAGCAAACATTTACAACTAACGGCAGCATATAACCAATACCTGGAAAGAGATGGGACGCAATTGAGAACCACACATTTCTCACCAAGAATTGGAAACATTAAAGAATTCAGCCCGATTTATTGCTATTTCTCAGTCCCTACGGATATTGAAACTTATAACTCTTAGACTCCATATAAGGAAAATATATATATTGTTGGAAAGTCTGCAAAAACAAATTTTTGGAAGGGTAATTCACTGCATAGCATTTGGAGCCAAATTCACAATGACTTAGATTTAATATGGAACTAAAATAATCTCAAACACTGAGCACCAAGTGATAATTTTGGAAGCTATACATTTTTAGAAAACGTGTAGTCAGCAGAGCAACAGCTCCAAAGTATGAAAGCAGTTTGTACCAGTACAACTTGTTCTCAAAACAGACAAGGGAGCCAATGACCTAGTAGTATTGCTAGAGCTCCAGCTAGGCTGGCATGCAAATAGCTGGTGCAAATAATCAACTTCTTCACTCAATTAGCAGATCCTTATACTCGAGAACGGGGATCACTAACCATGGCTGACGATGAAGTCATAACTGAACCATAATGGCATACTAGAGTTTTTAAATTTCACATCTTCCATTGCAAGTGTATTAAGATAAGAAAAGCTGTGCAACATCTGCAGTTAATTGCCATCTATTAATGACCTTCGACACGTGTCAAATAGAAACAAAAGAGTAATGTCTGTGGTTCACATGATTCAAAAATTTATTCTAACTGGAATCAAAGATGCATCTTACACAATAGACAAATAAGCACAATTCTTAACTATTCAATGTGGAGTTACAAAACTAAACAGTTTGTGTAAGATCAGTAAAGCAAAATAACGTGATCACCTACGAGGACTTGTCATTAGGAAACTACTTATAACATATGCAGCTTAAGATTAAACAACTGAAGCAAGGACTATAGAGCTACAAAGGGAATTGCAACTAAAAATTAAATTATTAAATAAATGGAAACGGTGTTATAAATGTATAATACATGATGCAAAATAAATCATTATTACCAATCATCATTAGAACCAGGAGGAGTAGCATAAAGTGCCCCGGCATTTCTCCAAGCATCTAACAATTTCTTGTTATTAGGATATTGAGCAGGACCACCAAACACGCGGCTTCTGTGCAAAATAACAAGTGGCAATCTATTTGACTTGCTTAATCGGCGCAACTGATCCATAACATGCTTCAGCTATAGAAAGAAAGATAGAGTTGTAAAAAACACAAAAGTCATTACAAAACAATTGCAAACATTTCAAACTTAAAAGATTTTGAGAGATATAATCTTTCTTTCCTTCTTTTCATGAACAAATCAAGAGATGAAATTCCACAACCTACTGCCTTTTGTCACCTTTGCAATAAACTAGGTTCAACTTCACTGCATACCCATAATTAACAGAAGATACAGGGAAAAAGATCTTTAGAATCATTACCTGCTGGAAACCGAAATGCTTTTGATTAATAAGGCCCAGATTTGCCCCATCTACTACCGCATCAAATGGACCATGCTTTTCAAGCCATTCCTAAAACAGGGTGCATCTTCTGTGTTAGTATGACAAACCTATTAAAATAAAATGCTGAAGCATAAAATAGGACATAATTGCAATCTGGATCAGCTCCCCTTATCCTGACAAAAATACTTAGTGCAGAAGATCTTGACTGTGTTGTTGAAAAAACTATGAGCTTGTGAGCCAAACAAAATAGCTTATGTTGAATCTCAATGAACTCCTTAAGATACTAATCGTATTGATATTGCCAACCTTTAAAACATAATTAAGGATTACAAGCCAATATTTTAGCAATTCTGAACAATGCTCCAGGAAAAAATATAAACCCCCTCTTAGATTTAATTAATATATTCAATCATGTTGTATTCCTACATTAATACTTCGACCAAGTTGAGAATCCAATGCTCCAATTTAAAAACAGACAGACAGGTATTAACTTTTACATCTCTAAGGGACAGTTATATAATGGCCAGTCCATTACTTTCAATATCATGAAATATTCTATTTCTGGATTCTTATCTAAAAGAATGAAATGAATTTTGAACCACAAAACATCTCAACAATCATGGGAATGCAGTTGTGAGTTGCCTGATACTACAAATATTATTCACCAATGCCTCAAATGAAAAGCTTTTCCTCAACTTTGCAGAGGTTATAGGAAACTGCTGAGATAGGCATTTCACGTATCTTCATGGGAATAAAAGACAAGAAAGGCACAAACTTGGACTCATCCAGTAACAATAATCAACCAAATATCTACAGATTTGTTGCTTGATTGCTATTAGTTCTTTTAACAACTAAAGAATTCATAAAAGCAACCAATATATTGAAGCATTCTACAAAACCACAACACAGATGAATTGCATTCTATTAAATAACCAATGGATTTAGTTAAGCAAAATCATACCTGGAATTTCACAAAGTCAGACCCTTACTTCTCTCTCAGAGGCCAATTTAGCCACCGAATTAGCAAAATTCTCAGTCTCCCTAGGATCAATATCAATACAAACAAGCTTCTCTCCACAGGAACGACACACTCCATTCTCCTCCATCTCAGTCCTAACCACTCTCCATTTCCCTTTCCCCAACCACCCCTGCCCATGCCAGCCTCCTCCTCCCTTCACCACCCCCTCCTTCACCTTTTCCACATCCCACTTCTCCACTCCAACCTCTGCAGCACTCCCCGACCTAAACCAATCCTCCACAACACCAGCAGTCTCCTCCGACACCTGTCTAACCGCGACCCTCATCCTATGCATCATTTCATACACTCTCTCCACTAATTTTTCCTGGGAACTAAGCCTCAAAAGAGCCAAAAGCTCCTCCTCCTCAGCTAAAACACCATTCTCAATCATATGAGCATCGACCTCAAACGCCTTATCGGGCATTACTTTCTTACAAAACCCGAACAACGCCGGCCCATAAGACCGTCAATTTGGGTACAATCCCACAACTTTTCATTCTCTTAACCAAATCAAAAGCCATTTCTGGGTCTTCCTTAGAAGCTGCCAATCTTGCAGCACTAGTAAAAGTAGCCTCATTTGGCACCACATTATCCAACCCCATTTGCTTAAAAATTTGAAACCCCTTTTCCAAACCCAAGTCTAAATTAGATTCTAACCCACTATCCCCACTCCTATTATTACTTCTAGCAGAGCACAAATAAAGCAAAACATTATATTGGTGAACATTAAGAGGAATATTATTTCTTCTTGCCTCGTCATAAATACGAAGGGCCTCACCTAAATCGCTGCGCTTAGAGCACTGATCGAGCTTGTGACGGAGCAAGATTTCCGGGGATTCGCGGCGGGATTTCTTCCTGGATTTATGGGCTGCTGTTACAAAGGGGTTTTGGTCCTTTTGGAGAATTGCTGAAGTGCATAAATGGGTTGGTTTTTTCATGGAAGAAAAGGGATTTGGGGAGGGGGATTCGTAACATGGATTGTAATGGGTTGTAGAGAAGTGTAAGATTTGGGATGTTTGATGAAGGTGGAGAAGAGTGAAGAAGAAGAAGGGTTTTTGCGGAAGAAAGAGAAGAAGAAAGGTGAGGTTTTAGAGAGAGCCATGCGATGATGCATCATCATCCTTTGCAAAGGATTGGAGGATGGTTTCCTACCGCCATTTGACTAAGTTCAATGATTTTGGCAACACTAAATATCTATCTATACTCTGTAATAGCAAATTTAAGTAAGAAATACTTTTCGTTTTTAAAATTTAGTTCGTTGACATTTTTTATCCCTAAAATTTTACAAAAAACAAATAAATCACATCTAGACTATGCTAGGATAATTGACATAAAAATAATATAATTTTTAATTTTTATACATCTACCTTAAGAAACATTTTACTCCTTATTATATAAATTTTAAAAAATTACCCTCTATTTTTACTTTTTCTTGGTTATACCAACAAAAATTACACCCTATCTTTACTTTCGTCTTAACTATACCAACAAAAATTACTCTTTCTCATAGATTTTGCTATTTTTTTTTATCAATTATCCTAATCCAGTAAAAATTTAGAAAATAAGAGATATAATTTATTTTTTGTGAAACTTTGAAGATCAAAAATATCACTGGGCCAAATTTAGGAACCAAAAGTATTTTTTTACCCAAAATTTAGTATGGTAGTCTCTCCTTTAAATTCTTTTTTAATTTTAAAAAAAATTAAAAATTACAAAAAAAAAAAATTACCTATTATTAAATATAACTATCAGTTAACTACTATTCTAAAGTTTTTCACGTTAACTTTTCACTTCTTAACTCTCATCTTTTTTTCTTAATACACTTTTTCTTTTATTTTGTACATTAAGTCCCATCTTTTTTTCATAATATATATATTTTTTTTATTTTGCACTCACACCGAGTGTCCTTCTCACTCGTATCTATAATCATACCATTAGTCCCTACATATATGGCTCTTTTTTTTTGTGTATTTTAATAGTTTCTCACTTGTTGAAATAAAAAATTTTAATCCCTCACAATTTGAAAAATGTATCATTTTAATCCCAACAAAGTATTTTCAATAGAAAAATGCCAATGAGAGACCAAAATTGAATGTTTCAAATTATTAAGAATTAAAATTCATCATTTGAAATGTGTTGAATTGAAATAATTTTATTTTCCTTCATTCAAGAAGAGTTTCTATAGCAAATAGAGGAGGCGACATACAGACGACCGGAGGAGCCAAAATTAATAATTGA
This sequence comes from Cinchona pubescens, assembly GCA_025175665.1. Taxonomy (NCBI): domain Eukaryota; kingdom Viridiplantae; phylum Streptophyta; class Magnoliopsida; order Gentianales; family Rubiaceae; genus Cinchona; species Cinchona pubescens. The sequence goes on along the minus strand of JANKKI010000059.1, from coordinate 3,129,654 downwards.
ATATTGCAAAACACTGACCAAAAAATCAAGACATTATACATAAATAACCAAACGAGGGGCAAAAAAAAAAAAAAGATCAAGAGGCAGCATGACTTTAAGAATCAAAATTAGGACGGAATTTTGGAAGGATAAATAATTTAATATTTAATAATTAACTTAGAATATCAATTTTTTTAACTAAATAATGAACTACTAACACTTTTTTTTTTAAATTAAACAAAAAATTCACATCTTTCACTTATTTTCTAGTGACTCAAATATGTATGACGAATACATGAGGAATAGGTTATAGGAAAAGCGTCTTAAATAAGAACCAACTAAATTAATTCCTTAACGGATTCAACAACCGCACTTGAGTTATAATTCCATTCTAAATCAATTTCTAATCTAATAACGACACCAATTAATTAGGGAATAAATCTCTTTCAAACTCAATAACTAATATTTAATTAAATTAATACTCTTAAATTAAATGGGTTTTGATTTAATATGCCAATGTAGCTTCCCTTAAACCAATCCTTCTATAAAATCCGATGATGTGACGCTGTCTCGAACCACAATTTCTATGCAAAATTCCATCACCGTATAAATCATGTGCATGTGTAACTTCATCTTGTAGTTGGTTTTCTTCTTTCTTATCTTCATTACTGGCGGACGAATCCAGTACCTCATGTATAATTTTTCCGTCAATTCTTCCGTCAATTCTTTTTTATCAAAAAATTCATTCATATTAATCCATCATTTTTGAATAAATGGAATTCATCCATTTCCATACTATCCCCTTCAATAATATTTTTAACGACAATTTTTTTAAACATTTTTTTCGTAAATTCTTGAATTTTTTTTTTCTTGGCTTTCTTGGCTTTCCTTGTTTATATCTCGATCTCTAGCTCCTCGATCAATAATATGACACAATATTTTCTTGATAGATATCTAACTTACAACAGGATTCCTTTTTTATATCTCTACCTAACATTAATATAAAAATCACTGTAGAATTCTTCATTTTAGATTATTGTCTAATTAGAATCAATTTCGTTACACTACGAATACTCTAAAACTAACTCCTCGTCATATAATTTTCTGATAGTTGAGTACTCCAACAAAAAAAAAAATCACAAAGTTTACGAAATACCAAACACCCTAGGATCACGACTTAAGGTTCTGTTATCACTTGTAGGAGCGAAAATTAACAATTGAATCTTACAAAACACGGACCAAGAAATCAAGACGAGTGTTCAAATGACTAAGCTAGGAAAGGCTTTACACGCAAATAACCAAACGAGCCAAATATTTAATATGGGTGGGCAACAAAAAAACGAACAAAGGTCAGGAGGCTAGATGACTTTTAGAATCAAAATTAGGAGGAATTTTGGAAGGATAAATAATTTAATAATGAACTTTGAATATTAATTTTTTCTCAACTAAACAATGAATTACTAATACTTTTAATAGGCACTAACTAAATTAATTTTTTAACGATTCAACTATCGCACTTAAGTTATGATCCCATACTAAATTAATTTTTAATCTAACAATGATACCAATTAACTAGGGAATAAATCCCTTTAAAACTCAATCAATAATATTTAATTAAATTAAAACTCTTAAATTAAATGAATTTGGTTTAATATGCCAACAGCAACACCAAAAATATGTCCAATAACCTTTTTTTTTTTTTTTTTTTTTTGGCATTGATTACGTTTTGAAACCCAGAACCAGTAGAAAACAACCCGAAAGTGCCCAAATAGGCTAAGACAATCTAATCTTCTTCCTCCCATTACATTTCATCAAATCACAAATAAAATGTATCAATTTATATCGAAATGATCCTCTCAATAAATAAAATATGATGGTAACCATGGCATGAATTTAACATAAAATTAACTACATAAATACGAATTCAAGTTAGAAAATTCACAATTTTAAACATTCGGAATTTTCACAATTTTAACATCAAAAACTTAATTAAAATTCATGAAATTATAATAAAAGCTATTAGAAACATAAAACAACAACCTAACATGTTTAAAACAATATAAGAAATGATGAATCAAAATAGGTTAAAAATAAAAATTAAAAAAAAATTATGAAGATGGTCATTGTTGCGAGGAGTATGGCAGTGCTCATGGTAATAAGGGTCAGACTATAAATTTTGTGAGTTTCTTTTTTCCTTCTTATTTTTTTCCATTTTATCTTCTTTTTGTTCTTCTCATTTTCTTTTTTCTCTTGGCTTTTTATTCTGCCATGTAAGTTTTTCTTGGAAAATGAGAAAATAAGATTATTCCAGCTCTTCAAATTTGAAATGATTTAATTTTAGTCCCTAACAATTTAAAAATGTATAGTTTTTGTTCCTAACAATTTGAAAACATATAGCTTGGTCCCCCATCAAATTTGTTTTCAACTCTGCCCCTAAAAAATGAGCACGGGACAACCACAAGTATTTTTCCATCCAAAATACTAAAGAACATTTGGTGGGGAACCAAATTATATATTTCAGATTATGATGGACTAAAATTCATGGTTTCAAACGTGATAGACTAATAAAACAAAAGTCACATTTGTGAGGGACTAATTGTACGATTTGTCCTTCTTAATTAACTTACAAAAGTATGCTATAGTAATATTTAACCATTCCAATATTATCTTTATCTCGAATATATATCAAATAAGTAACTAATTACTTTGAATATCAAAATTTTTAACTAGATTATGTTATAATTTATATATTTAAACTAACTTATATCAATTATGTATAACTGAAAAATAATTTTTTGCCATATTATTTCATCGTGGTCGAAAACTTCTTTACAACGATATAGTACAAAAGTTACAATTGAGTTCATAAAATAAAAATTACAAATTTGTACAAATTTTAATGTAAACAGATGAATTAATAGAAGTAATACAAGCAGAAAAGTCCGTGTTATAACATTGAAATTTGTTCCATATATCTTGAGCTTATAGTAAATTTTGATTATTTTTTCCATTTTTATGTCATTTATTGGATCTTTGATACCAAAAATTAATTTCATATTAGCTTGGATCTTTGATACAAAATATTAATTTCATATTAGCGTATAATTGAAGTTCAAAAAAAGTTATGAAGGGTCATATTAGATGGTTACTTATGCAAAAATATCAATGAAATAGAAATGGGTGAATGGATAATTATTTGGCGGTGTACTCAGGACAATATTTTTTAAAGCAATTAAAACAAATAAAAGGGGAATGACAACTTATTCTCCCTTTAGCAATCATTAGGTTAGACAAGTGATTAGGGCATACTCAATATATGTGAAATTACTACTAAATATTAAAATTCTGGTAAAATTAATTTTTATATTGATGGACATTACATTTTGATGATAAAATTATAAGTATTTTTTGTGAAATAAACATGTGCCAAGAAGTGATTTTTTGATAGATTGATGTGTAGTTATTCACATACTTTAATATCTTTTAAAACATTTTAAAGAAGAAAATACAGAGGGAGAAACCACATGACCAAGTGGTAGTTATTAATGGTGTATAAATGTGGTAGCTATTGTATGTAATTTTTTTTAACAAATTTGGTTAGATAATCATTTCAAGCTATATAAAATGAGGTAAATGAAATGACATACACCAAAATCGTTTCAAGCTTTATATATATAAAAGATTAAATGGATAGTTACTCATATAATTTAAACTCTTGGAAAAGAAACTTAGAAAGGAGAAATAAAAGGGTAAATCACCAGATGAGGTAGTGTGTACCCTTTATTAATTAGTTAGATTATGATAAGATAACATAAATGGTGATCGAGGTACGCCTAGACTTTTTTAGTCCTTCACCTTCAAAATGCTATTTTTTTTCGTCCTTACCAAATATAAAATGCATCAGTATAGTCCCTCAACTCAATTCTGGTCATTTTTAGCTGGAAATCATCACATGCATATTCTAGGGGGAAAAATGTCTAATGACAGAAGACAAATAGTTTAACACTATATCTCACGGGCAAAAATGTCCAATGACAAAAGACAAACAGTTTAACACTATATCTCACAACAACTTAACTGAATTAGAGGAACGTACGAGAAAAAAAAAATAGATGAGAGGTTTGGCTCTGGTAACTATGGACTTCTGACTACAGTGTTGTGGGTTTGAGAGAGGTTAGAGAATAAGGTAGAATAGTGAAAAGCGATTGGTAGATAAAGAATGAAAAAGAAAAGAGAGAAGTAAAAGAACAAAAAAATTTGCATGATTTCTTTTTGTACTTTTCTTTTCATATTATCATATAGTTGTATGCAACTATTGTTTGCCATTTTATTCGGTTTTTAATTTTCATTTGTAGATTGTACAGAATAATACCTCTTATAAAATGAGGTGGTTTAAGTAAGGGTGGCAAATGAGTAAGCTGCTAGAGAGCTTGTGAGCTACTCGGTCAAAATCTTGGTTGGAGCTCGTGTTGACTGAGCTCGAGTTAAGATTTTAGCTTCATGAGCTCAAGCTTAAAAAGATGGGTTAATTATATATATCTCTCCTGAGGCTTGATCTAAGTACTAAATAAACCTTGAAATTTAGGCAAATATCAAATACTCATTAGAACTCAAATCTGTTAAACACAAAAAACAAAAAATACAAAAGACCAAATTAACCACAAATTTAAATTACTTTGACAAAATTGACCTCAAAAAAAGCTCGTTTAATCTCCTTCATCCTGTCCCAAATCCTTATCTTACTCTACCTCTAGCTCCGTCGTACCCAACCCTCCCCCACCTACGTATACCCTCACCATCCCTTTCCCTTCATGTCTCCTCTATCTGTCTCCGACCAACACTCCCAAATTTTGCCTACCTGCAAACCACCAGGTTGTATTCCCCCCCTCTCTCTCATATTCTAGATCTGTTTCTATCCTTGCCAGCTCGCTATCTGCCTCTTTCTCTCAGCCTCTAGTCACACACAACCATACAGAGGTTGCATTCTCCAATACACAACTAGTTAACTGCCTCATCTCCTTTAGTCACACACAACCGCAGGCAGAACATACAGCTACACAAGGTTGTCGGAAACCACCACAATTTTTTTGTTGTAGTGAAGAAATGAGTTGTTAAAAGGATTTGATTGTTCTACATATTTTTCTTATTTTATTTTTTTTATCTAATATGACATTTCACTAAGTTGTCACATTTTGTATGGAATGCATTTTTTTGTGGCAGAGATAAAGGCCTTAGAGAAGGAATGGATGTGGCTACTAAGGGGCATAAAGGGAGAAGTTGGTGGTGGTCACAATAGAATGGAGAGGCAGTGTTGATTTATGTTGTATAAATAATGGATTTTTTTTTTTCATTCAATAATATTGGTACCATAAATGTCCACCATGAATTCTTGGGGAAACGATGAATTAGTAACATGAAAGCTGTATAATTAGTTGGGCAGTAGGATCAAAAGGTCTAAATAAACAATCAGTAATATGATTTTTGTTTCTAACATTTACCAAATAGTCTGGAATTTTGGGTATTCTAGTGGAATATGGGATTGAGAATTTTGGTTAGAGAAGGTGAGAGTCCACATGGGAGATGGTATGAAAGGAAATAGAGTTGGTTGTTTTTTGTTATGCGGACAAAGATGATAAGTAATGGGTATTTTAGGGACATCAAGCAAAATTTTTTGTTGACTTTGTCTTTTTTGAACTATCAACGTTAGTTGACTAACCACAAGGGTGTACTGTTAATAAGTTTATGACTTTAAGGGGGTATCAGTAATTTGGTCAAACCTCAGATTTTGTTTGGTTGTTTTGCCAAATCTCAAGAGAGATAAATATAATTAACCCAAAAAGATAAATAGCTAAATATTTAGAAAAAGAAAGAAAACTTAGTATTTTAAGGTTAGCCTGCAATAGTAAAGAAACTTTATGCAAGTAAATGATTTATAAAGTGAATATAGGGTTAATCACACATTTATTTACTTCTAAATTTACTTTTATAGTTAGAAAATGATGCATAAACATTGTTTACATCTATTTTGTTATTTTGACTGATACCCTAATTGAAAACTTTCTTTCTATAATCTTATAGGAAAATTCGATAGTGGCTTTAGGGTACTATACTATCGTGGTTGAAAATGTTGTTCGGTACAACACTCCGTGATTTAAAAGCTTATATTGTACAAGTTTTAAAAGTTAATGGAATAATTTTTTCAACGGAAATGTAGAACTTCCCAATCCTATATTACAATTCAATGCAAACTAATTAGACTTCTATATTAAAAGGGGAAAAATGGTATGCATTAAAATATACACGGTAAGAAATTTTATTAAACAAAATTTTAACCCACTGACGATCCTCTACTATAGCTTAAATACATACTAGAGGTCAAACTTCCCCCTCCTCACCGAACAAAGACTGAAATTAAGTTATCTATAATTACCAAAATATCAATGGGTGCCTGCATAACCTCCCATGTTATATTGATAGGCATTATTTGGTTGTACTTTTGGTAAAAAGAGGTTGTGAAGGGTTATATTAGGCAGTTACCTATACAAAAATATCTATGAAATAAAAAATGTATGGTTAAGTAATTTTTTGGTGGTTTACTAGAGATAATATATTTTTTAAAGCACTTGAAAAAAAGGAGAGACGACCATACCAAATGCTATTCTCTTAACACCATGCTCAATGTGTGTGCAACTTATAAAATTATAATTTTGGTAAAATTAATTTTATATAAATTTGATGATAAAATTATAGGTGTTTTTTATGAAATAAAAATGTATTAGTAAATATTTATTTAATAGATTCATGTGTAATTACTCACATACTTTGATACCTACCAATTTGAAAAAAAAAAATACATAAAAAAAAAACACATGACCAAGTGGTAGTTATTAATGGTGGGATAATAACTGTTATTTCTGGTAGTTATTGTATATAATGTTTTTTTTTTTCTGATCAATTTGGTTAGATAATCTTATCATTTGTAGGGGTATAAAATGAGGTTAATGAAATGACACATGCCAAAAGACTTTTCATACTTTGTATGTATGGAAGATATATTAGATTAAATAGATAGTTACTCATATAATTTAAACTTTTGGAAGGGAAAAAACTTTAAAATATGAAAATAAGAGGGTAAGACCACCAGCCGATGTTGTGTGCATCTTTTATTAATAGCCAGATTATGATAAGATAACATAAATAATGATCGAGGCACATTTCAGTAATATTAATAAAAATTTAAATCATATGTAGATTAATATTACAACTTGACAATAAATATAAAATTAATTTGAAAAACAATCTAGTCCCTTACATTTGATATTTGTATATTTTTAGTCTCTCATTTTTAAAATCCTAATTTTTTCATCCCTAACAAATGTCAAATGTACTAGTATAGTCCATCAACCCAATTCTGATCATATTCTGTTGGTTGGTAATCATCACATGTATATTCGAGTGATACTTAATTTTTTAGGGTAAAAACGTCCGTTGATTGAAGACAAACGATTTAACACATTATCTAACAAAACTTAGCTGAAAAATGAAGCACAAAAAAATATAGATGAGAGATTTGGTGGTTAATTATGCATCTATGGTCAGGATGTATGGGTTTGGGGAAGATAAAGAATAAAGTAGAATGGTGAAAAACGATTGGTAGAGGAAAATGAAAAGAAAAGAAAGAGTAAAAGAAGAGAAAAATTTGCATGATTTCTTTCTATACTTTTCTTTTCATATTACCATAGATGTATACAACTATTGTTTGTCACTTTATTCATTTTTTAATTTTCATTGTAGATTATGCAAAATAATAGTTCTTGTAAGCTAAGATGGTTTAAGTAGATGTGTCAAATGGGAAAGTTGCTCGAGAGTAGCTTGCAAATTGATCGCTCAAAAACTCGAGTCGAACTCGCTTCCACGGAAGATGGCTCGGATTAAATATTTGATCTTAGGCCATTCTTTGGCTATGTATGAAAAGATAGAAATAAAATGACCACAATTTTAGGTATTCACTTAATCTTGTAAGGTATAAATGCTTTTCTTCTAGTATTCAAGTCGAACTCGAGTTGAACTTTTAAATTCACGAATTCGAACTTAAGCTCTAGTATATGAGGCTTGAAAGCTCATTGAGCTCATTGGGCTCAATTTTTAGTTAAGCTTTGGTTAAACTCTTACTTGAACTCGAGTATGTTATGTTAAAGTATAAATATCCTAAATCGACTGGCCTAGAGATTTTGCATCAATTAATAAAGTTCATGGGTCACTCCACTTATTACTATTTGGTTTTGAAATAGAAACTCATATTCTTTAACATGGTATTAGAGTTAGTCTTGAGTATTTTTCCATCTACACATGACTTGAACTCTTCTGCACATTGGACTTGGCCTAATGTTTCTTGTATTGTTTATAGTATTGGGTTTGACTTCATGGTTATCGGCGCTAGACATGTCAATACTTGTGTTCACTGGTTTAGGCTAGACCTCCATTTTCTTATTTCAACCCTCTTATGTGTGAGAAGGGTGTTAACTGGAGTCATGTGTGAGAGGGGATATTAAAGTACAAATATCCCATATCGACTAGTTAAGAGAACCTAAACCAATTATTAAGGTTTATAGGACACTCCACTCATTACCAATTAGTTTTGAGATGGAAGCCTATGTTCTCTAACATATTAAATATTAGTGAGCTTAAACACGTGTTCAATATTAAAAATTTGGTTGAGTTGAGCTAGTATAGGGTACTATTTGATTTTGTCTCGACTCATTTATACCCCTAGTATAAGGGAAGAAATAATAGTAGAAATATGATTTTAAAAACTTACACTATATAAGCCATTATAACCAATGATATGATTTCCTTAATGGAACTGTAGAATTCTTATAGTTGTTAAAAATGGTTCATTATACTAGTATACAACTCAACCTATATGTAACTAGTGATTTTGGACCGTAACTCTTGTTTCATTCAACTTGAGGAAAGAGAATACAAATTGCAGGAAGCATAAATCAAGTTACTTACATAAATATATCCATCAATAAAAACATTAAATATATATATTGTAATTGTAGATCCACATATAAATAAATATAAATATATATATATATTTGACTTATTTGACCGGTATAGTCGAACGACTTGTTCGATCGATAAACCAGTCAAATGAGTCAATCTGTAGTTCGGTATTTGATCGGTAATTTAACTTGAAAATTGAAGTCAAAGTCGAGTCGAGAAGTCGCTTAATTAATTTGACTTCGAGTCAAAGTCAAGTCAAAAGTCGAACAAGTCAAGTCAATTTTTTTTTTCAATTTGATTCGACTCGACAGTTAGAGTTGAGTGACTTTTGAACACCATTATGTGGCGAGCCTAACCAGACCCACTATAGTACTAGGTGGGCCGGGTCAGCCATCCCTACATGCATGTGTATGGCTATCTTAGAAGAGGTGACGTTCATCTGTGATAGGGTTTTCAATCAAATATTTGATGGTAGGAATGAGGACAAATTAAGTCTAATGAATGTGTATGCATGCCTTAGAGGAGGTGACGTGCATCTAAGAAGTAAGTTTTGGCTATTCACTCCATAATACAAAATGAGTATGATAGTCATTGAAATGACTAAAATTAAAGTATAAGGGTTCCATTACTTTTTCATCATCTAACGGTTAAAAATACTCACTCCGCATTATAGAAACAAATATTTTTTTGTTTGTGAGAGGGCTTTCAATCAAATATTTGATGGTAGGAAGAAGAACAAATTAAGTCTAGTGTAGAGTCCCTAATTAACTTCAACCCTACCTTTATTTTCAAATCATCAAAACGATTGCGTTTGTCAAACCAGCACAAACTTACTCGGTAAGAATAATATATATAGGACATGATTAACAACCAAAACCAAAACATACCAAATATACAAATACCAAACCATCAATGTTGTAAGTGCCACAAGTGATTGCTCAAGATGTACTTCTTCACCGTTCAATATTATACACGTCTAACCATTAAAGAAATAGTAAGTACAAAAATACAACGAAACAGGAAGGTAGGGATGTGATGAATGTCATCCCACATCAAATAAGGAGAAAAAATTTGTATTATATATGATGTCTTAGATTCTGATCTACTAACAATTTGCTTTAAACATTGTTAACTCGTTATTTCTACTCAAAAGTTATTAAGCTAGTTCAAACCCGAAGTGTTACAATTAGTATCAGAACGAATCTTGTGTAGTCTTTACATAGGGTGAGACTAGTCTAGTGGTATTGGGTCACGACTACGCAAGGAAGTGTAGGAACTAAGTGCTCTGCGGAGCTAAGTGTTACGTCGACTTAAGGACGAGAGTCATATCTAGAACCCGTACAGGTAACCTCTACAATCCCACTCAACCATAAGTGGTTCGGTGGGTCATGACTGCACAATAGAGTACAGAAACTAAGTATTGTGCTGGGTTAAGTGCTTCGTCGACCTTCTCTTGAGGGCAAGAGTTACTTCTAGAAACCGTAGGAGCTATCTCTAGAATCCTGCTCAACTAAAGATAGTCCGATGTAAGCATTGTGAGAATGTAAGAGTTTAAGGAGGGATTAATGTGATAACTAGCCATCTCACATCAAATGGGAGAAAATATTTGTATTGTATAAAACATCTTGGATTTTCGGTTACTAAAAACATGGCCTAAGCATTTGGAGTCCATTGTTTCCGCTCAAAAGTTGTTTGACCTGTCCAGACCCGAGATGTTATAGTCGGTATCAAAGCGAATATGGTGTGGTCTCTATATGGGGTAAGACTGGGTCAGTGGTATTAGGTCATGATTACGCAAGAGAATACAAGAACTAAGTGTTACATCAACCTAAAGGCGAAAGCCACCTCTAGAATCCTACTCAAATAAGGGTGGTCCAGTGGGGTGTGACTACGCAAGGGAGTGCAAGAACTTAGTGTTGTGTTGAGGCTAAGTGCTACATTGATATAAAGATAGGAGTGTTACCTCTACAACTTATACGAGCTACCTCTAGAATCCTGCTCAACCAAGGCGGTCTGATGTAAGCCCTGTGAGGATGCAAGACCTTAAGGAATGATGAATGTGATGACCCACCATCCACATCAGATAGGGAGAAAATATTTTTATTGATCTAACATAATGGATTTTGGGTTACAAACAACTTGATTTAAACTTTTAAACCCATTATTTTCACTCAAAAGTTATTGGTCCAACCCAAACCAAGGTCTTACAAGAGAAGAGTGAAGAATAAGGGGTTTTGCGGAATAAAAAGAAGAGAGGTAAGATTTTAGTGTAAAATTTATATTGATTATTAAGCAACTACTAAGCATCCTAGTAGTTGCTCAAGAACTAGGATTGTCAATGGGGCTGAGTCGGCCCGATAAATAAAAGGTCGTGCCTTAAATTAAAGTGAGATTGGTTGAATTTGGTCCTAAATGTTAAACCTGCTTAAATTGTAAGACGAGGTTGGGTTATATTAGGCTTTCACGGCTTGATTAAAATTTAGTACGAATAGCTATATATGTGTGTGTATACACATACACACACATTTATATATATATATATACTAATTTTATCGTAAATTATATAATACTACTTAATTTTATGTGGATAATGGTTAATGATTTTAACATTCTATTAACTTAACTAAACTCGAGTTACTAAAAATAATAACCCAACCTTTTAGCCAATTTAGTTAAAATGTTGTAACTCAGTGATACAGTTAATAGCTGTTTATTGACATAAGTAGTATATACTAATCTATATTGTGTTGATCAGGTATAAAAAATAAAATTTTAACAAATAAACTATAAAAATTTTTATTGGATAATGTGATATTGGGATAGCCCAAAACCCGAATAATTTTATGAGCCAAGTATATGCTTCACATTTGTGAGTTTGAGCTGACTTGATTAAGGTCCGAAATTGAAATAAATTTATGAATCGAGTTTGGGGTTTGCAAAGCCCACCTCACAAAACCCAATTGACAACGACCTATCACGAACTAATATGAGGTTCTTATTTGGAAAAACATGGTCCTTCTATTTTAGTAAAGCGGGCCACTAAATTCAAATGGATTCATTGATTATTGAGTAACTATTACGATAAAACTAGTTAGTCAATGACAACCATAAATTTTGTCGAAATTTTAGAGAGAGCCATGCGATGATATAGTATCATCAAACCTTGGGAAGGATGGGAGGATGATTTCCTAGCACCATTTGATTAAACATAAATATCTAAATGATCTTGACAACAATACATGCGTATCTTTTTCTCAACTAAATTGGCAAAAGTGTAAATCACGTTAAAACCTTTCTAGGATGAAAGGGTTTCCCTTTTGAATCACTTAAAATGCTTTTTTTTTTGTTCCAACAATGTCATATATGGCATTTTGTATTTCTCTCAGGCTATTTTATATTTCTGCGATTTTCCCTTTGATTTTTGCTTGATTTAGACTTTATACACGGATGTATATTATAGAAAAATGAATCTGAGGCGTAAGATTTTTTACCCCAAAATTTCCCGATGACCAGTGGCTAGGAAACTCCATGGCTATTGGCCAGGAGCTCTTGACCATAGCGCCACATTCTACTTTGAAATAAGGGTTAATAACACTTTACCCCTGAACTAGGTAGGCAATAACAGTTTACTCCCCTGAACTAAAAAAACTATACTTTACCCCACAATCACATGATTTATCCTTTGAAAATTTTATTATATAATGTTAAATGACTTAAATACCCTTAGCACTATATTTTGATTTTTGTATTTAAATTTTGATAATGATGTGATAATTATTTAAAAATAATAAAAAATAAATTATATAATATTTTAATATAATCTATATCAATATATGTCTTGGTCAAAATTTTAAAATTTGTTATTTGATTTTATATTATTTCGAATTTAAATGTTTAATTATAATGATAGAACGACTCCTAAAGGGGCTAATTTTCTATTGAAAATTCTTCCTTAAAGATATTGTGTGACAATATATTTTTTTCCAATAAAATTTGTGATTTTTTGATATCTTTTAGCATTTTATAATTTTAATAGTTGGATAAACCTGTGCAAATTGCAATGTCAAATATAATATAATTAGACATTTTATCACATTTTCACTTCCTAATTATTTTGTTACTATATTTTATTATAATAATAATTTTTATTACAATATTAGTTTGTTATTATATTTTTTTTCTTAATTCTTTTATACGTATTAAACATCAAATTGAATACATAAAAAATCAAAATTTAATATTAAGGGTATTTCAGTCATTTAACTTGATATTATAAAATTTTTAAGGGTTAATAACACTTTACCCCCTGAACTGGGTAGGTAATAACACTTTGCCCCCTGAACTAAAAAAATTACACTTTGCCCCCCAATCACATAATTCATCCTTTAAAAAAATTATAATATCATGTTAAATGACTTAAATACCCTTAGCATTATATTTTAATTTTTGTATTTAAATTTTGATAATGATGTGATTGTGCGCAACAAAATATTTCGAGTCTGTAAAAATTGATCAAACAAGAAATATAGTGATAAAAATATGAATATATGAAATAAAAGATTACAATCTCTAGGATATTCTCAATATGTGGAGAAAATTCCTTCTGTCTCTTATACACATCTAGATGTGTATAAGAGACAGCTTATTCCCGAATCAAATATTGAATTCTTCAAGTCTTGATATGGGAGACCTGAAGAAAGCTTGATGAATATACAGAGACACATCAAGATTTCTGAAGTGGCAAGATTCAAGACTCTGTCTCTTATATTACATCTAGATGCTTATAAGAGACAGTGAGACTTCAGAAATATGTGTGTCTGTGTATATGTGTCTCCTTGTCTTGAATCTCTGAGGGATGACCCTTATTTATACATGTATGGAAGGGAGCAAGGTAGAAGACTTGTAGTACATGTGTAACTTCTTACTTGCATACCAAGAAACAAATTCTTATCTCTTTACACACATAAGAGATATTAATACATAAGGATTGTACTACTTTGATATTATCTCCTTATTTTAATTTATTAATCCAATAAAGAGATAAATACTAGAGTACATATATCCTTATTGGTCAAGTCTTGTAGACATGTGACATGGCACAATTTAATTGGAAGAGCGACACAAATTCATTTGATTGGTCGAACCACCTCATCTTGACATGTGGAATAATATAATTGGTTTTAAATTAACCAATATTCCAAAATATATATGACATATGGCATTATTTAATTGGACCATAAATATCCAATTAAATTTACTTATAGACAAATGATAATTTTAATTAAAATAAAATTTCATTGTCTACAAATGCCCCCTCGAAGCTTGTTTATACACGCCGACTAGATTGTGGCTTGAGCACAAGTTTCAATATTCTTTGGACTTTCGAATACCGAATCTAAAGACTTGAACCAATGCATGCACACCTTGATCTCCAAATTGCATGAAACGAGTGAATTCATATAATCCGAACTCCATTGTTTAAAGACCAATTATTGGAATAGGATACGGACCATAATTACAAAAGATTTAGGGTGTTTCGAGACTTGAATTTGAACCTTCCACTGCCGCTAAAATTTGCATGGAATTAGAAGTTGGCCTTATTCAATCACAAATAAAATTCCAGTCAACCCAAATAAAAAGCCACGTAGTGAACTTCATCATTTGAAAATTTTCAACACTATAATATTTTAATTCCAAATCCAATTAGGGAACTTATGTAAAGCGATTCTACACCATCAAAGTGATATTTCTTGACTTGAATAAGACATCCGCACTACTCTTGGAGTTGTGAAACCAATACCTTGTTGAACAAAATTCAAATCAACTCCTTGTCAAACTGAATTTTTGAATAACCAAGTTAATAGCCAAAGGAATCAAATCCTTATGTTGCACGAACTCCAAAACTAATGCTCGGCTGACTTGAACTCCATTCGCATAAACAATGAAGTCTAATCCTTAATGAACCAAATTAACATGGGAAGCTTCCGATAATACATGAATAAGGAAAACCAACTCCTTGATGAATTCTAATAATTTAAAACTCACTTAAACTTATAAGATTATAATTCTAATCCACAAGAAATTCAATAACGCACTCCTTTTATTTGAGTTGTATTGGATTTTAAAGATGCCATGCATCTTTCGAATCCAATACAACTCAAATACATCTATGGATACACATCACAAAGTAGAGCAAGTACAATTTCCATCATCGCTTGCGAATGCTTTGCCGTGGCCGCTGAGTTTTACAATTACTGTCGTTGCTTTGCTATTGTCACCGCAACCGCTGATTTTTTTCCTTGGCGTTGTGACTGCCCATTACTATTGCTGAATTTCATCCCTGCGGTTGTTAAATTTGTCGTAGCTGCTATTGCCCTGCCAACATTGCCGGTGTTATTTTGCTGCTGCTGTTGCAGTTTTGCTGCTGCCGCTGTTGCTGCTGTTGTTGTCCATTACTATTGCAACTACGTTGCCGGTGTCGCTGATTTCTTTTTCTTTTTTTTTTAGTTCACTACCATTGAGGCGCCTGTGGAAGGAGTTGGAGACCATTTATTCAGTAATGTAACAAGACATTATCATCAATGAGACGAATATGGATAGAGAATTGCATGAGAATGTTACTAGCAATCCAAGTATGCGTGCAATCCATAATGGACAAGCCGGCAGAAGATTATGCTCCATCACAGATACCATTGAATCACCATGGAAGTCTCCACAAGCAAGTTAGAACACCAATTTCTGAATTTCATGGCCGCAAGGTGATAAAATCATGCCAATGAAAATATATATAAAGCCTGTGGGAAGAACTTTGCAATAATATCTCAAACACTTCCGTAGACCAAATCTTTTCTTTGGAGGAATGTATCAATGAGGTAGTTGAAGAAATATCAAGGATAGATTCTTCAATTGCCCTTCCTCTTAAGAGACTCTTTAGCAGCCTTGCTCACGAAGGCCAAGAAGTATGACTTTTCAAGAGCTTTAGCATCGGAGAAGATTTCAAGAGAAGCATATGCAGAAATTCTCTCCAAGGCAAATGCACACCTTTTGGAAGTCAAAGCAATGAAGGAAAAGGTAACCAACCATCTACAAAGTCTTCAAGGAAAGCGGGAATCTATTGAGGATAGAAAAATCATTCTTCAAAAAGATCTTTCTGACAAATGAAGACACTAGGGAGCTTGAGAAGATGAGCAACATCCTTGAAGCAAGCAAGATAGCCGTAGTGGACCTCAAGTTTGATATTTGAATCATATCAAATCCTTTTTTTTATTCTTTTCCTTAAACTTCATTTGTTTGGAAACTTTTCTTTCAATAATAAAGACATTAATTACTTTTCCTTATCTTGCGATTTTTTTATTTTTATTATTATATTTTTTTTTTCAAAACAAGTAAAGTAACTAACATCTATGAAAATACTGTTTCCATCATAATTTTCTTTAAGGAAAATGAGTTGGTTTCTTGGGAGTGTAACTGAACTTAGAAGTTGCCCTCTAAGCTGCCTACGTATCCCAAAAGGGAATCAAGTCACACGTAGTTCCTTTTTTTTGTGGAAAAATATGGGGGGTTTGCCGTTCACACGTTTAACCTCTTGCGGGCCAGGAGTATCTATTTGTTTACCACCTTAGACTTGGTGGAGTGTTTTAGCAGTTTAACCACATACTACACTATTGGTGGTTGCCGTCCACAATTTTAGCTCATGCGGGCCAGGAGCAACATGCAGTTTAGGCTCATGCGTCAAGGAGCAACTAAATCATGCGTAATATCGCTTCAAATATTTGCCATTGATGGGGCCAATCCTTAATCCATCTTCAGCGATCAATTTGTACGAGCCATTTGTATAGACTTCTTGGACAACATAAGGGCCATCCCATTTTGAGACAAACTTCCTTTGACCTCCATGTGCAAGGATGATTGGTCTTTGAACAGCAAGGACGATATCGCCAATTTGAAAAGAGAGTAGCCGAACTCGCTTATTGAATGCTTTAGAAAGGCGAGCTTGGTAACACTCAAGTCGTTGCTGAGCTTCATCTTAGAACAAGCTCTTATAGTGCTTCTAGATCTTCAAGAGAAGTCGAGCATTGCAACATCTTCTTCATTAAGTCCTTCTTGCACAACAATCCTTAAAGAAGGTTTTTGACATTCAAGTGGAAGAACTGCTTCGACACCGTAGACAAGTGCGTATGGAGTCGCTTGAGTAGGAGTTCGAAAAGTTGTCCTATATGCCCAAAGAGCCTCACCAATCCTTTGATGCCAATCTCTTTTTGACTTGTCAATAACTTTCTTTAGCAAATTGCATAGAGTTTTGTTAAAAGCTTCAGCAAGTAGATGTGCATAAGAGCATAGTACATAGAAGAATTATGTTGCTTAAAGCCGAACTTCTCGCAAAGCTTGTTCATTACAGCATTGCAGAAAGGTTTTCCATTATCAGTGATGATATATCGTGGAACGCCGTATCGATAGATAATGTTCACGCGAATAAAATCGACCACATTTTCTTTCTTTACCTCTCTTAGTGCAATTGCTTCAGCCCACTTCGAAAAATAATCAGTTGCAGCTAGGATAAAGATATGTCCACCAGAAGACTTTGGCAGTGGTCCTACTATGTCTAATCCCCAAGCATCAAATGGCCAAGAAGAAACAGTAGGATGTAACGGTTCTGGTGGTTGATGAATGAAATTGGCATGAAAGGACAAGCTTGACATCTTCTTACATAGTGTATGCAATCCTTCACTATGGTCGGCCAGTAGTACCCCATTCTTTTAATGCGGAAGTGCAGCTTAGGGCCGGATTGATGAACACCACATATTCCTGAGTGAGCCTCTTCCATTGCTTGCATAGCTTCATCCTCACCGAGACATCGCAGGAAAACTCCATCAAACGATCGCCGATAAAGAATGGCCTTATAGTAGATGATGAGCGAGGTGCACACGAAAGGTTGAGTTTTCCAAAGGCACAAGAGTATATTTTCATCAAAGGTTGAGTTTTCCAAAGGCACAAGAGTATACAATTCCTGTCGCTTATACACATCTAGATGTGTATTAGAGACAGAAATTTTGTCTCTTTCACATCGTCTCTTTCTTCAAAATGAGGAGGCACAACCCAACTTTCCAAGGTGTCTATATGGGGACTTGAACTTGTTGATTAGGCAAGATGAGCATCGAAGCTAATTTTGCTAAAGAGTCAGCTTGTAGATTGTCCCTCCTTGGAACATGCTCTATAGTCACATCACCTAGCCACTCCATTAGTTGCCTAGCATAATTATAATATGGCCACAACTCAAGTTTCCTGACTTCATATTTGCCAAGGAATTGATTGACTACTAACTTGGAATCTCCAAAAACTCTAAGTTGTAGTTGCTTCATATCAACCGCCATTTCGAGACCAAGGATAAGTGCTTGATACTCAGCGACATTATTTGAACATTGATGTGTTAAAGTGAATGAATATGGCAACATATCTCCTTCGGGAGTGATGAATATTACTCCAGCTCTAGCGCCCTCTTGATGTGCGGCACCATCAAAATACATTGTCCAAGGCGGAATAACTTCGACCACGAAAACATCTTCATCTGGAAGTTTATCAATCAATTCCCACTCAGCTGGTATGGGATGATCAGCCAAGAAAGTTAGCCAACACTTGTCCTTTGACAGCCTTCGCAGGAAGGTAAATAATTTCAAATTGTTGAATTTGAAGGTACCACCTTGCAAGACGATCCTTGCTCGAAGTTAGCTTAGTCATAACATACTTGATCGGATTTGCCTTGGATATCAAACGGATAGTATGAGCTTGAAAGTAGTGCTTTAACTTTTGAATGGCAAATATGAGAGCCAAGCACAACTTCTCAATCAGCGTATAATTTAACTCATTTGGTGTCATCATCCGGCTTAAATAATATAGTGCATTTTCTTTACCCTCACCATTTTCTTGGGCAAGTAATGCTCCTGCAGACCGTTCCTGTGCAGCAATATAAAGAATTAAAGGCTTACCAGGAATAGGTGCAGCTAATACGGGTGATTTCGTGAGATATCAAACAATGCTTTTGAAAGCATTACTACATGCTTCATCCCACTCAAAAGGTACATCTTTCTTCATCAAATGGCTGAATGGTTGACATCTCCCAGCCAAATTGGATGCTTCTGATTAGATAAATCTTCGAAGATAAGCCAATCTTCCTTGCAAACTTTTCAACTCATGAATGTTGCGCGGTTCGGGCATCCTCGAGATAGCATCGATTTTGGATTGATCAATTTCAATTCCTCGGCTATGTACGATAAACCCAAGAAACTTTCCAGAGGTAACTCCAAAAGCGCACTTTAAAGGATTCATCTTGAGTTGGTATCTTCGAAGTCTTTCGAACACCATTTTAAGATCTTGGACATGGTCAATTTGTTTCTTCGACTTGACAACGAGATCGTCAACATAGCACTCTATATTCTTGTGAAGCATGTTATCGAAGATCTTTTGCATGGCCCTTTGATATGTGGCTCCCGCATTCTTTAAGCCAAAAGGCATGACCTTGTAGCAATAAATGCCTTTGGGAGTTCGAAAAGCATAAGTTCTTCATCCCTTGGTGCCATTCGGATCTGGTTGTATCCCGAGGATCCATCCATAAAGGATAAGGTTTCATAACCAGTTGTGGCGTCGATGACTCCTGAAGAAGACAAGGCCATCAATTCAGTAATAGGGAGAGGAAAGTCATCTTTCGGACAAGCTTCATTGAGATCTCGAAAATCAACGCAAACACGAATCTGTCCAAGAGAATTTCTTCTCGGGGACTATACTTGAAATCCACGCTGGGTATTTTACTTCTCGGATGAAACCAGCTTCTATGAGCTTGTTCACCTCCATCTCAATTAATGGGATCAAATCAGGCCAAAAACATTTTTGGGCTTGTTTAACAGGTCTAGCACCTCGCTTAATGGCCAAGTGATGAACAACAATTTTTGGATCTAAGCCAGGCATCTCTTTGTAATTCCAAGCAAAAACATCCTTAAATTCGAGCAATAGTTCAACATATGCTTGTTCCTCTTCAGGAGTCAGCCAAGTACCTATGTAGATTGGGCGAGGATCATCATTTGTGCCAAGGTTGATTTCCTTCAAATCATCAACGGTTGCCTTCATGCCTTCTTCCAATTCAGGAGAAGCATCTCCGGCATCTTCTTCTTCTAAAGGCTCACTCTTCGTTTCGAACAGTGATATGGTTGCAGGAGGCAATGCTTTCCTTGTCTTCCTCCTTGGAGCATATATCAATGATGGTTTCCTTTCTCACATTTAACAAATCTCCGTAATGTATGAAAAGGTTAGTAACCTGTCTTCTTAAACTTCTATCATTGCAGGAAATATTGATTCCTTTTGTATTAAAAATATACTCTTGTGCCTTTGGAAAACTCAACCTTTCATGAATAGGTTGCTTCATCAAAACTCTTCTTCGTGGGCCAAGCCTATCAAACACCGAAACACGTGGTGTAACTTTTCTCAATCTATCAAAGACTGATCGCCTTGAACCTTTCAATGCAGTTCTTCTTTGATAGTAATATGATGCGTATTAGCCCTTTTTATTGCTATACGCACAGGAGAAGGTGATCTATACCCAAGTCCCATTGACAGGTTATTGACAGCATATCCCTTGTCTTTCAACATCTTTTGCGTAGAAGTCATGCCATGTGTCTCTTCTCCATCCTTTATCTCTGCAGGAAGCTTGCCCAAAGTTCCTTCTTCCTTAGGATCGTAACCAGCTTTCACGAGCAACTTGTATGCATTTGGACCAAATCGCTCGTCGGTTCGTGTTTTAGGTAATGAATTGTGCTCTATTTCGGACTCCACCTTTGGCCGAACAAAGCCTTCAAGAAGAGTTTCGCTATGCTTGACCACCTCAATTTTGGTGAGTGGTACAGTGAACTCCTTTAATTCATCGCTTCCAACAAAAGGAGATTGACCTTCTTTTCTCTTTGACTTTGGAACATAGCGTAAGACACGTGTCTTAGATTTTTGACCATCTTCCTTTGTTAACTCTTTCTTTGTGTTACCCTGTAGGTAGAATTTAGCATCAGCAAAGTAACTCTCGGCTTCAGAAAGGTTTTTCATCAGCAACTACTTTCTTTATGACGCCGTTATGGCAATACTTGAAACATTGATGAAGAGTTGACGGTATAACATCATTCTCGTGAATCCATGGTCTCCCAAGAAGAATGCATATTATAAGATGTTTTTGCATCAATAACATGAAATAGTGCACTTGAGGATAAATCGCCAATTAATAAATCAAGTGTTATAAGACCAATGGCTCTTTGTCCTCCTTGATTGAATCCTTGGATCATGAGACGGCTTTGTAAGAGTTCATCACTTGTGATTCCAAGCTCCTTTATTGCACGTAAAGGCATTATATTCACAGCTGATCCTCCATCGAGAAGTATCCGATTCACTTTTTGCTCACGTGCATATCCATTTACAAACAAGGGTCGATTGTGAGCTTTCGTCCCGAGCAATAAATCTTCATCATCAAAAACAATCGTTGTGGCACAATCCTCAAGGACTTTATCAGTCACAGTGAGTTTCTTCTCAAATTCTTCATCAACTTTATCGATGTTCACAGCATGGCAAGATGCAAGGACGTCGTCATCTTTCAAGTATCCTCTTGGCATGAATTCTTTCAAAGTAATAGGTCGACGGATATTTTGAAACATCACACCACTTGGAGGGATTGATGACGAAATTGTTATTCTTCTAGACTTTCTTTTTGCAACCCGTATTTTTACCATCCGAAATTTTGGATGCAGATTAGTCTTTTCGCTTTAATTTTTTGGGTTCTTTTGCGAGTGACGAGTGTCCATCCTTCGTCTGACTGATCATTTGTGGCATCATCATCCTTCAATAATTTTTCAGTTTGCCTTTCAAAAGGTACTTCACCTTGTGGAAAGAGGTTGTCATATAATGGAACGGAATTGAAATATCCAAATTTTATTGTGGGCTGTATTGTTCTTATATTCGATGGAAGATGAGATACTTTACCATTCTTCAACAAATTTTGGGAGTCAGGAATTATAGTGGTCTGATTTGCACTTGCTTTATCTTCCTCAAGCAAAATCTTACCTTGGCGGGCTAACTCCATCACCTTATCTGTAAAAACAAAACACCTTGTGAGGGGATGACCAACCAGGCAATGGTAGCAACAATAGTTTGGATCATTAACTCGCCTAGGATGCTTCCTCTGGCCGTTTCATCTCGGGGAGTTCAATGAGTTCGGCTTTGAGTAGATCATCGAACATGCCTCGAAGATCAGAGTCGAGGAAAGGATATTCTTTCTCTTGCATCTCCCTGAGTGTCAGTTTTCTTTGTGGCCTACCTTGCGCAGGCTCTACCTTCTCGGACACCTTTTGACTGACTTTTGTCGCGATCTTAACAGGTGCAGTATTTGTTATCATAGTTTCTTTGTTTCCAGACTTGGGAGAAGGCTTGCCCTCTTTCTTAAAGTCTTGTTTTTCTTTATTATTGCGAGGATCAGGAACAGGCGATTCTTGATTTCCAAGGCCAATTTCAAGACTATGAGCTTTTGTCGCCAATTTCTCAAATGTCGGAGGTTGGATGCCTTGTAGGATATAACGAAGCCCCCACTTCATGCCTTGAATGCACATTTCAATGGCGGACGTCTCGGAGAGTCGGTCTCTACAATTAAGGCTTAAAGTCCTCCATCGATCAATATAATCAATATATTACAATTGGTTCGTCTTTCCACTGACGGGCGTTGGAAAGTTCAGTCATAGAAACAATCCTCTTAGTGCTGTAGAACCGGTTGAGAAATTCCCGCTCCAATTGCTCCCAACTATCAATCGAACCGGCATCAAGATCAGTGTACCAGTCGAATGCGTTACCTTTTAGTGAGCGGAGAAATTGCTTGACCAACAAATCACCATAAGTTCCAGCATTATTACATGTCTCGACAAAGTGTGCTACATGCTGTTTCGAATTTCCTTTGCCGTCAAACTGCTGAAACTTGGGTAGTTGATATCCACAAGGCATCATCAAGCTGTCGATTCTTGCGGAATAAGGCTTAGCGAATATAGGGCTTGATTTTGAACCATCTATATTTAAAATGTTAAAAATAAAATTAAAAAGAAACCTAGTCAATAAGTTGACCGTTTGGTCAACGGTCAAATTATTGACCGAACCGGTCAATAGGGCAACTTGTTGACTGTTGGGCTGGTCCGGGATATGTCACGACAGGTCGAGCCGTGCCGTGCCACGGGCTGATCAAACCAGGCCCTAGCCTAGCTTTATGATACGTGGCGGGCCTAACTCGACTCGATACAATATTAAGTGGGCCGACTCAGCCATCCTTACATGCACGTGTATGCATGTCTTGGAAGAGATGACATGCATGTGATAGGGTTTTCAATCAAATATTTGATGGCAAGAATAAGGACAAATTAAGTCTAGTGAATATGTATGCATGCCTTAGAGGAGGTGACGTGCGTCTGAGGAGTAAGTTTTAGCTACTTACTCCATAATGTGAAATGAGTATGACAGCTATTGAGATGACTAAAATTAAAGTATAATGGTTCCATTACTTTTCCATCATTCAACGGTTAGAAATACTCACTCCACATTGTTGAATGAGTAATAAATATTTTTTTGTGTGTGAAAGGGTTTTCAATCAAATATTTGATCGTAGGAAGGAAAACAAATTAAGCCTAGTGCAGAGTCCCTAATTAACTTCAACCTTACTCTCTATTTTCAGATCATCGAATGGTTGCACTCATCAAACTAGCACAGACTTACTCGGTAAGAAGAATATATATAAGGACATGATTTAACAATCAAAACTAAAACATACCAAATATACAAATGCCAAACTATCAATATTGAAAGTGCCACAAGTGATTGTTCAAATGCACTTATTCACAGTTCATATATATATATACACGTCTAACCATTAAAGAAACAATAAGTACAAAAATAAAACGAAATAGGAAGGTAGAGATGTGATGACTACCATCCCATATTAGATGAGAAGAAAAAATTTGTATTGTATATAATATCTTGTATTCTAATCTACTAACAACTTGGTATAAATATTGTGAATTCGTTATTTTCACTCAAAAGTTATTGGGCCAGCCCAAACCCGAGGTGTTACAGTTAATATCAGAACAAACCTCATGTAAGAGTGGGCTAGTGGTATTAGGTCACGACTACACAAGGGAGTGTAAGAACTAATTGTTCTGTGGAGCTGAAAGAGCATTGTAAGTGTTATGTCGACTTAAGAGCGAGAGCCACATCTAGAACCCGTACAAGTCACCTCTACAATCCTGCTCAGTCATGAGTGGTTCGGTTGGTCACGATTATGCAATAGAGTGCATGAATTAAGTATTATGCGGGATTAAGTGCTACGTCAACCTAACAGCAAGAGCCACTTCTAGAACTCGTACGAATCATCTCTAGAATCATACTCAACTAAAGATGGTCCGATGTAAGTGTTGCGAGAAAGAAAAATCTTAAGGAGGGGTGAATGTGATGACCCATCATCCCACATCAACTGGGAGAAAATATTTGTACTATAAAAAACACCTTGGGTTTTTAGTTACTAAAAACACGGCCTAAGCATTTGGAGTCTACTGTTTCTGCTCAAAAGTTGTTTGACCAGTCCAGACCCGAGGTGTTATAGTTGGTATCAGATCTAATATGATGTGGTTTCTGGCCAGCGGTATTAGACCGTGACTATGCAAAGAAGTACAGGAACTAAGTGTTGTGCGAAACTGTCAAAGTGGTACGTCAACCTAAAGGCAGAACCACATCTAGAATCCTGCTCAAACGAGGGTGGTCCGGTAAGGTGTGACTATGCAAGGGAGTGCAGGAACTAAGTATTGTGTCGATGTCAAGTGCTACGTTGACGTAAAGGCAGGAGTTATCTCTGGAACCTATACGAGCCACTTCTAGAATCCTACTCAACCAAGGCAGTCTGATGTAAGCCTTGTGAGGACGCAAGACCTTAAGGAAGGATGAATGTGATGACCCGCCATCCACATCAAATAGAGAGAAAAGATTTGTATTGATATAACATAATGGATTTTGGGCTACTAACAAATTATTTTAAACTTTTGAATCTGTTGTTTCCGCTCAAAAGTTATTGAGCCAACCCAAACCGAGGTGTTACAAGAGAAGAGTGAAGAATAGAAGGTTTTGCTGAAGAAAGAGAAGAGAGGTGAGGTTTTAGTGTAAATTTTATATTGATTATTGAGCAACTACTAGGCATCCTAGTAGTTGCTAGTAAGAACTAGGATTGTCAATGGAGTCGGGTCGGCCCGATAAATAAAGAGTCGAGCCTTATATTAAAATGAATTGGGTTGAGTACGGGACTAAATGTTAGACTCGATTAAATTGTGAGTCGAGATTGATTTTATTAGATTCGGCCCGATTAAAGTCCGACAATAGCTATATATATGTGTGTGTATGTGTTTGTGTGTGTGTGTGTGTATGTATACAAATATACACCATATATATATACACACACACATATATATATGTATGTGTGTGTATATGTATGTGTGTGTGTATATATGTATGTGTATACATATGCACACACAAATACACACACACATATACATATATATACATATATACACAAACACACATACACCCACACACACATATATATATATGTATATGTGTGTGTGTATATACATATATATGTGTGTGTGTATTGTGTGTGTACACACACACATATAAAATATTATTTTATCATAAATTATATAATACTACTTAATTTTATTATTTGTGGATAATGGTTAATGATTCTAGTATTCTATTAACTTAACTAAATTCGAGTAACTAAAAATAATAACCCAACCTTTTAGTCAATTTACTTAAAATTTTGTGGTTTAATGATACAGTTAATAGTTGTTTATTAACATAAGTAATATATACTATTCTATATTGTGTTGACCGGATATAAAAAATAAATTTTTAACAAATAAACTATAGGGTTAAATACAGTAAACCCCTTTAAAGTTTGGGCTATTTTGCACTAAAACCCCCTAACGTAATTTTTTTTTCACTTTGCCCCTTCCATTAGTACACACCGGCAATTTGACTATTAAAAAGTCAAGAAAAATATTTTTACCCTTGGACACTACAATAAAATATAAAATTAACCCCTTAAAGTTTATTATATTTGTAATTTTAGTCCCTAATTCTAGTTTTATGCCAATTAACCTACTTTAGTCATTAATCAATATAAAAATATTGTCAAAACAACTAAAAATATAATGATGCCTACCTTACTTAACACCAATGGTTTTTTAAAATACTTGTGAAAAAAATTTAAATACAAAAATTTCCTAACACTATCGATATTTTTCGGTCTTTTCATTATAAATTTATTTTCATGTAATAGCAAATTTTTAAATATACAAAATCCATAATTATCTATTAAAGTTATATCAGTCTATTTCCTTTTTTCTTTTCTTTATGTTTATTTAAAATAATTTTTCTTACTTTTTTTCCTTTGTTAATATAGTTTAACTATCACCTAAATTATATGAAGTAACTTTATACATCTAAACCAAAACTCCGATTAAAATAATTTAGATGAAACAGCTTTAATAATTTATCAAAAAATTTAAAATTAATTATTTCATCGTGCTTTTAAGTTTTCAATGTTGAAGAAAGCATAATTCGAGAATTAGAATATTAATTAATTTAGAGCATACTTATATTTTTAACAATATTGGCAACATTATTACTTTTTGTTTATCCCAAAGAATTAATTAATACAAAACTTACATGAAGTTGACTAAAGTAAAATCTTGCCGAAACCTTAAGGGGTTTATTGCAATTAACCTTTAGGGGTAAATTTGTCTTTTTAAAAAAAACTAATAGCGGAGTTACATTTGACCATTAGTCAAAGGAGTAAAGTGAAAAAAAAAATAACGTCAGAGGGTTAGTACAAAACAGCCCAAACCTTAAGGGGGTTTACTTTATTTAACCTAAACTATAAAAATTTTAATTGGATAATATGAGATTGGGCCAGCCCGATTAAAGCGTGAAACCCAAATAATTTTATAAGTCGAGTGTGTACTTCACATTTATGAGTTTAAGCTGGCCCGACTAAGGCCGAAGCCGAAATAAATTTGTAAACGAGTTTGGGCTTTGAAAATCCCGACTCGTAAAATCCAATTGACACCCCTATCAAGAACTAAGATGAGGCTCTTATTTGGAGAAATATGGTTCTCCTATTTTTAGTAAAGCGGGCCACTCAATCCAAATGAGTTCCTCCCATTGATTATTAAGTAAGATAAAAGACAACTAGTTACTCAACGACCACTATAAACCTAGTCGAAGTTTTATAGAGAGCCATGCGATGATATAGTATCATTGAACCTTTGGGAAGGATAGGAGGATGATTTTCTAGCACCATTTGATTAAACCTAAATAGCTCAATGATTTTGGCAACAATACATGCGTACCTTTTTCTTAACTAATTTGGCAAAAGTGTAAATCACGTTAAAACCATTCTAGGATGAAAGGGTTTCCTTTTTGAATCACTTACACACTTTTTTCGGATCAAACAATGTCATATATGGTATTTTGTATTTCTCTAGGGCTATTTTATATTTCTTCCATTTTCCCTTTGATTTTTACTTGATTTAGACTTCATACACAGATGTATATTATAGAAAAATGAGTCTGAGGTAAATTTTTTTTATCCCAATAAATTGTATTACTATGTATTGTACCTTTTTCAAACCAAAATCTTCCAACTTATTCCAAACACACAAAATATAAATCTAAACCTTAAAACCATATAGAAAACCCAATTAAAACTTTCTCTACTTTCTAGGTTTAGTGATAATGACAACTATTAACCTAATAAAATAGCATTTATAGGCTAACCTTCATTATTTACATTTTAAGTCCTTATAATTTCCTTAATTTTTAATAGTCCTAATTACTTTATTTGGATCCACTAAATATTATGATCAGTACATTAATTTTTAACAGGCTAAAATAATTGACAGGGTCTAAAAAGACCGGGTTTCATACGTTCCATGCAAAGTAGGTACTCAATTGGGAAGGGCGGGTAGATTGGGCATCCGGTCCATCAAACAACAAAACATGAAAAATGAAAATAATTCTAATCAATTTAATTTCATACATTCAACAACAACAATTAAGTTTAAGTGACAAAATAGGCAACATCAACAAGTCAACAACTCTCGATAGATAGGCAACAATAACAATTAAGTTTAAGTCCAAAATATAGAGACTTACATCCCAGTAACAACAATTAAATCCTAAACAAAATACAATCAACATGGACCTAAAGTACTTGTGGCTGATGTGTTTGTGTTATTTCCAATACTTGACATCTGAGTTCAGAATAATTTTCAAGTAAGCAATTTTCATAAGTCAAACAACATAATAGTGTTGTTTAAGTCACAGATAATATATGAAATATATCCCATCAATAAATTCAAGAAACATTAAAAATTTAACATGACCCATCTAGAAAAACATTAAAAAAAACATAAAAGAAAAAAAAACAAATCTTAGAAAAACATTAAAAAAATAGAAAAAAGTTAAATATTATCAAGATTTAATTTTTTATTACAAAATCCAGATTAATTAATTGTTCATCAAATCATTAAATTGAAAATAAAAGTTTGAGACATCAAAGAGAAAGAAAGAAGATCAGAAAATTGAAAAATCAAAAACCTTTATGCCTTAGATCAAAGAAAATATAGAAAAAAAATCGTAAAATAAAAAACCTTACATTATCAGAGAAGTCTCAGGCTTAGATCAGAGAAGTTTAAGCCTTAGATTAGAGATTAGAGGAAAAAAAAAGGATCAGAGAAGTGTGAGGAATGAGATGAGAGGAACACGAAGAAGGAAGAGGATGAGAGGAAGAGGAACATGGAAGAGGATGAGAGGAAGAGTGAAGAAGAAAGTGAAGAACAAGAGTGAAAAGCAAAATTGAAGACAATGATGTGGGATCTGTGAGGGTACCAGATGAGAAGAATGAAGAAGGCTACTGAGGGAACCTAACTTCTAAGTATGACTGTATGAGGGAAATTCTATTAAGAAAATTTACTAATTTACCCCTTATATGGGCTAGGTCGGTTACCCAGTAGGTTACTAAAATATGACCAAGTACCCGATTCTAAATTCTAAATTTACATTATAAATTCAAACTATTTAGATCAAGTATTCTAAATCCGCTTACAATCAAATCCTAAAATTAAGTAAATATAATCACTTGCTAAATTTATAACACTGTGTTTGTGTTTCCACTTTTCATCTAATTTAGGTTTTGGATCTTCATACTTTCCAAGTCAATTAACTCCTCTCTCTATAAGTAATTAGATAAATTTCTATTATCTCTTTTATCGGTGGCTTCATTTTTAATTAAAGAATCAAAGTTTCACACACTAATCTTGTCTTTGAAAATGAGGAGAAAACCATTAAAACCCTTCTGGTGTTTTGCCTCATGCAACAGATTGAAAAATTGGAGAAAATGAGACCTGCATGTTACACTATAGTGATAATTAGGGGTTTTCAAATCCAACCCAAGCCAACCTAAATGATTTTGAGGCTAAATGAGTAGGGTTATGGAGTTTCAGGTTATTTGGATAAAGTTTGGTTGGTTGGGTTGGGATTTATTTTTTAAAACCCAAACTCAACCCAATAATCCGATAAGCAAACATAGTTTCACATATATATATATATATATATATATATATTTAAATTTTCATTTTGTCATAATTATTTCATCTAATTTATATTTTTTTTCCTTTTAATTCTTGACCTAATCATTTTATTTTTAACCAAGTATATATATTTTTTATTGATAAACTTACAAGCATAAATTTTTAATTTTTTTTATTAATTTGAATTTTTAAACCAAATAACCTAAAAAATCTAAGTGCCCTACGTAACGAATAATTGGGTTGGGTTTACTAGGGTTAGGCTAGGTTTTAATTTTTATCCAAAACTCTGAAAATACGAACTCGAAAACTTGCCAACCCGAACATTCAATCCATGAATACCTCTAGTGATAATATTAATGGTTTTATACTCTGCATTCCATTTGCAAGACTCTACGTAGGATGACTTTGTTAATGGCTACCGCAATGTACAATTTACTTACTTTTAACAGCAATTTGGCTGAAAAGAAAAGTATGAAAAAGAAAACAATATAGGGAATTTGTGGATGGGGCATGCTGGTTTATGAGAGGGTAAAGAATAAAGTGGGATTCTGAAAACCAATTAGAAAAAAAAAAAAAATAAAAAGGAAAAAAAGAGAAGTAAAAGAAGAAAAAATTTGCAACATTTCTCTTTGTACTTCTCTCTTCGTAAGGTCATAGTTGTACATAATTCTTATTTTCCACTTTATTAGGTTTTTAATTTTCACTGTAGATTGTGCAGAATAATACTTGTTATAAGATGAGATAATTTAAAGGAAGAATTGATAGTAGAAAGATGATTTCTTGTGGTGTGAGTGTAGATGTTAGCTTTTTCCTTTGCAACAATAGAGAAGAAATGAAAAATATTTTTATAAATTTGAGATCCATATCGTTGCCTGAATTTGTTCAAACATACGATATAATTTCAAATGAAGAACACCGCAGTTTTGGCTAGTGATTGAGCCTGTAATGTGTTCATTTGGTAATAAGTTAGTTTTCTTTGTATCTGGGTGAATAATGGTGGATGTCTTCGTCCTAGCATACAAACTGCCATAAGGTATCTTATTCAATTTGTGTTTTAATTTATATTTTCTTAATCTAATTTCTAATGTTATTGTCGCTTTAATTGTAGGACCATTATAAAAGGGTGGTTATCTAGATGTACTTAGGATGGAAGTGAGAGAATTAAATCATGATAGTCTGAAATTGATAAAGTTGAATAGATTTCAAGAATTTTGAAAGAATATGATTGGAAAAATATATTAAAGAGACGAAGTGAACTTCAAAGTTTATTCGGGAGATTTTTAGATGTGATAGACAATAATTTTGATTTGGTGACCTTCAACGAATCCAAGATAGGCTTATTTGAATAACTATATTGGATTCAATCATTATTTTGTTCTTGATGATGAAAAAGTGAAATGCTATTAGGGTAATTGCATTCTTAAAACACTATTAATGTATTTGATATTTACTTTGATTTAATTTTCTTTTTGCGCATTTGACGTATGGCTAAGAAAAGAATAACATACGATGTTAGAAAATTACACAATAATAGGATTTGGTTGATTTGCCATAATTTTAATATTTTTTAAATAATAGGCCACACTTTTATAAGTATATTGAGAGGGGTGGATGGTAAAAAATTAAATTCATAAGATTGATAACGAAAATAAAAGATGAAGATAGTTTAGAGGAGGCAATAGATCTTACTTAATTAATAACATATTAAAATTTATGTTACTATAAAATATTATATGCAAATATGTGCATTGCATTAGAGTATTCTAGAATATAAATTACATGAAATGCAATTTTGAAATTAAAAAGATGGGTTAATTACATTTATCTCCTTTGAAATTTGACTAAATAACCAAACAACCTCTGAATTGTAACCAAATAACAAAGAAAAATTCTATATGCCCTTTTAGGAAATCCTACCCTTGTGCTTTAAATACTTGTACAATACAACACTATGTGCTTTAAAAGTTTATACTGTTACAAGGTTTTAAAACCAAGAGAATGGTTCCTTAAAATGGACTATAGAATTTCCCAATAACAATATCCCTTAAAACTCAAACCATAAAATAAAAAAATGAAAAGACTAAATTACCCACAAATTTAAATTAAATTGAGCTCAAAACAAGCTAGTTTAACTTCTCTTATCACTACCCCAAACCTTTATCTTCCTCCACTCAGTTTTGTTGTAACCGACCCCTCCGCCATCCTACTTATACCCTCACCTTATCTTTCATCTCTCCTTTTCTTCATTTGCCTCTGTCCAACTACCCCCAAACTTCGGCGGTCGAAAACCACTAAGTTACATCCATTTCTTTCCTCCTCACACTTTAGATCACCTACCAATAAGCTTTCTTGGCCTCTAGCCATACTCTACCACACAAAGTTGCATCCCCTCCCCTCCTCTCACAATCTAGATACCGTTTCCATCATCGGAAGAACGATATTAGATGCCTATAAACTCCTGTACAAAATCAAGGCATGGGTGGATCATTCCACAAAAATAGGGGATTATTTCAAAAATATTTTTAACTTATAATTGGTTTAGACGAGTCAATAGATGTGTTTTTTAATGATATTTCTGTAAAAACCGAATTTGATTTTTGTTTAAATTAGACGTAGAAATTTGATTTTGATTAAATATAGAGCGGATATCGTTCTTTTATCAGGAAGAAGCGAAATATAGGAATTGAAATTTTCATTTAATATGTAGGAGCGATACAAGTTTGTAAGGTCGGTAAGTCTACATATAAATTATGATAGAAAGGTAGAACCCTATCAACGCAAGGTAATTACATTTTAAAAAACTTTTAGGTCTTTTATATACTTGATTTAATAATTCTTTTTTTTTCTTTGATATTTGGATAAGAAATTCCGAAAGGATCAAATTACTACAAATTTGACATTTTTTTACACATGAATCATACCATACCATACTTATCGTTTGTTTGATAAGGACCAACTCATATCTTATTGATTGGTAAGGACCAACTAATATTCTTGATTGCTAAGATAGCAATTTTTCAGTTGTTATGATCATTAGAAACATTAACTTGCACAACTATCTGCCTGTTATGATTATTTTAAATAGCAAATAAACCTAATGTTGCTATGGTCTATTTCTGTACCACATATTACTGTAAAGAGCCACAGATTTGACCTATAAGCTTACCTAGTTAAATAGTAGATCAGATATTCTAGTAGGTTAATCAATTCTATATTACTAGGAGTGTAAACGAGTAGAGTCAAGTTTGAACACCCCTTTTGAGCTTGACTCCAGTAAAACTTTTAGGATTCGAGCTCGAGCTCGAGCTCGAACTTACAAAACTCATGAAAGTTGAGTTCAAGCTTGAGTTTGATAATTTTTAGCAAGCTTGAGCTCGAGCCTATTCGAGCTTAACTAACATAAATTAATAAAATTATATGTTATTAAATAAGGGATATAATAGACATTTCATATATGTGTGTGCATGCTAATATATATATATATATATATATATATATATACACACTCGAGCCTTATACATAAAGGCTCGAGTTCGAGCTTAAATAATGAATCGAGCAGCTCACGAGTTACTCGGCTCGCTCACAACCCTGTATATGATAATGACTCAGCCAAGCTATAGGGAAGCTTTACAATTTCAAACAAATTATTATGTATTTATGTTCTTTGTTATCTTTTAGAATTATGATTAAATCATCTACCGTCTCTTTGTTTCTTTTCCACGGTGGTTCATGTTGATTGGATTTAGCTTTAGGAGATGTATACTTCTACATTTCTATTTGAACAAGATTGGTGATTGTGGGATGGTCATCTTGCATTATGTTCTTTTTGGTAAATTTTCTATTGATGGTATTGTCCCTTAGTAAAATATGGACGTGTTATAACTATTATGACTGTTCATATTACATATAATCCGTTTACTTAAAAAATCTACAGGCTGTTATCTAGATTTGCAGGATATGCATTCTTGAAATAGTAAGTCCTATTTTAGTTTGTTGGAAAATTTTCAAAATAACAAGAGTTGTAATTTTACATAATTGGTAGTTGTGGTGTCTATTAAATTTAATAAATGTGCCTATTCACTAAGTCATGGTTAGATGAATAGGTTTGTCTCATAATGAAGAGAGATTTGAACATCTATAAATGCATTAGCATGATTTATGTGATAAAAAAAGACATTATTTTTCTTCTTCTTCTAGTTTTTCCTACATATATAAGACAAATTTGTCAAAAGTTTGAGTGCTTAGTGGATTGATTTCGTTAGCGCAAAACGTAGTCAATAACTAGGCTTCATTGTATCCTAAAGGTTATTTGCAAGATTCTTTTGCACACCATTATGGTAGAGGCAAATTAAACCTTAAGAAAAGCGACATTGTAATGCGCCTTGAAGCTATCTCCTGTTCCAACTATGCAGTTTTATCGTACGCATTTATATTTTTGTTACTTTTATTCTAACAATCTTAAGGTTTAATTTGTCCATAAAAGTTAGAATCTTGAGAAAATTATGAGAGATGGCAATGGCACATTGAAGGAAGAAATAGAGAAGAATAGTTGGTAAGGAACATTTTTTACTTGTAACAATCATGGAAATTTTTATGCATTCATGTTGATAATCGTTTCCTAAAAGATATGTCTAATGCATTTATAAAACATGTTAAAATCTAGAAGATAATACTGGAAAAAGTATTCAAAGAATCATTTCCAACTAATTTTGGGATAATGGTATATACATGAAATTTCAAAAAGGCATGTCTAAATACTTATGATATTTATGAATATGTTACTTGCGTAGAAAATATAATTAAGCAATTTGAATGCAAGATCCATGAATAAAAAATCACAACTAAGAAAATTAATATTATTTAATTATTGTATACATAATAGTATAATTGGTAAAGATCTATTTAGTATTTGTTTGACATGTTATATAGAGAATTTTCATTTGAATGTGGAAGTACATTCATGAAAATAATATGTTGGATCTAAGAATATAGAATTTGTATGGAATTTTTGAATTAATTTTTTTTTGTGGTTCTTGGATTAAAGATTAAACGAATAAAATGACTCTGGAATGAAAGCTAACTTGTATAAAGAGGAGTAAAATGATACTGTTATTAAACTGAGGAGTGTGAGAACCATGATTAATGAAATTTTTTTGGTCTAAGATTCTCTATATTGTAAAATCTTCATGAAGAAAGATTTTTCTGAAGAATATTTGAATGCAATTGGATTAAAGATATTCTTGTACTATATGAAGATGATAAATATATGGTAAGAGTTGTGTCTTTTTATATGAATGGTTTGTGTCCTTTAATAAAGTGAGCCTTATAAAAAGTTGTGAATTTTAATTAAAAAGATGTATCCTTAATTAAAGAAGACAACTAGTGAAGATCGAAAAAAATGTGTCATTTTAATTAAAGACACATAAGTAAAGTATATGACTTTTTACAAACAAGACATTTTGTTTGAATTTTGATCTTATGAAAAGATTATTTATCAATTAATGAATTGATATTTATATTTGGTAGAGGTGTGATTTCTTAAAAATATAAGAAATGCATAATTATAATTGATCCCACCAAGGTTAAATTAGAAGAATTGATTTTTTAGTAAAAGCGGAATGGTTAAGGAATTTATTTCCATTAGTGTCTAAACCAATTATGAGATACTATTGTAATAGTTAAAGAAGGAAAATTATACTTTCTAGAGTATACATTCAAGTTTACAATAATAAGTTGAGGCACATAAAAATAAAACATAACTATGTAAAAGAATTATTTTTGATATATATAAAGTGATCACTATTACTTTTGCAAAATCTATTAACCAAATGGATTGATAAATGACAAAAGATTTTACAGAAGATCTTATGAACTAAAATGGATGGGTAAACCCATATCATAAATTAGCAGTGGCGGAATCTCGATTTAACGCTTGATATAATGTCAAGTCGTAAGTTCAATAAGACAAAGTACACTATGTGTGATTACAAGTTCTATAATATATTTGATATTTATCCCGAGTAAAGTACTTGGTTACTATAGGCTTGAATAAGGATGAGTAATATACTCTTAATGGACTAATATTCAAATAAAGTGTTAGTTATGGAAACACTTTTGATGATGTCCACCTATGTGACTGAGAAGTGAGGTGGCTTCTATGAGTTTAAGGGCTTTAACTCTTATAGCGCTGATCAAAGAGATACAGACACATGGCTAGCATAGTGTCAGCGGATACTAAGTTACTCAAACTATAGAAGTTGGTGTGTGAAGTAAATACAACTTGTCAATAAGGATAGCTGATTCAAAAATTATTACATCTATCATGCTATTCAGATTTGTTGGAAATTTGCTTCATTAAATGAAGGTTCAAATCGTAAAATACCTTTACTATGCACTAATTTTCAAATTTGTCAAGTTCATACTATTTTGAAAATGGTGGAGGAATGTTAGAAAATTTTCAAAATAAGAAGAGTTACAACTTTACATAATTGGTTGTTGTGGTATCTATTCAATTTAATGGATGTGCTTATTCACTAAGACATGATTAGATGAATAGGTGTATCTCACAATGAAAAGATATTTGAAGATCTATAAATGTATTAGCATGTATTGATAAAAAAGACATTATTTTTCTTATTCTTCTAGTTTTTCCTACATACATAAGACAAATTTGTCAAAAGTTTGAGTGCTGCTTAGTGGATTGATTTCGTTAGTGCAAAACACAGCCAATCACTAGGTTTCATTATATTCTAAAGGTTATTTGCAAGACTTTTTTGCACACTAATATGGTAGAGACAAATTAAACTTTAAGAAAAGCAATATTGTAACACACATTGAAGTCATCTCTTGTTCCAACTATGTAGTTTTACAATACACATTTATATTTTTGTTACTTTTATTCTAATATAGTTGGCATCTGTGGCATGTTTAAGTCCTTGACGCTCACCCGTGAAAGCGCTAAAAACTGGCTTGTAAGTTTATGATCCTTTATGCAAGGAATGGTCTTCCCTCAAGAGATCTTTCCGTATATAGTTATACGATATAGCAAAACTTCATACCTTGCAATCCTGTACTATTTATCATAGTTTTTGAGGGCAAACTATGTAATCAACTTTAGTTTTATCATTCCAAATATGATCTTTCTGTTGAATGAGGGGACCTATTTGAGTTGGTTGTTGGGTTTATTCCTATTAGAGAGAGCGATTGTAACATTTCGGGTTTGGATTGATCTAACAACTTTTGAGTAGAAACAACAGGGTTAAAATATTTAAACCAAGTTGTTAGTAGCCCGTGACACAAGGTATTATAAATAATACAATATCTCCTTATAAAAAATACAATATCTCCTTGTAGGTTTATGATCCTTTATGCAAGGAATGGTTTCCCCTCAAGAGACCTTTTCGTATATAGTTATACAATCTAGCAAAACTTCATACCTTGTGATCCTGTACTATTTAT
This sequence comes from Cinchona pubescens, assembly GCA_025175665.1. Taxonomy (NCBI): domain Eukaryota; kingdom Viridiplantae; phylum Streptophyta; class Magnoliopsida; order Gentianales; family Rubiaceae; genus Cinchona; species Cinchona pubescens. The sequence continues at coordinate 3,092,512 of JANKKI010000059.1, read as the reverse complement.
CATAGTTTTTACGGTAAACTATGTAATCAATTTTAGTTTTATCATTCCAAATATGATCTTTCTTGAAAGAGGGGACCTATTTGAGTTGGTTGTTGGGTTTATTCCTATTGGAGATTGTAACACCTCAGGTCTGGGCTGGCTCAACAACTTTTGAGTAGAAACAACGGATTCAAAATGTTTAGAGCAAATTGTTAATAGCCCATGATCTAAGGTATTATAAACAATACAATATCCCTTTATAAATAAAACAATATCAATACCTTCCCATTTCTAATGTGGGACGGGACATCACATTCACCCTTCGTTTAGGCTTTGCGTCCTTGCAAAACCCAAGTTGGGCCCAATAACATATCACATACACTGTGTTTTACAACCCAATACTATTAGTCCAGTCTCACCCTTTATAGAGACCACACGAGATTCGCTCTGATACCAACTGTAATATCCCGGGTTTTGGGTTGACTCAATTACTTTTGAACGAAAATAATAGGTTAAAAATGTTTAAATCAAATTGTTAGTAACCTATAATCCAAGGGGCATCACAGAGATAGTAATGATTTCAAGCTTACTTATTAGTGGAATAGTGAGCCTTTTTTTATAGACATTTTGACTTTGGGAAAATTGTGAGTGTAGAGTTTTGAGTAGTAGAACATACATTTTGATACCGATGATTATAGTTTGGTTGATTTCGAATGAAGATATTTTTGTTTGGTGTACTAAATGATAAATGGGACATATGTTTATCAGTTGTGATACTGGTTTAAAAAATAATTATAGTTATTAGCGAATAGTGATGGTTAAGTTGTGAAATTCTTGGACTATACTAAGATGGGCATGTATCATCTTCCAGACTTTACCTTCACCATTAAGCCACAAAACATGTACTTTTGTGCAAATACTGGTTGCTGTAGATTGTTTTCTTATCAGTCTCTTTATGACTATCAGTTTGTGTTTGAATGGTAAACTTTACAAGTTTTTTAATCATCTGGAATTTCCAATCCATATGGTGAAAATGTTGTGGGCGTGCGAAAAAAAATGTATGATCAGGAGCTTAGACCCTCAGGCATTTGATATGACTTTGAATATTGAGAGAATGTATAAGCTTGTCTTCTATTCAACATTTTTCTTTAACTTCAATAGTACTATGAATGCATTCCCATGCCCTCTTGGGATGTTGAACAGTATGAAGATCAGACCTTCTTGTATCATCATTTTGTTTTTAAATGTGAATGTATATGAACTTTATGTGATAATAAATTAAGGTGTGTTTTAATCAAGTTGGAAGTTTATTTTGTATGCCTTTTCCAGCTTTCCTCCTTTCTCTTTGTTAAGGGTCTAAATTTATTTGCATGTACAGGCAAAAAAAGGAAAACACTTAGATAGATCCGGTCTTTGACCCTACCTGTAGACTTTGTGGTCAGGATTAAATTTTAAAGAATCTTGCTTATATCAATTTTATCTAAGGTTTAATCCACAACACAGGGTCTACAAGTGGGGTCAAAGACCGGATTTATCTAAGTATTTACCAAAAAAAGATTGAGATGTGGAGGCTGGAGTGGATTTATCTAAGTATATCAGCAGGACAGCTCTTTGATGCCTTGTTCAATTAAAGTTGTGTTGGATTCTGAATGTAATGGATCATTTTCGCACTAACTTGATCTTTATTAGGACTATACTTTTCCCAAAGTTCTCATTTCCAAATTTGGAAGTAAATTACGAATGTTTTGAAAATCGGACAAGTATTGAACCGGTGGCCTGTCAAGTTTGCGGTTCACTAATATTTAGTCTTCGGATTTTTTTTTTATTTTTTTTTATTTTTATTATCAAAGTGTGATATAATTTAAAATGACCTAAAATATATTTATATAAAATCTAAAATAGAAGTGAAATATTATTTTTGGAGAATTATAGTTATAATACCCAAAAATAACAAATTTCTAATAAGAAAATTAAAATTTATACAAAAATAGATATAAAAAAGATGAAAAAATAATAAATTAATAGTTTAGATTTTGGTGTGTTCAATATTTTGCTATTTTGGAGTTTATTTTATGATTTTTTTAATTTTTCTCTTTATTTAAATTATTTTTTATTCTAAAATTTAAAAAATTAATTTTTTACCGGTTTTGTTTGATTTTTTGGACAGACCGGATATATAGTTGGATCAGACCGGTGGTTCTTCCGGTTCGCGGTCCTACCGGTCGAACATACCGGTCAGTCCGGTTTTCAAAACATTGTAAATTACTTCTCATGGTACAATTGCGGCAGAAATATTTGCCTACGAAAGGGAATTGCGAGCACCTGCAAGATGAAACTGCACAAGTTGAGGCCTGATGGCTTCAACTTTGTTTTTGCAACTCACAGGTTATGCAACCCCCCTTTTTTGCAGGGTGGTGTCATCATGTCCCATGCTCTTGCCTCTTGGATCTAGGGAAACGTTCATGGTTATTAGTTTGCTATAATTTTTGTGGCAATGTATCCTGTTTCAAGGTGACTTCTTGTACCTGTGAACCTGCCATGAGATATTTATTCAGACAATGAGGATAATTACTTGCCCTGAGATTTTTATTTAGTTAAAGCAGATAATTACTGTTTCAAGGTGACTTTTAAAGGAGAATAAATAAACTCAAGTCAAAACGAGTTTTCCCGTACTAGGCAACCCAACTTCAGAATTCTTCTTCCTTGACTGAAAGTTTGAAACTAAGGTCTCAAGCGACATCTCACTATTTTCAATAGGTCCCCTCATCCAGCATTTTCCTTTGCACGTTGAACCTACTGATATGTACTACCAAGAGTGCATGCCTCAGTTATCATCTTAGCATAATCTCAGTATGCAAGCTTTCTAAAAAGTGCTGAGTTTCTGACTTACATATTTTGTTCCTTCAAATTTGTGTATTAGGTGATTTATATGCTAATTAATCAAATTATTCACTTCCAATGTCGTGTACTTTGCTTTACTTTCTTCCAGAAAATAATAAGCCAGTAATTACCAAAACAAATGAGGAGATATTTTTTCTATTCCTCAGCCCAATCAATGCTGTGAGAAAGTAGTCTGGATACAAGTTTTCTCTTGTTTTTAGTGAGATTCAGGGAACAAACTGAAGAAATGTTGTGGCTCCGTTCGGTAGAATCAACTAAGACCTTCCTATCATTTTCCTACTTTCTTTTGCCTGACTAACCTGAATTTTCTTGGGGTGCTCACGATGACGAACTCTTTCATCAACTAACGATCAGTGCAAGAGTATTTGCAAGTTGTTACTTGTGAAGGAAATTTGCAATTCTGAACTTTTCTATTTCAAGGACTACAAGAGAAAGCCAGTTGACTTTTGTAATCTTTCGAACTAAGCTGCTGATATTGACTTGTGATGCATATGCAAATCTTTCTAACTAATAATTCATTGCTGATATTATAATCTATATGTATTCTTCAGGACAAAATAAAGATAGATGAGGACCTCTTAGAAAATAGTGAGATATCACTTGAGAAATTAGTTTCTGTTGGAATGCAGTTGGGGAAGAAGAATTCTGATGTTGACTTGAGTTTATTTACTTTTAACTCTTAAGATATTCTGATCCTTGGTCACATGCGGGGTAGGTTTGTAGCTTAAACGCATAAACTTTTCATTCTTTTCCAATATATGTTGATCGCCTTGGATTTTTATGCGTAAAGCACTGTTGTTCTCCTCCATTACTTGTAGTGATAGTAGTCACGAAAATGGTGCTACTTGTCTCTCCTTTATTTGAAACTTCTCGTATTTCATATATGCATCATAAAAGTAAGCCCTGACCAATGATAATACATGTATTTGAATGAACAGTCAAAGTTAAACTAAATACAGAGATTGAAAAACAAAATTGTATAATGTAGTAGGGTTAGTGTTGGTTGTATAGTTTTTCATTGTGATTCATACTCTAATATAAAATTTTCTTTCCATAATCTCATATTACAATTCAATATGCAAACTAATTAGACATCTATACTACAGGGTGGGAAAATGATACTATGCTGTAAAGATTCAATGTAAAAGTGGTATAGCTTGAGTTCAGTAGCTTAAATACATACATACAGAGGTTAAGCCTCACTAAAAAAAAATAAAGAAAACACACACTGAAATAAAACTGAAATTAAGTGGTCTATAGTTTTACCAAAACATCAATGGGTGCCTGTGTAACCTCCCATATTATATTGATAGGTATTATTTGTTTGTACCTTTTCGAATCCTACCTGTCCTTGCCTACCATCTCTTGCATATTGTTGCCACATTAGTTGCTCCTCTACTAAAAGTCTCTGTTTCTTCTCCATCTCGGACATCTGCACATAATCGCTGGTGGTGCTACCGAAAGTGAGGCTGCAAAAGGATCGCTACCAGATGGAGGAGGAGCCCCATCTGCACTGGGAGGTGCAGGCAATGCTAACATTGCTGGCCTCCCAGCAGACCCGAGTGCAACACTGCTTGCACTTCCGGTAGCTGTAACACCGGATAAAACGATTGCCTGTTGTGTTGTTCCTTGCTGATACATCCCATCAAGCATCATAGTATTGAATCCGCCAGGAAGCATTGGTTGCTGGTTCGACAAATGGCTGGCGGATTGTACCAGAGCTGTTTCCCAATCTCCGCTTGTTTCATTGAAGGCTTCCCATGCAGAAGTAGTACTACTTGTTGCGAGAGTATTTGTTGACAAATTACTATCAAATAAAGCTAAAGATAATTTGTCTCCATATTCTTCTGTTGTTGGGGCATCTTCTCTCAAGTTCAATAAGTCCCCTACTTCTTGAGTTTTAGGCTTTGCTTTTTCCTCCTCCTCTTCTTTTTCCTCCTTTGCCACTCTTCATGTGTTTCCTCTTGAAATCCTTCTGGAGGTGGCAATGCTTTAATTGCATTCATATCCTCTTCTGGCTCAGTCTCCTCAACTTCGGGTTGAGGCTCAGGCTTTGGCTCAATCATCTTGGCCTCTCTGTTTTGTGCCATTACACACTTTTCTCTTATAAACTCGTCCATAACATCAAGTTTCTTTTGTGGGATTTTCTCAATATCTGGATAATCGGAGGCACGCGCAATTCCAACGGATTTACTCCAACCATAGAACACATCAAGCTCATCATACTGCTTCGAAACACGACAAAAGATCTCATATACCTTTATAGAATCAGGTATATCAAGCTCCATAAATCGATCAATCAAGATTCCCATAATTTCTGTGATATCATAATATAACTGGAAACTTTCTTTCACAACTGGGTAAAGAGCCACAATTACAATCCTGTTGTCCCTAGCGACACCTGTTGTTTCAATTTCAATTCAATGCGTTAGTTTTTAGTATTGAGAATGAATACATATTTATCATCTAACCATCATTAGGAAAAAGGGAAAATTAAAGAAAGCAAATACGATACGGACCTGTTGGTCGACATGCCAAAAACCGCTCAAGCAATTGCATGAGATGATGAACCCTGGAAAATATATGTTCGTTTTTCATTTCCCTAACAGGTGTGGCTCTTACAACAATAGCATTAGGACCAACCGTCTGATCCTCCTCTTCCTGATCATAAGAAAATGCACTTCGCTTCCCTCTCCGATTTTGCATCCGAAACTCGAGTTGTTCATCAAGATATAATGCATAAGTTCGAACAAAAGCAGAATAATCCCACGAATTCGATTTTTTATCGCGAAAATCAGACATGTTAAGAAGGCGAGTCCCGCGCCTAGTCGCGAAGAAAATCTCTTGTTCATAAGATGGATCGCCTTCTGCAAGCAACCGTTGAATCAACATCAATGTCTTGAGTGCAACAATCCAATTTTTTGTCTTGCTAAGGCGTCTTGATATGGTGCTAACAGCATGCCCCCACATAGGCACGAGAGTAACATGTTAGGCTTATGATTTCTCTTATATGCCTCTCGTCGGCTGGATATTCTTCGTGCCGTGTTGTTTTAACAATGGCTACATCAAGGTCGGATAATGAAGCACTGCTCCCAACTTTTGCTAGGCTTATGCTTGTTTGATCCTTCACTGCCCCAATGGCCTTTCTGAACTTGCTTGGAGCCATGAGCAATTTTTTTAATTCTTATACTTAGAATTGATAGATGGATTTTATAAATATTGATTATTGGCGACTAATATTGGATGCGAAATCAACCTGAAAAAAGCTAGCAAGAAAGATGAAATATATTATTGTTACATTTTTGCATGCAATCTATTAAAAGAAGTAAATATTATTAAATACTGAAAATTCCACCGTCCTTTAAGGAGCATCTCTATTGTGTTTTAAAATTTTGTATAATATAATAATATGTACTCATATAAAACTAATATTAATGAAATGATTTTTTAACGGACGGTAGAATTTTCCACCCAGTACCAATTGTGAATAATGTAAGATTGATGAATACCAGTTTCAATGACAGATGATCAGACGTGTTGCTATTTGAAATAAAATGTTTTCTTGAATTAATTGAGAGGAGGAAATAAGAACTTGTATTGGATGATTCTCAATCTCAAAGAAACTCCCGTTCGATGAAAGTAGTTGTGTGAAAATTATTTCAGGAAATTGTTGAATGGTTGATCTACTTGTGAAAGAGAAAAAGAACAGAAGAAAATGGATTTAGGAATTTTCTTTTCGGCTCTTCTCCTCCCAACTAGTTTCAATTTTTTTCTCTCTTTCCTTCTTTTCTTTCTCTTGAGGTCTTTCTTGATCGAGTATAATCACCTTACATCTCCCTCCATTTTAGGATGTTAAAACGGTCCCTGAATGGAAATCACTAGGCCATGTGGACCTGTGAACTTGTGAATTATATTTGACTAATGACTTCTATGCCTCAAATTTTTTTCTTTAAATTTGTGTTCTTACTCGTCAAATTTTTATAAGTTTCAGAAATTATTATAAATTGCGGAGAAATGTTGAAGAAACTGACTCACAATGTATTATATAAATATAATAATATATGGAAAATAAGAAAATTACATAATTTTTCAACAAATTACATCTTACTTTTCATGTTTAGGTATCATTCCTTAAATTTTAAATTACTCCCACCCATAGTTTTTAGATACCACTGCAATAAAACAAAAACTTTCTCATAAAAATTTTAAGTAGTGACCATTATTTTAAAAATCACAGTATGTGATGTTACAATTATTGTGGTTATACTATATTTTGTGTACCAAAAAAATAAGGGATAATTTCATAAATCTCCCTTGAGGTTTATGTTAATATCATTTAGCATCTTTAAACTTTTAAAAATATCACTTACCTTCCCTCTTTTGTCAATGGGTCCCTTTATGGTACTAAAATACATAAAATGACATTTATACCCCATATACTTTAGCCATATTACGAAAGGGTTGTTTGCAAAGCCACCTTGAGATTTTTAAAAATTTTCATTTGACCACTTTTAATTTCTAATAATTTTTTATCAACTTATTTAAAAAAATATATATGTGGATGCATTAATTTGATTACTTCTATATGTTTTAATAAAAATCTTCACCACGTAAAAGCATATCATTAGTATTTTGTTTGGAGAATCACAAACTCGTAAATAAAAAAATATTCTCTCAATAAATTTTTTGGCTAGTAAATTTACAAAAATATTACACATATTAATATATTTTTGGGCATCGATTTGAATAAAATTTTTGAATTCATAAAACACATCATCTAATATAATAAATAAATATAACTAGTACTATTTTGTTTATAAATCTAAACTCGAAATTGAAATATGTATTTTTCAAAAAAAAATAATAATAAATTTATTTACAAAAAAAATTTGGTTATGTAATGTGCTAGTGTGTGTTGATCTGAACAAAAATTTGAACGTGTAAAAAAATTACCATATATTATTAAAAAACAAATTCCTATGATTCGAATTTGTTTGGGAAATTACAAACTATTAAAAATTAAATAAATTTTTTGGTAAAGTTTTTAGCTAACTTAAATACTAATAATTATGAACATATTAATGTATTTGTATGTATTGTTTTGAACAAAAATTTAGAATACGTAAGTATACATAATATATAACAATAAAAAATGTTATTAGTATTTTATTTGAGAAATCATTAACTTATAAAATAAAAAATAATTAAAATATTTTTTTGACATTAATTGATAAAGTACATAAAAAGTTACAACCTATCATTATTTGTTAAGAATTATTTTATAACTTTTTTCCTTTTCTTCCAACTATTTTAATCAATGAAAGGTTTGAACTAGGGGTAAAATTGAGAGAAAAATAGTCTTTCTCCACTTAAATTAATTTTTTAAAAGATAGGGTGAAAATGTTACAAAAAAATTGAAATAAGAGAAGAAAGTGATATTTTTTTAAAGTTCTAGGGTACTGAATAAAATTAGCTTAAACCTCTCATAGAAAGTTTCTGAAATTATCCCAAAAAATAATTCAACATGCCACAATGGAATCTAATGACCCGAGTAGAATTTCAAATATTATTATTGACTAAAATACTCCAAAAATATACATATATGTGTGATATTAAGTACGTACACTGTCATAATCAATTAATTAAAAGCTGAACAAACACGCCTAATTGTGCCTTGGGAACCAGTTTTCACACCAATTCTGCCCATTTTGACCACTGCAGCAGCGAAATCTTCTTCAAATGATGGACCTAAAATAGGAGCAAGGAAACCGAAGTAAGAATCCACCACACTCCTTGTAGTTGCATCCTCGTATAGGCTGGCGTCGGATCGTAGAACAGCAAAGCCGTTTCTGATGTTTTCAAGAATATGGTTGTCGAATTTCTGCCCGTTGCCCCGGTCAATATCTAATCGGACGTTTACATTTCCATTTTCGGGACATGTTCTTGTTAATTCGGGCAGAAATTGAGGGTTTATTGAAGGATCTGGAGACTCCACCAGGTGGGAAGTTGTAAAGCCGGTTTGTCATGAAAAAACATGCTGTGGTACCAATTGTATGTGCAGCTGAAAGTTTGTGTGAACATATTAGCAAGACATTCTTACTCGAAAATTCTAAAAAAATAGCAAGATATTCATCCAGTTCTACTTTAAAAAAACTTATGTCGTACAAGTCTTTAAAATTAAAGTAACGTTTCCTCAACGAGAAGAACTTCCCTTCATTATATATAACAATGGTAAAACAAATAGAAAGAAGACTCCTTTTTTATCCAAAATAAAAGTAAGGGTATAATTAATACCTACTTGCACATGAAAACCATCGAATTAATTTATTGTCGGTTTAGTTTTCATGGTGGCCCAGAAATTGAGTGATCATATGGACTCCAATTGCGGTCAATGATAGTTTTTCATTTTGAAATTAAGTGCCTAGCTATACCATCTTCCAATTATCTCCCTTCTTTATGTTCGGAAACCTCATGGGAGCTAACAAATTAATACATTTTACCCATTTCCATCCACAAAAAATGGGAAAAATGGGGAGAAAAAATGAAGACGAAAAGGTCAACACTCTTAATTTTAATTTAATGATTTTGAACCCCAAAAAGAAAAGGAAAAAGCAAAAAACACGCAGAAAATTAAAAGCATGCATGGTCACACACAAATCTAGTGTAAGAAGTATGCAAGATAAGGAATCAAATCAAAACTGAAGAAGAAAAGTTGAAGTCTTTTTTTGCCTTGGTGGGCTTAATTAATGATGATTTGCTTTCACAAGTCTACTCACATCCCGTGATGCCTACCAACTAAAACTACCACAAGCGATGCATGTGTTTCAACACTTGAGAGAGAGTGTATGTGAAATAAAAGTAACAATAATAACAAGGAAAAAGTTTTTATTCCTCAATTCACAATATGGAACAAGTAGTTTAAATAAGTAAATGATTAAAAATAATAAAATTATCCTATTTTTTTGTTATTTCAACTATTGTAATTATTCATTTTGTGATGCGTAGATATTATTTTATAATGCGAGAAAAGTAACACGAACAAAATAAAAAGAGGAAAATATTTTTCATATACCACTAAGAAGTACGAGGTCTTTCTCAGTGAGCCCTTTGTCCCGAAACTTGGCCTTGAGAACCTGAATTGAATCATCAACATCCGGCATCTTATCAGCCAATGCTTCATTTGAAACCAATCCATCTCTTCTTCCCGTTTCAACTTGGTAAGATGGTCCATTGGCCTGAACACCATTATAATTTGTATAAGCATGTAAAAATAAAAAAAAAAATAAAAAATAAAACCCACTAGCCGTGATTCCATGCACAAAAATGGTTAAAAAATCATAAATATATAGAAATTTTATAGTTTGTTAAAATATCATAATTATACTATACAGTCATTCAAAACATTTGATATTGTATTTAAAATACAACGATCTACCACAATATTTTCCATAAATATATACCGACACAATAGCATCTCTAGCAGCCAAAGCCACTATATCTGCACAATACATTAGAAACCACCCCGGGACACACAGCTTCCGCCTGTGCTTTGGCTTTGTCTATCACATCAAACCCTCCAACGCCCTGATGGCCAAAAGCACCTTTCTCAGCATTTGGGACATTCTGAATTAGTATAGAGCCCTCACAACCCTGCAAGAAATAGCCCTTTTAACCAAATTACAAATAAAAACTATATAGTACATCATATATATTAGTATAAGATGGAGAAGTGTTTAGAGTGAGTGTGTGTGTGTGTGAGACCTCAACAAAGCAGTCGTGGAAATGAAGCCTAAGCAATCGCGGAGAAGTATTTGGGTCGGAAGCGGCAGCTTCACCGACAACATTTCTGACAATATTCTCAGCATCTGGGCAAGTTTTGGCATAGAAACCAATTCTAAGTTGGGCTTGCGAATTCCCAACTAGATAACTACTCATCAAAATCAGCATAAAAGATAGTTGTACCATTTGCCTTGTTATCATTTTGTTAATTAATTCTTTACAGAATAAAAGAACGTAGAGTAGTAATGATTGAAGGTGCAGAATTCAAGTTGGAGTTTGATTTGAAAATTTATACAGGACATATTACTATCAGTTTATATGTGTACTGCTGATGAACTGACTGATTACTTAATGTAATTGACCAGAAGAGAGAGGATGAAGAAAGAGGTAGTGAAATGAATATGCGTTAGGTAATTATCAATTAGTATTAATAGGAATAAAATTATTAATATGTTATTTAATTCGGAAAAAAAATAAACGAAAGTTATACAAGTATATAATACAAGATAATAAAATAATAGTATAAAGTATCTAAAATCAAGATAATAAGATGATATGATTTTATTATGTTGATTAACGATTTTTGTATTATTTTATCACTTTTTATTACTATTTTCCTAGTGTGAATATGAGAAGAAATTATAATAATAAATGTCACACTTAAGAATCTTTTTGCAAGCTGCAAACCTCTAAAATTGAGCTGCCAGCAATCAAAAGGGAAAGGGTGCAATGTGTCAACAATACACATAGCTTGGTTGCATGTGTTTTGTTCTCTTGCTCTTTTTTCCTCCGGTAATTAATTGAAGATAGAGATTGCAATTTGCATGTAAAGCTTTTCTGTCTTTTCAGGCTATATAGCGCAAGGAGTATTGGGAAAATATTTCGTCTTTACTAGATTTTTACAATCTCACGGGTATCTCAGTGTGCTATTCTGCTTTGGCCTTGCGATGATTTGACATGCCCTTCGATTTTAATTATGTGTTAAAATTTTTGTTTTGTTTATAAGTTCTTTAATTTTCCCATAATCATTTCTTACTTAAAGTTGCAGTGACAAATCACAACTTAATTTACCTAGTTGCCTTGATCCATCTCCAAATTTCCAAGTCACATTTTCATCTAATTTGTGAATCTACGTCAAATTTGCATTAGCTCTCATACTTGTAGGTAATTTGGCTCCATCCAAGAACAAAGACAATACACACGTCAACATCCCATATTGACACTATTCCAACAAACTTTTTCGAGTCTTAACGTTAATACTAATTAATATACCTTTGGTATTACTTCATATCACATCTTACATTCATAGAATGGGTGAATTAAAATTAATTACTCGTCGTATCAATTTTGTAAAAATATAATCTAAAGTGATATATTATACTTTTACACAAGTTCTTACTCCACTTTACACCCCTTAAGTTCTACTCGGTTCTCACATTGCACTATATACTTATTTTTTGAAAATATTGTATTCTAAACACTTAAATTTATTCATTTCAGTCAAATTTTTAACACTATTGCTAAAGTTAATGAATGTTCCAACGTGCATATACCACACATCTAAAAGAAAACATTCGTTAAATTTTTTAATACTACTAAAAACTGGATTAAAGTAGGTAGGGGCAGACCCAAAAATTGAACTTTGGAGGGTGAGGGAACCTATATATACATATTCTTGGAGAGACAGTTCTCTAATTTTTGCAAAATTTTACGGGATAAAATCTAATTTTTTTTAAAGGGTGTTATTGAAATTTTTAAAAAATTTCAATATCAAAAAAATAATATATTTTCGAAACTCTTGGAAAATAAGATTATATAAATACATACATAGAAAACACTAATTTATATTCTCTAAAATTTTTAGGATGCCAAAATTTAATTTTTATAATACTATAATAATAATTTAAAAAATTTTAAGGAGAACAAACATAATTTTGAATATTTTGGGAGGCAGCTACCCCTCCCCACCCCCTATGATCCACCCTTGAAAGTAGGAGGAATCTAAGAGTTAGAGGTGCACTTTGTCCACATTTTAGAATTAGGGGTGTAAAGTGAGAATTGATCATTGTAAAATAAAATTAGTCATGACTACTGCCATTGGTGCATTACACCCCTAAAGAAGTACGTGATATGCACTTACGTAACATCCGTTAACTTTGGTAACGACATTAAATTTGGATTGAATAGAAAAAATTTAAAAGTTTAAGGTACAATATATCCAAGAAATCCAAGAAATAAATATAAAGTGCAAAGTGAGAATTGAATATAAATTAATAAGGAGTGCAAAATGGAGTAAGGCCTTTACATAAGCATTCTCCAACTATATAATTCTATCCATTAATTAATATGACACTAAAATTAACATTAAACTTTCTTTTTTTTTTGAAAAAAATTATATTTGTGATTTTGAATTTCAAACTAAAATTCATTGGCTATAGTAATCAAAAGAGATAGGGAAATAACAATGAGAGGGAGGTGACAAAAAAGGCAGAATACATTGACTTTTGTATTACAAGTTGGAAAAAATGATTTAATATTTCTTTGATTTTGTAAGAATAATAAATAATTTAATACAAGATAAATTATTTAAAATGATAGATAAAATGAAAAGGGAGTACTTTTTTTGGGTTCCTACAATTGGATAGAAAATCATTAAACCAAATAACAAAACAAACTTAGAAATTAATTGGCATCATGTAGTAGTCTACCAATGGTTCAATGGTGAAAACTATGGAAGTGGAGAAACTTGATCATTTGAAAATGATTTTTGTACTGTGATCTGCTATTATTATATAATTCATAAAGTTCCTGGAAATGGACAAGATTAAATTATTGTGTTTATTTCAATAGATACCATGTATATCACTAGACTGTAAAAAAAATAAATAAATAAATAAGAATTCTGTAAATTGGCATCTTTTCTTCTTTTGATAAATGTGGACCTTAATTCCATAAGCTCTCTCTTATTTGAAGAAACCTGCCAATTAAATACATCTCTACTAATTTGATGGCCTGAATGATTGAAAAAAATCTTCTCCTCATCTCTTTCTTTTGCCTTTCTTAGTCGTCTACTTGGCTGTAGCCCTATTTCTTAATCCAAGGTCCAAACAACGACACAATTCTTTATCCTCAAAACTAATCTAAACCAAAAAACCAAAAAAATAAAATGGAGAAAAAAGTTTAATGTATATGTTTGAATTATGAGATTGAGAATGAGAATGAATGGATTTAATTTAATTTCCATTATTTTCACTTTGGATAAGTGACAACATCATAAACAATATTCGGTTGTTGTTGTCTTCATGATGGAAAATGGTATTTTAAATTAGAAAATTTTTTATGATCATGTTAAATTATTATATCGTTATTTTTTAAATATTTATACAAAACAAACCTTAAAGTACAAGACTACGTAACCCTAAATGGTTGATAAAATTTATTAACTTTGGAAAATAAAGTTCGGTAAGAATAAAGCAATATTGTAACAAGTAGGGTCTATCATTTGGTTTCAGTTCCTCGGCTGCAAGCATCCAAGCATTGATATTACCAAAATTTTGACACGTGTCCCAATCACTTAAGTAGTCACGTGGGTAACATACTCAAAATACCTTCGTATAAAATTTACTATACTTTTCAAGTAAATCAACAAAATCAAAGACAAATCAAAGACACGTCTTGCAGCCGCCATACTCAAAATACCTTCGTATGAAATTTACTATACTTTTCAAGTAAATCAACAAAATCAAAGACAAAGTCATTACTCACATCGCTAAAGAAGACAAAATTGATATAGCAATCATATCAATTCATATGTTAAACCGACCCTTATACACAGAAATTTGGGTTAGTTTTGGATATCTAACTACTTAAAACATGAAATTTAATTTAATTGACTTGTATTCTCAAATTTAATGTTAAAGAATTATTTGAATCATTATTTGATTATTGTTCCTAAGTATCAAATCAATATCATTACGAGAGAACAACAAAACTGATTTTCTCAACTTTACAATAGAATCATATTGTTGGATTAATTGATTAGAAATTCAAAAAAAAAAAAAAAAAAAACCATTAGACATGGAGCTTGCTCTACTTCAATAAAACTTGGTCAAGAAATTCATGTATGAAAAAAACAAAACCGATTAACTTCTCTTTCTCCCTCACTTTCAATCTTCAAAGAATAAAAGTGATGAATTATTATCAAGTATCAACAACTAAAGAAAATGATTTTTTAAACAAAAAAATGAAAAATAAAAAGAAACATCAAATTGAGGGAACTTATATGGTGGAACAGAAACTTGAAGAACTCATGTTTTTTTTTTTTTTTTTTTTTTTTGAAATTGAAAAGTAATTACCTAGGATCTATTTGATTTCTTGAAAGTTTTGCCATTTTTTTGTTGACATAGAAGTTTTGATTTGTGCTTTGATGCTTACAGGAATGTGGCTAAAGCTTCAACCCGAGCCGAGCAGTAAATTAAGAGTCCACGAGACTACTAAAGTGAATGGGACAGTGCGTCAAAATTGAGAAGGTGTCACTGAGTTGGAATTAGATAATTGCAGCCGAAAATCTGAATCCCTACCATTTACCTAAATTTAAGTCATCATAAAAAGCATCAATAATAATATTCACTAAGCAAACCAAATGGATTAATGTAAATTTATGATATCCATTACTATTTCTAGCATCTATCCTTGAGTTCCAAGAAATTTATTTCGAGTTTTTGGCAATTGATTCAATCAATTGAAGGGTGAGTGGTGTTTGGCAGCCTCTTCCCTCGAACAAACGAACTGAAAAGGTGCAAGGATCTTGATGGCTGAGCAAAAGGTACCATATGTGATGCACCTCGTACTGTTGCATATGTCAAGAGATCTCCATACTCGATTTGCCACCCTCCAATCTGTTACAAATTTCAATTGATTTAATTACTTATTAAAGAATAAAAAATTAACAATTAGTGATTAATTTCCATCTTAACAAATTAATTAAGTATACAAATTTAAGAGGGGTATGAGAAAATGTTACTTGGCCTTTGTGAAACCAGACTCGATAATTATCAGTTATCTTGAACTTAAGATCCTCAGCTAATTCACGCATTAATGTCCTGGTGCCAATCATTAATGAACATGGTACCACAGAATCTTGATCTCCGCTGCATTTGATAGGCAGGTAAAAGTCAAGAAAATATAAGTAAAAATACTTTAAATCCTTATTTACAAATAAGGTTAAATTTACATCTAACATGCTGATCTCTGTACAGTTGATAATGTCTAATAAGATCAAATTTACTTTTGAAATATATTATAAGCATAAGTTCGAATGAGTTTGAGTCGAACGAAAAAATTTAACGAAAACGAATACTTATCAGACTAAGTTCTATTTGAGTATCGAGTAATTTGGTTTCATTTGCAGTGATATATAGACATATTTACAATATATAGTTTGCTTCTTGAATTAGAAAGTGCCAGTTTTAATTTCAGCTGGATTATCGTCCACAAAATTAGAGGTCACAACTATTCCACTCTTTAGACTACTTGGATTCCAGCGGTTCCATTCTCCATATAGTAATGAAAGCAATGTAAGTATTAAAAGTAAAATATGCAAGTTAATGGAAAATGAGAAAGGAAATGGGAATATTACCTGTAAACCCAGAGGGGTATTTTATTTTCAACTATTTTTTTGAGTAATGGAAGGATATTTCTGCTACCATCCGCTTGGCTGTAGTTCAATTCACTGGGGCCAGAAAAAAAAAATCTCCATAAAAAAAATAAATAAAGAACTATAATTACCTTGATGAATTTTAGTTAGCAAATGATAATGGTTATCTATTACAATTTAAAGGGCACCAGATCATCTGTCTCACATTCTGTGTCGCTCTCTATCACACCACTTAATGAACTATCAAGATTACTCCACTAAAATTATTTCACAGAATCTTGACAGTTCATTATGTAGTTTGACAAAAAATGACATAAAATGTGAGATAAAAAATCATTAGTGAATTTAAAGGCACAAGTAATTTATTATTGAAGTGTTAAAGAATGTACGCACCCGCTGCACATGGACCAGGAATATGGTAAGTTAGTCCGGTTAGCATGAAGAGCCTTTTGCACTTGTGGAAGGTTGAAATAGAAATGTCTATTTTCCAAGGACATGCATACGTCCACTCCCACACTAATTTGAGTAACCTGTGCCAAACATATTTATGTTAGTAACACACAAAGACACACACGGAAAATCGAAGAAAATTCTAATATGGTGTCATTTGAAGAAATTATTTTTAATCAATGCTGATTTTGAATATTGTTTTAGTTAAGGTCGAATGCAAACTCAGTCAAGTTTTTTTTTTTTTAAATATATATTAGTGTGACCTTGCATTCTGAAGATCTAATTTCGAGGGCGATGAACAAGGAATGGCTACCCAATAAGGGCTAAATTAAATTTTTAGTGACCTTGCATTCACTAAATTCGTGGTCACACCAATATTTAAAAAAAAAAAATCATTTTAACTGAGTTCGCATCAATGACCTTGCATTTGAAACAAAATTCAAAATCAGTATTGACTAAGAGTGATTTTCTCAAGTAACACAATATTAGAATTTTTTCCAAAAAATTATATTCTAACATATAAATTTAACACTAGTTTCTACTCATGCAACACACATAACCAATCCTCTCATAAATTTAATTATATCTCATGCAAGACTCGTGACGTCTAATCAAATATAACCAAGAAAGAACACTAGGAAATTAATTAGAGTAACTAAAAACTTACTACTTTGCGCAATCGAAGTTCTTGCTCAACTATAGAAGGATAGCAGACGTCAAGAATCACATCATAATTGTCTACATAATCACTAATAACGTTGAATGCTTTATCCACATTGGAGTTGCAAAGCTTTGATTCATTATGGGGATATGGCCATGTATAATCCTCAAAGTTGCAATCTTCCTTAATTGATTGACCGATTTCGTCTGAAATCATCCCATGTGACCAAAAAAATTCATAGACTGCTGGAGTATCCCTATCAAGTTTCAGAAGTGGGTTCCCAATCTGTGTAAAAAATCACATGCAACATTGTAATTAATTATAAAAGCCAAAAATTAGTGTGCTATTAAGCAATGGTAGCATTGTAATTCAGAACTGAGAAATTGAATTGTATTCTTACAGCTACTCCTTTGATATTGAACTTGAAACCCTTGGATTTCTCATTGTAGTCTAGCAGAAGGTTTGTTAACTGTGGAATGTAATGCCCTGCAAGATCCATATCTTTTGTTAGAATCCTTAAGCTTTGAAATCCATTCACATATTAATTTTTTTTCCTTTACAAGGGTTGATTCAAGCTTTTACTTAAATTCTTGAATTTCAGTTTTGTCCACCCTAATTCTTTAGACATCTAGATGTATCAGAAAAAAGAGAAATGAACCAAAATACCAGATCAAATCCTCAACACCAACTACCTAGTGCTAACTCAATACAACTAATAATGGATTGACACCTAGATAATCTGAATGTTGGACAAAAATAAAGGTAGTTATATTTTTAAATCGCCAAGTCAGTTATTCATTGGTAGCAATGGGTTGGCACTGAGATACAATAATTGTCAAAATATTATGTAGTACCACCACTGATAGTGTGACATGTGAATTTAAAATTTGTCTATAATCACTCATTATTTTCTATCATTTAGCGGTATTATCCAACACTCAACTATTAATATTATCCACGTTCAATTCATCATTAGTGTCACCGAATTGACACATAATAGTTGGTAGCAGAAACTTTCATCTGCCAAAATAGACTTAAACAATTAAAATGGATGATCATCCCCAAACAAATGTTTAACATTGTCATACCTGCATAGCTTTCACCTGTAAGAAACAAAGGTCTGGATTTGAATTCTGGGAATTTGTCAAACCATTCCAGCAAAAATTTCAACGTATCCTCAGCTGTAAATATTAGGAGAACATCAAAATCACATATTGCTTACTTGAGACTTAAATCGGTGATTTGTAAACCCAGAAAAACTGGTGATTAGTTTCTCTGTGTGTATAATTAATAAAATTACCAGTTTCATCATCGCCGCGAGTATAATCAGCTGTAGTGTTTGAATATGACCATCCAACTCCAGCAGGGGACTCAACAAATAGAAGATTTGAAGCGTGAAAAAATATGGTAAAAAATTACCATAAGCCCATGAACATCTCATGTAATTAAATTAAATTCAGATGAAGTTATTATAGATATTAATTATTGAGCAAAATGCATCAATGATTACTAAATTATTAAGTTGTTGCATACAACGTCACTGGAACTATTTATTTTACAAATTTGGTTATTATTTTGCAAATTTAGTTACTGAACTATATTAAGTGTTTGCAGTCACCATGACCATGGAAATAGAAGGAGTACTTCCAAACACACACTTAATATAATTCGGTTATTAAATTTGTAAAATAAATAGTTCAGTAACTTGCATGTAATAATCTAATATTTTGATGATCATTAACGCATTTTGCTCTTAATTATTTGATTAAAGATGTAGAGACCTTTGTTCCATGATTTCTTATTCCTGCGAAGACCACGGCCATCGCCTGTGGGGAAGAAGGGGCCTAATTCCGTAAAGGCTCCCCCACCAACAGATGAACATCCAGGGCCTGAAAATGCTGTAGAATTAAGCATGAATTTATAATTTTTGCTAGTTTATAAAGGAGATTTAATAATAAGTAAGTTGTGCTAGCTAATTCCGTTTTATCGATTAAAATATGTCTACATGCAATTAATATATATATATATATATATATTATATGTTAAGTAGACGAAGATCAAATTAATTTGTGAAAGAAAATGAAATAAGATTCCACTCAATTGTGAGGAAACTATTTATTTATTTATTTATTTCCCATACTATTTGACCTGAATTACTGCTATTTGACAGATCTCATTATTTATTATTTTTTGAATAATATTTTGTAATTATTTTATTAAATATAATTTTTTTGATTATATTTTCTCTTTACAAATATCAAATTGTAAAATATTTTATAATATTTTTTTATCATAAATAATAGTTGTTCAACTAAATATGTTGTCGTGATGGTGATCATTATCATGGCTCCTCTCGGCCCCGCTATCGCTTCGATGCTAAATGTATGATGACCTTTAAGTATTGCAAGCAGCAATTTCTTTTAAGTGATGACTGACATAGCATGCATAATAATTTCTTCTTTTCCAAAACCAAAAAAAATAAATAAATAAATAAACCCAATATAAGTTTAGTATAATTCCCACTGGTGTTAGGGAAAACCCCCACATGCTTTGAAACTAAAAAGAAATTGCTAGGATTTATTGTTTTGTATTGGAACAAAAAACAACAACGATTAGTTGTTGATTAGTATGACGAAAACTCCATATAATTTCCTGATGACAAACGGATCTCAGCAAAATATTGAAGCTTATAATGCATGATTAAAAGAATTGGTGAAGCAAAAGAATATATATCAAGTAATCAAACAAGTAAAAAACAACTCAATAATTAAGAAAGAAGAAAAAAAATTTGAACAACAAACCTCCATTTAACCAAAGGGTAAGGGGCATATGAGGATGATGTTTCTCAGCTTCAACAAAGTAGTAAAACAAACTCCTGCCAGCCTTCTTATCAACATCAACATATCCTGCATATTGCTTGAATGAAACCTTCGGCTGACCCGGCAGCCTTACCACCAAATCTTCTTCAGGATATCCATTTGTGCCAAAAATCAGCAACCAAAAACTAATTATAAGGCCAACAAGGACCATCATCCCACTATTATTATTATTATGCAATTGTCCCATAATTATAGAAGAAAAAGAAGCAAATTAAATTAATTATTAGAAGGAAAAAATAAGTGTGCAAGTTAATTAATGCATGCACATAAAGAAAGGTTATATAAATGGTTTTTCATATGATGACTTTAATAGTAGTAGAGAGAATGCAAAATACTAATATCTATCCGGTCTTACGTTCTATCTATAAATCTTGTGGTTAGGATTAAATCTAATAAAATCTTATTTATTTCATTTGATGTTATATATTTTATAAAATTTAATTCATACCACAAGGTCTACAAATAGAGTTGAAAACCGTATCTACTAAATATTTCCCAAGAGAAAATAACGAAGTTGAGACCTAATAAACTGTACCATGTATCTCTTGATAGAGGCAGGTAGAGACGGGATTCCTGTTATCTTCTGGTTGATGTAATCATGTAATTAAATGGTAATCTCTCGATAGAGGCAGTGAAAATCGGGATTAAGAAAACAATTATCCTTTTACAAACCTGTGCATTTAAGGAATGAAATCGGGTCAAATACGTACATTAATTTTGTAAGTGATAATGAATTTAATTTTTAAATCATTTTCTTTTACAAATTAATCGCGTCTTGATTAGTATTACTATATTTTTTGATATCAAACTAAAATTCAAACTCTTGTTTGCGGCTTATACGGGTACAAATTGCAAACTAATAATGGTTCATTCGTCTATGGGAAATTATTAATATCTACATTTTAAAACAAGTATCCACAATAGAATTGTGTTTTAAATGTTAAACTCAGCAAAAGAATAGTCCTTTATTATTATTATTTTTTTTTTGCAAAAGCTATAACTAGCTTTTTAAGTTAATAATTGACTCTCAATACGTTAATTACCGAATTATTTCTACAGGTATCGAGTGATATCTATGTGCCGCTTTCGTAATTTTGTTTGTACCACCACGATATCAAATCTATATACCCACAAACCCCTTGGTATAAATTCATTTTTTGTTGCTAGTGGACAATACATTTTTAGGATTAATAGCTTCGGAAAATTCTATAATTTCGTTAAGGAATCATTTTGTTGTTTTTTTGAATGATTGTACAGTATAAATTTTTAGAGCAATAACTATTATAGTGTATAAACATTCAAAGAGCAATAACTATTATAGTGTATAAACATTCAAATTAAACAGATGATTCCTAAGGACTGTCTCATTCAAACGAAACAACCAATCAGCTTAGCCAATCTAGCCAGATTGGCCATCAAATACCATGTCAGCACATAATCTGAATCTGGCCAACTTAGGTAAACAAAGACTAGAAATAGTTTCACAAACCTAGATTTTGATAATTTCTCCAGCAAAAGTAAAATTAATCTTGTCATTCTTTGATAAAAATACATTAGTGAACTGAATTTCAAGTGTATACAAATACAAAAAGATCAATTATAAGCAGCCCAATTTAAAAACAGCTGCTGGATCTTAAGCCTAAACATACTTGCCTCTATATTTTGGCTTTGATTCCTTGCTGAATTTTGTGTCGCCTGCTCCATTAAGTTGCGTGTCAATGGGACTAAAGACGGCTGACCGAAGATTGCCATCTTCCAACCACTTGACATGGTTTTCCCTAAAATCCGAATGTTTAATTCTAGCTGCTTCTGCAATATCTTCTGTATATGGTGCAATCTTCACCATGGTTAACAATACACGACTGTACCTGTAGCTTAGGATCTGTTCACACTTTGCAACCAATTTGAAACACGGGTGCTCGGGAAAATCGGTATCAATGGTCTCTTCCTCTCTTAGTACAGGATAGAAGTACACAAGCCTTCCACCCATTACAAGCATCCTACCAGCAAGGTCAAGCAAATCATGTACACACTCAGCTAAGCTGTAAGGAGCAGTTGATTGCTGGTATGTGGTCTGTCCTCTTGTCATCTGGAACAGTATAAGGACCCACTACCCCTTTCAAAAGCTTCCTACCACCAGATTTTCGACCCCCAGCACGCACCCCATAAGGAGGGTCACATATTATAGCATCGAACATCTGAAAGGGGCATGACAAAATTTCAAACAAAGCAGGCAAAGAATAATGACAAACACAACATAGAAACTGAGTCCTGAACAACCACTTGATAAACAAAAACATTGTATATATGTACAGGCAGGAAAACTTTTTTGTGAAAATGTCAAACTCCCATGCAACCACATAGGCATGTACACCAGGTTTATTGTATAAGGGCAAATGGAAACACTTTCTGGACTAACACGTACAAAGAACATAAATCCATGAATAAAGCTATCTTTCTTCTTCCACAAATAAAATGACTTGAGTATAACCAAAAGAATGAATCCATGGACAGGCAAAGATATTTTGACTCAACATCTGAGAAATTATCAACAAGCCCCCGAACAGTCAAAAAAAAAAAAAAACAATAGACGAAGAGGCCCTTTTTAATCACATGTTCTGCTCAAAGTCTACCATTAGGAGTTGTGATCCAAGAAAACTCATAATCTACACCACGAGTAGGAAGGTGACTCAAGGAGATAAAGAGGAAGAAAAAAATAGCAGCCTTGGCATTTTGTGGCAGTTGTGAGTTGAAAGCAAAAGGTGAGCTTTTGAGGATGAGGTTTTATTTGAAAACTAACTCCAACATCATGAATATATATTGATGGACTATATAGGCACGTTTCAAGCTAACTCTTGAACCAGCCAAGTCTGCAGCTTTTTAACAGGACAAAAGACAGAGAGATTACATGCTACATTACAATAAAAAGGAAAATGAACCTCCTTGTTGTAGTTACCTCTTTTAGTCCAGGACGCCAAGGAGGGAGATTGTTGTCTGCTCTTAACAGAGAAACGGGCATGGGCAATCCGTACTGCAAAATAAAGTATACAGATGAGCATGGTCCTACAATGTTCTAGAGGACCAGAGCTGGAAAAAAAGTTTGACCTCGTACAATAACATCACCAAAAAAAAAAAAAAAAAAAAAAAAGTTAACTTCTATATATTGACCTGTTTGAAATTGCTCCAGACATTACAATCAGGACCACGACCATCACGAACTACACGAATATCAATATCTGCACCCTGAGCAATTTACATTAGCTACCGAACAGAAAAAGAAATCTTTTTGTTTTCAACCAAAGGTAAGACGAGAAAGTTTAAGCAAAGCCAAGCCTAATAACACAGGTTTTAGCAAAAGCTGAAAATTGCAGACCATTGTCATTGCTCCAAAATGAGCTGCAGCAACCAGGATGCTTCCAGTGCCAACAAACGGGTCATAGACAAGTTTCCCAGGTATGGCCTGTGCCTGGTTGGCCATCAGGAAAGCCATTTCTGCATCCATGGCTGTGGGACCGAGATAGGTGCGGCTCTTTAATTGGTAAGTTGGCAGAAGCTTCCTATCAGCAGCCCCAATCCTCCCGACCAAAAAAGATTCTTCTTTGGACAATGGGAGGAAGCCCGTTGTTAGATCCATAATCATCAGTTTCCATGAGCCAGAACTTGTGATCAGGATTTCTTAAATTGACCCGACCCTGTAAAAACCCAGGTCACTTAGTATTTGCTAACAACAAGAAAAAACAGAACAACTGGCATCTTTTAACAAAAACCATTACCACAACAATAAGAGAAACTCTTCAAGATTAATAATTATTTCACAAGACGACAGTAACCAAGAACTTTGTTATACGTCTCATCATGGACAGCATAGCTTAATCGGAAGAAAGTACCACAATAATGCTACACCAAGAAAAACATTTCTACTAAAAAGGGTAGAGGGGGACCAAAAAAGAGAAAGCCATAAGAAAGATATAGCCGTTTCACGAATTAATGAAGATATGTTACAAGATAGAGCGCAATGGCATAGAAGGATTCATGTAGCCAACCCCACTTAGTGGGAATAAGGCTTCTTGTTGTTCTTGTTGTTGATGGTACCCACCACCACTGCCCCACCTTCCCCAAAAGATTAAGGAAACAAGAAAGGTAAATTAACTCCTAGTGCCAGTGAAACATTGAGTAAGGGAGCCAGTTATCAGTAATTGGAACATCAAAGGAACAGAAAAGAAACTAAGACCATAGAGCAGATGAAACACATGAAACTCATTCAAAAACAAGAATGAAAGTTTTTTGTTAAACCTGAACAACATTTTGTCAAACATTCCAACACCTACTTAATTTTAAATACTCAAATCTTATTTTCCAATTCCAGTGTATCAAGACTGTCCTCCATGAAACTGAATCTATTAAAAAGAATTTGGCATTGTAATACAAGAAAGGGAAAGGGAAATCCATCATGCAAACCTCCTACTACTAAGCGGATCAGAAAGTGATGTGTGAATACAGCTTTACTACTATCGGACATGTAGAGAGGCAACAACAGTGAACTTATCAATGTTGAAGTTCATATAATCAATGAGTTCCTTCTCCCTTGTTGTCCTACCAAGTCAAGATTTTTAGTCACAAAAGCATCATTTAAAAAAAAAAAAAAAAAAAAAAACCACTCAATGCTGCAATATACTGTAATATGATGCTTCCAACGAAACGGTCCACAATCTTACCTTGCAAAAGCAGAAGTAAGATCGGTTCAAAATACAAATAGAATGGGAGCAGAATCTACCATCTATGAAGATAATCCAGATTGAAAGCCATCTAAAGTAAAAGCTATTCAGGATATCATGGAAATTAAAGATAGATATCCCAAACTGCAGAAAAAAAGGAAAGAATTTAATCTTAAAAGGACTACAAGAGAGCTGGTAAACAACAGAGAGGTGATAATCAGACCTTAAATGGAATATTAGAAAGCCGTCCAATACGGTCCTTCTGCTCTGTAGAGCTAATAACCTTCCCAAAACTGTCAACAGTAATCTTAAATGTGCTTTCAGTTGAAAGATATGGCAACTTCCGTTCATCTGGATATTTTTTAATAGCCTCTTCCAGCTCCTCAAAGCTACATGCTTCTCCCCATAGTTCATAAATCCCCTTTACAAGAATGCCTAAACAACCAACACTATAACATGTCAATTCATGTCCTTAAATGACGATTGACAAGAACGAACAATTTGAGTAGTATCAAATTAAAAAACAAACAAATCTCCAAATAATGGAATAATATATAGCGATGGAAGATGCAATACACAGTGTATCAAGTATTGTTGTTTACAGAATTTACGGTTTCAATTAACCTCTAATAGGAACTTCCTCCAGATAAAACACAAATTCTCAACTTCCTTAACATCTACAGCATACTCCAACAAGGAGCAAAACTCCGCTCCTTTCACAAAAGAAATCAGAAGCACAACAAAGTAAAATAATTCAATTGCATATTCAACAAGAATAGATAGCACAGAATTAAAAAAGTAGAAAAAGGATGATCACCCACTCACTCCCCATCACAACCAGAAGAGACAGTTACATAAAGGCACTCAAAACAGATATCTCTGCAGCTATATTTAGTCTAAATTGAACACCCTGTTCCTCTACCATTAAAATTAAAGATTGAAACACAATCTGCAAATCAAAAAACACAGTTTCAATCTAATCTTCTTTTACATAGCCAAATCCAACTCATGCAAAAACATAATGGTTTGTACAAAAACAAGCAACTTATGAAGATTATTGCCACGAATCGAACTAAAATTAAATACAAAAACGCACACACTTTAACACATCAATAACATTGGATACACATAAAAACACGACAATTATTTGCAAGTAAAGCACCCCACAAAAAAAACACAAGAAAAACACCAACCTGACAAAATTATCACAATCAATAATAACAGCAATAACAACTTTAAAAGAAAAAATATTCAAACTTTAAAACTCAGATGATAAAAGTTTCGAAACTGTAAAAAGAAAGACTTTCTTGAAGCTTACTTCGATTGGCTATTTTGTGGGCGATTTCTTCAGAAGGAAGATTAACAAAATGGAAAGGAGAATCAGAGGGGGTGGTGGTTCTCCGGCAGCCTCCATTCAAGGGATTTGGTTTGCGGGTCCGCGTCTTTATCGAAGGCCCCGAAGAGGTCTGCTAGAGATTCCACCTCCGGCTTTCTGTAGTCCAGCAATCTGTGGTAAAATACGCATAGATACCACATTATTTTGGGCCTATTTTTTTTTTCCCGTTTAGCTTTCGACAAAGAAGAATGTTGGGTTTGATGGGCTTGGAAGATAAAGTGGTGGTGGTGGTGGTGATGGTAGTACGGCGGCTGTCGCCGGTGGAACTGCAAATGCTAAACCTCCAAGAATGATGGTCTTACACAATCAAAACCCAGAGTAGAAAAGGCCGAACGCTAAAACCCTATACTGTTGGCAAACGCAGTTCCCCAAATGGAAAGGTATTTTTATCAAATATACTACTATCATATTACTTCTATATCCCTTAAATAAAAAAATTTTGTTCTATTTTAATAATCACTTTAAATTTTTTTTAAAATTTTAATTATTTTATATTAATTTTATCTTTATTTCTTTTTAACTCTATTAATTACTTAATTTATAATTAATGTTAAAAAATTTTAAATTTATTATTACTAATCAAAAAAATAATTTAGTCATTTAAGATTAACTTTTTTAAAATTTAGACTATTTAATCACAATTTTAATTTTTGTATTAAAAGTTAAAATGATACTTAAAATAAAACAAAAATAATATATTTTTTGAGATAATATATAAATTTATTAAAAAATATACTATCGTATTTGGAAAATGTTTCACCTAATTATATAAATTACCCCTTTTTATTAGGAAAATGTACCTCTTATGAAAAAAATAAATAATACGTATATAAGTGTAAATTCTATTATGATTATGAATTATTTTTTTTCATCTTTTGACAAACTGATTATGAACTACTTTAATATGCAAACTAAATTACTTTATTTAGAAGAAAAAAAAAAGCAATTAAATTTAAAAAAAATTATCAATTTATTAGAGAAAATGTACCACTTCTTTTTCTTTTTTGTTTCAGCAAAATTCTACAATGCAAGAATACCACTGAATTAGAAATATGTACCAATTCGGTTTTTGAAAAATATATTTAGAATTATATTAGAAAGATGTACTACTTTAATTTTTTAAAAAAAAATAACCAGAATAGTTGACAATAGGACCCACAAACTCGTTGCATCAACGGCTACGATTGTCCGGCATGCCATCAAGATCAGTAAATTACTAAATTAAACAAAAGATTAGGTCAACCGGCAGCTTATTACGGTGGAAAAAATTTAGGTAGATTTGGTCTTTGGTCTCTGTTATGTGAATTAAATTTTAAACAATTTATGACATCAGTTAATATAAATAAAATTATTTAAAATTTAATTCTAACCACAAGTCTACAAATAAAGTTAAAAATCGGGTCTATTTAAATATTTTCTTATTATACAACTCACTCGCACTGGATTATTCTTCCTTCCTTGCAGATAAATAAATAGAAAAAGTTTGCAGGTTTCGTTTTGCAGTACACTTGAACCCTAAGCACAAAGCTGTAATACCCAAAAAAATCTCTACATAGTTTTCGCTGTAAGTATTTTCTAATTTAAACCCTTTTCTCTAAATTCATTCAATTATTTATTTCTTCAATTGTTAATTAGTAGTTAATTCTCTGTCTGTTTTTATTTTGATAAAGGGAAAAAATTTGATGGAAATTGTTACCAGATCTATTTTAATTTTAGCGGTTTGATAATTTAGTATGCTAATTGTTTCAAATATGGGGTTTAGAGCATCTATGAAGTTGAGGGGTAAAAGGGTTCTAAGGAAATTGTCTGCTCAGCTGATTTGTTATGGGCTTGTCAAGAGGACTGAACTTTTTTTTTTTTTTGGGTTTGTTATAAAAATAAAAATAAAAGTAGTAATTTTTTTTTTTCAGGGTGTTTTTCAAGATTATGATTTGTTGCTCTCATTTAGTAGCGGTTGAGTAGGGGATATTTTCTTTTTATTATTCATTGTGAACCTCAAAAGAATTAGTATATGGCTAATTGTGGTGAGTAATACAGTGTTCTTGAGTAAAAGGGAGAAGATTAGTTTGGGTTGTCCTCATCGAGTAGTTTCATGGAGAGCTATCTGCTATGTTCCATATTTGATGATATTTGAGTTATTTTTCACAGTGCAGTACTAATGGAGGGTGTTTGACTATGAATATGAGATAGAATCTGAGAATGGTTCATCTCCTTGAAAGATAACCCTGACATGTTTTCTGCTTTTGATTGCATTACATAATTGCTAACTTCTAAGAAGGCAATTGAAACTACAATGAGAGACATGCTGATGCTGTCTGCTCCTTGGACAACCATGAATTATATCTTAATGCATGTAGTATAATAGTTCTTTTGTTTTTTTTTGTGGTGTTTTGTTTCTTTTTTATAAAAAAGGATAGCAGGTTGAAACATGTCTGATGATGTTGAGTACCGCTGTTTCATTGGCAATCTGTCATGGAATACAACTGATCGAAGCCTAAAGGATGCATTTGAGAAGTTTGGCCATCTTGTTGACGTAGGACAAAGGTATCTGTGTTTACTTTTTATCTTTGGTTGTTGATTTTATGGCTTTTGCATTTTTTCTTTTAGTCATCTGTTAATGTCTGCTAAGACCAATTCATACAACCTTCTTGCTGGTTACCTATTTGTTACTTTGTTCAAGACTACAGAAAGAGGAAAGGATGAGAGACATTGACTATGTCTCTTAATAACAATTGATTTGCCATTGGCTAGTTTTTTTGCTGGTGGCAAATCATGCGAGCACCATTTCACAGACGTCCTTCTACTTGATTTTTCATACATTTTTCAAATAGTCACCATGTTGTGTTGCCATATTGGTCTTCCTGAAACTTGGTCATGCTGTATTTGTTGAGATTATTTGTATTCTGGAGTCTGACATTTCTAATCCACAGCATCTCCAGCTACCTTTTGTATGGTGTTGGTTGCAGGTTACTGGGTTTTTTCCAAAATAAAAAGATAAAAGCTTTGAGTTCAGCTGAAATATCACATTATATGAATGGGTGAGACCTGCTTTTGTATGGAAATAAGGGATCCTCCTCTCTGCTGCCTTCTCTCCCTTTTCCCTAACTTAGCGCACACAGTTTTTTTATGGTTTTTTTTTCTTTTTTTTGGGGGGAGGGGGGGTTTGGGTGTCAAGCCTGCTGAGCAGTGTTAGAAAATCTATAATAATATATTCCAGTGAAGATTGCTCATTCTGTTAAGTTGTGCAATTTCTGATTTTGTTGATCTTAATTTTTTACAACCAGTTTTGATATCCTTATAGGTTGTCTTGGACAAGTTCTCTGGACGCTCTCGTGGATTTGGCTTTGTTACATTTGAGGAAAAGACAGCAATGGAAGATGCCATTGAAGCAATGAATGGCATTGATTTAGATGGCAGGAATATTACTGTTGACACAGCACAACCTAACCAAGGTTCCGGTGGAGATCGTGATAATGACCGTCCACGTGACAGGGACCGCGGTCGTGATCGAGATCGAGATCGTCGTGATTATGGAGGTAGTCGTGGATCTGGTGGTGGAGAGTGCTTTAAGTGTGGTAAACCTGGGCATTTTGCTAGGGAATGTCCTGAAGAAGGTGGCAGGGGTGGCAGATATGGTGGTCGAGATGACAGATATGGTGGCGGCGGTGGGGGTGGCAGTGGTGGAAGAGGTGGTGGTGGCCGTTATGGACCCGAGAGAAACGGAGATCGGTTTGGTAGCCACAACAAGGATGGTGGTGGTCGTGGGGGAGGTGACCGATACAATCGTGACCGTTCTGGGCCATATGACCGTCGGGGTAGTGGAGGTTTTCGCTAAGGAGTAAGGATAGAATCTCACTGTCTCAGGTTGTTATGCCAATCATTTGAGCGTTCTAGTTACTTGTGTTTAGCTTTTATAAATTTTAGTAGATTTGTATCGTTTATTCGTGTACTAAGGAATTCCTTTTCATGTCCTTTGCAGCTGAAGAATTGAAGTGCAAGTAATGGATGCAAATGGCTTGAAGTATATTCCAAAAGGATATTTTCTTCTTGGCATGGAACTTGGCAAAAGGATCAATCTTTTGAATTCGTGAAACTTGGCACTAATAATCTACTCTTTTGTGTTCGTAAAATCTTCGATACATGGCCTAATGGGGTGATATGTCACTTTTGAATGCTATTGTTATTGCTGTTGGCTATCTGCTTTGTTGCACAGTTATTTCACTGCCCTTATTTGCTGCCGGATTGCATAATGATTTCTTACACTGATAATTGCACATCAAAATGTTCTTATATTACATTTAGATGTGTGAGGACGTACCGTGAGCCCTTAAAATCAGTGATAGGAAAACCTTGGGCCCCACCTTCAGGTGTGCCTGTCAGTTGGGGTGTAGAGGTTGTATACAAGCTGTATGTCCTGTGTTGTTCTGGTAAAGAAAGATTTTAAACGAATAAAAGGATTTAATCGGGTAATATGTCTATTTTCCCTCCAGTATATTTGTATCTTTCATCACACTTCGATTTTTCCAGTATTAATATTCTTAACATTTTGGCAGGCTACTTGGATTGTAATTGGCCTTTTGGATACATAATGGCTCTCTTTGCTATTTGGGTAGGGGTTTAACATAATAAATAGAGAAAGCATTTTGGATGGCGACAAGCCTTTTGGAAGTTATCACCGAAGGAAGAGTTGTGTCATATTAAACTTGAGGTGTCAGCAACTTTTGTCCATGATTTTGTTCTGGTCCTCTCTTTGATTCTTTGGCACAAGATCTTCCTTTTCTGTTGTACTCTCTTGGTTTTTGTTGCTGAGATCTAGATCAGCAGGTCAATGTTTGTTCCAAGTTGCAGTGTTGTTCCTATTTCAGTTCATGGTTCTTGGAAAAACCCTTTACAACCCCGTGGACTTTCAATATCTCTGTTTGAGACTGGTGCATTTTCAAGTTATGACTTGGCCATACAGTGTCAACTTGGGTTCTTTTTTTTCTTTTTCTTTTTTTTTTTTTTTTTTTTGGGGGGGGGAGTTATATAATTTTTGTTTCTTATTTTTTGGATTTTGTATGTAGAATAAGTGGGAAGGGGGTGTGGTAAATGTTTCTCTTCGTAATTATTGGCTGCTGCTCTGTTGCCTAGGTGGCTTTAGATCAGGTGCTTACTTCTTTTTTCTTTTGCCTGTTTGTAACTTGGTTTTTGTGGCATTGAAGTCGACATATCTATGCTCGCAGCTGGGAATGCAAATTGATTGCTCTCTTGTGGTCACTGGTAATTTATTGGTTCATTTTCCTGCTAATATTTGAATGGGAAGGAAATAACCTAAATGTTTACAAGGTTTTATGGCATTTCGTGATGGAGCTAATTGTAGGAACTCTGGCCTTGCCTTTCTCCCCACTCTCTGATTCGTTTTGTTCATCATTTAATGTACTTCGTTCACATTTCTCCTCTTATTGTCTTCCTTTTCTTTTGGTTAATAGTTCAAATTGATATGGTTTGTATTTTTTGGATGTTTTCTACTATAGAGTTTAGAACAGTGGTTTTGACACAAGTACCTCACTTGCTAATGCCAACAGTAGGAGCAATTACTGATTATTTAGTCAAGTAAAACCTTGTTGCACTTTGTATAAATTTGTTGAAAACCTTTTAAGCCTCTTTGTGGTTTATCACATGTTAGTATAAACCTAGGTGCCTCATTCTTTGTTTGCATTTTTTGAACAGTAATTTTGCTTTATACCTTTTCTTTTTCTGTTTCTTAATGGCTGTTCTCTTCTTTCCTTTTCTATGCATCTTATGCTCAGTGCATATGAGATGGACTGATGGATAGATTTTTACTAATCACAACCCTTCCCATGATTAATCTAGATGTATGCCAACAATTGTAAGTCATACTCAGAATTATAGAAGGTTCCACTTTGCAGGCTTCTCCCTTGATAGGAGTAGATATGCTGCTGTTAGTCCATTTAACTGGGATGGTACTGCCATTTCAGCTGGATTGAAGATGATATGTGATCACTTTCAGTCTCTCTTAATAACGAAAATAAAAGAAGTGATAACTTCAAACTTGGAAGGGAAAAAAATATTATGGTGATTAAATTTAACTTGTGCTTTAGCAATAGAAATTCATAGGTCCAAGATTCATCAAAGCTTATGAGAGTTTTGCAATCATTCAATAAACACTTGAACTTAAAAGGCAAGAACTGATGCACAAATTTCCCTTTCACCTTCCAAACTCAATTCAGTGTGTCACCCTTTTTCAAAGTGAAGAATTTATTTATTTTTAAGAGTTTATTGTGAAGGAAGGAGAAGGAGAAAATGAGTAGTTGATGATCACACTTGAAGTCCACAAGAGATAATTAACTTGGTCAGTCCAAAAGTAATAGCCATAGCCATCCATCCTCCAATTAGCACTCTAGCTGAAGACCTCATCACAGGAGCATTACCTAGCACTGCTCCAATCCAACCAAAACCCACTAAAGCCAAGCTCACTGTAGTTATAATGGCGGCCAACCTGACCTTGTGATCACCTATAAAGGCAGCTGCCAACAAGGGCACCATGGCACCTAAAGAAAATGCAAGACCTGATGCCATTGTGTAATCTGCCTTCAGTGGATTAGGCAAACTGTCATCTTTCTTGCTGCTTTCTTCTTCATTCTCACTATTGTATTCTCTCATTAATTGTGCTTCTCTCTTGATCTGAGCTTTCTCTATTTCAAGTTGAGAATATACAGAAACAAACTCTCCTATTGCCATGCTACAAGCACCGGCAACTAATCCTGCAAAACCGGTCAGGATCATGGCTTTGACATCTTTTTTAACAGCTCCAACGCCTATCATAAGTGATGCAATAGAAACCAATCCATCATTGGCCCCTAGCACCGCGGCTCGGAGCCATTGTGACCTTTGTGAGTAGTCAAACTCCTGTTCTTGTTCTTGGCATTGGTTTTGTACTTCAGTAGGATTCTTTGGAATTGAAGTCTGGAAAAGTTTGGCCATGAAGGGTAAAAATTGCACGAAAGATACTGCGCGCAGTAAAAAGAAATAGAAGTCTAAGCATGCAAGATACTACAACCTACGTCTTGAGGACACATTCTTCTCATGAGCATTTATAGAATAAAACTGGTAAAATTTGAAGGCAATCTTAGATTCTTGATTGTAAAGGGTGCCTTTTTGGTCGTAAAATAATACGATAGTGTGGAGGGCACAAGCTTCTAGTGGAGACCTAATTTTGAGTAAAGGATACTATTGAATCTTGTCTCTAGTACAGCCACAGCTCCTAACGTGTATGAATTTGTTAATCATGCATGTTCTAATTTCATAAACTAGAATGTGAATGTCGCCTTAGAAAATCCTGCCTTTTTAATTCATGGTATGATCACATATGAATGAATTTGCATTTGAAGAAAGTTGCACCAGTTATGTTGTTTATGCATGCTATGCATCAGATTATATTATCTCCTTTATTCTACCCATCAAATTAGTTCATATGGAATTTTCTAGCACTACTACTACTCATAAGAAAAGACATTATATCATTTCTCCTCCAAAACATTAAGTCGTTTTCTTTCGAAGAATCATACAGTGACACAATAATTGTCTCCCAAAACCAACATCAAGGTAAAAGTTAAACATCAAAAATCTCTAGAAAATTTATTTAATGGCTCAAAAACTTGTTCGAATCGCATTTAGAACGAATGTTTCCGATTCGATAGTGATACACCGTGTCAATTTCTCTCTATATAAAGACTTATTTTTTACTAGTTAATTTTTTAAAAATTATCTACAAATAATTATATATTTGTAATTTTTATCTTGTTTTTATGTTTTTAAATAAATTTATTATCTGATAATAATACGATACTACTGCAACCGGTACACGACTTTGAACCACTTCTATTCGAAATAACCAAGCTAAATCTTTGTTTAGAACTTCGAGAGCAAGAAGGTCAAATGTGATCATAAGCAGAGGTTGAGTGTGCCTCAGAGTGGTTATTGTCCTGCATGCCCCCTTATGCCATACAGCTGCATATGAAGGACTAATTTTATTTTATTCCTAATTTTCAATTTACACTTTGAATTTCAGTTTTTGATACTTTGTACCCTCGAGTTTTATGGATGTAATTTGTCCAATTTTAATTCCTTTTTTAAGCCGTCAAAAAAAGTTAACATAATCTTTATTTTTGCATGCAAAACTATTATTATACATCCTGTTGAATTTGTTGTACACACAGAAAAAAATCGTTAATTTCTAGGGTTGAAGTGGGACGAATTTGAGAATTCAAGGTATAAAGTGTTGAAAATTAAAATTTAGGGTACAAAGAACTGAATATAAATTAAAGGGTATAAAATGAAATTAGTCGTATAAAGAAAATAAGTATTCGCTCTAATCTTTCTGACCAAAAGTACTGAACGAAGTCTTAGTACGAGATTTTAACTGTTAACTAAGTGTTTTTGTTGAGTCCACAGAACAATGCTGGAGGCAATGTCTATGGAGAAATGATGAGTACATGCATTTACTTGTTCTAGAAGCATTGGAAGGTAGGTGCATATTATCTTTCTATGGCATGTCATGTTCATAAAGAGAAAACAATGAATTCCTTATCCAATATGGGATTCCGAGTAATATATGGGATAGCATTTAGCTAGACATGGCAAATAATTTGTGAAGAACAGGATATAATATTAAATTGATCAGTAGTGTGCATGTCAGCTGAGGATCATCTTACCTATATTTTGTGCCAATTTATGTTTCATATTTTTTATATTTTTGATATGTATATTCCGGTATAATAACATTTATAAACAAAAGCACGCGCATCAAGTATCGAAAAGATAAAATAAAGAATTAAAATAAAAAATGAGATAAAAGATCCATATCGATACATGTCACACAATAAATTACAAAATATATCATTATTAAATACAGGGAGTGTGGAATCCACACATAAAGTGCTCCAACTCAACAAGTTGCAAAGTATATCAATATTAAATTCAAGGGAGTGTGGAATCCACACATAAAGTGCTCCAACCTCTAACCACTAGCTATATTGAAAATTAAGCAGCAGATCTAAGGTACGAAATATGGTGCTCCTTTTCATTACTATTAGAAAAAAGGTTCTCTTTTGTTTCTCTGTCTTCGATTGTGAAGAAGTCCATGTTAATTTACCCTCTATAAAATGGAGGGAGTGTGGAATCCACACAATGTCCATGAGTTGATCATTGCAATATAATATCAAAGAGAATATTACAAATTACACATTTTTCAGCTCCTTCATGCTATGATCTACTTGATGGATACTTGTCATACTAGATACGACTCTGAGCAAGTTTATGCAACTCAATCCCTAATGCGAATTATTTTTTAATTTTTCAATTATTTAGATTATTATCTCAATATTATGAAATAAGTAGTAACAACTTTTTCCTTCCAACGACACAAAAAGTCAGTTACAAAATCTTTTAACTCTGTGGGTTGGTGGAGACTCTTTTGACCTTCTTCTAAGACTGTTTTGGTATCATGACCTCCAATTGTCAAAGAGACTTAAAATTTTGGAAAATCACAAGCCATATATGCCCCTCTTGGCATTTGAGTTGATTCACTCAATATTACTATATAGTAGTAACAAACTACAAGTCCAGCATAGAACAACAGAGACCAAATAGTAATGTTCAGAGTAGCAGCAATTTAAAGAAAAGTTACAAGGATTGATGATCATATATATGAAAAAAATTATATAGATCAAATTCATAACAAATTGTCACGGACTCATTAATCGATATTAGTGTCTGTCACTATCTTAATTTGTCTCCATCAAGACCATTATATGGTGTCACTAACCATTTCACAGTCGTAAGTACCTAAATTGAACAATATATATTAGATGCACACAGATACATCAATTCCACCTTGTCAAAATTCTCTCATACCAAAAGAGTTTCACAAGAAATAATGGATTCTCGAATATGTACGTAAGCAAGAAGTAAAAAATACGTGTGTATATATATAGAGACAGACAGACATATTACCATGATAAATCATGGGATAAAGGTTCGAAGAACAAGACGCACATTGTGTCCAATCACGAGATGCCAGGTGTGGATGTGAATTTACTTGGCATCTCGAACGTGATTGGATGTCAAGTGCATCTTAATCCTACAGTGAAATCATATGGACAAATTTTAAACTCACTACACTTTACTACTTTTATGGTATGCAACTCTAGAATGTTAACCATATTAATTTGTTAATTGCGAGCTTGGATGGGAGGCTGATCAGTACGCAAATAATCTTTAAAAAAAAATGCAATTTTAGTTCCCTTAATTTCAGCTAAAATATATTTAATTCTCAAACTTACCAATTTCTACTAATTTAAGATAAATTTAAAAATTTCATCAATTACAGACAGAAAAAGTCACGTGCATTGCACGTTTCTATTAAATCTCACTATCAAACATGGGGAAAATGCAATTTAGCCCCCAAAGTTTTGATCGTGGTCAATCTTGGTCCCTAAAATTCCAGACAAAATGTAATTTCTCTCAATTTATGATAAATTTAAAATTTTGATAAATTACAAACAGAAAAAATTACGTGCAATACATGTGACTACTTAATCTAATTTGAGTTATAATACCTAACAGGCTATTTCAACACGTTTAATCTTGGTGTGAAAAGTTATATCCAAAGAAAGTATAATACCAGTAACATAATGATAATTCATTAATAAACTAAAATGTGATTTAATTCAACCATAACTAAAATAATAAATTAATTCAATGATAATTCATTATGGTCGAGACATATTAATTAGTGCTGGCCTTAGGAGTGATACATCCCTTACTGCACTGGATTGATGTGGCATTCTTTCCCTAAGATTCAATATCTTCCAAGTAAGTTTTATATAGCAAAACACTAACCACGAGGTGATATTGCCCTTATACTCAATTATTTAGATATATAGCTTAGTAGAGTGTAATTTATTTTTTTTTTGATAATCAAATTTCATTATCTGAAGAAACAGCCATTACAGATGATTAAATGCAGCCTGATAAACAAATCTAACATATCTACATATTACAAACAAATGTAAAAAGATATCCCAACAAATTTAGAAATCTAAATCTACACAGATCTAAAAATCTATATCTAATTTTAAAGGGCTGGACAAGTCTCGGACTACAAGATTTGACCAGTTTCGGACATGCCACTAAACTTCTGATGTAAAGTACAAAAATAAATCTGGTCAATTAGATCTATCTTGACTGAATTGTCCATGTTCATCTACCACAAAAAATAAAAAGATTTAACTCCTATTTGGTCAAGAGGAGAGAAAAAACTCCCACTTATTCAAGAGGAGACTAAAACTCCCATTTATTTATGGGAGACAAAATTCCAAATGAGCAAATCTCATGAGAAAATGAAAAAAGAAAAAAGTGTTGCTGGTGGTAGTTTGCATTGAAAAATCAATGAAACCAACACATGTTATGGTGAATAATATTGAAAGAGTTTTTAGAGAGAAGGAAAAGAAAACAGTTAGAGAGAGAAGTAACAATATGGAGTAATTAGTAACTGAAGAAAGAGTTTTTAGTAGAATGTAGTTAGTGTAGTGGTTGTAACAATATGGAGTGTAATTAAGGAGAGAAGTAACACAGTGTCCAAGGCAAAGAAACATACTTACAAAATGGAATGTATATAGTACTACATATATAACTATAGTGTACAATTTCTTCATGTAAATAGTATTTCGAAATTTATTCTACTAAATATACCACTTTTCAATCCGAAGACATTGCACTACATCCAAGGCTTCACACTATATAAAAATCATATTAATACTATAGGATTATCCATATCTATACAAAATAATTTTGGTCATAAACAAATATTAAGATAATTTCATAGAATACTAAAGGATACACATATAGATGTACATAAATTTGTATTAAAAGTCCAATTTTATAAGCATATCAAATAAAAATACACAATTTCTCTAATTCAATTGTTAAATTAATATGAAATTTAATCCAAAATAAAAAATAAATAGCATACATATTAATAATTCAATACACACATACACATATATATAAGCAAAACCCCTTTTAGTGAGAAATTTTAAGAAATTGACATGTTGCACATTAATTAAAAGAAAATTTACTTAGTAAATAACAGAGGTAAAAGATGAACTACTTAATTAATATACTATCAAATTCAAATTAAATAAATAAATCTTATCTTTAACTACCCTTATTTTTTAAAATTCTTATTTTGTGCACACATCTTATAGTTTTTTTTTTTAATGATGAAAGATTTACAAAATTAAAATTATATTATAAATCATCATATAAGTAAAAGTTATTAACAATAAGTTAAAAAAAACAAATATTATAATAACTATGCAAATATTTTATCTATATATCATTGTTAATAAATAAAAGTTTCAGTAAACTAATTTCTATATATATATATATATATATATATATATATATGTATGTATGTATGTATATATAAATGGTTGCAACTAATAATTTGCACTAAAGTAGGAAGATATTTAACCTAGTATATCTAAATAATATCATTATTGCAACCTAATTATATTGATTTAATATTTATAAAAATTATTATATCATAAAACGATTACAAAGTTTTAACTTGATTTTCTTGCGACTATCTATTTATTGGTTATTAACTATTCAATGTCAAAAGATAATCTAAGATTGTTTTTATGTGATTATGTTAAAAAAATAATTTTAATATTATTTCTTGTTGTGTCTTGTCAGCTTTTTAGTATCATCATATTTACATGTATGCATTATATGGTGAAACCTAAAATTAATTGTTAGAAACATTCTTTTTTTTATTATTATTATTACATTTAGAAAGTAACCCTCACTTTTTTATTATGCTTCATAGAAGTATAAGATTTTTATTTAAGTAATTTTACTAAATCAAATACTTATTTAGATTTTGTTTTCATATTATCCTTTAAAATTCTATTTCCTTGAATTTAATGTGTCATATTTTAAAAATAGTTTCATAAAAAAATATCAATTTTTAAAAATTGATAAATCTATGATTACCCAATAAATAGCACGAGTCCTAAATTATAAATATGAAAATAATTAGATTAAGTATGTTGGGGATATACTTTCATTAATTTTACAAGATATCAACCTTTGTATAATTACTACAAGAGTTTTTTTTCCTCTGTGTGCATTACAACATATAGATAAGTATGAAATTCTCTTAACAAAATATTACACAAGAGTTTTTCTTATGTGTGCATCATTTACATTTATGTTGCAAAATATTAAGGGTTAATAACACTTTGCCCCCTGAATTAGGTAGGTAATTACACTTTACCCCCTTGAAATAAAAAAAAACTACACTTTGCCCCCCATTCACATGATTCATCCTTTAAAATTGTATAATATCAATATAATCTGGTTAAATGATTGAAACACCCTTAGTATTATATTTTGATTTTCATATATTTAATTTTGATGTTTGATAATTATAAAAGAATTAGAAAAAATAAAATATAATAACAAACTAATATTATAATAAAATATAATAAAAAAGAATTAGGGAGTGAAAATGTGAGAAAATATTGAATTACATTACATTGCAATTTACACAGATTAATCCAAATATTAAAATTGTAAAATGCCAAGAGACATGAAAAAATCACGAAGTTTTATAAAAAAAATATATATTCTCACACAATATTTCAACTTTAAAGAATAATTTCTAATAGAAAATAAGCTCATTGAAAATTATTCTACCATTATGATTCAACATTTAAATTTGAAATAATGTAACATAAAATAAAATTTTAAAAATTTGACCAAGAAATACATTGACATAGATTATATTAAAATATTATATAATTTATTTTCATTATTTTTAAATAATGATCACATCACTATAAAAATTTAAATACATAAAAAATCAAAATATAGTGCCAAGGGTATTTATGTCATTCAATTAGATTATCTTGTTGATTTTAAAATTTTTAAAGAATGAACAATACGGATGGGTGGCAAACTGTATTTTTATAGTTCAGGGGGTAAAGTGTAATTACCTACCTAGTTCAAGGGTGTAATGTGTTATTAACCCAAATATTAATTATCTCTATTATTTTCGTGTAAATTTTGTTCATATGCTTCTTATTCTTATATTTAAAATTATTTGTTTGCATTTTTTAGTGTACTAAATTTTTCAAAATTTGATTCAATCGCTATTTTTTTAATTGATAAAAAAATGTTTTGTGTGAAAGAAAAAAATTCATAAAGAATAATTATATCATTATTATTAGAATCAACACTACAAGCAAGTCTTCTAACTATTGGTTTTCAACTAATCCTAATTGTATTTTTTAATGATGTAGAATGTTAATTGATATATGCCCAAGTTGTGCAGGAAAATAAGAAAAAGCATGATAATGTCTACTTAACTTATGAAAATACCAATATGCTTTAAGCTCAAGAATCATTTTTTATAAAGAGCTACAATTCACTAAAATAAAATAAAATAAAATTTGTATACATTTTATAAAAAAACATTTACAAAACTTAAATTTTAGTCCAAATCATTCAGTACAATTAGATGATTATATTAATTATTAGACCTAACGAACTTATTAATCAACTGAATAGCTTAATATTTTTTTAATTAATCATTGAATCCAATCATTTTGATCAGAATTCAATAAAAGGATAAGAAAAACTCATTTATACTTAACAATAAATGAATAAGTGAAATGAGAAATAATACGTAACTTTTAATTATATTATTTATATACAAAAATAAAATAGTGTAAAAAAATTATTAATGTCAACCACTATAGATATCATGAAAACCAACTATGATTTATTTTATCTATATAAATAAAACTAAATAACGTAAAAAATTCATAATATCTAGAATTATTACAAAAATTGTTACTTAATTTTGTTCATTTTGTTCTGATTTAAGGGTTAATTTTACTTTACCCCATTAACGTTTAGAGTCACTATCACTTTAATTCTTAAAATTATTTTTTAGGCACTTAAGTCTTTCCGTTAAATCCAAATCAATGTTGCTGCTCATTTTAACAAAAATACCTTTTAACTTTGTTTAAATAAAGTGTTGTCTTTCTATAGATATATCATTATTTCTTCTTTCTTCACATTATCACTCATTTGTTTTTCCATTTTCTCTCATTTTATTACATAATTCAACAATTTTTCATAAAAATTTGAGGGTAATGGGAAAGGTCATTTTAGTTTAAAAAAAAAAATCTAACACCATCAGATTTGACTGTTAGTCCAGTGACTTTAGTGCCTAAAAAATAATGTTAGGGACTAAAATGACAGTAACCCTAAACGTTAAGAGGTAAAATGAAATTAACCCTTGATTTAATTATTAAAAAGTGCATATTATTATCATGATTTTACTAACATTATTTTATTTTACAAATTAAATATATTTGTTTACTCGTGCATAGTACAAGTTTTCTTGCTAGTTATTAGTGATAACAAAATAGTACTACTATGGAATGCAAAGATAGTTACTGAGTACTAACATGCCAATATAGTACAATTTAAGTATCAATATAGTAATGTATTTTTGTTTGTGTAGTATTTGGAAGTTTTGTCATCCAGGAATTGCACATCCGATCTCACTTCCCGACAATTTAATAAAACTTTTTGGACATTTAGTTTTTTTTGCTAAAAATATAAGGCATTAAATTTACAATTTTGACAAAGGTAAAAATATCTAGATCATGTATTAAGAGAATTGATATATAAGAGTTACCCAAATATTGATGCGATAGAGATGAAGAAGTTGGACAAGTTTCATAGTGGAGGAGTGAGGAAGAGTGAAAGAGATAGGGATGAGATAGTAAAGATGAGTAGCTTTCCAGTTCCCGTAGGTTTAAGTTTATGGGGAGGGAGTTTGTATGTGGCAGACCATATTTTAAAGTTAATATGATCTGAGGGTCACAATTATTTTCGATACTAAATGGTTAATATTAAAGTGAGGATATCATAGTCCAAGGAGACTGCAAAATCCCCTTAATTGTAAAATGCTAAACTTACCAGAAGTTAACTAAATACCAGCTTTTTAGCTCTAGTCTAACCTATTCTAGTATATTATTTTCGTCTCCTCTAGCTTTGTCTTGGGTCCTTTTTATAGAGGTCTTCCAAGTGATTTTTCCGTCCCAATCTCTTAGGGTCTATTTGGTTCACAGATAAATTATTTTCGGATAACTTACTTCTGAATGATAGTTCTAGAATGTGTAATCCTCGATATTATAATCTTATATTTAGTTTGTTTAGGATATTAACAATAAATTTTGAAAATAATATCATTTATATTTTTGCTGAAAATGATAGATAGAGGTGAATTATACATATAGAAATATCTTCTTACTATTACTCACTATTCTTAATTAATTTAAAATTTTCACAAAATGGTTTTTAAATCATACAATGTCATGTTTCAAAATAATAAACTAATAAAACTATTTAAATATATACATAAATTAGGAAAGAATGATAAAATTTGTAATGGTAGCACTATATTGAATTAATTTTGAAAAAATTACTAGTACATACTTTCGCGGATTAGAAAGAATATAGCATCTTGATACAATTAGATTTTTCTATTTAGTTAATAGTATTTTACTGTACTTGAAAAAATGTGTGTTATAAAAAAAATAAATATTTAAATAAAATAAAACAAAAATAAGGCATGCTACTTTGTAAAATAAAAAATGAAATAAATGAACAAGTGTGCATCATGTAATAAACAATATATATTTTTCACCTAAAATAAAAAATTATATAATGATAATTTTTTTAAGTACAAAAAAAACTATACAAGAAAATATTAATTTAAATTGAATTATTAATAACAAAGACCCTATATATAATCCAAGAAAGGAGATTAAATTAATTAACTGAGATGATAATTGTATATTTAAAATCTAACTAATAATATTAGATTATTTATTCAATTTCAAATCATCCCATGAATAAATATACCTTATACCTTATAGTTTCAAATTGGAATTTGGAAGAATCCCTTATCACCCCGCTGTTGATCAAAAGTTAGAACCATCATTTAAAAGGAAGCCTTATCACCGTAATATTCACATGCTAAAATAAGACCTTTCTCATCCATTTGAATATTGAATACTCGAGAAGTCTTGGTTATTCATTTTACAATACAAAATGAATATAACAATCGTTGAAATTACTGAAATGTAGGATGATCTCACTATTTTTCAATCATCTAATAGTCAAAAATACTGACTCTACATCTTTCTACAATGAGGTGTGAGCAGCAAAATTTTTTGTGAATAGTGATGCATCTTTTGTTAAAATGCTTATCTAGTCATTTCCTTAGCATTTGTTATTATATGTATATACATGAATAAGACATTTTTATTTTTTTAAACTCTTAGAATCTGAAAATTCCTAATAATATTGAT
Source organism: Cinchona pubescens (assembly GCA_025175665.1). NCBI lineage: Eukaryota > Viridiplantae > Streptophyta > Magnoliopsida > Gentianales > Rubiaceae > Cinchona > Cinchona pubescens. Next base: position 3,048,634 of record JANKKI010000059.1, on the reverse strand, counting down.
ACAAAATTTAGCCGCCAACACAACTCAACATTATTTTGTTGTTTTCATATTCCTAATATATTGATACAAAACTTAGCTGCCAACACAACTCAACCTTATTTTGTTGTACAAAATAATTGTGTCCTATGAAAACAAGTGAAATCTATTTATTTATTTGCTGCGTGCGGTGCATATTTGCATTTCGTAATCGTGATAAAAAAAGTTATCATTATTCCATGGAACATTTTGTAGGTGTGAACGCATTATATACCTTGCTAAATGACGTATACGAAATCAAGAAGCACGAAGACACTACCTTGCGAACAAAAGTTGATTCAGATGGTATATAGAGTTACGGTTAAAAATTTAAAATTCGATTCTCATTGTTTTCAATCCAATTTGGTGGATAATTTATAACTAACTGCTGAAATATATGTTAATAACCTGTTCTGATTTAAAAGAAAGAAGAATAATTTACCATTCTCCTAAATTTTTTTCTACCAAAAAAAAAGAAAAGGAAGAAACCACCTTCAGCCGTCCACCACATACTTTTGTTGGCCTTTTTTTTTGACGAATAATTGATTTGGTAGATTGTAAAGTACATATATATCTAAGCAATTAGTTGCTATTGCAAATCCCCCAATATTTTTTTTTAATCCCTTTTTGGGTATTATTATTACTATTGAAAAAGGCACATTATAAAAAAAATAGAAAGTAGAAATAAGGGAGTTATAAGTGGTTAGTAGGTGGTTAGTGAGTAATTAGTAGTTACACATAATGGTATTAATTGAAATTAATTATGTAAATAAGGGTAAATTTGACAATACATATAATGACACTACACTAAACTCCTGTTCATGCTTTATATATATATATATATATATATATATATATATTATAAATACTGATGATATATTAATATATATATATATATAGATTATTATTATTATTATTATTATTTGTCTATTTGGTCACCTCACCTAAACTATCATCAAATTCCCAAGAACTTTATTGGCGAATCTTCTCCAAAAAAAGTTGCTTATAACTAATTAGCATTATTTAATAAAATCCAACGGCAGAATTCCCATCGTCGGTTCCCTGAATTTCTTGGTTTAATAACTTTAATTCCCCTGTTGTAACCTCCCCGTGGCCGTTGCTTTAGGCATCACCCATCCTTGGATTCAGGACAACTGGCTCTATCTTAGATGGAGGCATTATTTGTTATTTTTTAAATAATATTTTATAATAATTCTTTAACGCATTTTTTAATCATATTTTCATTTGATATGCATTAGATTTTAATAAGTTACTACAGGATTTACTTAAATAGGGTTACAGGCACACTCAATGCATGCCTAATGCCTAACGAAAATTAAATTGACTTAAAAAAATAAAAATTTAACAAATTATTTTTATTTAAACAATAAGTAATGATTTGAAAGAAAATAAAATGATAGAAAGTAGTTATTTGGTTTTATTAGGAGAAAAAATCAAAATTACACCAAAGTAGTTATGATTGGAAAAAAGAAGAAAATGATGATAAAAGGTAGTTATTTATTTAAAAAGATTTACCCCAAAATTACAACAAACCTCTTGCATTGTACAAAACTAGTAACATCCACTTATTGTACGTCCATTGCATCCTATTGGACTATTGGCACACTCTACGTGTATGCAATATTGTATCTAAAATTGATTGAAAGAAAAAACAAAATAAAATACAAATTAAAATTAAAATAGGAGTTATGAGAATTTTTTTTTTTAAATGGAAGTTATGGGAAGTTGAGAGTTAGTTAAACCATTTTATAGAAAATTACACCAAAATTGCTCTTCCATTATATATAGTAGTAATAAAAGTAAACTAGTCATATTAACACACTCGATGTGTTATGTGCAGAATTGTACTAAAAAAATTTCTAAAAATGCCAAAAATTAAAATACAAATTAAATTTAGGGTCTGTGCATGCAATTTTGTGATAGATTGAGAAGTTATTTGACAGTGCTAGAGGGAAGTTACAAATCTGAAAAATAGGGAGTGATATAAATTACACCAAAAATAAAAAATTACACCAAAAATCTCATTCATTATATAAAGTAGTAAGTAATGTGAAAGGCACACCCATACGGGTATGCCATTTAAAAAAAATTCAAAAATCTCAAAAACAATACTTATTGAAAGTGTTAAAAAGTATTATTAAAAAAATTAAAAGATAAGTAGTTATATTTGCACACTCTATGTGTGTGCATAATTGTAGAACAAGAATAAATAATAAATTTAAATTAAATAGTAGATTATGAGAAGTTATTGAATTGGAGACAAGTTATGAAAATTATGGCTTGAGTTTTTTTTTAAAGAAAATTTCACGAAAAATCATAATTACACCAAAAATCTCTATGCATTATATAAAGTGGTAACTAGTGCAAATGGCACACCCTTTATGTATATAAATTTAAAAAAATGATAAAATTTTCAAATTTCATATTTATAGATGAGCAGTTATGAGAAGTTAATGTATTTAGTTAATTTATGACAAGTTATGAGAGCAATTAAGCATATATATTAATTTTGACATTACACCATTAACTTTAGGCTTTATATACAGTTAGATTAGATTAGACTAATCATTGAGGTACACTCAATGAATATTAAAATACAAAAATTAGGAGTATGTGCGTGAAAATTAAGTTAGGAGTACGCGTGTGTAATTTTAAGGTAAATTCAAAGAAGTTATTGGGAGAAAGTGAGAAGTTAGAAGTTACAAAAAAAAAATCAAAATTTAAAATTATACCCAAATACTCATGAATTATTAAAGTGGTAATAATAATAATATTTTAAATAATAACCTTAATAAACTGTCCAAATGGATCTGTTGTTTTGGACTGCATAAAATAATTGTTGCTTTCGTGTGGATGCCACACTTCTCATCGACTAAACTAAATAAATCACATCATCTACGCAGCATATCACATCATCATTTAGGTTTTCTATGATGATTCCCAAAAGAATACTGTAGTCGATTGAAATAATAAACAGGAAATTACTTAGATAGAATTATTTTTTATTTGATTTATAGATTGTGTTTAAAATTAAATTTAAAATAATTTTTTTTACATAAAATAATGTCAAAAATTTTATAAATTTAATTTACACCATAAAATTTATAAATAAAACAAAAAAATTGAATCTATTTAAATATTTTTCATAATAACAATTGTCACTGCTAGTTCGTTGTATTTAGCAGTATTTTAGCAATATTTATTGTTGTCATTTTCTCAGTATGGGTTTGACGTACTTACAATATGTATTGACCTAGAACTAAATAATAATACAGTAATTAAGTTGTAAAACATATATAGCTAGTTCATAGTGCTGCATCCATATCGAAAGCCGGGCCCATTTATAAAAAAAACTCACATTTTATGACTTATATTACTTTACAAGTCATAAGTATAGGGTCTGTTTAATTAGAAATAATGAATTCTTATTTGATAAATAATATTTGAATTTTATTTTTAATAAATTTTGAAAATAATATTATTTTTTAAATAATAAAATAATTATTCAATATGAAATAATATTTCAAAATTTCCTAACCAATTGGATTGCAAATACTTTTTCTTTTCTTAAGTATAAAGAATTCTAAATTATAATAATCAGACATCATAGGCCCATTATTTTGATTTCGGATTACACATGAAAATTTTGCGTTTCTATGTCAGTTTGATGGATTCGGAGAATCAAATAACTTACTTATAGTCCGGACAATATCTTTGAACTCATGGAAGTTCTTTGTGGCAAGAGTTTGATTAATTGTATTCAGTAATTGGGTTTACATTAACGGAGGTCCAAACTACACACACATTGTCAACACGTATAACAAAATTAATTCCCCTCTTGCCAATGTTTACTATCTAAGCAGCTGTACAAATGTAAGTTAGGAATAATTCACTTTGAATATTTTACTTATGAGATCTTTTTGAAGAGCCACTCTATTTCTTTATACAAAAAAGGATTAATATTCGTTGAGCATCAAAGGGCTTACTAACCAGCATATTTCTTTATACCTTACGCGATAATTTACTAAATATTGAGTATAATATGATGAATAGTATATGAATAATATAAATAATAGACATGATGAATAATGAATGGAATAAAATATGAATAGCGTAAAATATTAGTTGTCAAATAATATTTACAAATCAAACATGATTCTTTGTTAGCCAAATAATATTTGCCATATAATAGTCATTATTTGCTATCCAAATAGACCCATAATTATTTTTTTCCGGTCTGTTTTTATCAGAGGAAGTAATTAAATCTGATTTGTTCAGAATTTTTGCTGAAATCTCTATCGTTGAGAGGCACGTCTTTGGAGTTAGCTATTGTTAGAAAATATAGTTCGTGCAAAGAATAAATCCTATCCTTTCTTATTGGGAGGCAAATCAAATTATCCAGAGTTTATCAGTTTAGTGCAACATGGAAATTAACAACACGTACAGATTTAACCTTTTCCCCCAAAAGAAAGGGTTTTAGTCCCAATAAAACATATGCCACAGCTACACTATGCCCCGACCCCGGTATGCCACGGAGAGGAAAGTCTATCTCGAGGGATTCTGCATCATCTCCATGAACCATGGCAAAAGTTGGAGCCCATATTAAATGTTGCCTCGAACAATGATCAAGTTACATGAGTTAATTTATATGATATAATTAATTAATGATTAGTATCTTCACATTATTAACATAATCATTTGATATTAGAATATGTTTGGTTGGCATATGGGATGATTCTATTTTTTATTTTTTACCTTGTACCCGATTTTTACTTTATATCATATACTTATTTTAAAACATATTGTATCTATTTTAGTCTGATTTTTTAATATGGTTACTAAAGTTAATGGGATGTACCAACCGTGCACATATACCTAAAGTGTAATATTCGTCAAATTTTTTAAGACGGTTGAGAATTGGACCAAAGTAGGATAAATCTAAGAGTTAAAAATACTGTATTCAAAATTTTGAATTGGGGGTGCAAAGTGAAAATTGATTATAAATTAAGAGTATAAAGTAGAATTAGTCATGAGTCATGACTATTTCTATTTATGCAATGTGTCCCTAAACAAGTGCATGATGTGCACTTACTTGACGTTCATTAACTTTGATAATAACGTTAAAAATTAAATGGAAATGGGATAAATTTGAGAATTCAAAGTATAATATATCAAAAAATAAGTATAAGATAAAAGGTGATAATCGGGTATAAGAGGTACAAATTAGAGTAAGGTTGTTGGTATATCTCATAACGGAAATAATTCACAAAATTATAAATTCAAAACCATTTTCTAAAATCAGTCTACTTGACAAAATCAAATTTAATTATCAACCTTGATTTTTAGATACTTGATCAGATTTCATTTTTTCTTTAATAGATTTAGTAACAAATAAATGACTTTTTATTTTATTACTGTGCTGATTTATTTTATATAATGAAATGATATCTTCTTGGTCTCTAAATGAGCTACTCATCCTCGAGCCTCTTGAAAGGGACAAAAAACCATCACCTTTTTTTTTTTGTTTTCTTAACTGTTTCGTTCTAGAGAAACATTTAGATTCGAATACATAGCCGAACCTTTATATTTGAATTCTTACTCTCAATTCTTGCCTCCTTACTCCGATGTCTATAATATAATACATTATCATTATGAATGCTAGGCTTTTATCTAACTTGTGGTGTAGTTTTCCAATTTACGATTATAACTTGTTCTCCGATCTGTTATTTTGCGAATATGATTTAAGATTTTCTACAAATAAATCTAGAAACAAATTATCAACACAAAATAAAAATGGAAAAAAAAAATTGGCAAGAGAACAATATAATTACTAGGAAAACAAAATTTGTAAAATATTTTCCTCGGTAAAAAAACATTTTTCATACAAATAAACTGTGTAAATGTTTTAGATAAATTATCATACAAAGCCGCATCTATTGGAGTATATATTTGAGTCAATTACAACTAACTCGAGAATCGGTGAGCTTGCGCTCCTTGTCTTCGCTTATCTTTAAACAACAGGAAATCTATAGATCATCAGGAGAAATTAAACAGGAACTCGTGATTATCAAGAGAAATTTAATCTGATTGTGATAATTTATTGTAATTTGTTCCATTATCTTGTGAAGTCACGTCCATAGATTTAAAATTACCATAGATTGTATTCGAGATGCCTAGATGCCCATCACTTTAAGGATTAAGATATAATGCGCTTTCGTACAAGATTAAAATTTTGCGCACTTTTTTTTTTTTTTTTTTTTTTCCGAAGAGGGTTTACAGTGTATTTTCATCTACTTTTTTATAACTCAAACCTATGACCTAGGTCATATGCCAAATGTAATCTTATTATTTGAGATATACTTTTTATCTAAATTTTGCGCACTTTCGTTAAACCTTTTGCTATTATATTCACAATTCACACACCTATTCCTTAATTTGTTAGTTTTATTTATAGCAGCCTGTTTCCTTCTCATATTCCTGATTTTTTTGTCATTGTCATAATTTTTTTTTTTTTGAGCCATGATATATATATATATATATATGGTAATATATCATCCAAACGATTACCATATTTATCCTTTCCCATACAAACAGACATTATGTAGTGGCCAATAATTTTGACACTTCAAAATTAGTTTTAAGCACTCCATCTAATCTTTTTATAAATCAAAATGACTTAAATTTTCATGTAAAGCTTTTACTTTACAAGATTGTCCTTTCCCTTTATAAATTCTTCCACTTGTGAATTTGAGGTTTTTTTTTTTTTTTTTTTTTTTGAGGTAATAAACTAATAAAGTGATTAAAAAGTCTCTTTACAAGTTTAGTTAATTTTTTGGAAAGCACTATATTCATAAGAAATCTTAGAATTGGTGAAAATAAAGATATTTGAAAAAGTCAGATTTAAATTTTATTAATACCGTAAAATAATTTGTTAAGATTTTTATTGAATTTTTTGTGTAAAATTTTAGACTTTGAGTAAAAACTAAACTACTTTTTTTTTACGAATATAATGCAAGAAAAATTAATTCGATTTTTCATGCATTTAGGCTTTAGGTAGTTTTGGTATTATTTTACTTGAGAATCCAAGTTGGAGGTATTTGAGTCCTTTTTTATTATTGAAATGTAACGATGCAGTACTTAAAATCAATTGTGGAGTGCTTACACATTTTGTATATGACATAAATTTTTATTTTGGTTTAAAGCAAGACTGCTGCCTTGAATGGAAATTGAGGTGCGACAAAAGACAATAAATTCTTAAGTAGACCAACACTTTGTAATTCTCATATATTCAAATCATCTATTTAAAAGAAATAGCTTTATAAAGTGCATACGCCTTATCTACCAAAAACTTTATCACATAAGACACTTATAAAATAAAATAATATTCTAAAAAAAAAGTAGCTCAAATTCAAACCATAAATCCAATGAAAAAAAAAATCAAGAGAAGAAATTTAGAGGGGGACAATAATGCTCACATAAAGGTACATATGCTTTCCGCATCAAATAAAAGATACATGCCAGGATATGCTAATTAAATTGCTAAACAAAAGTTGAAAAAAAAAAAAAAAAGCAAAAGCAAAAGCAAAAGAAAACCATTATAATATAGGTGAATTCTACAGTCCCATTAAGGGAACTATTTTCTTGACTTTAAAAACTTGTATAGTACAAGTTTTTAAAACACATAATATTATACTGTACAAATATTTAAAGTAGAAGGGAATGGTTCTTTAAAAGGAATAGTAAAATTTCTCATATAATATATAACATAGCATATGATAACAATGATTACACTCCAATTTTGCCAATCAACTTTGTTAATCCAAAGGTGATTCCCATAGCCATCCACCCTCCAACCAACACCCTAAGTGAAGATTTCACCAAAGATACCCTCCCAAGGAAGGCACCCAACTGCCTCCAAACCCTATCAAAGCAAAGCTCGAAGCAGCCACCACCACCCCAAGCCTTGCATGATAATTCTTTACAAAAGCAGCGGCCAACAGGGGCACCAAAGCCCCCATAGCAAAAGCAAAGGCCGAAGCACCGGCGGCCTGTAAAGGGCTTGGCAGTTCATCTTTCTTGGCATCATATTCATTTTTATCTATATTATTAGCAGATTTTTCTCTCTTCATTTGAGACAATTCTATGTCGTACTGCGAGTAGACCGACACGAATTCTCCGATGGCCATGCTACATGCACCGGCCACCAATCCGGCTATACCGGTGAGGATCATGGTCTTAACATCAGTCCTCACCGCTCCAACTCCCATCATTAACGATGCGGTTGAGAGTAAACCGTCATTTGCACCTAAAACAGCAGCTCGAAGCCACTGTGCTCTTTTAGAATAATCCACCACTGCAAGAACATCAAGATCTTGAATGGAAATAGTTTTTTGTGATTCAAGATCCTTGTTAATATGTTAGGGTCATTTTGTGAGATTTTTGAAGGGTTGGTATTGTTTTCTTGGATCTCAAAGGAGGAGGAGGAGGAGGAAACCACTGTTTTTGTAGTAGGAAGTGGGGTGTCCATAAATGCTAGATTTTTTTTTGGGATGGGGGGTTGATGGCGTGTGGCTGCCACAGGCAAGATGGAAAAGAAGAAGAGTTTTTAGGGTTGAAATATGGGGAATGGATAGGAATGAGTGTGGTGAACACACGCCCCTGGGACTTGCTATTTATAGTGGGTGCAGAAATTGTGCTGTACGATTTGGGGGAGATTTGGCTGGTGGGGTCTTGTTTTAAGGAATCTGATGCGTTCACACCTGGACGAACGGCTTACTGATAGGAAAATTACTTTCACACTAAAATAGGAATCTCTTATTTTGTTATCAATGCGATAAAAAATGGGACTTTGTATTATAGAGTTCTTATCTAAGTATGATTCCATTTAAGGAAAAAATAAAACTTTTAGTAACAAAAGTCATATTTCAAAGGCTTCATTTCACTTTTTAATTTCTGTAAATTTAAAATTTATCTATTTTAATCTTGACAAATTTTTTTTAATAATGAGTAAATTTTAAATTTTTCTCAAATCTATCCATTCAAACACAAAAGCAATTTAGTGGTATAAATAGGGAAGTAAAATACTTATGTAAAACTGATTTTGAATCCTACTTGTAAATCATGTGGTCAAAATTTATGAAATTGTGACTGAATTATCCTTTTATATTAGTATCCTGTAACTATATAACCTTCCCTATTATTACTAGTGGTACTAGTGGGTAGTGCACACTTAATGGGCGTAGTTATTAAAAGAAAAATATATGAGTGAAAGTTATTAAAAGTTATAGTGGGTTATTAGTTTTTTAATTGAATAGCTTACGATAGCAAGACTATAAATGAATCAAACTAAATAGAGACTCTTGTTTTATATCTAGTATAAAGCATAGATAGACAGCACTGAGGACAAAAGTTTAAAAATTATCATTTAACATCTTTACTTTTAATTTTTCAAAACGACAGGTAATTTAATACAAGAAGTTGTACAACACAAATACAATGAAACAAATGGAGTATATGATTGAAGTCGCTACCAAGATTTCCGAAGAAATATTAAGCATCATAATCTTCATTGTCCATCCAAGCTGTTCACGATTTGTTTGGGATGGGCTTAAGTAATCCCAAGCTGTTCACGATTTGTTTGGGATGGGCTTAAGTAATCCCAAGCTGTTCACGAATTGTTTGGGATGGGCTTAAGTAAAATTGAATATGGGCCCAACTTTGGATTTGGACTTGTATAACGAAATTTTTACTAGAAATGTTGGATGTTTCTTAGTATTACATTGAGCCCATAGCTCTAATCTTCTTTTTAATCTCTTATTCTTTTCTTTCTTTTTTTCTTTCTTTTCCCCCTTCACTGCTTGCACTTTCAATACTTCACAGGAGAAGACTTCGCAAAATTACAATAACTTTTCAATCGATCTCAAATTTTAATATTTCATAGGGTGACTTTTTTGTTATAAAAGTAACCAATTTAATCCCACACTCCATGCTTTTTCCTTTTTTGACATGTTGAGGAAGCATTTGCAAGAAACCTGGCATTGATCTAACATTTCACCTAATTGCTATGCAGAAAATGCTTCAACAGAAACCACATTTTTTAAGGATGTGATCCACATCCAGCTTTTAGTTGATTCCTCTCGCAGGCAACACTCAACATCCAGTTGATCCTAGGCAAACCAAATTATTTAGCTCCACTTGAACCAATTGCACCCGTACAAAGGAGAGCATTTTGGCCAGTGCCAGCACTTGCAACTCTGAAGTGTCAAACCAAGCGAGCAGTCGCATACTTCCACTGAGTTTTCAGTGACTCCGTTTACTCTACAGTTAACAAAAAGTGAACCCAAAATAGAGTTTGTAATCATGGCTCAACAACCGTATCCTGTAACCTAGTAATGGTAGCATATCTGATACAGGAAAGATATCTTTTTCCTTGCAGGAATAGGGAAGAGTTAACTTACTGTCTGATAATCGTCAATCATCATTTTTGGAAAAATAATTTGCTCCTAGAGCCACTAAAGTTTAGCACATTAATTTGCTTATTCGCAGCATGAAATATATTCCGAGTGGAACCACTTCAGAGTTGGTGTACTTCAACAACTCCAGCTTAGTAACCTCACAAATAACATTAATATTGCATACTGAGTGGGATCACAGGTGCAAATGAACCAGTTGTTACAAAGAAAGCACACCTTAGAACAAATTCAGAACACCAAGTATACGAGCGACAAGACCATACTTTATTAGTTTACTTCAAAATCTTCATAGCTCAATGGCCACATTGCTAAGAAATTGCATACAACTTTTGCTAGTTTGCAGAAAAGACATAAATGGTGATATCTTATAGAGCAGAAAACAAACAGCATCTCAATGTTAACATACCAACAAATCTCTCATTTGAGTTTAGAAAATAGCTTAGGTGCAACCTGCAAAGGAAAACAGTTACAAGCACGAATCAGTAAAGTAAGATTAAAGAAGTTGTTAATGAATCCAATAAAATCTGCAAAGATGGAAGAAATGGGCCATACACATTTGTCAATGCAGTGCCAATAATCAAAATATTGCCCGGTGCAGTGCTTGGTCCCAGTTTTATCTTTACTAATCCTAAGAACACAATCCTGTAGGAAATATGATGCCTTGGATTAGTCATTGCAATTGAAAGAAATTTCGTAATCTAAGAATCGCAAGAATTGAAAATTTGAAAAATTTTAATGCAGAAAGAAATGGAAAAGCAGAAAGCAGCTAAAAATGAAACAAACTACAAGGACAGCAAACGTTTTTGAGCTAGTCAAACATGTTGACGAAAAGAAAAAACATCAGCAGCTTGTTAGAGAAATTAACTAGTGGTACTTTATCAAGAATAAAATAGCAATATATTACTGGCAAGGAACAAAGGGAAAAAATTCATTTATAAAATTCATCCCGGATTACTTAAAACAATCTGGTCATAATATCATCGTTGACGAATGTCTCGTCATTTTCAATGTTTAGCCAATATTTCAATTACTATAGAAGAGAAGTGGAGAAAACAAATAAAAGGTAATTCATGTTCTCACAGCCAGTTACATCTTTGTTTACATATGAAATGGAAAAACAGCAATAACCAATTCCCAGTTTTCCAACTCAGGGGCCTTTATGTTCAGAAAACTAAACTCTGTTAAGAAACTCAAGCCAAATTGTAGTTAAGGGAGAGGAATGTATATTTGTGCAAGGTAAAACTCTACCACTAAATAGTCTTCAAGTTTGCTAGCAATGAGAGTAAATGACCTCCTCAGAAATCTGCCAAAAACTATTAATCAAACTTTTTAGTTACCATTATATTGGATTCCCATTCACAAGTAATGCACCTTTTGGCACACAACATTCAGTGTACAATGTCAAACACAGTACAGACAGTCTCAAAGTCCAAGCAAACAGATTAGTTAGACAGCTATGGAAATTTCAGCATGAACAGGAGGCTGAATTCTGGAAAATATATGTCCTCTCACAGACAACCAAGAAACTTTTAAATACAAGTTTCACAACAAAAATATGTGAAAACTCAAAAAGAATCATCTACATTATAAAGTCCTCCACCACATAGATGCTATTAATACAATCAGCCGACCAGTGGATACAATTTAATGCTATGACGGGAGAAGTTTCAAGAGGACCATGGTCAAGATGCAAGAATAAAGGGGCGTAAAGAAAGGAAAAGATAAAGTAAAAATGAACAAAAGGCACAAATTTGCAAGAATAAAGGGACATAAAAAAAGTACATAAAGTAATAAGGAAGAAAAAAGCTCATGAACAACAACAAATTTCAAAATCATAGAGATACATAGCTTATGAAAAAACATATCATGGCTTTCATTTGGTAGTTTATTACCTCATATGCCCGCCATTCCCTCACACACTTGGCCTTGCAAACGTCTTCCATCTGCTTTTTTGGATCTACAGGTTCCTCATCCGACCTAACAAGAAAAATTGATCAGGAGATTATCGAGATTGTAATATATTCATGAATGCTCGATTCAATGGAGAACAAAAATATCAAAACCACATGGAAGCATATAAGCTGCAACAAAACTAGCATGAATTCCAATTTAGTAGAGACACAGAACATGCTATGGCACCATATTCTACATCCTACCAGCTTTTTCATCATAACCAATCGTGACATACTATTACGTTCAACAGTTACCATGTGAAACGATTAAATAATAACAACAATTGTCAACTATAAACAAAATCAAATTTCTTTACATAATAAAATCCCTTTCAGACCAAAGCAAACTTCTCACTGATTCACTGGAGGATGCTTCATCAGGTGCGGCATAGCAAGTTGCATCAATTTCCTCTTAGTCAGGTAGATTACTACTTCTAAAGTTCCTTTTCAACTCCACTATAAAATTTGGTGTCAATTTAGCCTACGGAAACAATAGCTCATCATACGTTATTATTCTAGTCGAATACATCTCCATCTCAAACCTATCTCATTAACTTGCTCATATTAGCCCATTCATAACCTATCTCATTAACTCTAGTAACATTCATTTAAAAAAAAAAATCAATTTATACGAAATGCTCGGATAACAAAAAATTTATACGAAAAATCAGAACATTTAGAATAGCATATTTATGCATCAACAATTTCCATTGAGCTTGTTATGCCAATATTATCCACAAAAATCTATAGATATTTAGCTTACATACAAGATTGCTAAACATCATTAGATTAATCAAGTCAACCACAATCGGACTAATCAAAGTATACGGAAAACTAAATTAAGAAAAGTAAAACAACAGAATAAATCGAAAATACTCACATGGTAAAATCAACAACAAGTAACGATGAGCTCGATGCAGCTTGCTCACCTGAAAAAAAAAATTACAGAATTTCCCAGAAATCCACACAAAATTAGCGAATTTAATTCAGTATCTTTATCCGATTTGGAAATGAAACCCTAGTTTTGCAGATCGACATATGAAGATAGATCTGGAAATGCTAATAACTAATTTAATTTACTCACTCGCGGCTGCGATGGGAGGCGTCGGCAACTGCGGAAGATTAGATTGTTGACTGTGGACGCGTAGGGTTATCGCGTTGGTTCGTTAGTCACGGTGGGGAAATTACAAGAAGCCTAGATACTGTGTTGGGAAAATGTGTTGAAATGTCATTTGAACCCTTCAAGTTTGTGGTATGTGTCAAATACACCCTCCCCTTTTATGCATCATGTCGTCATCGCTCGACAGATAATATTTTATTAATTTTTTACATATCGCTCCACCAAATACGAAATTGGTAGTTATAAGATTAGATTATAACACTTTTCTTAAATAAAGTGTTTATGATTTGTTAAATGATCCAACCCGATTGAATTCATGTCATTTAATCTATTAATGCTTTAATGTAAATTGTGAATGTAACTAAGTAAATGCAACAGGGGATGTGTCTAAAGCCATAAACTAGCCAAGTTGATTTAAAAGAGTTTAGTTCGATTCATCAATAAATTTGATGTTTTTTTTTTTAATTTGATTATTATTTAGAGTTTAATTTAAATAAATTTTTTATGGTGTCGACTGTCAAATTCAAGTAACTTTATACGAAGTATTTAAGTTTTTTTATTAAGAAAAATTTGAGTTAAATAAAATATAAATAAATAAATCTTCTTCAACCTAGTATAATTAATTATCAAATCTTGAATAATTCTTATACCGTAAGTTCGATTGAATTACATAATGGGTTCGTTTGTACTTTATGAAAGGGTCGTTTGTACTTTTAAATCTACCCGAATACTTTATGAAATGGGCGGAGTAACAAAAAAAAAATACAGCTAGAACGACAACACTAGAATTATACTCAATCTCAGCAGTATCCAAAATGGATAAACTGATAGATTTCTTAATCTATAAAAATGAATTTAATCTGTACATAAATAATATCACAGAATATCAAATACGGAATAAAATCGAGGAACTTACCTCCAGCCATTGATGTTGTTGGGTCACTGTCAAAATAAAAGGAGTATAGAAATAATATTATATGGGTACTTCTAAACCTAGACAATCTGATACGATGGTGTATTTTTCTGATAGAATGTCAGGCATAGGGACCCAAAATACTCTGTATACTTATAACGTGAGAGAAATCAGAAAACGTAAGCCGTAAGAATAAGTAGTTATCACAAGTGTAATCATTATCTCAATGTGATAATTATCACAAGATATTTATTAAGTCAAATTGATAAATATCAGAATTAAATATTGGATCATATATTTACAAAAATTCCAACATTTCTCCCACTTGATCCACATATTTCATTCGATATACAAACTATCAAATCTCACAAGTAAGATCCAAAATACATGAATCATGGCGACAAGTCCTCTAAGTATTGTCTTCCGTGTATTACTATGCATTATGTCTCTTCAACACTAAACTTTTATGTGATAACATACCTTAATAAATAAGCCTTATGCTTATTATAGGTCCAACTTAAGTGTGTTTTCTCAAATAGCTAAATAAGTATGCTAATAGCAACTGAATATGAAAAACACAATTGCATAAGAGTTTCAATGGAAATATCAAATGTACGTACATGTAAAATGAGGTCATATCATGGAACCATTCTCCCTGTCTCTATATTTCCATCTAGATGTGTATAAGAGGCAGTTTAGTCAAGGGATTAAATCGTTCGAGAATCAATGCAGCCAGCATAGTCTGAATCCTAGTTCTCAAAATTATCTAGTTTATAAGATGTCTGTACATAAGCATGTAATCTTTTGTTCCTTGAAGGTACCTCATTACATGCTTTGCAGCTCAACACTGGTCCAGATACAGGTATAAGAGATATACACATCTAGATGTGTATAAGAGACAGGACATAGTTTGTTCTCAGTCTAGGCACAGCAGTAGGCCTTCCTAAATCTCTTACAATTGAATAAGGACAAATGGGAAGCCAATGAATTGAACCATGTGAGCAAGACCATTGGTCCAAATTGAACTGTCACCCTTCACAATAGGTGCCACACTTGGTGAACAATCTTTCATCCGAAACCTCTCTAAAACTTTGTTAATATAGATTTTTTGAGACAAACCCAAAATGCATCGAGTTCTATCTCTATGGATCTTTATGCCAATAACATAAGATGCCTCACCCATGTCTTTCAAATCAAAGTTTCTAGAAAGAAATTGTTTCACCTCATGTAGCAATCCTTCTTTGATTTGAAAGACACTGTTCCTGAGGCATCTTCTTCAAAGTGTTATAATCTAGATGTGTATAATACACATTAGATGTGTATAAGAGACTTCAATCCATATAGGGACTTATTAAGCTTGCAAACTAAATGCTCACCATTACTAGAGGAAAATCCTTCAGGTTGTTTCATATAAACATCTACCTCTAGATCTCCATTAAGGAACGCCATTTTCACATCCATTTGATGCAAATCCAAATCAAAATGGGCAACCAATGCCATAATAATTCGAAGAGAATCTTTCTTAGATACAGGAGAAAAGGTTTCTGTATAATCGATTCCTTCTTTTTGAGTGAATCCTTTGGCAACAAGTCTAGCTTTATATCTTTTGATGTTGCCTAATGAGTCTTTCTTGGTTTTGAAAACCCATCTACATCCTATGGTTTTTGCATCCAATCCAATTTAGGCAACTCGAAAAGATCCCAGACTGTGTTCGATGCCATGTCTCTATCTCCACATTTCCGATTGTTATATTAAGACAGATTTATATGACATTTTATGTCTAACACATGGNGTGTTGAAAGATGTCTATAAGAGACAGGTATAAATATGTATATATATATTTTAATTAAAATACCCACTCATGGTCCTTGGGTCCAACTTCTTTTCTTGTGGGTTATAAACTCTCACTTCAGATGGGCATCCCCAAATGCGTACATGTCGTAAACTCGGTTTCCAACCTTTAAATAATTCAAATGGTGTCCTTGGGACAACCTTGGTTGGAACTCGATTTAATAAAAAAAAAGTCACTAGATGTGTATAAGAGACAGGTTCTGGAGTTGTTGAGCATGCTTAAGGTATAATCAGTCTCTTATACACATCAATAATGTTCGGTTTCTTCTTTCGCTACACCATTTTGGCTTGGAGAACCAGTGTAGTGTATTGGGCAACAATCCCATGCTCAAGAAGAAACCTTGCAAAAGGACCAGTGCTTGTCCATCTTCTGTATCGCCATAATACTCACCACCTCTATCAGATCTCACAATTTTAATTTGTTTTTCACATTATTTCTCTACTTCTGCTTTAAGACACCTTAAAGGCGTCTAATGCTTCATTTTTGTTATCAAGCAAGTAGAGATACATGTATCGTGAGAAATCATCTATGAAGGTGATGAAATACTTTTGACAATATGTGTCCATATTCGGACAACATATGTCAGTATGTATGATTTCTAATAATTCTGAACTCCTCTTGGCTCCTTTTTTCGACATGTTGGTCTGCTTACCTTTTATGCAGGCCACACAAGTCTCAAAATCAGTAAAGTCTAGAGTACTAAGTACTCCATCATCCACTAATCTCTTGATTCTCTGAATGGAGATGTGTCCCAATATCCGTGCCACAATATAGAGGAATTCTCATTCATAACACATCTTTTAATACCAACATTATTTTGAACATGCAAATTACTTAATGTAGCATTATTTTGCAAATTAATTTGAAAAAGACCATCAAACATAATACCATTCCCGATAAGGTCAGATTTATAAAACAAATTAAATCCAACATTAGAACAATACCAGGAATATCCCAAAGGTACAAGTTTTGACAATGAAATTAAATTTCTAGAGAAATTTGAAACATAAAATGTCCTTTCTTTATCTAAAACAAAGCCACTATGAGAACTAAACCGCATGTCCCAATTGCTTTCACGTGAGACCGCATCTTATTTCCTGAATAGATGTACTCTAATGTTGGATTTAATTTGTTTTATAAATCTGACCTTATCGGGAATGGTATTATGTTTGATGGTCTTTTTCAAATTAATTTCCACCATGTGTTACATTAAGATCTGTCTCTTATACACATCTAGATGTGTATAAGAGACAGAGGTAATATCTTCTCAAGCTAGTTATGAAATTTGGGGCAATCCTTCTTCATGTGCCCCTTTTTCTTGGAAACCTGACTTGGATTCCTTCTTAATATCTCCTTGAGGAGATATCTTTTCCTTTCTTTTCTTCTTGGCTTGAATGTACTTGTTCTTTCCTTGAGTTGCCAAATGCACACTCTCTCCAGTTTCCATAAGCCTTTCACACATGGTCATGGATTCATTGATGGTCCATTTGTCCTTATGTGTGTTGTAAGATGTGTATAAGAGACAGGTACTGTGGTAGAGAGTTCGAATATAGTGCACAAGAAAAGAATCAGACATTATAACCTCAATATTTTTTAGTTGAGCCGCTATGTCCCTCATGTGCATGATGTGTTCACGCACTCCTTTGATACTGGTGAGCTTCATGGTAGAGAATTTCATGATTAGGGTGCTTGCTAAAGCCTTATCTGAAGACTCAAACTGCTCATTAATGGCCTTCAATAGCTCTCGGACATATATTAACAAAGTTTTAGACAAGAGAATATCAGTTGAGATGTTGGTTGTTATGAACATCATCTGAGTCTCTTATACACATCTAGATGTGTATAAGAGACAGATGTGATTAGAGTTAGAATTCTTTGGCGGAGGTGGTTCGTCTTTCCTAATAGCATAATCAATGTCCATCCACCCCAAATGAAGGAGAATTCTCTCTTTCCATAACTACATATAGTTGTCACCCTTGAGCTCGGGAATGTCACATTTCATATCATGAAAATTCATAGGTTGAAAAACTGCACAAATAATTACATACACGCTTATATCAAAATTTGAGACAAATTAATATTTATTATGTTTTACCAATGCAAAACATAGTAATAATATGAATTACATGACATAGAAATTGCCTGTAGGCTAAATTCCTAATTCAAATAAATTCATATAAATTTATATAATCAAAATGACGAAATATTAAATCATGTTCCTTTCCTTAATTAGTGTGGGTAAATTAAGGAATATAATTTAATATTTTACCCTTTAATCACACAATATAATATAATAAAAATTCCTGTGGGATAAAATTTATTATATTAGAAGTGCTATAATTAACAATTAATGTCTTATATTATAGGTGATCTCAAAATTACAGATTTTACTTTACACACACACATTTAAGACTCATTAGGCAGTGGAAGTGAATAGTTTATAACCCACAAGAAAAGAAGTTGGACCCGCTATTTATACGATCACAGACATTAATAATTACAAAAAAAAGTCACAAACATATATATATATATATATGTTCAAATAACAAACTGGAAGTATCATATATACAAATAATATGTTTTACAACTAAACAATTTGAATAGTTTAATTGGTCAGACTACCTAACCTTTAACCTGTAGGTCATAGACATAAAAACGAAAAGGAAATCAGATCAGCATAAGAGACAGTAAAACTCAAGTATGTTATAACATTGTTGTGTTGCAAAATAACACAACAGCAGCTGATAGCTTGATGGTCAGAACGCGTGACCTTTATCCCAATGGTCACAAGTTCGAGTCTCAGCAACCACTCTTTTATACAACCAGAAGGTCACAGGTTCGATTCTTCCCAAGGGAAAAATTAATTTTTTTTTTTTTAATAGAAGTACTATATTAATAAATACTAATAACAAAACACATAAACTGCAGGGTGGCCCATTGGCCAGAACATGGGCCTGGTGACCAAAAGGTCACCAGTGTGTATTGTCGAAACTTTCCCACAGCAAATTCGTATTTTACCCTTTTTTTTTTTTTTTTTTACTTCTTCTTCTTCACCCGTTTGGGTCCAAACGGGTATGTGCGACCCGGTTGCGACCCAAATGCAACCCGCACATATTCCCATCCATTTGGGCATAAAAAAATTGCGTTTTAATCACAAAAAATATAGAAATCTAATTTTCTTATGATTTCTAACTTTAGTTTTCAATAAAAACATCAAAATCATAAACCCATGTCCATGATCCATAATTCGTATATAAAAATATATGACCATAACTCACGAATTTGCTGTGGGAAAGTTTCGAACTGGTGACCTTTTGGTCACCAGGCCCATGTTCTGTAATTCTATTTTTTCTGGTAATGTACATCTCAACAGGTAAAGATGGGCCATATACATATATGCAAATCAATTCAGAGGCATAAATGCTCTGATACCAAATGATAGATTTCTTAATCTATAAAAATAATTTAATCTGTGCATAAATAATATCATCAGAATATCAAATGCGGAATAAAATCGAGGAACTTACCTCCAGCCATTGATGTTGTTGGGTCACTGTCAAAATAAAAGGAATAGAAATAATATTATCTGGGTACTTCTAAACCTAGACAATCTGATACGATGGTGTATCTTTACTGATACAATGTGTATAAGGAGACAGACTCTAAGGTACCTATAACGTTGTTCAAGAGGAAACGTAAGCCGTAAGAATATACACATCTATCACAAGTGTAATCATTATCTCAATGTGATAATTATCACAAGATATTTATTAAGTCAAATTAATAAATATCAGAATTAAATATTGAATCATATATTTACACAAATTCCAACATAAACAACTTACTACCTTAGAGTTGTGCCCATTACCTATAAAAAACCAACAAATTGTTAAATTAAAGAGGAACTAGTCCTTTTCCGTTTTGTTTTACATTTATTTTACCTAAAAATAAAAATATTTATGCATGATTTAAATAGTCCGGGTAGCTATCCGGGCATGCTTGGTTTGTAAGAACTTCCTCTGTTTAATGAAATGAACACACTGTTTTGAGCAAAAGGAATATATATATGAATATATATTACCTTCTTCTATTCTCTTTATTTTTATTTATTTATTTTTTATCTCCATTCACTACTCACGTATGTAATTAATTCTTTAATTGTTCCAAGTATATTTTATTTTCCCCTTTTCGAAGTATGTCCAAATTACCATGTTGGTTATAAGAAAAGGAATAAAAGACTCATTATTTCGTGTATAACAGTTAATAACAATATCTTAAAGCAACGAAATAATCACAATCAAAATGTCCCAAACTTGTACACGCAAAATTTACCAATTAAGAGTGATTTTCTTTTTGAGGGGAAAATTGGATTTTTTTTTTTTTTTTTTGGGTAAACTATTCTTCTGCAGAAACACAACTTTTGAAAAGGTAATTGAAAAAATAGCAAAATAACCAAATTAAGTGACAAAGATAGCGAATCCTCTTTTTGCCCAATTATAACAGAATTTATTATGTAGCTTGATTTGTCCTCCATCAGTATGGAAAGAAGATATTAAGATACCTTAAACATTTCTTAATATTAATTAGATTTGTTCTTAATCAGGGAAACTTCTTAATTAGAGAAATCTGGCTGTTTTTTCATGCAATACATTCCATTTTCTCTTAGCACTCTGAAAAGGAGAATCACAGCAAGAGATTTGTTAATTACTACAATCAAGAGGAAAATATTTAATTTTCAAAACGAAATCCCTCTATTATTTGTCATCATATTCAGGAACTTATTAGAATATTGGTATTTGACTCCACTGCTCGGTTTTTCCTGTGAAAATTCCACTCAAGACATAATTCAAGAGAATTCCAACCTTGCCTTACACAGTCGAAATTACAATTTATAGCTAGAAACTGAATTTTTTCTCTCTAAATAACCAAATGATATGCTGATTAATTTTCCTTTTCGTTTTTATGTCTATGAAACGAATATCACTCCACAATATCAAGCAAAATCTTTCGTCCAACCCAACTACTCTCTCTCCATTTCTTTTTAGGTGTCATTTCAGTAAAAAAAATTTATTCTATTTTAAGTGTCATTTTAGAAATCTAATGAACCATTAATTATTTTTTATCAATTTTGCCCTTTATCTCTCCCTAACTCCATTAATTACACAATTTGTAATTAATATTGAGATTCTTTTAATTTAAAACTAGTCAAAAGGGTAATTTAGTCATATAAGATCAATTTTGTCTCAAATTTAAGCTATTTAATAGCAAATTTAATCTTTATTTTAAAAGTTAAAATAGCATTTAAAAGAGAATGGAGAGAGTATAAAACAGCACTAAAGTGTAGGGACTAAAAATGTTTTTTTTTACTAATGGAAAGCTTCCATTTGGACATAACTTAACCCCCAATTTGTAATAAAGTGGGATACTTTGTATAAATGGTTGCCTCCCATTAATTATTGAATAACTATTAAAATGTCACTAGTTGTTTAATTACTATCATAAACCTTTTCTACCTTGTATCACACCCATGAGGACTGACTCTATTTACCGGGGCATTCTACAATCACTTTGATGAAACTATTCTTCTGATTTTAAAAACTTGTACAGTACAAGTTTTTAAAGTATATAGTGTTATACTGTACAGTCCTTAAAGTATAAATGAATGATTCTCTAAAAGAAATTGTAAAATTTTCCTCTATTTACCTTGCCCCAACTTGGAAATTTAAAAGACTGGACTCTAATTACAAAATAGCCGGTTACATTTCCTGAATTAAAAACCTATGTCTCATTTTTTTTCTTCTTTTTTAAAGAAATGTTAAAGAAAATAATTTATGAATTTATAAATTTTTAATTATTTATCAAAATTAATTTACGAGTACGAAACAAAATCATATAGAATTTCTGATTTCTTAATTTTAAATATTTAATTAAATTTTATTTATTTTTTTCAAATTTAATAATATATTAATCTCTTGCTCGACCTGATTTCACTTTTTTTTTTTTTTATAAATATAATGATACATTAGATTTTGTTAAATTCCTAAAAAAATTTAATTTCATCTTCCTCTCCATTAAATTCCTAGTAAAATATTATCAAGCCCACGCAACCAGCATGCATGGCCTTATGGCCCACAACACCTACATACATAGAGAGAGGAGATCAGCACCACGACACGTTTTACGTTTTTGTGCTTATCCCCCGCTCCCTCCTTCCATAAACCCCCTCCCCTTCCTTCACTTCATTTCATTTGCATTCTTTCATTTTTCTCTCTCATCTCTCTTCCGACCGGTACGTTTCTTCATATTTTTTGGTAATTATTTTTTTTTGCATTTTGTTTGATTCAGATTCGATTCATTATTGATTTTTCGTATGTTTTTTTTATGCCCATAGTTAATAGATTTTTACTCCACATTTTTTTTTGTTGTGAAAATATGGATATATTTAATTGTGTAGCGGGCTAGCAGTAGCGACGATGTTACTTTTAGATATTTTAATTTTTCATTTTATTTTTAGGGTAAAAATTGATGAAATGAATTAAACCGCTGCAAAATACTTGATTGAGTTTTTTTTTTTTTGGGAAAAATTTTGAGGTTCTTTTGGATTTTTGTTCTTGTAAAACTTCCAGGGTGTAAAATGATGAATTTGATTTGCTTTTGTTGATATCAAGTGCTAAAATGCTTGTTTCAAATAAAGATTTATGATTTATGTAATGTTATAATTTCAGGCTTAAGATTTACTGTTTAGCTGATGAAGATCTTTTGAATAATTTACTTTTGGATATTTTTCATTACTGTGATACGTAGTTTTTTTTTTTTTTTTGCCCCCTGTATAAGAGAGAATTCGATCAATCTCTAAGGAAAAGTAAGAATGTAAAAAATGCTGAGTCCAGAATTTTTTGTGCAAAATAATGTGATATTCTTCTGTTAATCTGATGGCTCACGTCTATGGACTGGAAAATTGTTTTTCAAAAGGAAAAGAACAAAGTTCCGTGAAAAAAATTCTTGATTGTCAATTCACTTTTAGTGGAGGAGTTATAGCAAAGTAGACAGTTATCTCACTGCTATTATGCCGGATTGTAGCGGTAATATTTAAACATATTGATGATTTATTCTAGATTCTTCCGTTGGTTTGCATTCCAGTTATGTGGTGCCTTTTTTTATTGTATGAGTTTGTAGCTTATATTTATCATGAGGTTCATATTAATTGAACTTCCAACCATAATTTTGATTGTGTATAAATGAAATAATATCTCTTTTTCTTTTTGAAGGTTGTAAAAGATGGCTGATGTGGAAGAAATTCAACCCATTGTCTGTGATAATGGAACAGGAATGGTTAAGGTTAGTATATAAAGCTACCAGGCTTCATACCTTGTTTTCTTCTTGGAGGTTTGGGAAAGGGTAACCATTTTTGTACAGAATTTTTGGATTGATGGTAATCATGGGAGAAAATTCATACCAAGGACCCAGAAGTATACTCTGTCAATTTCTAATATATAGTATTTATATGCTTCTCTCTAATTTGCATTAGTGTCCTTTCTGTTCTATTGAATAATGACGGCAAATGAAAACTGAAACTGCTCTTTGGAACCTGCAGGCTGGATTTGCTGGCGATGATGCTCCTAGGGCTGTGTTCCCAAGCATGATTGGTAGGCCTAAACACACTGCTGTAATGGTAGGGATGGGTCAGAAGGATTCTTATGTAGGTGATGAAGCCCAGTCAAAGAGAGGAATGCTTAGCTTGAAATATCCTATAGAGCACGGTATTGTCAGTAATTGGGATGACATGGAGAAGATTTGGCATCACACCTTCTATAATGAGCTTCGTATTTCCCCTGATGAGCACCCTGTGCTACTAACTGAAGCTCCATTGAACCCCAAGGCTAACAGGGAGAAAATGACTCAGATTATGTTTGAAACTTTCAATGTGCCTGCCATGTATGTTGCTATCCAGGCTGTCTTGTCTCTTTATGCCAGCGGTCGTACTACAGGTTTGTTGATCATCATATATTCTTTGTCTTCATTTTTGAATTCTGTCATTCAGGTTTCGAGTAAAATCATTTTATAGGCAAAGATGTCTCTTCTGGATGTCATTTAGTATTCATTCTTTATTTGTCTCTGGGCAGGGAAACATTGGGTAATAACATCAAGATATTGGAAGTCCAAAGATTTTTTGTTTTGCTTCATATTTCTCATTCTAGTTTTTGTTTTCAATCTTCAGTTTTCTTTATGCACAGAGTAAATGGATTGTGGCTTGACTGTTCGTGGGTGGTTTTCTATCATTGTGTTATTTCGGATATTATCTTTGGAAATTTTGAATTCTTATTATGCTCCCATGTTCTTGAATTACTAAAAGGCTGCAACGAATGGATAAAGATATGAACATTGCTCTTTTTTTTACTAACACTCTCTTAATAGCCTTTTTATCCCATAATTTAGGTTCCTGAATTGTTAAAAGATGCAATGAATGGATAAAGATATGTTCATTGCCCTTATTTTTTCTTTTAGTCGCTTTTTATTCCTTGTTGCCAATAAATTTTTGTTTTCTGTGCAGGCATTGTTATGGATTCATGGTGATGGTGTAAGCCATACAGTTCCAATATATGAGGGTTATGCTCTACCCCATGCAATCCTGCGGTTAGATCTTGCTGGTCGTGATCTAACCGAGTATTTGAGGACAATCCTTACTGAAAGAGGATATGCCTTCACTACAGCAGCTGAGCAGGAAATTGTTCGTGATGTGAAGGAAAAACTTGCTTATGTTGCCTTTGATTTTGAGGAAGAGTTGGAGACTGCCAAGAGCAGCTCTGCTGTTGAAACGAACTATGAGTTACCTGATGGACAAGTTATTACCATCGGTTCAGAGAGATTTCGTTGCCCAGAAGTCTTGTTCCAGCCATCATTTATTGGTATGGAAGTTGCTGGCATCCATGAAACAACCTACAGATCCATTATGAAGTGTGATGTTGATATTAGGAAGGATCTTTATGCAAATATTGTGCTGAGTGGTGGATCAACTATGTTTCCTGGAATTGCTGATCGTATGAGCAAGGAAATTACTGCTCTTGCTCTGCTAGTAGCATGAAGATCAAGGTAGTTGCTCCTCCTGAACGTAAATATAGTGTCTGGATTGGAGGATCAATATTAGCATCTCTCAGCACCTTCCAGCAGGTAACATCTACAATCCTGAGCGTGTGTGCACTTATTGTTGTTTCCTCTTAAGGCTCTTTTTAATTTTTTGCTGCTGTTGGATGTCTTTCTTGTGCTCTTTAAAATGTTACAGATGTGGATAACTAAGAGTGAGTATGATGAATCCGGTCCAGCTATTGTTCATAGGAAATGTTTCTGAGTTGGAGGAAGAGATCAGCGGTGTTCTCATCATTAGTTAAGTTTGGCAGAATTTGAAGCTTGCATCTGTTATATGATTGAACACTTTAAAAACTGATGTTAGAAGATAAGCTTTGAATTGGTCTTTAGAAGCCAACCCAAGCCAACCCACATTTGTAGTGGAGTACTTGTGTTATCAGATCGTTGGTTTGTTTTTCTTTTGTTACTCTAGGATGATCTAAGTCGGAAGTGGAACTAGGTAGAAAGCAAAACTTTCAGTTTCCTTTTTGTTGTTTCCTGAATATTGAATTGTCTTTGTTTATATAATATTTCACATGAGTAATTGATTTCAGTGAAATGCAGTGAACTATTCTAAGGAAAATTATTGGGTGATGAGCAACTTTAATGAAGATCTTGTGTGTCTAGTGAAGCTGAAATTCAGTTCAACCATAACCAGGAGATCAACCATTGTATTTATGTGCTATAAATATTTCTATTAAGTTTATTACTTTTATTATTTCAATAGTTTACAACATTACTGGATCCTATCTCTTTCGATTTCACCTTAATTTCTCAGTTTCTTATTCATCGGTGTTTTAGGATTATAACTATCAATTATCAAAGAAAAGAAGATGACTAGAGAAATAGGAAATAGGAATAGGGAAGTAAAATGAAATGAACTTCTATAAATATGTCAACTGTCAAAGAAACAAGAAATTCTTACAGATCCCCTTTTCACCAACTCAAAACAAGAAACAGCCATGCACGACTACCTCACCATTAATCCCCTATTTTATAGTACTATTTCTTTTCACTGCTGGCAGCCCCCCATTATTCATACATATATCATTGGTTGCATTAATTCATAAAAGAATTATTCATCCTTTCCTGTTTTACTTTCTTCTTCTTTATCTTCTGCAACCGGTGTATCCTTGGCTGGTTCCTCCGCCGGCTCACTCTCCGGGACAGCTTCGGTGGCCTCAGCCTTTGGTTCTTCAGTTGTTTCTGTCGGGGATGGTTGGGCTTCTGCTGGTGCTTCACCCTTCAAGACATAATTGACTCTCGAAGTTTAATCATATTGCATTCGCAAAATAGATATATAAATACAAAATTTGATGGCAGACTGAATGAGAATAGTTGTCAATAATACTAATTTCGCGGGCACTGGTCTTAAATTTATCATTTAGAATATAGATTTTTTATAAATACATTTAAATTCTTCGCAAAACCTTGCATCAACATGCATGCAATGCATGGTGGATGTGTGGGTATTTGGATATCATTTTAGGGAATTGAGAGATTAATGGATGCTTTTTACTTACTTCCTTTGAGGGAGCTTCTTCTACCTCAACCTTCTTTTCTTCTACTTCTTCCACAACCTTCTTTTCTCCGTCCTCGGCGGGGACCTCTGCCACCTCAGGGGTGGTAGTGGTCTCCTCCTTGGCTGGTTCCGGTGGTGGAGCTGCTCCGGCCTCTTCCTTCAAGGTTTTTGGTACGCTAGCACAAGCACCCATTTTTTTTTTTGTATTTTCTTCAACAGAAGCAAAAGCAATTCCTTTCCCTCTTTCTATATATTTGATGCCCAAATGACAATTTCTCTCGCAAATATTCTTTGGGGGAGAGAAAGATTAATGATCAAACTCCAAAGAGAGAAAAGGATCGTTATTTCTCAAATCATGGTGATCAACTCCTCGGTAAACTTGAGTTCTTATAGGGCCAAAATTTGGTGTTTCCGACATTCTATCTATGGTGTAGAAAGTTTTCAGGGAACATCCATTAAAATTGCTGGTCATTCTTGTTGGCCTAAACACATTATTCAAGGAAAACCGTCAATCAAATATCATGAAACAGTGGAAACTCTTTCATGAATCGCGCGTATGACATAGTATCATAAACCTTTAGTATAGGAAATTTCACATCATTCATTGGGGGTGTGATGATGTGATGTGAGTTGATGAGAAATTTTCTTAACCAAGTGTCACGAATCCGATACTTATAAGAATTTTCTATATGATCAAATTGAGGTGTAAATCCAAGCATCTATTGGCAGTTTTTAGTCTTTCTATTCTTTCTCTTTCTTATTAAATTTATCTTTTGTTGAAAAGAGCAGAATTAGGAACATATAATATTTGACCACATATTTTAGACATAAGATTTTCTATCTCACATTCTGTTCCATTCTCTGTTACATTATCTAATGAACTGTCAATATTCTGTAGAGTAATTTTAGTAAAATAATCTCGACAATTCATTAGGTGATGTGACAGAAAATGACACAGATATATAGAACAGAAAATCCTTAGCACATATTTTGCCTTAGATTGTGATTGTGGCAGCATTTCTTTCTTGGGTTAAATGCACTTTGCACCCTAAAACTATCATAATTTTGTATTTTACACCTCAAGTGTTAAATCTGCAATATTATCGATCACGTTCAACTCTTAATTTTTTGGACTTTACACTAATTACATAAGGTGTCAAGGGTTGTCGGTAAAACAACCCATATAGTGTTATCTTATCCAACTTCCCGAAGTACCTCTTCTTCTACCACCCACTCATTATTCTCACCAATACACTTAATTCACCCATTTCACAACGTATTTGCGCCTCTATTCTCACCAACATACATACTCTCAATATGTCTTTGACATTTTGGGTTCTATTTATGTATTGTCAATGTGAGTTGTGCAAGTGCGTGGGCTGAGAGGGGCATTTTGGGTAGTAAAAGAATACCAAGTTGTAAGGGTCTTTTTGCTAGTTTCTCACTGCAAATTACTAATATTTGGAAATTGAAGCTGATTAATTCAGAAACTTTAAGGTGCAAAGTACAAAAGTAGGATATTTTATGAGCCGGTGTAATGTGCGTTTGACCATTTCTTTTTTCTTTTGATCATTTGAATTTCTAAATTCTTCATACAGTTTTAAGAAAATAAAAAATTTAAGAGTTCGGATTAAATTATTTCTTTATGACAATGCGTCGACGTTTTTACTGCACGCTCATGCCCCCTTCTAAATAATCTATTTGTGTTTCAACTTTGACAAGTGACAACTAAATTCGGAGTTAAAATTTTTCACGATAATTAGGGGATTTATCTTTATTGACTACTTCCTCTATTTCATTTTAATTGTCGAGTTGGTATACTAGAGTTTAACAAAGCTATAAAATTGAGTCAAATTAATTCATGAAAAGATAATTTAGAATGACTGAATTACTCTTTTATATTAATATCCCCAATTACATAATCTTTCCTTCGTTAATATGTATTAAGGGTAAAGAAAAAAACATTAATTACTTAATACTTTCTTTATTTTTTAAATCAACAAATAGTCTGATATAAGACAAGGTGTCCAAAGCGGCACATAAAATGAAATAGAGGGAGTAAGTTTTTTTGATTTCCAGTCGGACCAGATTTATACTAGACTAACTCAGTCTTTATTTGAAACCCAGAGAATTTAACCCATGCTAATTAGATTGAGCCCAAATAAATGTATGTAAACTTTTTCAATTAAACTCAATAAAGTACTATCTTCGTTTTATTTTTATTCTAAATTATCTGTCATTTTACGAATTCAAGGAAGTATTAAATGTTATTTTTCAAATTTTTATACACAATGCGAAATTAGTGGAGAGAAGAATTATATAATTGGAAATTTAATATGAAAGTATAATTTAGTCACTTTAAATTATATTTTTGTAAAATTAATAATACAATTGAATAAATTATTTAATTATTGTACACTAACTCTAAATGAGCGTTAAAATGGAAGAGAATGAGTAATTATAGATAGAATAGTGTAAAACAACGAATATCATTAATTGCAAGAAAATGCAACCAAAAAGTCGATGAATGAACATAGTTTATGCATTCCTCTAGTAGAGTACTCGTGGATAAAACTTTGCGTATCCCACAAAATGCAGTTATTGATTGCTAAGCTTGTAAAAGTTTAGCTGTCATGCATGTGTCACGGGCTCACTCTTTTTAGTGCTCCCAACCCGTGCGGCACTTAGGTTTTTACCCTAAATCAGCCTTTCTCACACTCACAACAATAGAAGAGAGAGAATTGAGAGAATGACAAACTCTGTATATTCAATTGCTCAACTTCTGAGGTGTATTACAAATAAGGGGGTTGGCCCCTTTTTATACTTGTAAGAGAAAATTCTAGAACCTACCAAATTAAATACAAATCTACAAGATTCTAGAGAATTCTATACAAAGAATATTCCTTCTAGAAAATATTCCAAATCTACATAATTCTAGAGAATTCTATACAAAAAATTCTAAAATGTTCCTGGTTATCTTCTGGGCCAATCATTTGGACTTACTTTTATTTTGGGCCAAACCTCTTCGTCTAAATGGGCGGATCGTGTCATTATCCCCCACCTATTCTGGCAACGTCCTCGTTGGCTTTGGCGGTATTAAATGCGTCAATCTGCTTCTTAAACTGCCAAAGGGTTTCGGCAGGCTCCCAACTATCCTTACTTCTGGGCAAACCTTTCCATCATACCTTGTATTCGATCATATACACATACCGATGTGTACCTCTCGTACCTTTAGTATGCAATCAACCTCATGATCATACGAGGTCTTTGCTCCCATAGGTGCCCGTTGTGACAGCCCGCGGTTGGGGTCTTCCTCGTCCCCGTGGTATGGCTTCAACAAGCTCACATGGAACACCGGATGAAATTTTAGTTTCGATAGCGAGTTCCACCTTGTACGCCACCTTTCCTATCAAGGTAGTCTCTTTGACACATCTAGATGTACCTTCGAAATAGTCCCTTATGCACCTTTCGATATCTAAGTATGTTGAATGCATCTTGACTAACACAAGGTCGCCTTCCTTAAACTCTAGGAATCGTCTCTTCTCATCTGCCCATTTTTTCATCTTCTTAGCACCCTTTTGTAGGGATGCCCTTGCCAAATCTGTCTCCTCTTGCCATGTCTTGGCCAGACGTATGCTGCAGGGTTACCACCTTTTTGTCCCACCACGACGGTGCTAGGAGTTAGTGGTTGAAATAGTCACTATTTCAAAAGGACTTTTCCCTGTAGACTCGTTCACCTGCAAGTTAAACGAGAATTGGGCAACATCAAGCAGTTTTGCCCAATTTTGTTGGCTTGAACTCACATAATGCCTCAAGTATAGCTCCAATAGCCCATTCGCCCGTTCTGTTTGCCCATCTGTTTGAGGATGTGAGCTAGTTGACATGTTGAGTTCCGAACCCAGTAGTTCAAACAACTCTGTCCAGAACTTACCAGTGAATCGGGGATCCCGATCGCTCACAATTGTTCGTGGCACTCCCCAATATTTTATGATATGCTTCATGAATAGTCGAGCTGCTTCTTCAGCTGGACAGTCCTTGGAAGCGGCTATGAAAGTTCCATACTTCGAGAACCTGTCGACTACCACCATGATGTTTGCCGATGTGGAAATAGCGGGCCACAACTACAAAGTCCATTGAGACGCTTTCCCATGGTCTCTCTGGAACGGGCAAAGGCTCCAGCAATCCTGCTGTTTTAGACTGCTCGATCTTGTCTTGTTGGCATACTAAGCAAGTTCGAACATAAGTCTCCACGTCGTCTCTCATTCGAGGCCAATAGTATCCTTTCTGCATCAGCGCCAAGGTACGGTGCATCCCTGGGTGGCCCGCCCACTTTGAGTCGTGGCACTCTTTCATTAATTCCAGCCTTAAGTTCCCATAGTGCGGCACGTAGAGGCTTCGCCTTTTCGTGTAGAGCCACTCCTCCTCAACCCAAAACCTTCTAGTTTTCCCCTCCTTGGCATATTCGAGAAGGCTCCTAGCAGCTGCATCATGCTTCAATCCCTCTTTCTGTGATCCTGTCGGGCAACAGACTCTCAAGTTGGCTAGTGGCCGCAAGCATCGTCTTTCGGCTCAAGGCGTCAGCAGCAGAGTTGACCCTCCCAGGCTTGTACTCCAGTACATAGTCGAACTCTGCCAAAAAGTCCTGCCACCTCGCTTGTTTGGGAGAGAGTTTCTTTTGGGACTGGAAGTAGCTTGTGGCAACGTTGTCCGTTCGCACCGTAAAATGGGACCCCAATAGATAGTGCCTCCATGTTCTTAGGCAATGGACGACCGCTGTCATTTCTTTTTCTTGTACTGTATATCTTCTTTCCGCCTCGCTAAGCTTTCTCGATTCGTAGGCCACTGGATGTCCTTCTTGCATTAATACCCCACCAATGGCAAAGTCCGATGCGTCTGTTTCCACCTCGAAAGCCTTTGAGAAGTCTGGCAAGGCAAGTACCGGTTCTTGGATCATGGCTTCTTTTAGTTTTTCAAAAGCTCCTTGGCACTCCTCATCCCATTCCCATGCCTTGCACGTCCTTTCTTTAGCAACTCCGTGAGAGGTGTGGTGATGTTGGAGTAGCTTCGCACAAACTTTCGGTAGTAGTTCGTCAATCCAAGGAATGATCGCAGTTCTGTCACCTTGGTAGGGGGTTTCCACTCCACAATAGCTTGGATTTTTGACACATCCATCCGAATCTGGCCTCCCCCCACAATGTGTCCAAGGAACGGCACCTCTTGCTCTGTGAACGCGCATTTCTCCTTTTTCACGAAGAGTTGGTTCTCCTTAAGCACCCTAAACACCTTTCTCAAGTGTTGGATGTGCTCTTCCAAAGTACGACTATAGATCACAATATCATCAAGGTATACTACCACAAATTTATCGAGAAACTCTCGAAATACCTTGTTCATCAACGTGCAGAAGGTCGCTGGGGCATTGGTCAAGCCGAAAGGCATGACGAGGAACTCATAGGCACCATATCGCGTCACACATGCTGTTTTGTGTTCGTCGCCTTCTGCAATGCGTACCTGCCAGTACCCCGATCCTTAGGTCCAACTTGGAAAACCATCGTGCACCTCCAAGCTGATCGAACAAGTCGGCAATCAATTATATGGGGTATTTGTTGTTCACCGTCAGTTTGTTCAAGGCCATGTAGTCTACGCACATCCTCAGGGACCCATCGTGTTTCTTATGGAATAGTACTGGGGCACCAAATGGGGACTTCAAGGGTCTGATGTACCCCGCATCCAGCAAATTCTTCAACTATTTTCTTAGCTCTGCGAGCTCCAGAGGGGTATGCGATAGGGGACCATCGTAGGTGGCTTGGTGATGGGGATCAAAGATCTCGTGGTCTACTTCTCTCTTAGGAGGCAATTCCTTCGGCAGCTCTGCAGGCATCACACTCTTGAACTCCTCCAGTACTGCCGCAACCACTTCAGGCACCTCCCTTTGGTTATCTCCCTCATCTACCTTCAAGGTCACGAGGAAGGTTGGCTTTCCTCGTTTTAACCCGCTGCATATTTGAATGGCAGATAGGGTCTTGTGAGTATCCCTTCCAAACTCCCTCTTTAGAGGTACCACGCATTGGTATTGAGAATCTAGAATACATATACAGTCGGCGAAGGGAAGCAGCATGGCACTAATACGATCAAGAAAGTCAAGTCCTATCACAACATCATAATCATCAAGGGGGATTACCTCAAGTGAAGTCTTGCCCTTCCATTGCCCAATGGCTACATCCACGTTGCTTGCCAACCCATGGACAGGGACCTCCTTGGTGTTGACGGTCTTCAAGGTGCCCATGCCTTTCCCCACTTGAAGGTTGAGTTTCTTGGCGGCCTCGATCGAGATGAAGAAGTCGGTAGCTCCAGTGTCCACTAGAGCGCTTAGCTTGTGGCCCGCTATTTCCACATCGGCGAACATCAAGCCCCTCTTCTTTTGCGACTTCTTCACCTTGATGGTATTTAGGATCCGCAGTGAACCCAATTGCTTTTCCTCTACTTTCTCTTCTTCCATGGCCATGGCTGTTAATTTTGCTTTTGCAGGACATTCTAGCAGCCATGTGTGGACCGTCGTAGAAAAAGCATTTCATTGGTCGCTTGCCCTTGTCCCTTGTTATGAACGACTTTCCCTCGTTCTTGGAAGGGGACTTCTCCATTGCTCTCCCACCAAATTCTTTGTACCTCTCATTCGCAATCTCCTTACCCTTTGGTTTGGAGAAATTAGGTTTTTCCTTTGGTGGGGTTGGCTTTTCCCGTGGCTTGAACTCCAAGAGAGACTCAGCCACCGACATTGCGTTGGATAGATTATCCACATTCCTTCTTTTCAGCTCCAACCGTGTCCACGACTTAAGTCCATCCATAAACTGAAAAAAGGCATCATCCTCGCTCATACTTTGAATTTGCAGCATCAATTGGGAAAACTCTTTCACGTACTCCCTGACTTCACCCTTCATCTCCAGTCGGCGAAATTTTGCACGAGCGTCCCTCTCTTGTCTCACTTATTACACATCTAGCGAAACTCGTCCACAAATTGATCCCAAGTAGTAATGGCAGTGCCACTACGATTGTCACTCCTGCGCCGCCACCATAGTAAAGCATAATCGGTCAAGTATGATGAGGCAAGATTTACCTTTTGCTCATCGATCCGAATTCCTGCATTCCGAAAATACTGCTCCATGGACCACAGGAAGTTGTCCACTACCTTGGCCTCCCTATGTCCATTGAACTCCTTGGGCTTTGGAGCGTCTGATCGGGGTGTAGGCTGTAGCATCACCGTCCCGCCGGCAACCGCTCCTCTTAAGGCAATCAATTTTGTCTTGAGTGCCTCAAACTCTTCCCGCATAGTAGCAACTTGGTCTTGCTCCATACGTATGGCCGCAATCTCGTCTTTGATGGACACCAATTCTGCCTCCAGACTTTCGGACCTCTGGGCCAAACCATCTACCACAGCATTCAAGGCACCCTGCATTTTGTCCCTAAGGTCTTCGTCCCTGGACTCGACACCGTCATTGCGTACAACTGCATCCTCGACAGCGTCGCGGGTTTCTGCCATGCCCAACTCGAGTTTCTCCACACGAGTAATGGCGGCTGCTAGCACATCCCTTGATGGTTCTCGCCCCTTCCTGTCCTTCTTTGTCTGAGGAATCTCCTCATGGGTCACGTCGGATGAAGTTCCAGCCATAGTGTCTTCTTGCCAAGCACTTGCTACAAAACTCGCTCTGATACCACTTGTCACGGGCTCACTCTTTTTAGTGCTCCCAACCCGTGCGGCACTTAAGTTTTCACCCTAAGTCAGCCTTTCTCACACTCACAACAATAGAAGAGAGAGAATTGAGAGAATGAAAAACTCTGTATATTCAATTGCTCAACTTCTGAGGTGTATTACAAATGAGGGGGTTGGCCCCTTTTTATACTTGTAAGAGAAAATTCTAGAACCTACCAAATTAAATACAAATCTACGAGATTCTAGAGAATTCTATTCAAAGAATATTCCTTCTAAAGAATATTCCAAATCTACATAATTCTAGAGAATTCTATACAAAGAATTCTAGAATGTTCCTTTATCTTCTAGGCCAATCATTCCATGGATTTACTTTTATTTTGGGCCAAACCTCTTCGTCTAAACGGGCGGATCGTGTCACATGCATGAATAATTAATGTTTGTATTGTACAAATTGATATTAGCTAGTTTAATTAATTTTCTCCTGTTTTGAGACGTGGTGACGACGAAACGAAGTCATTCGCATTAACCATGTATCATGTCTGGCTTCAATTTTTTTTTTTTTTTTTAAATTTTCATCTAGTTAAAATTTAAGAGAATTTTATAGTCTTTTTTAAGCAATCATTTAACATATGATATTGTAGTATTGTATAGTTATTTAAAGCACAAGAAACTGTATAATTTTCCTTAAAAAAATTTCACACCTTGAACGAAAATTAATAGTGACGGTACATTGTTTATGGATCAAATGTCATTTTTTCTATCATTAATTGGTATGTCTAATTAATTTCGCATCAAGAAACTATTACTTTTAATAATTTGTGGAGTTTATCTAAGCTTAATTAAATTTTACAGAACTAATTAACCATACATTAAACATAAATGTGGAGATAACTATTGGAAGGATGTCCATGAGGATGAATCACAGTCCAACACAATCACGTCTCTTTGATCCATTCCGATATTTCTTGTTTCTCTCTTTAGAAAAATTCTACCTACATTTCCCGAGTCTCGGGATTGTAGATTTGTAGGCTAAAGTATAGCGCTATATATTATATTATATAGCCGACTATACTGTTCCTAAACGAATCATAGAATTTCCTTTTTATCAGAATTCCAAAAATTCAAGAATTCTTTTTTTTTTCGTAGAAAAAAATATTATTAGGGTTTTTTTTTAGAGGAACGGAGAAAAAATGGACGTGAAGGGGATGAAGCCAACGTTGCTAATGCTACTGACACAGGTAATATTTGCAGGGATGAATATTTACCAAACTAGATGCTCATGACGGGATGGATCTAAGGGTTTTGGTGGCTTATCGTTTTCTTTTTGGCGCTGCTTTCATTGTTCCTGTTGCATTCTTTCTCGAAAGGTCTGAGACTATACGAAATTCTGTTTTTAACTGCTACCACATAATATATATTTTCTTTTTAGTTTCTTCTTTTGCAACATATGGTACTTCTATAAAAAGTGATAAAATTTATTAACCATTCAGTAGATGTGTGAAGAAAAGAATGAAAAACTTGCAAGTATTTAAAGTTAAAGGACCAGTGATTTGATATGATTTTGTTGAGTCGATTTGTCATTTTTAAGATAATTTGCCGTTTTATTTAGATTAGAAGATTCAGAATGATTCTGGAAATAGAAGAACTTCTTGTATCTTTGGGTTTTACCGAGTTTTTGGATTTACCTTAATGAAGATATTAATTTCATGGAAATATTTACGTTTGCATGGGATTTCTTCGATGTTATTTTACTTCAAGGATATTACAGGATTTAAGGATTCGGGTGTGCAATTCCCTTCTGGAATTGTGGGCAATTTTGGTGTGTGTATGTGTGAGTGTGTTTTTTTTGGGGGATCTTCTATTTTATTTTATGCTTTTGAGCTAGATGAAGGTAAAACTTAATTAAAATTGTAAAAAGCCGAAAATTAAGTTATATATATTTGCATTCGAAGAAATTGATGATGAACGAATTATGATGTATTTTATTGTTTACCATGCATGAGTGTCTGGATTCAACTCCATTAAGACTTCAATTAATGCCAGTTTAAAATTACAGTTTGAATGGAGATTTCTATGAGCCTGAAGATTTATTGGCTCATATATTTTTCTTTTTCAATATATCATGTGCTGATTTTCACATTGATTTTGGTAATATTCCTATCTAAATGGAGGCAGGTCCGAGTCTAGCAGCAGCAAAGTCCCTTGGTTAATTTGGCCTAATGTTGAAGAAATACCTTTTTGTGTGATGCAGGCAATAACGACTAAATTAGCTCAAAAGTAAAATTTGAGGAATAAATTGGTAGAAATAATAATTTGGGCCTAAGTCTATTTTAATGGAACTGTTGGAGAATTTTTGGTGCAATTTTGCCATTTTTTTAAAAAAATTTACGAGTAATTAAGTGACCAACTTTTGATACATAAAACCGAAAAAATTATACACCTCCTCTATCATAGTAATTAAGAATGTTCTTCTAATTTATATTGGGATTATCACTTTGTATTTCAGGAAAAAGAGGCCAAAATTAACCTGGACAGTGTTATTCTTCGCACTTCTTTGTGGGTTATTTGGGTAAGTTGAAATAATTCTATGTTTTTTTGGGTAAGTTAAAAATCCTTTTTTTTTTTTTTTTCTCTTTAATTTTTTAGGTGCTTTTACTTGACCACTTTTTTTCTGTGGAAACTCCTCATGAAGCACGGACATTAGTTACTAGTTAGTCAACTGCATCAGTGCCAACTTCAGGTCAGGTACTCATTCTCTCATGCATTATTTGCACTTTTTTTTTTTTTTTTTTTACCAATGGAATTATTGTCCTTTGGTTGATCCATTTTTTAATTACTTCTTTCCTCTGTATATAATCAGTTGTCCTTTGGTTTATCCATTTTTTAATTACTTCTTTCCTTCTGTATATAACCAGATTATTTAGTAGTAATACTATGACAATTACAATTTTCTCTCCAAGATTTCTCGTAAAACTTTTAGCATACACTATGTAAATTAAATGGTGGTGAATGGTGATATGAGAAGGCTTGTTCTATTTTACTCAAAGTTAGCCGATTTTTACTTAACATGTGTCAAAATTTAATAGTTTCAATATTTACTAAATACTTGCTTGAGAATTTAAGTTCCTTATTATCTTTAATTGGTGTTAGATTTCTTGGTTATTGGGGTTCCTTTTTTTTTTTTTTCCATTGCAGATTGAGTTTTTAGGACAATTCTTGTGTGTCCTAGCTAAAAATAAGTATGGTATGACTTCAGTTCAGCCAGCTTCTAATACAATTTATTGAGGATTCATCTATTCTCAAATTACATAATCATTTTATTTATAGTACTAAGTTTCACGATAACTCCTTCCATAATCTATATGGTACTGGAAATGTGCAAGAGCAATACCATATTGACGTGTGTACAGAAATTCTTGTTGAATTAATGCGAGATATATGGGTACTACTACTATGAGGTAAGGTTGTAAGATGGAAAATTTTTTTACTACTTACTCGACAATGAGGAGTAAATATCATAGATAGTTCGATGATTGAAAAATAATAGAATGTTCTACTTTTAGTCGTGTAATACTCACTAACTTACTTGGTAAGATGCCATAGTTGTATGAAGAAATCTGCTAAGATATAGTTGTGGAAATATACCCCTACTACCACATTATTTTTCACCATCCAATGCATTTTGGTGAGGTTGCAAGATGCCATAGTTGTAGAAATCTAACTTCTTGGAAAAAAAACGAATGAATTTCACCCAAATTAATTTTTTCTTGTGCATACTGCAGGGGAGCATTGGGACAAAATTTGTTCTTAGAAGGCTTGTCACTTACATCTGCAACATTTGCTTCAGCTATTATTAATCTCCTTCCTGCTATTACCTTTCTAGTTGCCGTGTGCTTGAGGTCTGAAATAATTCATCATTCCATTACTGAATTTTCTAGAGATATATTCTTTTCATTCAATTTCTCAACATGACAAATTGACATTCTATTTGTGGTTAGTTTTATCAGAGATTAATTCATCAGTACTTTAATATACTTCTCAGGTTGGAAAATTTAGGTTGGCATACATTGGGAGGGAAAGTAAAGGTGTTGGGCACATTGATAGGCGTTGGTGGCGCAATGTTGTTCACATTTTACAAAGGTCCAAATATCACCATTTGGGAAACAAACATAAACCTTTTGAAACTAACCAGTCATGATCATCCATCGCATAGTTCAGAAGGTGGTAATCGCGTACTTGGTATTATCCTAACAATGATTAGTTGCATATGTTACTCGCTCTGGTTGATTCTTCAGGTGAGATAATTGAAGCACATTGTATAACTTGTTTTCCATCCTCGCAATGCATATCTATAAATATTTTCACTTCTTAATTGGCTTTTTTTGTGTTGAGGTAGGCTAAGGCAGAGGAACATATCTCATATCCATGTCCTGCATCATTTACAGCTCTTACTGTTTCCTTTGCATCAATTTTGGGCGTTGTTTCTGCGCTCTGCATTCAGCGAGATTGGAGTAAATGGAAGCTAGGATGGAATATTAGGCTCCTTACAGTGGCTTATGCGGTATGTCAATAAATATTCACTACTACAAAATCAGAAGTTTATAGCTCAATATTAATGTGTTTATTTGGCTACAAATATATATTGTTTTAATTTGTTTTTTTTTTTATAAAAAACACACCTCCCCTATCTTTTAATGACTTAAATTCATGAATGATTAGTCATAAGGAAAGTTATCTTGTCATTTAAGTTGCACTTCGCTATCTACTACATGTATATGTGTGTATCACATAGTGTTTTTTGATTAATTTGCAGGGGATCTTAGGCTCGGGAATAATGTTTGTATTGATTGGAGCAGTTGTAGCAATGAGAGGTCCCCTGTTTGTAGCATTTTTCAGTCCTTTGATGCTTATAATTGTGGCCATGGTGATATGGATCACTTGTAATGGAGGAGAAGCTACACTTGGGGAGGTAGGTTTTTTTAAAGGATTTTATTCTTTCGTATTTACGTGTAAAAAATAACATTTAAAATTTTAAATAATACATACGTGTCGAAAGTCTTGTATCGGGTTTGTCAGTTATCACTTCAATACTTTTTTTCCATAGATGAGGAAGCAGTGTTAAAATATTTTTCACATACTTGCTACAAGGGTTTTAATTTTTCAATAGTTAGCAGTAATAATTTCTGACATAATTTTCTTTGCAACAGCTTGCTTGGAGCTATTCTTATAATTTTGGGATTATATGTTGTCTTATGGGGGAAAAGTAAAGAGATTAAGAAGAATAATCAACTGGTGCCGGAAGATAACAAAATCTTTGAAGATCAAGCAAGGGAGGAAAGCAAAGACAAGAGGAACAATGAATTGGTGCAAGAAAAGAATGTTAATGATGAAAATCATGCAAATCAAATCGAGATTACCATAATCCCTTCAACAGAAACATGATGGTTTTTTTTCAATAAGCAAATAGAAAAGATAATAATTGTTACATGTTGTGAACATTTGCTTTTAATTTTGCTTGTTGTATGGTCATGACCAAATTTTCTCTCAATTTGAGATTCTATCTTATTAAGTCTTTGTTCATTCGTCTTTCTCAATTTGTTCAGTAAGATTAATTACCATTGTTTACTAAGTTCTTGATAACTAATTTATGAATTCAAGTGTTCTCACACACTGTAAACATCGATTTCAGGGGATTTTTGGCTCAGGATTGATGTATACCATGATTTCACTATGTATAGCAAAGAGATTAAGAATATAAGGGTTGAAGACCAAACAAGGGTGAAAAGCAAAGACGAAAATAATTAATAACAATCAATTTGTAATGCAAACAATGTCAACCAAATCGAGATTGCTTTCATCCCTTGAACAAAAAAAGTTGTTAATTGTGACTTAAATGAGATCGTATATAGTAGTTAAACTAGAGGCTAGCAAATCCAGTTTTAAGAGAGTTACCAAATTTGTATGGATAATTAGGTGAACAAAAAGAAAATAAAGTATAAGTTATAGAATATGTTAAATGAATATTAAGTGAATGGAAAGAAAGTAAAGTAGATATTATATGAGATTCGATCAGGAAAATAATAAAAGATAAAAAATTATAAGTAAATTATATTAAATTATCAAGTTATTAAATTGAGTTGAGTTTTAAAAAATAAAACCCAACTCAACCTGATGTGTTTTTGATAGTTCATTCCAAGTAACTCGAGACTCGATAACCCAACCCATTTAACTTTAAACTCATTTGGATTGGATTAGATTTTCGAATTGAGTTAGATTTGAACACCCTATATGGTACTAAGATTTACACTAAATAATTCTTGAAAAACTCATTTTTTGTGACTTTAGATCATAAAAGTAAAATTCAATATTCAAATGTTGGTATTAAAATTAGGAAAAACGACCTTAATATTCCCTTATATTTCATGTTTGTACTTATTTTGTCATTCTACAATTAAAATGATGTATTTTAGTCCTTCACAAATTTAAAAAAATATCATTTTTGTCCTTTGACACAATGACAGACATATTT
This sequence comes from Cinchona pubescens, assembly GCA_025175665.1. Classification (NCBI taxonomy): domain Eukaryota; kingdom Viridiplantae; phylum Streptophyta; class Magnoliopsida; order Gentianales; family Rubiaceae; genus Cinchona; species Cinchona pubescens. The sequence continues at coordinate 3,007,410 of JANKKI010000059.1, read as the reverse complement.
TGGATTGAAATAGTCACATGTATATCACGTAATATATTTAAGGGCAAAAAATTAACAATTTATAACCTTAAAAACTAAATTGTCCCAAAAAGAAGAGGGTTAAGGCGGTTGGAGTAGGGGGTGATTAAGGAAAAGAGGTCAAGGGAGGAATAGGGCTGGTGATAGTAGATGAGAATTTTGGGAGAGTGGTGGAGGATGTTTTAAATGGTGCCCCGTTTAATAGTTAAAATTTGTGTGTTGTCAATTTTGCCCATGAAAAACGTAACATTCGATACGCATGTGAGTATTTCAAACCAAAATATGTCTGTATTTGTGTCAAGGGATTAAAATAATACCTTTTGAATTTATGAGGAATTAAAATGTATCATTTTAAATGTGAGGGACAAACTAAATACAAATGTTAAATGTGAGGGACTATTAGAGTTAGTCTTTTCCCTTGAAATTATAACTAGTTGACCATAGTAATTAAAGAAGACCTTTGCTTTGTTTGGATTGCAAATAATTTGCATTATTTGTCAAATTATATTTGGTCAGAATATTTGGTGTTTGGTCAACAAATAATTATTCAAACAATATTTCACACTATTTAAGTTTTGTCTTATTCATTATTCATACAATCCATTAATTGCACTATTTATTTCCTATTCGTTATTTACATTTTAAAAAATATGATGTTAATAATTATGCACAAGTAGATGAATTATTATTATTATTATTATTATTTACAATCCTTACTTTCACATTGGGGCATATCAATCTAGTAACTATTAGATTTGTATATTTTTATCATCACCTGTGTTTGTAGCATTCTTTTGTTAGTATTCTACTAGGAGATATAACCATGCGTTGCGCGGTGAAAAATAGATAAATATAAATGTTCAAAATAATTAATATAGTGAGCTTATTGTAAGTGTCTTGATTGAGGAAGGAAAATTTTAAACTACTAAACATTTTATCCAAGCAATAAATAACCTTACATATAAGTGTTGAACCCCAATTATGATAATCATGTTTTGATAATGACCAAATCGCACTAATAGTTTGAAAACAAGTGAGCAGAAAAACAGGTAGGTTCGGACGCAAATGATTGTCCGAACAAAACAACCAGAAGACTTTCGGACGATGGTAATCGTCTGATACAAAGAATTTGAAGCAGTCTCCGATCATATTTCCAAAAAACTTTGCTTTGATCGAACGCATGTTCGGACAAAAAACTTTGCTTTGATCGAACGCATGTTCGGACGTCCGAACGAATAACCTCAGAGAACGGATGCAAAAGTTAGCAGCGGCAGTCCGAAAAGTTCAACGGCTAGTTTTTCAGTAAATAGAAAATAGCTATTGGAAAGTTGTTAGAAGCAGATTTTGGACAACTATAAATACCCCTTAGCCTAAATTAAACAATAAGAGATTTCTACATTGATTACAAGTTGTCCCTGAATTCTTAAGCTATTTAGGAGAAATAGTGGGTACAAGTATTGTAATAGTGTAGGTAGTTTTGTGAAAAGAGTTTAGAAGTGTAAGAGTTCTTTAAGTGTAAGAGTGGAGAGATAACAATTGTAACAAAGGGAGGTTGTGAGTGTAAAACTCTTGGCTCAACTAAAAGAAATTAGTGTGAGCAAGAGTGATTCTCATTTGTGTACAAGAGATTATTGTCTCACCTACTTTGAAGAGACTTTGGGTTTGTTCGTTTGGATTGAAAATATTTTCTTTCCTTGGAAAATATTTTACATGAAAAAGTCTATTTTTCATAAAATTTTCCGAACCAAGTTGAAGGTTTTGAATGAACTAAATTTTGAAATTCAGGTAATTTTAACAGTTTTATCTTTAATTTTATAAATACAAGTTAAAAAAACTTATAACAATGGTAATAAATACCTTACAAGTAATTGTAATTAATAAAAATTGATTTTTTTCAAAATTAAATGATAGTACAATATAGTAGTAAAATATGCTGATAATAATAGTTATATTAGTGTGGGACCCATAATTATACACAATCTAAAGAATTAAAAACGAAAATAAGTTTAGCAAATTAAATTCTAAAAGTAAGTATTTGAAGTTTAATGTCACTCTTGAATTATCCGTGTGCAAACTTACACTCATCAAATTAAAGTTTAAGTTATTTTCAGCCAGAGGAAGGAAAATTGGAAAATATTTTCCGCTGGAAAATATTTTCCAGTGTTTGGCACCAAAAAATTTTCAGGAAAATATTTTCAGTCCAAACGAACACACCCTTTTAGTGGGTAAACTTCAAGTTGAGAACTTGGTAGTTACCTTGTAAGAAACACTTTGTGGTTGTAAGCTCCAAGATTGAGAAGTATGGGAGTTTGGTTTGATACTCTTAATCTCAATCTTCTTATTTGTTCTTTAAGCTTTGATTGTTAAATATTTATCTTTAATAATTTGTGCTTAAATATTCATTTGTTGCACAAAGTTTGCATTTTCATTAAGCACTTCAAAAGGTTTATTTGTTTTGAGACAACCTAATTCACCCCCTCTTAGGTTGCTTTTGGGCCAACAATAAGAAATTCAATTTCAAATAAAACTCCTTTACTAGAATAAGCTCAAAGCTTTTTCAAATACTTAAGTACAACATTCCGACATAGATATGAACAACCACAACTGGCTTGAGATAACAAAAGAAAGGTATGTACTATGCAGGGGAGAAGCCAAATTGCCTTTGCAAGTCAACATCTCAGCCTTGCGAGTGAATTTGAAATGCAAACTTCTCCACTTTTCTATTTTAGATGATCCTCTTGGCTAGTATTGCAGCTTTGAACAATATGGATTAGAACCTTAGGCTGGAGTAGGGGTGTAAACGAGTCGAATCGAGCACAAATAGTGCCCTACTCAAACTCGAACTCAAAATTTTTTCTGATACTATAACTCGAACGAGCTTCAAACTTTGAGCTCGAGCTCGAGTTCGAAAAATTTGACATAGTTTGAACTCGATTCGAGCTCGCTCGAAAATAAGTAAAGACGAGCTCGAATTCAAGTAGTTCGATTTTTTTGTAGGTAAAATATGTAATTTTTTTAAAAAGTATGGACATTTTAGTAATTTTACATATAATAAACAAATTTTAAAAAAATTATATAATGCTCAAAAGGCTCGATGAGCACTCGAGCATATTATATATATATGCTCGAGATCGACTTATCAAGAGTTTCAAACTCGAGCAGGCTTGACTCGAGCTCGAGTCGAGTTTTTGACCGGCTGTTTGACAGCTGCTCGTTAGCAGTTCGGTTCGTTTACCCTAGGCTGGAGTGATTTGATAGAAATTTGAAAGAGGTTAAACAGAAGGTAGAAGTTCATAATCCACATAGTGGAACTAATCCTTAATTTGGAAAGGAAAATTATACCTTGTACCAAAAATTATGAATAGCTAATTCACAATTGGAATGAAAGAGAAAGCAGAATGTCACAAGCAACGTATAATTGTCATTTCTTAATCATTTCTCATCATCTTCATAACCAATTTATCATTACTGATCATATTCTTCATTTCCAAGACTCTAAATCACCAATTTAGAAAGATTAAGCTGTTAACATTGAAATTTGCCAAACTGATGGCATCCCCAGATTGCATGTTGTGTTTACCAAGGAAATGTTTTTTAATTTAAGGACTATAAGTTAGCAGACATTCATTGGAAGATACCTAAGAGTAATAGTTAACATAGAGGCTCTTTTGATAAAATCCAAAAAATTACGAGTTTCTCAATTAAATCCAAAAAGAGTAGAAACCAAACGCTATCCAACTTGAAATTATAACTTATCTAAATGAAGAGATGGGAAAATAAATAAGAAAAAACGGAATCAAACGATAATTTTAGGAATCAGCATCGTATTACAATAAAGATTTTGAAAAATATCTAAATTTTTTTAACAAAATAGTACCTTAAAAGTAAAATCGACATTCAGATACTAAGGGAGAACCCTCTACAAATCTTCATCCTTATTCCTATAAAAATATCATATAAGTTAAATAACGAAAAAAATTTCTCCCACTGAAATTTTTTTTTGAGTATAATAGGTGGGATACGTAGGAAAAAAAAGTACGAAAAGAGAAGAAGATCCACCATGACCCGTATTTGATTCTCTACGTCATTAGCGTAATTTTTTGCCAAGGAAGAAAAAGAATCAATTAGGAACAGAAAAAGGAAAATACTTAAAACATTACCTGTAATTGAGAAAACACTGTTCAATTTTGTATTAAATCTTCCCTCTGAGAAATATTACAAAAAAGCTTATGTGAGGGGAGAAAGATGCTAACCTATTCTTATGTGTAGAACTAAGCTTTCCAAAACACAGCCCACTACAAAATTAAATTGCAAATGATACACAGTAGTAAAAAATTGGTGTAGAGACACTGCGACCTTTTTAAGTTCAAAAAAGTTGGCTCAAATTTCAAATATCCAACAATCCAAACAATTTAACTTAAAAAAATAAAAAAATAAAAAAAAGTAATCACTATTCCAGTTCCAATTCTGCAGTTAAAAAATCAACTATTAATTTTCATTTTTGAGCTTCCAAAATATAAGTGAATTTCATTAAACCACAAATACAGATTTGTAAATTCATCATAAGACATAATTTTTATTGTAAAGCAAATGTACAAATAATTTAATACAAATTCAAAACCTTCTCTGGTGGTTCAAAAAATCCTCAAAATAGCTGCAGGACCTGAAGAATTAGGCAGTAATTCTTTATGACTGTCTCCAATAACATAGTAAATATCTAGCTGTTGAAATATTACCAAGAAACTATAAATTAACAAAAATCTTCAGAAAGACAACAAAATTGAGAGGAAAAAGCACATTTGTTTTTAGAAACCCTAAACACGAAATAATTGAGTAGGCTACTATTATAACAACCATAATAACAATAGCAAAACTGAGATTATACAACATACTGGTGCTCTTAAAAGATAAAGGAAGTTAAATGAGAAAATGAATATCTTAAAAGATAAAGTAGAAACGAAAAATAATTAAATTTCTTATGTGCTTATAATATAAAGAAATTCACCTATAATTAAAAAAGGAAAAGATTTTTCAATTCTCTGATCAGTCTACATTTCAGGAACTGGAATGCTGCTGCAATCAATATTGCATTATGCATTATACAGGTCTGTCAATATTCAAGAATACATGTATTTAAGTCTAATTAAAAACCTTAAACACTCCTTTTTCTATGTACCCATGAACTACTACTTTCTAAGCTAAACATGGGCAATCTCTCCATCTGTCTAATAAAAATAAAAGAAGAAAAGGAAGATTAATGGATGAAAAGATCATGGACTTTTATAAGAAATAAAGCAACTAATAACCAGTAACACTGTAACTATAACATGTTTGAAGAAAAAAAATAACACAAATGAAAAAATTTATAAGTTACTCATGTTCATAGTTAACTTCCATAATCTATTAATAAAGGGAAGTGCAACAAATAGAAACTTGGTTACTCAATCACTCAAATGATAAGACAACGAATGATAGTGAAGAAAACTCTACTGTGAGAAATCATGCTGTCTGTGACGGTCATCCCCAAATGAGTGATCATAAAGCTTACCTCCTCTATCATGGACTTGTACAATACATTTTGCTAATTCAAAAGCAATACCATCCTACCAATTTTTTTATAGACACAGAACTGTTAATGCACATTACTATTATTAAATCACATAAACATTCATAAGTCATAACCATGGTATAATCCACAAAAAGATATTATTGTCCCACTAGTTCATACAGATTAAGAATTCGAGCAACCAAGAGGTTGAACCACCTTAGAGTTACAAGGGATGATTTACAAGGCCACAAAAAAAAAAAAAAAAAAAAAGCTAAATATGCAAACGAAGAAGAAAAAAATATCTTTAAGGAAATTTCCATTTAAATCTCATATCAACAATTTATTTAAAAAAAATTAAATGAAACCATAAATATAAAAAATAGGAGACTTACAGATTTTGCTTCTTAGATCACGAGACACTAAAAGAATCTTGCCAACTTCATTTTTTTCACTTTTGTGGGAAACCTGTCCATGAAAATATTTTTTTTATTTGTTCTATAAGTGAGAGAAAATTTTAATAGCAAATACATGGATAATAATTTCACCTTCAAACAAAGGAAAAAATTGAAAAATAGTATAAACAGATGAGAAGAACTATGAATAATAATGATGCACAACAAAACGAAAACGAAAGGAGCCTTGACAATATAACAAGTTATTCTACTTGTACCTAAGAAAAAAGGAAAAACTTTTGGGGAAAAAAAAAGGGAAAACATAAATGCAAAAAGATCTAAGCAAAATGAAAAATTTACTAAAGAAAAAATTGATAAAAAAAAAAATTTACCTTGTAATAATATGAAGCTCCAGTTCAAAAAATCTGCACAAAAGCAAGAAATAAGAGAAAGAAATTAATAAAAAAAGAAAAAAAGAAAAGATAAGAATGTATCAGACTCAAGAAACTGATGATAATCCAAAATAGATCTCTTCATTCGGTGAGGAACAGATTGAGAGAAAAGATAAAGACTGTCAGACGGACCAAATAGTGGAAACAGATAGAATTGGCAGATTTAGGGTTATGCTCGATGGATGAAACCATGAAAGGGTTGTGCGTGTTTGAGAGAGAAAGGAATCTGCTCGTAAGATTGAGAAGTGGAGAGAGAGAAAGTTGTGTGTTTTGGGAAATGGAATAGAATATTCGAATAATGCCATTTTGATTCTCATAGCCAGAACACAAAAGCCTCAAAATTCCTCAAAATTACACAAAAATCGGACATATCTCACGTGAAGATCACATGAATATGACGACCAAAACTTCAACAGTGAAACATACCACTCCCTCTCCATTCTATATGTTAATGAACACTATTCTTCTGGACATGGAGATATTCACTTTTTTGCGTTCGCCTTGAACCACGAACATATATTTATGATTGGTTTAATTTATTTTATTTTATATATTTACACAGTTCCTGCGAAATATATATATATATATATATAACATTAATTTTGTTCTGCGTTCGCTTTGAACCATGAATATATATTTATTCTTAGTTTAATTTAGCTTATTTTATATGTTTGCTCTGTAGGAGATCCGTGCAAAAGTGTTTACATATATGTGTATATGTGTGAGGTAGTTCTCTTAATAATGGCATCAAATAACTAGGTACATATTGTTGATTATCTTTTATCATTGTTGATTTTGTTTTTTTGGTTTTTATGTAGGGTTAATTTAACTTTTCCTCTTTAACATTTATGATCACAATTACTTTAATTTCTAACGTTATTTTTTAGGCACTATAATCACTAGACTAACAGTAAAAATGACGATGTTAAATTTTCGGGTTAAATGATATTTTTACTTTCAAATTATTGATGTGAACAAATTTGCTCATAACACGCAAAATATCTTATTTTATTTTCATAAATAGAATTTGATAAAATTTAAGATATGGTGATGAATGATAAAAATTATTGAATTATGTCAACAAAATGAGAGAGAAAAAAATGAATCAAGTAAAAATGAGAAAAAATAAGAAGAATAGAGAATAAGAGTACTTTTGTTAAAATGATATTGAATGTTGAGTTTGATTAATTTTGTTACACTGTACGGCAGGAGTTAAATACATAAAAAATAACATAAGGGGTTAAAGTGATAGTGAGTTATAAACATTAACAGTGTAACGTAAAATTAACCGTTTTTATATGGGTGGAGTTTGATAGAAACAAAGGGAAATTTACAATAAGTGAAGAATTTTCATAACTGTCATTTTTTCATTTGCATTATTTTTAAATTTATAATGGATCTACCAAATAAAAGGTACTATTCATTATTTGCAATCCAAATGATTATTTCGAAATATTATTTCTTATCCAAACAATTATTCAATTATTTCAAAAGTAAATATTATTTATGAAAATTATTAAAGTCAAAAAATAAATGTTATTCATCAAATAATATTCAATTATTTATAATCCAAACGAAGCCTAGGTATTGAAAAAAGTATAATACATTGATTTTTATATTAACAATAAAATTGAAAAAAAATTACATTTTATCTTCTTTTTATTCTTAAAAATGACAAATACAAGTTATATAAAATAACAAATAAAAATGAAACGTACAAGAATGCTTAGTACGGGAGATTCAACGAGTGAGTGTCAATTAGTGCAAATTCGCATTGATCCCAAATTTTGTTTTTTTTTTTAAAAAAGAGAGTCAAATGTCTATTCAAATGGACCACAAATATTCAAACTAGTTGGGCTAACGCCATTATTAAAGGTGACAGCTGCAGCTCGAGTGATCAATATCTTGGTAAATCTTGGAAAAAAAATCTAATGGCAAGCTTTTCCACTATGACTTCTTTAAATGGAAAACAAATAGTAATCCATCCACAAAATTTCACGAGAGTTCTACATTCTGAAGAGCAACCAAGCAGAGCCCACTAAAAAAATGGAGAAGAAAACAGGCCTTTCATTTCTTTTTGTTCTTTTCATATTATCAGTCCATTTAGAGGTTCCCATCTCAGCTCAAATCGACTGCTATGATGGATGTAACACAGCCTGCGTTGCCCTTCTACCAGACCGTAAAATTCCTTCTATGTTTCTTTTTTTTTTTTAGTACAAATTACATTCATATAACTAAGTTTAGATAAGAAAAGGGTCGATGATGAATTGTAATTTAGATGGTATGACATTTTTTTTTATAATCGATTGTGAATTTGAATCATTAAAGATAAAAGATAACGGGAATTTTTATACAAAAAAAAATGGGTCTTCAAAGATGTGTGATTTCTTGGCTTTACTGATTCAATCTTCTATTTGTGTGTGTTTTTCTTTTTTAATCTTTCAGAAAGGCTTTATCGGCGCTGTGATCTCAAGTGCAAGATAAGGTGCGGTCCAGGTATGTCAATTTCTGCTGCTTTTGTTCACAAAAATTTGATTCTCTCTAAGCATATTTTCCTCCACTCAACCCACCCCACCTCAGTTGAAGCTATGAATTTTTCTCCAAACCCATGAAAATATTGATATCTAAAACAGATCTACTACTTTTGGGCTCTTTTCTTAATAAGCCCACTACAAGTTGTTTGTGGAGGGGATCATTTCCTGAAATAGGAGCTTAATATTTTAAGACTTTAGCCATCAGATTAGGTTGTTGTACTCCTATTTGAATAACTATTATTTGGAATATTATTTGAAATATTATTGAAATAATTATTTTACTAATTTTTGACATGTAATGTATTTAGGTAAAATATAGTTAAAAAATATGTTTAGAAATAATTATATAATATTATTCAAAAAATTATGAATAATGGAACCATCCAAACAAACCTGAAAATTGGAGAAAGTACTGATTGTTTTACTTTGTCCTGTTCTGTTTTCCATCTTCTTTTTTTTTTTGTAAATTTTGAACTTTTAATGATGAGATCAAATTTTGTACGTTACTTTTCTTGATTTTCATCTTAAATTTAGATTTACTTTTGTTATTCTCTCTTATGTCTAGTAGCATTTTCAGCTGATTAAGTAGACTTTTTTGGTCCTTAATGTACATGTTATCACTGGCCAGTGGCCACTATAGGGTGAATGGCCGAAATAAAACCAATGAGTTGGAGACAGAACTACACGGTTGTTAATGGACACAAAAGATAAATTTTCTTGGCTGAGCATTTTTCTATTTGTTACGCTAAGAACAACATTTGATATTTTTTGGAGGATGGACATATTTAAAAAAAGAACAAAAATTACTGCCCCATTTTACTTTATCTGTCATTTTAGATAATGCATTTTGCCTCGAAGTTATTTGTAGTTCTAGAAATTAAGAAAGTACTAAATTTTTTTTTTCTTATTTTACCTTTACTAAATGTGTTACTCTTCTCATTACCCTTCTCTCTTTCTCGACTTATCAATTTATTATCTTTCCTTCTTTTTAATTACTATGGTCAACTAACTATAGTTCCAAGACTAACATTTTTAATATTTTTTTTTCTATTGTTAATCAGATCATTTTAGTTTATTATTTTTGAGATATCAATCAATCTAATACATTATTTTATATTATCATATCAATTTTGCCTCGCATCTTTTAAAAAAAATCAATCAATCTAAGGTTTATGATGGAAATTTGTAAACAATATAATAGAGCAAAAAGTAATGTGATAATCATGTGGTCATTAACTTATAGTGTATATATTATTTTACGATTTTATTACTTTGTCCACAATTTTCATCACAAATCTTAGATTGGTTAATTTCTTTAAAGATGATGGATCAAATTGGTCTGTATGATAGATAAGGATTCAGATTGGTCAATATTTAAAGATAAATGGCTAACTTGATTTTTTTTTTTTTTCCTTTTTCCAATTTTGAAAATCTATTGATGAAGTAGCACTTCACAAAGTGGAATGACATTTTCTTAAGTATTTTGATAAAAGGCTATTTTAATCACATTAACCTATCTTTACCTAAATTTGAGACAATTTGTTCGATAACTTTTTTAATTTCTGTGCATTAACCTAAAACAACAAATAAAATAAAATGCATGGAGTAATACTTAGCTAGAACTCACATATTAAGTACGTGGACAATGTACTGGTAAATGCAAGTGGAAGGAGATTGGACAGTACGAAACTCAATTTAAGAATCAATGAAGAAAATTTAGGAAGAATATTTAGATGGATTTTTTTTTTGCAATTAATAAAAAGTGTTGACAGTAAAGAATTATATGGATTTTTTTTATTTTTTTTTCTAGTTGAGATTTGTTTGATATGTTATCTTTTTGGTCTTATGCAGATTCTCTAGGCAAGGACAATTCAGGTGGAAATTTATAAATCTCTAACGAAACATCTGTCGAACGTTTGAATTGGTGATGCAATGGTATTATGTGAAACTAAGAATTAAGCTGGAATTGGATTTCCACGTGGATTTATTGTAAAAGGAGATTTTTGTACTACTGTAATAATAATTATAAGGTTTAGTTAAGCTCATGAGTTACAAATCAAAACTAAATAAATAAATCAGCTTCTTTTTTCTTTTTTTTTTAACTACTATGAATTATTAATTTGAAGATTTCCAATATATTATGAAATCTTGTTGATGTATGTTGGTTTGACTAATAATAATGAACGCAGTTGGATAATTGGGTCTTTATTTGGGATTGTAAACATCAGTACATACAGCAATAAATTAAGGCCTAATTTATACATGTGCAGAGAATACAATCACCAATACAGAGCCAATGTGTAATTGTGTATTCTCATAACATATACTAGTAAATTTTATTTCAATTTGCAAAATCAATCCTTATTTCTTTTCTACGTTTAAATTTTTTTAAAAAATCATCGTTTAATAATCCAAAGATTGCAATACAAGAAGAAATATGGGAGGCTTTGTGATGATTTTTAAATTTTTCTTTCAAATAAGATAATCAACTTGGTCGTTGTGTTGAGATTTTATTATGAATTTCTAACCACATCCTCCATGGTTATGAAGGAAAGTATGAGCTTTATTACAAAATTGTTTATTTTGTTTATCGATTTATTGCGTCTCTACATGTAATTGGGTAGATCTCATACGATAACTATGCTAACTGTACCATATCTTGTTATTTAAGACTCTAAATTAGACAGGTTGGTCCTCGTGCTTTGGAAACTTATTAACTCAACCGGTCAAACAATATTTTACTACTATGACTCAAGCTGCAAGTGAAATCCATTGCCAACTAGAAAACAAACCCACCCGTGGGGAAAATGGTTCCTACAGCTATATATGCATACCAAATCACATGAGAAATTTTATGTCGGTTAGAATAATTGTCGGGTATGTCTAATAATTGTTTCTTAACTAGTGGAAACTTTTTATTTGGAATGAAAGGTTTATATTTTTAAAAAATAAGAGGATTATTTTATTCAAAAAATTGGGCTATACATTTCAAATGGCAAGCTCATATTGATTGAGGAACAACTACTGGGCATGTCCAGTAATTGTTCTAGATCAAAATAAAAATTTCTCAAATGAGGCCAAAGTTTATAAGATTGAGATTTAGCTAGGACCATAAATCAATTCTGGAAGGGCAAATATTTAGGTATACCTGATTTTTGACCCCACTTGTAGACCATGTGGTGTGGATTAAAGTTTAAAGAATTTATGACATTAGCTGATGTAAGCAAAAAATTTTAAAAGAGTTTAATCCTAACCATAAAATTTACGGTAAAACTAAAAATCGAATCTATCTAAATATTTTCCTTCTCGAAATATTGCAAGGCTTAAATGGTGCCTCAGTGGAGCATTTGACTTTTCTTAAATACACTAACTATTGCCAATGAACGTGGTTGCAAAAAGTGAATATATACATAAATGAACATAAGTAATTCAGACATTTTAATATTTCCCCAAAAAAAAAAAAGAAATAAATCTTCATCCACTCTTAAATTATTATTTCAATGGATTGGATTTTTCAATTCAAACATTTCGGTTTAAAATTTACATTTATTTTCTAAAAAGCACAATTTATATGAATTATAGAAAGATATTTATAAAGCTATATATAACTATATTTAATGAATGCAATGTCTAAAAATTCCAACCTCTAAGGTTTAGTAGCAAAATCCCTACATATTGGACCCTATCTTCTCTTTTAGGCAGATACTAAAATGAAAAATTAGCTGCAATACGTACAAGGCTTCTTAGTTAGGGAAAGTCCTCAAGGTTCTAATTTATTGCAACTAGTGGTATTATATGTTCAAGTTTAGTAATGAGACCAACTTACAAAAGGAGGAAAAAAAAAAAAAAAGTTTAGTAATGAGATTAATACGACTCCTTGAAACATAAAATTGGTCAAAGAACGTAATGGAGTTCTATTAATGTGATATTTTCATTTTTCTCTTTTTGGAATTTGGATTGTTTAAGTAAAATTGCATTTATAGTATACCTGTCCAACACACTTATATTACATGAAAATTAATTTAAGGGGATCATGAAATAGATCAAAAGCCATTTGAGTGTTTACAATCAACAATATAGGGAATCATGAAAATTCATACATTACTAGCATGTTAGAAATAGGAAAGAATTTGTGGATATAAATATACACGTCCTCGAACTAATGTTAATTACTAGCATAATAAGCAGCAAGATAATGATTGAAAAGGTCTAATATACATACCTGAAAACTTAGATTTGTTGCTATAATTAAGAAATTGAAGTATTCAAGTAAACCAAGTAAATTGGTTATTCGCAATACATCTGCCTCCAAATGATTAGCCAATCATTATTTGATAGCCAAATATAAGTCTATGGAAAGACAAAAAAAATTTGTAGATCATTTTGAGTATGAACGAATTTCGAATTATTTGAACCTAAATTTGTCTTAATAATATTGAAATATTCTTCATAATTTTTTGTGAATTTTCTTGACATTAGTTTGGTCTACCCACAAGATCACAAAATTTAAGTTGATATAACAATTGGATTATTTTTGAGGAGCCAAAATTCAAATTTTCTTCTCCTAGTGACTTCCTTCAAGGGCATGCCTACGCTATATATTTTTGTAGTACTATGTGTAAAAAAAGGTGCAATATCTAACTTCTAACTTCTTGTTACCCACTCATGCACAAAGTGCATATGGTAGAAAAAATTATACAATTTCGTAACGAAATTATTATTTTTTATTTTAAAAATTTTTACAGTACAATATTATGTGTATCTTAATTTTAATTTTTTCGATAAAATTGTAGAATTCTACTATGACTGGAAAAGGAAAATACATTATTTCACTTAAAATTCCAAATGTTGCTTAGCAAAAGTTCTCCGAAAGAACATAGTAGAAAGTTAGGATACACAATTCTTGGACCATCGTAATGTAGTATAATAATCCCACACGTATTAATGGACACGAAATTCAATTACATCTTTCATGCGTTGAATATTTGCATTAATTTCTTAGTATTTTTAGAATTTGGAGTTAATTCACCTACATTATTAATTTCACTTTCTAAACCGGTTTGATATTTATGTTCCGACCTCACCGCCCCCATTAAAAAAATTATACTTGATGAAAAATCCAAGAAATATACAGATCATTGTAGATATCGTTTGCAGTCCAAACCCTTAGATAGGATCATTTTGTAGAAGATTATCATAATTATTGAAACTAAATAACTTGTTTTCCTAACTATTTTATAATCTATACCGTCCGAACATAAAATGTTATGTAAAAATTCACCATTTGGTATATGAGTATTTTCTTTTTGGGAGTATTGAATGTTCAACAAACGGACCATTTTATAGGATTTCTTTAAAACTTGGAAATTGGTTACTTACAAATCTAGGTAATGCTAATAGGCCATAGCATCAGATTTTTGAAGTGTTTGTTTCGCATTTGAAAATCAAAATCGTAACAAGTATCATAAACTTTAATATTGGTATATTTTTGTATTATTTTCACCTTACTTGTTTGATATAAAATCTAAATAAATTTTATTATGTTAATAAGTTAACTAATTTAAATCCCAAAGTATATATAAGTACAGAATAAAAAGAAATATATTTTTATTATACTTTTATTTCTATAAAATAACGTACAATACTTATTCAAACATCTATGTATGTCATTAATTTCGATTTTCATTCCTATGTATCATATCATAATCCAAACACCACCTTTGGTTATTTAGGGGGAATTTCCTCGGCTAAGCATCAGCTATCAGCAATTCAGCAATGTCCATAGCTGTCCCAACCCTCAAAGTGTCCTAAAAGTGGATGCATTAATTATTGTCCAACTGTTTGTGGTAATTAAGTGGTAACAAACACCCCTTTAATTCTTAGTGCTCAGAGCCATTAGTGGAGTGCAGTTAATCGACCTTACAGCTATTACCCATGCAACAAAACTACTCACAATTAAACCAAAAAAATAAATAAATTGAAAGGAAGAAAAAGGCACGCAAGGTAAGCTGGAGACGTCTCTCTTTCTTTCTTCCGTGCAATCCAGCCAGGTAGTTCTTCAATTCCAATCTTTATTAATGCAAAGTGTCACCATGCACTTTTACACGTGCAATTCGAAGACAAAGTGCATAAAATTAGTTCAAACAATGAGGTCATATAAAAAATTTTAAATTCGATTTTTATTTCAATTTGTTGTTGTTGGTGGATAATTTATAACAATTTATGTAAATCGATTAAATATACATTGATGATCTGCTCTAATCAAAAAAATAAAATAAAATAATTTATCCTACTTTTTAAACTTTTTTCTAAAAAAAAAAATATAGAAGACAAAAAACAAGACAGCTTTGAATTCCGACGTGGGAAAAGAGCAAAGCCTCGCAAATCACATGCAATTAAGACTACCCAGCTTACCACTCTTTCATGCATAATATGTAGGAGTATGACACTTTGATCTGCATATTATACACTTTCTCCACCGATAGCCAATTCCTCTCCATCTGTCCCTTTCTTTCTCTTTCACAACTTTTCCCAACCACTTCTTCCTTGCATACTATAAATACTGATGGGGATACGTAATCCCTTTAAAGAGAAAACCAAGGAACTGGCAAGAATTAGCTCGAGATAGATTATTAACCACCATTCTTGATCTTTCTTGCGTGTTATTATCTTGAAACTTAAATGAGTAAAATGGGGAGGTTTTGCAATATGATTCATGGGTTGAAGCCAACTATGATGATGGTAATGGTACAAATTGCGTTGGCAGGAGTTAATGTGTTCTATAAATTGGCCGCAAAAATTATGATGGAATGAGTATGAGGATTATGGTTGCCTACAGGTTCATGTTTGCTACTGCTGCAGTTGTGCCTCTTGCCCTCATTTTCGAAAGGTGACCATCCCTATTTTCTTTATTTCTTGATTTTGTTATTGGACTAATTTCATTTTGCAATTTTCAACTTATACCCAATTCTCACTTTTATATTCCGAATTTCCGTTTTCGATACTTTGCCTCCCCAACTTTCAAATTTGCCTCATTTTAGTCCCTTTTTTAATCCCGTCAAAAAGTAAACGGAATCTTTGTTTTGGTTGAATTTGTTTTTGTATGTAAAAATATTATTGTACATCTTGCTGAATTTATTGCACACATGCAAAAATTCTGTTATATTTTTAGAAAGCATTAAAAAGGACTGAAATGGAACAAATTTGAGAATTCGGAGTGCAAATTGTCCAAAACTAAAGTTTGAAATGCAAAATAAGAATCGAGTATAAGTTGAGGGGTGTAAAATGAAATTAATCCTTTATTATTCCACAGGAATCATTCATTTTCATAATCAGCTAGAATGTTCAATTTGAACCCTTTTTCCCTAGATAATTGATCACCATACAGTCACTAAAGATCCCAAAGAAAAGTGCAAAGATACACTTTGAAACCTCAAAGATAATAGAATGTTTTTTTTTTTTTTTAAGTAATAGTAGAATGTTCTTCACTTCGTCTCCAGTCTAATCAGAAAGTTGAAATCTTTCTGCATTCAAGAAAAAGAGAAGTTTGAGTTGAAAAGTAAACAAAACAAGTCAAGAATAAAACAAGAGAAGTAAATAAATATATAGTACATGTATACACAATACCCCAGTTGATTTAGTAATTTAATAATGTCTGTTTGATTGTAAATTGTGCTATTATTTTTGCAGGAATAGCCGGCCAAAATTAACATGGATGGTTGTTTTCCAAGCATTTCTATGTGCATTATTCGGGTAAGTGGTACACAATTATGCAAATCTAATACAATTTCGTAAAGATATACTTATTTGCTATTCACTCTAAAAATATAAAATGATAGAATAAGTATATTAAATTATTAGACAATTAAAAAATGACAAAATTTTTTATTTTTAAATTATTTTATCGATTATAAAATTATTTTATATTGCGAAATTTATAACACAAATATACTTGTCGTGAAGATCAATAATTGTGGTTAGTAGCACACTTGCATAAGTTGTTAGAGAAAACTCCTAATTAATTAACTTGCATGCAGTGGATCACTAGCTCAAAATTTGTATGGCCAGAGTATTATCATGACATCAGCAACCTTTGCTTCGGCTATTACAAATCTGACCCCGGCATTAACCTTCATCATGGCAGTAATTTTCCGGTAATTTAATGTCTAGAATCTAAATAATTACTCTTTACATATATATATTTTAACCATTGATAATTAATTAAACAAGTCGAAGTTACCACAACCGTTGATTAATTATGTGATCAATTTGGATATATATATAACAATCAGGTTGGAGAGGTTTGAATTGAAAACCAAAGCAGTGATGCAAAGCAAAAGTGATTGGAACATTGATTTGCATGGGAGGGACAACGCTTCTAACAATTTACAAAGGAATTGAAGTCAAATTATGGTCAACCCATGTTGGACTTTTGCATAACAATAACAATCATCAAGGTGGACACTTGACAGCATCCCATCAAAAGTCCATATATCATATCTTGGGTCCTATTTTGGCAATATCTAGTTCTTTCTCGTCTGCATTTTCTTTGATTTTTCAGGTAATAAATTTACTTTCACTGTGTTTGGGTGATTGGATGGATAGATTTTTTTTAAAAAAAATTGAAATCTATCTATTTGTTAGAAGTTTATAAGATCAAAATAAATAAATTTTAAATTCACTTAAATTATATAATTGTTTGAAATCATTAATTTCACGTTTTTTAATTTAGATGGAGTTGAAATTAATCCATTTTATTCATACAAATCGTTAAATCCAACAACTAGATAGATTTCAAATTCTTCTTTAAATCTATAGATCTAAACATATGTTTTTTTTTTTTTTTTTTTGTCTGAAACTAAATTCCCATTTTTATTATATTAGATTTTTTTTTTGGGGGGTCATTTTACTATGGACAATATATAATAGGCTAAAATGAGCGAGAGGTATCCTTGCCATTATTCAAGCACAGCTCTGATTTGCTTGATGGGATTTCTTCAAGCTGTGTTGTTCGCGCTTTGCGTGGAGAGGAACCGTTGGGACGAATGGAAATTGGATTGGAACATCAGGCTCCTCTCAGTAGCATATTCGGTATGTCGAGAAAAGGCCACGGCAATTTATTTCCGTCAAAAGAAAAAAAAAATAAAAATTCATTGCAATATTCTGCACATAACCACAAATAAGCTAAAAGTTCAAAAATTATATGAGATTTGTTACCAGCTTTTGATAAAATCTTTTAGTGTTTAAAAAAAATAAAATAAAAAATCCACCTCTTTCCCGTAATGACTCGAATGCATGACTAATAAGTTATAAAAAAACGTCTTACCAATTGAGTTGAATTTTATGGTAAACTAATTGTCAAAATTTTTTAGTGTTTAATTGTATTATTGTTCAATTTCCAAGTTTAACATTTATAATTAATTAATGTCTCTAGAAAGATTATTTCCATTAATTGAGTTAAATTGCTTGTAAAATGTGAATTCATGCAGGGCACGGTAGCTTCTGGAATCATGGTAATCTTTACCATGTGGTGCGTAAGAATGAGAGGCCCTTTATTCGTATCTGTCTTTAGCCCCCTGATGCTTGTACTCGTTACTATTGCTGGCTCCTTGTTTCTTGATGAGAAGTTGCATTTAGGAAGGTACAGATTCCCACATTTTTGACAGACGAATGAATATATTTAGAGTTCATATTTTTTTTTTAATTTTTAAATTTATAATTTATCTCTTTGTGATTTAAATTAAAGTGAAATTATTAATTTCGTTAAGTGATCGTTAGGAGATTAAATTTTTTTTATTTAAAGAATTATTTTAATCATTTAAACATTCTAATCAAAGTTAGTTATGTATTTTAAGATACACCAAACACAACACTTCCCTTCTGGCGAATAGATTTTTCGGGCAGTGGAGTGGTATTAGGGCTAGGGATATTTTAGACTTCTTTGTACAAATCCGTTAAGTTTTTAACTTTCTATCTATTTTACTAATAAAAAAACCTAACCAAAAGGGGTAAAGGGAAAATCGCTGAAATAGTTCTTAAACTTTTTTATTTTAGCCAAAATAGTCCCTCAACTTTTTTTGTAGCCAAAATGGTCCTCCAACTTTTATTTTTTAGCCAAAATAGTCCTTTCATCTGAAATTTATAAAAAAAAATAAAAAAAAAATTATGGTGACTACACCATAAAAGGACTTTTTTGGCCAAAAAATAAAAGTTAAAGGACTATTCTGGCTAAAAAAAAAAAGTTGAAGGACTATTCTGGCTAAAAAGAATGTTAAGGGACTATTCTAGCTAAAGTGCAAAAGTTGAGAGACTATTTTGGCGATTTTTCCGGGGGTAAATTATAGATTTGAAAACCATAAGAGGTAATGTGAATATTAACTAAACTAAATGTTCAACCACAAGGGGATTCATTGCAATTTATCCATATATTTATGTTGTTTATTTTGTAAACTTCTAATCATTTATATATATACAAGTAAAGAAACTCATTTATAAAGTTATAAATTCATAATTACTTGTCAAAATCACTTCACGTGGTAAGATCTTATCACATCACGATCTCTTGATTTTAGATATTTGGCTGAATTTTTTTTTTTTTGGATCTAGTGACGTAACAGTAGATTTTATTTGTCACTTTATATAGATACACTCTATAAGTAAATTGAAAGAACCTAGCTGAATAATGGTAAAAAAAAAAAAAAAGTGATAAAGTGACAAATATATACCATTGATGTGTTACTGTACCTATAAAAGAATAAACAAAATCCATCCAAATATTTGAAATTACGGAAATAATTATTTGACATGATGTTACGTTATCAATGGTGTCAATTTGTTGCTTTTAAAATTATAGATATATAGACCAAAAATCCCAGAATTATAAATTCACTCATTTACATTGATTATTTTTATTGCATCAAAAGTTATTACTTGGTACTGATCAATTGACCCAATTTCATGCCAGTGTGCTTGGAGCTTCCGTGATAGTGTGCGGCTTGTACTCAGTGTTATGGGGAAAAAGCAAAGAAATGAAAAGAATTGCTCAATTGATGCCAACCTTAGAAAAATCTGATCATCAAATTGAAATGATTAACGAGACAGACAAAAATATGAAGTGTTGCAACATGATGGCCATGGGGGTTTACCCCAATTTTCTCCCAACTTCAGACACTGATACATTAGATAGTGATCCAGAAGATCATTTGGAAGAGGGAATACAAATTACCAATGAAGAGGCCTAGAAATAGTGTGAACTTTCTCTTCAACTGTGACCCCCCCCCCCCCAAAAAAAAAAATCCTCTTTTGGCATTTTGGTGAAATAACCTAGTTCATAAAGACACCCTTATCTTAAAGAACCCTTATCTTGAATTTTTTTTTTAAAAAAAAAAATTTATTCTTGCTTCTTAGGAGAATTTTATCTAACGTGCACTAATTAAGATTCGGTTTGTTTTTCGTTGTACTTGTAATAGGAAGGCAAAGAATCTAATATTCCTTTCTCAGTAATTACTTAATTATTCTTTGCATCAATGATTAACAGCGCCTACAAACGGGCACGGAACGCCGGAACCATCTATCATATTATATGTACCAATATTTTGTTTCACTCGTTATATGCTTGCCACTTATACTTTAACATTCTAATATTGCAGAGACAGATTTAGAAATATTTTTTAGTGGGGCATAAATATTAATAGGGCATATTTTTCTTGTATTTTTATTTACACAATTTTCTATGTTAATTTTTTTTTTCAAAAAACCTAACAATTAGTATAAAAATTTTAATTTTTAAATTTAAACCCCAATGATAAGACTAAAATTTAATCAATGAAGTAACCATCTATCATTTTATCATCAAATAATACACATTTTTTACTTCCAAATTACAAGTAATATATAAGCAAAAATTTATTTTTTAGTCAACGAGGACAGCATGGATGAAAAATGACAGTTTTATAAAACTTTTCTATTTAAATACACTGTTATTATTAGTTCAATGGAAGTAAGTGCCCCACTGAACTATACTAGACTCCACCACAGATTCCAGTCATTTAGGTAAGACACGAGGTTGGCAACAAATAGTATTACTCCACACCTAATTCTATCAGTTGCTTAATTTTCTACGAGGGACTTCCTTCCTATGACAACAATGCTACGAACTTAATTAGATAAAAGTATCCTTATTTAAATTCCTTAATTTCATCATTTACTACGTAATTACCTCCCTTGATGCTCCCGAAATCTAATAGTATATGTCAATCCTCCAAGGTTTGCTCTGGCAATCCCCCCATCATCATTCATTGCATGCATACAAAAGGATTAAATGTATCCAGCTACAGTTAATGGTAAATTTTGCATACTTTAATTAAAAACTTCACAGTTGTAGACATTATCAACTATGTTATCCTTTGTTTTTGGCTCGTTTTCAGTTTTGAAGACATTATATTGTCTCCGTCGATATACTGCCCCTTGTATCCGCACAAAATATATGATTTTATATCCATTATATATTGACTTTCACATGAAGTGTTTTTTTTTTTTTTTCCCCTTTCTTGTTTTTTAATATGCAACGACTCGGAATAATGTTATGTAGGGCATCACACAGAATGAGGTAAAACTCCTACATTTAATTGGAGGGAATGAGAGACCAAAGGTAGTTATACAGCACAATAAAAAATAAATAAATAAATAAATATTTTATGACTTGTATCATTCTGAAAGTCACAAATTAATACATATTTATGACATTACATTCAATTCACAAAAATAAAAATTCTAACTTACAGCAAATGATTGTATGACTTACAAATAATGTAGAAAAAAAATTTAAAATAATATTATGACTTCATACCCTCATTCGAGTTACAAAGATTTCAAAAAACTAATTGTAATTGATATGTAAAGTTTTATAACTTTATTTGATGATCCCAATTGCTTATTTTAATCTAAAAAACTTAGTACGTAAATTGGGGATGATAAATCGGAGGAAACAAAAATATATACCCACATGCAGGCCCATTTGGGACCTATATTTTTGTTTCACCTCATGTAATTCTCAAGTCCTCCCATTTTTGTTAGGACTAATTTTATTTTGCACCCTTTATTTTATACTCAATTTTTATTTTACACTCCAAATTTTAGTTTTCGATATTTTACACGTTGAACTCTTAAATTCATCCCACTTCAATCTTTTTTTTAACATCATCTAAGAAATTAAAAGAATTTTTTCGTATATATGACAAAGTTAACAGGATGTACAACAATATTTTTAGATACAAAATAAAGATTCTGTTAATTTTTTGGGAAAACCACTATATTAGTTACTCACATTTCGCATTTGTATTTATTTAGTCCCTCACTTTTAAAATAATAATTTTTAGTCATTTACATTATACATTTGTATTTATTTAGTCATTCACTTTTAAAATAATAATTTTTAGTCTCTGACAACTGTAAAACATTGAAGTTATTTTTGGTCCTTGAATCAAAACTCGAGCATTTTGGTCTAAATTTGTCATGTCCCTCACACATGTAAAACGTTGAATTTTGGCCCCTGAATTAAATCTCGAGCATTTTTTGCCTATATTTGTTTTGTGTTGTTCACATGACATATTTTTTCACTATAAATTAATAAGTTTATCTAAGTAGAATGTTCTATGAGTGCGAAAGATATGAAGTAAGTGATTGATTAACAATTTATTTATATTTAAGATCATTTCAATAACTAACTTGTGGTATTCTTTTTCAAACATTTATAACCCAATCCGATGCTCGAGCTTTGTGTTGGAAAGAAAAACGAATTCCCAAATTTTACTCAAAAAATATGTCATGTGAACAATACACGACTAATTCAGGCCAAAAAGTGCCTAGGATTTCATCTAGATATCGAATTCAACATTTTATATTTGTAAGAAAATAAAAATCATTATTTTAAAAGTGAGACACTAAATAAATACAAATGGGTAATGTAAGGACACTAAAAATCATCATTTTAAAAGTGAGGAACTAAATAAATACAAATGAATAAATGTGAGAGACTAATAGAATGATTTTCCCTAACTTTTTTGACGGTGGTAAAAAAGGGATTCAAGTGAGACAAGAATTGAAGATGCAAAATATCAAAAATTAAAATTCAAAATATAAAGTGAAAATTGAGTATAAGTTAAATGGTGCAAAATGGTATTAGTCCTTTTTATTATAGTGCAATACAAGATATTTTAGTTTACACCAACGGTTCCACAACGAATACAATCATTCATCGCTGTCTAAGATAAGACGATGTTTACGAGTGAATAGCTAGGTTGAAGGTTTCTTTATTCCTATACCTCTGGATGCTGATCAATAAGGAACAGGATTTATTTGGTCATAGGATAGACATATGTTGGAAGTGTTTATTCTCGTTCGGCTGCTTCTCTTACATGCACAGTTGAAATATTCTAATTAGAAAAATAGGAAGATTACCGTAATTTTTTAAAGAGTCATACTGTTACATATTTCTTTTCATGCGTATTTCTCGTTACTAAATTTTTAAGTTGATTATACCTTTAATTTTTATGCACTAATCTATTAAATTAAATGTCTCGTAAGAATTATAAATAACGACAATATCTGTGATGATATTACTGTTCTAATTAACATCTAGAAGGACCTATTAATTTCAACTTTTTTTTGGAGAGAGAGATATTAGTTTAAACTTTTAAAGCCCCTCCTCCACCTTAGATATTATTCCCCATGAAATGTTTGTCTATCCTATTAAACTTATTTAAAATGGTGGAGCAAGGATTAAGGACAATTATTTTGCTTCGAATATTAAAGAATACATTAGCATTACACTACAGTTCTCATTTTACTATTCTTTTTCTGAATAGGGTTGATGAAAAAGAAATTAATGGGGAAAACCGAAACCAAAAAAAACAAATTGCTTCAGTGGGAAAGCGAAAAAATATCCACTCAAAATGATGGGGCTGAATTCCAGAAGTTCTAGTTAGGCTAGAAAATTAATTAACAAGGAATCTACGTACATTACAAAATTTTACAACTTTCAGAATGGTATCACTCAAATATTCTCCCCATGATTCGATGAAACCACAAGGATAATTTTACAACTTTCAGAATGGTATCACTCAAATATTCTCCCCATAATTCGATGAAACCAGAAGGATGAGTGTTTGAATCTGCTTTGAATTTTCTGTTACAATTTGTTGCTATTAAACTTGTGGATCATCATGTGATAGGGTGATATGTGTATTTTTAATTTGTTAAGTAATGAACAAGTATCACCATATAATCAAATGATTTAGTACGAGTGTAATACCAAAAAATATAATAGAAAATTTGAATCCATCTGAGGCAAATTTATATCACTAAATAAACTCAGCAATCTTGTTTTCTAGAAATATAACTTTTGAAAACTTGACTGGTAAGATTATTAAAAATAGAGAAAATGTACTTAAATCTATAAAAAAAAAATTTAAATTTATGTAATATATTCTATTTTATGTACTTTATACCTTTGCAACATAATATAATCTGGTACTCTTGAATAATAAATAACCTTTCCATGACTTCATAAATTAATGATAACTAAAAAAAACTGACTTGGTCAAATGCTCATCGTTACTTAAAGAATAATCCACTTTTATTCAAAATTCTACACTTTTTACCAAATTTTTTATCGATCCAACTGTTTTCTATGTGCTTGATTTAACTCCATCAAAAGTGAACAAAGTAAATGGAACGTATTGTTCGCGACAACAATGTAATACAAATTCCGGTAACGCCATCTTTACTACGGACTTGCAATGCAACCAGTTACGTGCATTGCCGCAGCGTGAAATTAGTATTGGAAAGAAGTGTCGTTTTTGTTACGAATTTTAACGATTTTATATTTCGATCATATGTATAGCTGTAAATGAATTTAAATTATTCGAATTTAGAATTGAACTCGTTAAATAAGAGATCGTTCAAGTTTGGTTCATCAATATTCAAGTTATTTTTAAACGAAATTTAGTGTTTGTTAATTTTTTGTGTTCGATTCAAATTCGACCTGATAAATTAAAAATTTTAAATTTACATGTAAAAATTCCAAATTACTCGAATTTAATTTGAGTTCAACTAAATAAAAACTCATCTGAATTCGTTTCGAAAAATGAACATCAAGTTTAAACAAAATTTCAAATTCGTTAAAATAATTAAACAAATTTAAATGCTAAAGTGTCCGACTTGTGTTCATTTACACCCTTAATCCTGTTCTCATTGAGCAATAATAATCTACCTCGAAGATTATCTGTAAGTGCAACGAATTTCATTATTACTTTCTTAATTTTGTCTTTTTCTCCTTGTAATAGGTAAAGTTTGCACAACGACAAAACACTAAAATCTGTTTAATTTTTGCTCTTCTATTTCTATATAGAAGGAATGCATGTTGGCTTTATATATAAGCATACAGATGAAGAATTGAATACATATAATTAATGTTATTTCGAGAATGCGAGAATATATCCAATATTACATATGGAGTTATAGTAATGGTGTTGGTTCAAATTGCAATGGCTGCACTAAATGTTTTCTATAAGTTGGCAGCGTATAATGGAATGAGCTTAAAAGTGATGGTTGCATATCGATTTCTGTTTGCTGCAGCTTTCATGGTTCCTCTTGCTGCTTTTGTTGAGAGGTTGATTATCTTCTTCATTTCTTGTCTTCCCCCCTATACACATCCCAACCATATATCAATCTCACTACCGATTTTCTGACTCATTTTGTACATCATTTTCCTATGATCTTATTTTTTGATGTTTGATACGTGTGGTTTAATTTATCAATATCAGTATTACGTACGCATATCAAACAATATTAGAGTATGAGACATGAGATGAGTATAAGATGTGAGAAAGGTGATCAGGTAGCTATTTCTCTCCCAATTTTGTGTTTCTATGACAAGTTATCTATGCATCATGTGTTTAAATGGATGAGAGTGAAATGAACTTACATTGTAATATAGCTCTTAACATTTTTTGTAAGCATATATATAGCATATGATGTTCATTATTTCTTTTTTTTCTTTTTATCTTGAAATCTTTCATCTCTAAGAGAAAAATGCTGATGGAATTATATACGACTTTGTCTTATATGTTTTAATTTGGTTTTCGCCATTTAAAAGAAGCTCGTTCAAGTTTTTAAAAGTTCTGATCATTTATCTGATTATTCATGGAAGTCAATTGTGTGAATACCTGCAGAAATCAATCGAATAGCGAAAGATGAAATAAAATAAAGAAGGGAAACAAACGTCTAATTAACAAGAAAATAAACTTTAACACAATAAATTTCGGCTACTTTTTTTTTTATTTTTTTATTTCCCTCTAAATGAGCATTTGATGGAATATTAATATAATTGTGCATGATTGAGTTAAGTGGGGGAACACTTTGGGTTCTTTATTTGTTAATTGAGATTATAGACTGGGATTAAAAAAAAAAAGTTTATTTTCATATTAGTTATTGAAGTGTACAATTTTTATAAGGTAGAGCAAAAGAAAAATTACTAATAGAAAAGTGAAAACAAGTTATTTTAATTCTTTAAGTGTTATTTAAGTGTAATACCCTTTGAGATATATTTATCACCTCTCATGTCATGGAGGACATACTACGAAAGGATAAAAGTAACAACACAAAATTCAAATAGAAAAATTAAGGGGCGCGGGGGAGGGGGTTTGGGGAGAAGACAAGCAACTGTCCTCTAATGAATTACTAATGTTCAGAAAAGACAACGTAAAAATCAAATTATGAATTAGTTAATTACGTCCCTTTCGTATTGCTTTCAGTTTAAATTCTATGCTTGTTTATTCATGAAATTTACTAGAATTTCCATGGAAAGATTACTGTCGTTTAATTTTTCATTAATACGTGGTTGGGGATGCAATTTCCACATTACCATAGCTAACATAATTTTATCGAAAAAGACTATGAATTTGTTTGTTCAGAGAGAGAAAGTAGAGAGTGAGGGGGAGAATAATTTGTTTTCAATATTATTTCTTGTCCCTTTTATAATTAAGGGATAAGCTTTGTTTATAAGTAACAGTTAGGGTACTGAATTCTTGACCGATCCAGAGTTTGGTCGATCAGATTTTGATGGTTGGCGTATTTAGTCAGACCTTAATGGTTATTCAATCATCATGAGTACCTCCTAAACTAGCAATAAATCTAATTTACAAAATTATTCTTAAAAGTTATTAATTACATGCTACGTGGGTTTAGCTTATTGAAAAACTAATTTTCCTGTCATCAAAGACAAAACAAAATGATGTCACATAAGAATTTTTTCCAGCAAGTTTTGGAAGACAAATTAAAATTCTTATTTTTTAGTTGCAAATTTTCCTTGTTTTTTTTTAATTAGTAGTGGTATTATGTTTGGAGGTAATAAGTTTGCGTACCATTTATTTTTAGAAGATTAGAGCATATCATAGATAATTCGACCTATTTCACGTAGTAAATTTCTTTTCCAGGCCATAATTAAGAAGAAACAATTATTATTGACATTAATTAATTGTGATTGATTTGTTATAGTAATTGTGTATGAACCCAGGAACAAGAGGCCAAAGCTGACGGGGAAAATAGTTGGCCAAGCATTTCTTTGTGCTCTATTGGGGTAATTAATTACCATCAATTACACTATTTTATGGCCCTATTAAGATACCATATCGTTGTATTTTAAAACTTATATTGTACAAGTATTTAAAATATATGATTTTGTATTATACAAACATTCAAAATATAATGATATAATACCCTAATAAGATTATAGAACTTTGTCCTATATAATATATAATTTGTGAGTTGATAATCATATATCAGAGGATCGTTGGCTCAGAATCTTTATGCAGAAACGTTGGTGTTAACCTCGGCAACCTTTGCTTCAGCAATGACCAATCTTATTCCCATTCTGACCTTCATCTTCGCATTGTTCTTTCGGTATTCCTTAATTACTTGTCTTGCTTTTATTTATATAATGCTGTACGAGGATGTGTATGAAACTAGTCATTATATGATAATGCTACATCGATAATTAACTAGGTACCATATAGTATATTGATTTATCTCAGGATTAGAAGGTCGTTTCCATAAAATAGAGGCAAATATGCCTTAGAGTTGCCTTAGAGTTGTGCTAAATTTATTAAAGCATATGTATTCAGAGAAGGTAATCTTGCACGAGTGATAAAATGGGTCTATGTTAGTTATTCGGCATTGAGAAGTAGGTGACGCAGTCATTGAATGTTTAAAAAACAAAAAATTACGTCCTTTTTCGTTAAAAGTTTAAAATATAAACTCCGCATATTCTTCGTAATGATCTTGATTTCTAATTTAAAAACTAAGTAAACCACTTAGCGTGATATAAATCTTTTACATGTAATTATAATCTTATGTCCAAAATTAACTAAACATGATATGAGAAACAATTAGCCAAACATGAAAGAAATGGTAGCCTTTTTTTTGGGTCAAAATAAATAAAAGCCGTTTTGACTTAGCTTTGGGTATATTCTGGTTCAGGATGGAGACCCTAGCCATGAGAACATTCCCAGGTAAAGCAAAAGTAGTAGGAATACTGATAAGCCTGGGTGGAGCAATGCTACTTACATTATACAAAGGATCAGAAATTGTCATCTGGTCAACCCATGTTGACCTTGTTCAAGATCATTCGAACCTTTCAAATTCCAGAAAGCATTTTGGTAACCAAGCACTTGGCTCTCTACTAGCTGCAATTGGAAGTTGCTTTGTTGCACTCTCAACTATTATTCAGGTGATAAATTCATCCCATTTATGTATGCTAAGTAATATGTAAAAATCCACTATTTTTTCTCCTTCATATTTATATACAGGAATTCAATAATTTTGTTGGCTTTAAAGGTTTATACCGTACAAATTTTTAAAGTACATGATATTGTACTATATATGTTTTGAAAGTACAACGGGATGGTTCCGTTATAGGATGGTAGAATTTTCTATTTATATATTATGGTGTTTTTTTTTTTTTTTCTTGTTTTATTGTCAACTTTTTTGAGACCATCAGGCTAAGATGAGTGAGAGGTATCCGTGCCCTTATTCAAGCACAGCTCTGATTGCTCTGATGGGATCATTCCAAGCGGTTGTTTTTGCCCTGTTTGCAGAGAGAGATCGCAGTCAATGGAAACTTGGATGGGACATCAGACTTCTTTCAGTAGCTTATGCGGTATCTTTTGCAAGTTAATTTTAAGGTTAAGGGCACTTTTGAGCCCATTAATTAGTCAGACAAAAAAAAAAAAAAAAAAAAATTATACTATTAGAAAATTATACCATTCTTTAGAGCACGATACCGTTGTACTTTTAAAACTTTTACATACGATATAATATTATATATTTTAAACAAAACGAGATGATTATTTAATAAAAGTGTACAAATACAATTTTTAGTATTAAATAACGTGGCGAATTTCATTAACAATGGTCTAAATTGTCACACACTCCCCTAGCGAATAAATATCCTTATACACTCGAATTTACAGCATAGATACCTCTTACCAAATGAAAAATAAAGTTGATAGATGCTATTATAATTCAAGTATCCTTAGCTAAGCTAGTTTATTGAGTATGTTTTGTTGTGTAATTACAGGGAATCGTGGCCTCAGGAATAACGGTGATATTTATAATGTGGTGTATACACATTCGAGACCTATACGTATCCATTTTCTGCCCAATAATGCTTGTATTCACAGCGCTGGCCGGCTCTTTGATTTTGAATGAGAAACTGCATCTAGGAAGGTAACTTTTTCTCACCCCACATGAAAATTTTACTTGGTACTAATTTTTAAGTCTTTGATTTCAACTATTTTTTATTATTTTTTTAATCCATCGTTTGCTAATTTTAAATGATTCGAACTCATGACTAATATAGATTACAAAAAAAAGTCTCATCTCTTAAACTGCATTTCATTATCTAATTTCAACAATTTATTTATACATGAAATATTTGAAGTTTAATGTCATTTTTCCCGCAACATTTTTTTCGCACTTATATCACCTTTTTCTGATGTTGCAATGCAATATAACAGTGTCTTGGGGTGCATTTTAATAATATGGGGTTTGTACATGGTGCTATGGGGAAAAGCTAAGGACATGCAAAAGATTGCTCAAATACCATCAAAGGACAATAAATTATCTCAATTTTACAATATCCATATTTTGGTTTCTTCCGAAAATGGAAATGAGGTCACTGCTACCGTTCCAAGGAGCCCTTCAAATACTAAAACTAATGCTTCCAATGAAGAATTACCATGAACCAAGATACTACAGAAGAGAAATGTCCAAGCCCGACAAGGATAAAGGATTTGAAGACATCAAAGTTTTTCTTCAGGAAAAAGCTAGTTTTTAAATAACTAAAAAGCAGGTTTTATTACTTTTTAATCATCTAATGATTTAAAATACTCACTCTGTCGTAGAAGATGATCAGTCATAAATACTTTTTCCAGCTTATGTATGTTTCCCATCTTCGATGGAGTTTTTTTTTTTTTTTTTTTTTTGTGGGGGGGGTGTGGGGGGAGGATTTTGGGATGTATATAATTGACTGTATTTTATTACTATTTCTTTCCATTTCCATTATTGTCACGAAATTGGTTGAAAAAGACTATAATTCAGCCTATCAACCCTGTTAAATATATGAAATTATCATATTATGATATGTAAATATTTGATTGATGTAATTACTTTAATTGTTTCCTTAAATTAGGTGATTACCTTATTAGTTTGATTGTCTTGATTAGCAAAACTTACCATATATCCTATTGTCTTGATTAGTAAGACTTACCATATTTATATTCTCTTTTAAATCTATATAAAGACACCGTATGTACCAATTATATTGAAACCTGATTTATACATATTGTAATATACTTTTGTCGTTTCTAACAAACCCCATGAAAAAATTCTTAACAAATTAAAGAAAGGCTGGAGCGAAAAATTTTGTTGTAGACGAAATACAAATAAATACACATTTGCAAACCATCAAACATTTAAAATATATATAAATTTTTTCGTATATGCTAATTACCAACAAATAACGAAACATCTCAGTATTCAGAAGGGACCAAACCAGTGTTATATGTAATTAAAATATCTTAATTTTTAAGCTAAACGTTGTATATAGTAAAATTTTTATCAAAATTTTCTACATAAAGTTTTCCTTTTATTTTTTTATTTTTTTCTTTCAAACCTTTGAGGGTAAATACTACAGTAGTAAACAAGACTAGTCTCACTTGAGTTGGATGAAGATGAGTTTGGGCATAAATTTTCTACTCGATTCAAATATGGGCTAAGACGGACTCAACCCAACTGAGGTGTGGCCCATCAAATTATGTTTGTGAGTAGTTATGTACCTATTTTTGGACGTAGTTTTTTTTTTTTAAGGAACCTATTTTTATAGTTAATGAGATAATATAGTGCCTAGTTTCGACCAAGATGTGTATTTATTCAAATAGGACTTAAACTCAAAAGATTTCTCGTAAGGCCCACATGGTCCATTTGAATTTTTGTTTTGTTTTTTTTTTTTTGGGGTAATGTGGTTCCATTTGACTTTGCTCTTCCCTACGCATGATTACAGACATACAACTATATTGCGAAATTGAATTGGAAAACTGGGATAGTTTATCAATTCTTGTCATGTATTACCACCCCATATGAGCATAAAAGATGCTCTAGTTATAAGTAAATGTATTTGTTTGGTAAACAAGTCGTATAATATTTGACTTAAACTAAAAAAGACATAATAAAATAAGTTCATTAAAATAAATTTCTTCTTCGTGGTAAGAATCATATTTAACATCAACCAATATGACACAGTGAAGGTATTTTCATAGTTTTAAGGGATTACACTTTTCTTTTGACAAGTAAAAGATAAGGGATTGTTGATACAAATTTCCAACTAGGGAAAGTATAAGCATAGAATAGTCTAAAGACAGGATTAACTATCATGCGTAGTATTCATGTCTAATTAGCCTGAAAAGAAAGGTAGAGAAATTTGTAAGTTTTGTTTATATGTAAAATAATTAATAAATCGATCTATAATTTCGATATTTATATTTCAACTAGAGAATAAATTTCAAAATGAAATCAAAACGTATGAAAAATATGTAAAATAATTAATAAATCGACCTGCAATTTTGATATTTACACTTGTGATTATTGGGTTGGATCGATTTTTAAGGCAAAAGTTAGATACATGACCCGTTTAGACTAAAATGGACTATGAAGGTAAAATGACCAATATATCTTTAATGAACAAGGATTCGGAGCCACATGTATCACTTTAATTGGGTAGCATATTTCGACATATGAGGATTATATACATAACCTCTCGAAAATTATGTTTGAATATAATTTTTTATCAGTGGTCAAGACCTACACTAATGTGTGTGTGTGTGATTTTAAAAACTATTAATTAAAGAATAGGAAAAAAATTTAGAAATAATTATATGATGAAGTTTTTAAACTATCAAAGATAAAATAGGTAAAACAAATAATGACATACAATATCAATAACTCTTACTTTATATGTAATATAGATAGATAACATAATATTCGTATCAGTCACCAGCCCCAGTTAACCAGCTCTACAACTACTTCTTAGTCATCACGTATGCTCTTTTAACTGTTACTTAATGGGATAGACTGCTAATAAAAATATGTTTGGTGGATAAAGTGACTATTAAATTTAAGATCTAATATAGCATTACCCACGTTGCGATGTGATTTTCGAAGTTTACCTAACTAAATAATAGTTGTAACTTTATTAGAGTAATAGATAAGTTTTTGTTTTAATGTATAAGTATTTAAGAAATAGAGATCGGGGTTATGCTAAGATTTAGCAGTAAGAGAGGAAGAATTATAATTAATTTAGACAGATGTGAGAAATAAATTTTTGAATATGAATTTGGAAGAGTATATAAATCATTGAAATATTACTATCTATAATTTTTTTATTTTTCTAAACTTAATTATGATAGAGCAAGTGTAATTTTAATATTTTTTTGAAGAGAAATGGATTCTTGTTCTTACGATTTTTTTTTTTTTTTTGGGTGTAGATTTCTAATTTTATTTCATACATTAATATTTGTGCATATACCTATATAGTATAATGGATATAAAGTTTTGACATTAGGAATTTCAACCTATAATCTCAACATGATTCTTAATATTGAATGAGAGAAGGGAAAAAAAAAAAAAAAACTCTAAATTTTGCTGAAGATAAAAAATAATTAAAACCTAATATACACTATTATACATGGGCATCATTTATGCCCAAAATCTAAAGAGAAATTTACCTGTAATTACAATGGATTTGAAAATGTGTAATTCTTGCATGGGCAGTATTGACATTTCAGGAAGGCAGGCGGAGGTTGCTTTTCATGATGAGAAAAGAAAGTAATGAAGCATGGCTGTAGGCCATTATTTTTCTCATCAGCAGCGCCCCCACCAAGAACATCCCTTTCTGTCTTCTTTATTTGCAAGTCAATTACTACAAATCACCCAATTTGATCCTAAACAGTTCGTCAAGTTATTAAGAAAAACCACGTAAGAATTGAAATCGTAAATCAAAATATTATGTATGAATGCTATATATGGATGGTTTAAACACAAATTTTGAACAACGAATAATTAGTTCAGATATTCACAATCAAGAAATGCTAAATTTTATTTACTTTTGGATAGATTCTAATCTGAACAGGAAGTCACATGCGAAGAGTCCCTTCGTCCACTATTTATTGAATTCAAGTAAATGTTATACTATTAAACTGTTGAGGGCTACATACATGCACGTTTCTCCATACACAAAATACTTGTACTATTCTTACTGTTATTACAAATTATTTAAAGAGTGAATTCATACAATCTTGATTTGCATGTTTAACTCTCCTTTTTTTTTTTTGTTGGGTTAGGAATTTATTTCATGTTTAATTAATATAAACATTCTAATGTGTTGTCATATGAATGTCGCGAGTGAGTAGTCAATTTTGTAGTTCTAGGAACAACAGCTATGGACATTGAGGCACCAAATTAAGCCGGTGTTTTCGCTGTCATGCACGACTCAAAATTTACCAGCCACTTGTAATATTAATGCCTCCACAGCTTTAAACGTGAACAGAGCTAAAAAAGAAAAAGGACTAATTGGAAATCCAATTTTCAAATATCGCTTATTGCTTGCATCATCTATATAAAGTGTTCTGCATTTCTGCTCCTTGCTACTAATTGGTGAAAGATTTTATGGTATTTCATACAAAGGAGAAAGGGAAAAAAAAGAAAAGAGTAAACGACTCTATTGGTACCTAAATTTTGACTGAATGACACTTTCATATCCCATCTTTTAATTGTATTGTTTTGGTACTCCATATATACAAATAGTATCTGATTGATTCAATTATTCAGTTCTAGTGGTCGGAAGGTGTCACATGCGTTGTAAGAGAGATTAACACTATTAAACTTTTAATAGAAATTGAAGAAAATAACGTAGTTTCATTATTACAACTTAAAAAGAAAAAAAAATGTAAAAGGATGTCTATTTATTTGATCGCTGAAAATCCTAAAATTTTTAGATGATTAAAATGTAGACTCTTACTTTGTTTATTTTTCTTTTAAATTTGTGATAATGAAAACTACATTATTTTGTTCAATTCGTATTCAAAAATTACCTCATTAATCTATTGTGTAATACACCTGATGCTCTCCGATGCCTTTCGCCCATTAGAATTGGACAATCACACCAATGAGACAATTTATAAAAATAGAGTATCAATATGATATAATTAAAAATATAAGGTACTAAATTGCCATTCAGTCAAAAGTTTAAGTACCAATAGAATCATTTACTCCAAAAAAAAAAGAAAGAAAAAAAAAAGTTGAAAGTGTAATCTAGTATAATGCATAATATGAATCTTTCCATTATAGCTAAATATTTAAACATGAGAGACAAGTACATAAAAGAAGAGACAAGAAATTAATATAAGAGATGAGATAAAAGATACTGTAATTTGGTTAGCAGAATCAAATGTCTGCATAGTCTACTACTTAATATTAAGATGAAGCTAAGTAGTGTTCCAAGCTAGTGATCATACATCTTTCCTTATTTCTACAATAGAGAATCCAGGAATATGCCAATGGACATTTCATGGGGAATTTACCAAGTACTAAACTATTGCTAGTGTTGAAATACTTTTGTAACAAAAAAAAAATTAAAAGAAATTAGATGTATGTAGATAATTAAATTAAATATCCTAGAATCTATAGTATATAAATTAAGGGAAATAGTTACGTAGATCGGATTTTTAACTTTACTTATAAATTTTTTAGTTAGATTAAATTTTATAAAATATATAATATCAGTTAATGTAAATAATATTTTATAAAATTTAATTATAATCATGAGATCTATAAATGAGGACTAAGACCTGACGTACGTAAATATTTTCCATGAATTGAATTGGTAGATAGCCTTTCAGTTTTCAGATGTAAATTCATAGGATGCTGGCTCGAGTTTGAAATTTCATAGGATTCTAAATTCCTTCGGCTGAGACTTTTGTATTGAGAATTTGCACTTTTCAACTTTGAACAGACCATCCAAAGAAAACTACCCAACCATATTTGCACTTTTTTCTCTAATTCAAAATCTGCACTTAGCACTAAGCAGCAAAAGTCAAACCGAGTTGTTTGTGTCGCGTTTGCATTTTATAGCAACTTTCTAATGAAAAGGCAATCCAGGATCCAAAAGTAAAAATTAAATGTACCAATAATTGATCTCCTATGATTGATTTAATTGGAATGTTCACTTCAGAAAATACAGTCCTTGCATCCTAATATTAATTGTTATTCTAATCTTTATTTTCAGTCCTACATTTTTCTTCGTCAATACATTGAAGAAACAAACAACTGTGTAGGACGGGCAGGTGAAGAAATTTTTTCTTAATATGTTCAACATGTTAACAGTTTTCCCTACTGGAAAAGTTCGATGTTTCTAATGACTTTATTCAAAGTTGAATATATAGTTTTTCAACAACGAAGTGTAGTTTTTTTATAAATTCTCCTATTAATTATAGATTCGAGTCCCTAGAGAGTATGAAGAGAATGAATTTTTTTCTATATATATATATAGTTTTCTGAAATCTTAACATGTAACGATGTATAGGGCCATTCAAAGTAAAATATATGAGTAATGTGTCTAAATTTGGATCATAAAATTTAAATCGTCTATTTTTTAGAATTTTTGTGATGTAATTACACTATTCCTTTAATTTTTTTTATTTTTTATTTTTTAACGCTTTGCCTTTGTTTCTTGATTCTCTCAAGTCTACTACTCGAAAAGAAAGGTAGGCATTATCACAGCTTCAAACTCTAATCATAACCAATTTCAAAAATTTGTAACATACAATATTATGTATTTTAAAAATTTATAATGTATAAGTCTTTTAAATTAATAAAATAATTTTCTCAATAAAATTTTTGATCAATTATTCAAGTAAAATCTTTTGTATTTTTTGGCACAAGAGTGAGAAAAGCTAAGAAATCTAGTATGGATTAGCCACCTAAACTTCCTTGTAACTCAATTAAGTACTAGTTTTTTTTTTTAGGTAAATGGTATTAGTATTTTTATTGATACTCAAGAAAGTGATTACAGATCAGAAAACTGAATTGACTACCTACCAAGCAGGTTCAAAGTGGAGCTTGACTCCGACAAATCATTCAGTTGCAATCTTGCGACCAGGCAACAAAATCAAAACAAGACTATACAAAGATAACCAAGTCTTAAAAATTTATTGATCAAGATCCCAATGAATGCTAAGTTCCCATTTAATTAAAAATGTTCTCATATCCTAAGTCTCAATCAAGTAGTATTAATGACACATTACAAATATTAAACTCTAAACTTTTGCTTTCTTCTTTTTTTCCCCTTAAAGTCTAAACTTCCTTGCCCAAGACTCCATTAAATTCTAGTAACAGTATAGTTTGCTTAATTTGACGTAGTCTAATTTAATCTTTCAGAAACTGTTCAGCGAAATCATTAAAGATTGTAACTATTATTGGGTTTACCAAAATGTTTGGTTTGTATGGAAATTTGAGGAACTCTTAGTTATTTATTTCGTAATGTAGAGTAAATATAGTATCCGTTGAAATAATTGAAAAGAAATTTCATTATTTTTTAATCATTTAACGAATTATAATACTCAATTCACAATTTAATGTAGAGAACTTTTCCAAAAATTTATATTAAGTGAGGCACTGAGAATCTTTTACAGCTACGACTGCTTTAAATAGGATCAACAAGAAGCATATCAAATTTCCAACAAACTGTCATTTTAATGAGAAAAAAACAAATATAGATTTTTAATGGTAAGATAACAAAGTAACAAATATAGATGGCTTATCAAATAGAGAAAAATACAGAAGCAGATGGGATTCCTTGCATTAATTGGCTTAATTAGATCGATTACAGCATTATTATCTTTGTCTAATAAAGCAAATGAAGTTGTTTGATTTGGTGCGAAGGCCAAAATTTTATTAGTATTCGCTACTGCATCCCTCCCTTTTAATAATTATTTTCAATTGCTGTGCAATTTATAATGCTATCTTTGTCAAATTTTTCGCTTTAATTTTCCATGCAGGAAAAAATCTCAAATTCCATTTAATGAAAACCTTTCCTTATATATATATATATATATATATATATGCTTGCTTTGCAAGCCATTCTTGCCTAAGACAATGCCAATGGTATCCAGTGGTTATTGTGCTATAATGTGCAAGCACATTTCCAATCGTAAAGCAACATTAAAACTTCTAATAAGTTCTTTGCTAATGAAATAGTACATTGATTTATATAAAGTGATAAAGTAAAAAAATCACTAATGTGTTATTATATATATATATATATATATAATATAATGAAATACAGTGCAGAAAAATATCAAAATCAAGAATTGGTGCTGTTTGGAAAGCAAATAAATTTTACTTTTTTATACATAATATTTTGTAACCATTTCACACACGTATTTTAATCACCTTTTTATCTCACATATATCACATCAAAAAAGTTGCTACAATATTTTTACAAAAAAATTATTTCAAGAATAATGACTATCCAAACAACACTCATAAATTGAATTTGACAAGTAATTATGAATCTATAATTTTGTAAATAATTTTCGTTAATGAAATCTCCCATAAACGAGAACCACATAGCTAAGAGCCAAATAACTCATTACATATATACTATTACAAATTAGTGTAGATAAATTCACTTAATCCACATAATTGGGGACTGTGTACAAGTTGAGTTGTTACATGTACCATTTGAATTTCGAAAACAAAAAAATTGTTTACACAAAATAGAAATAACTAGGGAAATTTTAGAGTCTTGTAGAAAGAATCATTTTGTTGATTTTAAGGACATTTACAGTATAAATTTTTAAAATATATAATGTTATACTATATAAATATGTAAAGTACAACGAGATAATTCTCTCAACGGAATCGCAAAATTTTCCAATCACATGTATGGATGCACTTAAAAGTTTTGGTTAGAATTTATTGAGTACATCAAGAACGGAAATAGATGATTCCAAAAATGGTAGTGACCATATTCGAACCTTGACATTTGATCCAGAAAAAAGTAATATTTGTTATTCCGATCGAATCATGATCTCAATACTTTCTATTATATTCTTTCAGATTTCTAATTCTATTTTGGCACAGAAATTGCAACCAATTGATTGACATTTTATCATCCTTTTAATTGAGGAGACAGAAGTGATAGAGTAACAATTTTAGCATATGAGGAAAAAAAAATAAAAAATCAACATCTGAAGGAAATTACCAAATTCCTCATCAAGTTAAATTAGTTAGTGTAGAACAATCACATACGACTAATTCAATTAGTAATTGAGTAGTTTTTCCTATTAAGAAATTTCCCAACACTAACATTAAAAGTCAAAAGGGAATAGTTGGGTAAACATTCTCGTCTATGGCTAATTCATACACCATTTAAGTGATTATATTAGACATGCGATATTATATGAAATACATTATATTTTAAAAAGTAGTTATAGCTTATAATATGCATTTTAAAAAATAAAGCTTCTAAATATAATAATTAATCTCAACCTAATAGGAGTACAATGGGTTGAAATTTCCTCTATCATATTTCTGTCCAAATCGCTCCAACGATATATTATATTTAAATAATTAAAATTCATAAAAATTATCATATTATACCGATAATTTTATTTTGATGAGTAAATTAACATATTCTAAAATTATATCTATTTGTAAATTTTGTATCTCAATTTGTAAAAAT
The DNA here is from genome assembly GCA_025175665.1 of Cinchona pubescens. Taxonomy (NCBI): domain Eukaryota; kingdom Viridiplantae; phylum Streptophyta; class Magnoliopsida; order Gentianales; family Rubiaceae; genus Cinchona; species Cinchona pubescens. Next base: position 2,968,111 of record JANKKI010000059.1, on the reverse strand, counting down.
ATTTGAACAGTGTAAAATTAGTCAAAATCAAGACAAAAATTTAATCTATTTATTTTCAAATTTTATGCATAGCTAATATATGTAATAAATTATATTAGGCATAATTTTAGAAATCTCCCATGAAATTTAAGCTAATTTCACTTAGTACCCCTAAACTTTAAAAAAATATTACTTACCTCCCTTATTTTAAACTTTTTGTAACATTTTTAGCCCATTCTTTTAAAAAATTAATTTAAGAGCAGAGAGACTATTTTCTTCACAATTTTACCCCTAGTTCAAAGCTCTAGTTCATTGATTAAAATGGTTGAAAGAAAAGGAAAAAATGTATAAAATAATTATTAACAAATAACAATAGGTTGTAACTTTTCATATCCTTCATCAATTAATGTCAAAAAAATATATTTTAATTATTTTTTATTTTACAAGTTAATGATTTCCAAAATAAAATGCCAATAACAATTTTTATTGTTATATATTATGTATACTTATGTATTCTAAATTTTTGTTCAAAACGACACATACAAACACATTAATACGTTCCTAATTATTAGTAAATAAGTTGGCTAAAAACATTATCAAAAAATTCTTTTAATTTTTTAAGAGTTTGTGATTTCCCAAACAAATTCAAATCATATTTGTTTTTTATAATATATGGTAATTTTTTACGTGATCAAATTTTTGTTCAAATCAACACACACTAGCACATTACATAACCATATTTTTTTTGTAAATAAATTTATTAATTTTTTTTGAAAAATACATATTTCATTTTTAAGTTTTGATTTACAAACAAAAGTAATAGTACCATTTATATTTATTTATTATATCATATGATGTGTTTTACGTATTCAAAACTTTTATTCAAATCAATACCCAAAAATACATTAATATGCGCAATATTTTCATAAATTTACTGGCCAAAAAATTTGTCGAGAGAATATTTCTTTTGTTCGCAAGTTTGTGATTATCCAAACAAAATACTAATTATTTGTTTTTCCGTGGTGAAAATATTTATTAAAACTTATAGAAGTAATCAAATTAATGCATGCATATATTTTTTTTTAAAACAAGTTGATAAAAAAATTATTAAAAACTAAAACGATGTCAAGTGAAAATTACTAAAAACTTCAGGGGTGGTTTTTTGAAACTACCTTTCATAATATGGCTAAGTTATATGGAGTATAAATGTCATTTCATACATTTTAATACCATAAAGGATCCATTGACAAGAGAAAAGAGGCAAGTGATATTTTCTAAAATTCAATGGTATTAAGTGATATTAATATAAACCTTAGAAAAAGTTTATTTGAAATTATCCCATTATATAATGAACAATTCTAATTTTTAAAAAATATGTTTGAATTATATTTTTATAAGGTATATTGAAGGAAAGTTATTTTCAATTGGTTGAGAAGAGTCTAATTCACAATACAAAGTAAATCTACATTACTCACCTTATAATGAATAGCGGGTATGACAAGAGTTGAGATGACTGAAAAGTAAATTGATTATATTATTTTTTAATTATCTAACTATTTATAATATTTATTCCGTAATATAAAATAAATAGCAAAAAAAAATTTAAATACAATAGATGTGAGAAAAAAAAAATGTATAAACATATTATTTGGTCATTGCTTGGTAGCCCAGCTTTCTGGTCACTTAGTGGCCAAATATTACAACTTCACCTAATAAACAAACAATAATGCATGAAGTAGACTTTCTTTATTTCATTTTACCACTATTTCTTTAATATTTTCTTTATCCTTATTCAATTTCCCTTCGTTCCCCATTCTTCATCCTCTACCCTCTCTAATAGACAGCTCTCTCGCTCTGTGGGGTTCGTTGAACTACATTTAATGTTAGTTTTGAGTCCGTTTTAAACTAGACTTATGCCCACTATGTGTTTTTGTGTGTGTATGAGTGTGTGTGGTTTGTGATTGAAATAGAAGGTGACCCACTTGTTCTTTTTGTGATCTGCCGCTGCTGCTACTTCTTCTCTGGCTGAAATTGTGAACCTCTGAACTTTCTTTTCTTTCAGGTATAAATAGAGATAGATCTGTAATCTTTCTTTCTTTCTTCTCTTTCAGATCTTACATAAATGCTTTTCTGCATCTCTGTATGTGTATCAAGTTCTTATCTTTATTCCTTTATTCTACTTTTTAACTATTTTACTGTAATGGGTTTTGTCTGCTTTGTGGTTTTCAGTATAATTAATGTTTTTTCTAGAAGTCATTTTCCCTGTTTTCTTTCATTTTGTTATTTTTTTTTTGGTTTAATACTTCTGGGGTCAAGCAGGGTATCTTGTTTACTGAAGAAGTGAAGCATTTTTTTTTTTTTTAAAGTTCTTTTTCTATTTATGTTTAATTAGATTGATTTTTGGAGAAAATTTTTGATAAATTTTGTGGCTTTTTGGGATTTCTGAGCTTCAATTGGCTAACCCTTTGATAATTGCGTGGTTTTTTGGGGGTTTTGCAGATCTTTAGAGAATTACAAGGCCTTGATCAGCTCACAGCCTTTAGCAAGGTTAATTTTTTTATGAGGCAGCTTTAAACAGGAGCAAGCATTGACTTGAAGATTTATGAATTTTTGGTAAATATTGTTACAGTAAATTTAGGATTTTTGGAGAAGTGACATATAAACTGTGGAGGACGTGTTTGATTTAGATTTGTGGTTAGAAGCTGCACAATGTGATTTAGATTCGTACTTTTTGTTGTGAATCTGTCGTTTGGTTCCATGTGTAACAAGATGTTTTTGACATGTTCTTGATGAAAATGGTGGTGTCTGTCTAAATATTTCTGTTGAAAGTAGTCGAAATAACCTTAATTGGTTCAAAATGAGTCAATTATGGAGATTCTTGAATTAATTGTTCCTGAAGTATGGATGCATGTAAGCTCACTCTTTTGCAATCAGTCTTCCTTTGATTAGTATTAGCTATTAATTCTTAATTGCACAAGGAAAGCTATGTTACTTGACTGAACACAAAACATATATGTATACATGTTTGACCCCGCCTAGCTGCTTCTCAACTTTTCTTTTGTGAGTGGCAACGAGGGAGCTAATCTAGATCTACTTTAAGAACCCGTAAAAGTTTCATCTGATAGTATAAGTTTTGTGATCCTTTTCACTTTGTGGTCCATGTGAGGCTGTCTTTTTATACTCACCCCTTCCCCTTCCCCTTTCTTTTCTTTTCTCTTCTCTTTTATTTGCTTTTTCTCTTTACCTTTCTCCTTTTCTATTGGCTACTTATTTTTGTGGCTGAATTGTGATTTTCTTTTGATTATAGCCAGATTCACATGTCAAGTGGACAGTTATAATTTGGAAAGAAGACATATCCACAATTGCACAACAGAAAAGAGTATAGGTTACCGCTGTCGCTTAAGTTTTTGCCTCTTGGTTGGGGATTAGATGTCGTTCCGCAGTATAGTTAATGATGTAAGAGATAGTTTTGGGAGTCTATCCAGGCGGAGTTTCAATGTAAGACTACCTGGCCATCATCGTGGGAAATCCCATGGTTCTTTTCACGACACAAATGACCAGCCTTTGGTAATTCAGAACAGCCGTTGGGCTAATCTTCCACCAGAGCTACTCTTTGATGTAATTAGAAGGTTAGAGGAGAGCGAGAGCACTTGGCCTGGTCGTAAGCATGTTGTCGCGTGTGCTGCTGTTTGCAGGTCATGGAGGAGTATGTGTAAGGAAATTGTAAAAAATCCTGAATTTTGTGGGAAGCTCACTTTTCCAGTTTCTCTTAAACAGGTAGCTATGTTTCTCTCTGTCTTGCATGCCAATTATAAAATCAAAATTATGTTAATTGTTTATAGTTTGCTAAATTTTACTGGAAGTTGGTATAACTTTTGATTATCTGGTGTGTTTGCATTGCCTCTATGTTGGTACAACAAATACTGAGTCTTTGTCTATTTGGTTTTCCAGCCTGGGCCTCGTGATGGAACTATCCAGTGCTTCATCAAAAGGGATAAATCTAATCTAACATACCATCTTTTCTTGTGTCTTAGTCCAGGTAAGTATTATTTTCTGACCTTTTATTAGAATCTACTTTTTTCCTCTGGTATGAGGATCTCTGTTGAATGATTAATTGAATTTTCATAATTAATTCTCCATTTGGCGTTCTTTTCAATCGGATACCTCCATAAGTACTTCAGGACTTCCTGTTTGTGGCTTTGTGCATAACATTTCATTTGTATGTTATGTAGGCTTTAATAATGCCAGAAATTTTAAGCAATAATTCGGGCATAACAAAATCATGCTTGAATTTAAGCAATAAGGATTGTTCCATAAGCAAGTTACAGTTTTAAAAAAGATAACTTTATGAGACATTCATGGAGGACGTTCATGTCTACACAATATGTGTGAATGTTTTGAATGTCTGTAGTTTGCTAATGATCATAGTTTATCACTTATTTTGTTGCTTCATATGATTAGGATTATTTGATGTTGTAAAATATTGCAAGCATTTTGTATTTGCTATAAAGGTGTTTAATTTTGTAGTCCTTATACCCTTTTACTGCAATCTGTGCCTCTTTTTACATGTAATCAACTTTTTTTCATAGGTTAGTTGTGTTTAACTTCGATTGCAATGTAATGTACAGCTTTGTTAGTTGAAAATGGAAAGTTTCTTCTCTCTGCAAAAAGAACTCGGCGAACTACATGCACAGAGTATGTTATCTCGATGGATGCAGATAACATTTCGAGATCAAGCAGCACATATATTGGAAAGCTAAGGTTTGGTCCATTTATTCCTTTATTCATTGTTAATTTCTAAGTATGGAAGATTGCAAGTTGGAATTTGTGATGTCAGCATGGAAGATTGTGCGTCGGAATTCTAAGTTTGATTTAACTGACTCGCCACTGTTTGATTGGAGTCGTGAACTGACATGTTTTGACCTTGCAATTGCTGCATCTGACATGCAGTTACGTTGCATTTATGACAACTCTTCTGATCTCATATTTATCTACTAAAGTGGTGCCTTGGACCTGTATTCTGTCATCAAGTTGCTTGACTTTGCTGTTATTTTGGTTTGTGACATTTGCAACTTAAAAAAATCAACTAGGTCAAAGGATTATGCATTTATACGACGTCATAGATATTGGCTTTCTTGCTAGTTTTGATTTCTTCATCTTTATTAAAGTTTGTAACATATTTTTCAATTTGCTAATGCAAACATTTGTACTGCTCCTGATTCGCTACTGATGGCATTTCTTCCATGTTAAGTTTAAAGATCGAATCTTATGACTTGTTACAGATCAAATTTTCTTGGTACAAAATTTATAATATACGACACACAGCCTCTGTATACCTGTACAAACATTCCTCCACCTGGGCGAACAAGCCATGTCGATTCTATTCCAAGAAGGTCTCTCCAAAAGTGCCAACTGGAAGTTATAACATAGCTCAGATCGCATATGAGTTAAATGTGCTGGGAACACGGGGTCCAAGGAGAATGCATTGCGTAATGCAATCAATTCCTGCCTCGGCACTTGATGCTGGTGGTACAGTACCAGGGCAACCAGAGCTCCTTCCAAGGTCTCTAGAGGACTCATTCCGGAGTATCTCTTTCTCAAAATCTCTTGATCATTCAACCGAGTTCAGCAGCTCAAGATTTTCTGATATTGGTGCATCTGTTAACGAGGACAAGGAAGGTAAAGTGAAGCCTTTAGTCCTTAAAAACAAGGCACCGAGATGGCACGAACAATTGCAGTGCTGGTGCCTAAATTTTCGAGGACGGGTAACTGTAGCATCTGTCAAGAATTTTCAGTTGATCGCTGCCACACAACCAGTCACTGCAGGTGCTTCAACAACCTCCCAACCAGCTCAAACAGACCATGACAAAATCTTATCTTGCAGTTTGGTAAGGTGGGTAAAGATATGTTTACCATGGATTACCGCTATCCTTTATCTGCATTTCAAGCTTTTGCAATCTGTTTGAGTAGCTTTGACACCAAACTGGCTTGTGAATAGAGGAAAATCTGGAAAGATTAGGGTGTTTTAACATATATATATATGTATGCCAAAGACAGGTGCATTACAATGCCTTCATTTCAGTCAATTGTATCATCTTATTCTCCTTTGCATCATCATTAGAATTAAAGATTGTTATTAATCTGTGTTGTAACTCGATTAATATCTTGGGTTCATCGAGATATCTGGACCCCCTACCATTGTAAAAACAGATCCTACACCATTTGCATCTTTATTTTAGTTTTAACATCATAATGTCCTCAACTCAGTTTGGCTGTTCGAACTCCACTCTGACAGAAAATTAGGCAAGGTAGCATTGTCAAATATTGTAACAATTTGTGGATTCTAACCATTTTTAAATGAAAAGGACTACAAATTCTGGCCTTAGTTAGTCTTTAAATACTGTTGGTGTAAAAAAAAAAAAAAAATTAATATTACGTGGATGCATGTCACGTAAGAATATCTTTTCAACTCTAAAAAATAATTATGTGACACACATTTAAACTTAATGGTGTAACAAAAATTATACACCGTCGTGTAAGAAAGATTAAGCCTTTGAGCAAGAGTTAATTTTTCATATACTTTTACACTATGAGTGTGGATAATCTCATATATGTAAAAATATAATTGGAAATTCAAAAAATAATATCGTGTCATGCGTTCATATCCAATGGCATAAAAAAATTATACACCACTATTAATAGTAGGAAAGATTAATCCTTTGAGCAAGAGTTAATCTTTTATACATTGTCAGTGTAAATATATATTTTTTATATTATTAAATATAAATACATATCACATGTGTAAAAATAAATATAGCAAAATAAAAGCTTTCCCTCCTCAATGTTGCATATCTACGTAAGGGGAATTAATGGGTTAATGGATCTTAAGTGAGGGAAAATATTTACATAAACTCGATTTTTGATCCCATCTGTAGATTTTGTGATCAAAATTAAATCTTATAGAATCTTTCTTACATCAATTGATGTTATAGATTTCATAACATTTAATCTACACCACAAAATTTACAAATTATGTCAAAAATCAGATTTACCTAAGTATTTCATTCTTTTAAGTGTACCTAATTAGTTTTCATATCTTCTTTATTAACTAACAATCAAATTTTTTATTATTTCCTTCACTTATAAAAACTTTGCTCTCTTCATTTGAATTATTTCCTTTTAATCGTACGAACAAACTTTACTTTACAAATATTCGAATTTATATATTAATAACATGATAAGTTCTCTATAAGTTTAAATAATAAATATTCAATTAATTTATTTTTTCAACTCATATTTATAATAAAACTTTCTCCAGCCATTGAAGATAATATATTTTTAGAGTGAATAAATACAAAACATTATTGAAATTAACATGGTTATATTTGGATTGATAACAGACTGAATATGTGGAGAGATTTAAATTCACCTATTTGTTTTGTAAAGATAAAATAAGTTTGTTGTTGGATCTAGATTTGATGGATAATTTGAAATCTACCCATCTAGAGCAATTTGTAATATTAAAAATTAATTAATTTGAAATCCACCTCACTAGAAGTTATTTGAAATATTTTTATTCACACGTTTTAATTTAAGTAAATTTAAAATTCATTGATTTTTATCCTAAAAATTACTCCAACAAATTTATAAATTGAAAATCGTTCTCAAAATCCTTCGATGGTGGCATGAATTCCATTTTACTCAAATTAGCAGTTATTTGAAATGCTTTCTTTCACACTTTCTAATTTAAATAAATTTAAAACTGATTAATTTTAACTTTTAACTCTAAAATTACTCTAATAAGTCGATAAATTTTAAATATTTTTTCAAATCTTTTCATCCAAGCGTTAGAAATTTAAATTAATTAATTTGCACGAATGATAATAAATATATAAAAAATATTCATTACTACTATTTATTAAATAAAATACACTACAATCTTTGAGCCATTAATGCAATTATTTCGTTAATTTTACAATATAAGTTTTTAAATATTTAATAATATAATGCTACAATTAATAGTTTAACAAACCAGCTCAATGCTAGCAAAATGCAATTAACTCTACAAATATATATAGATGTATTTCTTCCTTTACACTTATTTCATATCGAACTCCAATGTCTACGAGGCCAAAGGCGGGGAAGCTTTTGGTCCTCAGCTAGGATTCCTTTCTTTATTTTCTTTGCTTTGGAGCTGCTGTTGTACGTTCATCAAGGTACAATCTTTCTTGAAGTATACAACATTATTTTAGTTTCTCTACTCAATGAATGTATTTCTTGAATTATTATTGCCTTTTAAGACAGTGACTTCTTGAAAATTTACAGAGCCCTTTGGTTGGTTTTGCAATTGGATGTCAGAGATTTTGAAGCCATTCTTTAATTTAGTTGTTTTTGAGTTTTTGGGGACAATTTTCAAAATTCTAGCTCTGGGTTTCGGAGATTTTAAGGTTTGATTTTATGCAGGATCTTTTTTTTTTTTTTTTCCCCTCATTTTCATGGATTTGGGGGATGAATGATTCAAGAGTGTTGTTGAATTAGTATTTAGTTTGTGGGTTTCTGGGATTTTGAGTTTTTTTGTACACGAGATTTTGATTTACTTATGGAGGTCTTATGTTATAGTACTATGCTTTATGTATAACCAATTTAGGTGGTTTTTGGGTTTGTTTGATTTGTTGGTTTCATTTGTATTGAGGGCTGAAAGTGTTCTCTTAGCTGATTTGTTGATTTGGGAATTGTTGGATAACACTGGTTGAGCTGTGGTGGTGGGTTGCATTGATCTTTATACAAGAGTCCCGAATTATTAGAGGATTTTGTTTTGCATTTTAACAATGCATAAGCAGGTTTCTTTTGTTTCATTTCGTCGTCCTATTGTGAGAATTAGATCGGATAAGGTTCACGTCGTGGGGTCGAGTCATGGATTTGGATTCACAGGACTCAGAGATTGAATCATTTCAAGAAAAAGTTTTTAAGCGATTTCATGATCTTTCAGTGGCTGATGATGATGAGTTCCTGTCAATTTCATGGATCCAGAAGCTACTGGATGCGTTTGTCGGTTGTCAGGAGGAATTCAGGGTCATCTTATGCAATAATAAAGCATATCTCTTAAAGCCACCTGTAGATAAGTTCCTTTCCGAGTTCTTTGATAGAACCACTAAGGCTCTTGATATTTTCAATGCAACCCGTGATGGGATTGAGAAGATTCAGCAGTGGAAGAAACATTTGGAGATTGTTCTCTGTGCGTTGGATTGTAATCAGAAGCTGATTGGTGAAGGGCAAATACGTAGGGCAAGGAAAGCTTTGATGGATTTGGCTATTTTCATGCTAGATCATAAAGAAACTGGATCTGTATTTTCACACCACAATCGGTCTTTTGGGAGCCTTCAGATGAGCAAGGATCATAATCGTTGTGGTTAGGGGACATTCCAGATCTCTGTCTTGGAGTGTACCTAATTCTTGGTCGGCATCTAAGCAGCTCCAATCAATGGCAAACAACTTGGTTGCACCTCGTGGAAATGAACTTGCAGCTGTGAATGGTCTTTCTATTGTTATCTTTGCAATGAGTTTTATTCTTATGTTTGTTTTGTGGACTCTTGTTGCTGCATTTCCTTGCCAAGACCGAGGCCACCAAATTCAGTTCACCATCCCGAAGCATTTTCCATGGAGCACTCCCCTGTATTTGCTTCATAGCCGGATTAATGATGAATCCAAGAAGCGGGGATGCCAACATAGTAATGGGTTCTTGAAGGAAATTTATCAGATTGAGAAATGTATCAATCACATGACAGACTTTGTGGATTCTGCACAGTTGCCACTGACAAATGAACAGAGGGAAGAAGTGAAAGAGGGTGTGAAGGAGTTATCATTGGTCTGTGAGGTATGTAAGATTGAACTTGATCCACTTGAACGCCATCTGAGGGATGAGATGCTCTTCCGTAAGATAATGTCTTGCCGGACAGGGGGTCTTGAATTATTGGGTTTTGCATGATGGATAAGCAAGTACTGAAGAACAAACAAAAGATAATGGGGTATACCACATTCTCTTTTTTTCTCTCCCAAGTAATGGAAGGTAAGATGTTTGATCTCAAGGATATAAATGAGTTCACCAGGTAACCTTTTGTTAAGAGACAAACTTAATATATGTTTTGGAAAAAGAAAATGAAAGAATAAAAAACCACACATCCATGTTTGATATCCTGTTTTACAGTTATAGCTGCACGCTTGCTTTTATTTTAACTTTTGATGTTTTTCTTATTATGTATTTCCAGAAAGGATGGCACTTGTCTTTTTTTTTGCCATACTTTGTGCCCATGTACAAGTTATTGAATTATTTATTTATTTGTTGTTAGTTGGATTTTCACAGTAGTGATTACGGTAATTTTCTTTCTTCCCTTCTCGAGTTTCCACAAGGATGATATGCATTGAGTTGAAAGGATAGTACACTTAAATCACTTGGAAAGAACTTGAAATAGAAAATAATTTACTAATAAATCTCTTCTGCTGTTGCAGTCTGATGGTGTTTTGGTTTGACACAACTGATCTTCTAATGATTTGGAGCCATCTCTGATTATTTATAGTGTCCCTATCGTAATGTTGTATGTACTAATAAAAATGTTTACATCTTCAGATCTCTATCAGAGTTTGAAGAAAAGCTATTTACTTTCTCGAATATGAACCATCGAAACTGGCATCATATATTTCAGATTTTCACTGAAAGTTGTGGAATGTTCTCTGTTAACCAACTTAAAATGATCAAGTGCCAAATTTGTATGATACAAACTTTTTTATACTTATCTTTTACTGCATTTTAATTTGTTTTTCTGCATGAATACGCAATAACATGAAAATTTATGTGCTCAACTTGCAAAACCTTGGCCATTTAAATTACATTGTCAGTGAAGTATTATTTGAAGATGAGAAATTACAGCATAGTGAAGGGAAGATATGTAAGGAACAATTGATGAAAATTATACAAGTGTATCCTCTCCCTCTGCCCGTGGCCCCCATCTCTCTGTGTCTGTGTGTGTGCGTGCCTGTTGAGAGCATGAATTTCCTGATACGCAAATCTAGTGTTAAAGGACTACTTTCCAGGTGGACAGTTTGGTGCATGGTACCCTACAATGTTTGAGATAGCTGTATTTTATGATAATTGAGGTTTTGACCTCCAATCACCAAATGCACCACTGAAGGAAAATGAATTAATGCTACTGTAGATACCCTTCTATGGCTGTCCCCTGTATTGACTATTCAGAAATAATGAGGATTTTGTGCTTTTTACCTTCTTTGGCATGTCTAACATGAACTGTCAGTAAAACTTTTAGTGAATGACAGTTAAGAGTTTGTTTGTATTGATTTTACTCAAGTTATCCTTTGTCTCTGTTCCCGTATGATAGTTAAGCTGTGAAAGAGAGGTTATTGGTTCATGACCAATGCCCTTTCTTAGTTATTTAATGTTTATGATTCTTTGTACGCGATAGGAAATGAGAGAACACATTACAAGTGTTGTTCTGCCTATTCAACTGTTGTACTGAAGATGTTTGGAATTGGTGCTTTATCTTTGCAGTGGTTCTTTTTGTGGGTTTTTTGTATGTGAAATGGTTGGAATGAAGTTTTAGAAGAGCTCGATTGCTGCAGAGTTTGTCACTGGAGACTTGGAGTTCTGCTTTTGTTGTCACGAAACTCACAATTTTGTAATCTTGACTTGATTTCTTGTGTCAGTTATTAGAGAAAAATAATTTGTTTGAGCCTGAATGCCACTCCCCACCCTACCCGTCCCCCAATGATAAGTAGACAGTTCATTCTCGTAGTCTTTATTGTTGCCTGATAGGTTGCGAGATTACCATAGGAAACAGCGTGTAGAGAAACTATAAGTGGATAAGGAGAAAACATACAAATTTGATTCGCAAATTGTACTAGGCAAAAACTCACAGGCATCATATCCTGTACAAATTTATTTACTATGCCAAAAAAAAGTGATTCGAAACAAGGCCAATGCAAATTTTGTTGTGGTCTGATTTTCATGAAATGTACATATTATCCAAAATTTCTCATTTCTTGCGATTGATGCTGATGGGACAACATATAAGACTGGACTAATCATTGATGGCAATTGAGGTGGGAGTTGGGAATGAAGCTTATTAGTAGTTAGAAATGAACATATGCCACATGAATTGTTCATAAATGTTTAAGCAGCTGCCTAACGAACATTTTGAGTTAGGAAGTTGGGATGTCTAATCAGTTGTGATATATTAAACCAGAATTAAAAGTTTTTGGACAAAATACAGAGCCCCTCATATTGAATACTAGTATTTATTAAAATTAGTTTGTCACACTTTAAAGGAATTGGCCACACCAGGAAGAAGAGTGGAGGAGATTGATGCAAGCTATTTGGTGCTGGTACCTTCTTCTGTGTAGTCTGGGAATGGAGAAATTTCAAAAATGGATTCGGTCTGCGGCATAAGTACCACAAATTTAGTTGCATTACTCATATGAATGACACAAGTACAAATTTAGTTACATTACTCATATGAATAATGTGATTAATTATAAACTATAAAATTTGCGATATAGTATCGTAGACTCAGAATAATCCAATAAATAGGATGTCCGAGTGCACAGTTCTTTTGCTTTCAAGTCAATCCATCAATGGAGCCCAATGCAGCTATCCATTTGCCTTTCAATGGAAATCAATTTAATAAAGGTGACCCCTATAATTATTACTAGTATTAGACTATTGTGTTGTCTTCAAGTGCAATTTAAATAGTAAGATATTTTTTCTACAACATATTAGTTATGAGCTCAAATCATTAAAGCGATAAGGAAAAAGGTGGGGTTTTTATTTTTTTATTTTTTAATAAAAAAGGAACCCAATTATATATTTGTAGTTTTCCGGTTGACCCTATAATTTGTTTTCAATATTACCCCTTTCGGCAATCTCATCTAGGAGACCTCATCCACATTAGTCTTATTTAAGAGACAGTAGGCAAAATAGGACAAACTTTGGAAGTTCAGGGCCAGATTGAAAATTGAAAAGACTAAACCTGAGAAGCGACACAATCTTATGATTTAAAGACTAAATTAAAGATTCCATATGATTTGTGCATTTGCATGTTTTGAAGAGCAAAACTGGATTTGGAATCAACCAGAGCTAAAACAATATTTTACTCGAGGACAGTCACAATTTTACTCCTAATTTTACATTATACAAGAAACTATATTATTAGTATAAATTAGTCCAAAGTTGTAGTCTTCTCAGCCATCGGCATGAAGATGACGAGAAGCTACAGTCCTGTATAAGAAAATGTTTCCTTTTCTCTACAATGCCTAACTATGCAATACTAAGGGGAATACTAAGGGGTAGGTCTCATACTGATTCATTCTTGGCCATGAGAAATTCCAAGATGTTTAAAATGCTCCCATCAAGCAGTTTGTCCCACACCAGAATGCCTTCTATGCAGCTCCTGTAACACGTCAGGTACAATGTATTTTCTACAGGTTTGTCATTCGACTATAATCATTAAGCCGCCCTACCAGCTCATGGATTGCACTCTCCGCAGAACTCTTGGTGGTCTTTGCTTCTCCACAACTGGAATCAAGTTTTCCATGAGCTGCATGTATACAACACCAAAACAACAGGTTATATGCAGGAAAAAAATGGGCATGTAAATAAAAAGCAAGGATGTAGATTGAAAAAAATTAAAAAGTTGCAGGAGCAGAAGATATGGGGGGGAAGCACTATAGTGGTCAAAGGTAATGTTCAAGTAGCATAATGGAAGTCATTACTAGGGACAAGCAACAATGAGTACAATGAGCTCATATCCACCAGCACAAAAGGAGTCACATGCGAAAACAAATCAGGCCAGATTCTATCGAAGTGCAGAAACATTAAAGGCTTAGGACCTTACATCAGTTCTTGAGGCAGTGCAAACCTTTAATGAGACTAAGTTTGCCTTCCATAAATATACTTGACAGAGAAAATGGTAGCTATTGCTCAAATGCAAGAAATAAATGTAAGAAGCTCTGAGCCAGAACCCCAAGAACATGATTCTAGTCCCAAGCAAGCAACAAGTAAGCTCACCATCTTTGCTTAATTACAGAGAAAGGAGATTGACAACAGTAAAAGGAGTAGTGGATTGCCCCATGGTAAGGTTGGTGATAATAGAGATTGATGGGCAACTACCCAGATCTGGTACTAAATGTTGTCTAATTGGCTAAAAATTGATATGGGAGAACCAGGATATTATATACCACAACATACAAGGATGAGATAACCAGTCCATATTTCCCTTCTTCTCTACCTCTTGTAAACAGCTTCATATGTAGACAAGAAAAAGATGGATGAACACTCTAAACGTGTAAAATGGTGATATGACAGGAGAACCAAAAAACAAGAATAAATCATCTCTTTAACTCATCATCACCACCATGGAATCTATTCATGTTGGAATTTGTGTTGATAGTTCATGTTAAAAATGGACAGAAGTTATTCAAAGAAATTTTAAATTTGTAAGGATATATGTCACACATGCTACCAGATAGATGCATAATCCACAAGGCATGCAATTAGCAGTGACTGAGGGTAAAAATCTAATAAAATCATAAAACCAATAAACAATATTCCACCCTGTCAATTATTCAAAAGGCTTGCAACTCCTACGTCTTCTAAAGGCATAACAGCACCTGTTGTAGCACAACATAAAGAGAGAATGAATCAAGGCTGGAATAGATTGAAGTGCAGATTCACCGCAAAGACAATTAATGCTTCATCATATATAAGTAAAGAGGAGGATTGAACAGCCCAGATTCCTGATAACAATAACCCCGTCGGAAGATTCTGATTTTTATGCACCTCTAAATTGGATCTAAAATTCTTGAAGCAAAAATACCCAATCTAGATCCTTTGTCAACTAGTTCTTCTGTTCTGCTTCATGAAAATAAACAAAAAAGTTTACTAAACACAAGTGTTTTCCAGGTTCAGCTGGTTTGAAAGGATAGTAAAATGAGACCTGATACGAAACAAAAACTATAGATCCATGTGATGTCTCATTACACAGTATGCACCCAAACTGGAGTCCCCAAAAATATAGAGATAATGCCTGGGGGAGGGCCACAGACAAATGACCTCGGTGTATATAGTTGTCATTAGTCATTCAGGGAAAATTTCAGATCAATACAAAGAACATAACTTTACAACCACACCAAGGATGATTTCATAACATTCATAGTATATCATGCAACCATATCAAGACAATTTCATTACATTCATAGGGCACATGATATCTGTTTAACAAAACTCATAGCATGTGTAAGTAATATAAGTATTTGAATAAATGTATCAGCTGCTCTGCCTTTTACACCTTTGCCAACAAAAGGCAGGAAAAAACAGAGTGCAGAAATTATCAATATTTGTTGTATGCATCCAATGGCATATTTTAGGAGTACAACAGATGAAATAGATTACAAGTACCAAACTAATACAAATCTTAACAGGAAATTTGTCCCATGAAAAGTTTGGCAGCGAAAAATAGTCAAATAACAAATTTATATACATCTGAGCAGGCATTTAACCTCTCAAGTGTTAAATGGCCAAAATTGATCAGATGCCAACAACAATTTGTAAACATGAATGAAAATTTAAGTTCTCAAAAGTTCAACGGCTGAAAAAGTTATTACATGCAAACAAACATGGATAATTTGAATAGGCGTTTAGCTCTCTAAAATTCAACAGCAGAAACAACAAGCTGACAAACATTTCGAGTCTTTTCAGAGACAAAATCTGAAAATTTCATGGCCAAAATCAACTGCAAGCAAAAAATAAATAAAAACCTAAACAGGAATCTAATCTCTGAGCCAATGGACAAATTACAAAAGTAGATACAAGTTGAAAAAAAAAAAAAGAGTAAAAAAATTAAAGCAGAAGAGAAGGGGAAAATAACATCAGGAATGAAAAAGGTATTCACTTAACACAGAGATTTAAATTTGTACCTGCTTAAGCCTCTCCTTGTTTTGCTCAGCCTGTTCGCATTAAAAATATCTTTTCAGGAAAATATGAAAAAAATTAATTATCAAAAACTATCTTAATGTTATTCAAAGGTCAAGAGATAATAAATGCATGTAGAAACATTTCATTCTCATATAAACCACACAGCCTCCATATTTAGTTTACTTTCATGTGCAAGTAGCAGAGCAATTCCAAATATCAAACAACCAGTTGAGAGGCCAGCCCTTGAGACCATTTGCACCCAAAGAGCACAATCCCAACAGTTGCTTACATGAAAGCAATGTAAACCTTTGCAGTTCCAAATTCAGGCACTGAAATTTGATTGGCACGTTCCATGACTAAATTGAAATGCTGAACCATACCCGACAAAAACTAACTTTCGAACATTCAAGTAAAAACCCGTAACTTCTTTCAAGGAAAAGACACATTTATTTACAAAATTCATTGTTGAAAAAGCAACCATGGACATATATCTCCAAGTGCGAGTGTGTGGGTGCATGCATACCACAATATAAGCCCTTCTTGTAACCAAGAAAATGTAAAGACATCAGGACGTATTGCGTAAGTCGTGTCTGTTGGCACAAAGACTAGATTTTAACTAATCATTACCGATCAAGCTAACGCATTTTGGTTGAATTCATATTGTTTCTGTAATGTTCTAACACAAAAACTGAAAACATTCACAGCAGATGGAAACTTTCACATATCAATGGCAAAGACTAAATAAGGCACCTCTTCTCTCAAAAGCCTTGTTTTTTCCTCCTCCAATTTTGTCACCAGTGACTCCAATTCCACAGTATAAGCCTGAAAGTTTAATCAGTTCAGTCATGCAGTCATAAAATTACACAAAAAAGGTAAAAATAAATAAATAAATTAATTAAAAATACCTGCTTGCGTTCTCTGGACCTTGCAGCAGACTCTCTGTTCTTGATCATCCTCCTCTGCTTCTGCTGCGTAGCCTTATCGAGTGCCACCTCCGTCACCGGCGGCGCCCTCCTCTTCCCTCTCCCACTCCCTCCTCCTCCCCTCAGCTGTAGACTCCACCATCCCATTCCCAAATCCCAACTGTGACTCCATACCATAACCCCCTTGCCCATTCTGCATGCGGATCACCTGAACCGGAGCCGCCGGAAACTGAACCCCAGCAGCAGGAACAGCAGAATTCATCATCGCCTCCACTCCATAGCCTCCTACACCGCCCGCCGGCACCTGTTGAGGAACCGGAACCCTAACATCCTCCTCACTCACAGCCCCAGCCTTAGTTAGAAAATCCTCTAACGTCATCCTCGGCTGCTCGTCGGTCCTCCCTCCTCCGCCGCCGCCGCCTCTCACAATTTCCTTCCAAACCTCATCCACAGTCTTACTCCCCATCCCACTCCCTCCCACATTTCCACCGACCCCACCGCCATCTACGGCGGAGAGGCCAGGAAGATCGCCGCCGTCGACGGCGGAGGAAAGAGAATCGGGTTCAGAGTAAATATTTTTGAGAATTTCTTCCATATTCATGGACCCAAAAGAGGAAACGCTGTGATCGGCGTGATGGAGGTGGTGGGCTTGCGGCGGTGGTTGTTGAGAAAGTAAAGGGGGTCGTTTCACAGAAGCAGGAGGAGGGGTGGGGGTGAGGGTGTTGTTGGAGGTGGTGGAGTGACGTGGCAGATCCGGATTGGACGGTGATGTAGACGACATCACCTTGGACGACGCCATACTCCCAGCCGGCTTTATAGCAACTGCTAATATATTTTTATTTTAATTATTAAAACCATTTAAATGTTGTTCGCAAATGATGAAAAAAGAGGAATGAAGGAGAAGAAGACTGAGTCTCTCTCTGTGGGACAGTTTAGTTTGATGAATTATTTATACCAGAAAGAGTGTTTGTGTGTGTGTGTGGGATGGGATGGGATTGGGTTGGATTTTGCACTATTCCTTTCGGTCAGAGATTGTATAAATAAAGACAAATAAATTTAAAATATTTTAATATGGAAAAAAAAAGAGAGAGAGATGTTAGGTTGGCTTTTTCAGGAGAGAGATGGAGGAGAACAAGCCATGCCTTTGCAGGTAATTGATTTTTTTAAAAATTATTTTAATGATTATTTTAAGTAAATAATTAAGAATTACTTTCAATTCAGTTGGACACGCATGGCAGTTACTGCGGAGCAAATTTGTCTGAAAACTCAAGAGTTACTTTTAATTCAGTTGTACATGCATGGCAGTTACTGCGGGGCAAATTTGTCAAAAAATTGTAGGGGAAAGAGAGATTGGGATAATTTTATTTTAACCTATTTAACGTTTAACATTTTTATCACTTTAATCTCTAATATTATTTTTTTATCACTTAAGTTTCGAACTAATCGTTCAATGGTGTTAGATTTTCCAGTTAAAATGATATTTTTATTCTTAAATTATTAATATATGGATAAATTTTTTCACTGTATCCAAAATATCGGATTTGATAAAAAGAAAGAGACGAGATTTGTATAAATATAATTTTTTATTTTGACAAAATTATAAATGTATTTTTGTCTATAAAAAAATATAAATATTGAATTGAATTTAATTAGAGATTTAAGTGTCTTAAAAATTAATAATAAAAATTAAAGTGATAGTAATTATAAATATTAAAGGATAAAGCGAAGCTTACCCGAGAGATTTACGTGCAATTACTATCTGCATGAGGGTGAAAGTGGGGTCGGCGGCTGAGGACGCGGTGGTGGTAGGTATATGATGACTGCGATTGGGGGCGGCAAATTCCGATGAATGGGGGGTACTTTAAAGCTGAAAAAGTGGAAAGTGGAGTTTCCAAAAAAATAAAAAGGATAAAAACTGCAAAGTGGAAACTAAATTTTACACTTTTTGGTGTTTGGTTAGATAGAACTAAAATTCTTTGTACTGCATAGGAATATTGGATCTATTTAACTAGGAAATATTTAGGTAGTGATGTAAATTAATTTATATAAAATAAATAAAATAAATAAGATAATATAATATTTAATTTTAACCAAAGTATACATATAAAATCTAACACTCTGTCTAAATAAATATTTTCCTGTCTAACTATTGAATTTTTCCATACTTACAAAGAATTTATTTTTAGTCTCATATATAGATTCTGTAATGTTAATTAAAACTTACGAAATAAATAATATCAACACATAAGATTTTATTCTACACTGCAAGATCTAAAATTAGGTCTATTTAAAAAAAATTTGTGGGCATTTACTCTACCATTACTGTACTACTCCTCTATTGGGTGGATTTGGATTATTTACATTTATTTGTTCATTTTACCTATATTTAATTAATTGAAACTTAAGAAAATATCTAAATATGCTGTTGGTTTTATCTAACAGATTATAATATCTAAAAATGAATTCATTAAAAAAATTTACCATTGATTTTATATACTTCATATCATATTTAGACAATGACGAAATTTTAATTTTTTGATGAAATATAAAATTATTTAATCAAAAAACTTTATACATGAGATGACTGATGAATGGTTTTGATTTCTAAAGATATTTTTCAAATTTAAACAATAAATAATTTTATTTCTAGGAGACTCTACTCCTAATTTACCATAAATGAATAAATCCTTGTCCCTATCTAGTCATGCGAGCATGGTCAATTTTTCTAGATGGTTTATTTTTTGATACGAGAATTCATTCTTGTTTGATAAATAAAAGAACTTCTTTCTTCTTCTTTTTGTTATAAATAAAATAACTTCTTTTTTTTTTTTTTATAGACCATCTTTCATTACGTTTGAGCTTTTCATGCTTATCCGATTTACAATATTCCCTTTTGATCCTATTATTTGAGCCTTAAACCTATTTCTTTGATAGTTACATTACAAGCCATGTATTCCTTCCAAGAATATCATTTCTATCCTTTCTGCTTGGGGCCATTATCATGTACTTGTATGCATATTTTAAAGGTGTTGGGACATCAAAAAGGAGGTTTGTGATGTGAATTATGCCATTTATTCGAAACAAATAAACTAATCATTAATCTCACTAAATAATGTCAGCTGCATGAATTATGTTACTCCATTGCACTGTCATGGATTAGCACAATATCGTAGTGGATTCATATCATAAAATTGACAAAATTTTACGTTGACTATCAACTAATGCAACTTCCTCCTTTACCCGAATTTGAAAATGGCTATACTAAGAAAAACTCGAACCACTTATTCAAAAAAGAGAGAAAAAAAAAAAAAGGAAAGAGAGAGACTACAGCAGTAAAACTGGGTAGTCTAGGAAAGTAGATGTGATTTTTTCGGCCAGAGATGAAAAGAAAAATTTTGAAAAATTATATGGCTAATTGTTTGACAACCTTATTGTTCATTTGAGGTTACAGTTCATTCAAAGTTTGGGGGTTGCTTTCTTTTGTGGCATGTGTATTGTATATAAAGGAGGTTTTATTGCCTTGGGTTTTATTGAGGAAGTATGGTTGAAGAGAGAGTATGGAGAACATTATGTGAGGTGGGTTTTGATGTTTACATGTACATGATAATTGAACTTACTTTTTATATCTATATTATTACCAGCCTTACCCTAAGCCAACATTACGAGCCAATAAAGTCCTTCGTGATCTTAATAGTGCATGTTACATGAGTAGATGGTAGTATGAGATAAATTCTTGGTTGAGAATTTGAGTTAAGTGTTCGTGGTCATTTTTCTTAATTGAACCTTAACATGGTTAGTTTTAATTTGGACATACTTGTTAGTGCTAGTTAGGTGATTTTGAGGCACTATCCTCCAATTTGATTAAAGCTCACTTAATTTTGAGTCTTTTCTTTTTATTTTTCTGTTCTTTGTTTGCTTGAGAACAGCAAAATCTCAAGTTTGGGGGTATTTGATAATAGGTATTTATACCTATACTTTTATATGAGATTTTGTTAGTTTTCAAAGACTTTTGAATGAAGTTTTATTGTTTTATGGTTATTTTGAGTAAATAAAATAAGTAAGATAATATAATATTTAATTCTAATCACAAGGTATACACATAAAATCTAACACTCTGTCTAAATAAATTTTTTCCCATCTAACTAATCTTTCCTGCATAAGAAATACTTACACATAATTTATCTTTGCAGTCTCGTATGTAGATTTTGTAATGATAATTAAAACTTATTAAATAAATGACATTCACTCATAAAATTTTATATTAATATTTAGTCTACATTACAATATCTATATAAGATCTAAAATTAGGTCTATTTAAATATTTTTCGTGGGCATTTACTTTACCATTACCGTACTAATCTTCTATTGGCTGAATTTTGATTATTTACATTTATTTGTTACTTAAGAAAATATCTAAATATGTTGTTGGTTTTATCTAACGGAGCAGATTATAATATCCAAAAATTAATTCATTAAAAAAAAATTATCATTGACTTTATATACTTCGTATCACATTTAGATTTAAATGCCGAAATTTTTTTTTTTGATGAAATGTAAAATTATTTAATCAAAAAACTTATACATGAGATGACTGATGAATGGTTTTGATTTATAAAGATATTTTTCAAATTTAAACAATATATAATTTTATTTCTAGGAGACTCAATTTACCATAAATGGATAAATCTTTGTCCCAGATATGTCTAGTCATGCGAGCATGGTCAATTTCATTAGATGGTTTATTTTTTGATACCAGAATTCATTCTTGTTTGATAAATAAAAGAACTTCTTTCTTATTATTTTTTTTAAAAACCAGAAAAAACAGCTAATTCCTATTTCAGAAATAATTAGCAGTAATTACTATTTAAATGACTTGCATACTCGTCCTTGTTCTTCTATACTTAACGTTCTAAGGAAATTCTGCCCTTCCATTTGTATTGGCTTTGTAACATTGTATTTTTAGGATGATTTGTGAACAGTTGAGTCCCTAATTATCCTGAGATCTTAACGTTTGCTATGTATGGAAGGTTCACCTTAGGCTACATAAAGTAATTTGATCTCATACTTACAAGACTAGAGCTCAAGAGTTTTAATTGCGGTAAGTCTTGACTACTCACTCCGTAATTCAAAATAGATACGATAGTCTTTGAAATGACTGAATTCGAAATAGATACGATAGTCGTTGAAATAACTGAAAAATAAGAAGACAGTCTCGCTACTTTTTAATTATTCAATAATTAAGAATACTCACTCTGCAATGAGAAGTGGGTAATAAATTTTTTTTTCTTGAATTGATCAGTCCATAATGATCATACACTGCCAATAATTACATACTATCATTTGTTGCCCAACTTAAATCATGAACCATAGTAATAAAAATTTTCCAGTACAGAATATCCATCCATATGTTTTCTTCCTTTTATGAGAAAGTTCC
Organism: Cinchona pubescens; assembly: GCA_025175665.1. Lineage (NCBI taxonomy): Eukaryota > Viridiplantae > Streptophyta > Magnoliopsida > Gentianales > Rubiaceae > Cinchona > Cinchona pubescens. The sequence goes on along the minus strand of JANKKI010000059.1, from coordinate 2,945,796 downwards.
CAAAATCAACACAGTGATATTTATATAATTTATTTACACTTTTTAATCATATATTGAAACACTAATAATCTTCCTAAAAACACACATTTGTATTGTAATTAATAATGTTAATGCAATTAGTATCACAAAAGTTACTCGAAATGTAAATGAAAGATGAGAAAGAAGGATTAAAAAGAAAGCAATAGATGCCATTGTTAATAGCTATAGTGAATAAATAAATTATGGATTGAAAACAAATTATTATATAAATCTTTTTACCAATAAGCATTTTTTTCCAAAAAAAAAAAAATAAAAAAAATCGAATCACTCCATCATATATGAGATTGATTAAAGCCTTTTCCTTTTTTCCTTTTAACAATTTATCAAATGACCTTAATTCTCTTTCGAATTCAATTTGAATAATTTCATGGTCAAAAAGCACCTATGTAAAATAATTGGTAATCGATCCAAAATATATGAAAATAAATAAAGGAGAGCCGCTTAAATAGAAAATTCATTTTCCCTTTTCTTTCTTTCATTGCAACAAATTCTTGAAGTAATATTCCTGAATGGGCTGCAGCTAGGATAACCAATCGAGTTATGTGAGTCAAGTTTTAATGTATACAAACTCAACTTATTTTAAAATAATAAAATTCGGTCCAAACTCAATTCACAAATATTCACACTCAACTTACAAAATTAAGTGAGTTTCTAACTAAATTGACCTAGCCAAAATTTACAACATCTTTTTCAAAAAATATGAAAAATTTATATCTTTTAAACATATATAACTTTATTTGATTAATATTGTCTACATTTCAATATGTTCAAAAATTATACAATGGAACCATCATATAATAAATATTCATTCAATACATTTTATATATACAGCATGCAACATATCATTACAAGAAAATAGTATATGTTAATAAGGCCGAGGCTTATGGGCCAAACTCAATTTACAATAAAATCGGATCAAAATTTTAAATCTAAACTAAATTCAATTCACTTTATTTGAGCTTCAATCAACTATTTTTTAGGCCGAATAAGTTGAGTTCGAATAGACTCAACCCAATTGGCAGTCCTAGCTTTACATTCCCTCTCTGCGCTTCAAAAGTCCAAACTACCCTCCAATCATCCATCGCAAGAGTAAAATCACGCGCCATTGAAGCGAGTGAGATCAGTTCTGCTTTTCGGCCTTCTTGAATTGGCTAACAAGTGGGAGTGCACGGTCTGCTTTAAATGAAATTTGCCGTTTTCTGTGATTTTTTTTTTTGCCGTTTTAAGTTTGACTAAAGTATTTTGCATATATTTTATTGGAGTAGACTGTAAAAAATAAAAAACACGTAATAAATTCACTACCGGACCGGCCCCAAGACTAGCCGGACCAGATGGAAACCAAAAAAATAATAATAATAATTACATACAAACTCCAATAAAATTAACCTGCTTTGGTTAGGACTGTGATCGAGTTTTAATAAATTAGATAAAAATATGTTTAAATTTGACTAGTTAAATATAGAAGATTATTTATATTCAATTCGATTTTGATCCAATTTCAAAGAGTGATGATCAAATTTAACTTGAATGTTTGATAATTTATTTGAGAAAAAAGTTGACTTGACTCGTACCTTCTAAGTCGAGTTCGAACACATTTATAGTTCGTTTGTTTGTAATGTAAATATCTATTACAGTTGTTTAGGGAAATTATTTGCATGATTCAAAATATATGCAAAACAAATAAGGAAAAAAAAGATTCAATAAGAGAAATAACTAATAAATATGAAAAATTCTAATATTCTATTTTATATTCGCAAATTTATCAAAACAGACAATATGATGTTCGTGCGCTTGATTTGTATAAAAATCGGGTTTCAAAAATTATACAAATTTAAATTGATAATTCAATGAATACTTTTAACCTGTCGAATACCAAACTAATTGAATTTATTTACAGCACTAGATTCAGCCATGATAAAAAAGGTGAAACCTACCCAGTACTCTAACTTCTCAATTTTTCTTACTAAAAAAACGAACTTCACACATGAAGAGATTATTGCATGTATCCGATGTACGTGCCACACATCAAAATAATTTTTTAAATTCAAAAATTTTGGTTGAATTATCAAAATAGTGTATGACTTCAAAAAATTCAATCGAATTATACTAAGTTAATTTGATTAAAAAAATTATATCTGATTGACGAAAACTTTTCCGACAAATTCACTAAAATAATTTTATCGGAACTTAAGAATTTAAGGAAAACAAAATGTCAAACCTACAAATTTTAATATTTAAACCAATTGTTAAAGTTATTTTATTATTGATAGATGAGATACTATCAGATATATGCATATGATTTATAATTTTGTGTTTTCACTTTTTAACTTAGAGCATACATAACTCTATAATTTTTCTAGTCAAGTTCAATTTCTGTGTTTTAGAACATTGCTCATAGATTATACGGTGTAAACAAGAGTTACATGAAATAAATTACCCATGCTTGCTGACACAAGAAGGTAATGTAAGTAAAGATAGATATTGTTTAAACCATATAATCTACCAAGAGATCATGAATTGAGGTCCAATGCACAGTATCTTGAATCCGATTTGTTTAAGAATTTTTGTAAATTGAGTGGGTACAAGATTTTTCCCTCCAACAAATTAGATTTTACAATTTCAAGAAATTCTCTAAGTTTTGTCTAGGGGCGTTTAAAAATTAAACAAATCGAACTACTGAGTCGAGTTGAGTTATATTGAAAAAAATTGACTTGATTTGTTCTATTTTTGACTTGATTTTGATTCAAAATTAAATTAACTTAGAGATTTCTCATTTCGACTTTGACCTTAACTTCCAAATCAAATTACTGGTCGAATACGGATCTACAAATTAATTGGTTTGATTGATTTACCAATCGAATAAATCATTTGACTTTGCCGATCAAATAACAGTCAAATAAATCGAACAATATATATATATACATATATATGAGTGTGTATCAGAGGATCTACAATTATAATAATATATTAATTTATTCGTATATATAATATTCTAGTTATAATATTTTTAATTCTTAATAATTAACTATATTACTAACTAATAATATTATTTTTTTGTTAATAATTAAATATCTTTTTTTTGTATAATTGTTGAAGTTATATACAATTTATGTATTTATATATCAATATAAGTGTACAACTTATTAATGTAATATTTTTGTTTCAATAATTAATTAAATAGATTCCTAGTTCCCTTTTAATACATATAGATATTAAAATTAAGTAATTATATATACTTAAATATTTATTGAAATATGTATATGTATAATATATCTATACATACATTCTCTTGATATATTCATATATTAAAATTTGTATAACTTATAAACGTATAATTTATATACCTATACTACATAACTTATTAATATAACATTTTTACTATCAATAAATATATTTATGTATTATGAACTTACTATTACTATGTATAGAGTTAGGTAATCATATATATTCCTATATACTTATAGAATATAAATTAATAGGAGTTGGTGATTCAATAAAATTTCATTATATGAATTGGTTTTGGTAAGTGATTCTAAATTTATTACTTTGTAAATTATTTTTATTATCTATATATGGTATATATATTAATTCACATTCATATATTAAGATTTGTAACTTATATATATACATACACACACGCACATACACACAGAAAAAGATACGTGCATAAATTTATACATATAATTTATTTGAAACTTATACATATATAATATATTATAAATTATACTTTTGTATGCACATTATACAAGCATTTGGAATATAGAATAGAAGAAAATTTATGTTTGACCTGTTCGACTCTTGTCATTTGAACAAATGGAATTTAAATGATTCGACTTCAATTGATTCTAAATTTACATGACTTGATTTTAATTTTTAAATTTTTAAATCGAAAATTAAGTAAATCGAAAAGTTAAATTCCGATCAAATGAATACCCTAATCCTGTCTTTTGTTAAAGTAACATTTATCCTAGAATCATTACTACTTTATGGTGTAATTTTAGTGTAATTTTTCTTTTTTTTTCTTTTTTTTTTTAAATTACCCTCTATCATCATATTATTCTCTTTACGAATCAAAAACTACTTTGTTGTGATTTTCATTTTTCTTCCCTAATAAAACCAAATAATTGCTTTTCATCATTTTTCTTCATTTCAAATCATTACTTATTGCTTAAAAAAAATAATTTCTAAAATTTTTATTTTTTTAAGTCAATTTAATTTTGTCATAGTGCACACGCATAAATTGTACTTATAACCCTAGTCAAAATAAGTGTGGAAGAATTGTTGATTTTGATCGTTTGATCCTTATGACAGTACGGTCGTGATGCATTTGTGTTCGGGGTGTTCATGGATTAGGTACCCGACTCATGAGATAGACAAAGTGCTCGACCCTTACTGAAAAAGTCAAGAAAATTTCGACCCTCCACCTAATCTACAACCGATTACCTGCAAAAGAGGGTCGAGTTGACCGAGTACCCAACCCTCACCAGTAACAAAATATAAAAATTTAAATAATATTAGTTAGGCAAATATATTTCACAACTAAATCAATAACAATTAAATCTAAGTTATAAAATACATCCCAATATTACATTTCAATAGCAACAAACTAACAAGTAGTAACATGACAATAGCAAAAATAAATAAATCACAAAATACATCTCAACAGACGTGAGTGTGAGGAATAAGGATGCGAGGGAAAGGAAGAGAACTAAAAAAAAAAAAAGGCAAGAGACTGCCAATAACTCTAGTAAATATTCTAATGAAATCTTATTAATCAAATTTATAAAATTACTCTTGAAATAGATCGGGTCAGGTATCGGAACATGTCACAAAAACGTGATCCGCTACTCGACCCTCAATCTGAATGATCCCACCCTCTACTTGATCCGTTTTTAGAATGCTATTTATGTACCCTATTTTTTTAACTAGAATCAGATCAGTTCAATAAATTTTTCAATCGATAAATAAGAATGAACAATCCTAATTTACGTGCAACTGATGCGGTAATGGCCGTGTATAATTGAAAACCTACGTTCACCACCTATGATCAGCACCATCATGACGCATGCATTTTACTCTCTTTTTTATTTTTTTTATTTTTTTAATCTTCATTTGTCGTGATGTGAAAAGTTTCAAGATTAAATAAAAAGCTTATCTATATTATCTTATCTTATTATAAGGGAGAGTCCAATTAATTAATATAGTAGTCTCTCATTTTAATATTCAATTCAATTTTAAATAAGTTAATATTTTAAATAACAATAACAAAACTACAAAAAAAAAGAATTTTTTTTTTCATATATTTAGTTAGTTATTAAAAATTCTCTCTTAAATTTGTTTAAAAATATATTTATCTATATATATATATATATATATATATTTTTTGAAATAGCACATACATAGAGTATGAAAAAATTACTAGTATATATAAAATATCTATACTATCTGTATTAAATATAAGTATGGGTATGAATTTTGATATCCGTCATCTTTTAAATTATCAAATAATGTACTTCCTTCCCAAATACATGTATTATTCTTTTAATTTTTAAAATAATTTTTATAATTTCTACTATATTTTTTTCTATAAAGAATTATGTATTTATTTAATTATATGTATTTATTTAATTACACACCTATAAAGGTGCCTTGTAGTCAACACTTCTTATCACTACTAGCTTTTTCCAATTTGATAAATAGTCGTCACGTTTTTATAATGATTTAGTAGTTCTTTCTTTCCCATGATTTTCACATTAGTAGCTGTTAACTATCACAAATTTCAATTTCCATCGACAATCCATATCAGTAAGCTCGAGTTTGAGTTTGAAATTTTTATTGTACAAGAACTCAATATGGTCAAAATCGACAACGAGCAAATATATTTAAACTTGAGATTGAGTTTGTAGAGAAATGTATTTTGAATTGAATTCGATTCACAAATTTTTGATTCAATATGATTTTGCAGTTATGAAAAATTTTTGATTCAATATGATTTTGCAGTTATGAAAAGTGGTGTTGAAGTTATGGTTCCACGTGTAAAAGTGGGGAAATATTTAAATGGATTTGGTCTATAACTATACTTGTAATTCTTATGATATAAATTAAATGTTATAAAATTCATAATATCGACTGATGTAAATAAAATTTTATAAAATTTAATTTTGATCAAATATATAAGTGGGCCAAAATCGGATTTATAGTAGTATTTTCCGTAAAAGTGAGTCATCTAAAATGATTTACCCAAAATATGGTCTATTTGGGCCGGAAAAACTACATGGGCCAAGATTTGTTTAATACACCACACCACCACCGCATGAATATTTCAATTTTCCAAGAAGCTCCCGCCAAAATTCAACCACCACATACCGGAAACAATGGCGTACAGTCTCCGCCTCCTCGCCGTCACTCTCCTCCTCTTCTCCCTCACCAACTCCGCCGTCACCGCTGTGGAAGAAGACGAGGTGGACTCAATGCTACAAATAATGAGAGCCACAGGTTACAATCTCTTCGGCAACGCCATCGCCACTTCCGACCTCATCTACGAGGTCCTCACCGGAAAATCGTTCACGTTCTTTGTTCCGACCGACTCCTCTCTATTCACACTTGACATGACAAACATGGCGTCCGATTACATTTCCACTCTCCGCTGCCACGTCATCCCTTTCCGCGTGACCTTCCCTGAGCTCCGCCGCTTCAATTCGGGAACCTCACTTCCTACGCTCGTCAAGGACCACCGAGCGACGGTTCGCGTTGAGAGGCGAAGCTCGAGGACTTCCTCCGATGACGTCATCACTGTCGACGGCGAGCGTGTTGTCCTGCCTGGCTTGTTTTCCAGCCGTAATATCGCGGTTCATAAGAAGTCTGGCTTGAGAGGAATTCTTAATTGCACTTCCGATCAGGAATCGCAGACAGCTTCACCTCCGGCGAATAGCGGTTCTCATTCTTCAGTGAAGAATCATCGCCACGTGTATCCACCGCCGTCGAATTTATCTCCTCAAACTGATTCGCAGGGTTTTAGAGATGTCGATAGTCCCAAAGCAATATCTCCTTCACCGGCGGTGACAGAAAATCAGGCGGAAACCTCGCCGTCGAATTTCTTCAATCAAATTGAGCCACCGACTTCCGGAGACAGTTCAGTCACTTCTCCAGAGCCAGAACCACCTGTTAGCCGTGGATTTTCTCCAGCCAATTCGCCGGAGTCAGTTCATTTTCCTCCACAGTTTTCACCAGCCTATGATTTATGGCTCGAAGCTCCAACTTCACCGCCGGAATTCTCAGAAAACGATGATCCGATGGCATTTCCACCGGCGACAATTTACCCAGGTGAATATCAAGGTGCTCATATGGTGGCTACGGAATCAGAGAATTAAGTTCACTGAACTACAACGAGCTCTCGTTCATAAACAAGGATCATCTGAAGAATGCAGTTTCCGACAATACACCGGTGCTTTCGACGGAGGATAGGGCAGGGATCATAAAAGCAGAGCCGGAGAAATCTCAGCCGTTAGATGAGGCTACTTTTGACTGCCCAGTAAGAGATGGGTGGATATGACCACGTCAGCTATGTAAAAGAAATTGCAAAATCTGTTTCTTGTTTCATGGGTAATTTTGGCTTGAGAATTTGGTGAATAGATCAATTACTTTTACCACAGGATCAAAATGTGAATTTTATGAATTTTACCACTCCAGATTCGAAATTGTTGAATGTTACATCGTTACTATCATAATTCACAGCAAAATTTTCAAAATTACACCAACTTCATGAATTGAATCATGTCTCCTAATCCTTTATTTCAAGGTAAAATAGCTGATTTGTTGACTACAAATTAAAAGGTAATTCTACAATTTAAAACATATAATATAAATAGATAATTGCGTTACAGGCCATCGAATTTTCTTGAATTAAAAGTGTCTTTTCAAAGCTACAACAAATAGCCCACAAAAAGTTGTTATTCAAAGCCTATCAATAGTTTCCATTTTCCTCATTGTTTGCCTGAGATTTTGTATGTAATTTACATCACCCCCTTGCATCCTAATGCATAGATTTTGCTAAAAAAAATGTCTAATTTGCTTGGGACTAAGAGGGGGTTGGTTGAATGATGAATAATTTTACTCGGATAAAAAACGTTGTAAGATGGTTTTAAGATGGAAGTCCACCTAATCATTAGCAAATGGAAGTGAATGTGAGCTCCAGTTCCACGAGAAGACTGGTAGAGGAACAGTTAATTTCAATCCTCATCGAATCCGCCATCAAAACCCTCTCCTTCTCCAGCATCTCCCCAGTCCTGATCTCCTGCTTGCCCTTGTTCAGTATCATCAGCAACACCATCAATGGGCACACTAACTTCCATATCTTCAGGGATGTATGACCTCAGGCCTCTCTGGCAAAGATTCCTTTGCTTCCAATGATTTAAGGTTTACATCGCTGAAGAAATCAGTGTAGGGCTTCGAAACCTATATGAAAAAGCTAGTTTAGCATAATACATATCCACCACAGCACGACATGCACTAACATGGATGTACATTTACAATTAACTGGTGATGCAAGTGTAACTATAGGGGATAAGTTACGGGAAATAAGAAATATTGCAAGTAGAACAACTATAACAAAAAATAAAGTTCTGAAAAAAGTGGTGTAGTTAGGTACTAGGAGTTATGTCCAAGCAAACAAAAAGAAAAACAATATATATATTGCAATGAACAGCACTGCTTCATGGATTCTGAAATTTCATTTGGTTTCTACAAGTATCAGAAATCAAATCAAGTGGCAAGTTGGGATTTTGAAGTGAATGCTATTACCGCTTACGAGAATAACTTTTTCTTGCAAGCAGAAGTACCTTGAAAAGTACATTTCTCGTCTCAGCACTTTAGAAACTACCAAGTTCTGCCAATGCTTATCTCTTTTCAGTGATGTTGCTGAACCGACAACCTAGTAAAATAGCAAGAAGGAAAGCTTGTAATTTAGGGAACAGACTTTTGAAACAATTTTAAGATCATGCTTCTGGAGGCCAACATTTTTACTTGAAATAGACCCATACCAGGACCGAAGATCTTGCCCTGGTGATTCCAACATTCATTCGCCGAAAATCAGCTACAAATCCAATGCTTCTATCTTTACTTGCCCGAACACATGAAAAGATTGCAACATCCTTTTCACGCCCCTATAAAGATTTATAAAGATGCATCTCTTAGGGCATGTAGATCTGATGCAAAAGCTCTGAAGATGTACCAAGCATAAAAGGTCCTAAAGGAGTTCTGAATTACTAATATAATACTTCAAAGTACAGAACCTTCAAGCTTTTGAAGAAAACAACAAATCTCTTACCTGAAATCCATCAACAGTGTTAATATCTACAACTTTTTCTGATCCCACGCCAGATAAAAGTCTCTCGAAACTTATCGCGAAAGAGTTTGACTTGATGTCTGTATGGAGATATGATAGCAAGTCTGGAACTTGACTTAAGCTCTGGGTATCTGGTCACCAGTTTATGGTACATTGCCAAGACAAAATCAACCTCGTCAACATTAACCCAAGAGCCACTTCCTGATGGCTGGGATTCTTTTCCCTCGTGTATATCGAAAAAGCTAAAAGGTCCAAAGCATCTATATTCGTGCCATGACCGTTTTGTTTGGTCTATGACATCAGGTCCATCCTCCAGTGCCTCATCATAGAATTCTCTTGAAGGAAAGCTCCTTATCTGCATTCGTTGATTGGGAAACAATCAATAAAGTAGACCAATTATCAGTAAGACTATGCCACAAACCAGCACTAATTCCAGGGTTGTAATTCTTTCCCTAGATCAAGAACCAGAACCAGAACCAAAATTCTGATTAAATGTGATTATGAGTCTAAAATTTGTAGCAAATTTCAACAAACCTCTGATGATTGAGATGCATGCGATATTGAGTTCTCAGCATCTGTACTGGATAGCCAGCTTTCTGGAATCTTTTAAACAAACTCATTCCGTATCTATAATAGAGGATCAAAATAAAATATTAGAACCAAGAAACATTAAGTGATCATTCCAAGTACCATGGCAAATTTTTTTTACACCTACCCAAACTTTTCAGCTATAGGAGAGATAACAGTGGCTGGCAACTGAACTGGGTCACCCACCTAGCGAAAAGTATAAAAAAATATGAATTTAGCTCAGGAAAGAAAAAAAATCCATACTAAAAATTTATCAAAAATCTCTTATGCGCCCTATCCTGTTCCATTTCTCTCAGTAATGTATCACTCCTGGACTCAATGTATTGCTTTTAAGAGCTACTTAAGAAAGATAAAGGCATCACTTGAGTTTCTGAATTTCTGTCCAACAAGAAGTCATATTTATAATGCTTCTTTCTGCTATTTTGTGTAATTATGTTATTTTAAGTGGTGAGACAGGATATGCCAAATCACATTAACCATATAGTAAAATAACTTTAAAGATTTAAATACCAGAAATACTTGTTTGCATCCGTTGGCCAATGGAACTAGTGTGGCAGGTTCCACCTATTGGAGATGAAAGTTTCATAATGAGATGCCAAGAGGTAACTTTATTTGAAAGAAAAAGAAAGAAATATTTCCAGTTTCAGCATATTCAAATATATTTGCTATTATCTCAGACCAACCAAATACATATCAATGAAGTGATCATACTGCATATATGAAGGAAAAGGTTTTCAGAATTCTAGGATGCTGATATAGTTACTTGTTACGATATCACTTTTAAACCAATTTAACAATTATCTAACTGCAGCCGCCATCAGAAACTTGTTCAGCAGATTAAAGTCGGGAAATGAGTAAAGGTGGAAAAAAGAATGTGAAACAGAAGTATAAGCCCAGTGGGTATCTCACTTACAGCTTGAGCAGCTTCATCTACGATAACAACATCAAAACCCCGGTTTAATTTACTTGAAGCATGAAAAGTGCTGAACCACTAAAACTGAGGGTGGAGAACACCTGTAAGCAGTTCCAGAATTACTAAATGATATCGGTTCTTAAATGCCAATAGAAGACTGAAAATTACATACAATTACTGCTTCATCTAGAATGGAAGCTCGGATGCCATCCTTATCCTTTGTTGACCCTCCTTGCTTCTGTTTGTCACCACTTTGAGAATCCATGCCAGCAAGTTTCTGTTCCACCTGCAATCATAAAATTTTAACTGATGCCATCAATATTATGCTTCGTAGAGATAATCCAACAATTAGGTGTAATTGCTGCAAGCCACATACTAGGTAATCCATGGAGACAGCCTGGACAGAATGATGCGGTTTAAGACCAATTCGAACAATTTTAGGACTATATGCACGGTCATTTTCATCACGGATACCTTCAAATACCAATAAAAAAAACGTATTTCACAGTCATTAGTCTAAAGCAACATTATTAGTGTCCGTTTTTAATAATCTGAGTCTCCAATGTATAATGACTTTTGAAGCGAGAAAAATAAGTAAAACCTATTAGCCAGAACTAGGCATATATATGATCACTGAACAATGATGGGTTGTTCAATCAGGCAGTGCAAATTGCACAGTAAAATAAAAAATAGTTATATTTTCAGCTAAGTGTTGCTGGTGCAATCACCCAACATATGTCAGACAATATTTACATACATAAGCAAAGCAAGATCAAACTTCCTGTTCTCGAGTGAACACTATTTAAAACTGGAATACAAGAAGGAAAGAAACTATGAAAAGTGTGGCTTTCTTCTTTCTTTTCATCTTTTCTTCTTTGATTCTTAATATTTTCAAAAATTGCTTCTTAGTTCTATAACCTTTTTCAGAACCATATGTCAATATGTTTGGTATAGAACAAGAGTTCATAGAGTTTCATGCACACAATGTCACAAAAGGAGTTTAATTGTGATAGAGATCTCACACTGTCAATGCAAGCAGAAGTTAAAAGGAAAGTTATGTCATTGCAGATGGCTCATCCCTCAATCTAAAATGCATAACTTGCTGTAACTACTCAGTTTCATCAGAACGATTGGCACTTTGTACAAGGAACAAATAACAACTTTTTATTGTACATGTTTTTAAGCAGCTATTCACAAGATGTTTGATCCAAATATACAAGCAACCCTAATATGTAAGGACACATGGTCAAATAGCATACTGCAATTGTTAAGAGAATAGTATACAAAGAAGGGAGACTCACCAGTGTTCAGAAGTCGTAATACAATTTCATCAAGGGCAGAATTTGAAGGAGCACATACCAAAACACGAACACGATATTTCCTACTGGAATTGACCACTTCTGGTTTCTAAATAGAAGCAAGTCAGATGATCCATCCATTTTAAAATTAGCATCACCAGAAAGAAACTGTAACATACCAACTCATTTCCACTTGTGGGGAAAAAGCCATGGTCGCCATCTATAGGCATCAGCTTGTCTCGAGGATTTATACCAGCCAGCCATGGAGAAGACAATCCTGTCCTTTTCCCAGTGATTGTATCTGCAAATTATGCAAATACTCCATGTCATGGTGCAATACAACAAGAAGAATCTCCTAGTAAAGAAATACCACTCCGATCATGTAAGAAGAAGAAATTACATAATTTAGATGCAAATAATTTATCAACAATACCAGAAAGCCCATGCAAGAATCCCCATTCTCCTTACTTTTTGAGCCCTTAAGAAGTACAGAGTACATTACTAAACCATTCTCAAATCCTGGGCTTTCCACTACTTTAACTAGAAAAGCATTTTAAAAGTCAAATGTCTCAACAATTTCCTTTGAAATGATTTCTCTTGTAGCGTCATGTAACAAGCCTCTTGATCATGGGTAATTCAATGATAAGAAAAGTGTAACACCCCAGCCCCCATGTTAAAAATGGGTGATAGTTGATGTTAAAATCCCAAAAATGTAAAACACACAATCAAGGCATACTTGTCCTGAACTGGTAGTTCTGGTCCGCGCTTTACTCCGCTTAATTTTCCCCCTGCAGAATTAGAGGAGGTAGACTCAATATATGTCAACAAACATGTTATGCATTATCTTCGCAACTTAAGAATATCTCAGCAAGCACAGGCACTCATTTTTGTTAGAACAAGCACAAGAAGAATTGACGAAACAAACAAAAATATTTACTTGTTGGAGTACACTCTAGCAGGAGTAGCATGCAGAATGGCACTGAGAAGCCCAAGGATAGTTTGTGTTTTTCCAGTTCCTGGGGGACCCTGGGAGGAGTCAACTGGTTAGATAAACAAGCTTATGAAGGCCCAAGATAATGTCTCTTAGGCAGATGCCACTTGAAAATATTCCTCGGTAGGAAGAAATAAAGTTTTTAGTACTTCTTACATGTATAATAGGTTAGTGAATATTTAAAGGAGCAATATCCATGTTTTGTACCCAAGAAATGGATAAAAGATTTTATGAAACAATGTAGATTATCTGAAGAGTAGATAAGAAAAAATTTACTTGTGGCTTAAGCTTAAGTTTAAGTGTTAGGAGCATAGAGGATTATGCCAAACCTGTATCAGAACGAAGTCCCTACGTGAAAGACCTGCCTGCAGTAAACAACCACACCAATCATATGATGCATTTGGAAAACCATGCAAAATGCAAGTTCAGAAGACAAAGAGGTTTTCAGTGAACTGGTTTACTAAATTCCAAATGCTAGCATACAAAAGGGTAAGCGCAGTGCACAAAACTCCTGCCCTTTGGGGCTAAAGGATCAGGGGTATCCAGCATTACCCTTTCGAGCAGGTAAGCTGATTCCGTGCACCAATTTTATCCCCTTCCAGCCAATGTAGCACTCATACGTTGAACCAAGGCTTGGCCGAAATTGATGTATTAAATCAATCAGCGAAATCATGACGAAAAAACAATGAAACAATTCCTCAAAAACTCACATTTATGGCCTCAATTTGAGACAGGTTGTGATTGCTCTCGATATACTCCTTTAAAGGTCTGGATATTTTCCAGGCACGATCTTCAGCAGATTATTCATAATTGCTTTCAGCTGCTGTTAGTATCAAATCTTTGAAAGGAAGGGAGCTAACTGACCGTAGAGCAACATACTCACGAACAATTGTTGATAAACTGCAAATCTGCACATAAAATCATGAAACAAAGAAACAGACAATATATAAAGAAGTATATGTAGTTATGCTGATATAGTTGTTTATGTCCAGTGAATAGACTAGATGGTTAAAGAAAATAAAAGGCAGCAACTTTAGATACATCACAATAATTCAAAATTCTGTCCAACACTTGCTTCTAGTAAATATGGCATAATAAAATTAAACCCCTCCAGGAGCACAGATACACCTAGAACAGCCTACTACTGATCCACAAAGATGCTGAACTAATGTCGCTCATGCTTAGTGGATACCGCTTGAAATCAAACCAGGAATTGTTCTCACACAATCTCAACAATACAACTATAGAAAATGTATCCACGATTAGTTGTACTAATTTTTTCATTCATTACAACATGAGGCATTTATGGATAGATATACCTAGAGGCAGACACAAAGGTACAAAAGATAACGAAAGGGGAAAAAATTAAAATGAAACAGAAGTCACAAAAAACTTCCCTTCAAGATTAACATTTCCATAACAAAAGAGTAATGCAAGTGTTTCATTAGAAGGCATGTTTCAGATGTCTAATCTGACCTTTGACATATCATATCTAGAGTCTAGACAATAACAGAGAAAGATCACTCCGACAACTCAAAATAGTTGAAGAAGAACCCGGAGATACCTTCATAATGACCAAATATCTCTGAACTTCAGTGACAAGAGCATGCATATTTAGCAGCCGTGAGCAGGATTGGACGTCATTTGTATTCAATCCTTTGACTTCTCCACTTACATTCAGCCTGAGTCTCATTTTATCCTGTTGACGATGCTCGACCAATGCAAATGCATACGCAGTTGGGAGTTCTTTACCCTCTCCAAACTGCAGAACAAACACGTAAACTTCAATTATTAAAAGTCAAAATCTAAAAAGGAGACAACTTGAGAGTTTACAACTGAAATGGATTTACTGCAATACATTAGCATCTCTAAAAGGATCACTGATAACCGTTCCATAGCTTCTTTTCTAAGGCCTGAACACTTTATGAAATATGACTAACAAACTTACAAATGACTACCTTCTTGTTCGAGAGCAACAATAAATCATTCTGTGATATCGATTCTGCATCCACGCATATAACCATCGGTAAGTAAAATCCATTAACTTCACTGCATTCCGCTATTATTCCTTGCATCCATTCAGTTGCTGCAATGCAAAAACCAACACATTACACATGTACCTATTGTCCATGTAGGCATATCTATCCTCACTCCCACTCTCACGCACGTGTGAGCTCACACACACGCGCGCCTGCAGTTTTAATTTGTTCTTTGAAATAGGCAACTAAAATTTGAGCGACCTGAACTTCAAAAAAGAAACAAAATACAAAATATAGAAAGAAAAAAAAAACCACACACACGGGCTGCAAGAAATATATCCCACATCCGTTTAACTCATTCCAAAAATATTGTTTCTTGATATCAATTACAAACCTTAAGGATCAATATACATGTAGCCAAATAACCAATCATACAACTAGCAGTCTAAACAGACTAAAATAGATTTGAAAAAAATCATTGATTTATAGTAATCCAGAAAAGAACATACCCTCTTCTTCGTCTTTTTCTTGTATAATCTGAGCTTTTACCTCTTCAAAAAGAAGAGGCTCAAATGTTGCAATGTAGTCTTCCACATCCTTATACGTGTCCTTCACTTCCTTTAAATTTAAGCTACTCCCATCCCCTGTAGTTTTCTTGTTTTTCTGCTCCAAAATTATTGAAAAAAAAAAAAAAACACAAAATAACAAATTTATTCTTCAAAATGCCTAGAAAAAAAACAAAAGGAACAAAGAAATATGGGGGGAGAAAAATAAATAAATAAATAAATTACATGGGATTCTTTGAGGAGGCGGAGATAGTCCCAGCTGAGGACAATCTTGTAGAAGCGAAGAATACAAGCTTCTTTAATCACTTCTTGGAGTTTGTTCTTGTCCACTGCCATATCTTTCTTCAATTTCTCTGTTTCTCAATTCTCACTCTCAAAGAATGAGGGAGAAAAAGAGGGCTTTAGGATTTAGCTTTTAAATGGCGAGTGAGGGTTTATACATATTTGGGAATAAATATAGTTCTAACAGGGTTTTAGCATAGAAGTTTTGGGTTTATTGGGCTATATTTGTTAGCTTTCCTATTATTGGGGTAGCAATTGGCAAACTTCAAAATAGATGTCTAAAGCACTGAAAGATATTTAATTAGATTTGATTTGTAACTGGATTAATATATTTTGTGATTAAAATTAAATATATTATTTATTTTATAAACTTTAATTTATCCTATGAAATTTATAATTAAAATTATAAATCAAATCTAAGTATTTTTCAAGATTTTCACATTTTGTTTTATTTGTCATGAGAAAGCAATAATTAGTTATATTTAGAATTGATATTATTGTGAATTATATTACTACATATTATATATTTTATATTCGAATCAAACTCGATTTAACTAATTTATATTTGATTTGTTACATCATATTTGTTAGTCTTTTAAGTTCTACTCATCAAATTTGTATATAAAAATTCAGGGAAATTTTACGATCTCTTTTAGGGAATCATTTTCTTGACTTTAAAAGTTTATACAGTACAAATTTTTTAAGCACATGATATTATACTGTACAAACATTTAAAGTACAAGAGAATGGTTTCCTAAAAAGACAGTAAAATTCCCCAAAAATTCAATCTATTTGAAACTGTGTAGTAATGCTCTTAATAAAAACTAATTTGAGTTATCCTTAATATATATATATATATATATATATGGAAATTCTACCGTCCCTTCTAGAGAATCATTTCTTTGTACTTTAAATACTTATACAATACAATATCATATGCTTAAAAAGCTTGTACTGTACAAGCTTTTCACATGATATTGTATTATACAAGTATTTAAAATACAAGGAAATGGTTCATAAGATATATATATATATGATATATTGTAATTATCATAAAGCACACAGAAATCAATGAATTCCCATGTTTACCCTTACTGGTTCACAGGTGCAATCCTTTGAGTCCCCTGTCTTCAAACAATACAACCATTACCAATCCGAGGTCACCATTTTGGCCGGACGCCTCCTCTTTCTTGCGCCGACAACCCTAACAAATACAGCTCTTCCTTGTCAGTATTCATTGAACCCACCTTCATTTCCCAATTCCCCACTTCCCCACTTCTTAAACCCTAAACCCTTCCCAAATATTACAAAATATGGCCTAAGGAAATCTGGATTTTCTTCAAAATTTGACGAAAACCCCATTTTCAGTGACTCATCACTGGAAATAATGCCCTTGTGGGTCCAAAGGGTGTCCAAAAATTTTGCCTTCAAATCCATGCTTCGTTTTCTTCATGGTTCCTCACACCTAGAATCACATTTTCCTGAAGTGGAGACCATTTGGTTCATCAAAGTAGTTTGCACTCTATCTGTTTGTGAAAATTTCTCTGTGTTCAGCTCAGATTATTTCCGAGAGCATTTGAGTCCTTCAATTTGTTTCCTTGTTATTCAACATATAAATAACAATTTCAGCAATCCCAGATTGGCATTTGAGTTTTTTCAGTTCACAAGGCTGAATTTGAGGCTCATTCATTCGGTTTCGACTTTCAATTTGCTTTTAAGGTCCCTTTGTCATATGGGTCTTTTTGATTTGGCGAAATTATTGTTTGAATATATGAATAGTGATGGTATTTTACCCGATAATGGGGTTTTAGAGTTCTTAGTTTCTGCTTTTGCTAATGCAGGCAAGTTTAGGATTGTTAAAGAAATTTTGATTTCTCAGGCTCAGTTAAGCAATGAGAAAGAAAGGGTTGTTAGTTCGTTTGTACATAATATTTTTTTGATTGCCTTATTGAAGCGAAATAGGGTAGATGAGGCTGTTCGATTTTTTGAAGATCATATTTTGAGTTTAAGGGGCTTTTCCCCGGATACTTGTAGCTTTAAGGGCTTGTAATCCGTATTGTGATTCGAGGATTATGTAAGGGAGGTCAAGTTGATAAGGCCTTTGAGTTTTTTCATGATATGGGAAGTTTTGGTTGTTTGCCTGATATGATAACGTATAATTCTCTTATCAACGGGTTGTGCACAGTTGGTAACGTGGACAGAGCGCTAGAGTTGTTGAGAGAAATTCAATCACAAGTTGGGATTGCACCAGATGTTGTAACATATACTTCGATTATATCTGGTTTATGCAAGTTGGGAAAGATGGAGGAGGCTGTGAGTCTTTTGGATGAGATGATTCATCATGGCCTTAGACCCAATATGATTACTTTTAATATCCTTATTGATGGATTTGGCAAGTCAGGTGATATGGTTTCAGCATTGAAGATGTTTGAGAAGATGGGTACACTTAATTGTGAACCTGATGTTATCACTTTTACATCTCTCATCAGTGGTCATTGTCAGATTGGAGAGCTGGACGTGGGCTTGAAGCTCTGGGATGAAATGAATTCAAAAAGAGATTGTTTCCCAATGTGTATACTTTTTCTGTTGTTATTGGTGCTTTGTGCAAGGAGAATAGGCTAAACGAGGCTCGTGATCTGTTGAGGCAGTTACTATGGAGAGATGATATTGTCCCTAGGGCATTCATTTACAACCCTGTGATTGATGGGTTTTGTAAGGCGGGTAATGTCGATGAAGCAAATGCAATTGTTGCAGAAATGGAGGCAAAAAATTGTGTACCAGATAAATGCACGTTTACCATTCTCATTTTAGGGCATTGTATGAAAGGGAGAATGTATGAATCAATTAACATCTTCAGTAAGATGTCAGTAGTTGGTTGTGCACCTGATCAAATCACCATAAACTCATTGGTATCATGCCTTCTGAAGGCTGGGATGGTGAATGAAGCCTACAGGATAAAGAAAGCTGCATCCAAAGGATTTCAATCAGGTTTGACCTCTTCCAAGCAGCCTGAGCCTGTCAGGGAAAATATGGATATTCCGTTGGCTGCTTGATTGAAGCACTTGGGTAGCTTGGCCTGCTTGTGTACTCAAGGATGGTTTAGCTACCTTCCGATCTGCATCATGCTACAATCTTGAGGAAAATAGTCTTAGATTCCTATAGATATACATCAACAAGGGGTAAGCATAATTCTTTGTTGTTTTTTTTTTTAATCAATTTAGCTGCCATTCTGCCATATTCAGTTTAGTTTATTTATCATGAAACGTGTATTTAACTTTTCATTGTCTTATTATGACTTGCTATTGCAATTATCTTTAATTAGCTCATAAAATCCTCTTGCTGAATTTGACTCAGAAATCAGTTCTAGGTCCTTTGCAACTGATCTTTGGAGATCTTTGCTACCAATTACAGCATTTGGGTTGGCATAGATTGACAGGTGAGCAAATGATTTCACATTTGTAGATAAGATCCACCCTAATGTCCTTAGTTATTGAAAATCTGATTGAAAAATGACCTCTTTAATGTATTATTGCTCTTAATTATTGTTTGTAATTAAGTAATTTTATTGTAAAGGCTGCAAATAGATCCAAAGAGTTAGGGTAGTCCATCCCTCACTAAACCCTCAGTCATTAATACCTGAACTGAATATCACTTATGGGATATGGCAGCTTTTGCTTTGTGAATTGGAAATTGATATTGCATTTAATTCGAAGATTTTGCGTTATTATGATTTATTTTGCACTTCTCCAAAGTAGATTGGCAAGATCCGTTGTTTACTTTGGTTTAATATGCTTGGAATCTATGCACAGATATAACTGTTATTGGCTGTCTTCACTATTTTCAGGGATTTATTTCTTCATTGCTTATAAAATCTGCAATTTGTTTTTCTTACAGTCACCAATGTAAAGAATGGATGGGACATCGACAAGCGTGCTGATGGATGAGAATAGCATCAGTCCCATATACAGCGTATTCCAAAGGCTCGTTGATATGTGAATTTTTATTCTTCAAGGCTATTTTGAAGGTTAGCATTGTGTTTCGTGTTTTCTCATAACTGGTTGTGTGGACTGCCTTGCAATGATTTTATTTTTTATTTTTTCCACTTTCATTTTACCTGAGGTGCTTTGTGTTTGTCAACGGTGTTTCCAATAATTTGAATCCTTTTTTTTGGAAGACAGATTTGAGTTCTTTGATGGATGGAGACGATGGATGGCAACGATGTTATCATTAGTCTGCTAAAATATCCTGGAGCTTTGGTTGGTAATGGTCCTGAGGGATGAAAGATTGTCAGTACAGGTTAAGGATGGTCCCTAATTATTTGGTGAATTGATCATCTCAAGGATGTGGTATTTGGCTTGACATGATACCGTAGCTGCACTTTCTGGTGGCTCAGTGGTGGTGCACTTGGCTTTTGATGCATCTATTCTTGTATTGTTTTAGCTCTTTAGTTTTGGGGCTTGGAAGCAAGGAGGCATCTGAAAGCGAGTCTTTAGCCAAGTTCAAGTTCCCAAGAGCAAATTGCGCCATTCTGAAATAGAAATCTTGGGGTTGGAGGTTCAGGATCCTAGCACTTACAGTCAAAGCTGGAAAAAAATAAAACACACTCAAGTTGCAAGTAGTAGTAGACTAGTGTTAGACCCTTTGGCAGAGTTTTCACGCATCGGCAAGGCTGAGTGCAGGGTTGGCCCAGCAGCCTGCACGTCGGCAAGGCAGACTGCCTGGCGGCAAGGCAGTGTGCGGATTCGGCAAACAGAGGTGGGCCGATTTGAGCCGTTGTCGTGCAAAGTGCTTCAAAACTATGCAGTGGTGTCTTGGGAGTCCTTAGGCAAGTGTTGGTGAGAACGTTGGCAAACGTTGCCGGTGGGACTCTTATACACATCTAGATGTGTATAAGAGACAGATACAAAGTATTCTGCCAACACTTGGCACAAAAGAGACACATCTCTCCAACACGAAAGTAACAGTTAGGCTTGTCAACTGCACATTTTGTATAAATGTTGGTAGTCAGAAACTTATACACATAGAGATGTGCATCCGTTTGGATTTAAGCCAAGACTGTTCTGCACACCAAGTGTTTGTAAAAAGTCCCGTTGTAAGCTTTAGAGAGAAATAAAGTGTTGCAAGGGTTGGCCAACTAGATGTGTATAAGAGACAGGAATTCAGGCCACTCTCAACAGCAAAGATAAACACGAGAAAGTGAGGCTGACCAAGTTTGCTGGGCGAATTTTGGTGTCGGTGCGAGCTTCTTATTCCGCCTTGGCACGACGGTTTCGTGCTAAGTAGAAGTTTCGTGACAATTCTGGTATCAGAGCACTGGTTGTAGTGTTCTGTACGTTTCTACCATGGCTGGTGGAACGGTTGAACGAGTTCATCGACTGGAAGTGCTGGTGGACCAACTGATGGTGCAGTTGGGTGAACTGCCAGAAGGCTATGTGCTGCGGTCTTCCCTTGACGAGACCAGGGATGCAGTTGAAGCCGTTCGTGATCATTTCCAGCAGGTTGAACAGTCGTGGAATGCCAGGTTTGTTGCTCTTGAATGAATTCAAGACACATAGCCGTTTATCTAGAGGGCCATTGCTGGAGTGGAATTGGGTGGTTCCACTGGTCATTCTTCAATGGCAAGGGTGAAGGTTCCAGACCCAAAACACTTCGACGGGGCACGGAGTGCAAAGGAATTGGAGAATTTCCTTTGGGACACTCTATGGAACAATATTTCAAGGCAACTGCTGTGCCTGAAGAAGAGAATGTGTCAATAACCAGTATGTACCTCGCTGGTGATGCCAAACTCTGGTGGAGGACTCGGGTAAGTGATGATACCGTTCCTCAAATTTCAACTTGGGTGGGGTTGAAAACAGAACTGAAACGGCAGTTCCTTCCAACCAACACTTCGTGGCTTGCAAGGGAGGCACTACGAAGGTTGAGACACACTGGTGGAGTCCAGTATGTGAAGGAATTCGGTTCTTCTTTGGACATTCAGGGCATGTCCGAAGACGACAAGTTGTTCAACTTTATGGCGGGTTTGCAGCAGTGGGCTCAAACTGAGTTGCAAAGGCAAGGCGTCCAGAATTTGCAACAGGCCATAACGGCAGCAGACAGGCTGGTAGATTTCCAAACGATCAGAACCAATGATGCTGGCCAGGGGGTGAACAACGTAAGTAAGGACCCGATGAATGGCAATGCCAGGCATAAGATGAAAAAGAAGGCTGTTGTGACCGAAACTGTGTCAGGTAAGGCTCCTTTAAATTATGAAAAGTCTAAATTTGGTGGTTGTTTCATTTGCAAAGGTCCTCACTTGGCAAGGACGTGTCCAAAACGGGAACAGCTGAGTGCCGTCACAGCCGACGAGGATGGTCCGTCTTGTGCCAGGATGGGTTCTTTACAGTTGGTGTGCGACGCCAACGAGCCCCAGCTTTCCTGAAGTACTAGTAAGTACAGGGGTCTCTCGGGTGAGGGACAATGGCAGTGCCCTGCCGGGTGCTAAGTAGAGGTGGGCTACTTAGATTTAGGAAAGTGTTTGCATGGTAGTGGGTGGCTGTCGGCAAAACGAGTGCATGGCAGTGGGTGGCTGCCAGGCAGAAAAATGCTGGCAGTGTGTGTCTGCTAAGCAGAAACGGGCATGCGATGCTTGTTGTTGGCACAGTTGTGAAACGTAGCAAAACTTAGCTTGAGCAGAAATTAGTCGGGCATGGGGCTTTGCTGATTGTGGGAGCCAAAAAAACAAGTGGGGAAGTTAGCTATGTTGCTGTGTGTTGGTCTTGGTTTCGGGGGAAACCAAGGCAAGTCTTTTGTGCGACAAAGGGCGGGCATTGAGGTGGTGCCTTTGGCTGAAAAATGTTTGGCCAGTGACAAGGTTGGTGAAAACGGAGGCAAGCCATGTTGGGTTAGTTGCCAAAGTCCGGGAGACTAGTGCATGCAGTCTCACATTGCAAAAACGGACAGTTCCTAGGGTGGAACGTAAGCGGTAACGTGCTTCTGTCCTTGTTTAAATTATGCAAGTTTCGTTTTACTTGTTTAATTTCTGGTTGGCACGGGTAGGTGCCAATGTGACTGATGTTGTGCCAAGTGTTGGCAGAATACTTTGTATTTTCGTTTGTTGCTTGTTTACTTTGTTAAGTCTAGGACAGGGTACTAGACAAAGTGAAACGACTTGATAGGGATCAAGTGGGCAGCAACGCAGCTTAAATGAAGCCTAATCAGAAAGTGAGGCTTGCAGTCACAACTTAACCACAACGAACGAAAGTTGTTGAAGGCTATGCAGAAAACGGGCAGTGGCATTGCACAGTGATGGGCACTTGTGCGAAATTCAGCAACAGAGAGTCATTCGGGTGGTAATGTTTGCATGGGCAGGTGGCCTATGTGGACATTGATGAGGGCATCAATCTCTTCAAGTGGGGGAGGTTTGTTAGACCCTTTGGCAGAGTTTTCACACATCGGCAAGGCTGAGTGCAGGGCTGGCCCAGCAGCCTGCACGTCGATAAGGCAGTGTGCGGATTCGGCAAACAGATGTGGGCCGAGTTGAGCCGTTGACGTGCAAAGTGCTTCAAAACTATGCGGTGGTGTGGGAGTCCTTAGGCAAGTGTTGGTGAGGACGTTGGCAAACGTTGCCGTGGATGCTCAAGACGTGAACGAGTGGGCAAAACGGTGGCTAACGGCAGCGGCACGAGCATAGCTTTTGGCACGATCTTGGGCGTTGGGAGCCCAAGTAAAGTCTTGTGGGTGGCAAGGCTGGTCGGCAAGAGTGCTGGTCAGGAGATGTGTCATAAAGGGTTAAAGACACTTCATAAACCTGTCTCTTATACACATCTAGATGTGTATAAGAGACAGGTTAAGCCCAGCTCGTTCACGTCTTGAGCTGTCCTGACTGGCAACGTTTGCCAACGTCCCTACTTGGCCGATGATGGGCGCAATGTGCGAGAAAATGGTGAAACATGGGCACATGGGAACGTGCTTAGTGGGCGGTTGTGGCGATTACCACCTTCAGGGCATGACCAGCCATGTGTCTCGCCATCCGGCCAGCACTTAGTTGTAGGGATTTCGTTTGTCCAGCAAAGCTAAGCAGTTGGGCTTGTCAACTGCACATTTTGTATAAATGTTGGTAGTCAGAAACTTGGCTATAGAGAGGAATCCGTTTGGATTTAAGCCAAGACTGTTCTGCACACCAAGTGTTTGTAAAAAGTCCCGTTGTAAGCTTTAGAGAGAAATAAAGTGTTGCAAGGGTTGGCCTGGGGCCGTAATTCGTTTGAGTACCGTTTACTTATGTTTTTGTTGTGCTTTACTGTTGAGAGTGGCTCGATTCGATTCCGTGTGTTTGAGTGAGTTGCTTGTTTGCGAAACGAGTGAAAACTAAACACGAGAGAGTGAGGCTGACCAAGTTTGCTGGGCGAATTTTGGTGCCGGTGCGAGCTTCTTATTCCGCCTTGGCACGACGGTTTCGTGCTAAGTAGAAATTTCGTGACAACTAGTATAGTTTATCTCACTATATTTGAGTTTCAATCTAGTTTAATATTTAATATTTTTTTCGTTACATGTGAGTCTTGGTGGTTTAGACGTGATATTTCAATTATATCCCGTCATTGTGGGTGCATGTAATGTTATTAAATTAGAAAAAGGACAGTCATAACGTCTGTGAATAAACTCGTGGACTAAGTTATCCAATTATTATTATTATTTTCAAAGAATCGCCTTTTGTCCTGACATGATAGAATTAATTAGGAACGAGTAATTTATTTAGTATATTTGCGTGGGAGGGAGGTGACGTAAAGTCGGTCGTGGTTTCTTGTGCTGGTTGTTTCGCTGATTGAGTTAAGTCGGTGAGCTCCAACGACTCAAATTACTATAAAAACCAGTTGGGTTGCTAAAAAACTGTCATATTGATTCAGTAACAAATCTCAAGAGGATCATTATACAGGACTCCATATCAGTATGTACTATTTCGTAAAGGGTTTTACATATCTTTAGTATTAAAGCATATCACACCATAATTCTTTTTTATCTTCTTCACAAATTCTCTCTCCCTTTTTATATGTGTACAAAACAAAACTCCTCAAGAATCAGATGATGATGAAAAATAGTAGTAGCAGCAGCAGCTGGCTGACGGAGCCAGAATTCGACGCGGCTTGCCAGCTTATTCAACTCCTCAGCGGAGATTCTCATTCCGCCGGAGCCGCAGCCGCAGCCGCTGCTGAGAGTGAGGAGGAGGATACCGGCAGCATTAGCAAAGGCAAGTACAAAACTAGTACTACTTCAGATCACCGTGTCATACATAAAAATGAATTAGCAGAAGAAAATGTCTCCGAGACATCTTCATGATCATGATGATGAGATATCCATCTCCTCCTCCGAATCAGCGATCAGGGTGGCGGAAGACTTGGATGTTTGTGAAGTTTATTCGTCAAGAAAGAGGAAGTTTCGCTCCATTCTCGATCTCTATGCCATCACCAAGCCTTTGTTGTTCAAGAAAGCAGCTACCTAATTAATTAATTAATTAAAGATGTCTTCACAAATTAACAGTAGTATTAATTAGTAGTACTATTTTGTATACATCATTAAGTGATCATGTAAATTTGAGAGCTGAATAGCTAGGATCAGATATTTCAACAAATTTCTTTCCTAGTGTGTATATATATGCTTAAGAAAAGTATTTTTTTTTTCTTGTTAATAGCAGATAATTCTTTTTTCTCTTTCTCATTTCTTCCAATAGTCGAATGTGTGATTATTCTTATTCATCGTCTTACTTTTCGTTTGAGTCAAACCCGTCTAATAAAATTGATTTTTATATAATTGTACGACATAATATGTAATATTAGATCAATTGAAAATCAAGTAAAGTTCTGGCCAGGTTTATTATTCCATGCGCCTTATAATTAGACTAATACCGTTGAGGGAACCATTCTCTTAATTTTTAAAACACATAATATTGTATTATACAAGTCCTTAAAGCATAAGAGAGTAGTTCCTAAAAAAGACGGTAGAATTTTCCTATATTATTGATCTACTGATTTAATTTGTTAATTTTCATTAAAAAAAAACTAGACTAACCACATTATTTCAAGACTAATCCCGTACGTACGTTATTGTTAATTAAGTTTAAGATGAAGACTATAATCCTAAGAAAGAATTAGATTTCGTCCAGATTCGTGAGACGTATAACGTATTAATTTGTTCAACGTGTCCGTTTACCTTTTCTTCCCTTTTGTTTTGGTTTCTAGTAAAATAATAGACCACATATGTACAAGTGATCGTTAATTTGTATATTACGAGAAAGATGACTTGGGTAAATTGAATAGTTTTGTAATACTATTAGTCCTCGGCATAAGAGACATAGTTTATGTCCAGAAGAAGTAATAATTTTGACTATTGACGCTCAAAGTACAACTGTATTATGCATGCCGTGGCTTTGATTAGGAAATTTGAAGAAAATTTATAAATATAAAGAATGTTTTATTACCATTTATTTTAATGTAAAAGTACTTCAACCTCATCTCATGCAACGATTTTTTTTTATTTTTTATTTTTTGGTTTGCCATAAAATTCAATATCCCATTTTTGTTTTTTTCAATTGAACCGAATTCGTTCTTATTAAAGAATCTCTTTTTAGCTCCTATGGAATAATTAGTTTTTTTTGAACTCATCTTTTTTTTACCCTCCCGTAACTTGAATTCATGACTAATAAATTATAAAAGAAACGTTTTGTCACCTAAATTAAACATCTTTGTCCAATAGCCTATCTAAATAGGAGTATAGACAAAGCCTTTTTAATAGGGTACTCTTGATCATCATTCGATTATGTGAATACTTTCAATGGTGTTAGAAAAAGTTTAACTCTAATATGGTTGAATATGTTGTATTGTAATCAACGAGCAATAAAATTGTAATGTTATAAAAATATAATCCACATGATGATCAAATGATTTAGTTTTACTTTTTTACAAAGCATTGTTGATTTGAACACATTATTATTTTTCATTACCTACGCAATCGGCATGGTTTATTATTTCCTACATTAGATTATAAAAGTTGATCTATAATTATTATGTGTCTTAATTTGAACCTATTAAATTAATAGTTCACTTGAATTAATTACACTAATAACCAGCATAAATCCTAGTTACCAAATCATTATTAATTAGCAATTACAATTTTTTTTCTAATTTTTTTCCCACCCTTAGCATCATTAGTCGTTTGTCGACCAATCTCAACCCAATGCTTTTGACACGGTCTTCGCAAGAAAAACAAAAAAAAAAAAAATGAAAACATAAAAATAAGACCAGCAACTTTCCCGTGACAAGAAGTGAACGAAGACTAACCAATGCTCAAAGGCAGGTCAAATTGACAAAATGCATGGCCATTCAGCCTCATGTAGCTGTCTTGAAAGAAAATTTCTTATATAAATTAAGACGGCACAATTTTATTTTATTTTCTTTTAATGCACATATTGTGTATAAATACCTTTATTTGTGTAAGTATTTATCGTTTGAAAGGCAAACACTTAACGTATCAAAATTATTTTTGAAAATAATTTTTAATTTTTTTAAATATTAATAAACAATAATAGTTTTTTAATTTTGTTAAACGATTTTCTTTTTAAAAAAATTATGTTTCAATTAAAAAATATATATATATACGAGCAGCTTTCAATAAGACCATTAGACATATAAAATATGATTTTCATATGAGTCTCAAGTGGGACCACTTTCATGTGTATATTGGTCCATGAGACCAAGCCAAAGCAAGTTTTTATTCATTATTTTTTAAAATAATATTTTATAATTTTTAATGCACTTCTAAATTTTTTTTTTTTCACATGCATCACATTTTCAAAATTGCTGAAAGTAGTATCGTACTTATTTCAAAAATTATTATATTCTAAAAACTCAAGTACTGTTTAGACAAATATTAATTGAGATTGAAATTTGATGATTCCCTGATCTTCTGTTGCTTCGTTATATATCATTATTGTTTACTTTATTACGCATAAATCTATTCTATGAATTCTTTAAGTTAAATAGGTATGGATTCTGATAAAGGGAAAAAGACCATTTTAGTTATTTATCTTTAGAACGTTTCTCAATTTGGTTTTTAATATATCAAAAATAAACTAATTGAGCCTCTTAGTTTCTAAAATACCGGCTAATATAGGCATTTGTTTCGACACATTAATGGTGAAGGCTATATGAACATCTCATCGTCTTTTCAAACACAAATGATTAGAGGTTAAAAACTTAAAAGGAGAAGCCAACGATTGGAGGTCAAAATTAAGGTTAGAGAAATGAGAGGAAAAAAAATATTAGGGATAATGATAAATAAAATTTCTTAATCTCAAATTATGTGTTTTAATATTTACGTTAATTTATCTAATTTTTACATCAAAAACCTACATTGATTAAAAATTTAAAAGGTGAAGGATTAAATTGACTTATTATAATACATAAAAGATTAAATTAAAACACACTCTAAAAATAAAGATCAAAATGGTCTTTTTTTTTCTCATGATAAATAAACGCATAAATCGCTTCATCATATTATCATTGTCCGAGGGCCTAGCAGATTAACTTTATTTATTTCGTTTTGTAGTTTTTTTTTTTTTTGGTAGTATTCTTTATAGAGAAAAATTCTTAACTACTCTCCCTATTTTTAATCATTAAATGATTAAAAAATAATAAAATTTTATTATTTTTAATCATTAAATGATTAAAAAATAATGAAATTTTATTATTTTTAATTATTCTAACTACCGTCCTATTCACTCTACTTATACAAATTGCGTAGTCAAGACTTATCCGTTTATAGACAGACAACCTCTAATTTCCTTTGGTGGGACCCTTAAAGTCTTTGTGTCCTAATCTTTGATCGTGATAAGGATATTGAGATTTCCACAGAATAAAAAAGTTACTCAACATACTTATCGTCAAACATATATGAATCACGTTACAGCTCATATTTAAAATCTGTTAGCAACGTATGTGACTAATCTTATTATATATAAAAGGAGAATTTTATTTGATATGGTAGTTTTTCTTTTTAATTTCTTAATTAGTTATTACGAAGAGAAATTTTAAATTTTAAAAAATAACTACTATCAAGTCAAAAAATAAATAATAAATAATTACCATTAATTAACCAAAAAAAGAGATTTAAAACTATCCAATTTTTTAATTACTTGCAAAAAAATTCTCTCGTAAATTTATTAAAAAAAATCTTTCTCATTTAACAATACTTTTTAATTACTTACAAAAAAACCTACATTTACAAAAAATAATTTTTCTTCTAAATAGCACCCACATTGAGTGTGTCAAAATTACTAATTATAATATTTAATTAGTTATTAGTCATCATACTATGAGCATAAAAGTGTTGGGACTAATATGCCACTAAAATAACTGTATAGGATCACCAAATCCTTCCTAGATGGATGATTGCTTTCTAATTTAGGAAAATTTTACAGTTTCTTTTAATAAATCATTCTCTGTACTTTAAATAAGAGACAGTACATCATTATGTGTATTTTAAATACTTGTACTGTACAAACTTTTAAAAATAAGAGAATGATTCCTTAAAAGACTATAAATTCCCCATTAATTTAAGTTCCTAGTTGAAACAACTATGACAAGAATTATGGTGGTCATTGAGATTATTATGCTTAATAATTAATAGGAGGAATTCATTTAGATTGAGTGATCTACTTTACTAAAAATAAGAGGGTTATATTTTCCAAATTGAGTTAGTCTTGACTATTTACTCCCAAATGCGGGATGGGTATACATGTTATAGAAATGACTGAAAAATAGAAGAGTTCTATTACTTTTCAATCATCAAACGATGTATAGCAAAGTAGTATTTCTCTGAATAAAAACTTCTTATTAATTTTTAAGCAATTACTTATATGACTAATAATATATTACTCAATCACCAAAATAAATTTTACTTGCAACTCTTGCAAAACAATTCTTTGAACGAGTTGAACCAGAAACGAAAAAACCTGTCCAAAAGGAGGGGGAGAAAACGATTTGCTCCAACCAACTTTTCTTTCGTTAATATAATTAAGTATATACCTTCAATATTTAGTTTTCTTTACAAGTTTTATATTGCATAACATGTAGTATCTTATTTAATTTTACTTATTGAAATGCTCTAAAAATGAAAACCATTCAACATCAAATGAATCAAGGAGGGTATGAACAATTATTATTGTAAACAATTACTCAAGTGGATAAGTGAAATACTTTAACTTAAACTTTCAATTATTATAATTAATTGTGTACCAAAAAGTTTATCATATGTACATTTTACAATAAACGTTGCTTGTAGTTGTTGAATGATCATTTACATCTCAAATACAGGAGGTTCTTTCAATTACTAATAAGATTTGTTTTATCTTAAATTTTGCCCTATCATAAAGTAAGTAAGTACACATAATAAACGATAGCTTACAAATCTCTTTCTTATTTTTTATTTTTTATTTTTCACAGCCACAATACTACACTTTTTTTTTTCTTTTTTTTGTGAAACCATTCCTCTAACTATTCGAATTTATGACTAACAAATTAGAGAGAAAACGTCTTACTACTTAAATTACACTTCGTTGTCAACTACTATTACACTATTATCGAGCGGATCCAACTGGTATTTTTAAGGGAAAGAAGACGGTAGGGGATTTGGTTCTTGCTCTAGTTTAGGACATGTAAGGGCCTAATTCTTTTTGTATTGTAATTTACAACACTCAAAAATCTAAATCTATTTAAGTTTTAGTCTACTATGATTCACGTGTTATCATGTTGGATAGTATAATGGTACAATTATAATACAAAAAAGTGTAACACGATACAAAATGTAAAAAAAAATTAAAATGAATTCATGTCGTGTATCTGTTTATCAAAAAAATATACCAATCAGTGATATGAGCACTCTCTACTTAGAAAGTCCTACATATAGAATTTGCTTTTTGTCTGTATCAAATCTACTTAAATATTGATCTATCCAAGTAAGATTTATACTGAAGCTAACTAAAAACAAAGATTTACACTAAAATGTTTTCCTAAGGGTATGTTTGGTTGGATGTAAAATGTTTTTCTTATAAAAATATTTTTTTGGAAATATTTTCCATTGAAAAAAAAATATTTTTCATATAAATTTTTTATTTTTAGATGACAAAATGAAATTATTTTGAAATTTGTTATCTTTGATTTTATCAGTATGAGTTAAGAAAACTTATACTTTGGCCTGGAGCCGGGTAAGTAAGGTAAGGACTTTGCCTGGGTTTCACTCCTAAGTCATTTACGCCAACAATTTGTTTGATTCTTATAGCCTTCTTTCCCTTAGGGAAGACCTACACTGGTTAATGATGTGATGGAAGAATCTTTTATTTTGTCATTTTTTCATCAATGTTGGCCCAGTCAAGGCTTGTCCATGCCCAATCCCGTATGGACAAACCTTCGATTTGCCTCTAGCTCTATAATCCACCCGTCTTCCCCAGTCCCAAAAAGCCAATTGTAATAAATACTTCATAAGTTAATTGTGATCAACAAAATATTGATTTTGTTTAAAATTAAATTAAAAGATAATACATCTATAAATTATATATAATGATAGTTATATTATTATAGGAACTACATTGTAGAGAAAATGAATCAACAAGAATTGAAAATAAAAATAAGTTTAGTAATTTAAATTATTAAAGTAAGTATTTAAAATTTGGTATTACGTTAAACTATTCAAAAAATAACTTATGCTTATTCTTCTAAATTGATGTTCCAATATCTTCTTGTCATTTCTCCCCATACCCCCTTTTTTCAAAAAAAAAAAAAAAAAAGAGACGAGACGAGGAACCCCGAACTAAATTATAAAATTGTTTCGATGGAACCTTCGGCTCTATCGTAAATTAGCTGTAGATGCCCTTACTCAAGCCATTATTCTTTTCTATTCATTATTACCTTTTTCCATAAGTTTTCAGTTACAAAAGGAAAATTTGAAAATATTTTACATCAGAGAATATTTACTGGTGTTTGGCGCCAAGATATACTTAGGAAAATGTTTTCAACTCAACCAAATAGTTAAATGATTATTATTCTTGAAATATTATTTAGAGTAATAAAGTAGTAACTTTTAAGATGGGATGCATGTGAAATAAAAAATTACTACCGATAATTTCTCACACAATATGAAATTAATAAGTTATGACACTACTCGAATTTTATGAGTCATTATTGGATAAAACTATTTATGATACGAAAGTAAACTGATCGGGTTGACACGATAATCTGTTAAAGTTATTTACTGAACAGATTTTACTGAAGTGTTACATTGATTATAATTTAATATAGTATATTTTAAAATTTTGAATAATAGTTTTAATATAATATTATTAAATCAAATATAATAATTATTTTAAATATTATCTATTAAATTTTAGTAATTTTAATAATATGTTCAAATTACTAAAATAGGAACAAGGTTAGTGTTAGTAATGGTTTAAATTATTAAATAATTAAAATTTGAAATTTTAATTCAAATTGATTGTAAGTTATTTAATTTGTCAAATATATTAGATACATGTCTGTTAATAGTAAAAGAGTCATACATGAATACTACACTATTGGTTCGGGTCAAAACACAAATTCAAAATAATAAAAAACACGTCCTACATAATATAACACAACATAATAATAAATAATTTATAACTGACATGACACGATAATTTTACAACCCAATCCATTACCACTGTTGCAAAAAACATTTGAAAAACGTATTAAAGAATGATTTATTTATAGAATAATATTTCTTTCGTCTCATTTTATTTGGTATAGTTAAATTTATATATAATTGGTGTTTGACCCACTAGTAAGATATTTTTTCTATAATTGCCTTTCAATTAAAATACAAAATTTGTTAGTTAATCTTAGAGTTTCAAATTTTAAAATGGAATATAAGAACAATTAATGTTGAATATATAAATTCTATATTTTGGGACTTACTTGAATGGTAAAATAGTTAAAATAACCTTTAAAAATTTATTATTTTAAGCGATGACAAATAATTTATAATAAATTAAAATAGTGATATATAAAATTGAACTATGGGAGTAAATAAATTGGCTATCCAAACTGTTGCGGAAGATATTTTTGCTATGAGGGAGACATGTCCAATTCCTATTAGGAAAAGGATTCGTGGGGGTCGAGGAATGAAAACCCGTCAGCAATTTCGTGTCCCCTGGGTCACAAAAACCTCCCAGTAGTAGTATTTCGCACCTCCCCCCCTCCCCCAACCATACCCCAGCCCCACATACAATACAGCCCAATCCCTCCCCTCATTTCTCTCACTTTTTTCTCTTTGTATTTCGCATACGAAATTCAATGACAAAATCAACATCCCCAAGAAAAAACAAGAGATCCCATGTGAATTCGAGGCTCACAGAACCCGAATTCGACGCCGTTTTGCAGTTAATTCAGCTCTCTAGCAGCGATTCTACGGACAGCAAAGTCGGCAATAATGGCGCCTTTCATGATAATAATTTCGAGAAAGAAGGGGCAGAAGAAGAAGAAAGCGTCGGGAACATTTACCGGCAGCACGGCGGAACACGAGATATCTTCTGCCGTGAAAAATAATGGAATTATCGACGACAACTTGGATGATGAAGCTTGTCCACCAAGGCAAAGGAAGTTTCGATCCATTCACGATATTTATATGAAAACCAAACCTTTGATCAAGAAACAAGGTAAGAAAGATAGGAAAATATGATCTATAAATTTGGAGTGCGACGATGTTTGTTTGGATGTATATAAATTTTAGCAGAAATCGATGTTTTCCTCTAGTTTTTTTTTTTTTTTTTTTTAATTCATGGGGTGGGGTTGGATTGGATTGTGGAGATCGATAGAGATTTTTCTGGTGAATTCTAGAATTTTCTTGTTTGAAGTTAATTATTCGAAACAGATGATGCATAATTAATATCATGGAATTATTCTTTTGTAACTCGACATATTTACCAATAATTATCACCAGATTAAGGGAAAGCCATTGCAGCATTAGTCATTAGATTCTTGAGATGGTGCATTAAATTGAAATTGTCAATATTATGAGCCACAACATCGACAATTTTTTATCATGTGTAATTTACTATAGTAATATTTATAAGTTCAGAATACATTAGATGAAGTTTGACACAGTTAGTTGGTGAGATAGAAGATTCGAAACGTTATTATGTTAGATGAATTCAAATTATCTGAAGTTCAATCATCAATGATTTACTTAGTGATATTTATAAATTCAAAATACAATATAGGAAGTTGACACACCAAGTGAGATAGAAGATTCGAAACATTATTATGATAGATGAATTCATCAATTGTTTGAAGTTCAATCATCAATGATTTATCAATGAGGTGAGTGACAGCACAATATTATTCATGCTGGCCATCATGGTCGTGTATTCAAAATTTCAAATGGTTTTGAATTCGAGTGTTAAAGCATATTTCAAACTTACTGGAATTATTTTTTCTTGAATCTTTTGCGAATTACTTTACTGAAGATTTGGATAACATTAGCGAATAAACAACTTTTATTTACTCGTGAATTTGTTCTTTTTTAATCTATGCGAGTCTTGAGTTTTATTATTGATATTGCGCACATGATTTTTTCGGCATTTGTATAATCAGTAGATAAAAGACACTATCAATTAGACTATAGTAACGTAACACAATTGAACGAGAAGCTTAGAGGTGTTATTTGAATAGATATGGTAACAGGTGCGATATATATGTGAGATTAAAAGTTAGTTAAATACGTGCATGAAATGATTACGAAACAAAGTCGTTATTTTATAGCATTACCAACAGCTATGGTTAATTTAATTAGGTGTTTGTGACTGTATGCCTTCTAGTGTAGTTTCTGCACAAATTATTTCCAGTCTTCGGAAAAATTGCATTTTGGCATCTTCCAAAATGCAACTATCAATTTTTTTTGATGAAAGGGTCTAAGATCAGCTTTGAAAAAGGTACGACAGTTTTTTATTTTCGAGTCTCGATATCAAAACCGCGAAGTTGTGGATAATACAATTTTCTCGTTCAAGTGATTAGATAGCTCACAAGTATTGAATGATATATCATATATTTTTACCCTAATTTTATTCCAAATGATGCTATGAATTTGTTATTCTTTCGCCGCCACCGCAATAAAATTTCTCACTTAAATAATGGGCTTAGAAATGTCAAGCATCATCTACTTCTCGATGATAACTGATTGCTTTCATTCCACAGAATTTTATGGTTTCTTTGGAAAGAAACCAGAGAGGTTGGTTAGAGCAACCAGTCGACCCCTGCGATGTAGTTGCCTGAAATATATTAAGCTCCCTCCAATAATTAGAAAATAAATATGATTTGGACAACTTCTATTCTGACAAAAACAAATACAGTATATGAAAAAAGATCTTCTTTTACTTGATAATCTCATCTGAGGCTAAGCTGAAAGTAAAGGCATCTATGCGGGTGAAACAAAGACTAAGAAAGTGATAACGTTCAAATTTAATCTACCAGAGACAAAAGCATGCGTTAAAAAAGCTCCAAATGAAAATTCCATTGTTTCCCAAACAAAGATCAACTGATGATTGCTTGGCCATTCTTTCCTGCAACGTCATAGAGTAAGCTCTTGTCCAGATTCTAATCCAGGTTACCAAATATTTCATGGATTCACTGTGCCCAGCAGATGATATTCAAGCATAGTATTTCAAAATTTTCACCTCCGATCTGGAATCAGAAGTAAGATATGCATACAATAGAAAAAATATCAAGATATGAACTTAAATATCACAACCCACCCTGTAGTGATCCTCAATCCTGCCTATGCTTATGCTATCTGTCTGATAGAAACAAGCTAGATTTGACTTCAAGAATATCCAAGAATATCCAGGAAGTTCAATAACAAGACTTAGTAACACCCTCATGTTTTGGCAAACA
Source organism: Cinchona pubescens (assembly GCA_025175665.1). Taxonomy (NCBI): domain Eukaryota; kingdom Viridiplantae; phylum Streptophyta; class Magnoliopsida; order Gentianales; family Rubiaceae; genus Cinchona; species Cinchona pubescens. The sequence continues at coordinate 2,909,854 of JANKKI010000059.1, read as the reverse complement.
AAACTCAAGAAAGTTTTGCATTCTTCAATGAATACTTTCCGTTAAACTCGTTGGCTTTAAATTACACTGATGAGATGATCTAACAGATTCTAGATGTTTGAAATTAGTGCTCAAGGTGGAACACATATTCTGTCAAGCGCTGCAATTTACTGGAATCTAGTTTCTGCTCTGCTTTAACTGCCTGCTTCTTCACAGTCAGCATTCGTGAACTGGAATCCACAATCCAACCTTGTTGCACCACATCTGCCAAAACGCATCATCACAAAATGATTTCAATCAGTTCTCTGTTAGGAAAGGCTAGATCTTCTATCCAACAAATCATAATTGCTAAACTTGCACTAGATAACCAGCACAAAGGAATGTGATACCAATTCAAGGAAAAAACATAGCAATCAAACGTATAAATTTATATAGGTGTCCGTAATCTATATGGTTGCGTTTGGATGGATTTGGATTTCAAATCCGAAGCCCTCCTAAATTATCCAAACAAGTTGAAGGATTTAGTTGGGTATTTGAAATCCACTAAGGAGTGTAGCTGAGATTTAATGGTTAAGATTGGTGGACTTCAAATTCACCCAAATTTCAAATCATTTCAAATCCAACCACCTCAATTCCATTCATTTAAAATCATTCCAACAAATCAAATCCACCAATCCAAACGCAAACTATATGATTTTTCTCAGTGTGCAGATCTACAATTATTTCAGGATGCACCATATCAGTTCTCATGCAATATCATGCTTGACTGGAAAAAAGAAATCAAATGGTGACATCTCCAATAACTAGAAAGTAAATTATTAATGAGGCTTCAAATTTTCCATATAGCAATTATTATCTGTGCCACCAAAATTCCATCACAACCCATCTCAGCCTTGAAAAGATACTCCATATTTGCCACTACACAGTCTGTTCTGAAATTAAATAATCAAGAAAAAGGTAGATTTCCATTTTGATTAAATATCACTTTCTGATACATGATTACAGTGCTTGTAATAACAACCACACATTTGATAGCTCTAAAAAGTATGTCACTTCATAGCCTGGTCATCTCAACAAGTAACCTACTGTCTAACAGGCAAGTTATCGGATTTCTACGGTCTGCTTGCATGGCAAATATAAAAAAGCAATAATTGTTAACACTGAACCAAACAGAAAAGACAGAAGCTTACAGTTTGTGGCATCATCCTCATTCATTCCCAGGAAAAGAGCTGCATCTTGTATGCTTATAGTCGAATATGCAGAAAGCAGGAGGTCAAACATTCTTTTAGTATAAAGTTCTGCAGAATATTCAAAATAAAGGTCAAAACTGAAACAAGTGTCAAGAAGCTAAAGAAAATTATAGTCAATAAACAGAATTAAACTTTTAAACTGTCAAGCAAGAATAAAACAAAAGAAAAGGGAACGCTAAAAGTACACCAAACTGAATAAGTGTATTACGGATACAACCCCCTATTTGGCATTCACATGAAATTTATAGCTAAATCCTCTTATCTGATTTTTGTCCTACATCCTCTCAATTTCTCTTCAGTATTAGCTGTATTATCTACTATTCTATTCCTATAACAAACAAAGTCTAACAGAATGCCAAGACATTTTAACAGACCACTAAAGGTATAGTAGAAAAGACCAACTACTACCATATGCACGCCTTAATATTGGGTAAAGGAAAAAATTACGAACTTCTGTCTTCCCGATTTCACAGCACTAGAACAATGTGTAAGTTCATCAAAGATAAAGAAGAAAGCTGAACAAGGAATCAAAGAGATAACGTGAGACAAATGCTCAACGCACATGTTTCTGAACAAATTTTACAAACTACAGGTTTATCTCTTATATTAATCACATCAAAATTCTAGACCCTTATATTAACCCTTCCGATATATCTACACAGTACAAGCATACATAAAAATACATGTAAAGTAACCTGAGCCATGTGCGTTGCAAACTGATAAAATTCAGATTGATGACAGAAATTTACCCGAGAATGCGGCGACAATACCCTGAGCTTCAGGACTCCACTTAAACTCGCGAAGAGCCTCGTAAACATTCACATAATCCCTTGTCCAGAGATTCTGACCAATTTTCCAAGCCGCCACCACCTCCGGCCGGCTCTCCTTGATTGCCGCCGGAATAGTCTTCCATAAAAACCTGGCACTATTACTACACAACACCAACCAAAAATTTTTAAAAATAAAAAAATAAAAAATTCCAAAGCAAATTTTTAAAAAATAAATAAAAAATTTACATGTCATTGACAAAAATGTGCCCTAGAAGATGAATCGCGTAGGGCCATTCATCCTGGAAAGCAGTGCCCTGCGCCGCAACCTGTATATACATATATGTATATAAATCCATATAAAAATCACGATTTTTAGGGTTTTGGAAGTAGAACTGAAGACTATCTATTTTAATTCCACAAGAAAATTGTGCAATTAATATAATATTGGAGAAAAAAAAGAAGGAAAAATCTTACCTGAAGCAAGAGAGTGTCGCATATATTAGCGATTTTGGCGTAATTTTGGGAATCCAAAGCCTCAGTGAGAGACGAGAAATCCATTGGAGTTGATGGAGGAAGACGCTTCCACCCTTCAAACTTTTACTCAATTGTGAATTGTATAAATGAGCCTATGAGGATCAAAGTTGGTAGGCTTTTTTCTTTGGGCCTTTGGTTATGGGCCTCAGTCCAAATAATGAATGAAGCTCCTATTTATTTATTTTTAACAATAATTGTATATTTTAAATCTTTATAATAAAAATTTGTTTCGTCTATTATTCCAAAAAAATAAAAAACAAAGCTCCTGAGCTGACAATTAAAATTTGTCTAGTTTATTACAATGATGAAAAAAAGTCTCCTTCAACGTGAGCTGAGCTTCTCTCTATTAGGAACGAAAGAGAAAAAAAAAAAATGATAGATTGGTTGAAGAGAGTTTGAATACCTGACATTTAGAGAAGAATTTAATGTTATTTTGGCTAACAATTTACCAAAACCAACTACGTGGATTGGTTGGAAAGTAAGGATCCCCTACTTTTTCTATCAATTGAGCTTCCTTTTTCAAAAAATTCTTTAATATTCACTCCCCAAAACGGAATGAGTACTGCAAACAGTTGGATAATTGAAAAGTGGTAAGACTCTTTATTTTTTAATCATTTTAACCGTTGTCATATCCACTCTGCATTACGAGTGAATAACCAAGAACTACTCTCTCTTTCTGACTTAAAAAAAAATCCCATTAATAAAAATTACTTGTAAACAAAATTATATTATATAGAGCGAGAAAATTATATTATATTAATCGAGCCCATATAGTGTGATGTTAGCCCATGAGCCCATTGCCCATTACCTATAAAAAATTCTCGAGTTTTGACTGCACTAGGGTTTTGTTGAGTGGACAGACGCCTGAGCTTCAGTGGAAACAACCCCGGAGGAGGAGGAGGAGGAGGAGGGAAGATGTCGCACAGGAAGTTCGAATCGATAGCATCCTCGCCATGGATCCCTAGGGTTTCTACCCAGGAAGCGGGCAGCTCGTCATAGGGGAAAAGTCAAGGCATTTCCAAAGGACGATCCATCCAAACCTTGCAAGCTAACTGCTTTCCTTGGTTACAAAGCTGGCATGACTCACATTGTCAGAGAAGTCGAAAAACCTGGCTCCAGTATTTTTCTCACTTTCTTATTATTATTATTATTATTCTCCTTATTCCCTAATTTTGTTCCTCATATCTTAGTTTTAGAAAATTCTACAGTCCCGTTAATTTAATTAATCATCTTGTTGCACTTAATGAATCATCTATGATTCGTTAATGGGACCGTAGAATTTCCATATTAACAATAACTTTATAATTGTTTAACGGAACTACAGAATTTTCTTGAATTTTTTTACATTGAAAAAAACTTTTCGGGGTTGTAATCACAATTTGTTGTATTATTGGTTTGTACGTATCAAGTTGTTAATGTTTATGTATTCTCTATTGAATATAACCAGTGTTGTTTGAGCAATTTGTGAGTTGTATTAATTTGATTGGTATTATAGAACTTCACAAGAAGGAGACATGTGAGGCTGTCACGGTGATTGAAACTCCTCCCATGGTGGTTGTTGGAGTGGTTGGGTATGTGAAGACACCCCGTGGTCTACGCTGCCTTAACACTGTCTGGGCTCAGCATTTGAGCGAGGAGGTGAAGAGGAGGTTTTACAAGAACTGGTGCAAGTCCAAGAAGAAGGCATTTACTAAGTACGCCAAGAAGTACGAGAGCGAGGAAGGGAAAAGGGATATTCAATCACAGCTGGAGAAATTGAAGAAATATGCTGCTGTTATTCGTGTTTTGGCTCACACTCAGGTACTAATCACAATAAACTGTTAGTAGACCCGCCTTGATTAATATACTCGGATATTAGTTGAACCACCATGATGATAAATGCCAATTTTATAACCAAGAATTATTTTTCCAGATAAGGAAGATGAAGGGGCTCAAGCAAAAGAAGGCTGATTCATCTCATGGAGATCCAGGTGAACGGTGGGTCTATTGCACAGAAGGTTGACTACACGTATGGTTTCTTTGAGAAGCAGATTCCAGTTGATGCTATTTTCCAGAAAGACGAAATGATAGACATCATTGGTGTAACTAAAGGAAAGGGGTATGAAGGTGTTGTGACCCGTTGGGGTGTCACCCGCCTTCCTCGCAAGACCCATAGAGGTCTTCGTAAGGTTGCATGTATTGGTGCCTGGCATCCTGCTAGAGTTTCCTTCACAGTTGCTCGAGCTGGTCAGAATGGATATCACCACCGTACTGAGATGAACAAAAAGATTTACAAGCTTGGCAAAGCAGGCCAAGAAGGGCATACAGCTATTACTGAATTTGACCGGTAAAATAGATATTCTACTTGATTTACTTTCAGAAGGTATCATAGGATGCAATTTTGGACATTATGCTCTAAAACTAACCTGTGGAGCTATGGCTAGTTATTATAGTATGATGAGCAGTTTTTCACTTTCCCTCCTAATCTATTTCACTCATGGATCATACACTGGTCATATTATCAAATGAGATCTCCTGTTGGTCATTCTTACAAATGATTTGGCTTTGTTATCTATGCATTTTATAGATTTATGGTTACAATTACAATGATGGGATATTTTGATAAGGACTAGTGAAGATGCCCATAATATACTTGTTTTGAGGACTATTGAATTGAAGTGATGCTGTTCTTGAAACTGTAAACTATCTTGCCTCATGTGGAGCATATGTAATTTAGTTGTAAACCGTGGTGTCATATATTGATTACTCTCTTGATTCTTTTGGCACTAACAATTTTCATTTATTTCTTTTCAGGACTGAGAAGGATATCACTCCTATGGGTGGATTCCCCCACTATGGTGTGGTTAAGGATGATTACTTGTTGATTAAGGGTTGCTGTGTTGGTCCTAAGAAAAGGGTTGTCACACTTCGTCAAACTTTGCTGAACCAGACATCCCGTGTTGCTCTTGAAGAGAGTTTAAACTCAAGTTCATTGACACCTCTTCTAAGTTTGGACATGGTCGCTTCCAGACCACACAGGAGAAACAGAAGTTCTATGGTCGGTTGAAGGCATAAGTGAGAATTGACTTGCGCTTGAGATGATTATGAACATCGTTTTATTTAAGATAAATATTTCTAGATCAAATGAGATGAATACTTGAGTTTCTATTTTCTGTTCTCTGATTGAATTTCTGCAAGACTGGAGATAATTTAACATTGTTCTGAAAATTTTGTTATGTGAGTATTTTTCTTCCATGAAGTCTCTTTGGAGTATTATCTTTTAAAGCTATATTTAAATTTTGTTGTTTGGCTGGAAAATTGTTTTGTGATTTGGACACGGTGCTAGATAAATGGACTGATGGCAAATTTTGTGTGGTCCCCATTGAATAGCAGGGTGATGGGACAATGATACCCCTTAGAAGTTTAGAACCTTGTGATCTTTTTTTTCGATCGAATTTTTTCGACTTTTAGTTGTGAATTCCTGTATACTAACATTTGGGTGTTAGCTTCAGCTAAGTGATATTAAAAGAGCTTGCTTTGCTGGTAAGTGCATAATTAAGTTGGGCAAAAGGACACGCAATACTTAATCAGGGGAAGGCTAACTAGTTTGTGTACTTGAAACCTTCCCTGCTCCCTCTTGGTTCTTGGTCTGGTCCCCTAACATTTCTTGCTTAAACCCTTGAGCTTGATTCACATCTTTCTTAATGAAGTTTTAGTTTTTTCTTCCAAAAAAAAAAACTTTATTTTTAACTTTTAATACATGCAATGTTTTGGATCCCTATTTTTAACTCACACAAAACTTCTTGTTAATAACTGGCCTAACAACCAGAAAAATCCGAGTCATAAATCAACTTGGCAAAGCTGCATATTTTCTTTTTCCCGGAGAGAAGTCTTCAATGAAAAAGGGAAGGGGAAGACAACCAACCTCCCCGCCCCAAAAAAAAAAAAAAAAAAAAGAAAGGTTGGGGAATACAGAATTCTGACATACATTCAGGAGTATAAAATTAGTCCATATACTACTCATCTAAATATAAAATATTTAAGTAGATTTAATCTTTTGTTTCATTTATAAATTTTGTAGTATAAATTAAATATTATAAAATTAATTAATGTAAGTAAAATGTTGTAAAATTTAATTTTGATCGCAAAATTTAGATAAAATTCAAGATGGGATATGTAGTAGTGTTTTCATCTAAATGAATGCTTAACCAAGAAGGCAACACTTCCACAGATTCTCTCGAAATTAGCCAAGTGGAAATTAAGATGGAAAGTAAGATGTAAATAGTAATTTAAAAAAGTAGTATACTTGGCATACACATCCACATGGGAGTTGGATAATGGATATATATTCACCAAATAAATCCAAAACTTTACAACCGAGTACAAAATTTGCCCCAAAAAATATATTCATTCCACATAATTAATTTCTTTATAAACATTTGCCCGAATAATAAGTAGTAATTAAAAATTAGTGAAAACTAATCACTTCATTTGCTTTTTTTTTTTGATTTTTTTTTGGGCTCCCTTCATAATTCCATGTGCGTGGTTGTGACTGCCTTGCTACTTTTAGCACTTTCTCAATCTGGCAATATTCCTATTACTACTACTACTAGTACGAGGTCTTCATTTACTCGTACTTTAGAAAGGTGAAAAAAGAAAAAGGTTTCTTTTGAGGAGTATTTGGAATTTCACCAATTCATCTCATCATACACTGAGGCCCTCAAATCCACACTGCTTGTAAGTGAGTGCTTGCTTCCTCGGGCTAATAACTATTGCGCAATCAACCGATACCTGCCCACACCATTCAATCAAACCTTAATTAGATTACTTGCCCCTAGATATTTATGAGAAATTTTTATATCAATCCGATCTATAATAGATGAGATAAATCATAAATTCTCTAATTTATATTTATTTAAAATATTCTAGTTTATTAAAATAAATTTTTTTACAGTGATATGAATAAATGTAAACTAAAAAATCTATCCCACTTATTATATATCAAATTCATATATAAGAACAGAATTTCCGATATTTAGTACCACAACTACTATATATGATTCCATCGTACCATCAATAACTAACCAAAATAGTCTTTTGTAAACTGAACACATGAATTGAGCTTAAGAAAAAAAAGATAAGATGGCTTAAAAGTGATTATGAAATTGACAAACCAACAAAAAAAAGGAAAAGAAAAAAAAAACAATTCTGCCTAATAATCACAAGCAATAATAATATAAAAAACCACCGGAGTCACATTATTATATAATATTATAATATTAGTAAATGTAGAGATATCATTATATTTCAATGCACCATTCTTTCTCGTCCTTTCTTTTTTGCATTTTCAGAGGGAAGAATTTTGAACAAGAACAAGCTGCATCTTAATAGTTAGAGGAAAAAATAGATGGAGAAAGGAAAGAAAAGAAAAGAAAAAGGCACGGAAGGCATGTTTGGGACAAAATTTTGCCGTGCACCGTACGCAGAAACAACGCATGTTTTCTTGTTTATGAGAAAACCGTATTATACTTAATGCAGTGTACTATATATAAAGTATGAATTAACTGTTCATTTCTAACTCTCTTATTTTTATTTTTATTTTTATTTTTTATTTTATTTATCTATATATATATATTTTTTAAAAATTACACACCCATAGTGTGCTTTTTCACTAGTCCTAATTGTACACCTGCAAATGTCATGTAACAAAAAAATAATTAAAAAATGTATTTAAAAAATTATGACAAAATACTAATTTCACAAATAATACAATTCAGACAATTAACTTTGATCGACTTAAAAATTGAGATTAGGCAACTTTAGCACCCCAAATACAACAAAAAAGTGAAAAACAAACTCACAAAAGAATATCGAAAAAAAAAGGTTGATATCACTTTGCCCCCTGAATTATAGGGATAATTACACTTTATCCCCTAAACTATAAAAATATACACTTTGCCCCCTATTGACATTATTCATCTATTAGCAATATTAAAATTATTAAGATAATCTAGTTAAATGACTAAAATATCCATAGTACTATATTTAATTTATGATTTTTATATATTTAAATTTTGATAGTGATATAATAATTATTTAAAAATAAACACAAATAAACTATATAATATTTTAATTTAATCTATATCAATATATTTCTTGGTCAAATTTTTAAAATTTTTATATTTCATATTATATTATTTTGAATTTGAATGTTTAACTGTAGTGGTAGAACATTTCCTAATGGACTTGTTTTCTATGGAAAGAGATTGTATGAAAATATACTTTTTATAAAATTTTATAATTTTTTTAATATCTCTTAATATTTTACAATTTTAATATTTAATTTAATCTATGCAAATTGAGATATCAGATATAATATAATTCAACAAATTTTCAATTTTTCATTCCCTAAAATCCAAGATATTAATGTGTTATTATATTTTATTTTTTTCCTAATTTTTTTATAACTGTCAAAAATCAATTAAATACATAAAAAATCAAAATATGATACGAAAGGTATTTTAGTCATCTAACTAAATTTTCTTGATATTTTAACCAATTTTTTAAAGGGTTAAATACAGTAAACCCTCAAGGTTTAGGCTGTTTTGTACTAAACCCCATAACGTTATTTTTTTTCTCTTTTTGCCCCTTCCGTTAGCACACATTAGTAATTTGACTATTAAAAAGTCAAAAAAGACATTTTTACCCCTAGGCACTGCAAGAAAATATAAAATTAATCCCTTTATTATATTTGTTATTTTAGTCCCTAATTTTAGTTGTGTGTTAATTAACTTACTTTAGTCATTAATCAATATAAAAATATTATTAATACAACTAAAAATATAATGATGCCTACCAACTCCAATGGTTCTTTAAAAATATTTGTGAAAAAAAATGTAAATACAAAAATTCCCTAATACTATCGGTATTTTTCGATTTTTTCACTATATTTTATTTCCATGTAAAAATAAATTTTTAAATATACGTGACTCAAAATCATCTATTAAAATTATATCAGTCTATTTTCTTTTTACTTTTTTTTATGTTTATTTAAAATGATTTTCTTCTTAGACTTTTACACATCTTTGTTATTATAATTTAACTAATACCTAAATTATACTAAGTAACTTTATCATATAAACAAAATCTCAAATTAAAATAATTTATATGAAATATCTTTAATAATTCATAAAAAATTTTAAAATTAATTATTTCACCGTATTTATAAATTTTAAATATTGAAGAAAGTATATTTCGAGAATTAAAATATTAATTAATTTGGAGCAAATTTATATTTTTAACAATATTGATAATATTATTGAATTTTTTTATCCCAATGTATTAAATATTACAAAAATTATAATAGGGGGTAAAGTGAAATCTCACTTAAATTTTAAAGAGATTTACTGCAATTGATATTTAGGGATAAATTTATCTTTTTAAAAATCTAACGACAGGGTTACCTTTGACCGTTAGTCAAAGGGGTAAAGTGAGAAAAAAATAACATTAGAGGGTTTAGTGTAAAATAGTCCAAATTTTAAGGGGATTAATGTATTTAACCCATTTTTAAAAGATGAATGATTGTACTGAATGTGAATGGAAGGCAAAATATATATTTTTGTAACTCAGGGGTCAAAATGTAATTATCCATATAGTATAGTGGGATAAAATGTTATCAACACAAAAAAAAAAATCCTAGAAATAGAAGGTATTTATACTTTTCTAGTGTCCAACATGCCTAAAAGATGCACCAAGCAGAGTAAAATCAACTTCCAAAAACTAGTCTCAATTCTCACTCACTGCTCACCCTTTCCAAAGAAATAAATTTTGAGTACTTCCTACATAGTGTAGGATAAGTATAGCAGTTATTAAGATAATTAAAAAATAAATAAAAAATTTATTATTTTTTTAATTATTGAATAATATGTAATATTTTTTCTCCGTCTGTAATATACACTCCTTAAATAGCAAACAATTATTCCTCCCAAAGTCCATCAGCAACAAAAAAAAAAAAAGGAGCGGTAGCATGATAGTCAACATACTAGTAATAATTTAAGAGAAATATTTAGGTAGATATGGTATTTAATTTTACTTGTAGATTTGGGAGATCTTACAGTATAAATTAAATGTTATATAATTTATGACATAAATTAATATAAATAAAATTTTATAAAATTTAATTTTAATCACAAAATTTATAAATAAAGATAAAGATCATAATATTTTTTATAATTTAATGGCAATCTGAAAAGGAGAAAAAACCCGTAGTACTAGTTCTCCTGGGCCAGACCTCCAGACACAAGAAACCTAAATCCCATATTAACTCCAATGCCCATGCGAGCTGCGTGGCAAGGGACAATGGCCAACTAACGACAAAAACAAAATAATATTATACAGGAAGAAAAAAAAATTATATGAATTTAATTTATAATAAGTGTAATAAATTATTAGATTTATATTTATTAATATTATTTTAATTTATTACAAAAATTCTTGTTAAATAGTAAAAATGAATATGAACTAAAAATTTATTTTATTTATTATGTATCGAATCGAATCAATAAAAAAAATTTCCCGGCTGACATCCCACGCCGACACCTCCAAATATCTAGACATTAGTGAAAAACAAAAATTCACTCCTTCGAAAAAAAAAGTCCTCATTTCACACCACCACTAATTTCAATGGCACTAATCATACCTACTTATGCAGGGAGTTTTGCTATTAAGAGTTTGTTTGTTGACAAATTGTGAAGTAGTAGTACAACTCTCCATGTCCTTCCAACACAAATTACAATTTGTCAACAAACAAACAGTAAAACAAATGAGTGGAGAGTTGTACTGGTATTTTATTTTTTTGTAAAAATAAAAAAAAAAAAATGAGATTGAATAATGGAGTGTGTGTGAAGGTTGCTAACCTCAACTCCGGGCGAAGTAAACCCAAGAATCCGGATCTTAGCTCCAACATCACCCAAAACACGAAGCTCAACCCGATCATTCATAGTGGCATCTCTAAGTAAATCGGCGGCATCCGTTTGAAGCAAGTTGACCCGGTCGACAACAATGGTGGTCTGAACTTGGCGAACACTATGAGCAGGTTGGTAGAATCCGGGAACAATTCCAATCTCCCCAAAGGAATTCCCTTGTACATGACGGTGAATTTGGACTCGTCGTACTTTATGCCCGCCTTATTATCATTAGTCGCCGTGAAAAGCATCCGGATAGCGAGCGAAACGGAGGCGCCGTAGGAGGTGGGAGTAGGCGTAGGCGTAGGCGTAGTAGGAGTTGAGTTGATACCGAGGTATTGAACTCCGACGGACTGGAGGTCGAATTCAGGCTTCTTGGGTTTAATAGCTAGGACGATGACGAGGATAGTGGCGACGATGATGAGGAACAGTAAGGAGAAGAGTAGGAAGAGGCAGCAACAGCAACCTTTGAAAGAAGCCTTGGAAGAAGAGTGAGGTGGGTAGCGGTGATTATAAGGGTGGTGGGCGCCGCCGTTGACAGCGTTGGCTGATGGTGGTGGTCCGGAGCTCATTTTCTTAGTTTTCTTTTTCTTTCGGTTGAATGGATTAAGATAGATAGATGTTTGTTGGGGAAGGAGGTGGAAATGGGGAAGCCAATCCACCTCTTCTTAAATGGTGAGTATATTTGTTGCTTTTGCTTACTGAGGAAAATTACTGAATTTATGATATAGTATTATAAATTTTTTAATTTATATTATTTTTTGTTATTTATTTAAATGATTTAAAGTGATGTGAAGTCACATAAATTAAAAATTTATAACACTATATCGTAAATTCGATTCAGGTAAGAATCTCTTCCATGTCAAATGATAGAGTGTGTGAAAAAGGAAGAAAAGGGGACTTTTTATAAAGGGGCGTGGGACTGGAAGAAGTGGAATAAGAAGAAAGTGATGAAAAGTTTGTTTTGGCGAGTGATAAAAGCGTGGAATTGATTAATCAGGTAAAGTGGAGCCAAATTGTGGAAATTAAAGTTTTTGTTACTCATAAAGTGATTGGTTATTTTAAATCATTGTATAATTTATTTCAACAATTATAATGTCTCACCAAAAGAGTAGTATAAACTTATCATAAATTTTGACATTTTTTGTATTTTAAGAAATGAAAGAATTTTAACTTAGCATGGGTTGGCTTTTATTCACGATAGTGTGAGTAGTTAGTTAACTTTTATTAGCAAGAGTTTTTCTTTACCGAAAAAAAAGAAGGAAAGAAAAAAAAGTATGCAGTATGTTTGACTAAGACTAGAATAGAATATATGTTGATTTGTTTGGTTTAGGATCTAGACTTGAAGAAACATATTTGTAAGTAAGATTGATGTTTGATTCGCATTCGAAAATTAAAATTTAAGATTTTGATTTTTATTCTTTTCTTTCGTACTCATAAACTAAACACCTCTTTAATACTAAAATGTTTCTTTACCTCAAATGATGCATAATAGCCTGTTAAAATGGAAAATTCTATCGCTCCTCCATTTGAAAACTTTGTAAACTATATGAGCATTCAAATTTTGAAGTGTTAAAATGAATTTCTACCCAAAAAAAATGTTAAAATGAATGGCTTTCCTCATAAGAAAATCGTACACTCTAAACCTAGGCATTAGAGATTAGAGACACGGCAAACTACCTTGCACTATAGTCAAGATAATTAAACTTATGTCATGCAATCAATAGTCATTTACACTAAATTTCACAAAATTCATTCGTAAAATATCACCCAAAGCCACCGGCTGAGATAAGCTACTTCTTGCTATCAATATCACCAACGCATAAACAAGGCAGAGCAGCACAACCACTCGCAGATGCTCAATGATTATGTTGACGTTAAATGAATACACACCAGGAAAAGCCAAAGACATCCAACATGATCATAATAAACCAAAATACTTTCACGCTAGCGAATAACAGTAATGGTAAGAAAAGCCAAAAAAAAAAAGGCTTAAAACAATGGTTACAAATAATTTAGCACACATCTCCCAATCTAAAATATTGTGCAAATACAACAGAACTGGAGGTTATAAGGAAAACACCTCAATATGTAACATTAAGTGGATAAAAAAACATAACTATAAAACAGAAGCCAACTCTAACAAGAAAGACTCGATGGCAAGAAAGTACAAGACACACTAAAACCTATAAATAACTAGGATGGGCTTCAAAGATTACTGATCCTTGTTCTCAGGTTGTGGACTCACATCACCAGTTTCAGCTTTTGCTGTTTCATCAACTCTCCTACTGTTCTCATCAACATCCAAAACATCATCCATTATATCATCTTCCCCAACATTAATATCTTCCACGTCCTCTTCATCTTCATTGTTGGTTCCACCAGGAATCTTTCTGGTCTTGGGACCATGCTCGAGCCTATGGGTCTCCAGTTCTTTGTCCATTGTCTCCTGCAAGTTTGCCATATCATTGTTTGTTTTCCTACCTTTCCTTCCATTTTGCCACCTCTCCAGCTCACTTTCAACATTTGCGACATATTGCTCGACTATCTGTTTCTGGTATTGGGACAATTCCTCTCTCCTAGCAGCCTTCCATTCTTGAAACATCTGATGACATCGAGAGAATAAAAAATTACTGAATACGCTAAAAAAAAGTAATGTTAGCCGGAAAAATTAACTTTTATTTAAAATCTCAGTGTTGCTATCAGAGCTGCAATTTAGATGTGACATTGGCAAGTTCTATTGCTGCTACTAGGGTTTTCAGAAAGCCTATGAACAAATCTTCAACAAAAACCCTAAAAAGGAAAAATCTTTCGCCAATGATTCAAAGTTACAATATTCAAGCATCCAGAAACCTACCTGTTCTTTCTGCTGCTCAACCACCTTTACATCTTCATCCAATGGTTTGGCAAAAGCGTAATATATAGGAGGTTCTGCCCTTGTCCTGAAGAAATCAATACCCAAAAAAAAGTTAAAGAAAGATTCATAAACATGTAAACCGAACTGATCTGATCAACATAAATTCCTGCAAAGCAGGAAACCAGATATCAATCAACTGCTTCAACATTCTGCACACGAAAAGAAACTTATCTTCGTGTCAGTAAAATTGTGAATATGGACACTTTTGGACCAAAATTAGAAATAACCTGTAGAAGCAAAAAGTAGGTATGAGATATAGGTAGCACCGTTAGTACCAAAATAAGGCCAAACTTATTGTGACCAGAAAGCCAGGTCGATTTGTTTCATTCTATATACCTTATAAAGTTGCCAAGTTTCTTTTGATGCTCACACCACCGAAGAAACAGCAATTCCAGTTTCTTTTCCTCCGCCTTGGCAGCAACACGTGCTCTGAGAGTCTGGTAGAGGAAAAGGGGTCAACAAGACAATTTTAGAAAGTCGAAAGGAGAACATTAACATATACTTCAACAGAAGCGACAAAATAAACTATATGAGAACAGACCAAATCTCTCCTCCGCTTTTCCGCAATCTGTTCTCGCTCTTGTTGCCTAAGCCTTTCACTTTCTTCACGTGCCCTTTGTTCAGCCTACATAACATTCCAAGGCACTAATTTACTAGTTATATAAACATTACAAACAAGAATAAAAACAGTTTGAATGTTGACACAAACTATACATACAAAAGGTATATGTAAACCCTGATGAAATTCTGTCTTTCCACCATGATACAGAACAAACGACCAACCTTTTTCATGTTCTTTCTACTTTTGAGCATATTTCCATTTATAACGAGCTTTTTTACATGCATGCATGCATATATGTGAGCATATTGGTGCAGCCACCAAGCACGTTAAGCAAAGTCAAGATGAAAATGTCACTAAATTGAAAAAAAAAAAAATATATATATTCTTCCTCAATTTCTTTGTCAAGAATCTTATTTCAATTGATATGTAAAGAAAACAAGAATCTCGGTTACAAGTGGCAAACTTCATAGTTTGGACATACAGGATAAAAAATTTACACTACCCAAATAAAAATTTTAAACAGATTGCACTCTCTGTTCATGTTAACGATTCTCCAGCAGTTACCAAATTTATATTTGAATGCTGTTCTGAAAATAAAAGCCCTAAATAAGATCTGCTTTGTAATTATATTGAAAGAAAAAGCCGTGTGTAAAAATTATGATGTTTAGTCAATATCATATCCTAGTGCCCGCCTTATGGATTATGATGTTTCATCAACTCATTTTCTTCCAGCTAAATTTTGTAAAAATTAGTGGGAAAAGGGTAAGAAATCAAGGATCAGTTTACAATCATAAACATCTATAAATCAGCACTCACCCTTTTCAGGGAATCTGACCTCCGCATGTGTGCTTCAGTTCCAGAAAGTTGCATGTCTTCTTTTCTGAACCTCTGAAAGCATTTCGAGCAAAGGAAGGAAAAAAAAAATTTTGTTATACAGGTAGATTACAGAAAAGAATATTGCCAACCTCAAATATTCACGGTGGTCTATATTAAATGGTCAACCATAGAAATCAAAAGTAGAAGCATGCTCTTTAAAACCTTTCTATAAGAGGACTGTTACAAGAATTTTGGCGGCAAATGAGAAGATAACTACAAGTCCCATGACAAACAACAAGATGATCCAAAGGAACGTCATTTTCCTTTTATTTTCCATTAAGTAAAATTGCAATACACTGTTGTCAAGTATAAAAGTATTGGCTACAATAATGGCAAGAAATGGTGTAGCAGATAGCACCCCTGCACCCTTGAGGCATTTATCACTTTATCCCAACTATATGATCTCCAGGCAAGAGATCCCCATAGCTCCAAACTAGGTTCATCATATTTTCCAACCATCTTGTAATTAAGATTCCGACTTAATAGCCAAACGACACTTCTAAGAGTTTTTCTGAGAAATTGTACTAGAAAAATAATATTTTAGACTCGTTGTCATAGTTAAATCGAAAATTTGTTATAACACATGGACACACCTTGAAAATAGACCATAACTAGCTCATAAAAGCAATTTGAGACATTCTTCTTACTTTAGCCAACGACATTCACGATTACTCCTAATCTTCAAATGGCAACCTTCAATAATGTAACTCATAACTTGTTTTCTTTCATTTGGACACAACGAATATGGTAAAATTTAGATCCAAATGATAAAGCAAGCGATGACAATTGCCATGCAAGCATTGACCACAAAAGAGCAAAAACAGGAAACAACTAATCGTGTTCATACCTCTAGAAGTTCCAAGAAGCTGGCCCAACATCCTCCTGTTCCTGTTAACCAAACTTGGATCCTCATCTTTAGGCAAAACTCTAGGAACATGCTCGGCCGGAGGAATTTCAAAGTCCTAATAACATCATTCAAAATCAATACACATTTACAAACAAAGACCTAACATCCTCCCCAACCAAACAAACACTACTATTCTATCCTCCACAAGATTGCAAACAGAAGAATAAAAACAAAACTTCACCATTCTAGATGGCCTTTGATTAGCATCCCTCCTAGACCAATTAGAAGGCTTCCTCTCATTCTGGGGAACAGTTAAATTTCCAGCACCTTCCTCCACATTATCATCATCCTTGTTTTTCACATCTCTGGCAGCTTCAGAATCATCCTCAATTATCTCCCCATCCTCAACCTAAAGATCAATTTATTTATACAAAACAAACTCAAATTACCGAACCACCCCATCAAACAATAGGTCTAGTCTAGGGATCTCAACTCCAATCAACTAACTAACACCACAATAATAATTAAAGGGTTTTAGGGTATTTAGAAAACCTTAACAACAGCGGAAGAAAGTCGCCTTTTCGCAGGCGGTTGGTCTTCGGAATCAGTCCTATCCGCCTACAAACCAATTTAATTCAACAAATTAAACGAATCCCTAAAAAATATAGTAAGTAAAATTTTGGGCGGAAAGGTGAAAAATTTACCGGTCTGACAAAGCCACGATTGCGGGCGGTGGCGAAATTGCGAGGACCAGAGCCGGATAAACCACCGCGGCGGAGACCTCTAGGATCCCGAAGCCGCTCAGTAATCTGTGAGAGAGAAATTAAGATTAAAAAAAAATTAGGAAAATCATTTAAGAATTACAGGGAAAGTATAGATAGAGAACCTGGCGCTGTTGGCGATGGAGTTCTTCGATTTCTTTGCGAAGATCTTCCTCGGTCTTCTCCACAGCAGACGTAGCAACAACGGTCGCCATTTTGGTAAGCAATGAGAACTCTGTGTGTCTGTGTGGATGTCTCATTTATCAGTAGCAGTAATCTTGAGAAAGAGCGTTGGAATGCAGGAGAGGGCCTAAAGCCACATTACCAAAACCCTCGCCGCCCACCTTCTAGTGCCTTCAATTTCTTTTAACAATTTGTTACTTGCTTTTTTTGTTAAAAAAAAAAAAAAACCCCACCTCAAAGCTCGTGGATTAAATTTTTTACTATCTAAATTACGATTGGTCATAAAATAAGTAATTTATTATTTATGTAATATTTGATTTTTTTTAATCATTTCACATATTTTCGTACTTTATTTTATTCTTTTAAATATTTATTAATATTCCTTTCAAATATTAAATAATCTTTTTATCCTTTTTAAATATTTTTTAAAATTTTTGAGTCAAAATATAATTTTATAAGATTTGAGAGACTAAATTAAAATTTTTAAAAATCAATTAAGAATTCTCTGCATGACATTCTCCAGCACATTCTAATTGTTTCTAAAACTAAGCCATCTTCAAAAATAATCTCTTTAAACTTCTCCAAACCAAAATCCTAAATCATAGATTTAGTTTTGGAAATTTTATTCCCAAATCAAGTTGGTGATCCAAAAATACTCGTAGATCTTTAATCCAATTTTAAAAGTAAATTTTACTTCAATATTTACATGATTTTTATGTTAAATTTCAAGTTACTCAATAAATTAATTTGTTTAATTTTCTTGTTTTGTGAATTGATTTTATTACCAAATATGTTTATGAGTTACTGGGACTTGATTTATAGTTTGAAATGACTCTTTAACTATTATTTTTGTGAGATTTGAATTAGAGTTTTGACAATCCTTAATCTAGTGATATATTTGAAATTATGAACCCTAATTCTTAAACTTTTATGTTACTTTTACAAATTTAAGTCAACCCTTATTTGTTTGTATTCGATTATTGCCTAATTTGAAAATTTAGATGATGCTCAAAAGTGAACTCTTACATTGATTTTTATCCTAATGGTATAATACTCTCCTGGTTTAGATGATTTGAAACTAGAATGAGTTTTAGATCGTTGAAATAAGTATACGTCTACGAAATCAATTTTCAAAATAAGTAACGTTTACGTCTTTTTATCGATACCCTATATATGATTGGTTTTGCAACTCTAGAATAATTGATATTAAGGTCAATATATTTATTTTGATTAATATTTAGGGAAAACTATATATTAGTTATTCACATTACCTATTTGTATTTATTTAATCTCTCAATTTTAAAATGATAATTTTTAGTCCCTTACATCACCCATTTGTATTTATTTAATCTCTCACAAATGTAAAATGTCGAATTTTTGTACCTAAACTAAATCCCGAATACTTTTTTATCTGAATTAATCATGTGTTGTTCACATGACGTATTTTTTGAGTAAAATTTAGGAATTCATTTTTCCTTTCCAATGCAAAACTCGAGCATCGGATTGGATTATAAATTTTAGAAAAAAATACCACAATTCAGATATTGAAATAATATAAAATACAAACAAATTGCTAATCAATCACTTACTATGTCATATCCTTCGCACTCATAAAACATTATACTCAAATGAATTTATAAATTTGTTCTATAAAAATATGTCATGTGAATAATACATGATAAATTTAGGCAAAAAATATTCGAGATTTGATTCAGGGATCAAAATTCAACATTTTATATATGTGAGGGACATAATAAATTTAGGCCAAAATGCTTGGGATTTGATTAAAGGACCAAAATTTAACATTTTATATTTGTTAGGGATTAAAAATCATCATTTTAAAAGTGAATGATTGAATAAATACAAATGTGCAATGTAAGGGACTAAAAATTATCATTTTAAAAGTGAGTGATTAAATAAATACAAATGGTTAATGTGAGAGACTAATATAGTGGTTTTCCATAATATTTATAAGGTAAGTGCGTTTATAAATTTTATGTTCGTTATTTAATATATTATTTGTTCATTATTGAACTATGTGTTAATGAATAATTACGGTGAAGGGCTCAACGGGTCATTTTAGTGGATTTGGTTAAATCCACTACTGAGTGAGTGAATGAAATGATATATTGAGTACTCTATTTCGTAAATGGTATACCTATTCTATTGGGAAGACAAGTGATAGATACTCCGTTATGTCTTGTCTATTCGGGTGGATAATAGGTAGATTTGGATCCAATACTGAGAAGACTTTTGTGAACCATGACCTCATTGATTGACGTTTATATTTTAAATATTGATAATGTTTCGTATAATATGCCATGCACTAATCATATACGTGTTATTTATGATTAGACTTAAATATTATTTATTAAGCATGAAGTGTTTATTCCGTTATTGTTTTTCCCCTTTGTTTGCAGTTGAGGACCAATAGGAGACGTTAGCAAATTTTGAGTCGAGTGCTGACTTGGGAGGAGGTTACAGTACAGGCCCCCAGTTATTGGAGATAGAGTTTCATGTTTGCCATCTTAGTGTGGGGTTGGTTTTTAGGAAAATTTTACAGTCCCTTTCAGGGAACTATTCCCTTAACTTTAAGAGCTTATACAGTATAAGGAGCCTTTTTAAGCATATGGTGTTGTACTGTACAAGCATTCAAAGTACAAGGGAATGATTCCTTCAAAAGGAACCATAGAATTTTCTTGATTTTTATACTTAGGCCTGCGTGCCTATAGATTTGTTAGATTTGTCTTGTAATTGAATTTCTGAATGTGTTTGAGTTGTAGTTTTGATACTTGTATATGAATGTGATTTGGTTATCGTGGAATGTTATAAACATAGTTGTTGAATATATTTTTGTGATCTTGTATTAGTTGATCTGGAGATCTAATAATAGGTTTATGGATGTTTATTACTTTTGTACTGTACCTTGCATGTTTGAGGTGATCAAAAAATGCGGCGTGTCATTGTCCTGCTTTGGGGGCATGACAATTTAAATTGCATTTTATTGTTAATTTGTTACTCATTTTTATTGTTTAATTTATTTCTTACAAGCAACATTCGAATATGTGGTAATTCCATAGTACTATTGAAAAAATTATCTTGTTATCTTTAAAAACTTATATAATTTAATAATTTTTTAAAACACGTAATATTGTATTATACAAGATTTTAAAACATAACGAGATAATTTCGTTTGAAATCGTAAAATTTTCCTCAAATATATATAGTACAGTTTGATGTTGTGAGTATTTAATTATGACAAGCAAATAATTAGTTAATAGAATTTGTAGTCAATTTTAAATTAAATTTAATTAATTTTAGTCAAGAGTCAGTTTATCGATTGTCTCCCTTATATTTGAATCTACATGTGTATAATTGAAAATTTTATTACCTTGTTATTTATGTCACTAATGGTTTTTTGGTCTAATCTTATTGCATACAATTAATATTTGACTATTATATAAATTTAATCTAAATTTTAGACAATTTTTTTTATTATTTATGTAATAATTAGTCCTCTTATAAAAAATTTGAATTTGAATTACTTCTTTTCTTTTGGGCTTAATATCTCAACTGAGATTCAGATAATGGAATTGGGTTAGGCTTGATGGCAAGCACGAATGGGCTTTGATGTGTATAGAACTGTCCAGAATGAATGCGACCCATCACAGGATGATCCCCGTGGGCCTGAGTACGTATACGGATCGAGATGATTCATCGCCAAGATTGGACCAGTTCATCACAATAATTCTTGGGAGTAATGATACTTTGGCCCCTAAAGTAAGGGAGTAATTACACTTTACCCCTATACTAATAAATTTACCTCCATTCAAATGTTTATCCATTAGTATTTTCTAACTCCATCAAGAAAAGTTAGTTAAATAAATGAAATGTCTTTATCACTATTTTTGAATTTTCAACTATTTATTTTTTTCCGGGGTTGATATTTATTTAAAATTATGAAACATAACAATAAATAAATGAATATATTTGACTTCGATGGTGAAAATTATGAAAAAAAAATTGACGCAAATTGTATCTGACAATAAAATTCACAACGTTTAACCTAAACTAAAAACAAATATAAAATACCAAAGTACAACAAAAATCATAAAACTTTTTGAAAAAGTCATTACCACACACAAATGCTTAAAGAAAAATTTTGAATAAAAAATTTACCAAAAAGCCTACTCTGACTATTCTGAAAAACACTACAATTCAAGATAATATCAAATAAATTTAAAAAATTCTCAAAAAAAAAATACTCTATAAATTACGAGATTTTGACCCAAAAGATATATTAATATGGATTATATTAAAATATTTTATAATTAATTTTACCTATATTTTTTTATAGTTATCACACCATTATCAAAAGTTGAAAATATGAAAAATCAAAAGATAGCAATAATGTCATTTTGGTCATTTAACTAACTTTTCTTGATAATGTTAATAAATAGTAACAGATGAAGAGTTAAATAAGAGAAAAATATAATTTTATTAGTTTAGGAAGATTACGTGTAACTATTTCCATACTTTAGCGGCAAACTGTTATTAATTTTAATTCTTATTAAAGTATATGCACAATTATACATCAAATTATAGAACGGTACATATATAAAAATATATTCAAAATGACAAAATAAAAAAATACTATTAATGCGCCACTATATAAATTACACTATATTAACGTGTCGCTATATTTTACAAAAAATAAAATAAAATTTAATGTGTCATTATATAAGCTGCACTTGCACAAAAAGTTGAGATGAAAAAGTGGACAAATATCCACCCTCGTTTGCAAGTATTTATCCAACAATTATCGTGGCCCATAATGCTTAGCAAAGCTTGGGAAGGAAGGATTTTAGATTTTATGAGCGTGAGCAGGCTAACCAGTAAAACTATATTTACAGTCCAAAACAAGAGGAGTGAACGGCCTTCATGCAGCCCTTGGTGGCCTGTGTTTCCCAAAGATATTTGGGCCCTGAACTTCTTTAGAAGGCTTGGGTTGGGCCTCATGGGTTTAAGAACGGAAGGGTGCTTCTTCAATCGCTGAAGTTTAATCGAATTCTCTGGGCCCACTAATACTGATGGGCTAGCTGCTTTAAAAATGTAAAGATTTATGTACGGCATTGGTTATCAACTGTTTGACGCTAGTTAGACAGAAACAATAAACGAGCGATCAAATCATTAAAATGTTTTAAATTTGATTATCTTATCTTTGTTCTTAATTTATATTTAACGGACAATCTATAAAAATTGTAAAGAGCTGAAACCTACCCATCTCCTAAATTTTGTTATTACGAAAAAAAAAAAAAAAAATCAGTTTGACTGCTATTCGATAATAATTACGCTTTCTTTTCATTTTTTTTTTTCACAATATGTGAGTTTCTCCTTATTCTCCACTTAAAAAAATTCCTAAAAGAAAAATCAAGAAATTGCTCATATATTCTCAATCCTTTTCAACCTAATTGTATTTGTGGGGGGCTCATTTCAATTCTCAAGTAGTCAAAGTCGCTAGTTACTATATCCGTACTTCCTTCTCTAGCTAGCAACTAGTACTAGGATGGGTTAATGACTTTAAATTGCATGCTAAGGAAGGTTATGTAATTTCTTATTTTAATTAATCGGTTAATTAAACTGCTACAGCTGTTTAATGTAAACCCTTATACATCATAGGCCAACCCCAAATATTTGAATTCAAATGTATTAGAAATTATACCACATTTAAATACTGTTAGTTGAACCTATAAGGTGTTCTGGTTCGGGCTAATTAAAGAACATGATCACAATTGTGCTTGCAAAGTTATACATGTTTTCAGAAAATGTTTGGTTCGTATTTTGAATTCAGAATCGTAACGAGAATTATAAATTCTACTATTAGTATGAGTTTATGTCATTTTTCATTACTTGTTTAATTTCAACAACGAATGAGTTTTATTATACTCGTATTTTAATCAATATGAAAACTAAATTACAAGTAGAAAATAAAAGTGAATAATTTTTAATATTTTTATTACCATAAAATAATTTTCGTAGAAATTAACAACATCATTTATGAATATTATTAATTTTAAATTTTATTCTTTCCCCTCACACTTATAAATCAAATACGTCCTTAAAGATGATATAGTGTGTAGCTAGCCTGTTGACCATTTAGCTCTGGATCCTTTTTTAATTAAAGTTTTAAAGGATTCCCGTTGGATCTTTCTTTTCATAGTATTCGAGGTTGGCTCAATTTGAACAAATTGCGAGAGGTGTGCCACACACGAGCTATAATCTATAGTGGGGCTTCGACTATTAATTTTGGACCATAAGTAGTAATCCTGTAATTAACTGATTCCTTTTAAATATTTCTTATTGGACGAAATTAGTCAAATTGCAACAGATTATGCTCTTGCTAATGCTAACAATATTAGAAAAAGGATTAGATAAACGAAATATGATATTAGTTAGGAAAAAAAAGGATAATTTTATAAACCTCCCATAAAATTTTATGCTAATATCACTTAATACCCCGAATAATAAGAAATGTCACTTACCTCATCTCTCTAGTAAATGGATCCCATCTTTAGCTCAAAATAGCATGAAAAGACATAAATAGCCTTAGTACTTTAGCCATATAACAAAAAGGACATTTTCAAATTACAACCTTTCCTGAGGTTTTTTAACAATTGATCACTTGGCATTCTTTACCTTCCCAACAAATTTTTAGGTCAACTTTTTATTACAAAAATGTATGTGTGCTAATGTGTTTGTATCTATCTCATTGAACAAAAATTTAAACACGTAAAAACATACCATATATTACAATAGAATAAATATAATTTATATTCATTTGGGGAATCACTGACTTAAGAACTAAAAAAGTTATGCATTTTCAGTAAAAAAAAAATTTGTCAACTAATTTAAGAAATATGTGACAACGCACCATATAATAGAATAAATAAATGTGATTGATAAAATATAAAATGTATCTTCGAAAATTTAATTGCGAAAATGTATGCGCATGTAATGTTATTATGTGTACCGATTTGAACAAAAATTTAGAACATGTAAAAAGCACTAATATTGCAATCTATTTTATTGAACAGAAATTTAGAACACATAGAAATATATTACATATTATAATGAAAATGTAATTGATATTTTATTTAGTAAATCACAAACTCATAAACTAGCCCTAGATAAAATAAATGTATTTTTTTTTTATATTAATTGATGAAAAATATGAAATAATAATTGTATTTATACCTCTTCAATTTTATTTTCTTTTTTCTCCAACATCTTTAATAAATTAAAATTTGTTACTAGGGGTAAAATTGGATCGAAATACTTTCTCTCTCCTTAAATCAATTTTTAAAGTATTTGGGCTAACAATGTTACAATAAAGTAAAATTAGGAAAAGTAAGAAATATTTTAAAAGTTTAGAGTGCTTAGTGATCTTAGAATTAAACTTTAGAGGAGGTTTTTGAAATTATCCCAAAAAAATGTCACTGAACCTCATAAGTATTAGCTGCATAAAGTAAGGATGTGTTTGATTGGGTTGAAAATATGTTTCATAAGTTCCCTGTGTTTGAAAATAATAGCTAAGCTATGGACATTTGTCAAGGGCTCATATGAATCTAGTGACTATTGGTATGTTTAGTCGGGCGGCGGCTGTTAGGTCACCTATTTAGAGGGCGCACGTTACCGCTTCTACAAGAAAAATGGCCTAGTTCAAAAGTAATAGTAAACTTAAAATACTTACTTTTATAATAATTCAACTGCTAAACTTATTTTTGTTTTCAATTCTCATACATTCATTTTGTTTTCAATTCTCATACATTCATTTACTATTTATTTTGGACCCTACAATAATGTAATTATCACTATATATATTTTACCATTACATTATATTGTAACATAATTTTAAACAAAATCAAATTTTTTTTTTACCACAATTACTTGTGAAGTATGTATTACAACTGCTATAAGTCTTTTTATATCATATTGATAAAATTAACAATGAAAATATTAAAAATATTGTATTTCAAAATATCTTTATTTTGTCATCCAAATATAAGAAATTTGTATAAAAATAAATTTTTTCATTAAAATGTTTTCAAGGGTAAAAAAATATTTTACATCCGGATCCTGATTGTAGCTAAAGAAAAAGTTATCATTACAAATCTAAATTGGAATGCACATTGATTAAATTAAGGATAAATTGTCATCAACCCCTGTGTGGTATACTTCTCCAATTCATAACTTTGGCCCCATATATTTTAAACTTTATATTATTTAGACCAAAAGGTAGTGTGAATGGAAATTATCCAAACCAATTGTGTTTGAACCATATGCGAAAATGGAACGAAAAACACCATTTTTCCTAACATATGGGTCTATGAGTTGAAAGGCTGTACCATATATATGGGAGTTTATGTTAATTTACCCTTAAACTAATGACATCACATCTGACTTTAGGGCATGTTTAATGTGTTTATCTTTTAACTCAATTGTAGTGGCAGAAAAAGGAAGTTAATCAGTTTCTAATTAACTAATAGGGAAAAAAAAAAAAAAAAGTCTCTAAGGGTCTATTTGGTTGGGGCTGAAAATATTTTTCAAAAAATATTTTTCAGAAATTTAATTTCTTGGTGTTATAATTTTATTTACTAAATTTATATTTGTTTTCAATTGTTGTCCATTCTTTTTTCTTGTTCATTGTGAGTCCTACAATAATATAACTATCATTATGTATATTTACCATTACATTATATTATGATTTAATTTGAAAGAAAATCAATTATTTATTGACCACAATCACTTGTAAAGTATTTGTTACAATTGATACAAGTTTTTTAACTCATATCCATAAAATTAAGGATGAAAAATCTTAAAAATTATATTTCAAAATATTTTTATTTTGTCAACCAAAAACTGAAAATTTATATGAAAAATGGATATTTGCAAGGAAAACTTTTCCTCATGAAAGCATTTTACATCCAACCAAACGGGCCCTAAATGTAACTATACTATCTAACCATTGCTTAAACTGATTACAAGAGAAATAGAAGGTGTAAAAAGCACATCAAAACTAATTTCACAATGCATTGACATAATGTAACTAGACTTGGGTTAATAATTATCACATAATCTACAATTACAAATAGTAGTATATATGATCATCCTGTTTAACTTAATTTGAACAAAACTTTAATCCACAAATCATCATCTTTTTTCAACGGGTAGAATTCTGAGCTGGCTTACCACTTGGGGAGAGAGATTCAAGAATCCAATTTTTGCTACTTGATGAGCTACCACCACTTTCACCATCTCCAGGAGGAGGATGACTAGTACTAGTAGTTTGGCTTTCCTTATTAATGAGTGAGGAAATGGCAGCAGCAACAGAAACCCTAAACTTAGGATCAGAAGCAACAATTGCACTCACATTTTCAGCCAATGACTTGTTTCCTTCGCCTTTAGGTCCTCCCATCATCCCTCCTCCAATATTATTACTATTATTTCCAATATAATTACTTGGTAAAAATGGTTTATTACGCATCCAAGAATAGCCCATTAATTGTTGTGTTGAAGAGGTAGCATTATTAATGCCAAATTGTCGAGCATCGGCCGAAACATTAGCATTATTTGTGAGATCAAGAACGAGCCCTTTAAAGGGGTCAATATTAGGATGAATGTTTATGAGGTTTGATGCATAAGAAGTGAGATATTGGATTTGTAATGTGAGGAATGTTGTGGTAAGGAAATTGAGATATTCGGTTAAAATTAGATGATAATAATGTTCCATTTGTTGAGAGAGGGTTACTTGAATCCAACAACATAAATGATGCCTCTGAGGATGCTGTTGATGCCATTGCTGTTGCACCTACTGGCAATGGATGATTGTGTGTTCCTTCATATGTTGTGATCAAAATTGACATGTCCTCCAAGCATCTTTGCACCTAGTTAATTATTTACACATATATGATAGACTAAACAAGTCAGAGAGTAGATGAAAAATAAGGACTACGAGCAAAATAACAAAAGAAGGGCCGTTGTCATCACTCTCCTGTTTGGTAGATAGTATGTAAATATCATTACAAGTCGCTGAAACATATATCGATTGTACAACAGAAAAAACTAAAGAAGTCAAGATGATTTGTAGTAACATATTTACCTGTTTTCTTACTGGGCATCCTGGAGCAACAGTGCAACGATAATAAGCATCGTGGGCAAGGGTTTCCCTTGGCAGTTTTTTGGCCGTATTTTCGCCATTGGCATCCATCATTCATCTATTAAATTTTTTTTATTATTTTCAATTTTCTAAAGTTATTGAGGCCAATAAAAATTTTTAAGCAACAATTATTGCTAAATTATTAATTAAACTTACTGTGGCAGTTTCACATCTGGCTCTGACCGAAACCCTAGCTTTTCTATTAGGAGGAGTAGAAGTAGATACATGGTTTGTTATATTTCCTCCTCCTACGCTGCTGGTCCTTTGTATCTTACTCTGCAATGGTGTAAATGCTGTTCCATGTTCCTTTGTCTCAACATTTCTTGTGTCCTCATCTTCTTTTAGTTGACTTGTATTGCTTTGCAGCGTCAATGACAAACCTAATTGATCATGACTTCTTCCTTCTGCAGTACTATCATTTTTTTGAGATGTAGATGATAGTACTGTTTGATGATGATTTATTTTCAAGAATCTTGGACTTTTATTCTGGTCCTGATGCTAGATTTGGGCAGTCACTAGTACCGGTAAGCGAAAGAAAAGTTCTTGGATCATCCTATATCATCATAGAATTAATCAAAATTTCAAAAAAAAAAAAAAAAAAAAAAACCAACGTAGTTTTATAGATGGCCAAATCAATCAGTGCAACACCATAAGTATTTTTTTTTTTTTTGACAGCTTGAAACTTTTTGAGATGTAATATATATATATACCTTAGTCTGAACATTCTGTTGGGCAACGGCAAATTTCATTTGTAGATCATAATAATCTTTCATGGTTTGCTCGATCGCCTTTCTTAACGCCTTATTCTCCTGATTCATGCGATCCATCTCCATCTGCAACACTGATAGCTATAATACAGTACGAAATTTCTATATTAGATAATTAGCATATATGGTGTTGATTAACTGGATCATGGCTAATCGATAATCGATATTAATTATTAGCTAATTTAAGGGCTGGGAAGGAGATTCATGCACTAATTACATGCAGAAAAGCCATCAGATATACTACTACGATATATAATTAATACCATACCTCTTCAGTCTTCATAGTTTCAGCTGATAATGAATTATTATCCAAAGATTTATCTTCTTCAATGGCTTCTTCAGCTTTTCTTTTTCCTTCAACTGAAAATTCTCCTAGTTCTTGATGATCTTGTGTTTGTTGCTGTGTTTTTTGTAGTTGAGCATCTAATTTGAGGGATAGATCAATTTCCATATTAGTTGTTTCTCCAGCTGGTCCCATCGAAAACAAATAGGATGAGCAGTAACTTGCAGCCTTTTCTTTCTTTCTTTCTTCAAAATTTTTTCTATGTGCTGCTTTTGAGGCACCGAAGTCAATTCCCTCGTCTTTAAGGCGTATAATTAGAATTTTAGACATACAAGGAGGCATCTAAGCCTTAACTTTCTATGTGGATTCTTAATCATACTATAAATATTTTCATAAACCAGTACAGGAATATAATTAATAGTGGTGGCATTAGGCATTAACCTATAAGTATATATCTACCTACCTTTGTTCGAAGATACTTTATTCTACATGTAATGCCCCTAACAATTACCACATATGGTGGTATCGGTACACCAATACAATATCACTTGACAATTAATATCATTGTGTTATTAAATTCGAAAAAAAATAATAAAATTTAATTAAATATCTAAAATTAATAATTGGTGATTTAATATGATTTGGCCACGTAAATATGAGTGTAAATGAACACAAATAAGTCGGTTTAAATATGTCGGACACTTTAACGTTTAAGTTTGTTTGATTATTATAATGAGTTTGAAATTTTGTTTAAACTTGACTTGTTTGTTTTCTGAATTGAATTCAAATGAACTTTTATTGAACCGAACTTGAATCGAATTCGAGAAGCTTAGAATTTTTATATGTGAACTTTTAATTTTTAGCTTATCGTTTTGAATATAAAAAATTAATGAACACTAAATTTTGTTCAAATCTGACTAGATTATTGACGAATCAAACTCGAACAAATTCTTATCAAATCGAGTTCGATTCAATCAATATCGAATAATTTGAATTCATTTACAGTCCTATACGTGAATTTATATTGATAAGTAATCTTTTAAATGATTATTCATGGTGTTATATTCAATGTGTAGCCAATTCCTTTTATCCTCAATTGTTATGGAGGACAGAGTATCTATTTTGTTTCAAGTAGAAAGGTGCATGTATGTTTCATATCCTACTTTGTTTGGATTATGGATGCACATTTCTATGTGTACTTTTTTTCTAGTATTTTATTGCCCTATTTCTATGAAATAATTGAACACTAGATTTAATCTTTGGATTAATCTTTACCCTTTTATCATGGCAGCATTAGTCCACTCCACATCTAGCATGCCTCTTTCAACAGGCAACATTCATAACTTTTTGCATTTCTTTTACATAACAAATCAATAATACTGCAAAATTATCTTACAGCCAGCTCATAGTTTATAGCCTAATTGTCAAATTGAATTCTTAAGCGCAGTGATTAAAGCTAATTAAAATGAAAATTATGTAAAAAGTTCTGACATCATTCATTCACTTAATTAGGGAAATATGAAAATAAGCCCTCTACGAAATCCCACAATTGGAGGAAAGAAGGCCTTGGGATTAGATAATGAAATTGTCAACTGGGAGACCTCGCACAACTTTCCACTCTCTATGATTAGATTAATTAATTTGTTAATTTACTCGGCTGCCACCTCCAATATTAACTTAGAAGACTCGGATTAATTTAGATTATATTCATTCTGATGATTAATTATATTTGTAACCTAAGATGCATTCATTCTATTGGAACTTAATATAAGATAGGAAAATTTTATACTCTCTTTTAGAAAATTATTTTTTTGTACTTTAAATATTTATACAATACAATATCATATGTTTTAAAAGTTTATACTATACAAGTTTTTAAAACCAAAGAAATAATTCCCTAAAATGAACTGTAAAGTTCTAGGGGTTTAAAATTAAACCCTTAATTACATTAATTAATTACTCCTTTGTGATCACGATACCAAATTCAAATCTGACAGTTGGAACCTAAAAAGGCATGTAACTTATACGTTGGAATAATTCAATTTATATATTCTCTTGAAGTTGAAAATTTTGGCTTTGGGGAATAATTTATTAATTACACGAGCTACTCATTATCATGTCGAGTAATTAATTAATTTAAAGTTTCTTATCAAAACCTTGATCATAAGGTTTATCTTATGTACATTAATTATTAATCTGAGTTAAGATCCAACTATGTCATATTCTGAGGCAATTCACAATCTTGCATTTAGTTGGACAACTAGAAATGAAATTGAAATCTTAGCATTTGTTGACCAAAATTAATTGATGTACAAATTAAGCTTAATTTACTAAACCCTATGCCCTAATGAAGAAAGTGAAGAATTAATCAAGTTCCAACTACTTTAGGTTGGTGAAGAGAAAATCTGAACAGAAAAAGATTGATTCAAGAAGTTTTTCATTCTAGTATATAGTATGACAATAGTAGTCCACCAATAAAATTGCATCATGTAATCCTAGTATTCCACCAATAAAATTGATCATGTAATCCTAATTAATATTTCATCCGTTCAAAATAATTGTCACTTTAAACAATTTGTCTTGTGTTCTATTATCTGTTACTTTAGAAAATAAAAATAAAAAAGTATTAAATGATATTTTTTCAACTATTACCCTTAATACCATATTAATGAATGGAGTTTTATGTAATTGAGATATTAATGCAAAAGAATAATTTTGTTACTTTGAATTATCATTTTGTAAAATTGATACAATTTAATAACTTTCTTATTTCATATGTTCCAATCAACCGTGAGAGTTCTTTTAAAACGGAGGGAGTATTGAATTTCTTGTTCTCCCTTCGATGTAATTAGTAACGAAACATTATATAATTAAGCTACAATGTGAAAAAACCGAAATTCTAGTGAAGGCTACTTTTGGAAGTAGCTTGTCCTTTGTTTTACTAGTATATTTTCTTTTTCAAAAACTCTAGTTCACAATATTGTATTCAGAGTAAATGCAACGAATAAGAATTATTAATAGAGGGGAAAGAAGTTGACAACTTTCACAAGCAATCAAATCACACGGTAAAAATTTTTCTCCCTTCTTTTTTCTTTTATTTTGGTTCTTTCCATGATGTGCACAGTAGACTACAAGACTAGGCCAAACGTTCTAGAATTGATTGAATCATATGACAACAATTTTAGCTGAAAAACAAAAAGACTTGACAAAAAGAAAAAAATACCTGTGAATAATTCAAGTAAACATGAGTTCGTTGGAATCTCTCTCTCTCTCACTCACTCACTTTCTTGATCAGTTGGTTGGCTGGAAAGGTACGACTTTCACAGGAAAAGATGTGCATGAGTGAGTGGACTTGGTGGAAAAGCAAGCGTCGCCGCTGCAAATTCTCACGTTGATTATTCTAGACACATAAGACACCAAATAATTATCCGAAATTATTGCGATCGTTTGAACCCACTTTCTCTACATTATATATTTTGCTTCTGTTTTAAAATAATTATCCGTTTTATAAAATTAAGAAAGTATTAAATATATATTTAATTAGTACTATATTAATGAAAGAATGATTATATAATTAAAATATTAATGTAAAAGGATACTTTACTTATTTTAAACTATATTTTTATAAAATTGATATAATTTCATAACTTGCTTAGTTCGTGTGTGGTAACTAAAGGCAACAGTTATTTTGAAATGGAGGGAATATTTGACATAAGTAAAACAGAAAATTGGTGGAGGAAGCGATGCATAGAAATTATTATTGTCATTTTTACCCACTTCCTGTACACTATATATTTCTTTCGTTTCAAAATAACTGTCGATTTAAATAAAATTGTCATGCACCAAATTATCTGTCGTTTTTGAAAATAAAAAAAAATAAAAAAGTAATAAATAGTCTTTTTCTAACTTTTGTCCTTAGTACTATATTAATGGAGGGATTATTATGTAGTTGAAATATTAGTATAAAAGGTTACTTTAATCACTCTGAACTATTCCTCCTTGGCCATTTTAAAATAACTGTCACATTTGGTTGGTACACAAAAATTAAGGAAGATATTAAATTACATTAATTTTGCAAAAAAATAGTTCAAAGTGACTAAATTATTCTTTGGCATTAATATCCCGACTACAGTAATGTGACACTAAAGGTAAAGGTTTAAAAAAATATCATTTAATACTTTCTTAATTTTCTAAAATACCAGATAAATGGCACAAGACAAATTATAACAGTTATTTTAAAACCGAGGGAGTATCTTTTTTTTTTTAAAATTAATGTAATTTAATAACTTTTTTAATCCGTATACATTAACTAAAGGCGACAGTTATTTTAAAACGGAGAGAGTATTTGACATAAATCAGAGTAAGGTAAAACAAAATATTGGTGGAGGAAGTGATACCGAGAAAATTGGTAATGTATTTTAATTTTTGAGTAAGGTAAAACAAAATATTGGTGGAGGAAGTGATACCGAGAAAATTGGTAATGTATTTTAATTTTTTCACTAAGTAACATGACATACCATGCATGCGTATTCAGAAATAATTATAAATGTATTCTCTAGTTAATCAAGCAGGTTATCCACGTGTCCCTTCCCCTCCCAGCCTCTTGACCAAGGTCTGATCCTTTGTTTTAGATACTTAATCATCTATTAATTACCTAAAGATCTGCCCTAATTAACAATGATCCATCCTTAACGGAGAAGCCCTTTAAATAATAAACAGGGTGGAGATCCCTATTGCATTTTGAAGTAGGAAACTTCTAGGAAAATGTGGTATGTGATAAATTTAATGAATAATAATTTAATTTTAGCAATCACTTATAGTCAACTCTATGGAGGTGATTTTTGATAATCAGCCTTCGAAGAATGGTATTTAAAGATTAATTAGCATTTCATCATATATATATATATATATATATATATATATATATATATATATTGAAAATTCTACGATCCCTTTTAGGGAATTATTTCCTTGGCTACAAGAACTTATACGGTACAAGTTTTTAAAACATATAATATTGTATGTACTGTACAATCCCTTTAAGCACAAGGGTATGATTCCCTAAAAAACACTGTAAAATTTTTCATATATATATATATATATGTGCGAGTAATTAGCTATTCATAAAATGTGGATTTTGACATGTTGTGTGTGGAATGAACATTATCATCATTATTACTAAATAATATTTTACAATCATTACTCAGTCACATTTTTAAATTAATTTTTATCTCACATATATTATTTTTTAAAAGATAACTACAATATTATTTTAAATAATGTTCTAAATTAATGTCCTAACAAAGCCAGTCTATCTGAATTGTTAATATAAATAAACGATAACGTTTCAACTCCAAAAACTATCAAGCGACTCTGTCGAAAGACTCCTTAATTACTAAATAGATGAGGTGGAATCATTCATAATTTTCTAAAAAAATGATAAATGGTCATTAAAAACTTGGATGCTGCCATCAACTTTTTGTCTTCATCTAAAGATAAAAAAATAAGTTTAATTTTATGTAAGAGATGTAAAACAAATTTGTCCTTATTTATCCAAAGAAAAATCAGTAAGCACTCCAATGTGCCGTGACTAACAGCAAGTTTCATGTCTTGCCGTGGTGTCCAATTGACTATTGTTTTGCGAAAATAATAATGTAATAGAGAGATGTACTATCATTATTATTATTATTATTATTATTTTGAAATTATGATGTACTATCATTATACTATAACCAATGGAATTTAGCCTTGAATATCTCATCTAGAAGTTTTCTACATTACAAGAAGACAAATATGAAAAAATGACAAGCATATGTTTGATTTTTTTTTTTTTTTTTAAATAGATTTTCTACTCATTATTATATGGACATTAAAGACTTAACACATTTTTGCATAATTACATATATTAATAAGCTAGATATATAGTTTACCAACCGAAAAGGGGAAAAAAGGGCCATCATATATAGTATGAATTGAAACTATTCCCAAAAGTGGGCCAAATTAAAGAAAACATTATTAGCAATTCCATTTGGGATTTTTATATTTGGAAAATATCTACATATATTCGATCTTTGATTTCACCTGTAAATTTTACGGTCAAAATTAAATTTTATAAAATATTTATTACATCAATTGATATCATAAATTTTATAACATTTAATCTACACTACAAAATCTATAAATAGAGTCAAAAATTAAATCTACCTAACTATTTTTTCTATTATACTATGGAGTCGAGTCTCAAATATACTCCCAGTGAAGTCAATAGCGTGATTGACAGCCTATTCTAAGCATGATATGTTAATCTCAGTTTCATACCATGAATGTACCTTTCAGATCCATTCTTTTTTGTTATCACCAAAAATAGTAATCTTAAGTATATTTATACAAATTTACAAAAAAAAAATGTTGTGTTACTATATTCGTAAAAATAATAATAATAATAATAAAATATCTAAAATTATATACTGATAATTCAATTTAATTTTTTCACGTAATCAAAATTTAACAAATAATTTTAAATTTATAAATATTTTATAAATTATTTTTATTATTTGTATATAAGTACATTTTAAAATTCTTCTAGTCAACTGGTCTGACACGGCTTAAAATGATTCCAAATGACTTGATCTTCCATTATTTTCGGCATTGTTTGTCACCATGACGACCATAAGAACGAACATTAATTGAACATTCTCCAGCACTCATGATCAACCATTTCTTACTTTATTTTCAATTACTAAGGTTGATACTTTATACACATATATATATATATATATATATATGAAAATTTTACAATTCTTTTTAGAAAAGTATTTTCTTGACTTTAAAAATTTGTACGGTATAAATTTTTAAAATACATAATGTTGTATTGTATAAACATTTAAAATATGAGGAAATGATTTCTCAAAAGCGAATTGTAAAATTTTCCATATATATGCCATTTAACTTCTTCCATGTAAGAAAGAAAGACAAAGGGGGTGTTTGATAACCTCATTAAATGTTTAAATTTAATTCATTAAGTATTTTTTGTATCAAGAACACAGTAAGTGTGTTTGATAACAAATTTTTCTATCTGTTAGTATATATATTAAGTGCAACTAAATTTCTAAACAAAATTTTAAGTGAAAAGTTTATCACTTAATTTGTTAAATTCTGTACTAGTATATCAAAACTCATTCAATTTTTCTTTATTCCACATTCACATAGTCTTTTACAACATTTGTACATACTATATTCATTCTTTCATATATAAACAGAGAATTTCACACACTATATTCATTTTTTCTCACACATAAGCACATATTTAAATACACTATATTTTTTATATCTTACACATAAATACTCAATTGGACACACATATTCATTCTCTTTCACACATAAACATATATTTGAACACACTATATTTCTTTTCTCTCACACATAAATACACAATTATACACACAATATTCTTTCTCTCTCATATACTTGAACACACTATATTCATTCTCTCTCATATATATACATACACTATATTCATTATCTATCTCATATAAACACAGACTTACAAACACACTACCTTCTTTCTCACACATAACACATAGTTATATGTATTATATTCCTTTTCTCTCGTACAAAATCACACACTTGGATGCATTATTTTCCTTTTCTCTAACACATAAACACACATTTGCACACACTACATTCCATTTTTCACACAAAAAGACACATTTGCACACATTATATTCATTCTTTCACACATATAAACGCACACATACTTGTATATAATATCTCTCACACACACATATACTCTATGTTAATAAATTATTTAGTTGTATTAAAAATATAATATTATTTAAAATAACCTACTATAAAGAGTATTATATTGTTATCAAACTGTATAAAGTAAAATATTTCAATTCAGTATTTAAATTTAGCTAATTATTAAACATATACAACTTTATGAATTCAGCAAATTAAGGTTTCAGTATTTAATTTTTAGTGTTCAAATTTCATATTTAATATTTTAATTTTATCAAACTCACCCGAAAACAAGCCAAAGTACATCTGTCTCTAATATGCTACTCCTTTAATATGTTTTCATTTGACAGTTCATAAATCTTCTTTTAAAAAAAATGACAACGAAATATAGGTTAAGTGGTAAGATGATTCTCTTATGATCTATTAGTTATGAGTTCGAGTTATTAAGAGATTAATGGGAAGGGTGTTTTTTTATTTAAAAAATTTTCTTTAAATTTTTTTTTTTTAAAAAAAAATACTAGTATATAAAAGACAAATAAAGTTGATAAAAAAAAAATACTAGTATATAAAAGACAAATAAAGTTGACCCGACACTGGTTACACTTATTTCGTCTGACTTGACCTCCTTTACTAAACATCTCATCTCATATTTTATTTTGAAAAGACGCATTCATTCGGCTGCACATGGAAATTAGAACGAATGCCCTATTTTACATACAACATGATGAGCAAAGGCACCTTTGACAAAAAAATATGGTCTCCATTTTCGGCTTTTAGTTCTTGAAAAATGTTTTAGACTTGTTGAATTTTGAGTTTGTGATACAGTATTTTCTTTTCAGAGAGTCTCTTCCCTCCCGCTTTCTTCAAAGAAGATTTTTTGAGTTATATTACTTTGTACGTATAGGGAAATTTGGACAAAAACCAGTGTCATTCTTAAAGACTCTGCAAGATAAAGGCTTCAAATGATGAGTCAATCTTTGACTATAAATGTGGCTATGGATCGAAGTTTAGGGTAGCCCATGAAACCTAGCAACCAAGCCATCAAAATTTGAAAGATTCAAAATGGGATAGCCCATGAAGATATTTTCCGACACAGCCAATCGTGTTACTTTCATGTATCATACGACATTCAGGTAAATTACACGCAAATTTTTACCTGGCAAAATTTTTTGACTCATACCCTTTGTATGTTTTAAAAATATGTCTTAAATTCTTATATGGTTTGATTTAAAATGTAGAATGTTTAAAAGGCACGTGTCCCCGAAATGAGTGTTTAATGAAAATATAATTTTTTCTCAAAAAATTTAGGATAAATTACTATAAACGCTTATGGCTGTGGTTTGAATTTCAGATCCATAACCCCCATATGCTTTTGTAAATAGGGAAAGACTTAGGTAGACTTGATTTTTGACTCCACTTGCAGAGCTTGTGGTGTGGATTAAATGTTATGGAATCTATGACATAAGCTGATGTAAACAATATTCTATAAGATTTAATTTTGACCACAGGGTCTACAGGTGGGATCAAAAATCGAGTTATGTAAGTTTTTTTCTTGTAAATATACCCTAAACCCTCATGTTGTCTGGACTAAATAGCAAAACAAACATTAATATCCAAAATAATCATATTTACTTACACACGCGCATTTATTGCGAGTTGTTGCCTGAAAATTCGTTTTCCATTCCAAAAAAAAAAACATTGTATATCCTACCTACCTCTATTGTTACTTGGGTAAATTACCTAAACCCCCATGTAGTATAGCCTTTTGACCTATAACCCCTATATGTTTTGAAAATATACCTTAAACCCCTATATATTTTATGTCAAAAGGTAAAGTGAACGGAAATGAGTATATATCGTCCAAATTAATGGTTTTTTAAGAGCACGCACTCCCAAGCGCGTATTTAAGAAAAATATAATTTTTCTTCAAAAAGTTTGGGATAAATTAACGTAAACTTCCATGTAGTATGAATTTCGGACCCATAACCCCATATATTTTTGTAAATATATCCTAAACCCTTATGTGGTCTGGAGTAAATGGTAAAGCAGATATAAATCATTCAAACTAATCCTATTTACTACACACGTACCCCTGTTACGAGTTGTTGCCTAAAAATTCGTTTTCCCTCCAAAAAAATTAACATTTATACCCAACCATCTTTATTTTTACCTAGATAAACCAATTCTCAAACTTGTACACTTATCCATCATAGACAACTAAAAAACACAATTACAACGTTGCATAATTTATTTTTTCGTACTTTTTTTACTTTTTTTTCTTGCATTAATTTATAGATTTGAAATTTTAATAATAAACTAATGTCATTTTCTTCATTTTTCTATTATACAAATTAAAAGCTAAAATGTCTAAAAATATGAGAAAATGAGTTATCTAAAAGATTTGATTATATATGGGGTAAAAATGTAATTTCGACCAAAATCGTGACTTTGGCTGGTTTTTGTTATGTTTTATTATTTAGTCCAAACTAAATGGGGGTTTGGGGTCAAAACATATAGGAGTTGTGGATCCGAGAATCATACCATATAGGCGTTTACAATAATTTACCTTAATTTAAATATGAGGGTAAGAATTTAAACTAAAGCACGTGCATCTCACACAGTGTTAATATAGATGATTTCCATCCACCTTACCTTTTGACCTAAAGGACATGGGGTTTAAGGTATATTTCCAAAATATGAAGGGGTTATAAGTTAAAAGGCTATACCACATGGGGGTTTACAGTAATTTACCCTAATTTAAACCGTTAGTTTGGATGCTTTCTGTCAATTTTACCTTTCAGTCCATACCAGATAGTGGTTTAAGGTTTATTTCTAAAACAAATGGGGAATATGAGTCAAAAGGTTATACTAGAGAAAGTCAACATGGGGGTTTACAGTAATTTACCCTTGTTACTTACATAAACCTAATCTCAGATTTGCTACACATATCCATTATTTACAACCAAAAAGCATAATTACAAGGATACACGAGCTATTTTCCCATAATGCATTTTTTTTTCGTGCAGTAATTTACAAATCTATAATTGTAATAATAAACTAATGTCATTTGTTTCATTTTTCATTATACAAATTGAAAGTTAACATTTCTGAAAATAGGGAGAGATTAATTATCTGAAAACTTTGATATTAAATTGTATATGGGGTAAAAATATAATTTGGATGATTTTTCTGTTTTATCATTAAGTTCAGAATACGTGGGGGTTTAGGGTATATTTCCAAAATATATGAGGGTTATAGGTTCGAGAGTCATTCTATACTATCCTAATTTAAATATGGTGTAACAAC
The DNA here is from genome assembly GCA_025175665.1 of Cinchona pubescens. NCBI lineage: Eukaryota > Viridiplantae > Streptophyta > Magnoliopsida > Gentianales > Rubiaceae > Cinchona > Cinchona pubescens. Next base: position 2,869,921 of record JANKKI010000059.1, on the reverse strand, counting down.
GTAATTTCAACCAAAATAGTTAATTTAGATATTTTTTGTCCATTTTACCATTTAGTCCAGATTATATGGGGATTTAAAGTATTATTATTTCCAAAATACATGGGGGCTATAGATATGAAGACCATATCATATAGAGGTTTATGGTAATTTACCCTTTATAACTTTATTATTCAATAGGTAAATTACTATGTGGTATGGCCATCCGACACATAACCCCCATGTGTTTTGGCAATATGCTTTAAACCCCTATGTGGTGTTTGGAAAGCAGGCGTTCCGAAGTGAGTGTTTAATGAAAAATATAATTTTCCCTCAAAAAGTTTAGGATAAATTACCTTAAACCCCATGTGGTACACATGTTAGACTCATAACCCCTATATGTTTTTGTAAATATACCCTAAACCCCCATGTGGTCTAAACTAAATGGTAACCAAACATAAATTATCGAAACTAATTATATTTACTATACACGTGCCCCTATTACGAGTTGTTACTTGAAAATTCATTTTTCTTCCAAAAAATTTAAAATTGTATGCCCAACCTACACGTATTGTTATTTACGTAAACTTATTTTCAATTTGCTACACTTATCTTATATAATTTATAGTCAAAAAGCACAATCACAAGGATGCATAAGGTATTTTTTTAGTAATTTTTTCTTTTATTTTATGCATTAATTTACAGATTTATAATTGTAATAATAAACTAATATCATTTTCTTCATTTTTATCATGCAAATTGAAAGCTATAATTTTTGAAAATAGGGAGAAATGAATTATCTAAAAATTTTGATATTAAATTACATATCGGGTAAAAGTATATTTTCGAAAATCGTGACTTTGGATGATTTTTGTCTGTTTTATCATTAGTCCATGCCACATGGGGGTTTAGGGTATTTTTTTCAACATATATAAGGGTTATGGATTCGAGAATAATGCCACATGGGGGTTTATAGTAATTAAATCTAATTTAAATATAGGGTAAGAGCGTAATTTTGATGAAAACCGTTAGTTTGGATGATTTCCGTCCACTTTACCACTTAGTCATAAGATATATTTTCAAAACACATAGAGGCTATAGGTTAAATGGTCATATCACATGAGGGTTTATAGTAATTAATTTACCCTTATTCAGTTCAGACCACAGGAGGGTATGGGATATATTTCCAAAATATATGAGGGTTCTGGGTTCGACAGTAATACTATATGGGGGTTTACAGTAATTTATCTTAATTTAAATATAGGGGTAAGAAAGTAATTTCAACTAAAACCGTTAGTTTGGATGCTTTCCGTCCATTTTACCATTTAATCCAAACTACATGGGGTGTTTAAAGTATATTTTCAAAACACATGGGCGCTATGGGTATGAAAGTCATACCACATGGGAATTTACGATAATTTATCCTTATTCAATTGGATTGGCATTTAATAATGTTGTCGTGTAAATTACTATAAACCTCCATGTGATACAGTTTTTTGACCCATAATCCCCATATATTTTAAAAATATACCTTAAACCCGTGTATGGTTTGTCTCAAAGGGTAAAGTAGATGGAAATCATTCAAATTAACGGGTTTTAAAAAGCATGCACTCCCCAGGGCATGTTAAAATAGAGAAAAATAATAATTTTTCTTCAAAAAGTTTAAGATAAATTACCATAAACCCTCATGTGATATAAATTTCAGACCCATAGCCCTTATATAATTTTGTAAATGTATTTTTAACCCCTATGTGGTCGAAAGGATATGGTAAAACAAACATAAATCATTTAAACTAATCTATTTACTACTGATACGTGAAATATCTAGTTATAAAATTTATACTATTCTAATCCAACTATTAACTAGATAAAGCACCACATGTATATGGGATCAATAGTATATAGTGGAAGTGGGGTCGAACCCACAAGGATTAGTTTACCGGTTATTTGAGTCAAACACTATTTGAAGAAATCATTGTGGAAGAGATTTGACTAAATTAATCTAAGAAGTAAAATTATAATTAATCTACGAAAGCAAATAAACTCCTATAACCATTAATCTACAAAAATAATTAAAGAAAGTATTAAATTTGAAACCAAAGAAAACTTTGTAACCCTAGAAAGCATTAAACGTTATAAAAGAATCAAAAAATAAGAACTAAATAACATAAGAAATCTTAAAGAGTGTTTAAGAATGCTTCTCCAATGAAGAATCACAATTTCTTGGTCCAAGATTGTCAATCTTGAACCTCCTCTTCAATCCTTCTTAAAAATAAAGAAAACCCTAATCTAATCTAATGAATTTATATTTTAATGGCAAATCTAACTAATAGCTGATATGTTATGCTCAACTCCCCTCATAATGGGGTATTTATAAGGTTATATCAGGGTTTTAGACCCTAAGATAATAAAAATACATTAAAAATTGATAAGGAGTCTAACCGGGTTGAGAAAACTTCGAAAACAAGCAATTCACGTCACCAGCTGCTCGGCATGCACACATGTGCAAGCTTTTCCTTGCGTACGTGCGTGCTCTGTACTCTGCTTCAATTTCAATTTCGATTTTGACCTTAATGCCAAAAGAATTTGAAAAAACTCAAAATATGAAAGTTATAGCTCTATGTCTTAACTTTTCAAAACAGTCTTGAATCATATCAATTGGAGGTTGGACAAGAAAGTTATGCTTAATCTACCAAACTATATTAGAATCGCTCATAGCCAGTGCACGAAATTCCAATTTTGTAATTTCCCTCCACTTTTGCGATCAATTTGGACTCTTTCTTTGCTCAAACCCTATAAAACTCAAAATAAATCATTTCAGCTCATAATTGCTCAATTTTTGCTCAAATTACATTTCAACGGAGGTAAACGACACATAACATATATTATATTTACGAGCTTATCAACTACACACATACCCCTGTTGCGAGTTGTTGCCTAAAAACTCGTTTTTCCTCCCAATAAAATTTAACATTTTATGCCCAACCTGCCTTATTGTTATTTTCATAAATCTATTCACAGATTTGTACACTTATCCGTCATATACAACTAAAAAGTACAATTATAAGACTACATATTGTATTTTTTCGTAGTTTTTTTTTTTAAAAAAAAAACTTTTTTTTCATGCATTAATTTATAGATTTGTAATTGTAATGAATAAACTAATGTCATTTTCTTTATTTTCCTGTCATACAAATTGAAAGCTAAAATATCTAAAAGTAGGGGAAAATGAAATTATCTGAAAGTTTTGATATTAAATTATTTTATTTCGTTAAATTATATATGGGGTAAAAATATAATTTCGACCAAAATCGTGACTTTGGATGTTTTTTGTTCTATTTTACTATTCAGCCCAAACCACATTGGGGTTTGAGGTATATTTTCTAAATATTTGGAAGTTATGGGTTCAAGAATCATACCATATAGGGGTTTAAATAATTTATCCTAATTTAACTATAGGGGTAAGAATGTAATTTCAATCAAAACCGTTAGTTTGTATGCTTTCTGTCAATTTTACCCTTCAGTCCATACCATATAGGGGTTTAAGATACATTTTCAAAACATATGGGGGTCACGAGTCAAAAGGTTATACCACATAAGGGTTTACGGTAATTTACCCTAGAAAAAAATCATCCAAAATCATGTTTTTGAAATTATATCTTAAAACTCTTTTATCCCACATACAATTTAATATCAAACCTTTCGGATAATTAATCTTTCCATCTTTTTTAGAAATTTTAGCTTTCAATTTGCATGATGAAAAAATTAAAAAAAAAAATGACATTAGTTTATTATTACAATCAAAGATCTGTAAATTAATGTACAAAAAAAAAAATTACGGAAAAATACATCATGCATCGTTGTATTTGTATTAAGGGTAAATTAACGTAAAACCCCATATGGTATGGCCATTTGACCTATGACCTCCATGTGTTTTGAAAATACACCCTAAACCCCCACGTGGTTTAGACTAAATGGTAAATGGATAGAAATCATCCATACTAACAATTTTTGTTAAAATTAAGTTCTTACCCTATATTTAAATTAGATTAAATTATTATAAATCCTCATGTGGTATTACTCTCGAACCCATAACCCCCTTATATTTTGAAAAAAATATCCTAAACACCCATGTGGCCTGGATTAATAATAAAACAGATAAAAATCATCCAAAGTCTACGGTATTCAAAATTATACTTTTACCCGATATGTGATTTAATATCAAAATTTTCAAATAATTCATTTCTCCCTATTTTCAAAAATTATAGCTTTCAATTTGCATGATCAAAAATGAAGAAAATGATATTAGTTTATTATTACAATTAAAAATCTATAAATTAATGCATTGAAAGAAAAAGAAAAAAATTACGGGAAAATACCTTATACATCCTTGTAGTTGTCCTTTTTGGTTGTAAAAGTATAGATAAGTATAGCAAATTTGAGAATAAGTTTCGATGATTTATGTATGCTTTACCATTTAATCCAGACCACATAGGGCTAGGGGTTTAGGGTATATTTACAAAAGTATATGGGGGTAATCAGTCCAAGATGTATACCACATAGGGGTTTACGGTAATTTGTCCTAAACTTTTTGAGGAAAAATTATATTTTTTATTAAACACTCAATTCGGAGAGCGTGCTTTTTGAACACCATTAATTTGGATGATTTCTGTCCACTTTACCATATAAAGCTACACTCTTAGTCCAAACCACATGGGAGTTTAACGTATATTTCTAAAAAACATAGGGGTTATGAGTCAGATGGCCATACCACATGGGTGTTACAGTAATTTACCGTTGTATTTTTTGATTTCGAATGATGGATAAGTATAGCAAATTTGAGAATAGCTTTATGTGAGTAATAATATGGGTAGGTTGTGCATACAATGTTTTATTTTTTTATTTTTTTTATTTTAGAGGGAAAACGAATTTTCAAGAAACAACTAACAATAGGCGCTTGTGTGTAAGTAAATATGATTAGTTTGGATGATTTATATTTGTTTTACCATTTGGTCTAGACCACATATGGGTTTAGAGTATATTTACAAATGCATATTGGGGTTATGGGTCTGAAATTCATACCACATGGGAGTTTACGGTAATTTTTCCTAAATTTTTTGAGGAAAAATTAGGGTAAATTACCGTAAACCCCTAATGGTATGGCCATTTCACTTATAACCTCCATGTGTTTTGAAAATATACCTTTCTAAACTCCCACATGGTCTAAACTAATTGGTAAAGTGGACGGAAATAATCTAAACTAACGCTTTTCGCTGAAATTACATTCTTACCCTATATTTATATTAGATTAAATTACTGTAAACCCCTATGTGGTATTACTCTCGAACCCATAGCCCCCATATATTTTGAAAAATAATACCCTAAACTCCCGTGTGGCCTAGTCTAATAATAAAACAAACAAAAATCATCTATAGTCACGATTTTTGAAATTATACTTTTACCGAATATGTAATTTAATATCAAAATTTTCAGATAATTCATTTCTCCCTATTTTTAGAAATTATAACTTTCAATTTGTATGATCAAAAATGAAGAAAATGATATTAGTTTATTATTACAATTAAAATCTGTAAATTAATGCATGAAAAAAAAGAAAAAAATTACAGGAAAATACCTTATGCATCCTTGTAGTTGTGCTTTTTGGTTGTAAAAGTATAGATAAATTTAGTAAATTTGAGAATAAATTTATTTAAATAACTAACATAAGTGTAGATTGGGCAAACAATTTTAATTTTTTTTTTTTTGGACGAAAAACAAATTTTCAGACAACAACTCCTAATAGGGGCACGTGTATAGTAAATATGATTAGTTTCGGTGATATATGTCTGTTTTACTATTTAGTCTAGACCACATAGGGTTTAGGATATATTTACAAAAATATGTGGGGTCATGAGTCCAAGATGTACACCACATGGGGGTTTACGGTAATTCGTCCTAAACTTGTTGAGAAAAAATTATATTTTTCATTAAACACTCGCTTGGGAGCGTGTGCTTTTTAAATACCGTTAATTTGGATGATTTTCGTCCACTTTACCATTTAATCCAGACCACATGGGGGTTTAAGATATATTTTCTAAAATACATGAGGGTTATGGGTTGGATATGCATACCACATGTGTTTATAGCAATTTACCCGAAAAATTATGTTTTTCATTAAACACTCAATTCAGGTCGTGTGCTTTTTAAACACCGTTAATTTAGATGATTTCCGTTCACTTTATCTTTTAAGACAAACTATATAGTAATTTAAAATATTTTTTCAAAACATATAGAGGTTATGAGTCAAAAGGTTGTACCACATGGGGTTTACGGCAATTTACCCATTGAATAATTGAGACTTTGGACCACAATTTTAAGGGTAAATTACTGTAAACCCCCATGTGGTATAGTCTTTTTACCCATAACTCCCATATATTTTGAAAATATATCTTAAATCCCTTTATGGTATAGATTAAATGGTAAAATTCACAGAAAGCATCCAAACTAACCGTTTTAGTTGAAAATACATTCTTATCCCCATATTTAAATTAGAATAAATTATTGTAAACCCCGTGTGGTATGATTCTCATACTCCTAACCCCCATATAGTTTGGACTAAACGGTAAAATAGAACATAAACCCTCCAAAGTCACGGTATTGGTCAAAAATTATATTTTTACCTCGTGTATAATTTAACATCAAAACTTTCAAATAATTCATTTTTTCCTATTTTCAGACAGTTTTTAACTTTCAATTTATATGATAGAAAAATGAAGAAAATGATATTAGTTTATTATTACAACTACAAATATGCAAATTAATACATGGAAAAAGTTTTTTAAAAAATATATAAAAAAAATTTGTAAACTTGTAACTGTACTTTTTGGTTCTATATGATGGATAAGTGTAGCAAATTTAAAAATATGTTTATGTAAATAACAATAAGGATAGGTTGCACATATAATGTTAATTTTTTGGGAGAAAAAACGAATTTTCAGACAACAACTTGTAACAAGGGTATGTGCGTAGTAAATGGAATTAGTTTGGATGATTATGTTTGCTTTCCCACTAACTCCAGACTACATGTGGATTTAGGATATATTTACAAAAACATATAGGGGTTAATGGGTCCAAATAGAACAAAAACCATCCAAAGTCACGGTATTAGTCGAAATTATATTTTTACCTCATGTAGAATTTAACATCAAAGCTTTCAAATAATTCATTTTTTTTTTCTTATTTTCAAACAAAAACAATATTTAACTTTCAATTTATATGATGGAAAAATGAAGAAAATGATATTAGTTTATTATTACAATTACAAATATGCAAATTAATACATGAAAAGTTTTTTAAAAAAAAAACTATGAAAAAATACATTATGCAGCCTTGTAATTGTACTTTTTGGTTCTATATGATAGATAAGTGTAACAAATTTGAGAATAGATTTGTATAAGTAACAATAAGGGTAAGTTGGGTATATAATGTTAATATTTTGGGAGGAAAAACGAATTTTCAGACAATTTGCAACAAGGGTATGTGTATAGTAAATAGAATTAGTTTAGATGATTATGTTTGTTTTACTATTTACTCTAGACTACATGGGAATTGAGGATGGATTTAGAACATATTTACAAATACATAAGGGTGAATGGATCCAAGATTCATAATACATGAGGTTTTATGGCAATTCATCCTAAATTTTCTGAAGAAAAATTATATTTTTTATTAAACACAGCACTTGAGAACACGTACTTTTCAAATATCCGTTAATTTAAATAATTTTCATCCACTTTACATTTTGAAACAAACCATATGAAGATTTAAGCTATATTTCCAAAAATATATGAGAATTACGGATCAAAAGATTATAGCATATGGAAATGTACAGTAATTTACCCCATTTTTTAAGATTAATTACCCACAGAGCATATATCCATAAAATTCTACTTTGTTTTTCCTTTCTTTGATCAGTTTTTATTGTTTTATTACTTTTCCTGATTCTGATTTCAGTATGCATAGTTTTATAAAAAATAATCAACAAGAAAACTAGAGATCGAAAAGTTATTCTTCTTTTTCCCATGTAAAAAATGTAAATAAACCATAAGGTATCAGTTTGCTTGAACCCTTCTCCAAAACTAAAAACTGATCCAACCAGATTTTGCTCATGCAATTTCATTGAGCAGCTTTACAGTAACCTACTCCTAAATTTCTCATCTCAGCTCCTAAATCTCAAAATTTTCTAGATCTTATATAGCAGGCAACGCAGTAGCTTTTCAGAAGTCATCATCGATCATCGGGATTTCCCATTTTGAATAATACCTCATGAAAAGATCAAAGACCAAAAAGAAAAAAAAAAATGAAAAATTCCTCCTGAAATTAACCCAGTCAAAACCCAGCAAGCAGTTTTGGTAAAATTAAGACTCCAACTTAGAGCCAGATGAGCTTAGACCAGAAGAAACAGCACCAATCTGTTGCAATCGTCTTGAAATTTTCAAGGATGGCTTTGACTTCATATGCTGCATGAAACACACAAGCATGTTTAGTATACTGAAGAAAAATATAGGTATGCAAAGCTAGCTAAATCACTACAACCAACAAAGTGTTGAATTTTATAAAATAGTACATATGCACAAGCTCCTCTTGACCACTAAACCTAAACTGGAGATAAAACCAATATTTCTAAGTACCTTACTCAAATCCCTGAAGAAGTCACTAATCTCCTCCTCTGTGAGAGCACCCTCATCCGCATTTTCCTGCCAACCAAGTTTGTGAGCTCAAAAGTGCAGCCTCTTCCTGTTCTGAAAATAGTGGAAGAGAACTCGAATGGTTCTTTCCATTCTTAACGTGCCCTTCTCCATGCAGAGCATCATCATTGAAGGTCAAGTTAATCTTATTCTCAGTAGGCGGGCACCCATTCAGGCCATCTAATAGTGGGACATCCCCCCCTTCAGGAGTAACAGGAGCAGGGGCAACTTCTACTTCACCAGGCTCATTCAGATTTGAGGCAGATACAACAGGACCAGCTTCTGGAACAGAAGAAGACTTAGGCGGGCACTCATTCAGGCTATCTAATAATGGGACATCCCTCCCTTCAGGAGTAACAGGAGCAGGGGCAACTTCTACTTCACCAGGCTCATTCAGATTTGAGGCAGATGCAGCAGGAACAGCTTCTGGAACAGATGAAGAATTCGGCATAGATTTTTTCCTCACAAGATTAAAGAAATCATTTCTGCTCTGAGCTTGAGATGTTGGTCTCTTCTCCAACACTGCAAGGCCAAAGAAACATATGCCTGCGGTCAGCACTGGGGGATACAGGGTTGTTTGCAGGGTCCCTAGAGGTAGTGGATCCAGCCACTAGGGTAGCAACAGCAAGGGCCGAATTTACAGCTTTACTACCACTTGTTGGGCTCAAGCTATCCTTCACAGCAGGAGACATGCCATTCCTCTCTCTTGCTGGCTTGAGAACAAGAAGCTTTCCGGCATTAGTTGTCTTTGAAGCATCAGTTTTAACAGGCCCACCATGCAATGAAGAACTTAGAAGAGGTGATGAAATGGGAAGCTGCTGCTGTCCAGATTTGGTTTTTGCTTTATCTGAAGAATTCATGACCTGAAAGGAAGATTTCAAACCTTGCCTCAGATACACATACTTAGAGAAACTGAATAAAGCAATCCTCCTCTATGACCATCTCATTCTTCAAATATCAAACCACAACTTCCACAAACAAAAATAGGAAGTGTAACACAGTATGCCATTGTGAGAATTCTTAATTTACTATTTCCTTTGAGCATTCATGTGGAAGGGGTTGGTTCCTGTTTTGCATGCAACTCAGAACTTGGTGTATCCAACAGGAAGACTATGGGCAAAACTTTAGTAGCACCCACTTCTTTCCACATTAGTCAATATGTTTTCAACATTCCAGCCCCAAAATGGATGTGTATAAGAGATAGCCTATGGGTAGTGTAGGCATCTGTATTTGTAATTATATCACAATTCAAACATGGGAACAAGCTATCTGAAACAACACATGTGATGACGTGAAAGTCTATCTCTTTTTCATTTTCCAATCATATCTTGAATTATTGTATGCTCAAGCGATTGTAGACGATTTCCCATCTGATTATAAAACCAAATAAAATTTAAGCTCATTGGCATTGTTTTACCACTGCAGGCAAGAACTAATTTTTATTCTTTTTCATGATTCTGTTCATTTTAAGCAAAATGGAAGTCACTGTCAAATAGATTATACGCGTATCCACATGATCACATGCTCTTTGAGACCTATATTATTGAAGGACTACAGTAAAGAGAGAGAGTGAAAAGATGCCTTTCTTCTCTACTTCGGGGAGACAAGGAGGGGAAAAGCAAAGAAGGAGACCAGCGCCCAACTTAAATGACATCAAACAAGATATCAAATTTAAAACCTATACCTCCACAGTAAATACCCTTGCAAGTAAAACTATCTCTTCACATCTCATGATTGTCATGATCTTAAACTCCATAAGGTTACATACAAGATTAACTTTATCAGTTACTAAAATGAACAGCGGAGGATATTTGGCATCCCACTGAATTTATAACACCTCAATCCTACTCACTTTCCACTTCTTTACTAGTTAACTTCAAACTGCTTATAAACAATATCTTCAGTGAATTTTAATAACCATGAAATTCTTTCCAAAACCAATAGGATCAAAATAATGCTTTCTAGCGACAAAAGGGATGACACTTAAGGAAACCAAAATTTCTCTTACTTATAGTCCATGTATCTTAATTTTAGTGCATGTATACATGTTCTATAATTTCATTTTTTTTTTTGTGGGGAAGAGGATTATGCAGCAATAACTCTAGCAACATCTCGGCATACTCAGTGACATGCACTAGCAAGTTATAAAAACCTAAAAATCAAAATGATTTCTCAAATTTATAAACATGTAGATCTACTTTAGTTAAGCTAAGAAAACAAGAATAGAATTTAATGAGTCCATACGGTAACCTATAATCTCCAGGGAATAGGACCAGTTGAAATAAAGCAGGGACAGTTCAACCTTCAACCTGTCAACGTGATAATTGAGGTTAAGATCGAGTATGGTCTAAAACCACCCTATACCATACCCAGTTTTCTACCTACAGATCCTATAATAGTTCTAGAACCAATATTAAGCTAGCTCCAAACTGTTGTGTTTTCAAGACCAGTGATTTAGCCAATTTCAGCAGTCAGACCAGTATAAATACCTGGTTATGCTCAAGCCAATATTAAAAAACTTAAAAAACAAAAACCAATCAAACTTGGTCTATGCAGAAGTCAGCTGTTGTGGTTCTTTATTTCTCCTTGCTATTGCTTAATATTTGTGGCTAATATTTTCTCTTCTATGAAGTAATGAATTAGTATAATTTAATTTTAATTTGGACTTGGTTGATTTTATCTCATCTTTTTGTTCTGGGTCATATTCCACGTGCTTTGATTCAATAGATCCGTATTCTGCACAGTAAATGTCCAGGTAAGGTAAAAATCTAATAGGTAACGATAGAGATTTTGGAATGACAACAGATGTGGCAAGGTTCAAAGTTGTCCTTACCTACTCTATCCATGTACCACCCATATGTCAAGATTATTTATACTTTTGGCAATTAATTTCCGTTCATCATATTGCTTCTGTAGGATTAATCTTTCTTTATGGAAATTATGCCATGTTTTACGGCCTAAATTTGTCAATTAGTCTTAGTATTAAATTCTCTCATGCACTATACTTTTGCTTTTGATCTAGACCTCTTCCAATTTTTTTATAATACATCAATCCATATTTCTATAAAGCATGAAGTATATTCACGTAATGACAGCTGCCAGGCCACTTAATAATACCTGTAAAGCTGTAGCAGAAATAACCCAAGCTTTTATACAAAAGGAAAATAAAATCCCGACTCTTACAACAATGCAACACATATGTTGCATCTCCTGACTTCGCCTCCAATAAAGAAATCACAAGATACTAGTTGGTACTCGATCAACAAATCTCCAAATTAGATGTACTTAATGGACTCGGTATAAATATGACTCCTATCACGGACAGCAAGTCCAAGACGGTCTAGGGAATCCACATGAACCTAAAACCTACCAAACCAATCTCACAACATGCTTAATTTTGGTGTGGCTAGTTACTTTACTAACTAAAACAACTAAAGAAATAAATAAATTAATAACTCCTTAATGTGTGCATTCCAACTTCTCTACAAATATACATGTTCCTTTATGTTTGGAGGGGGAGGGAAGGGGGGGGATGACAACACAGGCAACATGTGAATTTCTTTCCCGTGCGGGCAATTATCAATTTGCCCATACAAGTGGTAACCAATAAACAAAGCATAAGCTCAATCTGGCAATCATAGAATCTTCTAGCACTATCCAATTAAAATGTGCAACTAATCAATTCAATGACAAACTTGTGTCTAAATATAGCTACTGTGAGAAGATAAGGTGATTCATCCAGTTATTCTCCCCTGAAAGAAAAGCTTGACAAATGAGTTCTGTAATAATATAGAGAGCTTAAGGATGATACAAGAAGAACAAATGACACCATTAGAAATTGAAGTAATCCAATCAAATACCCATTATGTAAACTAATGATTGCAGCAACTCATACCAAGGGTTTAGTCATTGATGGAGTCATTGGAACTAATTGCCGAGATTGCCTAATTGCCAATTCTTCTAGCCTTTGTGTACCAGTAGATATCTAGCATGCATGAGAACACATAAGCACAAGCTTAATCTGAAAAATGAAAAATCAGCAACAACATAGGCATATAAAGGGTACCTTTGGAGATTACAGTCTGACCACGTGGTGTACCCCAAGCAACAGTTTCAGCCATATTGAGACTAGTAGAAGTGCTTAAAGCCGGAGAAGCATAACTAGAAGGCGAAGCTTGTTGCCCAGATGAAAGTGCAGTGCTGCCACTTCCAGTGATGGTAGGAATTTCAGCCAGAGCCGAAGTCCATTTATCACCACCTATCATAGCTGAGCCACTAATTGACAGCCCATGAATGCCACTACTCATGCCAGGAGAAGGAACTCTACCAATCTCATACGCTGCTTGTCTTTCTTCTGATCCAAGGGAAGGAAAGTCTCTTTCAAATGCAGCTTTATGCATTTTGCCAATTGAACTACCCTTATCAAGCAGGCCATTACCATCAACGTTTTTGCTTCTATTGGCAGTATCGGAGTCCACCATGGACCTTTAGGCCAAGCCTCACCTTGTCTCCCAGAAATCATCGACTGTGAACGCCTTAATCCATCCTTCTCAAAATTCCCAGGGAAAACATTGCCAGGTTCTATCTAGTAGGATCTAAATAATCCCGGTGCCTATAATCCCTTATAACTGACTTATCCCTATCACGAGGCTCATACACGTCCTTATCCTTATTAGCCCAGTCTCTACTACGGGGATTCCTCCCAAAACTACTGTAAGACGGCAAGTGAGCAGAACCATTACTACTAGAAGTCCGACGATAATATAACAAAGATGTTCTATCAGAAACAGATGCTTGCCCTAATTCATTATCATTATGGTTTACAGATGACTTACTCCTAGCAACCTTTGATACATTATGATCATCTACAATATAGGGAGACGAAAAACAATTAAGACAATAAAACCAACTTAAACAAAATAGACGAAAAACAATTAAGACAATAAAATCAACTTAAACAAAATAGTTAGAGATCATCATTCGTAAATAAAGAAGTACAAGAGCACTACCTGAATGTGATATAGAAGTTGCACTTCCACTGCTTTTCAACCATTCCGGAATTAAAGAGGGTTCAGTTCTTTCCATAACTAGCTAGGACCAGAACATGATCATATAACTAAAAACGGAAAAAAATCCAACTTCCCTTAAATTCTTGCCCAAAAACTCAGCCAGCAAGCCCAATGTTCCCCTGCCGCCTTTGGCCAAAATTATAAGAGGTAAAATAATAACTATTCTATAAACAATAACTAGGGTTCTGCCTCTCTGTACACTATTTATTCTATCTACTCCATTCAAAAATAATCCACCGGTTTAAACCAAAAAAAAAAACAAAATTTCCGGGAAACCCCTCATATTTATTTTTTTAGTCCCCAAGAAAAACTGCAAACATTCAATAACCTGAATCCCAAAACCACAATATTAAGGGCCTCCCAAAATGACAATAATGAGACCCTTGACAGTTTTTTTTTTTTAAAAAAACCCACAAATAAATAACCTTTTTCCTCTGTTGAGAGATGGAAAAATTAATTCAATATTTCCATAATCCACAACAAAACCCTAACCCTAATTAGGCAGTTCAGTTCTACCAGAAATAAATTATACTATGAAATAATCATTTCAGAACAACCACCGAGTCAAATTACTCCTTCAATCCCAATTTTGTTGTAAGAAGTTCCCGTCCGATTGATTGATCGATGTAATAGAGAAAAAAAATGTATCCAAAAAATTCTTGTAAAAAAGCAAAAACTTTTGAACTATTATTTGGAGGGTTTGAGATGGCGGACAAGAATTTACCTGTGCATTGAGGTGAGGGAAAGAGGGAGAGTTTTAATACTCCTATGAACTGTGATAAGGTAAAGGCACGTAATTTTACCAGTGATAGATATCAGGATTACATTTATATTCTATGAGGCCAGACTTAAGACTCGAGTAGGTCTAGGATTCAATTATTAACTTTGACAAACCATTTGTAGTTTTATATTTAGGTTAATCTTTCATATATGTTTAGAAATTTTTTTAATTATGAGGTGTAGATGTATATTATATGTGTAAAAATAATATTTAAAATTTAAATAATGTATATATACGTATTTATATTCGATGTTATATATTTTTTATAGTTCTGTTATTTTTGTATAAAAGATTAAATCTTTATATCTATGTTGCTAATTAGAGTGTTCATCAGTCGATTTTCAATAATTCAGGAAGATTTTTTTTGGTTTTTTTCAATTCTTGGTGTAAGAAAATTGAAATCAAATCTAAACCAAATTTTTTTGATTGGTTTTGTTAACCATTTTTTTTTGGTTGTTGATGTATTCGATTAATCGAAATTCTCTAATTAATTGAAAAACTAAGCATAAAATTAAATACAAAACTAATAAAATTGATAAACAAAAACTTAAAACTAATAAAAAGAAAAATTCAATTATTCAGTTATTAATTTTCAATGACTAAATTCGAACAATATAACTAATTTCTTTATTTGATTTATCCAAGCGTTGAAAACCAAACTAGTTTGATTCAATTGGTTTGCTCGACCGAACCAAACTATGAACACCCCTATTGATATTTAAATATGTAATCTTGTTTCGAGTTGAAATTTTCAATTTCTGAACTTAATAGTTCATGATTTGGTTTAATCGAATAAACCAACTGAACTAAATTATTTTATTTTTAATTTTCGGATAAAATAAAATAAAAACATATAAAATTTGTTATATGGTCTGAATTTCGGGTATTAAAATCTCATAACCGAATAACGGAACTTTTAACTTTTTGGTTTTGTAATAACAAATTCCAAATTTCCATTCATTCACACTATGGGATTATTTACAGTGTTTAGTTTTTAGTTTCTAATTTTTAGTCTTATTAGTTTTAGGATTTCATTTATTAGTGTTATTACTTTTGTATTTATTTTATATTTAATTTTTTTAATCAACCACTAAATTTCGATTAATCAGATAAACTAAAATTCAAACCAAAAAAATGTTAGTTAAACAATCGACCGAAGAAAATTTTGATTTATATTTGATTTTTTATTTTCTTGCACTAAAAACTAAAAATAAATAAATTTTAACTAAATAATTGAAATCTGATGGAAGAACACCCCTATTTTCGGTACTGGTATGCAAAGTAAAACCATATTACTCTATATGAAAATTGAAATCACGATGATATACTGCAACCAAGGTAGAATTCATTTATTATTATTATTATTTATTTTGAGATCAAGTTCAATTTTGTGATGTTTTAGAAAGCCTTCCTCTACGGGGAAATTTTGGTTTGTCCCTTTCCATTTTTCAAATTTTTGAAAGAAAAAACTATTATTTTTAAGTTATATAACTTCTAAAAGTAAAATACCAATCAAAATATTATTTACAAGTTGAGAAGCACATATTTAGGAGTTGTTTGGTTTATAGGTATAAGAGAAAGGAATAAAAATTAAATTAATGATATTCATAAATATTGTTTAGTTAATTATTATGAGAATCATTATAGAAATGAAAGTATTAAAAAATTCCTACTCTTATTTTCCTCTTGTCACTTGAATAATTCTTTATTCAAATCAAACAAGTAAAGAATAATAATATAAAATCATAATAATAATAAAATTTATAATTTTTATTCTAATTCCGATTCTCGTAAATACGAAACATGTATCTAATTAATAAGGAAAATTACTATCATAAGGTGTGGCTACATCACTAGTCATCAAACTAAATGAATGACTGTCAATTGGGCCTTGAGAGCCAGGTTTTGTAAAACCCAAACTCAATTCACAAATTTATTTGAATTTCGGGTATTAATCGGGCCGGACCAAACTCACAAAGGTGAAGCTTATACTCAACTCACAAAATTATTCGGGTTTCGGTCTTTAATCGGGCTAGCCCAAACTCACATTATCCAAAAAAAAAAAATTATAATTTTTTTGTTAAAATTTTATTTTTGGCACCCGGTTAATACAATATAGAATAATATGTACAACTTATGTCAATAAACAATTATTAACTATATCATTGATCCACAGTATTTCAACTAAATTGACTAATGATGTTAGGTTATTATTTTTAATTATTCGAGTTTAGGTAAGTTAATAGAATATTAGAATTATTAACTATTATCCACATAAAATTAAGTAGTACTATTTAATGTAGCAGGATGAAATTAGTATTATATATATATATATATATATATATATATATATATATATATATATATGGGTTTTAATCGGGCCGAGCCTAATAAAGCCCAAACACGGTCACAATTTAATCGAACCTATATTTAGGCCCAAACTCAACCCAATTCACTTTAACATAGGCTCAGCCCATTATTTTTCGGGTCGGCCCGGCCCAACTGACAATCCTATCTACATCTCTTGGAAATTATATCAAACAAACTAATTTTGTATGTAATCCTACTCATATTACATTATTCAAATTAATTAGAATAACACATATGTAGAACGGTACAAGACCTCTCAAAATTTGAAGTTAGTTGTTTTCTACGTACTAGTATCAATCTACGACTACAATTGACCCACTCATTGCTTTGTAATTTATTTTCATGAAAATTATTAGATATACTCAATTTTTTACTCCACTTATAAATTTTATGGTTAAGATTAAATTTTAAACAATCTTGTTTACATCAGTTAATGTCATATATTCAAAGACTAAAATTTAATTCACACCACATGATTTACAAGTGAGATAACCTATTTTCTTAACAACCCCCTCCCCCTCCCAAAAAAAAATTTGCTTTTTAATCAACGTATTCAGGTTTGTTGGTGTATGTATGCTTTACTAATTGTGGTTCTAGAATTATTTTAATTTTGAAATCCATTATTCTTGAAAATGATGAATTATTCATCTTCACAATAAAGTTATAACTGATAAGATAAAATTCAAAATTTGTTATTCCATATCCACTACACACTATATAGAATTTAGCTTATTTGTATTAATACTTTACAATAAGCTGATAATGTAAAATGTAAATCCGCAGAACAACTAGATTTACATTGTAAGAAACAATCAATTGGTGTCCAAAAGAAAAGTCAATGACACGGATATTATTTGTGTGTATCAATTGAAGAAACTAATTATGTGAAAAATAAGATCGTAATTCTATAAAGTAACACTATAAAACAAATAGAAGGGACAATGTGCAATTTAGTAGCTGACATTTTGTATTCTTAGATAGGTTTGTCAATTTACCCTTTTTTGGTATGCCACGGGAGAAGAAATTGCATCTTTTCAAGTGAAATTACGTAATTGCCCTTTAACTTTAAACAGTGTTAACTTCTATGACTTATAACCACTGTATAAGAAGGAAGTTGTTTTAGTGTAGCTGCACCTCCCTCCGCCACGTGGCTTTCTTTGCTGAGTTGGCGTTGACGTGTAAGGGTGCTTTCTACAAAATTTGTTCTATACTATAGCCAAATGTTCCTAATTTGTTGTTTGGAAGTGAAATTACAATAAAAACCATACTATATCAAAGAATGAGAAAATACATTTGTCGGTATTTTCATCAATTGATAGAAAACCTATACCTGGAAAAGGTAAATATAGCATGGCTGGAGAATTAAACTCTTACTTAATATAAATCATACCTAAAAACCTATTTTTAGTCAAAATTAGGACCATGGGTGATTAATTTAATTAGACATCATATCAACCATTTGACAAAATCATTTTTTTGCTTAATTAATCCAGTTTGCACAGCCACTAAAACTGTCCACCAACGAGTTTCTACTTCTCTCTCCCACTTTCCTGGTCAATTTCCTCCAATTGCGTAGCCGAATAATTTTGGATATAAAGTACGGATGGTTGAGATGATTTTAAAGGATTTCCTTATGATAATGGCCATTCGATCATCTGCCAAAAGTACAACTCCATACCTACTGTAGTATTTCGATCAATCTTGAGTAGATTTTTTTTTTTTTTTTCCGGATTTCTCTCCTCTTCTCGACGTCTTTTCAGAATCTTTTCTCTCTCTTTCCCATCTAGCACACGTTCCCCTCCGTCCTCATTCTTGCAAGTATCTACACAAAAATCACCCTAAAATTACACAGAGTGGAAGAAACTAAAGGATATTTTGGGAGGATATTTTGGGAGGATATTGTAAGTAAATCAACTAAGAAAAGTATTACTTTGGTTTTCTTTCTTTTATTAAAATTATATTTTCTTTTTAGGTTAAAAATTTTTTGGGCTTTAAATTTATGTAGATTGATGCTGCTCCTCTGCTGCAAGAACCCAGGGAGGCAAAAAAAGAAAGGTCTAATTCTTTGGCTTTTATTTTATTTTTTTATTTATTAATGCTTTATTTCTTGAGTAGTTTTTGTTACATGCTAATATTTTTTTTTAAAAAAAGAATTTGGGTCTGCAAGGTGATTTCCCGAGAAGATAGCATTGGCTTGGGAAGGATGATCGACGGTGTTTATGATCTTTGTGGTTATTTATATATTTTTAAGATTGACTGATCTCCATGATTTTTTGGTAAAATAACAAATTCCAAGTTCACCTTTTTTTTTGTTGTTAAATATTCAATTTTTTTCTTAGATTATTTTTGAAATTTATGATAATTGAACTAATCTACCTCAAACTGTTTTGTAAGTGACTGATAATGGGCTTTGAATTTTATTTTATCAAGGTATAACTTCCTAATCATGGAAGTATAGTATGATTCTGGTTTAAAGCAAGATTAAAAGATTAAAAAGGAAGCATAAAAAGAATGTTTTTTTTATGCTTCCTTTTCTTTCAACTCTATTATATAGCTGTAAAATCTTCTAACTTTTAGCTTAATGGTTGATATTTTGACTACATTCACTCCAGTAACCAACAATATTTATAATTTAGAAGGAAAGATAAAGGCAGACCCAAATTAAAAAAAAAAAATTCCATAGTTTAACTTTTCGTATTAGAGATACTAAAATGTGAGTCTACCTCTAATTACCAAAATCTATAGTTTAACTTTTAGTGTCATCCATATTTTTTTATTCATTTTAATGAGATTTGAATTGTGCTTTGATTTTGTTCATTAGAAAAAAAAAAAAAAAAAAAATATTTCATTACTGAAGCATCAATATCCACGTATTACAAAATGAATCATTTAGGTTACATGTTTATGGTTCTCTCTTTTGAGTATGTATTTTGTTGACATGATACGAAAAAAATGGTGGAAATGATATCTGCTTCTGCATAAGATAAATTGATAATCTTATACTATCATGGTTGTTATAAGATTTGGAAGCATAGAATGTTTGATTGGCATTGCTGATTCTTTATTTGTTAATTTTGTAGCTCTCTTTGAACTTTATCGATAAGAACAACTTCAGAGGCAATTTTAATTTATTTTTGGAAGCTATCATGTTTTCATGTTTTTGAGTATAGGAGACATTTGACTTATCCAAATTTTGTGATAATTGTTGTGCATATAGGCTTCGAATCTAAAGCAGTGTGGTAAGTCTAGCCACTTTGTTAATTGTGGAAAATTTGCATGAAATTGAAGTTAGTGTAGTTAGTGTAAGGTGTTTCTTTAGCTGGATTGTAATTTATCAAAATGCTAAAGATAGAAGAATATTATTTGAAGGACCAGGATGAGGATTGGAAAAAAAAAATATGTTGTCAACTGCAAAGCTGATTGTGATAATTTAGTAGGATATAAGATAACCATTTTAAGGCTATTAGTTTCTAATATAAGGTTGCACCAGTTCCATTAATTAGCTAATTTAAATAACATGATCAACTTGGCATTTTTGTTTAGAAATATCCTATTCATCTCTAAGGGTGGATTTGCGCTTCGTGACTCCAACTTCCCTGTGTTATATTATTTACTTACCTATCAGAACACTTAACATATTGCAAGGCAACCTGCTCTCTAAGGATGACTTTGACCTTGCATTCAAAAATTGCTGAAGATGCTTTGTGGTAACTTGCATCAATGATGTTGCTGATGCTTCATGTATATATTTTTTTGTTTACTATTTGGTTGTGCCATTTCTGGTGCTGACCTACTTGCTAATTAGGACAAGCTTAATTGTTTTTGCAAAAAAATGTAGAAGATGATGATAGGATTTTTTTTTTTCTTAGTTAAACTTAAAAAAAATTTTGCTCAATTCAATAGCTAAAGGTTAAAAAAATTGTTTTATACCAAATATTACTATTAATTCGTATTCAAGAGTTTTGTTCCCATTAAATTTGATCATTGGCATAATATCTATCATCTTGAATTCGAATGCAAATTGACTCAAGCAATTGCATTTATTTAGGATTAAAAATAGTGGGCCTTGGCAGTGTACATCAGTAGTAAATCCTAGAAGTAATTTTTTACAACATTGAAAGAGTGTAACAAGACATTTCTATGTAAAAAAGTATTAAATTGTGTCTATGACAATTGGGAGTTACGCTAACATTTTTGTGAGGTTGCGAGGCTCAATTTTAGTATCAAAAAAAAAAATAGTTCATTTCAGCTTATGAGCCCTTTTTTGGATAGCTACTCCGACTTCCAAGCAGAAAATTAGCACCGTTTATTATCAGACTTTTATTCTCTGTTTGGAAGGCAAAACAAAATTCTCTATTATTACACTAACAATTTAAATAGGTGCCTTTGGGTAACTGGAATGGGATTTAAATTAGTGATAAACATGCTTTGAATCCAGGGAAGGAAAGAAAAAAAGAAATCCAATTGATGTAAACCTCAAATATTTTTTCCGCATTGAATTTTCTTTTCTTTCCAGGATTTGCACATTGCATGCAATCTGATTAGTATCTACTCTAGTTAATAGATGATTTTATTCCTATATAGACTATGATGATTTCATATCTTTACCACCCCTTAAAAGAATCCTATCAGTATAACATATGCCTCTATACATACAAAAAACGTAGGGAAGGGACAATGTATTGAATTTTAGTCTGCTGAAGATGGTTGTGTATGGTGACAGGATTATTAAGGATTGAATATTTTTCTACCTATAATGAGCTCCCACTACAAAGACCCATTGTCACGGCACATGATCAATAATGAAGTCATTGCTTCCTTCTACCAACATATGACCGCCTACTTTCATACTGAAGAATTACTTTTATTAATAGGCACTTTATATGTTAAAGGTAACAGATAATTTTGTTGAATTACAGAAATTTAATTACTTATATTTGCATCATGCTTGCTGCCATCGGTGATAAATATTGATTAATCTACAAGAAAATGAAGAAACGGTGACCACAAGATATGAAACAGTTAACTAGAGGTATGGAATTTTATTGGCAACCATGTTCATTTATGATTTTTTTCTGGGTGTTCTCTTCATTTTTTATGAGCATTAGCAGAAATTTATCTTTGTTATTTGGACCTTTTGCTTCTCTTTTTATTTATTTACTTTTATTTTTATCTTTACTTGGTAATCCTTTACACAGATGGGATCTAAATTTGTGAAATTGCATTAAAAAATCCACTACATTTTTTATCACATATGAACTACAAATATTTACTCATGATTGAAATGTTTGACTTCACTAAGCTAAAGAAAATTTTATCATTTGATTGCAGAGGACGGTTTTTAAGTAGTTGTAAATTTATTGAAGCTCCAAAAGATGGAAGAGAAGTTTGACGAATTCAATTGTGTATTTGGTTTAACTACTACTCAGTGTAATCACCTCTAACCCACTATTGATATTTGAAGCCTTCATGTTTGTTGGTGAATAAGAACCATATTGTTGTTTTGTTACCAATAAGGGGTGGTTCACACTATCTGAGACAATAATTAAATATTGTAAGAGGAGGGGTAGTCAACCGAGTTACCCAAACTTCAAAATCCAAGAGAGTTGATTGAATTACTGGAGCAGAAAGAATTAGAGATTAGTTAGAAGAATTCAATTATCAAGAGCTATATTGATAAGAGTTTATGGTGCTCTTTTTCTTCTTTTTAATTTATATTTTTTGGAAAATCTTTTGAGTTGTGTTCTATAATTGGTTGCTTGATCAATTTTGTTTCCTGATAATTTCATTTTACCAAATTAGGAACAAATGCCTTGGATGCTCTCATACTGAAGATTTAATCAAATACATTTGGGCAACACCTCTCTTTTCATTTGGATGGCACTTCCTTTCAGAGACAGCCAAGACTTGGAGAGGGCTCCAATTTATTTTGTATATAACTTAATATTTTGTATTAGTAAATATTTCAATTTTTAAAATGTATAGCTTAATATTTTGTATTAGTAAATATTTCAATTTTTAAAATGTTCTCTTGTTGCCATATTGTGGCTAAACTCTTTTCCAAGATGGAAATATTCCCTAAGAACCTGGTTGGGTTGTGCATGGTTGATAAGGTGTGGAAAAAAATAGTGATAATAATAAATGTATTTTTATTTTTTAAAAATTTTGTTACTATACATGAATATGACAGTGATGTATTTATCAAATATAGTAGGCCTTGGCCGTGCCTTGCACGGCCATGTCCTACTAGTAATATATATATGTTTTAAGATTTATTTTATAAATATATAAAGAATATATTATACTATATAAATATTTAGAATACAACGATGTAGGATCTAGCTAATGTTCTGGTCACGTGTCCCCCACTGAACTTTAAAAAATGTATATTTTGTACATGTATATTTAGCAAAATTTTATTTGTACCTCACTAGTTTGTAATACCAAAAGCTATGAGTCACAAGATTTTACAATATTTTGTTAACAATAATTAATAAAATAAATAAATAAGGGTGATTAGACGTTCTTTTATAACTACAATACATTGCTTTCTAAAGATATGTAATCTATAATAGATTTTTTTTTTTCAAAAACTATTTTTATGAATGAAAATTTATCTTGTCATATTTACTTAGGATTAATCTTTGATGTACTGTCATCAAAGATTAATCCTAAGTAAATATGTCATATTTGCCAAAAAAAAAAAAAAAAAAATGAAAGATTATTGGGTGTGAATACATGTTACGTGTGCATTGTTTGAATTTTAAAGGTTATTTTTATATATGTAGCATGCATTCATACCCGATGATGTAAAAATTTTTTTACACTGGTAATACATGAAAGATTAACCCATTTACTTATTAGATATTTATTAAATAGACATATCTTTTTCTTACTTGTTATGCTAATATATTGTCAATTTTTTTTTTCAAAAACCAAGAAAATTTCTATTATTTGTGGAATACTATTATTGGGAATCTCATTATTGTTAATAACACTATAATTTTTTTTTGTAGTAAAAAACAAAAAATACTCACTATTCTTTATTGCAGCTACACAACACGAGAAGTCAAAAATGAAATGGTTATAATAGCAATAAAAAAAATAAGGATATTATTTTATTTTTATATAATTTAAAAAATGTAGTACAATATTAATTTCTTTAGTTAAACGGTATCTTACAGAAAACAAATTCTGACTCCACTCCCAAATGATAC
This sequence comes from Cinchona pubescens, assembly GCA_025175665.1. Taxonomy (NCBI): domain Eukaryota; kingdom Viridiplantae; phylum Streptophyta; class Magnoliopsida; order Gentianales; family Rubiaceae; genus Cinchona; species Cinchona pubescens. The sequence continues at coordinate 2,845,761 of JANKKI010000059.1, read as the reverse complement.
GATACTTTAACAGGATCATAAATTTTTTTATTTTTAAACATATAATTTAACCCTTAGGGCAATGATATTGCCACAGCTATTTTTTTATAATGACAATATTACGCTCGTAAAAGTCAAGCACCATCATCATTCCTTTCCCAACTTTTGGCGTCTCTATGACTCTGCCAACCACCCCCGGTACCTTCCTTGATTCCCAGCAGCTTCTCCACCCTTTCCTAACCACCCAAAGACATCGACCCCTCTCTTCTCTCCTTTCACGGTTTCGTTAATCTCACATACTTTCACTTTCTTTAAGAACACCCTCTCTGATCTCCAGTCCCTTTCCCACCAACATAAACGTAAAGTCCTTCTATTTAACGAAAGGCAGTGAACTATGTACCTCCAAGTCCAACACAAGCAAATTGCCTGCGTCAATCCTGCCAACTCCTTGGCCAAATTAGAAGCCCAAGAGGAAGAATTTGGATGCGAATAGGAAGCTACGGCTAGCAACTCGGTGAGAAATTTTATGTGGAAGTGAGAAAACAGCCCAAAAGGAACAACTGCCGCTACTACCACGTTAGTTAATCATCTTATCTAGAAAAAAAAAATCACCGGCACTACTGCAGATATGCCAACACCACCACTGCAACGTTCATCTTCTTATAATCAATCACCATAGTCCATCTTCATCCCAATTCCTTAGTAAACTTAATCATTTTTTTTCAATAAATGTAATACATTTTCTCAGATCTAAAACCAAAAAAGAAAAACAAATGTAAACCAACAAAAAAAGCTTACAGTTTCTCTGCAAATCCATAAAAGTAACACAAATTAATAAGGTATAAAATCTCGAATAATTATATTATCGGTGTTGAATTGAATCTGTTGATGTGTGAAAAAGATATAGCACCACAATATAGTATTCTAGTTTAAATCTTTAATCATCTCGATATTCTAAAATTATGGTAAATCGCGCGCGTGTACCCACGTTTTAGGACACTTACAACCAGAACAAGAGCGGCGGGGCTATGTCCCCCGGAAGCTCCGACGCTCAAGTCAGAATTGGTGATAGGAATAAAATTGGGAGTAAAATGATAGCATGAATTGCCAAAGTGTGGAGTTTAAAGAATAAAAATTAAAATCTTTTGTTTACCTTCCAACTTACTATTTATACTTTTCCAAGATGAGTTTGATAGTTCATGGGCTTAGGAATAATTGTTAGACCTAGCGAGCCTCGAATATATTGAATATCTTCCTGGCTTGATTTTAAATAAAAATCTCTAAAATATCCTCCCATGTGTTTGACAATTTTGATCGACTAGCCACGTGTCTGCGAGCTATTGAATAATATTTTTAGGCATCATCAGTTACCCCGACTCTCAAGTTGAGTTTGCACGGGTTGATAGTAGTATAATATATCTATGACTTGCGTCTTGAATGGAGCGGAAAAAATATTTTAGCCGGAGCCAATAAGGGTTTGACCAGAGTCAATAAAATTTTGGCTGGAAACAAAAATTTTAAAATTTGAATTTCATTCTAGGGGAGAAAAATTGCTCCCAACCCCTTTAGTACTAGCACACCTCCAAAAATTAAGTAGTGGTACTCATTTGTTCATTTTTTAGGTTTGGTAATATTTGTACTTAATATCTCAAAATAATTATTTTTACTTAAAGCACCACCGTTACGCCAACACCCAACTTTCCACACTCAACCCAGCACTCAACCCTTAACACTCTATCCTTATGCCAAAACCCAACACTCAACCCTTAACACCTACCCTTACTCCAAAACCCAATCCTCCACCCTCAACCCAACACTCTACCCTTACGCCAAAACCCAATACTCCACCCTCAACCCATAACACTCCACCCTAGATCGCCAAAACCCAATACTCAAATCTCAACCCATTACTCAACCCTTAGCTCTCCACCCTTAAGTTAATACTCAACACTCTTCCCTTATCCCTACACCCATCACTTAATACTTCATCTAAAACACTCAACTCTTACTCTCATACTTAACATTTTACATTCCACCTTAAACACTCTACCCTTAACTCCCTGCATCCAAACTCCAACATTCCACTCTTACCCATTAAACCCAAGATACAAACCTACATATAAGATTTCAAGATTATCTTGCATTTCTATCAAGTCTTGGATCAAGTAAGTACATACTTGCACTTATTTTACTTTCTCTCTTCTTTTTCTCTTTGACATTTTGTCAAACACATTGTGTGCATTTTTCATTTTTAATATATTCCTTGTTTCCAAAAACTTTGGTGGAGAAACTCAACACTTCCAATAATATACGTGGCTTTTGACTTTAAGATTCCATAATTTGGAAATGTATATGGATCACATGTGATCATGGGACAATAAAATGAAGCTAATAGCTCATAACCCGTTAGTGTCATCATGGATTTTGTTGAAGATTATATAGCTTGTGAAATAGGAATTTTGGGCTAGGAAATTTCTTATGAAGACTGAGATAGATAAAGAAGAAAAAATAAGAAAGAAGAATGAACGAAAAAAAAGAAGAAGAGAGGACAAGAGTAAAAGATAAAGAGTGAGGTGATGGAAGCTATGATTAATAAAGGGACATACAAAGATGAAGACATAGCCATAGCTACTCACCAATGGAACAAAAATGCAGCAGTAGCTTGTATGGGTGAAGAAGATGTGATATTCGCTGCTTGAAAAAATGTCGTTGCTCCTGTTGCTGCTTATAAGTCTTCCACTGCTGCGAAGTTGGAGCTATTGACAGCTCAAGCTACTCCGACAAAAGTGCATAATGATTGCAAAATTGGAGCTACAGCTGCCATGAAGTTCGCCCTTGGCATCACTGCTGCTCGAGAGAATGTTGTCGACATCGCTGTTGTTCATAAGCTTGTCATTGACACTGCTTCTTCCCAAGAATGTGCAGCTGTGGAAGGCTCAAGAGGATGAGTTTGAGGTTGAATTTGGCCATGGGAGGGACCTTCCAGCTGCATATGATAATTTCGCAGCTCAACTCTCCATCTTCGAAGACCTAAAAGCTGTCGCATCTTCTTATTGCTAAGAAGTTGCAGCTGCATTTATGGAGGAAGAAAATGCAGCAGCTGCTGCGATTTTTTGACAAAGAAAACGCAGCAGTAGCTGCTCTAAAAATGAAAGATCGAAACATGGAATATGTTCCCGATGATGGGCCCACTTTGGATGGTGGTCGTGAAGAATAAAATGCAAATACATGAGCCAATTTCACTGCTCTTTGCGACCAAATTTCAGCTGTGAAATTCCTCAACACAGCTGCCCCCTTAGCCTCCGATGCTTCCATGAGTGGCGTGTAACAACATGGTTCTTCCATGAGAGGGAAAAATTCAACGGCAAAGGGACTTGAAGTGGAAATGGTTATGGGTTTGCATGCATAAAACATATATAAAAGAGCTAAGGTGGGTTTATAGTAAGAAAAAATTCATTCATAATGTAGTAAAATCTCATTCACTTGAATTGGACACCAAGGACTTAGTTAATGACAATGGTGAATTTGATTGAGCCCGGAGATGTGACATTGATGATTTGAATGAAGTGTCAAAATTAGCACAAGAGAGGGGAATAGTATCCAAAATTTGGGTGGTGCTATTGGTGACAACTTAACTTCTCATGGGATTGCCAATGATATTGAAGTTGATTGTGCACGAGGAAGAGATATCGCTAACGGATCCATGTGCATACAAGAACAAGTTGTTGATGAGTCATGCGATATCTCAAATATGGATGATGGTTGTGGGGAATACTCTCTGATTGAGGCGTTGAACATATTTGAGCATGTTTTAGGTGAATTGCATGAGATCTCGAGTAAAGTGGTTTGCTAATTGTGCGAACCTTTAGACTTGAATTTTCTTCAAGATGACCTTGATATAAGACCAAAACCAAGAAAATTTTGGCAAAGTATATTTGCGGGTAGACCCTTGATTGGTGGCGCTTCATCTTCCAAGGTGAGGGTGAATATGAGTAGAACTATCGGTTCATCTACAATTGTGTCATCGGAACACCCTCAAGTGTATCGGGCTAGATGGCAACACCTTGAGCGGGAAAACTCTAATGAAGAGGATTTATCTTAACATGAGCATAAACCTACTAGTGAAGAGGTTGTGATTCCTCCTCCATCCAAGAGGAAAAAGATCAAAGTTTCTCCCAAGCACGAAGGAGAAAAGAAAGCTAATGGTGATATTAATGACCCCACGAATGTATACTCTCAATTGTCTTCTTCGATTGTTGACTTGGAGTTGAGTAGGAAATAGATAGAGAAGTATCACATTCCTAATTTTTACAAGGTGAAAGTTCCTCCTCTCGACCATAGCCTCCTCTCGACCATAGACCTTGCATAAACTCTTCCGAATAGGTGTCCGTGTATTTGGCACAACTAGAAGTAGGATTGAGATTCCTATTACCATTAAGACATTTGTCCACAAGATTTTGGATCATTACCAAGTGGGCTTTGGACAATTACACTCCAAATCCATTTGCAACATCAATGCATATTTGATCACTTGTGCCGTTCTTGGGGTAAAACCTTTAATAGGCACTTTCAAGGAGTTTTTTCGACTTGCGCCAAGCGGAGTGGGGTACACCTTTAGTTGGCGATCTAACAAAAAGTTGGCCGAAGAAGCTCACCCCAAACTAGTTGATTGGAGAAGTCATTACTTCTTGATCCAAAGGTTGACCCAATGGAATTTTTCCACTTGGAGTTATAATTTAAAGGTTTCAAAGATCAACAAACTTTTTCTCTTAGTGGGCGCGAGAGTAGGGATCTTACTATGCTTATGGAGGCCGAACCACTTGCTTGGCAAAAAGTGGTTAATGAACAAGTGTTGGTGTCAGCGGGGTTGAGTCTGGCCGACCTTGATCCTCTTATCTCTCTAGGTTGCCATGTATATGCATTTTACTTAACATTTTTTCCACCTCATATTTTCATTGATTTTCATCTTATAGTGATATTTAACTTGAGTTTAACTTGTTCTTCTTGATCTTGTAGTGGATGCTTTGAAGGATGCCATTTGTGATCGCGCTTTGAAAATGAGTCAAGCAAGGTTTGGAGGCTCATCTCAACCTTCCAAGAAATCTACCTTTGGAATCTTGGGGCCAAAGAGACCGGCACAAAAAGCTCTTGTGCTGTCTCTACCTAAAATGAAGGCGATGCCTTCCAAAGAGGTTACTTCGACACCATTAGCTCAAGTTGAGGCTTCTACTAAAGAACTTTCAACCCCACCAGTTCTTGATTCATATCCACCTCAAGAACAAGCTACCCATCAGGTTAAGGGCTCTACTTCTTCCCCCATGATCTATATTTCTTCTTGGGAGGTCTATGAGGATTCCTCTTTGGAAGACGTGAGTCATCCATTGGTGGAGGCACTAGCATTGCCCAAGTCGCAGAGGGAAAAAGTCAGGAAATCCTTAAGCTCTACTTCAAATTCCGTGTCGTCGATGCCGACGCCATGTTTAAACATATTACTCAAGTAAATTGCTCATTCTTCTTTTCACAAAAAGGACCAAGTATTTTTCATTATACTTATGGATAACATTATTTTCTTCTCCTGGTTTTTACATTGGCGATCTTTACTACCACTTGAACAAAGCCCAATAATATCATCTTTCTCAAATTTCGGCTTTGGAGGCTAAATTTAAAAAGTCTGAAGTAGCAAAAGATGCACACTTCCAAGCCATGTTCGCTGCATCTAAACACAATCAAGAGATCGCCAAATTGAAGAAAGAGAATCAAAAACTTCAAACCTCTCATAAAAATGAGATTAGTGAGATTTAAGCATCTCATAACAGTAAGGTGAAAAAGCTTCACTGTTGCACAAGGAGGAGCTTAAATCCACAGAAAAGAATAGTAGAGATTCTACCATCTTGGAGTTCCTTGATCTCAAGACTACCAGGATCGCATGGAAAAGCATTTGGTAGACTATTGCGCTAGAAAACATCCGAGTTTGAGAATTTGGTAAATACCGTAGCATGGGGTATTTCGACAAGAGTTATGATTAAGCCTTGTCCTATGTAACTATGTGAAGAAGAAGTATCCAAATTTGGATATTGAAGACTTGTTTCAAGGTCTAGTTCCTTCTACCCCTCTTCACCCAAGCTCTTCGGGGGTTTCCCTTGAGAATGGAGCAGCTTAATTTAGCATTTAGCTTAGCTATTTTACCTTTTTAGAGATTTAGAGCTCGAGTCTCTTGTATGTACGAGCTCCATCTTCGGCTAGTATCATGTTACTTGTTTTTCTTATTAATTACTTCACTTGTATTTGTTGCTTGACTTTGAGTTGGGGCCTTCCCCTATATCAACTCCACCTATGATATACTTTTTCTTTGTTTTTATGATATCACGGCTTTCTTTCGATAGTTTGTGCTTTTATTTTCTTCAAGCATTTCCACATCCGCTTTCGCCCCCCTCAGATACTTGAATATTTTTTCAGGTGACTAAATTTGTAAAGGTTGAACTTTCATCGCTATACTTAAGCAAATAAGTTTCTTGCCCCTGGAGGGTAAACCATGACTCTTAACTGAACCAAAATGACTATAAGCGTACATCTCATATGAAAAATTTATCATTGCCCCTGGAAAGACTATGGTGGCATACATAACCAAGGAACTATATCTTCAGGGAGAAGTTTATTTTCACCATTGGAAGGGTCATCCTAGGCACAAATCTTCTAAGTAAAACTGTGAAACCCAGTATTTTAATAGCCTTGTTCTTTGATTTTAACTAGGTTAAAATGTTTTTCATATTATTTTTAGTCATAAAGACCTTCAACTTATTCGTTTTTCAATTCGGCAAATTTTTCGGTTTACGAGAAGAGTAAAATCAAAGTACACGGGTCAAAAGTAGGATCCAAGTGTAATTAGTGCATTGTGGTGTGTGAGTGTTGTTTTATGGCTGATTTAAAATGTTAATAAGTAGAAAAATTAGTTTTTGGGTTAAATAGTCAACTTGGATACTACTATTTGGTCAAAAGGGTAGTAATTGAACATACGGACCAATTCTTTTTAAGTCTTCTTCTTGTTGTTTTTCTTCCTCATTTTCTCCAGCAGCTGGCCGAAATTTCTTCTCCCAAAGCGCCAAAATTTTCTTGGATTATACACATCTAGAAATCACTAAGAAGGTAAGAGTTTATGTATTTTAGCATTTATGGCTTATGGGCTTTATGATTTAAGCTTTAATTTCAAGTTTTGAAGGATTCTTTATGGCTGAAAATAAACCCTCTTTGCAGCCTTATAAGTTATGATTTATGTATGTTATGGGTTGTTTTTAGTGTTTTGGAGGTTGGGAAGTGATTGAGGTTGATTTTTAACAACTTTCCATGGTTAGATTACAAATTTTAAGATTATGAGTTAGGGTTTTGTCTTCCATATGTGACCTAGAGTGTTATGCTATGAATGCTTATGTCTATGCATATAATGATGTTCTAAGAGTGTTTTAAGGTTAGTTTGGATAGGAATTGAGACTGCTCGCTGAAACCAAGTGGAATTGATTTCCCTTCATTTTGTAAGTAAGCGGAAGTTTGGCGCAACTAGGATAATTTGGATAATTGGTTATGTTTGAAGGATCTTTAATGATCTTTTGATGGTTTTAAGTGTTTCCTTGGTAGTGGGATGGTTAGGAAGCATGTTTGAATCATGCGTGTGGCTAATAGGTAAAATTTTCAGTTTGGTAGTAAAGAGGAATTCCAACCATAGGTTGTTGCTCTAATGTTGTAATAGAGTTAATTGTAGTGGTTATGGAGTATGGATTGTTGTGGAATGCTATTGATATAGTCTAGAGCAAGGATAGCCTACTTATAGCCTAGGGAGGGGCGAAATTTTTCGGTTTTTCGGAAAATTGAGCTTATTATCTCCTAGTCTAGTGTAATACGAATTTGAGGGTTAACTAAGTGTTTTGACTGGGGTTTTAGCTTGTCGAAGTTGGTCAGAATTTGTGAAAAGGTCATTTTTGACCAAAGGGTTGTTGGTGTCGTTTTCTATCGTTTCGCATCATTTTCGTTTCCCTAGTCATTCTTTAACTTCTACATCTCTTCTAAGAGGCTAGATGTGTAGGGTTTATTTTCAGCCATAAAGAATCCTTCAAAACTTGAAATTAAAGCTTAAATCATAAAGCCCATAAGCCATAAATGCTCTTGGTATAATATTTTGTTAACGACTTTTGAAATATGTTTGAATGGATTTTAGAATGTGTATGATGTTTGGAACTGCAACTTTACCAAGTTTTGGAATTATTATATATGAAATCGGGACTAAGCTATTTTATGTTAATCAATTGATATGGTATGTTTGCAAGCTCTTTTGAAATGAAAGCATTTTATGACTGTTTTGGCTCATAGGTGACCGAAAATGATAACCCATTGATGAATTCTCGTTTTGTTGAGAACTACGGTTGTATAGTCTCCATTTGCCGCCATGGTGATTTCTGTGATCACTGTTATGTACTAATTGATACGGGGTCTTGTGATGGGATAGATGGGATATTCCGGTCAGACTTATAGGTGTGGTAGATTACTAGATCTGGCTAGTACTGAAAGTCATACCATTGAGCCTAAAAGATACTCATGCTATTTTATTAAATTCCGAATTGAAACTATACTTGGATTTGTTAGCTATGCTTTAGCATACTATGTTTTGAAATGATTTGATCTGTTTGGCTATGTTTTGGACATACCTTTGAGCCTAAAAGATACTCATGCTATTTTATTAAATTCCGGATTGAAACTATACTTGGATTTGTTAGCTATGCTTTAGCATACTATGTTTTGAAATGATTTGATCTGTTTGGCTATGTTGTGGAGCTTGGACATACTTTTGAGCCTAAAAGATACTCATGCTATTTTATTAAATTTCGAATTGAAACTATACTTGGATTTGTTCGCTATGCTTCAGCATACTATGTTTTGAAATGATTGGATCTTTTTGAGATCATAAAAACAAAGAAAAAGTATATCATAGGTGGAGTTGATATAGGGGAAACCGCTTCATGACTATGGTTTTCGCAAATGTTATTATAATTATGTTTTCTTTTATCGAAATGCTTGGCCCCATTTGAAGAGCTTTTATGATATCCACGAGCTAGTTATGCTCAACGCGGTGGAGAGTCAAAGATGAGCACCTAATCTGTGTATTTAGTCGTCAGGCATGTCTCTTATACACATCTAAGATGTGTATTTCAAAACATAGTATGCTAAAGCATAAGCGAACTGATCCAAGTATAGTTTCTGTCTTGCATACACATCTAGATGTGTATTGTATTGATGAAACATGAAATTTTTGATGTAGCATCTTTTGTACTAAGAAGGAATTTTGTAATTCATTTTTTTGTGTAAAATGAAATATTCGGTTTTATAATTAAGAAATGGCTTGATGGTTCTATTACATTGCGGTTAGATTTTGTTGCTCTGTTCGTTTGTGCCTTGCGCTTTGGTCCGGTGTACCATTAGCGCGGCGTGTTACGGTCCCGTTTTTGGGGCGTGACAAAAACCTTAGTGTTGGTACTAAAATTACCTTAGGCGCAAATCTCCTAGGAAAATTTTACTCTTCTCGCTCCTGGAAGGGCTATGTCGCTCTTTTGAGCCTACTTAACCAAGGAACTACTTCAATGATAAATTTATTTTCGTCCCTGGAGGGGTCATCCTAGGCACAAATCTCCTGGGTAAAACCTTAGTGTTGGCACTAATGCTACCTTAGGTACAAATTTCTTGGGAATATTTTTCTTTTCGCTCTTGAAAGGGCTATGGTCGCTCTTTTGAACCAATTTAACCAAGGAATTATTTCTCCAAGAATAAGCTTATTTTTACCCCGGAAGGGTAATATGCCGACTCCGGAGAGTGGTCTTTAATTTGTTTCTCAGAGGGAATAAGTGACCCCGAAAAGTTATGGTATCTCGAATGACATTTCCCCATAGGGAGCAAATGCCTCAAGAGAGTCATGGTATTGCAGTTAGAGGTTGGGTGGAGGCTAGGATCTTTATTCTAAACAAAATATTAAGCCATTACGTAAGCAAAGACTTAGAAATTTTATGTCGTTCAGGTATGCGCTCCAAAATGTGCTCCTTTTCACGAGGTCTTCCCGTCTCACTTGCTATTGAGGCCCACTCGATTGGGTTTCTTGGTCTGGCTTCACTTGGCCTGGAGGAGGCTTCTCTTCTAGACTCATACCGGGCGGACATGCCTTTACATTCTTATCGGACAAACCCGACTGGAGTTACTCCCATTCTTCCTTGATTATCCCTATAAATTGCACGAGAGTGTTTCTCATCCAAGGAGCTATGATGTGTACAGTGGACAATCTGGGGGTTGCCACCAAAGTTTTGTGAATATTATTAAACTCTTCTACCTTCACTACCTTGTTGCTCATGTTGATGTTTCATGAGGAGTTCCCTCAACATGGCATTTTATTGCTTTAACAATTGTATCTCAGCCTCTCTATCATTAGTTTGGGGACCAGGATCCCCAGCTTGTTCCAATCGATCAAATACTCTAATTGATCGATTTGACTGGTGTTGGGATATAACCTCTTTCCCTCTATCTAGATTGTGGCAATGGGTATTGCGCGTGCTAGGAGCTATAGGTAAAGACACAAGATGACTTCTTGTTTGTTTCCCACAGACGGCGCTAGATGTTGATGCGTGAAAAAGTATAGCACCACAATACAGTATTCTAATATAAGTCCTTAGTCATCTCGATACTCCAAAGTTATGGTAAATCGCTTACGTGTACCCATGTTCTAGGAAACTTGCAACCATAACAAGAGCGATGGGGCTATGTCCCCCGGGGGAAGCTCAGACACTCAAGTCAAAATTGGTGATAGGAAGAACATTGAGAGTAAAATAAGTTGGAGAGTTTGAATTGGCAAAGTGTGGAGTTGACAGAATAAAAATTAGAATCTTTTTGTTTTCCTTCCAACTTACTATTTATACTCTTCCAGGATGGGCTTGATAGTTCATAGGCTTAGGAATAATTGTTGGGCCCATAAGGACCTTGAATATATTGAATATCTTCCTGGCTTGATTTTAAATAAAAATCTCCAAAACATCCTCCAGTGTGTTTGACAGTTTTGACCGACTGTTCCCGTATTCACGAGCTATTGGATAATATTTTTAGGCATCATCAGTATTCATGACCTGTTGAATAAATAGAAAAATCCATATATAGTGTGCCAATGATATTGGCATCTCCAGAAATTTATAGTTTTGATTGTATCTTTTAGTTTTAGCATTAAAAATAAATGAGTTTTTATAGAGAAAGAGAGAGTTTAAAATCTGTAGGGATTGCGCTTTTATTGGAAGACGGTAGTAGTTGCAGGGTTGAAGGAAGAGGCATATAGGAGACAATATGTTATTTTGTGAGCCTACCAATGAATTAGTTAGATAGACTCTTGACTTTGTATTGTCAATTTTGGTATTGGAACAAAAATAGTTGTGGCAATAAGATTATTGTTGTGGCATTGTCATAATCCTTATTCTTTGGACTAAAGTGAAATGATCAATTTTCTGTTAAGTTTAATAGTCAAAGCAAACAAAGCCAGCCTTTTAAATAAATTAATTACTGAATTACCAATATAGCCTTTCAATAATTTATATACATATGGGTCAACAGCAACTTGATCAGCATTAGGGTCAAGACATAATTATAACAATTATTCGAGTAGACAGAAAATCTCTTCTCTTTTTTCTTCTTCTTCTTCTTCTTCTTGCAGTATATGCAAGATCCTAATTGTCGGCCAACAAGTACAACAAATTTCACTCGAATGATTGTTTCAATCTAGTTCATATTTGTAGGTGTCAAAATTTTAGTTTAATTAAAATTCCTACATTCTAATCTTGGAGTGGTGTCCTATTTATTACAAATTGCACTGTGTCATAAAGATGTACACATCAGGATTTTTATCTTTATTTAAAAATAATAAATAAATAAAGGGATAGTACTACAGATAATGTCTTAGAGAGACTGGTTCTCTTGTAATTTTATCTCTTCAAAGAATAAAGATAACATATAAGTAATGTAATTGTTTTATATTTCATGTTTCTTAGGAGAAAAATTAGGAGTAGGGTTATGCTAAACCAAAACAACCCCTCTCACCCTACATGTATAAATAGGAGGTCACCCCTAGGCATGAAGACACACAACACATATGCTTGGAAACTCTCTACAAGTTAAAAGAGCTCCCTAAATTCTCCATCAAGTCTTCAAAGTTCTCTCTTCATATCTTCCATATATCAAGATTTGAAGATATTCATCAAGTGTTCGTCAAGTTTTCTATATCAAGAGTTGAAGAAATCATACTCAGTTCCGGATCAAGTCATGAGGCCCCCGAGTCAACAATTGAACAGAAGAATCGGAGGAGATTCTATAAAGATTGTATCTCATTTTTTTTTATATATAAATAAATTATATTCGTTATTTTCTTGTCTTGTTAATTTTTATAAACTCGAAATATTTCGTTGCACACAATTTTGGCACGCTCGGTGGGACCATCTCTGCCTCTCATCTCATTTCTTCATCAAGTATGTACTCAAATTTCATTAATGGCTCATAAAGGCGACAATTCAAAAGCCGTTTACTTGGAGGTTGACGATAACAAATATGCTGCCTTTAAAATTGTCTCAAATAGTGGAGTTAACTGCTCAAATCTTGCTCATGAGACGTAAAGACACGATTTGAATAAATCTTTGGTTGGGGGTAAAGAAATTCAATCCACTTTTGGAGACAAAGAAAGACAACACATCCATGGTTGAACAAGTGTTCATGCACCCAATCATGTCGAAAGCGTTTGCAAATCTTCATGATAAGTCAAGTGGTGACAACATCTTCACAAATTTTCACAACTCAAGCGATTACGACGTTGCAGAAGTTATGTCTGGTGATTCAATCAACATCTTTTGAAGAACAAGTTATGGCATTGACCAAAGCTATTGAAGGACTTGCAAAACACATTCAAGATCAAGATGTCAAAATTGCTCAAATTATCAACCAGACTGGTGAGAATAAAGAAACAAGTCGAGTGAACTCCAAACAACCCGCGGGCAATGATGAAAGTGGAGAGTCTTCAAAATCACAAACAATGAAGATTCAAATTTCTCAGGACGGGATGATTGATGTTCATCAATTAAAAGAGTTTGTCGAATGCACAATCAAAGAGAAGTATGAAGGGGGCAAGAAATCTTTGTTCACTTATGCAAAACCTTATACTTAAAGAATAGACAACATGAGGATGCCCGTCAGTTATCAACCACCAAAACTCTTACAATTTGATGGCAAGGAAATCCCAAGCAGCATGTGGCGCACTTCGTTGAAACTTGCAACAATGCTGGAACTGATGGTGACCTTCTCGTCAAGCAGTTCGTTCGATCATTAAAAGGGAATTCACGACTTTCGACTGGCATACCAACCTCGAGCCCAACTCCATCGACAGTTGAAATCAACTTAAAGAAGAATTTTTTGATCGCTTCTATAGTACATGCCGCATGGTTAGCATGGTGGAATTGACATCAACTTGTCAATGGAAGAATGAATCAGTCATTGACTACATTGATAGGTGGAGAGATCTCAGTCTAAATTGCAAAGATCTTAGATCGACTTTCTGAAAGTTCTGTCATTGAGATATGTATTCAAGGCATGCATTGGGACCTAAGTTATATTCTACAAGGGATACTTCCAAAATCTTTCAACGAATTGTCCACTCTTGCCCACAGCATAGAGTTAAGTATTTCTGCTAATGGAAACCAAGGTCCACCTGTTGAACAACCACATGAAGTCAACATGATAGGCAATTCAAATTTTGAGAATGAAGAGCCAATGATAACTAGCATTGAACCTATAAAAAATTTAAGGAAGGCAAATGAAAAGTCAAATCACCCTCAAGACAAGGTGAGAAAGCAAGCAACTATTAAGGAGATATGAAAGACAAGGCATATCCATTTCTCAACTCCAATGTGCCGTACATATTCAATGATGTTCTAGAAGCAAATCTTATCGACTTGCCTGAGGTGAAGCGACCTGAAGAAGTGGGGCATATTGACAATCCAAATTATTGCAAGTATCATCGTTTAATTGGGCATTCTACTGAAAGGTTCTTTGTCTTCAAGGATAGAGCAATGAAGTTAGCTCAAGAAGGAAAAGTTCTACTTGAAGAAGATAAAACAAGTGTTAATCAAGCAGCCATTATGAATTGTGTAGATTCTCTGAAGTACCAAATTTATTCATCTACCCAAGAAGAAGACACTCACATTTGAATGAAGGAGAACACTACTTGATACAAGCCTAAACTGTCAAGATGACTCCTTGATATGAGTTAAAACTGTCTACAAATTTTCAAATATTGTTATGAAAAACTCCTTCATATGAGTCTAAACTCTCTGCACATGTTCCTCGACACGAGAATAATAAACTGCTATACATACATGTCATATGATCCTCGAAACGAGAGTAAACTATCTACATATATCAAATCTAAGACTCCTCGACACGAGAATAAACTGTCTACATTATCAAATCCAATATTCCTCGACACGAAAATAAACTGTCTACATATCTTAAATCCAAGGCTCCTTGGCACGAGTAAAATGCTGTCTCATATGTTTAACTGAATTACGTTTGACTTGATCTCCAAAAGGATGAATGGATAAGTTGTTTTGAGACTCATTCACTTTCATGCTCAAGTTTTGCATTCGTAAACAAGTCTCGAGGGGGCATTTGTAGGTGTCAAAATTTTAGTTTAATTAAAATTCCTACATTGTAATCTTGGAGTGGTATCCTAATTAAATTGCACTATGTCATAAAGATGTATACATTAGGATTTATCTCTTATTTAAAAATGATAAATAAATAAAGGGATAGTACTACAGGTAATTAAATTCCTTGTGTATTTATACTACTTTAGGAGATTTGAATATCTTAGAGAGACTAGTTCTCTTGTAATTTTATCTCTTCAAAGAATAAAGATGACATATAAGTAGTGTAATTGTTTTATACTTCATGTTTCTTAGGAGAAAAGTTAGGAGTAGGATTATGCTAAACTACTCCAACACCTCTCATCCTACATGTATAAATAGGAGGTCACCCCTAGGCATGGAGACACACAACACATATTCTTGGAAGCTCTCCATAAGTTACAAGAGCTCCCTAAATTCTCCATCAAGTCTTCAAAGTTCTCTCTTCAAATCTTCCATATATCAAGATTTGAAGATTTTCGTCAAGTTTTCCATATCAAGAGTTGAACAAGTCAAAGTTCGATTTGAGGCCAAGCCGTGAAGCCCTCGAGTCCAAGTTCGAAATCAAGTTGTCAAGCACTCGATCAATTCTAAATTCGAGGTCAAGCCGTGAGACCCTCGATCAACTCTAAGTTCAGGATCAAGCTGTATGGCCCTCGATCAAGTCCAAGTTCGAGAAAAAAACATCAAGCTGTCAAGCACTCGATCAACTCCAAGTTCGAGATCAGGCTGTCAAGTCCTTGATCAAATCTAAGTTCGAGACCAAGCCGTGAGACTCCCGAGTCAACAATTGAACAGAAGAATCGGAGGAGATTCTAGAGATTGTATCTCATTTTTTTTATGTAAATAAATTATATTCGCTATTTTCTTGTCTTGTTAATTTTTACAGACTCGAAATGTTTCGTTGTACACAATATTCACGTCAAATAGAATGAAAGTTCAATTTAAAGAAATGAGATAATGGAGATCGAAAGCCCAGTTATGATCATTCTTCTTTCTTGTTTCTTGGGGTCATTAACCATGGTTGTTGGAATAGTGGTATGGGAAGAGGGGGTTTGCTACGGGGAGATAGGGCTGGGAACGGCAAAGGGAGACGAGGCAGGTGGAAATGCGGTGCGGCAGATCGAGTTGGGGTAGGGGTTGTAGTGGCTGAGGAATCTGGGGAGGGAAGGAAAAGAAATGGATGGTGGCGATGACTTGAAAGGGGAGAAAGGAAGGCGATAGATATGATGGTGGTGATGGTAAGAGATGGCAATGAGCATGAGGTTGGTGAAGGGGAAGAGAGGGTTGGGAATTGCGATGGTGAGGCCAGAGAAGAAGTAAGTACGGAGGTTTGGTGATGGGTCTAGTGGCTACGGTGAGGGATGGCTATGGTGGTCGGATTGGGATAAGTGGGGGATGTAGTAATGATGGTGGACGGAAGAAGATTTTTTTAAGTTAAAAAAGTTTTAAAAGACTAGTTTCAAAAAATTATTAAAAGACAAATACACCCTTAAAGTGAAACTTCTTTTTTTTTTTAAACATTTGATTGTTAAATTAGATAGAATAACTAATATTTCTACTTTAAACCAAAGCACGATATGTTCAATTGTAGGCTTAGAAATGAGGAAGTAATATGAACATTCACTATACTATATACGGGTTTACTGTAATTTATTTATTTTTCTAAATTATATTTTATGAAATAAATAATATTATTTGAGCGTGACATCTCAGGATTTTATCATATTTGTTCACAGCATAGCGTATACAGACGGATTAAAAAACCAAGTTTGTATAATTTATTTACGAAAATATAGAACAATAGGGTAAAAAACATATAATAGAGGATTATCAATTATCAACCTTTGTAGGTTGTAAATTTTTTAGTGTGAATTAAATTTTATGAAATAAATGATATCAACTCGACACCATTTGTAAATCTTGTACTATAGATAAACAAAATAAATGATTTCATAAGATTTAATCTCCTCACCACAATGTGGATTTCATAAGATTTAACCACCACAAGGTGGATTTAAAACAGAATGTATTTAAATATTTTTGAAATGTGAAACCATAAAACAAAGAATAAATATTTAAGTAGATCCGATTTTTTATTTCACTTGTAAATCATATAGTGTAAACTAAACTATATAAAATAAATTACATCAAATCATGTAACAAACAATTTCATAAAATTTAATTTTAAATACAAGATTTATATAAGTTGGATTTAAAATCCCAAAATCTACCTTTTTTCCTTTTTTTTTTTTTTTTTGGCAATCCACAAAAACCAAATGGAAAACTACCCATTTCATAGTTTAGGGGTGTTTAAACCTAATACCAATCCATCTGGATTAACAGTTATATGGATTGGACTTTCGAGTTTTGGATTACTTGAGTCGGGTTATCCGGCTTTAGTAGGATTGGATTTTAATTTTTTTTATTAATTTAAATTTTTAATTCGAATAACTCGAAAACTCAAATAACTCGCGACTAATTGAGATTTACTTGAATTATTATATTAATTAAGTTAAATTGAGTTTTATTTTTTTATTCAAAAATCCGACCAATGAACAACCCTATCCCAGTTCCTTCCAAACCAACCCACCACCTCCACCTCCACCTCCGCCCGGCCCCCTTCTATTTGCTGAAATCCAATGGGAAGACCCCTCAAATTTTTCCCAAAACCCTCCACTTCTTCTTCCCATTCAATTTCAGCAAACAGAGAAAGGAAGAAAAAAATAACATGAAGAGCAACTACGATTTGAATCACACACATCTACTACACAAAAACCCATTTATTATTCTCAAAAAAAGAAAAAGAAAAAGAAAATAAATAAATGGGGAAAGACGAGGATGAGATGAGGGGGGAGATAGAGGAGAGGCTAATTAACGAGGAGTACAAAATCTGGAAGAAAAATACTCCTTTTCTTTACGATTTGGTTATCACTCACGCCCTCGAGTGGCCTTCTCTCACCGTCGAATGGCTTCCCGACAGGGAAGAGCCGCCGGGAAAAGATTACTCCGTTCAGAAGATGATTTTGGGGACCCACACCTCAGAGAACGAGCCTAATTACCTCATGCTTGCTCAGGTTCAGCTCCCTCTTGAAGATTCTGAAAACGATGCCCGCCATTACGACGACGATCGCTCCGATTACGGCGGCTTCGGCTGCGCCAATGGCAAGGTGGGTTTTTCATTATTTATTTTTATTTAGTTTTTTTGCAGCTTTTTATTTGATTTGGAAAAAGGAGAAAAATTTGTAGGTTTACTGCTTTTAAAATGCTTTATGGGTAAAAGGAGAAATTTTGGGTTTTGAGAAAGCTTATAAACTGCTTCGAAATCCTGTCACCAAATTAGCATATTTTGGGCTTCGGTTGAAGAAAGATTTGATATTTAATTTTTCTTGGAGTATAAAGATATTTACTTTTTTTTCCCCTCATGTAAATAGAGGGCATGTCTAAAGCTCAGAAAATGTTTTAGAAGCTTTTAGTATAAAGAAAGCGCAGCAAGATAGCAAATGGAGATAACATTTGATTTGTGCGTGTTTATATGGCAGATTTGCAGGGATTTGGTGTATTATTCTATGCATTTTTCTTGCAGGTACAAATAATTCAGCAAATAAATCATGATGGAGAAGTCAACCGTGCTCGTTACATGCCCCAAAATCCGTTTATTATTGCTACTAAGACAATTAGTGCAGAAGTTTATGTCTTTGATTACAGCAAGCATCCATCCAAGCCTCCTCTAGATGGTGCTTGCAATCCACACTGATTTGAGACTGAGGGGTCATAGCACTGAGGGCTATGGTTTATCGTGGAGTCAGTTCAAGCAGGGTCATTTATTGAGTGGTTCAGATGATGCCCAAATATGCTTGTGGGACGTCAATGCAACTCCAAAGAATAAAGCTCTGGATGCCATGCAGATATTTAAGGTGTGCTATATTTTGCATTGTATGCGTTATGATACTCCAAGAAGGGTGCTTTAGCAACCTTCAAAACTTTTGAAGCTTTATGTATAGTTACTTTTCATGTTAAAACTAAAACTAAAATGTGGAACAACATTACGCCTGCATTCTAAGGGGTAAAGAGTGAATGGGTGGAAAATCAAATTGATGGAGCAGAAATCTGTGAGTGAAAGAGGAGTATTGATAGAAAAGAAGATTTATGCCTGATTTCGTACTGGATAGTTAATATGAACTTCATTTAGGACATATCTATATACATGCTAATAAATAGAAAAACTGAAGCTTTGTGGGTCAGATATTGAGATGCAACTAATAAGCAGTTTATATACAGAGTTCCCGCCTTTTATATTGAGATGTGTGGTTTACTGATGATGATTTAATGTTTCTACAAATAGGTTCATGAAGGTGTTGTAGAAGATGTGGCATGGCATCTGAGGCATGAGTATTTATTTGGTTCAGTTGGGGATGATCAATTTCTGCACATATGGGATCTACGCACTCCAGCACTCAACAAGCCCATTCAGTCTGTAGTTGCTCATCAAAGTGAGGTCAGTGTTCCCTGTGGGTAGTTATTTATGTTGGGGTGAAAACAACTCATTGAGTTTTGTTTGATATAGCTTTTTAAGGATCTTCCCCCCACCCCCCTTTCTATGTCCTCGTCTCATGAAATCATTGGCATATTACAGAATATTGCTTTTATGCCAAGACTTAAAAACATGACGCGACAATCACTAATAAAAATAGAGGGAATACAATGGATGATTGTCGTTTGTCAAGGTATAGATTCTTTAATATTGTCAAAGAGAGGAAACTCTGTCACAAGAAGACAGCAGTGACATGCAGAGGAATTAACAGGCTGTCCAGAGAGAGTTGTTTTGTTATTCAGATACACTAGTTACCAAGTCCTCAAGTATGCAATCTGTGCGCCCAATCTTATGAATTGAAGACATCTTTTTCTTTTCAAATGGGCTTTGATTCCAAATAGTTGCTTTAGTCCATCACATGAAAATTTGAACTGATGGTAGTAGTCATGCTAAGAGAATAGGGAAATCGGACATCATTAGGTTTAATGTTTTTGAAATCATTTTGTTTATGATCATAATCAAATGACTAACTTTACATCTTTTATTCTGTTTTTCTGAGAATTGAAAATTTTTCTTGTGTGTATCTGTTAAGTGAAAAGATAATGGAGAAAATATGTCGGATATAAATACATCCTTTTAGTCTTTCACTTGCAATAAGATGAATGTTGATATAAACAAAAGACAAATGTGATCAGTATTTGATGACTGGATCTGTTTATGAATTTTTTTTGTAGGTCATAACTGCTTGGCATTCAATCCCTTTAATGAGTGGATTGTAGCTACAGGATCTACTGATAAGACTGTCAAGTTATTTGATCTACGCAAGATTACTACTGCTCTGTATACCTTTGATTGTCACAAGTATGAATCTTGTTCACATTGGTTTTGGTCATTATTGATATTCTTGTAGGTCATTTTGGCATATCTTTATTTTCTTTATATCTGCAATAAGGGTGTTCTAATACCCGATCAACTTTTGCCCTGCTTGTGCAACAGGGAGGAGGTTTTCCAAGTGGGCTGGAACCCAAAGAATGAGACCATCTTAGCTTCTTGTTGTCTTGGTAGGAGACTTATGATCTGGGATCTTAGCAGGTATTTCTCTTCAATGTTATGTCACTAGTTTTTGTGATGAATCAGTTGGTGAATAACTTCATCTATCTTGAAGTAGAGGCTTTCCTTTCTGCTACTTCATTCTTAAGTTTACTTCACCAGCACTTCCATTGGTCAGTTTTTGAGCTACCTGGCATTATTTGTTTTGCTACATCTCTGTAAATCTTATTTTTTTAATGACATAGTACTTGAGTACTATTGTCTTGTTGGATTTTGAAGTCTACATATGCATAAATTTGGTTAATAAAACTTGGGATTTTTCTTGTGAGAATGCACCTAATGATTGGTCTTTTGGAATGTTTTTCCAGAATTGATGAAGAACAGACACCAGAGGATGCAGAAGATGGACCACCAGAGTTACTCTTTATTCATGGTGGTCATACAAGTAAAATTTCAGACTTCTCATGGAACCCATGTGAAGATTGGGTCGTTGCTAGCGTAGCAGAGGACAACATACTACAGATATGGCAGATGGCAGAGAACATCTACCACGATGAAGATGATCTACCTGGAGATGACTCCACAAATGCCTCCTAGTCTAAGGCTTGCTATAGAGTTCAAGGCCAAGGGACCAAATGTATGACATTTACGTTGATAAACATCTAGAGAGTATCAATTCTCCTTTTCTTTTTTGACAGAGGTTTTAGCCTTCTTTTTTTGAGTTTCTTGATCTAATTTGATGTTTGAAATTAAGATGCTTAATTGTTACTTTCACTGTATATGTACCTACAACTGTTTAGTTGAGATTTCTTTTCTTGTTTGGCCATAGCACCCGATTTAGTAGTCAAGTAAGAGACTCTTGTTCTGGCACTGCAAAAGATTGGCACACGGGTTTTTGATCTGTACGGGCGTGAAGGGTAGATAAAATTTTCGAGGGCTATCAGGATATTAGTTAGTGCAAGCAAATTGCCTCGTGTGGGGGAGTTTGATCTGTATATTTCATTTCAAAATGAGGGATTGTGGCAGCATGGCAGGATAAGAATCCTTTGCTTTGGCGTCAACGATTTTGCATGTACATTTTTCCTTTTATCTTTCAATACTGATTTTGTTCTTAGTTGGAAGGAACGTGAATTAGTACATGCAAGATTGCTTTTATTCAGAAAATTGGTAAGCTAAACTCCCACGGCTTCTGAAGTATGTAGTTTCGTGTGATTGCGGTGATGAAATCCAACAAGATCAAAACCGTATAAGGCTTAAATCTCGACGCCATATGTTTATAGAGATCGCTTGGAAATTCTCAAGTAGATCGGTATCGATATTATGAACTTCTTGGTTTGAAATGATCTATATAGCCTAAACTAAAGAATTAAATATCTCCTTAGTGATGTTGGTGATTTGAGTCTATGATATTTACTATATCCAATGCATATAAGAGTTTTCTCAGATAGCTGGGTTGGCAATGGGTTGTAAGGTAACACGGTATGCAGCGTGCTGTGGATATGAAAATTTCACGTGAAATATGGCCCGAGGAAGGAAAAGAAACGAAGGTAGATCAATGTTCAATT
This sequence comes from Cinchona pubescens, assembly GCA_025175665.1. NCBI lineage: Eukaryota > Viridiplantae > Streptophyta > Magnoliopsida > Gentianales > Rubiaceae > Cinchona > Cinchona pubescens. The sequence continues at coordinate 2,823,898 of JANKKI010000059.1, read as the reverse complement.
GTTCATTAACCTCTTTTCCTAGTTCTAAGTAATTGATTTTGCATTCACCTTATGATTTGATTAGCATTAAAATTAGAATTAAGCTTTCATATTCTATCAATGTAGATATATCTTTCGAATTTTAACTATTATTTTTGTATATGATGTAGCGTGTCTTCACATCTGATGGTGTAAAAGGAAATATGTAAACATTTGACAAGAAAAAAGTGATGAATGACATGTCCATCGTGTAATTTACATATCAACAATAGTCGTGTTTGAGCCAAACCCTGATGGCAACAAAATGTTTTTCTAAATGTGTAAAAATCTTTTACGTACAGTTGGTATATAAAATTTTTTACATCATTAAATTTAAATGCATGTTACATGTATAAAAATAAATTTTAAAATTTAAACAATATATATTTATTATATATGTAAATTTAATAATATAAAAAATTTTATACACTAATTGTGCATCAATCCTGACTACTTTGCATCGAAGTTGCATTATGGAAAGACAGCGACACATGCTTTAAGTTAGACTATTCCCAAATCCAACCAACCAACCAAAACTTTAGGCTGGTTATATGAACTAAGTACTATATAAAAAGGAACCTCACCAAACTTCCAGAGGTTTTTCTTATTGCAAATGTCGTCACCATGTGCCGTTTTCCGGATCTTTCTAGCAAAAGCTGGAATTATATATTATCAAACCAAAAATTACATTTTATTTAAAAAAAAACAACCTACTACACCTTCTGACCCTTTATAACTCGAATACATAATTAATAAATAATAATTCTACTGTCTTATAATTTTTATCGTTTTTTGAAAATTTAACCTATTAATAATAATATGTTGATATTGATAGTTATTTAAATTTTTTTATTTTATTATCTAAAATTTAAATTTTGAATAATGTAGTATTTGTTTTTACAAAAAAACGAAAGATAAAAATAATAAAACTTGTAATAATTATGTTTTGACCTTTCGAATGTGACAAATATTTAAAAAATAAAAAATATGATAGCGGATGGAGTATGTCATATAGAAAAAGAGTGTTTTAAATTGAAACTTTGCGTTCAAGTTTAAAATTTATGTTATATTAATTAAAGGGAAATATTTAAGTAGATTTGATTTTTTATCCCACTTATAAATTTTGTGGTGTAGATTAAATGTTATGGCAGAAATCTATGACATAAACTGATGTAAGTAAGATTTTATAAGATTTAATTTTGATCGCAAAATTTATAAGTGGTGATAAAAATCGAAGTATTTTCCTTTGTTTAAACATTGAATCGCAAGAATCTCATTTGACAAAAAATTGCCAAATTGCCCCAAGTCTGGATAGCCAACAATGTCCACACTTTTGAATTCCCCCAAAGTCATAATTTTTGAATGTGGTAATGATGTGGTATTCTAAACTTGCTCGCCCATTTACCATAAAAGGAATCCATCTTTCCAAAAATTGAAAATACTCCAAAAATATACAAGAAATTATGATACAAGATAAATATTTCTAATAGGAAAATATCGTTTGAACTACTCTTTGGCAATAATACAATTTGTCACGTATAGTCTTTTTCCGCTGCAAAAGTCCCTAAAAACAGAAAATTAAGTCATCTTATTGTAATTTGTTGAATTGCTCGCAAAACAACTAATTTAATCTTGTTGGACAAAACATAAGTACCCTTTACTAATTTAATTATTTTGTTTTTCTTTTTCCCTATTATTTTCCCTCTTTCCTTCCTTTTCTCCTTTTATTTTTTTTTTCTTTTTCTCATTCTTTGGTGTCATTAGCTACATCATTTGTTTTGCTATAAATAATTAGGGTTAATAACACTTTGTACCCCTAAACTAGTTAGGTAATTCTATTTTGTCTCCCTAAACTATAAAAATATACATTTGTCCCCCATTGATACTATTCATCTATTACCAATATTAAAATTATTAAGATAATTTAATTAAATAACTAAAATACTTGATACTATATTTTATTTTTTTATGTATTTAAATTTTGATAATGAGCAAAAATAAATTATATAATATTTCAATATATTTCTTGGTCAAATTTTTAAAATTTTTGGATTTCATTTTATATTATTTCAAATTTGAATGTTTAACTATAGTGGTAAAACAATTTCTAAATGAACTTATTTTTTATTGAAAATTTTTCTTTAAAGGTATTGTATGAAAAGATGTCTATATTTCTATAAAACTTTGTGATTTTTTTGATATCTCTTAGAATTTTACACTTTTAATATTTGACTTAACTTGTGCAAATTGGGATGTTAGATATAATATAATTTAATATTTTCTCATATTTTCACTCCCTAAAGTCAAAAATATCAATTTGTTATTATATTTTATTTTTTTCTAATTCTTTTATAACTATCGAAAATCAATTAAATACATGAAAAATCAAAATATAATAGTAAGAGTATTTTAGTCTTTAACTAGATTTTTTTTTATATTTTAAAATTTTTAAAGGATAAATAATGTGAATGATAGATAAAATATATATTTCTATAGTTTAGGGATGCAAAATGTAATTAATCCAAATAATTATACACACTGATTAAATTATTTTTATTTTTAACTAATTCTTTATTTTCATTATACTTGATTTAATTGCTAATTGTTATTGTAACAAGATATATATTTTTATATTAAAAGTCATTTTTAATCTACAATTAAATCATACAAAATTATATAAACAAGATGGACTTACATTTAGTCATCTACAAATACACAAAAAAAGCAAATTCATCAACTAATAATATTTTATCTATTTTTTGACAATGATAAAATCCCATATTTTTATTGTGAATTATTATTTTTTTATTTTTAACTAATATTTGATTAGTTAATATTTTAAAATTTTAAAATTATTGAAAATTTAATTTCATATTTACCATTTCAAATATGGTTTGCAATGTAAGTAACATATATTCTTATTGTAAAGGAAATGGTAAGAAAATAATAAAAATGAAAATAACAAACAAATAAACTACAAAAAAAAATAAAAGAACTCGTTAAAGCAAATTAAAAAATTTATATGTCTTACATATACAAATAATAATAATATAAGAAAAAGAAGGAAAAAAAGAAGAGAAGTAAAAGATAAAGAGGAAATTAATAAGCAAAAATAGATAAAATAAAACAATTAATATAATAAAATTATTTTTGTCTAAAAATATCAAAAAAAATGCGATTTTCTAAATGCTTATAAAATGAGTGTAGGGGGACAAAGGGCAATTTGGGTTGTAATTGTGGGGTATAAGTTTATAACGCATTTAACCCGGAAAATATTAGTAGTAAAAGAGTGACAAAGCATGCAGTCACGGTCACGCCTCCACATGTTGATAAATATAGTTTAGCTCAGGTCACTACATTCAAAATTTCCCCCACATCACATCACTCTCTCGTGTCTTCACTCTCTACGTTCCCTCCCTACCACCACCACGTTCCCACTTCCCAGTCCCAGCTCTGAAACACGTCGCACACAACCACTAACTTCCGAAAATTTCAAAATTGATTATATATTCGAAAAATTCTACCGTCTTTTTTTTTAAATTATTCTTTTATACTTTAAAATTTATACATTATAATATTATATATTTTAAAAATTTATATTATATAAATATTTAAAATTAAGAGAATAGTTCTCTCAACGAAATTATAAAATTCTTTATATATTCATAATATAGTATAATGATTTTTTTCATCTAACATTTCGAACCAATCTAAATAAGAGTATCCCATAAATTTCCCATGACATATTGCCAATTAGATGTGAGAAAATAAATCCAACTAATATTTAATATTCTTGTTTTGGAAGTCCCTCAAAGCAGAAAAAAAATTAAGTATGATAAGTAGTAATATGGTTGATTTTAAAAATTTATATTTTGTATGTTTTTATGCTAAAGTAAAAATTTATAAAGCTAATATCTGATAACATATACAAGATTTTAATAGCTTATTAATTGTTGACAAATCAAATCAAATTGAAGCGAAATTTAGTGTTCTTTTAACTCTTTAAATTTGATATAAAAAAAAGTTTACTTCAACTCAGCTTAAATATAATCAGGTAAATCCACTTACAATTTTAAATAAATTAAAAAATTATTCCCTATTTTTTAAATAATATATTTTGTAATTGTTTAATAATACGTTTTTCAACTATTTATTTTATCTCATATTTATTATATTAAAAAAATTTGTTTCAATATTTCAAAATAATATCTCAATATTTTATATATATATAAAAGAAGGACTGGACTAGACTTAATAGTAGTATATACCAATGTTTAAAAACTCGAAACTCGGATTCGATTCAAAAAAGTAATGAGTCGAGTATATTTGAAAATTTGGTTAAGTTTTATCAAGTTAAAAATAAAAAACTCGGAACTATAAGCCATATGTATTTATTATTTTATCTATTAAGAATAAAAATATGCTAATAATTAGGTTAAGTATTTAAAAATTTATGTTTCATATGTGATTGTTTTACATATTATTTATTATCAATTCAAAAAATTTAACTTTTTCAAAAGTTTTTTACAAAATTTATCTATTTTTTAATATTAAATAAACTCGACTCGAATAAATATTCATGATTACTCGATAAATTTATCGAATTAAATCTAAAAATTGATAAAACACATTATTTATCAAATTTTTTATTAAATTATCAATAATTCTACTGAATGGAATTAAATTCGATACAATACGGTCGAGTTTTTCTGAGTTTCGAATTTTTAAAGTACGGTATATACTAATGAGAAGATTCTAAGGTATATATATACCACCAAAGATCCATACATCTACAATTTCATTCGAGTGAGTCCCACCCTCTCACTCAGAGAGTGAAACCCCCATACTCAAGTTACCTCAATTCTCTCTCCATCTTTGTATATGAACTAGTGGGAGAGTAGCGTAGATATAATAAAGGTTAGATAAAGTGAATCCCCGCTAAGGTTTGTATTATTTTACGCTAAATTTGTTGATGATATTCTTTTTTTTATTTTAATTAATGATAAAATATAATTTTATAATTAATTTTTAAAAAAATGACAAATTTATTACAGTAAAGTTCTTTAATATTTAAGAGATAGTTCATTGTATTATATAAAAATAAAATTTAATAATATGTTATAAATTAATTAATATTATAATTTTTAAATTATATTATCTTTAACATTTAAAATTTAAAAATACGATAAAATAATTAATTTTAAAATTTTTATGGGAATTATTAAAGATATTTTATTTGAATTATTTGAATTTTAAAATATGTTTATATGTATAAAATTATTTTTTATAATTTAATTGACAGTTGAATTATATTAATAAAAAAATAAAAATAATTTTAAATAAATATAAAAAAATATATTGATATAATTTTTTAATACAGCTTGGACGAATCGCATATAACTTTTTCTCACTTTTTCTTTTTCTTTTTTTGAAAAAATCTGGTTACTTTGATTTTTCCCAAAAAAAAAAAAATCAGCGAACAGTAGAATTAGAAATGTTCTCTCATTTCTGTATAGTTTATTCCCTCGATCTGTCAGTAACCGTAACCCTAGCTTTTCTCCCTCTTATCTTTTCTCTCTCTCTATATATAAATTCTCTCTGCAATTTTCTCTCTCTGCAAATTCCAGCCATTTGAAGAAACACACCGGTACGAGAAAATGAATGGAATTTCAATACATCTCTATTTCTGAATTATTTTTTAGTTAAATTATTTTTTATGTAATACAATTAATTGAGAATTGAGTTGTATGAATCTCAGATGGATAATCAAAAGTCAGATGTCATGTGCTATATGGATAATAAAATTTGTTTTTATTTTTTATTTTTTTGTTTTTTTAATTGGATTATTGCGATTTTATTCGGTTGTTGCACGTTATCTCGTGATTTGGATGTATTATTTGTGGGCAATCTTATATAAAAAGGTTAATTTTGTTGCTACTTTTTTGTTATTGATTTATAATAAACTTCAATTTGATATCTGTGCAATTCTCTTGATCCAGATTTGCTATTTGGAGTGAGGTCTAGGTGTGAATTATAAGATTTTTTTGGAGGATTATTTTATAATTATTTGATTATTGTTCTTTTGATGCTTGTTTTCATGTGTTAATTATGCCTTGGCATTTTGGTAGTCAATTTTAATTATTTTGAGGTAATTAGGGTAGAATTGGGTGGCAATTGTTGTTTGTTTGAATTTAATTTAATTAGCCCGAGTTGCGTTTGTCATGGGCCAGAAATAACTGGTGCATGGATTTGAATTTGGGAGAAATGATCAATTAGCCGCAGCCTTGTGGCGTTTTTTTTTTTTTTTTTTTTCTTAATCTCATAAGCCATTATGCTATGGGATAAAGATGAGATAAACACTTGGTATTTTGAATTATAATGTTGTGTTATTTTGGTGCTATAGTACCTCCTGTTGAAGATCCCTCGGTGAGTGTATGGTGGTTTAGCAAGGTTAATCCATTTGGTGTAGACCTGAAAAATAAACTACTGATATTTGTGGATTAGTGTTTTCTTTTTCCTTGCGGAAATGTTGTGCAGCTGAAAGTGTTGAACAATGTAATGTTACAAGTTCAGTTGTTCCTTTTTGGATGAGCTGCATATAGATATTCAGAATTTGTGAGGTGTGAACAAGTTTGGTAAATGTATCACATTGTCATGTTTGTCAGCCTAGGTTATTTTGCCAAAATGTGTATAGATTCACAAAGACTGTGAAACTGACATGTAGTGATGTGTTATGGTAGTCATAGGATACACATCCAGGCTATTTACTTCTAGATCTTTCTTTGGTAAAAATGCCAATTGGAATAGAGTATAAGTTGTAAAAGTAACTAACAAGATTACAGCCAGAATACTTGGCAAATTCTCCTTCTTCTGTCAGTTCCTCTTTAAATTATGTGGTATTTTGAAGTTCTGGTTTTTTCACTCCTTGTTGGCTACAAGCCACATTTGTGGCAGTCTGTATAACTTACCACAAGGCAGAAGTCTTGTTATCAAAACATAAAAATAGTTGTTTGACAATTTTCCATCTATAGTATTTCTAAGATGTTATGGCATATTGTGGAGTCCTTTTTTCAAAATAAAATAAAATAAAAAAAAATCAAACCAAAAAAATCAAACCAGTTTTTTTTTTTTTTTTTAATGTAATAGAGTTCTTGATGGCTGTAGTTTGGACACTTAGGAGGTGTTTGGTTCATAATCGGGAATCGGAATCGGAATCATAAATTCCACTATTGGTATGGGTTTATATGATTCTCCGTTACTTGTTTGGTTTGAAATAGGAATGAGTTTCATTATGTTAATGAGTTACTCAATTTGAAACCCATGTCACAAGTAGGGAATGAAAGTAGGCATTGTCTAACACTTTCATTCCCATAGAATGATTCCCATAGTACTCAACCAAACGACATCTTTGGGTATCATTAACTTTGATTCCCATTCCCCCCTATCATACCCATAAACCAAACACCTCCTTATTTTCTGGTTTGATAGTCCTCGATGTGTGTAGAGGCAGGGTGTTTGTAATTTTATGATGATGGTGGGAGCCATTGTGGTTGTGGACCTGTGGTCCTTGTGATGTTATCACATAAAATTGGGGTCATACGAAGGCAACTTTACTGGGGTCTATGTAGGTAAGTTAAGAAACCAGTTCCCTTCATTAGACAAAAGAGTTTTTTGGGAATGAACGTCTCTCTCTCTCCCCCTCTGTCTGTCTTTCTCTTTCTCTTTCTCTTCTCTCTCTATCTGTCTCTCTCTCTCTCTATAATATATATATATATATTTTGCAGAATGAGTATTTGCTAAAGTTTGAATAACTAAGTTTTGCACCGTCCTTTTTTCTTGTTCTCTTATGTTTCTGAAGCAACTTAGTGTGAACTTTTCTTGAAATGTTAAATTTTCCTGTTGACTTTAACTGACTTTTTACAGATGTTTTCCCTCTATTTCACCATAGATAATGTGAGAGATGTGAGTTAGTCTGCTACTGTAAATGGCAATTGTTGTAGATGGTAACTTATATGCTTTCCCCCACTGTGATCATTGCTGTTGAATCTGCATGTAGTTTATAGTAGGGAAGGATGTACTGAATGATGCTCTAACAGTTAGTGCTAGATTGATTTCAGATGTTACTTGTGGCTACGTCATTGTATAGATTTTCTATGTTGATTTGATAGATGTGATTTCTATGGTTTCTGCCACTTTTGCTTTATTTTCATCAATATGAAAGTGGCCTGCCATCTTAAGAAGTTTCCACTTTAACTTGCAGATTATTTATCAAGGAAATGGCAAAAGGTACCAGGGGGAGGCGCAGGATTGCTTCACGACAGTGCAGGCCAACCCCATACCCGCTGCCATATGGTAATCAGTCTGAGGAAATGCATCAGAAGAAATGCTCCAAATCATTTGTGAAGAAAGACTGGGAAGATGCTACTTGCTCTGTATGTATGGAGTATCCACACAATGCTGTTCTCCTTCTATGTTCTTCACATGAAAAAGGTTGCCGTCCCTACATGTGTGGAACTAGTTTCCGTTTTTCCAACTGCCTTGACCAGTATAGGAAAGCCTATACGAAAGTGACATCACCTCATCACAGTCAACATCTTGATGGTGCAATTGATAGTGATGCCACAATTCCACTGTTGTCTAGTTGGTCGGTTGATAAATCTGAAGTCACAGATCTTGCATGTCCCCTTTGTCGGGGCCAAGTGAAGGGCTGGACTGTAGTTGAGCCAGCACGACAATATCTTAATTGTAAGAAACGAAGTTGTATGCAGGATAACTGCTCGTTTGTTGGAACTTATAAGGAGCTGCGGAAACATGTGAAGGCAGATCACCCGTCTGCTAAACCACGTGAAGTCGACCCCCTTCTTGAACAAAAATGGAGAAGACTTGAGCGGGAGCAAGAAAGAGAAGATGTTATCAGCACAATAACATCGTCAATGCCAGGAGCAGTGGTTTTGGGTGATTATGTTATTGAAGGGAGTCATTATGGTTTTATTTCTGAGGACGAAGATGGCTTTGATGATGATCCCATGGAACAGCATGATGGTTTCGAAGTGGGCATTGATAGCAATTTTGCAGGATTTGAAAGCAATATTAGGAACGTTTTCCTTCTTTTGCAGGCACTTGATCCTGCAGGTAATATTGGCTCAAATAGAGGTATTAGGCGACAGGAGAGGGATGCTAGCCGTACATCGGAGGGAGGTACGGTTGGACCTAATCGCACATCCACTATTGGGAGCTTTGACTACTCTGATCAAGACAGCGAAAGTGACACATGATGATAACGCAGTCAATGATCATTTGTCACTTGTTAGTCGTCTCCGAAGTCCAGGGAGAGTCCTATTGGGGCGTTCTGGGAGGAGACGGAGGCGAAGAGAGGCCAATCGAGGCAGGAGATAGAAATTTAATTGGTGGGGTGGGAAGTGTAGGATGTAGGCTTGATGAATTTAGGATTTAGTTTAGGGGTAAAAACTGATTCACCTGTACTTTTTATATTTTCTTTACCATTTACATTCACCGATTGATATTCTATGGTTTATGGGTTGTATGATAGTGTGGCTTCAAAACCCGAGGGTTTAAGAAAACTGTTCGTCTGTACTGTAATTTTTACGTTGCAAGTTCAAGGGTGACTATCTCTAGTTAAATCCTGAGCATTTGTACCGAGAACTCCACCACCAAATATACATCAAATACTCCTTCAAGGGTCAAGGTTTGGCTGCGGCACTGAATTTCTGGATTCTTTTTATATTTAGTCATTTCCATCCTGATTTTGTTTGTTAAAAGCAATCTCAAAGATTTAAGATACATAATGCTGCCCAAATTATCCCACAATCCACGTCTCTTTTTTTCCGTCATCCTGTTTCCAGCATCTAGAATATGCAATGCGACAACTACAAAACATATGAAGCCCGCAAGGCCAACTTCGTGATATCAAGGGAAGCAATACAAAGGGGTGCACATTTCAACAAGAATTCGAAGCTATCATATTAATAGTCGAGTGAACGTTCGAAACAAAATTTACTGGATTTTTAGAGTTCTCATAGGTGACAAAAGTAAAATTGCAACCATAATACATAAATGCACTTTCTACCTTTATCGTTTAACATTCAGAACTTGCCAATGAATGAAAGCATTCACAGGAAAATAGAATTTCAGGGAGATGATATTACAACTCTTTTCTTTTCAGCTATACCTGTTGGAACACCATAACAAACTGGAGATGCTCCAATCAAGAAGGGGAGATTACAAGCATTGCGAGCTTGTGCCATGAATGAACCAATAATTTGGGTCTGTGGTTACAAGTATTATGTACACTAACATCACAACTATCAGGTGATTTGTTTGTTCTTTCTTTTCTATTGACTATTGTCTCACTGATGTTCATGGACTTAAATTTGTCTAAAAGCACATCACATTCGTTGCATGTCTCTGAAATAACCGATCTTTCTCTCAACCATGCATCAAGCATGGCTTTACCAAATCTATCAATATCTTTATCAGTCACTTCCCATAAATTAGCCACCGTAACAGGAGAACCTGCTAAGAGATAGCAGAGGGGAGTACCACGAGGGGCATAACATCCGCTCATTGACAAAGATCCACTACTACAACCCATAAGTAAAGTAGCAGCACATCTATTGAGCTTCTTAATCTCATGTCCAGGAATATATTGGGATCCTGAAGTTCCAGAGGAGAATACAAGTGTCACTATTGGTGCAGTTGATATATTAAAGACGACAACATGGGTAAACTAATGAAGGCATACATCTACTAAAAAAATTTTTCATTCAGTAAGCCATACCACTTCCATGGCCAATGTAAATAAAGAGGTCATGGATTTTCAAGGCCCTGACCAGCTCTTCACTTGTGGGCACACTTCCTGTCTTCCCCTGTAAAGAAAATCAAGTAAACAATCCTTGAAAACAAACATTTAATGCGTAAACTGCAATGATGTGCATTTCAAATTTCAAACAGAGTTGAGAACTATACAATAATGAAAAACACTTGGCTAATGCAAAGTGGCAAGACATTCATTAATGACTTGCAGGAAGAATAAAATAAGAGTATAACTTGAACTGGATTTCTCCAGTTTTCTGTTTGACTAATCAAAAAAATAAATTACCTCAAACTTCTGATCTTTGAACCAACTCTCAAATTCTACCTGTGTGCGACTAAGATCACCACTGGGATTCAACACAAAAAAGGAATCCAAGGGATCTATAACTGGAAAGATGGCAGCATGCTTAGTCAACTGCTCCTGATGGTGCTGGCATCTAACAAGCGTGGCACACCGATACTGGTAACAGAAGGCATGCGATAGACCTCCTCATTTCTTAGTATTGGCAGACTTTCCCAAGGAAGCATCTGCATGGAGTGAGTTTGAACTAATAGAAAAACTTTTTGCTAAAATGAATATGTAACATGATATGAAACCCAAGATCTTTTGAGTACTTTGCCAAGAATACAAGGGTAAATGTGAATTTTGAGCCTCAAGAAAAGGATGCCAAGTACAGAATTACCCTATGAAAATAGTCTTGGACGCTCTATGTAATTCCCATTTTTCTGTATTAGAAAGTAACTCTACTTTATTCATCACTCACACTTAAATAGTGTATAGTTCCCAGGAAAAGTGCAAGCAAACAAGGGTGACTTAGTTTTTCCTCTATGTTGTGTTTAGCTTGCAAGAAAGTAACAATATTTTCCTGCACTTTCTGGCAATTCTTGTCCTGAAAAATTTTGGAAGGATAAAATTAGTTATACAGACTTCAATAACTCCATAACTAATCCATTTTGAACCTCTAATTTTTCTTGTCCAAGAAACATACACAAGCATATAGTTTTTATTTTATGTACCTCAATTTACTGCACTTCACCTTCCTACATAATTTTCTCTATATTCAAACAAAGCCTTCCTGTATCAGTTATATAGTTTGTTATACAAAATTCGAACTTCATAGTAATCTAAATTTAGTGCTTCAGTAAACTAATACTACTACAAATAAGACTTCTAATAATAATGATGAGACGACGACGACGATGATGATGAAAAGAAAAATGTGAAGTAAACAAGGATTAGAGAAATCAAAGTCCCACCTGCACCTCAGAATCCAAAACAAGAGTGACAGGCTTTCGGCCTAGGACATTACTCTCCTCAAATTCATGGTCTGTTTCAAATATTTTCTCAAACACTTCCGTGGACAAACTTTTGACTTCGATAGATGCATTAGATAATGCCTCACAGCATCCACCGATGTAGCATCCTTTGTTCAGAATAAGCTGTAATCCACATTCTCTCCTATTTCAGATGCATACTTAGCACCACCAAGAATAACTTCAACAAGATCCTTGTGAACTTTCACTTTACATTTGAGCATAAGATCATCCATTAGTTTCTTTTCTAGAGAACTGATGTGTTTGCTGTCTGCCCAGTTCCCCAGAAGTAAGTATTTCCAAGGACCTAGCCATAAATCTTCCACGTGCCTGCAGCAAAAAGGTGCTACAGTTTTGAGAAGGTAATAAGTTTAATTAGAGGCACCAACAGGGTGCAACAAAAGAACAAGTAGTTGTTTTCTTATACAAAGATGAGCTAAAATAAAATAGGAAAAAAAAAAAAAAAAAAACAGCAAAAAATTAGACTTTCAGTTGAGTAAAAATGTTCATTTATCCAAAAAGAATTTTTTATCTGCACGAGGTTCAGTTCTGGAGGCCTCTAGTTTTTCTCCAGATAAAATTTAACAAAACAAGAGACACCCTATGAAAAATTAAACAAAGTGAAACATGCATATAATATCTTCAGCATTCATTGAGTTAAAAAGTGGTACAATCTTTTTTTTTGGGGGGGGGTTGGGGGCTCGGAAAATAAAAGAAAAAGATTGTACTACCACTGATTAATCAGTGGTAAAATCAATCACTAACAAAGGAAGAGCCTCCTTGTTGCAGTCAGAAATATATTTCCAGGTGAAAGACTTACTGCAAAAATTTACCAAGGCAATCGTCAAGTCTCTTCCTCTGTGACCACCATAACAACCTGTTTTGCTTGGTGTCCTCCTTTGTAAATGCTGAAGATAAGTAATTCTCCTTCAATATAGTTTTAAAAACTGGTGCAATTTCATCCACCACGGTAGAGACCCATGGACAATGCCACTGCTTGAAGAATCCTTCGCCTACGATGGAAATAACTGAACTAGAACCCATCGCATCAAATGACGCTTCTGCCAACATGGTGTCAAAGAATAAAGTACAATTAAAAAGGAGTAGATCTCAATAGTGATTTCCAAAAGAGGGTTAACATTGAATTCTTTTTGTATGATAAACTTGTATGCGGCGTAGTAATACTAAATATCGCTTGTTTGCTACTGCAAGCTCCTTCCAATTCACTATGAGACCAATTTTGATGACTAAAACTGAAAAATACAATTTAAACTTGCAGCATGTAAACTAAGCTATCACTCAATCTCTCAGTAGATGACTTTATTACTTCATTGAAATTTTTTAATTTTGATAATTAATTATTAAGTTTTTATCCATTTAGTGACAGAAGATTCTAGCCATAAACAGATGCGAATTGATTTAGTGCTACCTTTCCTACAACAAGGTAAAATTCATCATGCTTTCTCTATATCTCAAATGGTTTTAGTAAAATTACTGAATTTATAATAAAACAACCCCAAATAAATATAGAACTGTTTTAGTCCTCATCTGGCTGAAATATCTTAATAACCAACTTAAACAACAATCAAGATTACCCTCTAATGTCGATTCTATAGGCAGAAGTAGGAGAACTGGCTGGCTTTTAGAATTCAAGCGGGACAAAAGAATCCATGCTTGTCAGCAGAAGCACAGCACAACAGTTCTCTTAATAAAATGGCATCAGCGCCTCCTATAACACTAATGCAGATTATGGTAGTACAAGGGAGTTTTTGGAAGAATCTCTTCACAAATTCATCCAAATCTTCTTGTGATTCTGGTGCAAGCCTGCATCAGGAAAAGAGACATTAGGAATGCAACAACCACCAACATAAAACAGTAATAATTTCTCCTAATAATTACAATCAAAACCTGAGTAAGTTAGTCATGCTCAAGGAGGTGGAATTTGTGCTAGGAAGACAAGAACCCTGAAAAAGAAACATGGCAAATAAGCGAAATGCTTTTACCAACTAAGAACAGTGGATATTTTCTGGGTAAAGGTAACTTATGCTTTCTATGAACAACAATATATACATCAAATCAGACATCAGTTTTTCACTGCAGAAAGTCTCGTTGACAACAACAAAATATGAAACCAAAAGGCTAGATACATAAACCAATTGTATAACCATGGTTTGCTTCTCTAGACCATTAAACAAAAGCCAGCTTGCCCTTACTGCCTCAAGACACGTCAAGTAATATAATAAATCAGTAGTATGTTTCTTGACCAGAAAGATCAGTGGCCAATCAAAGCCTAGAATGTAGTGTCCTCTAGTTAATGACACAGTAATAGCATAAAAGTCAAATAAAACACTTAAAAACAAGAAGATATAGAGAGATAAAAGACAACATTACTGCAAACGACCAGCTAGCAGTCTCCAGTTGTTTCATTCTGGATAACATATCTCAGAACACATACCTGAAGATCTGTCAAGTCCTCGCCTTTTGGCTTCCTCATCATGCCAGAACATAGCTGCTGGTTAAAATGAGTACCAATTGAAGCTTGATGGAAAAATGAAGCCCAGTGACTTTCAGAGAGTGCATCATCAGGTGATAGAGAAAAGGCCTCAACTGATGTTGAAAGCACATAGAGAACTGTTAGCAACCTGGAAACCTGTTGCATTGCTTTTGGTCAGAAGTCAATTGTATATCTACATACAATTTCACTAAATGGAAGCTGGGCACGGCGGTTAACTATAGCCAAGACCAAAATATCTGATTGAAGAAAATTTCCACTGGACAGAAGTGCATAAACATAAACAAGAATATTTTTTCCCGAAACTTATATATTCTGGGTGCGAAAACCATGATCACAAATGACAATAATTAATCATTGATTTAACAAATAATAAGGCGGAGACAAATATTATTTGACAAATTACAGGCTGAATCTGATCTCTTTAAGTAGTCAGTACAAAGAACAACTACAAATGAAACTTTGAAAGGCCTAACCTTCTGAGAAAGTAAGGGAACTTCACAGCAGAGTACATATGCCATCTTTAACCAAGAAAATATCCTAGGAATCCCAATGCATGAGAGTTGACAACCACTCTCCCTGTTTTATATAAGGAAAAAAAAAAAGAAAAAGAAAAGAAACTCAGGGAAAGACTAGGTAGTGGAAATTAGACAACTTAAAATAGCAAAAAGCAATGACCTTTGTCACCTAGATGCGAAAAGGGAAAATGATCGTAGTAAACAAGTACAAACAAACATACATAAGAAAACAAAATCAACCCAAATGAAAGGGTGACATCATAAAATAGTGCCCCTTACGTGCCAAAAACTTGAGCTTTTTTTAATTAGCTTCAACATTAGTGCATCATGGTGTAACTGGTTAAGTTCTAAAGTAGTTTTCCCTCATCCAAAATTTAGATACAAAGAACTTCTTGCATTTTAACAAGATTTGTAAGTATTGGCTCCTAAGAACTAAATATTTCACAGTAGATGTGAAATGCAACAAGACATGTATGTGAATGCCATCGTGTTTTAGATATACAGAATATAAATAATACTCTTCAACACATACCTGGTAAATCTGTGAGGGTAGCATTTCACAGCAATCCGGCAGAGACTATAAAGTAACATTGCATGCTCAACAGCTAATACCTCTCCTGGGATATCCTTATTGATTAAGTCAATTAAGAATATAGAGGAAAGAGACTTTTGTCCAGAGTACTTTGGACAATATGGATTCACCATAAGTGAAAGGCTCAGCAAAAGTATGTGATGTGCTTTGTGGTTGTTATCATAAGCACCCAAACATTTCCCTGTACCCATCATAGAACAGTGGAAACAATGTAAGAAGTTCCAGCTTAGCGAAAAAGAGAATAGCTAAATCCATGGAACAGAATAAATGCACATATGACCAAGATATGAATCTTCCATTTGTTTACTTCTCTACCATGTCTACAATACATAGATGTCCATCAACTGAAAGAAAAGAAAAAAATTAGTTATATAAAATTGTTAACTTCGAACCAAAATTAATGTGTAGGTTTTTGTGCATAGCAGGTATCAGCATTGCATGACTATGTCTATCTTTATCCAAGTATAAGCAAATAGTACCTCATCAAAAATTCCAAATAGCACCTCATCAAAAATTCTAGCAGCCATGCTGCAAGATTTAATGTACCCCATAGTACTTGTTTAAGTCTAGATTAACCAGTATAAAGTGATTTTAATTCTGGTAGCACTCTCACAACTGGTATGACTATGTCCACCTATCCATGTACACTGAAACAGTACTCTCCAAAAATTTCTACCAGCCATGCCGGAAAAAATTACCCAAGGTTCACACGGTCACACCATAATAGGTGTTTAAGTTGAAGGTAATAAGAGTAAACTGAAGTTCATGGTGCCCTCACCCAAATTATAGTGATAATTCAACCTTTCTGTCCTTTTTAGGTCGAATATAGGCTAGAAACTGTACATATTCATATAGGGTCTTTTTGGTTTCCATATTATAGAATTTATGTTACTAGATTGAGTTCCATTTTGAAATTACTGTACCTATGCTAATGAGCAGGGTTAATGAACTTCTTCTGCGGACAAGCTCCCAATTCATATGCACAAAACCTGACAAAGACCCAGATTTGAGAGCTTCAAGAGCAAGACAATGCCAACACTTGATTTTGTTGCAAAAACTTGTGATTTCACGAGTAGAGTCAGCAACAGATATGTTTTAATTTCTGATGTAAGTCCTCTTTGATTAGTCGCATCATTGCAAGCAAACAAGTTATCGCTGTTCGACTTCATGGGCCGCCCGCCTTGATCATTGCCTGATATACTTTCACAACTTTTTTCCAAAGCTCGACATCTAGATCGAGTCATCCTCAAATGATGGCCAGCAACCAAGCATTGTCCATGCACTGATGGAGGCTTGTCATCTTTCTTAGTTTTTCTAGACCTTTTCTTTTGGGTTTTTGTTTCTGGCCCTTCAGTTTTAGATGGGAGCTCTTTTGTATCCAAAAGATCCATTGAACAGTTGAAAAATGAACTTCTGGTTGTGCATTCAGCCTGCCAAGAGCTTGTATCTCCAAAACTACTGGAAGAAGTATCCCATTCGAAAAGATCCAACTTATGCAACGCTGATCTGTACTTTTCTACAGCACGAGATGACATCTCGATGGAACAATTTCCGATGTTACGGAAGGAAAGACTTCTAAATAGATCCCCAAGTGTGCTGATAAATGGTAGTATCCAGAAAGGTCCTGCACTTCAAGCAAGAAATCATGTTGCAGTTGTCAGCCATCATCTGCAATGCAGCTTTTAATTCCCTTTCTGCCAATTCCCAAAGCATTTGTTTGCGATAGAGTTTCCCTGAAAAAATTTAAAACCAGAAACTAAATACTGTACATGCTCTATCTTAGCTGGGCAAAGTTTAAAGGTTTCCCACACATTGGGTTTCCCACACATTGCATGACAAATAAGAAAAGATAACAACTTCAGTACCTAGCATAGAAGAAAAAGAAATCAAGTATGGTGGAAGGCACTGACGAAGAGCAATGTCCTTTCCCCATAGTAAAAGAGATTCAGCCTCCATTACTTCTCCAAGTATCTCATGAATATTTGCTACCTGTTAAACAGAAATCATCATTGGCAAAAAGTAATTACCGACACAAATTGAAAAAAAAAAATCAGTTGGCAAAAAGTAGAAGATCAAAATATTGTTAAATTCAACTTCCGAAACAAATCACTAAAAAGCAAAACCAAAACCAAAACCTGCAGTGTGCTTTCAAGATAACACTGAAGGACATTCCAAGAAGTCAGAATATATCCCTCAGAACCACATGGAGGGCCAAGAAGCCAAGCTTCAGTAGCCACAGAATCATGCATTTGGAAGTTTCCAAGGCTATAGCAATGGTTTTGGGTGCCATCTCCAGTTTCAACATTAATCCCACTTTGATTCTCTACAGAATACCTGAATTTCTGTTGTAAGAGTTTACTACGCAACTGATGGGCTTCTTTTGCATATGAGAGAGCCTGAAATCCATAAAGAACTTAATGAAAAGGTTAGGTATGGAAAAAAAAAGGGTTAGCATGAAATAGGAACTAAAAGAAGTACCCCTGTTTGAAGAAGGCATATACTCGAGGAAAGTTGAAGAATAAAATAACAAGAAATCGGCAGCAAACAACAGGCTAATCAGAAAGAAGCATTAGGATTTATTATTACTGTTGACGCACAGTAGGCAAACAAAAGACTTTTTTAGGAGAAAAGAAAGCGTTTTAAAGCGAACTTCTGATTTTGAATAAATACCTTAGATAAATAAGTTATTACTCCTTCCACAAAGTTTTAGGCAACCACATTGTTTCGAAACAACAGTAATTGGCAGCAAATATACAGTACCTTATCCGAGTCAGATTCCTGTAACAGAATGACTCAAGGCTAAGGCATTTGGTCAAGCATCATGGTATGAGGCATAACAATTTAACTCAGTAGCACTTCCACAAGCGTAAAAAGCTATTTTACACTTGGTGAACCACATGCATTTGACAAATTATGAGCTGTATATTTTTGTTTTGAAATATTTGACCTTTAATTTTAGAGGGAATGGGTATCATTCCTTTGGTTATAAAGTTGAAGACAAAATTAACTGCAAGTTATATATGGTCTATTGCTAACCTTTTTGCTGCAGAAGCGAGCAGAGTCCTTTTTTTCTTTCTTCCCCATAAATTATTCAGTGTTGTAATAACTTAGCTCCATTATCATACTAAAAAATGAAATAGCTCTACTTCATTTGCAAGTCATAAAATATGAAAGGCTATTCCAGATAGACAGAAGGAATTGAAAGCTCATCAACTTCAAACATCATATCCTTTCCCCAGATATACTAATCTTGTTAACAAGGCCCAAATAAAAATTAAAGAATCTTGCTCTCGGTCTCTCACCTTCAGCTAGCAAGATGAATTGATATCTCAAGAACAATTCCTCCTTCCTACAAGAACCAAAATGAACTGGAGTACTCTTAATTATGGTAACAAGTTACTGTTTCAGTTACCTCAATTATTTGTCCCTTCATAATCAATCTTTCACTCAAGTCATAGTAGAGATGTGCAGAAAGAAAATTTGCAGTGCTTGATGCAGGCACCTAAAATAAAAAAAAATAAAAAAAAAAGGACTTGCAGAGTTAAAAGAGTGAGGACACTATTTGAACTGACATGAAAAGAAAAAAGGATATTGTTTATAAAAAGGAACTTACACCAGAGTAAATAAGATCAGAAGCAGCGAGTTTGACTTCTTCTACAGAACCCTAACATGAGAGAAAATAGAAAAGATTAATAAATGCCTTACAGAAGAACACTAAATATTAATGCTTTGCCAACATGAACAAGAGCAAACTATCCTTATTACAGGTTCAAGACCTTACATGGAAAGTAGGGCCAGAAGCAGTTGACTTAACTTTATTGCAGGTGATCTCTAAACTTTCATGATGAAAAGAGCTTTGCAAAGAGATGGGTAATACTGAAAAGAACCTCTGATGGAAACCAACTAGCAATGCTTGTGATGGCTGCATGCATGTTATCCAAAATTCAATAGACTTTGAAAGTTCACCATAATGCTGCGACAACTTTGAGATAAACACATCACTCATAGGAGAAGCACAGAGGCCATGTCCAACCCTTCGGCTTTTCCATAACATGGCTAGAGCCTCCTCCAAAGAAAGTTTCTTCAATTTGAACAATCGAATAAGTATCTCATATATGTCCCACAGCATGAATTTCAATATAACCCTGATTCAAAATAATGACACCAAATTATGTCTAAAATCAAGATGTTAACAGCCACCATTTTTGAGTGAAGGTTTAGAGCTGGTAAAGTACAAAGTTTACCTTTATGGATAACAAATCAAGAACATGAAACAACATCTTTAACATATCATGAAAAAACATATCGGCGTCATAATTGTAATGAGAAAACTTCACTACATCTTCAATTTTATTGCACTGATCAGCAGCAGGGCTTTGATGTAGATCCAACCACAGATTAACTGCGTTCTGAATATCTTCAAAGTTTCTGATCACAACAAAAGTCAGACAGTATTAAACAAAATTTGTTCTAGACAAATCATCCATTCAGATAAAAACTCCTTAACATGTATTACTAAAAGCTGGAGACTAGCCTTTTAAGCAATAACACCTTTGAGTTTGCTTCAGTTGTCTCCTGAGTAGATAATGCACGTAAGCAATAAGCAGAGGCCATCAGATGGAGAGTCTGATTTTCTTGACTATCATATGTAGGATCTCCTTGACAGAAGTCCCTCTGCAGGATTTATAAATTTAAATCAAACAGATTATCCTAATACAGAAGAACCTAAATGGGGCCAATTAGAAAAGAGCGAGCACCAAGATATATATAGCTCACCAGTGTAGATATTGCATCTGATAAACATTGAATGCAGGCATCCAGGTTTTCTATTCCAAATTCTCTTAATTCCGCTCCTTTTGCAATTAGAAGTCTAGATTTCTGGACATAGGTTTCAGTGGAGACATATATCTTCTCCACAAGGATGTCTATGATTTCCATACGGATTTTCAGACAAAATCTTGGATCCAGAGTGTTCACTGCTTTATAAGCAAACAGTTCCTGATAAAGTTTAAGGCAGGAAGGTTAATATATCATTTCAACACGAGATATTTAATGCAAAAAAAGAACATCACACTGTGCCCAAATCAAAAGAGAAGCCAAACCTGCTCCAACAGTACTCCAAGAGCCCTTTTTGAGACAGAGGTAACAGTACACATTTACAGATGTTGAAAGCAAATTATACAAAGTTGCGGGACTATGCTCAACATCTACATTCTTGCATAATTTATTTTCTATCTGAAAACACAGGCAAAATTAAGATTCTAAATATGTTAAAATTCTGGAAAATAAAATAAAATAAACAGAGGCTTCTATCTGTTACCTTTACCCAGCGGCTGACTAAAGTTAAAGGGGGTGGAAGTGATTTGAACATATTTTCAGCGATCGACCATCTTTCAAGGCTATCTTTGAGTGGTTTGTTCATCTTACATCGGTTTCTTTCAGAAAGTATGTCCAATAGAAAGGCTGTTTTTTCAGATGCCTCGTTGACCAAATCTGTAGCCTCCTTCAGAAAAGTTCCAAAAAGTTTTTCTGATAGATCTTCCTGAATCTCAGCAAATTTGCAGTGACATATTACGCGATTCCAAGATGCTTTGCAGCTCAGTTTTAAAGCTTTTGAAGCCTGAAAAAGGAAAACTACTAGTTGATGGAAACATCTAGAAAGTTAAACCCACTGAAAATGCATTGACAGGAGCGGGAGCCCATGCTTTTGGTAAATAACAACATTATATGGAAAGGAGGTTAAAGAGATTTATGGTTGAGAGTATTATTGATTTATGCTTCATCCACATTAAGTAAAGAACCGGGAATCACCCAGACTATAGTTAGAATAATTCGTCCATTTCATTTCAAGATGAGCGTGAATATTTCAAGATACTGGTTCTAGACTTTTAGCGAAGACTGCAAGTTGACTCATCTAAGACCTCAAACATCTTTCAGACTCATACTACAAAAGATTAACTAGTCACTTGTCTCGGAGATAGACAGACTGTGGACCACACAATTCTATAATATGTATAACTGGAACACCAATACCTGCGATGAAATTTTTGCATACCTAGAACAATTAGAAGTACTTATTCAAGATAGAACTCATGATTCATCAATAAAATTTTTGGATCATTAAAAATTTGCATATACCATCCTCAAATTTGCATGCACGAAATTCTCATAATTCATTTATCAGAAACA
This sequence comes from Cinchona pubescens, assembly GCA_025175665.1. Classification (NCBI taxonomy): domain Eukaryota; kingdom Viridiplantae; phylum Streptophyta; class Magnoliopsida; order Gentianales; family Rubiaceae; genus Cinchona; species Cinchona pubescens. Next base: position 2,801,922 of record JANKKI010000059.1, on the reverse strand, counting down.
AAGAAGATGCAGAAGTGCAATATCTAGACAGAAATAGAATTCACGACACATAGCTTCCTTGACTTTTTGAAAACCATCTCCGCACAAAAAGCATTGGACCGTTTACTTAAAATATATTTATTTTATCAAGAATGAATAATTAGACAAAAATATCATGAAGAACGTACTAAACCACTAGAGATTGTGAAAAGCTGGAGTTCCTTAAAGACAGATTACATACAAACTTAGCAATACATCCAATCTGGATAAAACTTCCACAACACAAAACACGTATAGATTATGAATAACAAGAAACCAAATGAAACCAAAACAACGACATTCAATGCTATGATTCATACAAAAAGCAAAGTGTTTAGCATGAAATGACATGTAAACATGAGAGAAAACAGTATCTATGGATGCGTGTACCTCTTTCATTTGCTTATTTCTATAGAAAACAATGGCGACATTATAAAGTGAGGCAAAGAGATACTTGAGTCATCTTTGTTCCATTGGCCTGAATCCAGTTACTTGAAATAACACGCTTCACAAGATTCACACTCTCCTGGAATAGAGATGAGAAACTTAGTCTTTAGTCTGGAAATCCTTCTTTACCAAAACAAATAAAAGGAAACATTGAATAACAGGAGAAAACAAAAAGAACAAAGAACAAAAATGAAGTACATCATTATTTGTCATACCAATCCTAACTAAGCAAAATAAATTACAAGGCACACCTTAATATGATGTCCTGTTTTGATAGAAAGAATTAAAGTAGCAACAGATACATGGGTTATCACTTTCGTATTCTCATCAGATGAAAATATCACAGCTGCATTACTCTTTTCACCTGCTCTGCATGTAAAAATTGAGAAGAAGCTAAAGCTTAAAATGCACATACACAGTATTCAAGTGACAAATCATAACTCAAGAAATTAGTAAGATTAGTACACTTTTACTCTTACTTAACGGCAGTTGAGACTTTGCAGCATAATGATGGCATACCTAGGACGAAATGGAGAACAATGTAGCAGAATTGATGGAATGCATTATGAATAACTCCAGAATTGGTAATAAAAGATGCACCATCTCTTTCGTCCAATATCTCTTTCCTTTCTCTATATATGAACTCAGCAAGTGGTTGGCAAAAGAATTTGAGAGCATTATAGTAAGAGAGCAGGTATGAAGTTTCTTTCTCAAACAAGCCATTCCCATCACCATCAATGTGAAAATATTCTTTCATTAGATCAAGATAGAGGGGCACTTGTTGGAGAACCTCATCATCATGAAGGGAAAAACCAGACCTAAATTCGTCCTTTGAATAATTTCTTGATTGGTAGTCAGATGAAAAGATTAACAGTCTGGTGGCATAAAGCCCGATCATAGAGCCAACAAGTGGTATAGCCTTCAAAATAATGAAATGTGTTTTTTATTAAATGAACTACTTTCAAAAAAAGGAAAGAATACAACATAGAAAAGAAATTATAACAAACTTGAGAACCAGCTAATGTATTTATTTACATGTTAGTGTCCTGCCACAGCACTACAAACAGTTGTAGATGCAGTTTGACAACTTGTAGCACAATAATGAACAAGTTCCAGAAATTCCGTTATCGTGTAATCCACTCCAAGCTGTCAATTAAAATAAAGCTCGTCAAAAACCTCACTTCAATAAGTCAAAACACTGTAATGAAATTAAGGTTGTCAAGATAATTTAAACTGCATCTCTTCTGATGATTATTCCATCAAAAATTTCTTTCAGTGCCTTCCATATCTATCCCAGTCTTCCTTCAGAAGAAATCAGTATTTTATCCTAGATACCTATTGGAAACATTAGGGAATTTGCATCTTGTTGTTGCACTACTAGTTTGACTAGTAGTGCAACAACATAACTAAACATCATTAAGGAATTTGGAATATTTGAGCTTGCCCCTATAACGGTCAAGCAAAGTTGAGCTTTTTGCAAACATAAGGAAACTAACAAAATATCTCCTATTGATGACATACTCAACAAAGTCACAAATACGTGGACTAATAGGAAGAGACAATAGTTAAAATGAGAGCAAGGTAGCAAAATGGGTAAGGAGGGAAGTTAGGAAATATGGCAAGAAAGGCTAGGAAGAGAAGTTCAATGTAGAAACATTAATTCACGTCTGCAAGATCTACTCACCAAATCAACTGCTGTTAAGTCAACCATCCTATGGAGACAAAATCAACGTACTTAACTTTCTTACTCCACTTAGATGATTTATGCATTGGCCAATGATTTAATGAAATGATATTCTGAAATAATTCAGTAATGCTCTTAAATTTAACACATCATATAAGTCGGATCCACGCGTATCCTATACATTTAACAAATAGATGCAGCCATTTGCTTCAAACAGGTAAGGTTGCATTTGGATGGATGGATTTGATTTGTAGGATGGATTTGATTTGTAGGATGGATTTGAAATGAATGGATTTGAAATGAATGGATTTGAAGTGGGTGAATTTGAAATGACATGAAATTTGAGTGAATTTGAAATCCCCTCCGTTTAACCATTAAAATCACACTGTTATTAGTTGGTGGATTTCAAATCCCAACTAAATCAATTAACCTGTTTGAATAACCTACAATGGATTTGAAAACCAAATCCACCCAAATTCCTCCATCCAAACACAACATGAAAGAATTCCAAACTTTTCCCTAAACTAACAAAGATCACTAATTAATCCTAAATTTAAACAACAGAAAAAACCCATGCTACGAAAGAATACAAAAGAAAATATTTTGTTCTTTTCTGTCTTTCATTACCTTGCATTCAGCAGCCATAGAACTCAGCACAAATTTAAGTAAGCCACTGATGTAAGAGAATTGACTGCTCTCTTTTGAGAAAAGACTACAGCATATTCTCCAAGCAAACTGTCAAGGGACGAAATGACAATTAGAATATGCATCCTTGCATCAATTTAAAGATCAATCAAATATTAGCTTGTAGTTCACCTTGTACGTTTGATCTTTAAAGGAAGACTTCTGATACTCAGAAAATGTGAATATAACACCTTGCAAAAACCAAGCACCAACTCCAGATCAAAAAATGCAAACTCCTCAACCAAATATACCGCAATTTTGTTTAGATGTCCAACAAGCATTCTGTGTAACTTCTCATAAGTTTTAGCATCTAAAACCCTGAGTCATCAAAATCAAACAATCCATCAGCAAACCACCTCATTCACTATAAGTGCAGAATGCTATCACCATCCAAAAAATAGCCCTAAAACCAACCACCCCAAAAGCTATACTTCCAATAATTCCTCAACATGATACTGCATTTTGTGAGATAATTGTGCTTTATACATTCCCACATCAATAGCAACTTAAGTGTAAATGTATCTATGTGTTGTGTTGTGAGCAATTCATACTTTTACCAGGTGCAGGGGAGAGGGAAGAGAAAGAGAGAGAAACTAACTTGAACCACGGTGTGACTTCATCAACCAATGTGAGGACTCTCTTATAATCAGCATCATCTTTACTTTTATTCATCAAAGCACAATTCACCATATACAAGATCGTGACGACACTCTGCACAACCAGCAGAGCAAATTCTTGATCCACAGCATCTTCATTCAATCTCGGCACCAACCGAGCCTTTGATTTCACCGACTTCGCCCCCACATTTCCAAAGTCAATAAATCTAAGATTCTCCAGCACTATCATACCCTCACTTTCCGCCTCTTTATACAACTTCCACTCCTCCAAACAATGAACTAACCGGAACTGTTGAAGCTGAATGGAGTAAGGCTTACACTCCAACTGCGAGGATATCAAATGCAGGCAACTGATGCAAAGCCGATAAACATCGAACAGTTTGAGTGCGCATTCGAGGGAAATCTTGTTAGGGCTTTCGGATCGGGCTTCGGAGGAAAGTCGCTTGGGGAGAAAACCTAGGGATTTGTTAAGGAACGGGAGGAATTGCTTGGCCAGGGATCGTATGGCGGTGGTATCTAGGGTTTTAGCGGTTTTTGACGAGGGTTTTTTGGGTGCCAAGTGAGAATCGAAGGGGTGGAGGTACCAAGTAATGTTGGAGAAGAGGATGGGGATGTCGGCGAGGTCTGTGGAGGATTGGAGTCTGGAGAATATGGAAGACTCGGTGGCGGAGTCCATGATTGCACCGCCGTTCGCCGCCGTGGTGGTGGTGGTGGTAACGGGGAAGAAGAAGAAGAAAAAAAGAGAGTAGAAAATGTAATTAAATTAGGGGAAGATAAAGTGATGAAAAAGAAATGGAAATTTGGGCGGGAAATTCTAGCCCGCCTTGGATTATTTCAAACCCTGAGCTGATGGCTGAATTGAATTGGGCCGTTATTTGGGTCATAAATTTCATTTCCTATTTCTTTTTTGGATTATAAGAATGGTTTGACCTTTCTCAATATAAAGAAGGAGATGGGCTGACCCAACATAGAATGACAAGTAGGAGCACATTAGAAGTGAAAAGACAAAAGCCCACTTTAAACTGCCACAGACAGTCCAGGAAAGAGGAGGAACAAACTGGAAAGTTTTTATTTTACTTTGCAGTGACTATTGGGTGTATAAACTGGGCATCAGGGGCGGACGCAGGAATTGTACCTTGAGGGGCAAAATAATTATTAAGGTTAATTTATATTTCTTTTAAAAATTTAGAAGGATAAAATATAAATTTTATAAAAATACAAATTAAATTTTCAAAATTTTAAAGGGTAAAATTTATAATTTTTAGAATTTTGAGGGGGCAGGCAGATCTGCCCCTGCTGGGCATCACTTAACTAGTAGTTGATTGTAAGCAGGGGTGTTCATTTATTGACTTTTCGGTAATTTGGTTAAAAATTTTGGATTTTTGATACACAAAAATTAAATCTAAATTCGAATCAAACTTTTCTTTAATTAATTGGTTGGTCAAACTTTTTTCCGTTTATCCGATTAATTGAAATTCCCCAGTTAATTTAAAAACTAAGCATAAAGTTAAATATAAAACTAATCAAATTAATAAATAAAAACCTAAAACTACTAAAATTAAAACTAGAAACTAAAAATAACAAAGAAAAATAATATTCCTGGTTAAATATATAAATAGAATATAAAATTGTGGTTACTAAAAAATTAAAATAAAATTAATAAAACTAAAAGTTTGGTTATTTGGTTATTGATTTTCAATAATCAAATCTAAACTATATTACCAATCTTTTTTATTTGATTTATCCAAACACCGATTTTCTAAAAACTAAAAATCAAACTAATTTGATTTGGTAGATTTGTTCGTTTAAAAAAACTGTGAACGCCCGTAATTGTAAGTCACCACAAAAACTTTCCATTTGGAACCAAATTGGAATTTTGACGGGTTGTGGTTGTTTTCTTTAGCAACCGAACTGAAAACATCATTTATTCCATTTCTAGCATGCAAGTCAAGTTGTGCTTTTGAAATAAAAATAATTTATAAAATCGTAAATTCATGATCATTTTCTAAAATTAGATTACGTATCTCAAATATCTGGTGAAATTTTATTCTTTTTTTTTCGTATTTAATGATACTTTAATAATTTTATCACTTTGTATAAATAAATTCTTTTTAAAAATATATTCTTAAACTATTACAATAATAGTTAAGTGGAGTTAAGTAGTGTAGTTTGGAAATGTATTCTTAAGCAGTGTAGTTTCACTTAATGTAAGATAATCAATTAATTAGTAGGTTATAATTTGTGCCATTTGGTGTTGTTCTATACCAATTTCGAAGTTTGTTCCCTCTTTCTCTCCCTTTTTCTCCATTTGTGTTTAGCTTTTTGTTCAGTTTGTGGTTCGCTTAGTTTTTTAATTTTTTAAAATGGCTATCAGATAATTACTCAATGAATGTGAAGATTAAGCAATGTGCATTCTTCCAACTCTTCTGATAAGTGCATGACTTAAAACTCAATTCTTGGTAGCAAGATGGCTACTTGCTGGTTTCACTTAACATGCAGATGGAGTTGTGAGGAATTTGAGGTATATCAAGAAAGATTGGAAGATTCAGATACTGAATCCTCGTAGTCGCTTGATGGATCCATTATAATACATGTTTGCCGTAGAATATACACTAGTAGATGCTTTTGTATTGTCTTGCTGGTTTGGTGATCTTATGGAAGAAAATACAGGACTTGTATTATATATCATGTATTCTCATTCTAAAATTTGGCTACGTCTAGCTGAGATAAAAATTTTGTTGTTGTGATAAATACTAGATTTGAATACAAGTTCGAGATACTCTTTTTATATGTTGGCTGTCGGGTTAAGGGGAAAGCTCAACCTTGAATAATTGCTCTAGCAATAAACTAAGCATTGAAAGGGTTGGATCCCAGAGTTGATTGCAATAAAGAGTTCACAGCTTTTGGCAAATAAGTACTACAAGCTACACATGATACATGAAAACAGGCAAGAAGTTTCAAATTTGTAAAATACGAATTCCTCTCCTCAGGAGACTGATATCCATATATGTATAAGCTTACTTCCAGCAGCAGACTGCAGGTACAGATATACTACATTGCAATTCCTAAAGAAAACTTAGTTCTTCGCTCATTCAAATTGCAATGTGAAATGTTAATGTGCTATGTTTGCTATACCAAATGAACAAACTGGAAGGAGCGATTGGATATGGCAACTGACTAATTGCAGGGCACATGTTTGCACATTCCATCAGCACTCTAAAAATCTAGAAAGCAAGAAAGTGTACCAATGAAAATAAAAGATGTAATAGACATAGTCTGAAACACCTTAATATTGAAGTTAAGTAGTAAGTCATCCTGGTACAAATACTGCAATTCTACCTTCTTTTTCAATGCTCGTATTTTCTTGTCAATATCCTGAATATAATGATCAACTGGAGTCAAACTCTCTGTTGTTTTTGAAGGGGATTAACCACAGAAGAATTTGCAGAGAGATTGAGCTCAGTCATTTGGGATGCAATAGTCTCTTCGGGCTCCAGCATGTTGCATGAATCTTCCACAGAAGAGAGATCACTTTTTTCTGATTCTTTTCCCTTTACAAGAGTAGCCTGCACAGTATTCACCATGACTTGTGATATATACAGAAAGTGTTGGCGTGCATGTGTGCGAGGCTTTGGCCACTGACAGACACAATCACCTAATTCAATTCCTTCGCGGAATTGAATTTAGGATTTCAAGGCACGACAAAATTTTCTTGGTCAAAATGATTGTATTTCATTTGGATTCTTTTGGCAAATTTGCCTATAAATAGAAATCTATTTTCTCAATGCACCAAATTGAAACAAGAACAGAGAGTTCTTAACAAGTATTTAGTACTTGTTTTCGGTCTAGTTCTCAAGTGTTCATTTGAGATATTTCTCTTTCGGTCTTTGGAGATTTTTTTCAAAACTTTTGTATCTTTTTCATATAGTAAAATATTGCTCTCCTCCACCCGTGGACGTAGGTCTAATTGACTGAACCACGTAAATCTTTGTCTCTCTTTCCACTTATATTTTCTCTGCGTATTTCATTATTATTTTTTCGTTATCGTCATTAAAGGGTTCGTTAAAATTAATTTAACCAAATTTTTGGGGTATAAATTTTAACAAACTGGTATCAGAGTTTTGACACTTCGGATTAATTTCTAGCGGCTAATATGACGATAACAACAGTCATATGTTGAGAAATTTGATCGGAGTGCCAACTTCGGTGTGTGACAACTCAAAATGGAGGCTATCCTAGTTTAGGATGGCTTTGATATTGCCTTACAGGAAAAGGAGAATAAACAGGAGAAAATGTCAGACGAGGATTTTGCTAATTTGGATAAAAAGGCTAAGTCAGGTATTGTCAAAAATCTCTTTGATGAGGTTTTATGGGAAGTAACATCCGAAATCACGGCCAAAGGCATGTGGAAAAAGTTGAAAGCTCTGTATATGAAAAAGGCAGTGGTGAACAGACTTTACCTCAAACAAAGTCTGTACACGCTCCGTATGACTATACTCTCACATCTTGATAAATTTGACTTCATTCTTATGGATTTGAGTAATATAGAAATTAAAATTGAAGATGAAAATCAGGCCCTATTATTGTTGTGTTTCCTACCCCAGTCATTTAAGCATTTTAGAGATACAATACTTTATGGAAAAGAAACAATCTCTTATAAAGAAATGAAATGACTCTATTCTGAAATCAAAAGATCAGATAGATAAAAATATTACTGGGGAAACTAGTGAAATTCAGGGGGAAGGTTTATTCATTAGAGGCAGATCCGAAAAGAGAGATACAGACAATAAAATATCAAAATCAAAATTCAAATCCAAACACAAAAATTTGGTGTGTAATTTTTGTCGTAAAAAGGGTCACATTAAATTTGAATGCTTTCAAATAAAAAATAAAGAAAAGCAAAAGGAGAAAAATGAGCAAAAAAATAATCACACCTCTGAAACTAGTGTTACAACTAATGAGAATGATGAAACTATATTTTTAGCCACTGAAAATAACTCCAAATCTAACAATTAGTGGATTTTAGATTCGAGTTGTTCATATCATATGTGTCCCAATCGGGACTGATTTTTAACATATGATTCAGTTGAAGGTGGAGTTATCCTAATATGCAATAGCACCGTTTGTAAAGTCATTGGTAAAGGTACTGTCCGAATCAAAATACACAATGGTGTGATGAGGACGTTATTAGCACCGATGTTAGATATGTTCAAGATTTGAAGAAAAATCTCATCTCTTTGACCACCCTAAAAGCTCTTAGGTGTAAATACACAGGTGAAGGTTAAATTCTAAAAGCCACTCATGGTGCTCTTGTGGTCATGAAGGTACACAGGTCTGGTACGTTGTATATTTTGCAGGAATCTACTGTTACAGTGCTGCTGCAGTTTTTACTGCAGATCAATCTGATGCTGACACCACCAAATTATGGCATATGCGTTTGGGGCATATGAGTGAGAAAAGTCTGTCTATACTCTGTAAAAGAGGTCTTCTTTGCGGATAAAGTACCAGAAAGATGGATTTATGTGAATATTGTGTCTTTGAAAAGTAGAAAAAAGTCAGTTTCAAATCTCTAGCAATCCACAAAATAAAAGGTAATTTGGATTGTATTCATTCAGACATTTGGGGGCCTTCACGTATCCCGTCTAAAGGTGGTGCCAGGTACATGTTGACTTTTATTGACAATTATTCAAGAAAAGTTTAGGAACAGGTATATTTCCTGAAACACAAAAATGATGTTTTTCTAACTTTCAAACAATGGAAAGTTTTGATTGAGAAACAGACACGAAAACAAATCAAGTAGCTTAGAATAGATAATGGTTTGGAATTTTGTGAAGACGAATTCAATAAATTCTGTAAGAATGAAGGAATTGTTCGACACCATACCGTGAGAATGACATCTCAGCAAAACGGTGCGGCGGAACGGATGAACAAGACTCTTTTAGAAAGAGCTCATTGCATGATCTCAAATGCTGGATTGAATAATGATTTCTGGGCAGAGGCAATCTCAACCGCTTGTTACATTGTCAACCGTGCTCCTTCTGCATCTCTGAACTTTAAGCCTCCTGAGGAAATTTGGTCAGGTACTCCTACTGATTATTTTGACTTTAAAATATTTGGGTGTCCTGCATACATGCATGTAAATGATGAAAAATTAGAACCAAGAGCTAAAAACTGTATTTTTCTTGGGTATCCATTTGGGGTGAAAGGATATCGTCAGCTATGGTGTTCTGATCCTAAATCACCTAAATTCATAATTAGCAGAGATGTAACTTTTGATGAATCATCTATGCTACATCCAAGAAAAGAGTTTTCTAGTTCTTGTAACATAGATAGAAATGAGAGTATACAGAAGCAAGTGGAGGTCGAAATTAGCAATACTAGTCCTTCTCAACCAAGTTCTTCTATAGTTCAACTAGATGCAGATGAGACACTTGAAACTGAACTAGAAGAAGAAGAATATTTCATAGCCAGAGATAGACCAAGGAGAGAAATTCGACTACCACAAAGGTATGCGAATTTGATTGCATATGTTTTGTCAATTGCACAGAAAACTGAAGAAATTTGTGAACCATCTACATTTCGGACGCAATTTCACGTGCTGATTCATCCAAATGGTTGATTGCAATGAATAAAAAAATTGAGTCTCTTCACAAAAATGGTACGTGGGTTCTTGTGAAGTCGCAATCAGGAAAGAAAATTGTTGGTTGCAAGTGGGTCTTTAAAATTAACTAAAAGGAAGAAATTCCAGGGGTTGAAGATGCAAGGTACTAGGCACGTTTAGTTGCAAAGGGCTATAGTCAGGTACAAGGTGTTGATTTTAATGATGTTTTCTCACACGTTGTCAAACATAGCTCTATACGTGTTCTACTTGCTTTAGTTGCCATGTATGATTTAGAATTGGAGCAACTTGACGTTAAAACAACTTTTCTACATGGCAAACTTAAAGAACAAATATACATGAAACAGCCTGAAAGATTTAAAATTGAAGGAAAAGAATATCATATTTTCTTGCTAAATAAATCCTTGTACGGATTGAATCAATCTCCAAGACAGTGGTACAAGAGGTTGATTCCTTTATGTTGGGTCATAGTTATTCGCGGAGCATGTATGATAGTTGTGTTTACTTCTGAAAATTGAATGATGGTTCTTTCATTTATTTCTTATTATATGTTGATGACATGCTCATTGCTGCCAAGAATTTGATAGAAATTCACACTTTGAAGTCTCAGTTGAATAGATAGGTATAAATTTGAGATGAAAAATTTGGGAATAGCTAAAAAGATTCTTGGCATGGAGATCAAAATAGATCAATGAGTTGGAAAGTTATTCTTGACTCAGAAAAACTACCTAGAGAAGGTCTTGGAGAGATTTGGCATGAAAGATGCTAAACCTGTAAGCACTCCTCTTACTGTTCATTGTAAACTGTCAACTGCTCAATCACTACACTCAGATGAAGAGGAGAGGTATATGGCACATATACCTTATTCTAGTGCAGTCAGCAATATTATGTATGCAATAGTTTGCACACGTCCAGACATTTCACAAACAGTTAGTGTGGTAAGTAGATATATGTCTTGTCAAGGTAAAACACATTGACAAGCTGTGAAGTGGATTGTCAGATACTTGCGTGGGACTTCAGACACATGTTTGGAGTTCGGAAGGAACAGTAAAACTTTGATTGGTTTCGTGAACTCAGACAACGCCAGAGATCTTGATAAAAGAAAATCACTCACGGGTTATGTGTTTTACATTGGAGGTTGTGTTGTTAGCTGGAAAGCTACCTTTCAACATGTTGTAGCTTTGTCTACTACTGAGGCAGAATATATGGCTATCACCGAGGCAATCAAAGAAGCCTTGTGATTGAAGGGATTGTTTGGCAAACTCAATCTACATCAATGTGTAATTACTATTCACTGTGATAGTCAAAGTGCAGTTCACTTGACTAAAGACTAGATGTATCATGAGCGGACGAAACATATTGATGTGAAATATCACTTCATTTGGGATACCATTGCTAAGAAGAAGGTCTCTATCCAGAAGATCAATACCAGAGACAATCCCGCCGACATGTTTACAAAACCTCTACCAGTTAAGAAGTTCAAGCACCGCTTGGATTTGATTAGTGTTTGTGGTGATGATTAGGTCCGTTGGGGCTTATTTGGAAAAGATTGAGCAAATTTACTATTTGGTGTCAGATGCAAAGCTAAGGTGGAGATTTGTTGGCGTGCATGTGTGTGTGGTGTTGGCCACTGACATACTATCACACAATCACCTAAATCAATTCCTGGAATTGAATTTAGCATTTCAAGGCATGACAAAATTTTCTTGGCCAAAATGATTGTATTTCATTTGGATTCTTTTGGCAAATTTGCCTATAAATTGAAGTAGAAATCTATTTCCTCAATGCACCAAATTGAAACAAGAACACAGAGTTCTTAACAAGTGTTTAGTATTTGTTTTCGGTCTAATTCTCAGGTGTTCATTTGAGATATTTCTTTTTTGGTCTTTTAGGAAATGAACTTGTTAATCCCAGGGCCACGGCTAATTAATTTGTTTCCACAGACATTTATGGGCAGTAGCTCAAATAAATATGCTTCAAGATACATTTATGTATTGTGGCTTTATGATCTGATAAGCATAAAATTCTCGCGAGTTTTGGGCATGAAATTTACTCCAGTAAGTCCAGTAATCTTTTGTCATGATACGTGAATTGATTTGTTAGGTTTAGGAGGTGTTTGGTTCGCATTCAAGAATCGGAATCGGAATTCAGGAATAGAAATCATAAACCTCACTATCAGTATGGGTTTATATCATTCTCCTTTACTTGTTTGGTTTGAATAAAGAATGAGTTTCATTATGTTCATAAATTCATAAATTTAAAATTCATATCACAAGTGGAGAATGAAAGTGGGCATTTTTTAACATTTTCATTCCTATAGTGATTAACCAAACAATATCTATGAGTATCATTAACCTTAATTCCCATTCCTTCCTCTCATACCCATGAACCAAACACGTCCTAAATACAGTAAATCCCTTAACGTTATTTTTTTCTCACTTTACTCAATTGACTAATAGTTAAATATAACTTTGCTATTAGTCTTTTTAAAAACACAAATTTATCCCTAAAGATTAACTACAATAAACCCCTTAAGATTTAAGCGAGATTTCATTTTAATCTCTCATGTAGGTTTTGTATCATTTAATGCTTTGGAATAAAAATAAATAGCAATAATACTTTCAATATTAGTAAAAATATAAATATGTTCCTCAAATTAATTAATATTATAATTCTCAAATTATGTTTTTTTCAATATTTAAAACTTGAAAACATGATGAAATAATTAATTTTAAATTTTTTATGAATTATTAAAGCTATTTCATCTAAATTATTTTAATTTGAGTTTTAGTTTATATATATAATTGCTTCGTATAATTTTGGTGATAGTTGAATTATATTAATAAGGGAAAAAAGTAAAAAGAAATCATTTTAAATAAATATAAAGAAAAGCAAAAGGAAAAGATAATTGTAGAAGTTTAATAGATGATTATGGGTCTCATATATTTAAAAATTTACTTTTACATGAAATTAAAATATAATAAAAATACTGAAAAATATCGATAGTATAAGGGAGTTTTTTTATTTAAAATTTTTCACAACACAATTATTTAAAAAAACACTGTTGTTAGTAGGCTTCATTATATTTTTAGTTATTTTGACAATATTTTTATATTGATTAATGCTTAAAATAGGTTAATTGACATAAAACTAGAATTAGAAACTAAAATGACAAATATAATAAACTTTAAGAGGTTAATTTTATATTTTCTTGTAATGTTTAGGGATAAAAATGTCTTTCTTGACTTTTTAATATTCAAATTACTGATGATAAAATAAGAAAAAAAATAACGTTAAAAGATCTAGTGTAAAACAGTCCAAATTTTAAGGGAGTTTAGTGTATCTAGCCCTGATTTCTTTCACTTTTACCATGAAAGGCAACCAATAATTGTATTGAAAGTAGTACTAGTTAAGACATCCGTTCCATTGAAGGTGTCATAGTTTGACTTTTTTTGTCAATGTATTAAACTTTTAATAGCTCAAATGATTGTGTTTGAATTGATAGATTTTAGGAATTATGAAATTCACTTATTTTTTGGAGAGATTTATAAGATTAAATTGTATGAATTTTTCAAATTTAAGAAATTAAAGATTATAAAATGAAGGATTTCAAATAAATTTCTAATTTGAGTGAATTTCAAATTTATCTATTTTGACTTTATAAACTCCTTCTAACAAATGGATGAATCTCAAATTCTTCCCAAATCTATCCATCCAAACACCACATAATTATTTTCTGTAATACCGAATTTACCTAAATGCTTTTGGTAATTATATAAGCCAAATATTTAGGTAAATCCAGTCTTTAGCTCTAATTGTAAACCCTGTGATGTGGATTAAATTTTAGAGAATTTATGACATATAAGCAAGATTTTTTAAAATTTAATTCCTACTACAAAGTCTACAGGTGAGGCCAAAGATCGAATCTAAATATTTTCTATTGTATAATAGTAGTATAAAGTAGCAGTCGGCAAACCGGAATGAATAATCCTGTGTTTTTTGTCTGTTTGAAACCAGAAAATTGCCTAGTTTGTCAGGAGCTTCTTGTTTTCACCTCAATTTACCGACTTGGAAATGTTGACCGTCTCGAGGAAATCGAGGTCCCGAATCTGAGGTGTAATATATTTTTTTTAATAACGTATAATAGTTTGTCCGTGTTTGCAAGGGACGGCCTCATGGAAAAAGTCTTTATGTTTTAACAACACTAGGCGGGCCAAGGATATATTGAAACACAAAATCAATTGTATTGCGTTTTGATCGAGATATTTGGTGTATGATTTGGAATTTATTTGGTTTTCTTTAGACTAAAAATAATAATTTTCAAATTTTATCAAATTAAAAGATTTGAAAAAAAAAAATCTCGAACTGAACACCAGTACTGTTTTTTTTTTTTAATAATATTTACAATCATTTTCAATACACTTAATTTTTAACTCACGTTTACTTTACATGCATCACAACTCTAAATTACTAAAAATAATTATTTTAATAATATTCAAAATAATAACTATCTAATTAAAACAAAATTTTGCTTCTTCACACCCCACCACAAAACGTGTAAATTGGAACAAGGGAGCATATTTTTGGCCGAATTAGAGTAGCTTAATTTCCTTCTGGTCATGGTATATGGAGTTCAAGATAGTTTTCGTTATACACAATTTTGGAGAGTTTTGATTAACCGAAAATAACCAGACATATTATTTGTTTCGAGTCTTTACTATCTGTACCAATCTCTCACATTTGTTATATGTATTTTGACTTAAATATTATTATATTAAAATACATGTGACACGTATAAAAAATATGAAATAGAAAATTAGAACAGAAAATCCCCTGACCAATATTATTGGCCTTGACAAAATTTTAAAATGCTCTCTCTCTCCATGCTTAGGTTGTAGACCCTATATATTTCCCCTCTTATATCCCTGGTTTCCTCACTTCAGTACTATAAAGTTAATATCCTCCTACATATATAGTAGTGCATTACGTACCTCCTCATCTAATCTATCGAAATCTCAAATTTTCAATCGATAAAATGGCGAAATCTTCAATCCTAATTATTATGCTTGCATTTTTTGCTGTTGCATTTCTGTGTTGCATAGCGGAACCTTCAACTACGTCGGGCTTTGCAGGTAAGCAAGAGCTGGCCGGAGTCGGTGGCCGGATGTCGGAGGCCCTGGATAACAATCTGGGTGCGAAGATTATTGCATGGACATCATCATCATCATCATAAGCATCTTCATTGTTGCAATGACTGCTTTGTTTGCCCTGACTGCTGCCCAGGAAAAAAGTAAAAGCAACAAAATAAATAAAGAAGTATTGGGGCATGCATTCATCCACCAGCTGCATATTTGGCTAATAAAATAAATAGTCATATATACGTTATCCATTACTATAAATGGGACATATATGATCATGTACTTGTGTGTGTGTTTTTTTTTTTTTTTGTAAAATAAAGTTTAAGAGGAGAGTAAGTCATCTCTAATTTTATGGTCAGTACAGATCTCCAACTGTTTGTTGTTGTTTATCGTAATTTTCTTGGGGTTTAGAACGACCTCTTTGTATTTCTTCGTCTTAGTTTTCAATGAATATAAATTAAATGGTGGATTGGGTTAGTCATATTGGTACCTAATGCCTTGAGCTCTTTGCATTGTTTTTTCTTAGTCTATTAATTAAAATCTTCAGAGACAATATTTAGCGTTTTCAAATTGCTTAGCCAAGATTTGAGGTATATGTTTTGTGAGGTTTGAGTGCTAAGAATGATATGGTAATTAGTTGTTTTAGACAGGGTAAAAATGATGCATCTAATGACTTCCTATTACAATCCATTGCCAGTGCAGGTTGGAATTAAAATAGCTTACTAACGACTTGTGATGTAGTAGTTGGAACCAATCGAAAAGACACCACTGAGATTTATTTGCAAGATTAATCCTTGAAATGAGTCCTATGCTTCTTTTGGGGTCAAATAGATTAATTTGGTTATCTCTGGTATTTTTAGTTTTAGAATGATTTTCACTTCAAATTATCGACGGCATAGGCAAGCTTTGTATGGCAGCAACTTAGGCATGAATGGCACTCCAAACAAAAAGTGTTGCATTTCAGATGAACTCAAAACTTCAAATTTGAACAAACTTAACATTATGAGATGATGTGCTTTTATTTGGTGCAAAAAAAATCTGGTGGTGGTCCTGTTGGATGTCAAAACATATATGCTATGCTAATACTTCCATGAAAACATGACAGATTTTCTCATAAAAACTAACATTCTCGTGACACAAATATGTATCCACACCACATATATAGGTTTTCCAACATCTACTAAAAAAAAAAAATACAAGTATATCACTAAAAAGAATGGCAAAAATGAATTCCCTATGACCATTTTGGAATTTTGAATGTTTGTGGAGACCCATTTTCCATTCTAAAAGCAAGTCCGTACATATGGGTCTACCAGGTGGTGGACTCAATATAATCACAACAACAGAACTCTCACTCGAAGAACATCATCCTAATGCACTATGCACCACAGCACCATGACTTTGAATTTCACGATTTCAATTGATACAAACCCACATAGAGAAACACTCTTTTGAAATTGTATACAGATTCAAAATTAATCCCATGAATTCACTGTTCACTAAGTCAGAGAGGTTCACCTCGCCATATTGTAGTCAGTCATTTGCACCAGAGATGGGTCCTTACAGTGTTGGCAGTGCAATTACAATTAGATCAATAATCTTCCCTCAACCTCCTCTCTCAGTCATCTTCAGAATCAGAGGAGTCACTGACTTCCTTTCTACCCTGTTTCACTAGACTGATGTCACCTTCTTCTTTGCACAAGGCTTCACTTTCTTCATTGTCAATCTCCTCACCTTTGTCACCAGCATATGCGTAACTAGAATGCAATGTCACAACAATGAGCTCAAAAGAAAAGAGGAGAGAGAATAAGAGAGAAGCAGTTAGAAATATGTTCTCTAAGTCTGCAACATACCGTTGAGAGCTCTGTGATGGGGCCCAGAGGTAGCAGATAACAGCAAGCAATACAAATGCTAGAATGTCCCAAAAAGCATTAATAATCCAGGCACCTTGCCACTTCTCATTGAAGGGATCTGTTGCTTTGAAGTAAAGCTGAGGACATCAAGAATAGCAATTTTAAGGGCCTAAGAAGCATTGCAGGACTTCTGCAGTTCTTATAGATATATCATCAAAACAACTACTAACTTGAACATTGGGTTATAGAAGCCACAAATTGAGCTTTTAAAAACACATTCGCTGTTTTCAAACAACTGAAAGTATTTAGAGAATCATTACTAAAAACAACAAAATCAAAAAGTTCATGCACTTTCTCTGTTTATTAATTCTTGTTGTTTCTTTAACATATCCCTATCACCATTAGTGAGTACACTGTCTTCCGAAGCATAAGACATACCGACAAGGTTGTAAAGCAGTCAGAGATTCTCCAAATTCCATTAATCTACGATGAAAAGGCAAATTCCCTTTGGACAGATCAATTACAACATCCAAATGTAAGACAATAGAACAGTTATAGAGCATAGACAACAACCAGTAGAGCATGCTGCTAATTTGAGACAAATATTACAATCAATCAATTGAAAACCAGTAGACTTCTTAGATTGGGAATCATCATCCTAAATTTTTCTTCCTCCAGAATCGCTTAATTAAACTTCCTACACTAATATATGCATGTCAGTACCCTTGAGTCATATGGAAGAAACTCCTTAGCGAACTTGACTAGTTACCAGACAGTCTCCAGGAAAAAAGGTGTACAAATAACACCAAATTACTATATTGCAGATCAAACTTCAAAAGCATTTCATTTATCAAGCCATATACCTCATAACCTATCCAAGCAACTGAAGCAATAGCTGTGACAGCTAACGCATTTGAGAATTTTCTATAGATATCCAACTTAACAGAACTTCTTTTTGCCTGCAAAGTAAGTAAAACGAATCAGATCAGTATATGCTCCAAAGAGTACATAACTTAAAGGCACCAAGTATTCTCAAAACAAAATTAACATAATACATATAGGGAGAACCTGTAGATGCTCCAACGTCTTTGAAAGAGAAGTGAAGATCCACAAGATAAAAAATGCATCCAGGCATGCATCAGGAATGACCAGAAAGACTCTAGCTCGTCCTGCTATGTCATTTATGGTTCCCACATACTCGGTAATATTTAGCAATTCTGACTCCTGCCAAAAAGTAAGTTATTCCAAGGATTAGCACCTTCATGGTAAGTCCACCAAGAGTAGGACGGACAACACCAAAGCCCATTGCAACTGAAAGAATTAGAAGGCGAAGAAGGGTCTTCCTTACACCTCCAATTGTAACAACCAAGGTTGTAATTCCTACTGGCCTTGTTCCAGTGTTGTTGAAGAATGCATAGTCAAAGTACCAGAAAATCATCTCAAGTAAGCCAAGAGCAATGACAACAGCAATGCAGTGTTGAAGTGGCAAAACATCTTTCCAATATCTCCGATACTGGAAAAACCAAATGGCACTGAGGACTGCATAAGCAATAGACATGAACACATAAAACTTCATTAGAGGTGACATTCTACCAGGTAAGTATCCATTCGGATTTTTCCACAATGTCCTTCCAGTCACCTTCATACCCTTGAGTTTTGGATCACATGAGATAAAGAACAAGTTATACATGCCTGTCTTCCTTATGTAAACCTCCTTACTTTTCATACGGGTGGATAATAAGTTTCCTCTAAAATGCACATTCAAGACAATAGGCCAGTTAACATCAGTTGCTGAAGGAATCCGAATTACTTCCCCTTGCTTACAACCTTCGAGTTTTGCAAGATCTGGGGTGCAACAAATAGACCTCTGCCCACCATAAGGTGAACCACCAATATCATCCCGATCGGCAGCCTCAAAAATTATAACTTGTACCAATCCACTACTATATGCCATATCTGGATGCTGGTCTGCAGCTGTTTTACTCCTCCAAAATGTGATATTCTCAAACCTAAATGATCTTAACTTGTCAGTACATGAAACTAACAAATATTCCTAGCAAAAGATAATAAAACAATAGATAAGCCCATCTCAACAAGAAAAACCCAAAAGAAAAGAAAAGAAAAACAGCTTGCTCATATCTAGAATCACAGGGCAAGAAAATGAGTATAATAAACCATGCACTTTCGTTTCTGCCCTGCATATCTAGTAAAGATTGCCAATTCTAACATTCATTAAACTTTGGCTCATTTCGAACTCCTACACACGCTGAGATCCTGGTAATATCTTTTAATGTTTGCTTTGCCCAGTTTTTTTCCTTTTCCGGACAAAATTTTAGGTTTGACGCAATAATGTGTTTTCCAGAGTATATTCACATATTCATCAACATTAATATAAGATACCGTAGCATACTAATTTCCAAACATGTGCATTCGACAATACTTGAGGAATCTTTTCTAACCACATGTAAATGGAGTAAAATTTATTCGACCAGAAGCATATAAATGCAAGCAGCAAGGATAAAATGAAAAATGGAAAATCACAATAATCGATATAGTCATACAGGGTTTCAAACATCTCCGTGAAATAAGTTGATTGCCAATAATTGGTATCATCTTATTAATATCAAATTTCAAATAATGGGCAATGTTATTAGTTTAAATAATAAATTATACGTATAAGCCGCAAAAAAACTGCTAAGAAAATTTTATAAAGGAAAAAAAAAAAAACTATTTTAAGGTCCCCGTCTTTGGGGTATGCTCCAATTTGGTTTCTTATGTATCATAATAAACAAATTTAGCCCCTCAACTACTAAATATTAGTTAATCTAGGACTTCTGATGAAAATTTTGGACGAATTAATGGTGAAAACAATGTAAATATCAGGTGGCCGTTAAAAACAAATGACTTAACGTTAAAAACCTGAAAATAATGAAATTTTCTTCATCAATGTCCATCATTGAAGATTGTGCTTGAAGAATATAAGACAAAATTAAGGCTAGGAAAATGATAGAGAAGAAAAAAAATATTGGGAGTAATGATAAATAAGACTTTTAACTTCAAAAGGTTTGTGTTTTAATATATACTTGATATTTATATGGCTTTTACCGTTAATTTATTTAACTTTTTCGTCAAAAGTTCATATTTTGAAAGACGAGAGACTAAATTGGCTTCTTTTGATACTGGAGTACACCCAAAGTTAAAGGACCAAATAAATACTAAAGTTTTCCCTAGTTCATTATAATGGGAAGATTCCTTTACCAGTCCACAGACGCATTTTCAGCTGCTTATCGTAGTTTTTACTGATCTCTCCACTAAGTGGCAATGTGATACGAACCCAGGCGTGTTCTATCTTTGCCAGTTAAGCCAACTCCCTTTAGCACTAAGATTGTTAAAATTTGCTTAATGCCACCACTAGCTATATAACTTCACCGTGAAAATCTAAGTAATGATTTGTGTTTTCGCGCACTTTGTCTAAAGCTAAAATGCTAATATTAGTTAAAAGCTAAAATCTCCGAATTACCTGCTAAAAAGCAAAAAGCTCGAAAATTTGACAAAATAAATGCAAATTCCGAGATTAGATCTGACGAAATCTCGATCAATTACACCTCAAATACTAGTATGAAGTAGTAAATCACAAGAAATTACCGGATGTAAGAGAGACCGTCGTGAGCGGCGGAGCGGAACGCACGATGTGGCGGAGGGGAAGTATGAGAGGCAAGGATGCCTTCGCTGCCGCCGGAGAGTAGATATAGCATTGCCGACTTCCCGGAATGGATCTCGATCGTAGATGTGGATTGAGGCTTCCACGGATCCAACGGCTGATATTAAGATTAAGCAGGGTATTGCAATAATGAGGAAGCAGAGAATTAGTTTGCTCGGCCAGCGCATTGTCAGCTGAATTCTAGAGAGAGAAAATTTTGGAGAGAGAGAGAATCGGATTTTTGGATCGGCGATCGAATTTGGTGCCACCAATTTCTCCGTAGTGAGACGCTTGAGTGAGATAGTGAGAGGGGGAAAGTGAAATGTCTACATCAAACCAGGTAGTTGAAAGGCGTGGTTTTTAATTTATTGCTGCAAAATTGACTTCATCCTCCTCTACTCCACGCCTCTATCCGACTTGTTTAAGTGAACATCCTACACATGTGACTTGTTTAAGTGGACATCCTACACTGTCTGTATAAAATTTTCTACGCCGTCAAAATACAAATATATGTTATGTATGTCTTGTTTAAATTTAATTTTTTATATTATTAGGTATAAATGATATTATGTGTATTATTTAAATTTTAAATGTCATATTATATGTCACATAATGTAAAAATTTTCTACACTAATAATATATAAAAGATTAACCAAGTAAATAATGCACCATGTGTGGCAACTAATTAAAATTTCTCCAAAATTGTTACTACAAGAAATTAATTTGAGGAGTGATTGCAAAGTTCATAGACAGAGCCATTTGATTGATTAAAATTTGGGGATCCAACCATATTTTTTAGTTAATCATACGACGATGGAGCTGAACATTTCTCTACTTCCTTCCCTATTTTGAAATTAATTAAAATTTAAAATTTACATTAAATAGAGTAAATCTTTTTTACACTACTGATTTGAAATTTTTTTACACCATTAGATATAGATACACACTCAATATGCATTACTTAAATTTCAAAAGTTAGCTTTATACATGCATTGTCACATATAGCTACACTTGATGCTGTTAAAAAATAAATCCCACACCAAGGGTGTAGGAAAATTTAATCCATAGAATTCACCAAAACTTCGAACAAGAGTATAATTTTGGTTCTGTTTGCCTGTGTGTCTTGTGATTCTTGTATCAAATCAATAATTTTAGATGGATGAACATAGAACACCCGGCCTAATCTTATTCTAAAGTTCAGCATTCAGAATACAAACACAACAACATTACAGTTTCACATAGCAATTCACCAACCATGCAAATTGATACATATATAAAGAGTATTGGAGACGGACGGTCTTTACGACTTCAATTAAGAGCACACAATAATAGCAAATAGTTCAGATAGGGGTCAACCCAATTGGTGAAACATTCTCAACTGAATCCAAAGATGCTGGTGCCATACTCATTCCAAGCCAATTCCAAGCCCAGTACCTGAAAACATCAAATATTAGGTGTCAAATTAACTCAAACATGTAATGGAATCTATGCAAAATTTTACAGTCACATAAAATCATATTATTTCACTTTGAATATTTTTACAATATAATATCATGTACTTTCGAAGATTTATACGGTAAAAGTCTTCAAAACAACGGGATTGTAAAATTTCTCAGAAACGAATCTCGTATTTTGCTGAGTTGATTTACTTTGTCTGGAACAACTAAATATCTTAGCAGCCCATTGTGCCATAGAAGCTGGATTGTGGAAGCAAACAACTTATAATAAAGACAGACTTTCAAGAAAAATTTTATGCACATTAGAGAGCAAAAATTGCGAAATCCAAATATATAATTTGGAGGGACTGCAATTTACACCCACTACAAGAAAGAAACTAGTTTTGAGACGGATCATTCTTACATAGAACCGATTCACAATACTATGCCTAGTGCTATGGTGTCTAGGTCATAATGATCAGCTACATCACTCATGATGTCCACGACACAATGGATTCATTTTAGAATTTTCCGTTTTCATAACACCTTTCCAAGATGCACCCAAGGAAAATACCTAGGCTAACTGTGCTTTTGAAGAACCCAAAATTAAAACAATCATCTAGTGGGCAAACCAAAACTAAGAACCCCAAACTGCAAAAAGTCTTGCGTCATATACTCAATTTTCAAAATGCTTCAAAAGAAACTTATGTGGAAGCTGTGGAACAATAATAGGATGCTGTGTTTCATAACATGAAGTAAAAATTCAATGCCAATTGCCAACTTATATAAGGATTAATGTTTTATAGTACCTCAAGAGTTGGAGAGGTCTGAATTAACTACCCATCAATCCCATCATCATTAGCAACATTTGCAGATTCATCATCAGACAAGTTCAGAACTTTCAGTCTGAGGTCTGTTCTGTGCATCATCAATGTTTAGAGCAACTTGAATTTTCGGGAGGTGAAACATGGAAGAAGTCCCATGTGTAGCACAAGAAGATGGAGCAGCTTCAGCACTGTTGTTGTTCTGACCTGAAATATTGAGGAATCTGTGAGGTTCAGCATGTGAAGATTGGTAAAAGTGAGTGAAGAGAATAGACTCAACCTAAGAATATGAAACAAAGTTCAAAATTAGTTTTTCTTTTTGACATTGCAAATGGTTAAACTAAGAAACTTGTACCATCTACTTGCTTTCTCAGTATCAATGGTAGACAAAACATGGTATGAAAATAACTTCTCTAACATATAGCTCTATTTGGATAAGAGTATTATTTATTTTCTCTTAATGATATTTTGCAATTATTTTGTAACACGATTTTCAACTACTTTTTTCCTCACATATATAATATCTCAAAAATTGCCGCAATAATTATTTAAATAATATTCTAAAGTATTATCCAAATAATAGTTGTCTCAAAAGTTGACTACTGCTAATTGTTCTTAAAAAAAAAAAATACAAAAGGAAAGACATAAAAGATATCCATCTATAGCTTAAATTCAATATTCTAGGCAAATGTTATCCCTAACAAACCATTATATCTTTCATTGTTGTTTGTCTTTGCCATATGTCACTAAAAACATAATGTGATATTATTTTGAAAGAAAAATTAAAAGATGTAATTCATTTTTTTGATTGATGTAAATGATGTATAAATAAATTGAGGTATATAGATAGATCACTATTCCTAGTTAGTAGTAATCTTACAATCAAGATTGCACAATTAAGACATTTGAAATTTTTTCTAGAATATCAGTAGTTTGAATATAAATAGACGGACAAGTAAATGCATAAACTAATTCAGAATAGTATAGAAGATAAGTACCATGCGGTTTTTGTTTACGTGGCCGTTCTCGAGGCCTTTTAGGTTGATGTTCAACTTTATCTTTTCGACGAGACAGGCTCACTATTAAAAGAATATACGTTTTTGAGATATCTATAACCTTTAAAATAAATATAAACAAGTATAAATATAAATGTACAAAATCATTTAAATTACACAATTCATTAGAGAATGTCTTAAGCAGTGCGAGCAAAGTAAAGACATTATATTTGCAATTAGTACAGATACTTCATATCTAAAAATGAAATTTATTCAATTCTTGGCCACCTTATTTAGGTGACAATCTTCCTTAGGTTAATAATTTGAGAAAGTCCACAAAATTCCTTCCTACTTCATGGTGAGGAATGGATATGGGTAATTCTAGGAGTGAAATGATAAAGCTGCCTAATGTTGGGTAGCTATATCGAAAAGGGACAAGATCCATCACCATTTCTAATTTTTCTTGACAATGCTCAATTTAGATTGGACCACTAATTTTTTTTGAAAAAGCACATTGCAATTCTTCGATGTACACATCTTCTCATACAGTGTACAAGTCTCATCAAATAATGTGTCGATTTACAATCAACTTGGGAAACTATGTTTACAACTACAATTAGATAGTGTAATCTATTAGGATCACGAATAATTTGTGCTAAGTCTCTTATGCACATACTAACATGAACTTGTGACGTCTAGACAATTATTTGACGACAAATTTGTATGGGCTTTTTCTGATGTGTGTCAATTATGAAGATAAAACGTATTATCCTAATTATTTGCACTAAAGTTGCACCTTATTTTAATTATATACACTTATTTTTCTATGAGTGGTGCAAATAGTAAAATCAATTTGAAGTTCAGGCATATCTATCGCCATTAACTTTTGGAGAAGATCACCATGATAAACATGTCTGCCCTCCAGAATGAACCTTAATTAGAAAGTCCTATTTGAGAGAGTTACCACTTAGATTTTTTTTTCTCATTATAGATGTCTTTTGATAGCTGTAGGTCATTCTACATAATATATAAAGTGATTTATGGACTTATAGTACACTAACATTTGTGTAATCAAAATTTATATTGAGTTGTGCAAAAGGATCAAAATTCTGTTAAAACTCAAAAGGTAGAATGGAGTATGTTACTAGGAAAAAACAATATGGAAATGATATGAGAGCATATTTTGAGCCTTTTAGGTATGAGTACGAGAGTAGGGTTAGAAATGAAAGAGTAGATAAAGGAGGATTTAATAACATAAAGTTTCCGAAAAGAAATCATTTGGAATCGAAGCATTCAAGAATAATACATTTGACTTTGTTACTCTTAGATATTTTTGCAACTACAACATATATATTGACATTCTTTTTTTTGTTTTTATTTTCATTGATAATGCAAATATGTGGTATACTAATTTAGGGAAAAAGACTGATTATCCCTTATCTTTCAGGTGTTGACCAATTTGGTCTCTTATCTATTGCAACAGACCGATTTGGTCCTTATCTTTAAAAATTAACCAATCCAGGACATATGATGAAAATTATGGACAAATTAATAGACCAAGACATGTGATATTCATGTTCCTGTTAACATGGTGTGGGTGTGTTTTCAAAGACTCATTAGTTTATTCACAATTTCTGTCACAAACCTTAAATTAGTTAATTTTTATAAGCACAGGAGACAAATCGGTCTTTTTAATAGATAATGGACCAAATTGGTCGACACCCAAAACATAAGGGACTAAATTGGTATTTTTCCCTACTTATTTATGCTTTGAACTAAAATTGGATTTTCATTTTTAAAATCTCTATTATAGGTAAGCTTACCCAAAAAAAGCTTTCAATATGAATAAAATGTCTCGAAAAGTATTGTTTTTGTCACAAAAAGATTTTGCGACCAAATTTCATCACTGAAAGATCCTCGAGACTTCAAGTTAAATTCAAATAATTTACATTTCTTTTTTTTTTTTAGCTTTGAGTACTCACTCCTTTGATTTTATTTTTCAGACATTGAACCTAGTGTCTTCCTTTATTCATTATTATTTTGTCTTGTGTTGATGTCTTCTTATTTGCGATTTATCAGCTGATGCAATGTCTTACTAGTTACAATCATTGTTTTAATAAACAAATAAGTAAATCTTAGAGTAAATGAATACTTATTACTTGAAATGCTCGACCATATTTTTGTTTATGATATTTTATATATTATTAGAGGCAAGATATAACTTCATAAAGTTTTGCTTCCCTGAGTTCAATTTAGAAAAGAAGGAATCGAGAGTCCAATTAGTGAAGACTCTTGGAATTGTGGGAGCAATGAGTCTCTGATCGAGTATTATAGGGACTATCAAGCATATCGAGCAAGGACCAAAGGGGATCCTATTGATGCATAGCTCAAGCTGAAGCAAGGTGCCTTGCCAACATTGTTACTAGATACTCTCATGAGTGAGTAGATCTCTAAATTTTGTTTGATGTTCAAGTCCCAATTTCACAAAATGAGATATTATCAAGTGTGAAACTAGGACTTGTTCCTAATCGCAAATTTATGAAACACGATCAACTTTTATAGAGAATTCAACTTCTTAGTTAAAATTAGTGAAGATTCTTGAAACAGAAACAAGGGAGCAAAAGTTTTTGATCGAGTATTACACGGATTGCCAAATTTAAATCAAAGATCACACAATTACATAGCTCATGTTGAAGCAAGGTCCTTGAAATTGCCATTATGTACTCTTGCACATCACAATATCCTACTTCACATGTGGTTTGATGTTGAAGTCGTAATTTTATGAAGCAAGATATTATCAAGTGTGTCTGTGAAAATTTTTGTACCATGAGCACTTCTGTAGAGAATTCAACTCCTTAGTTACAATTAATGAAAACTCTTGAAAAAGTAGTAATTAGTTCCCAATTGAGTATTACACGAATAGTTCAAGTTTACATCGAGCAAGGATCAAAAGAGATCCCTTTGTTGCATAGCTTAAGTCAAAGCAAGCTGACCCGCAATTGTCACTGAATACTCTTGCGGGATATAATAGATTGCTCCATATTGAGTTTGATGCTCAAGTCCCGATTTCTTTTAACAAGATATTATCCAGTGTGAAACTAGGACTTGTACGACGTTAGTTGAATTTTTATTTTGGAATATGAATAACTTATATAGAGAATTCAAATTAAGATGCTATTTGGCTAGAATTGATGAGCAACAGTGTAGATACTCTTTGTATGTAGGTACAATTAAATTGTTAAATAGTTCTTTAAAATAGCCTTTCTTTCTTTCTACTTGATAGATTGGAAACAAGGAGCCTAGCTGGTAAAAGAATACTTGAAATTTGTAAACATTTTCAACTAACTAGAAGCTAGAATTTTTGTGATGATAAGAACCAAAGTGTTGACAACATCCATTAAGGTAACGAAAACAATCCTATTATATACTTGATCATGTCAACTTGAAATAATGATTGTGCATCAATTTAGACTTGTACTTAAGATCCCATAAGAAAAAGTGTATTTATAAATCAAACAAGAAAGAAGCTAGAATAAGATATTACTCGATCTCTTTAGTTTTGATCATATTGCCTAGTTTTTGGAATTTGAGTAAATACAAACTCTATAACGAGAAAGAAACCGAGTTTTCATAAATTTGTGAAATTTAGTGTTCATTGGATATAAAAGAAAACTGCATGATGCATACAAAAACTAAAGAATATTAATGGTCTAAACTATATTTAAACATACCCTAGATCTTGTTTGAATATGGTGTTGTGAGCCACTGTTTCTATGTCCTCTTGTATGTTCAATAACACCCACAAGGTATTCACATTCAGAAGTAAGAATCTCGTCCCTCAAAGCAAAATGCAAGAAGCAAAAGCAACACACTTCATGATACAAAATGACTATTAATAAACACAAAGTACAAACAACATAAAACACAATAATATATGTCAAGCATAGTTTACCATTACAAAGCATTAATGTTAAATAGGTACTTCAAAAACAAACACTTACTGAGATGCTGCATTTATAGGAACATTTACTAAAGAAGAAGTCTCGTTTTTCGAAGGTGGAGATTGTGGCCTGAAAATATTCTTTGGCTGTGAATTAACTGGTGATTTGAACATAACATTGTGACTTAGCTTCCTTTGGAGCTGCAGAAGCTGTGAATGTTAACGCAGCTGATGGTGGCTCTAGCTTACACTCTTTTGGAGGAGAAATAGGCGGTTTCAACAAAACACATCCGAGTCCAATCTCATTTTCGGGTATATAATGATTAATGCGTTGATATATTAATCTGTCATCTTGTTCATCGTCACTCCTGGAAATTGCAAGACATTGTAAGTTGTTGCAAATTTGCTCTTGAAGAGTCTCAGTAGGGGATGAAACTTCTTGTTCAATCACTAGTCTTTTTCCTTTGTCGATAAACCTTTGAGAAGGTTGGACAATTCCTGTAAACAGAAAAAGTAACAACAGTGTATCACTATAAAGAGAGCCATCCAACAATAGTACAATTTGTATGTACACCACTAGAAAATAGGAATTTGTAACAAAAAAAATTCACCATAATATGCAATAGTTTTTGTGATGAATTTAACAAAAAATTAAAATTACTTCAAGATGAATTTCACAGAATGAAAAAAAATAAAACTTTGTTGGAGAAAAGGGTATTCTAGACCTGAATGACATTGTTCATTATGGTTGCATGATATTATTTGAGAAAATTGAACATTAATTATTTGAAACACAAGCATTATAAAATAAGAGTAGTAGTAGCCTCACATATTATAATTTAAAAGTTAAAATTATTAAGATAAAATCTAACTATAACTGTTTTGGATAAATTTTAAGTTAAACGGGAGGGTGTTTAAAAACTAGACGGAAAGAGTTTGGGATAAAAGTTATTGGATATACATGTAAAATTACAGTATGATATATTCTTTTTTTTCAAAAAATAAATATTCAATTCATGAATAACTTTATTTGGCATCAAGATTGAAGAGAAGTATCTAGAGTTGTAAATTTCAAACTCAAAGGTGCATCAAAGTAAATTCATGTTTGAAAGTATTGTACCATCTCTATTTTGTATTTGAATATTGTTGATCTCAGAAGTTGAACTAGATCCATAGTTTGAACTAGAATTGTTCCAAGAGGTGAAAAGTGAACAAGTTCACTTGATTGGTAGTTTTGGCTGTCTCTATTTACTCGTTGAGGAATATTATCTTCCAAAACAAGTCTACTTAATTGGTAGTCCTGACTGCTTGTATTTACTTGTTGAAAAATATGATCTTCTAATACACGTCCAATTGACTGGTAGCTCTGACTGTCTATATTTACTTGTTGAGGAATATGATCTTCCAAAACAAGTCCACTTGATTGGTAACTCTGACTGTCTGTATTTTCTTGTGGAGAAATATGATCTTCCAAAGTTTCTCTTTTTGTCAATGTTGATCCACAAGCACTACATGAGTCTAATTCTCCTCCTTTAGATGGTGCAAAATTCCAAATAGGGTTATCTGTCACAATTGTAGTTCTTTAGCATTTTGTACACTTATGCTTTAGTAAGAATTAAATAAAAAAAAATTAATAAATTTTGACAAACTTTTTATGATTTATGAAAAATATTATTTATCAATGAGTCATTTTTAAGTCAAAAGTATGTAATGACATGTTGTCATCTGACCTGTAACATCAAATGCTTAAAAATATACAGTAGTTTTCTTTTATGTCCAGTCAATGCTTTTCACTATAGTTAGAGCATTGATGTGATTTTCTTTTCTTTCTAAAATGTACCAAGCATTATAAATTATTTTCATAATTTTAACCAATTTCTTTCTTTCCTTTTCCGTATGTATCACTAATATTGGTTGCGTTTCTAGTATATATATGTATATTCTGTCACTTGCTACTATATGGAAATAATTAAATCGTAATTATTTCATATTCCAATAAACCCTTAGTTCCCAATATGAATGGTAACAATAAACATATTTATCCTTAATTAAAAGAGTCATAGGTGAATTTTCAAAGAGATATAAAGAAAATAAAAATTCATATAAATATCGTGAGGGAACTAAAGCATAATTGAAGGCCGAAGTAGTCTCAATAATTTTGCACTTGTTATTTGTTCGTTCCTTGTTTTTATAGAGTTTATACCAAAGATACTTAATTTACTTATAATTTGAGTACATGTGTATTTGTGTGTATGAGCATTTTTTATTTACTTGGAAAAAATATGGAAATAAATTTAAGAAATGTAGTACCACTAGATTAGATTACTAGATAAATGTATATGTCTTTATTACTTAATTGAATTATGCAGACAAATAATTCGAAAAAAGGGGCGACGGATTTTTAGATTACAAAATACTTTGACAAATCTCGATTATTGTCAAACAATTGTACTAATATTGAATTTCATATAAATATTTTACAAAAAATATAAATTGAAGTTAAATGAAATTCATAATATTCAAATTATGAAACACTACATAAATGCAATGGAAGAGGAATAAATAATACTTACACTTATTTCCACAATAATAACACACTGTTTCCTCATGCATGAGATCTGATAAAAAAATCCAAATTTAAAAGCATTATCAGAACAGATTGTAGAAGCTAATTAATCTTCTACTACAGATAGTATGATTAAAAATCTCCGATTACATGATGCTGAAATATCTATTAAAATTAAAAATGGAAATATTAACAAAAATTGAATGCATCTAACTTGCACCCTTAAAATTAACTAGAAAATCCACCAAAAAGGTAAAAATTTAATGAATAAATCTCAAATACCCAGAAAATCCAATGCATCTTCACTCATTATGCCTGCAAAACTCAAAATTTCAATTCACAAATTGTCAGCAAAAGTATTTTCTCCAACAAAAAACAATCTCGAGAAGGAAAATAAGAAAATAAAGGCATTTGATACCCACTATATTGGCATGCTTCTTTGTCAAAATCTTAGAGCATGAAGTACATGTTTGTGGTAGATAAGCACCGACAAATATTCATAACGTATGATCCAGATGTCAAAAAAAGAAAGATAAAGACAATAATTTTAAAACACCATAAGTAGCCTATTTTGTTATTCTTCTTGAGAGTATGATAACAACTACTATCGAGTCTACACTAGGTGAAGGAATCAGTGGCACTGAAAAAATAAGACATCTATTAAGTGATTAATTCTATAGTTTACTAATAGTGTTACTATTGCAACCTTAATTCAATCTTTGACCACGAGTTTTCTCATGAGAAGCTAATCAAGATGATGCATTTTCGTGACTGGAAATCATCAATGAGTACTTTTTGCAACCAACACGAGTTATAGAAGGAACAAAGATGAAAACTCCAAGCATCATAAATGTTTTGTCACAGCCGTTAAACTTTCAAACGCATAAGCCTCATTGTAAAAAAATTTTGATTAATTATTAGGTAAATTACAAGGAACTCCCATGTGGTTTAACTAATGCTCACGGTACACCTCTATAAATTGCAAAACTACAATCAACCCCCTTATGATTTGGGTTTATTTTTTTGTAAAACGGATGCAATGTTTAACTTATTAGATTTGTGCAAAAAGATAAACGTACCCTTAAGCCTAATAACCCTCCACCGTCTAAAGAACCCCTCTAACGAAAGGGAGAGTTTGTGTTTTATGTTAAGATAAGTAACCTCTTAAATTGATTGGAGGCTTTAAATAGCCAAAATAACCCTTTAAATAAAATAAAAAAAACTTTTAGTATCTTAATGATAATTTAGCAAAATACTTAACGTTGAAGGGTAAATTATTTAGTGTAATCTGAACATTAACCAAATCACAAGGTAAATTATTTAGAAATCTTAAGAGTTGTGAGGGGTTAATTGCAGTAAAGCAACGCGACTATATAGGATTTGGATCCTCTCCATTTAGTTTCTCTCCATTTATTGTCCATTTACCTGTATTTCAATAATTAAAATTTAATAAAATAATCTGAACATACCATTAGTCTATCTTATTTAGTAGATCATCATATCCAAAAACTAATTCATTTCAAAAAAATTTCAGAGTTGAATTACATATCCTATTTGGATAGTGTAGAAATTTTCAAAATTTGATGAAATATAAAGTAGCTTAATCAAACAGTAAAATGACATTATTTTTTTCTAATTTTTTGTAAGGCATTTATATAGAATATGATAAATGGTATGAACAATTTTGATTTTTGAAAATATTTTTTTCAAAATTTATTTTTTAAGTGTAAATAGAGGCTCCTTCATTTATCCTTAATTGGAGTGGATCCTTGTCTGACTGGGAAGTACTTTTGTAGACCTGATCTTTGACCTTATAGACCCTGTATTGTGGATTAAATATTATAAAATTTATGACATCAGTTGATGCAAGCAAGATTTTATGATAGTGTTTTCCTACAGGGTTAAATTCAGAAAACTTACACCCTAGTTACAGTTGACCCCCTTCAATTGGTTTAATAAGCACTTTACCCTTTTTTTATATTTTGGGACAAAGTTACCCCTATATTTAAATTATTATTTTTCTTTTTTCCCTTCTATTTGTTTTCTCTATATGATTTTTCTTTTTCTTTTTTTTCTACCATTCTCTTTTGCTACTACTAAATAATTACATTACTTTTAATAATTAATTAATTAAAGTTCTAACTTTTCACATATGTGTAAACAATTTAATTTATAGATTAATTATAATTAGCTTTAATGTAATAAATATACCTTGTTTTAATATAAAGTTTGTGATTAACTATTAATAATAACATTTACTAACAAAAACAAAAATTTTGAGCTAGAGAAAATTAAAAATTTTATTTTAGTATACAAATAAAATTATAGAATCAAAAAATATGTACAACCTTTTATTTATGGTGTAATATTGGCAAAATATAGTGAGAAAATATTACGACTGCCTAATATAAGGATTTTAAGAATTACGGTAAACTCCACCAAAATATGACACGTAAATGTTATGGTACAAAAAAATAATAATTGTTCGCATACTTAGAATATATATTTTATTTTTTTGACAATTTATTTTTTCTTTTTACAATTAGTTTATTTGTTAATTATAGCATTAGTAAAACTCACAAAATCCATATTACACTATTAAAATATATGTTGCTTGTATTAAAAAACATATTTATTTTATAAATTATTTATATACATGTAAAAAAAATAAGATTTTTAACTATCCAATTACCAGTAGATATAATAATTTAACGGTAGCAAGAAAGAATGAGTAAGTAGATACAAGGAAAAATATGAGAAAAAATCAATAAATTGGTAAGAAGAGGAAAAAAAATTTATTAAAATAGCAAGGGTAATTTTGTCCCAAAACATGAAGAAACAAGGAAGATGGGAGTAAAGTGCTTATTAAATAAGTTGAGCGGGGCAAAACTATAATTAGGGTATAAATTCACGAAGTTTTTTTGCATTTAACCCTTTTCCTATATGTATAATGTATGCCAAGAGAATGTTGAATCTTTGGTTTGTATTTTGGAACTTGAAGTGTAAGTAAAACAAAACCTTTATATGTGAAACCTGAGATATCCATAAGATCGAGAGCCAAATTAATAGGAAATGGGTTAATTGCTTTAATTTTAAATTAATAATAGTTCTTTGTAACATATATGTATGCCGAGAGAATGATTATTATTTTTCGGTCCTACTTTAATTTTTTTTTTTTTTTTTTTTAGTGTAGGAGATCATACACTAAACCCGTGCTACTAAGGGTGCGTTCGTTTGGATTGAAAATATTTTCAGGAAAATATTTTTCTTTGTGCCAAACACATATTTTCAATTTTCCTTCCTCTGTGAAAATAGCTTACGGAATTTTGAGTGTAAGTTATTTTCTAGATAATTAAAAGTGACATTAAACCTCAAATACTTACTTTTATAATGCTAAACTTATTTTCGTTTTTAATTCTTTTCATTTTCTTCCCAATTGCTCCCCTTTTTGTCCAACTTTCTGACTGTTGGGAAATCAGCGTATTGTACTATTATTTAATTTTGAAAAAAATCAATTTTTATTAATCACAATTACTTGTAAGGTATTTATTACTATTGTTATAAGTTTTTAACTTGTAGAAAATTAAAGATAAAAGTTAAAATTCATCTTTGTTCAGATGTGTATAAGAGACAGGTCTTTTTGCACAAATTGTATGAAAAATAGACTTTTTCATGTAAAATATTTTCCAAGGAAAACATTTTCCTCAAGAAAATATTTTCAATCCTAAACGAACACACCCTAAAACTAATTCCAACACAAGGAATCAAACTTAGATCCTATGAGTGGGACAGGCAATGCATTTTTTAGTGGTTTTAAAAGGAAAGGGTGCAACACAAGAACTTTTTAATGGAAAATTTTTAGGTAAACTAAGGTTCATGGTCTTGTCATGCACTGTGTAGTTCTCATTTATCCACATAACTTTTTTTTTTTTTAAATTCTAAGTCAATCTTTTTACCTGGGAAATACCCCACACTTAGTTTTTGATCGTCATCGAACAAAACATAGCAATAAATCACAAACATACTCAACACATTTCATCAATCTTCCACATAAATAACCAAGAACCAATCACAAGGAAAATAGTCAAATGATAATAAACCCCTATACATGAATTCCTGTGTAGGTGTGTACGTAGCCATACAAGAAATTACTTCTAAAACACAAAAATAAAATTATGCAAACCCTTTAAATTTTTCTAAACATTTCACATCTTACTTTTCTTACATTTCTCCACACTTACCATAATGTAGATAATCGACTCGACTTAAATTATGTAAGACTTTTGGCTTGTAACGTAAGGCTAGGGTATTAGCTTACAAAGAATGGAAAAAGGATAAACAAATAAGAAAAAGGGCTTTAAATTAATACTGGTCACACGTCAACATAAAACCTTTTTTCGAATGTTAAAACACCCATCTTTCAAAGTAATAACCCCACACTTAATTCTCCAAACACCCCTAAAAATTTTGTGCAATAAGCAAAAGTCTTCCTTTCTTCAATTTCAAACCAACATGCCAACCTTTTCCCAAACATATATATTCATCCATTTTTTCTCTACTCCCCAATACGGGTACCAGTGATAGGCACTACCTGTAAACACATCAATGCAGGTACTAGTGATAGGCACCACATGCAAATACAGGTACCAGTGATAGGCACTACCTGTATAACAACAAGGCAGGTACCAATTACAGGCACTATCTGCACTTGTTCAAAAATTTTCTTCTCAATTCAAAAATTTTTCAGTGCTGCCTCATAAATGCACACTACTCAATCCTACAACTCCTTACCCTCATTTAACTACCTTACATCCACTTTTATCCCCAAATAAATGTGTGTCATAAAGCTCTTAAGGGACATTTAGGAATAAAAAAAATTAAAGACTTTATTAAGCTCATCAAGGTAGGTAAAATGAGTTTTAATGAAAGAAAGTGAATGGTGTTTCTCTCCATTCATCACAAATTAAGGCTCAAGTAGGGTTCTAGGGATAAATTTTACAGTAATGGTTGGCTTGAAAGGCTCGAACGTTCAAAGAAATGCCTACCCTCATCCTTAAATCAAATTAAATTATCTAAAATTTGGCCTCGATAACGTAACAGAGTAAGTGTTTGAAGTGCAATATAAGTGAATTTACACAATTATCTCTTAGTGTCAAAAAGCTATAACATTGTAGGGCTATTAATGCTCAAAAATTAAAAATTATGATAGAAAAATATTAACATCGACTATCCTCCTCATGAAAACTTAGCTCAAAAGCAAAAATTATCAAGCACAAAATCAAAGAAACATGCCAAGTAATTTGTGAGCAACCAGAACACCAAATAAATATAAAAGAAAAAATTAAGAAAATGAACAACCAGAACACCAAATAAATATAAATTAAGAAAACTACCCACCCCACACTTAAAGTATAGCATTGTCCCCAATGCAAAAAAAATAGAGTAAAAAGGGTAAAAGGGAAGCTTCTCTGTCAATGAAGAATGTTTGGTGTCATTTATTTTAGACTAAATACACAGGAGTTGAGGTGGATAACACCAACCACTAAAACCAAAAACAAAACATAAAAACCCTTAAGACATTAAAAAAAACAATGGAAACTAAACAAAAACATAAGAAATAAAATTAAAAATAAACATGGGTTGCCTCCCATGTAGCACCCTCATTTATAGTCTTAGGCTCGATTTTGGCTCGTTTGATCAATGGTCGGCATTAATTTACGGTTTCCCGCCCCTCGTGAATAATCCCACCGTAGTAGTGCTTCACCCAACTACTACTTTTAATTACGTTGGCCATTCACCTTGAAGTGTCCTTGACTTCCTTTGAGCTCTACCGCACCATACGGGAATAATTGCACTACTTCAAACGGGCCGCTCCATCTTGACTTCAATTTTTTGGGAAACAACTTGAGCCTTGAATATACAATAAAACCATGTCCCCGGCCTTCAATTTTTTCTCCAAAATATGTTTATCATGCCACAATTTAGTCCTTTCTTTGTACAGTGGTGTATTTGTATACGCTACTCTTTGGAGCTCATCTAATTCATTTAAATCGGGAAGTTGCTTCTCATCGACCTCCTTCAAATTATAATTGAGAGTTTTGATCGCCCAATATGCCTTGTGCTCCATTTCAACCAGAAGATGACAGGCTTTACCATAAACCAATCGATAAGGAGACATTCCAATTGGTATCTTGAAGGTGGTCCTATACCCCCAAAGTGCCTCGTCTAACTTCTTGGACCAATCCTTTCTCGATGAGTTTACAGTCTTTTCAAGTATGCGCTTCAACTGCCCTATTTGAAACTTCTACTTGCCCAGAAGTTTGTGGGTAATATGGTAGGGCAATTCTGTGGGTGACTCTATATTTAGACAAGACGGATTCGAATAAGAAATTTCTAAAATGTGATCCCCCATCACTTATAATAGCCTGTGGAATACCAAATCGTGAGAAAATATTCTTCCCCACAAAATTTGTCACTACTCTTGCATCATTCGTTGGTAATGCCACAGCTTCAACCCACTTGGACATATAATCCACCGCCACAAGAATATATTTATTATTATACGACAATAGAAAAGGGCCCATGAAATCAATACCTCACACGTTAAAAATCTCGCAAACTAGAATGGTTTGCAATGGCATTTCATCTTTTTTGGACAAATCTCCTGAACGTTGACATTGGTCACATTGGATCACAAAATCTCTTGCATCACAGAACAATGTTGGCCAAAATAAGCCGTTTTGCAACACTTTTGCAGCCGTCCTTTGCTATCCATGATGTCCCCCTACTTGCGAAGACAGATGTCGCAATGAAATAAAACACTTTGCACCTCACTCTCCGGAATGCACAGCCAGAATACTTGATCCTTGCACCAACGATAGAGGTAAGGGTTATCTCAAATATAATACATCATTTCTGAAAGAGATTTTTTTCTTTGATTTAGATTCATGGTGGATGGGATGATCTTGGCGGCTAAGAAATTGAAAATATCCGTATACCAAGGTGCTCCGTTCTCCATTCTCATAGATGTGTATAATGTTCTTCCGAAAATGTCTCATTTATGGGTACTTCATCACTTTTTCTTGGCATGGGTCCTTCAAGTCATGAAAGGAGATCTGCCACAGTATTTTCGGCTCATTTCTTGTCCACCACCTCCCAATCAAATTTCTGCAATAGTAAAATCCATCGAATAAGTCTAGGCTTGGCATCATTTTTGGTCAGTAGGTATTTAAGGGTTGAATGATCAGTATGAACTATCACCTTATTACCTATCAAATATGACCTAAACTTATCGAATGCAAAAATCCCTGCCAACAATGATTTTCATTTTCTGTGGTGGAATAATTTATTTGTGTTTCATTAAGGATTTGACTGACATAATACACAACATGCAAGACCTTTTCTTTCTTTTGACACAATGCCGCACCCACAACATAGTCACTTGCATCACACATTAATTCGAAAGGTAAATTCCAATTTGGTGCAACTATCATGGGTACGATAATCAAAGCTTCTTTCAATTTATTAAAACTAGACAAACATTCATCATTAAAAATAAAAGGCACATCTTTTTGCAATAAAGCACATAAATGACGAGAAATCAAAGAAAAATTCTTAATGAAATGCCTGAAAAAATTGGCGTGACCAAGAAAACTCCTCACTCCTTTCATAGTCATAGGGGGTGGTAATTTTTCAGTGATCTCTACTTTGCTTTTATCTACTTCTATGCCCTTAGATGAAATATGTTGGCCTAAAACAATTCCTTCTTTAACCATAAAATGGTACTTTTCCCAGTTAAGTGTCTCTTTTGAAGACTCACATGTTTCTAAACACACCTGCAAGATTATTTAAACAAGAATCAACAGAGTCACCAAACACACTAAAATCATCCATAAATACTTCAATAAATTTTTCAATCATATCATGAAAGATAGTAAACATACATCTTTGAAAAGTACTAGGAGCATTACATAAACCAAAAGGCATGCGCCTATATGCAAATGTGCCGTATGGACAAGTAAAAGTGATTTTCTCTTGATTTTCAGGGGCTATTGCAATTTGAAAATACCCTGAATAACAATCGAGAAAGCAATAAAATGCATGTCCAGACAATCTTTCAAGCATTTGATCAATGAACGGTAAAGGAAAATGGTATTTCCTAGTGGCTTCATTAAGTTTTTTATAATCAATACACATCCACCACCCCTTCACTAATCTAGAGGGAATTAATTCTTTTTTTTCATTTACAACTATAGTTATTCCCCCTTTCTTTGGCACTACTTGAGTCGGGCTGACCCACTCACTATCACTGATGTGATATATTATCCCGACATCTAACATACAATTTAAAAATCTCCTTTTTAACTACCTCTTTTAAAGTTGGATTTAACCGCATTTGAGGTTGTCTAATAGGCTTATAGGTGTCATTAAGGAGTATTTTATGCATGCAAACAATGGAACTTATGCCCTTTATATGATCAATGCTCCATGCTATAGTTCCACGATACTTCTTCAACACAAAGATTAATTTGCCCATTGCAATTTCAGAAAGAGAAACATTTACAATAACTGGATATGTATCACTAGAAAAACGTACTTAAGATGGGATGGCAATGGTTTGAGCTCAACCTTAGGGGGTTCGTTGGTCGGATACCCCTTTTTACCTTTATTCCTCAGCTTGCTTTCCTCAATTTCATTTTCCATCTCATTATCCATTATGCTATCTTTGCTGCTAGCTTCTATTTCCTCTTCATGGATGTTGTTCATGTCTTCAGCCTCTTTTTTTGGGGATTCCCTACAAAATTCATGAACCAAATCATCAATGATATCTATATTCATAACATCATCGTATTGAGCAGCTGGAAATTTAAAGGAATCAAAAACATTAAAAGAAACAATATCATCATTGACTCTAATTTGTAAATTTTCAGCTTGGACATCATTGATGGCTCGCCCGGTGGCCAAGAAAGGTCTTCCTACTATGAGCGGGGTTACCACATCTTCTTCTATATCAAGCATGATAAAATCTGTCGATAGAAATACTTTCTCAACTTTGACAATAAGATCTTCCACTATTCCTACCGGTTGCCTTACACTTTATCGGCCAATTGGAGAGTGACGTTTGTTGGTTTCAATCCTCCTCCATTTAACCTCTTGAAAGTAGAATGAGGCATGAGGTTGATAGAAGCTCCCAAATCACATAAAGCTCGATACAATGTCATTCCTCCAATCTCACATAGAATTGAAAACGAGCCGAGATCCTTGAGTTTAGGGGGAAGATTTCTCTAAATAATGGCACTACACCCTTCGTTCAAATAAAATTTCGTCCCCCATCAATCTCCTCTTGCTGGATAATAATATAACCTGCTTCATAAACTTAGCATAACTGGGCATATTTTCTATTGTTTCAATAAAAGGAAGGTTAATTTCAATTTTCTTAAAAATTTCCAAAAGTTTCCTAAACTTTTTCATCTTTTCATCCTCTTTCAGTCTTTGGGGAAAAGGAATACTTACCTGCTTACTTGTAGATGCCGAATGTTCCTTGGACTTACCGTGTTGATCAAGAGCTTTAGATGGTTCCTCATTGTCGTCTTTGCTCTTTGGTATGTCCTCCTTTCCATTTGCACCATTCTTCATCTTTTTCGACTCATCATCTTCCATTTTTTTTGGTTCCAGTAATTTTCCACTCCTCTCCCTTGGTTATTTTCCCGTGGGTTAGATATTGTATCACTCAGTAGTGTTCCCACTAGTCGCTCATTATTTTGGCGAGCTATTTGTCCTAATTGCATCTCAAGATTTCTTGTGGTAGCTCGTAAATTTTCATACTCCCTTTGAAATCTCTCAAAATCCCTTCTCAAATTATCATGATGCATTGGGTACCTCATGATTCACATGTGTGGGATAATTTAGATTTTGAAAAGGCAGTCTTGGTTGTGAAGGCTGGTATGAGTTGTTTGGATAGGATGGAATATTCTGGAGATTCTTTTGATGTGGTGGTACGTATGGTCTAGACAACAATGATTGATTGGACACATTTTGTTGAGGTACATTTGACTGAATGATGGATTTTGAACATTTGCTTGGTTCGACTAGAAAAAGGTAGGATGGTTTCGCCAAGATGGGTTATATGTATTTTCATAATTGGTGGGCTGATTTCTTGAGGTAGGATTATGATTTGAAATAAATTGAATCTGCTCACCTTGCACCATTGATGTTTCACAGCAGCCATTTTGGTGATTTCCACCGCAAAAATCACAATTCAAGATCCCTTGATTCCCCAGACCTATGGAGTTCACAGAGCTTCTTCCCATATTCTCTACGACTTT
Source organism: Cinchona pubescens (assembly GCA_025175665.1). NCBI lineage: Eukaryota > Viridiplantae > Streptophyta > Magnoliopsida > Gentianales > Rubiaceae > Cinchona > Cinchona pubescens. The sequence continues at coordinate 2,761,076 of JANKKI010000059.1, read as the reverse complement.
TGTTAGGTTTGTAATGGCACTCATCATCATGTTCTGCTGAGATAAAAAGTGGAACCATAACTAGGCATACCTCCTTGTTGAACGTCATTTGATTCACTTGTGGTTGTTGTTGTCCAACTGAAGAAGCTATTGCTCCATGATAGTAATGAGTGGATGCCATTTCTAACAATTCTTGTGCTTTCTCCGGAGTTTTATAGGCGAAAGAACCTCCAGCACTTGCATCAACTATTAGTCTCGTCTCCGAAAATAGTCTATTATAGTACATTTTATTATGATAATGTACATTTTATTTATGATAATGTACGTTTTATTAAAGGCAAGATATAATTTCATAAAGTTTTGCTTCCCTGAGTTCAATTTACAAAAGTAGGAATCGAGAGTTCAATTAGTGAAGACTCTTGGAATTATGAGAGTAATAAGTCCCTGAAGTGCAATTACATACTCTTACACATCATAACTGCTTGCTTCACATGTGGTTTGATGCTGAAGTCCTAATTTTATGAAGCAAGATATTATCAAGTGTGTCCGTGAAATTTTTTGTACCATGAGCACTTATACATAATCTATAGAGAATTCAACTCCTTATTTACAATTAATAAAAACTCTCGAAAAGGAAGAATTAGTTCCCAATTGAGTATTACATGAAATGTTCAAGTTTACATCGAGAAAGGATAAAAAAAGATCCCTTTGTTGCATAGCTTAAGTCAAAGCAAGCTGCCCTGCAATTCTCGTTGTATACTCTTGTGCGGTAGAATAGATTGCTCGATATTCAGTTTGATGCTCAATTCCCGATTTCTTTTAAAAAGATATTATCAAGTGCGAAAATAGGACCTGTTGTTATTTGAATTTTTATTTTGGAATATGAATAACTTATATAGAGAATTCAAATTAAGATGGCCATTTGGCTAGAATTGATAAGCAACAATATAGATGCTCTTTGTATGTAGGTACAATTAAATTGTTAAATAGTTCTTTAAAATAGCCGTTCTTCCTTTCTACTCGATATATTCGAAACAAGGAGCATAGCTGGTAAAAGAAGACATGAAATTTGTAAACATTTTCAACTAGAGACTAGAAGCAAGGAATGTTTTGTGATGATAAGAACCAAAGTGTTGACAACATCCATTAAGTTCACTGACGAAGCTAGAATTTAGCTTCTAAATAGAGAGAAAGTAGAAGAGTTGAGGAGAATTTGTAACTGGAATTTATGTGGAATGATTAGTACAGAAAGTGTGCGACCCTTTTCTTGGTACCCAAACTCCTTATTTATAGATGTACATGAGAGGGTGTGAGGTTACCATTCTACTAGTTCAATTGGGGCTAAATTACATAACTACCCTTAAAGAGACTGCTACATAAACACTTCTAGAACAATCTAGGGAGAGTGCCAAGTGTCACTAATCAGCATCATCAGTCACTAAAACAATCCTATTATATACTTGAACATGTCAACTTGAGCAAATGATTGTGAATCAATTTAGACTTGTACTTAAAATCCCATAAGAAAAGGTATATTTGTAAATCAAAGAAGCTAGAACAAGTTATTACTTGATCTCTTTAGTTTTGATCATATTGAGACCTTGTTTTTGGAATGTGAGTAAATATAAACTCTATAACGAGGCTGAGTTTTCATATATTTGTGAAATTTAATGTTCACTGGATATAAAAGAAAACTACAAGATGCATACAAAAACTAAAGAATATTAATGGTCTAAACTACAATTAAACATACCCTTGATCTTGTTTGCATGTGGTGTTGTGAGCCACTATTTCTATGTCCTCATGTATTTTCACTAACACCCACAAGGTTTTCACATTCAAAAGTAAGAATCTCGTCCTGAAAGCAAAATGTAAGATGCAAAAGCAACACACTTCATGATACACAAGTACTTATTAATAAACACAACAGTTTACCATTACATAACATTAATGTTAAATAGGTACTTCAAAAACAAACACTTACTGAGATGCTGCATTTATAGGAACATTTACTAAAGAAGAAGTCTCGTTTTTCGAAGGTGGAGATTGTGGCCTGAAAATATTCTTTGGCTGTGAATTAACTGGTGATTTGAACATAAAGTATAGATTGTGACTTAGCTTCCTTTGGAGCTGCAGAAGCTGTGAATGTGAACGCAGCTGATGGTGACTCTAGCTTAGACTCTTTTGGAGGAGAAACAGGCTGTTTCAGCAGAACACATCCGAGTCCAATCTCATTTTCAGGTATATAATGATTAATGCGTTGATATATTAATATGTCATCTTGTTCATCGTCACTCCTTGAAATGGCAAAACCTTGTAGGTTATTGCAGATTTGTTCTTGAAGAGTCTCAGTGGGGGATGAAACTTGTTCAATCACTGGACTTTTTCCTTTGTCGATAAACCTTTGAGAAGGTTGGACAATTTCTGTAAACAAAAAAAGTAACAATAGTGTATCACTGTAAAGAGAGCCATCCAACAACGGTACAGTTTGTATGTACACCACTAGAAAATATGAATTTGTAACAAAAAAATTTGTCATAATATGCAACAGTTTTGTGACAAATTTAAAAAAAAATGAAAATTAATTTGGGATGGATTTCTCAATGGAAAAACGATAAAACTTTGTTGGAGAAAAGGGTATTTTAGACCTGAATGACATTGTTCATTACGGTTACATGATGTTATTTGAGAAAATTGAACATTAATAACTTGAAACACAAGCATTATAAAATAATAATGGTATTATATTTTAAAAGTTAAAAATAGATAAAGTCTTACTCTAACTATTTTGGATAAATTTTAAGTTAAACGGGTGGCTGTTTAAAAATTGGACGAACAAAGTTTGGGATAGAAATTATTAGATACACATGTAAAATTACAGTATGATATATTTTTATTTTTTATTTTTAAATATATATCGAATTCATGAATAGCTATAGTTGGCACCAAGATTGAAGAGAAGTATCTAGAGTTGTAAATTTTAAACTCAAAGGAGCATCAAAGTAAATTCATGTTTGAAAGTATTATACCATCTCCATTTTGTATTTGAACATTGTTGATCTCAGAAGTTGAACTAGATCCATTGTTTGAATTTCCAAGAGGTGAAGAGTGAACAACATCAGTCCACTTGATTGATAGCTTTGACTATCTCTAGTTACTTGTTGAGGAATATTATCTTCAAAAACAAGTCCAATTGATTGATCGTTCTGACTATCTGTATTTACTTGTGGAGGAATATGATCTTCCAATACAAGTACAGTTGATTGGTACCTCTGACTATCTGTATTTACCTGTTGAGGAATATGATCTTCCAAAATAAGTCCACTTGATTGGTAGCTCTGACTATCTATATTTACTTGTTGGGGAATATAATCTTCCAGAGTTTCTCTTTTTGTCAATGTTGATCCACAAGCACGGCATGAAATTGATTCTCCTCCTTCAAATGGTGCAAAATTCCAGACAGGGTTATCTGTCATAATTGTAATTCTTCAGTATTTTGAACACGTATGCTTTAGTAAGAATTAAATAAAAAATATTTAATAAATTTTGACAATATAGTTAAAATTTATGAAAAATATTATTCATCAATGAGTCATTTTTAAGAAAAGTATGTAATGACATGTTGTCTGACAGATATTTTCAGAGTAACATCGAATGCTTAAAATATAGTAGTTTTCTTTTATGTCCATTCAATGCTTTTCACTATAGTTAGAGCATTGGTGTGATTTTCTTTCCTGTCTAAAATGTACCAAGCATTATAAATTATTTTCATAATTTTAACCATTTTCTTTCCTTCCTTTCCCATTTGTATCATTAATATTGGTTGTGCTTCTATTATATATTTGTATATTATATCACTTATACTACTATATAGAAATAATTAAATCCTAATTATTTCATATTCCAATGAACCCTTAATTCCCAATATAAATAGTAACAATAAACATTTGTCCTTAATTATAAGAGTCATAGGTGAATTTTCAAAGAAATATAAAGAAGATAAAAATTCATATAAATATCATGAGGGAACTAAAGCATAACTAAGGGCCAAAGTAGTCTCAATAATTTTGCGCTTGTTAGTTATTCGTTGTTCAAATAGAGTTTAAAGATACTTAATTCACTTATGTTTTGATTACGTGTGTATTACAATGTATGTATGAGCATTTTTTATTTAATTGGAAAAAATATGGAAATAAATTTAAGAAATGTAGTACCACAAACTCAATAAATGTATATGTCTTTATTACTTAGATGAATTATGCAGACAAGTAATTCGAAAAAAGGGCGATGAATTTTTAGACTGGAAAATTCTTTGACAAATCTTGATTATTGTCAAAGAATTGTATTAATATTAAATTTTGAATATATATTTTACAAAAAATAGAAATTGAAGTAAAATGAAATTCAAAATATTCAAATTATGAAACACTACATAAATGCAATGGAAGAGGAATAAATAATACTTACACTTATTTCTACAATAATAACACACTGTTTCCTCAAGCATGAGATCTGATCAAAAAATCCAAATTTAAAAGTATTATCAGATCAAGTTATAAAAGCTAATTCATCTTTTACCGCAGACAGTGTGATTAAAAATCTCTAATTACATGATGATAAAATATCTATTAAAATTAAAAATGAAAATATTAAACAAAAATTGAATGCATATGACTTTCACCCTTAAAATTAACTAGAAAATCCACCAAAAAGGAAAAACTTAATGAATAAATCTCAAATACCCAGAAAATCCAATGCATCTTCACTCATTATGCCTGCAAAACTCAAAAATTCAATTCACAAATTGTTAGCAAAAGTATTTTCTCCAACAAAAAACTATCTCAAGAAGAAAAATGAGAAAATAAAGGCATTTGACACTATAATGGCATGCCTCCTTGTCAAAATCTTAGAGCATGAAGTACACGTTTGTGATAGACAAGTATTGACAAGTATTCGTAACGTATGATCCAGATGTCAAAAAAAGAAAGATAAAGACAATAATTTTAGAACACCATAAGTAGCCTATTTTGTCACTCTTCTTGAGGGTATTATAACAACTACTTTGAGTATATCGACACTAGGTGAAGAACTCAGTAGCATTGAACTATTAAGTGATTAATCCTATAGTTTACTAATAGTGTTCGCTATTGCAACCTTAGACTATTTAATCTTTGACCACGAGTTTTCTCGTGGGAAGCTAATCAAGATGATGCATTTTTGTGACTGGGAATCATCAATGAATACTTTTTGCAACCAACACGAATTATAGAAGGAATAAAGATGAAAACTCCAAACATCATAAATGTTTTGTTACAGCCGTTAAACTATCAAACTCTTAAGCCTCATTGTAAAAATATGTTGATTAATTATTAGGTAAATTATAAGAAACTCTAATGTGGTTTAACTAATGTTCACGTTACACCTCCATATTTTGCAAAACTACAATCAACCCCTTTATGGTTTGGGTTTATTTTTTGTAAAATAGATGGGAAGTTAAAAAGCTAATAGATTTGTGCAAAAAGTCAAAAATATCCACAAGATTAATAACCTTCCATCGCCCAAATAACCACTCCAACGAAAGGGAGAGTTTGTGTTTTATGTTAAGATACGTAACTAACATTGATTAGAGGCTTTACATGACCAAAATAACTCTTTAAATAAAAAAAACGAAATTTAGTCTTTTAATAGTAATTTTACGAAATATTTAACAGTGAAGGGTAAATTATTTAGTGTAATCTGAACATTAGTCAAATCACATGGTAAATTATTTGGAAATCTTAAGAGTTGTGAATTGATTGCAATAAAGCAATGTGACTAGATAAGATTTGGATCCTCTCTATCTAGTTTCCTTCTATTTATTGCCCATTTACCTATATCTGAATAATTAAAACTTATTAAAATAATCTAAAGATATCATTAGTTTTATCTTATTTGGTAGACCATCATATCCAAAAATCGATTCATTCAAAAAAAAATTCACCATTGAATTACATATCCTATTTGGACGATATAGAAATTTTCAAAATTTTATAAAAATATAAAATAACTTCATCAAATGGTAAAACGTTATGATTTTTTTTCTAATAATATTTGATTTAAATTATGAATGATTTTAATTTTTTAAAATTTATTTTTTATAGGGCAAATAGAGGCTCCATGACTTCATTTACTCTTAAATGGAATGGATCCTTGTCCAATTATATATGTGTGGGAAGTATTTAGGTAAATATGGTCTTTAGCCTCACTTATAGACCCTACAGTGTGGATTAAATGTTATGAAATTTAGGACATTAGCTAATGCAAGCAAAATTTTATGTTAGTATTTTTCCTATATGGTTAAATGCAGAAAATCCCCCTAAATTCACAGTCTAGTTACAGTTTGCCTCTTTCAATTTATTTAATAAGCACTTTACCCCCTCATTTATGTTTTGGGACAAAATTACCCTTATATTTAAATTATTATTATTTTTCTTTTTTCTTCTTCTTTTTCCCTTTTATTTATTTTCCCTATCTTAATTTTTTTCTTTTTTCCCACTATTCTCTCTTACTACTACAAAACAATTACATTACTTTTAATAATTAATTAATTAAAGTTCTAACTTTTCACATGTGTGTAAACAATTTAATTTATAGATTAATCATTTTTTAATACAATAAATATACCTTGTATAAGATTGTAATATAAAGCTTGTGATTAACTATTAATAATAAGATTAACAAATAAAAACAAAAATTTTGAGCTAGAGGAAATTAAAATTTTTATTTTAGTATACAAACAAAATTATAGAATGAAAAAACATGTACAACCTTTTATTTATGATATAATATCTACAAAATATAGTAAGAAAATATTATGACTGCCTAATATAACAGTTTTTGGAAATGCGGTAAACTCCACTAAAATATGACAAGTAAATGTGAGGGTACAAAACAAAAAATGTTTGCATACTTAGAATTTATATTTTATTTTTTTCACAATTTATTTTATCTTTTTACAGTTTATTTTTTGTTAATTATAGCATTAATAAAACTTACAAAATCCATATTATACTATTAAAATATATGTTGCTTGTAATAAAAAATTATTTATTCTATATATTATTTATATGCATGCAAAAAAAATCAAGATTTTAACTAACTAATTACTAATAGTATAATAATTTAGCGGCAGTAAGAAAGAATGGATAAGCAGATACAAGTAAAAAATGAGAAAAAATAAATAAATTCATAAGAATAGAAAAAAGAAAAAGAAAATTATTAAAATAGTAAGAAAAATTTTATCCCAAAATATGAAGAAGTAAGGAACAAAGAAGTAAAGTACTTATTAAAAAGTTGAGGGAGATAAAGTGTAATTAGAATATAAATTCAGTGGAATTTTTTGCATTTAACCCTTTTTCCTATATGTATAATATGTGCCAAGAGAATGTTGAATCTTTAGTTTGTATTTTGGAACTTGAAGTGTAACTAAAACAAAACCTTTATATGTGCAGCCTGAGATATCCATAACATCGAGAGCCAAATTAATAGGAAATGAATTAATTGCTTTAATTTTAAATTAATAACAGATCTTTGTAACATATATGTATGCCACGAGAATGATTATTATTTTTTGGTCCTACTAATTCCAACACTTGTCACTAGGGAATCAAACCCCATCCTATGAGTAGGACATGCAGGGCATTTCTTACTTAATCTTAGTGATTTTAAAAGGGCGGGGTTCAACATGAGAACTATTTAAGGGAAAATTTTTTAGTAGATTAAGGTACGTGGCTTTGTTATATATTGTGTTATATATTGTTATAACTCATTTTATTTTAAAATATTAAGTTAATCTTCTTACCTAGACTGTGTCGCTAATTCTTGACCACAAGGTGTATGCACCTAGGTCTATCTAAAAATTTTTCCTTTTTAAGAGTCATCTATTATAATACGAACAAAAATCTTTTTCTTTTAAAGATAAATGGAAAATTCTTCGTTTATCCCTTTGGATGAATGACATATCATTATTTTATCAAATAAATGTAGATTTGATCCACATAGTCATTTTATTTAATTCAATACTCAAAACTACGTAATTTCTGTTTGTCTTTTTTTTATTTAGCAAATTTAAATTCAAGTAGAAGAAAAAAATTAAATGTTTAAAAGAAATGGAATGAAATTATAATATTATCTTACTCTAATTTGGTGATGTACCAAAAATTTTTGTTTTAAAGCATTATTTGGGGCAAGAAGTTAATTGGTATATATTTTAGATAGATATTAATAATATTAAGAAAATAATTTCATTAATTTTCTTAAGTGTTAATTATGTTTTTAATTTAATTAAGTACAAGGAAAATAAAATCAAAATTATGTAGTTTTGTCAAATTTATTGAAGTGATAATTTGACAAATATCTCAACTTTAATTATGTCTTTAGATGAGTTATCATTCATCCAAAGATGTAAATCAAGACTCTTCCCTTTACCTCCTAAATGGTACTATTCTTATCTAAACACGCTAACTTTGGAGTTATCATAGGATCCAATTAATATTTGACCACACCCACACTATGGTTGAACGGCGCAACACAACAAAAAAATATTGAAGTTAAGGTTGTTTATGGGTTGAATTTACGAACGGCGCAACACAACAAAAAAATATTGAAGTTAAGGTTGTTTATGGGTTGAATTTACGAGTTAACGGGTTTTCGAGTTCGAAGACAGACTCCAATTTTTGGGTTGCAAATGTAAAACCACAACCCAACCTAACTAATATAGAAATCCAAGTAAATCCAACCCAAGTATACTTGGGGTTTTCAAGTTACCGGGTTAAAATCCCAAAAACATTAAAAAAAAAACACTATTATTGTAAAAAACATCCATTATAAGATAGGTTTTTGTCAAAAATATAAAATGATTAGATTAAGAATGAAAAGACAAATTTTAGAATATGTTAGATGAATATTATATCAAGAATGAAATATAAAAAGATTATATGGTTAGTTTGGTTGGGCTGAAAGTATTTTCCAGGAATTTTCTTAGCATCAAATATCGAAAAATATTTTTGGATGTAATATATTTTCTAATTTTTCTCTCCTCGTTGAAAATAACTTACAGAATTTTTGAGCATAAGTCAATTTTCGGATAATTCAAGCATGATATTAAATCTCAAATATTTACTTTTATAACTTCATTTACTAAATTTATTTTCAAGTTTTAATTGTTGCTCATTTGTTTTTAAATTCTCCTGCTCTTCATTGTAGGTCCCACAATAATATAACTATCATTATACTTAATATAATGTAGATACATTATACCCTGGTTATTTTAATAGACAAGGCCTAAATGCATATGTGTTAGTTGCACTTGTAAAGTATTCATTATAGTTATTATAAGTCTTTTAACTCATATTCACAAAATTAAGGATGAAAAAGCTTAAAAATTTATATTTCAAAATATTTTCATTTTGTCAATCAAATACCGAAAATTATATGACAAAATGAACTTTTTCATGTAAAATGTTTTCCAAGATTTTTCATCCAACCAAATAAGTTAGATGAAATGGCAAGGAAAATAATGAAAAAAAAAATTATAAGTGAACTAATTGCGTTATTAGGTTGGATTGAATTTTGTTTTTTAAAATCCAGTCCAAACCAATAATGTTCATGATGGTCCACAAATCTTATTTTGATGATGACATATGCATTTACCTCTTAAACCAAGCTGTGCAGGTCTACTATTTTGTTTGCTAGAAACTAGATGTGTAAGCTTTCGGACACAGTACATCGTCCAAACATTACTACATTTCTCGGACGAACAGGATCGTCCGATAAAGTTTACAACGGACGCAATTCACTGTCTGAACGGATAGACAGAGAACAAGTTTTTCAAGCACCTATAACGGACGCACAGGCGCGTTCGAAAGAATATCCCTCGGATGTATTTCTCCGTTCGAAAGAGTAAGGCAGAATCAAGAATTTAAAACTCTACAACGGATGCATCCAACCGTCCGAAAGAAGTTTACATCAGATGAAGAAGATTGTCCAAAACGAAAAATTCTCTGTTAAAGCATTAAACCTCTCGGAAGAGATATACCATCCGAAAAATGTGAAACTTCCACATACACCTAGTTTGGACAATGGAATGGACGCAAACTCAGCCATCCGAACGGTATCCACTACTCACTTATTTGAGGTCGGACGCACAACAATAACATCGGACGTCCGAAATTCATAACGGCTAGTTTTTTAGCATTTATTATTAAGCCGTTTTTGGAGGTGGTTACTACCCAATTTATTGCTCCTATAAATACCAATTCTGGTGATATTGTTAAATGTATCTTACACATTGAATACAATCAAGAAGAAAAGTAATTTGAGTAAAAATTAGCTATTGAGCAATATTGTATTAGTGTGTACTTTATAGTGCTATTCAAAAATATTGAATGGAGTGATAATCTTGTACAAAAGTGAGGTTGAGAGAAAAATTCTTGGCTCAACTAAAAAGAATTAGTATGAGCAAGGATTGTCCTACTTTGTGTACAATTGAGATTATTGACTCACCAAATTTGAAGAAGCATTTTAATGGACAAACACTTCATGTTTGGTAGTTTGGAAGTGATGTTTGTTTAATCTCTATTTTTTCTTTTTTCTTTACCTCTTAAGCTTAATTGATTTTATCTCTATCAAATTACTAGTTAGCACAAAAAAATTTATAAGTATATATTTTGTAAAGTAATTTTTTAGAAACCTAATTCACCCCATCTTAGTTTGTTTTCGAGGCCAACAATTCAGTTTGTCCAATTTAGTAAATTAATTGCGTTATCGGGTTATTGAGTTTGGTTGAATTTTGTTTTTTAAAATCTAGTCTAACCCAATAATATTTGGTTAACCTAATCAGAATAACCCGATAACCTAATTCATTTAGCTCCTAAGTTATTTGTGGGTTGGGTTGAGGTTTTGGATTGAACACACCTAGCTGAAGTTATTTTTGGTCCAACCAATCAAACCCGGTTAGTTTCCGGTTCCAAAAACCCCCTCCTCTAAAACCTTGTGCATCAAATATTCAATATGGTAAAATAACAAACCCTAAACCCTAGTTTCTCAATCACTTCCTTCTTCCTTGTTACTCCTCGCCGGCGCCGTCTCCTTCCCCTTCCCCTTCCCCTTCCCCTTATTCCCCTTCCCCCTTATTCTCCAATTACACACCCTCCAATCAGAATTCATCCTTCCTTCTCCGGCTCAATTCGTCGGACACCCTGCAACCCAGAGCACGAACAGTTGATCGCCCGACCCCTCATTCCTCAAGGAGCCCTTCCCAGGTATTCTCAATCTTCATCGCCCAGAAATAAATATAACTATATTTTAATTGAAATCTTTTACAATTGTGTGTTTATTTCAGATATTTTGGTTTTTTTCGCGTTTTTTTGAATTGCACTTTTGTAGTTAATGGAACATATATATTATTCATGTATAAGGTTATGTAACTTATTTCATGTTGTTAGTTGTATTTTTTCTCCGGCGGGAAGAATAAAAGAAGGTTTAGTTGTATTTATGTGTACTTTTTGCCATTGTGATGTTTACTTTTCATGTTTTTCTCTTGTTGTAGATATGGTTAACTTGATTTCTCAAAATGCTGTGCCGAAGGATAAAGTAGATAAGAGTAAAAGGAAGGTTGATGACAAACCTTCGCTTAGTGAAGGTTCGGAAAAGATTGATGATGGACCTGCATCTGATTTGCAAGTTGTAAGTCATAGGAAGAGAAAGAAAGAGCAGAAAGAGAGTAAATAATGGAGAAAGGTGATATTGAGCAAGAGAGGGAAATGAAAAGGCTAGAGAATTTTTTGTTTGGTTCCTTGTACTCGCCTATTGAATTTGCTAAGGATGAGGATGAAGAAGCTAAAAAGCGCGGGGATGAAAGTACAGCTGTTTTTATTGTGGACCGTTCTGCGAATAGTGCTTTATCTGTGTATGAAGAAGATGTGGACTTGGCTGAGGAGAGGAGTGATGAAGATGAAACTAAGGAAAGGAAACCTGTGTGGGTAGATGAAGAGGAAGAGAAAACTTGTGTGAATATAGCTAAAGTGAACAGGTTGAGGAAGCTCAGAAAAGAAGAGAATGAGAGTGTAATATCTGGTTCTGCTTATGTATCGAGATTGAGAGCACATCATGTTAAGTTAAACCCGGGTACTGAATGGGCGAACCTTGATTCACTTGAAAGAAATTATAGCTCTGATGGTGAAGATTCGGATGAGGAGAATGGTTACAAGGGTGTTGAAGGTGTTAGTGACATCCTTATCGAACAAATGAAGATCTAGTTGTGAAGAGCAGTGCAAAACTGTTGCCTGGACTTATTGAGTACTCGAGACTGGTTGATGCCAATGCTGAAGAGCCTTCCAGCGGTCCAATAAATTCAGTGCAGTTCCACAGGAATGCACAGTTGCTCCTTGCTGCTGGACTGGATAGAAGGCTGAGATTTTTCCAAATTGATGGCAAAAGGAACACCAAAATACAGAGTATCTTCCTCGATGATTGTCCAATTCGAAAGGCATCATTCTTACCTGATGGATCTGCAGTTATTGTAGCGGGGCGAAGAAAGTTCTTTTATAGCTTTGACTTAGTGAAAGCTAAGGTCGATAAAATAGGTCCACTAACAGGTAGAGAGGAGAAGAGCTTAGAAGCATTTGAGGTTTCACCTGATTCTAATACAATTGCTTTTCTTGGCAATGAAGGTTATATTTTGTTAGTTTCATCCAAAACGAAGGAATTGATTGGGACACTCAAAATGAACGGAACAGTTACTGCGTTCAGTAGCTTTTACCAATGATGGGCATCAATTATTGAGCTCGGGTGGGGATGGGCAGATTTACCACTGGGACTTGAGAACAAGGGCTTGCTTTCATAAAGGTGTTGATGAAGGTTGCATTAATGGTACGTCTCTTTGTACTTCCCCAAGTGGAAAATTGTTTGCAGCTGGTTCAGACAGTGGAATTATTAATATCTACGATAGAGACGACTTCTTAGGGGGAAAGAGAAAACCAACCAAGACCATTGAAAATTTGACAACAAAAGTAGATTTCATGAAATTCAATCATGATGCTCAAATTTTGGCCATTTGTTCTAGCATGAAAAAGAATAGCTTGAAATTGGTCCATATTCCATCATTTACTGTTTTCTCCAACTGGCCTCCATCAAATAGAACCCTACATTACCCCAGATGCCTAGACTTCAGCCCGCATGGTGGTTTCATGGCAATGGGAAATGCTGGTGGGAAGGTGCTGTTGTACAAATTGCATCACTACCATCAAGTCCTAGTAAAGTTGACCTCGGCGACCGCGTCTAGTTATTTTTGGAACTTACAGGAGATCGATATGGATGTATGGATGCAGCTCAGAACAGAGTATTTTGCTCCATCTTTTCTAGCAAGCTGCTACTTGATCAGTTTCATGAATTCCATGCTATCACCAGAAATATCAGTTTGTACCAGCAATGTCCCTGGTTAATTTTCTTATCTTTTTTTCCCATCAATGTGTTGTACCATAATTTCGGTGAAGCCCAGAAGAAGAGAAAAGTCTTGGAAGTTTCAGTGCAAAGGTGCATCAATGCAAGCATCTTTCTTTCCTAGATTCTTTAATCTTTTATTTTTTTCTCTATTGGTTTATCATTTCTGTACTAGTTCCTAGTTAAAGTTCCAAAGACGATAGTAGAAGTCCACCTCTTACAATGCAAGAATGAAGTCACTATCACAGTTATAGATCGAATAATGTAGTTTAACATGATTAGTTTATGTTGTTGTGAAGCTGTTGCAGTACTCAACAAAGTTAGCCTCGTCAATTTAAGTGTAATTCGGCTATATTAATCCACTTTGCTGCTTTCTTTTGATTATTTTTCCTTTTAATAACGAACTGTTATAAATTGTAATTACTTGACGAATTATTTTTACTTGTAATTAGTTTTTTTTATGATTCAGTTTTAACATCCACAATCAAGAATAATATAATATACATTTAACTTGCCAAGGTTCAAATAGAAAAAATTACAGAATTCTAAGAAAAATGGGACATAGAACTGCAAAAGGGCATACAACAGAGGCTTCACTGTCATCGAAAACCATGAAATCGTGACAAAATGAAGCAATTCCAACTGTAAAATCACGCTTCTATCCTTCAAATTTTTTGCATTTCAAGGCGTGGTTTCATGCTACTGAAAAACACGTTTCTATTGGTAATGTAAAACGTTCTCGTGTCATGTCTCAAGGTAGGACTGTCAATTGAACATTGTGAGTCGAGTTTTGCAAAATTCAAATTCGATTCACAAACATAAGAAAATATCTTTATTTGAATTTTAGGTATTAATCGGATCCGACTAAGCTCACAAAGGTGAAGTTCATACTCAATTCACAAAATTATTCGAGTTTCGAGTTTTAATCGGGTTAGCCCAAACTCACATTATCCAATAAAATTTTTTATAGTTTTTTTGTTAAAATTTTATTTTTTGCACCCGGTCAATACAATATGGAATAATATGTACTACTTATGTCAATAAACAACTATTAACTATATCATTGAGCCACAATATTTTAACTAAATTGACTAATGATGTTAGGTTATTATTTTTAATTACCCGAGTTTAGGTAAGTTAATAGAATACTAGAATTATTAACCATTATCCACATAAAATTAAGTAGTACTATTTAATGTATAATGAAATTAGTATTATATATATATATATATATATATATAATCAGGCCGAAACATAATAAATTTCAAACTCGCCTCACAATTTAATCGAATTTAATATTTAAATTTAACCCAACTCACTCCTAATATGGATTCAGTCTATTATTTTTCGGGCCGAGCTTTGACCAACTTGACCCAATTGACAGTCCTAAAAAAAGATCCAATTGACAGTCCTAAAAAAGGTTAGTAAACATCATTTGTAGTACAATTTTAGTACGGCTTTCGTACAACACAATAATACATAATACAATTTTAATATAATTCTCGTACAATATAATATAATATAAAAGTACGATACAATATAAAAAGTACACTCATAATATAACAAAATAAAAGGAAAACCATTTTTGTCTCAGAATACTCTTATTCAGGATAACATGAAAGCATATTGCACAAAGATAAATTGCTTTAAATCTATAATCCAAGGTGGTGTTCCATATGGGGTGTCTCTTTTTGGGATAAAGGAAGATTTGATGCTTTGTTTACTTCAAGGATTTCAATACCTAAGGTATTCCTATTGCCATGCCACTTACACAAATATTTTTCCATAACATATATGATATTTTACGTATTTTTATTCTTTAAAATACTGCGCAAATTTATAAATGGTTTTTCTTTTCTCTTTTGTAGTTTATCAATATTTTTTTTTCCCCTTTCCGGGAGCACATAACCATATGGAGTGTATATTTATAGTACAACAACAAATGCCACTTTAACTGAATTATTTAATGGGAATTGTAGAAAATTTGTACCTTTCACACGCCATAATTTAGTAATTAACGTCAATTATTTTATTAGATTTAAAACAAATATAATGACTAGCATGTAGGAGTCAAATTTCCATTATAAGGAACTAAATTGGCAGCCTAATACTTGCTCAAAAATTAATGCGATGAAGTTATTTAAACAAAATATGGTCCCCTTGTAATCAAATGAACTGCTCAGTACAAATGGCTTTCTCCCATTAATTGTTAAATAACTATTAAAATGCCACTAGTTACTTAATGACTATCATAAATCTCGATTTGATTGACTTGGTAGAATATAAATGACTTGATGAAAAACTCGATGAACATAGAGTTTTATCGAATTTTAGATTAAATTAAATCTATGTTCAATCAATAAATTCACCAAGTAATCATGAATTTTTATCCAAGTCGAGATTTTAACACTCAAAAATAGATAAATTTTTTTTAAATTTTTAAAACTTAAATATTTATTGAACTAATAACAAATAATATGTAAAAAAACATCATATAAGCAATATAAAATTTTAAATATATAACTTAATTATTAGCATAATTTTATTTATAATAGATAAAATAATAAAAATATATAACTTATAGTAAGTTTTTTATTTTTAATTCAGTAAAATTCAATTAATCGAATTTTCGAATATACTCGATTTATTAACTTTTGAAATCGAATTCGAGTTTCGAGGTTTTAAACATTGATTTTGATATGGTAAGTATCTTTATGCCAAAACAAAATTCAAGTATTAATTAAATTAGTTGAAGCACAACTAGAAGGTGGTATTCTTTAATTTCTCTCTCCCTTTTTAATAAATGAGTTTGGTCGATGCAGACTATAAATTCAAGGCTAATTGATTAAAGCAACATCACATCCATCTTATTCACTGGTTATCATATTACCTTCTATTTTCCTTGAAAATATTATATTACATTTATCAATTTTCCCAAAATGTGTAAGATCAAAGGTATCACAATTTTTGGCATGATGGTGTTGCTTTGTAATATTGCTAGTGCAACCACCTTCATCGTTGGAGATATCAAAGGCTGGACTTATAATTCAGTTGGATGGCCAAATGGGAAAAGTTTTAAAGCTGGTGATGTTCTTGGTATGAATTAAAATAAAATTAATAGACTACTTACATTCATCAATTTTTTCGGCATATGTAATTTGTATATAAATTATCGATTAAGAACTTTGTACCAGATCTACAGATTTTGACAATTTTTTTTAAAACTCACCGTTCTTCCTATTTTCTGATAACTCGAATCTATTATTAATATATCATAAAAAAAGAATTTTATTACCAAATTATATTTTATTATCAATTTTTAATATTTATTGAGTACGAAATTCATTTATTTAATTTTGGTGACAGTGTTTCTTCAACTACATGCCGAAATACCACAATGTGGTTGTGGTGGACAAAGCAAGCTACGAAAAGTGCACCACACCTGAGGGTGCAAAAGTGTATTACAGTGGACATGATGAGATAACGCTTCAAAAGGGAGAACACTACTTTATTTGCGATTTTCCAGGCCATTGTGAGGGGGGAGACATGAAAATAGCTGTCACCGTGACTTGATCAATTGGATGATATTCTTCTACATCTTGTACTATTATTGGATCTTGTTAAAATGATCAATAAAATATTTTAGCCTTCTTGTTAAATGATCAATAAATAATTAATTATTATAATTAATGTAGCTCATAAATTGAAAATTGAAACTAACACAAGATTTAGAATAACTAAGTCTTTCAGTTTATTTATCAAACACTTTAATCAGATTTTGTACTTGTCATGCTCAATATTTTCTGAAAAAACAATAGCAACGAAGTGCTTAGTATTTTATGAGAAAATAACCTTCAGTATTTGATCAAATATATCAAAAATTATTGCATTTTCTCTTTCATACTAAAAGCCGAAGTAAATTTATTTAACCTCTTTATCTTTGTCTAATTAATTAGAAATTCGACTATAAAACCAATTTTTTAAATGTTTAAATGAGCAATTTAAGCAGTTTATAATTACTTTTTTGAAATAGGAAAATAGTGAGAAGACATTGCACAAATGAATCGCCAAAGCGGCAATTAGTGTCCCAAACAGAAGCAAAGAATAAACAGTGGGCCTTCGAAAGCATTTATGCCGTAAGCCCAGAAAAACCAAAACAAATATATTGGACTAGATTGGAGGCCCAGGCTTTAGTGCAACACCAAGACGACACTCGAGAGCCCAAGGAGCAAGCTACCTTAATGGACTCTCACCTTTAAAAAATTGAGTTAATATCGTGTGAATCGATGATTCACGTATCATATTAAACTAATAAGAACAGATACTACACTTGATCTTAGCCAAAAGGCCGAGAAAGGTATGATTTTCTTCGTATTGGGGCTGTGCCTTTTATTCAGTATCGGCATCCACAATTCTCTATACCTAAGGAATGTGGGATTAGAAAGTAACCACTTCTATACTCAGCTTTGTAGTTCCTCGAATGACTTCAATCCCAAGCTCGTGGGCAATTTGCCTTCTCACTACACCACCAAAATCACAACTGAAGAATATAGTTCAGGAACATGTATTGATCATTGATCCAAGCTAAGAATATAGTACATTGTTGTAGAATCCTGGCTATCATCAATCAACCTACAAATATATGGAGGAAACCAACAACTGCCTTAAATTTTTTTTATTCAACTCAAAAAATGTTGAAGATGACTTCAACTGTTTAGGTAGTATAATTTGTCTCGATATATGCAAGTATCCGTCCTGATGAATGCTACTACTATTGTATATTTTGGGAGATTCTTTAGGGGATCTCGTCTATACAATAGTATATGAATTCTTTAATTCTGAATCAACTACATAATTATATTGTATAGATTCTTTAGTTCTGAAAGAATCAACCACATTATATAATTAGGTAATGCGATTGATTTTGGACCAACCGTCCATAACATAATATCATGATTCGGTCCGTTTTAAAATTTCTCATATATTCCACTAGATATGAATTTTGCTACTTCAATAATGATAAATAAATTTTTCATTTTTTTTTAAAGAAATCTCCCTCTACATTTTAAATCAACGCATGTACACCATTACAAATCGTCAAAATTTATTTTTTACAGCACCTCCTTAAAATTATCATACGCCTAAGAATAATTACTGAAAAAATCTACCCTACTTATGAAATTGTTTAGATAAATTTCCATATATTGTTTTGTCTGGCGGGAAATGACTGCCCCACAACCCATAGCCTATCCACTCTATATCTTAGATATAACGGATAACTTCTCATTTTTCTTTAATTACATTCAGCCTATCAGAAAAATCATCATGTCTGCTGTCTCCATTTTTTCTGTTCTGCTGCATTATATTAACAGTGATCTCATTAATAATTATTTAGAATGATATCCTAATTAAATAATGACTATTCAAATAGAGAATATTTTAGAATGAGTAAGATAGGAAACCTAAAGGAAAATTTAATTAAGATATTTGGAAGGATCTCAGTATCACATGGATTTGTTTCAAAAGATTAAATGATTAGTTAGACTAACTACATTAGATCTTTCATTAACTAAATGGTCTAATGTAAAAATTTTGCAAAATCAATATTTATTAGCACTATTACATAATAAAACAAGAAATAAATTAAAATAACCAATAGTACTAACTAATATACTAATAAATAATTTTTATAACAAAATTTATAGGATAGATTTCTTAATTACATTCTCTAATTATGTTTAAATCTTAAATTTTTACATTTCATATGCATCACATCTTAAAAAATATTCCAATATTAACTTTTTAAAAGATTTTCTTAAATAGATGTTGAGTTTAACTAAGTCGTAGTTTTGTTAATTTTACATAATATCATATTATATTTTATATCCATCCATTGGCTTAATGAAAGGATGAAATATTTACTAAATTTTATAAAGATACAATTGGATAATTACCATTTTGATAAAGAAATTTCGTAATTCTGACTAGTGTTTGGCGTTTGAACTTTGGAAAAGGAATTTGGTAGTTGGACTAATATAAATGGGCCACAAAACAATCCCTTTTAGAACATACATGAAACAAATAAAGTCCAAAAGGTTAGAAGCTCCAAAAAGCTTATTTTCGTAGGATCGTACTATCCTATCCTACCCGATTCTATAAAATTTTCAAGTCTAGTAATGATTCTAATTATTTTGGCATTCTAGAATCGTAGGATCACACGATCCTATGATTTAAGATCATGATTTTAACAACCATGCTTTACCCTCTATCCAATTTCAACCCAAAAAGCAAGAGAACATTATATTAAAGTTAGGGAAAACATTAACATAGACATAATTTTGAACTCTACTTGTAAATCTTGTGGTCATAATTAATATTATATAATCTTACTTGCATCAGTTCTTGCTGTCATAAATTTCATAATATTTAATTCACACCACAACATCTACAAATAAAGTCAAAAATTAGGTACTACTAAATATTTTTCATCAAAAGTAACTCTTTGTAGACAAGTTAGTTACTAGATAGTCTGTTTGAGTGTGAGATAAGAATTCAAATCCGAGACCTTGCATTTTCTAGATTGTTGCTGATTTAAGTCCAAACCAACACGGTATTGTACTTGTTTATTTTATACACAGAATTCCTCTATCTCCTTTGACCCAATTGAGATAGGAGTAGGATAATATTGGCTCCATTTGAATTTCAAATTATGATAATTATTTGCATTATATTATTTGATCAACAAATATTACTGTCGATTAAAAATAAATTATACTATGGTTTGGATGTCTGGCTTTCACCCAGGAGATGCATGTTCGAAGGTGCAGGTTCGATTCCCGTAAAGGAAAACTTTTGCAGATCTTTTCTCCTCTACTTTTTTCTCATCCTACTTAATTTTATTTCCTAATATTATTCTAATGATCTAGCTCTACTTTTTTTCTCATGCTACTTAATTGTATTTCCTAATATTCTAATGATATAGCTCTTATGTCCTTTCAGTGATCTAGTTGTTATGGTTACCAAGTAATTTGTTTGGGTACAAAGTTTAGAATTCGAATCTTTCACTTTGCACTTTTAAATATAGAAATTAGATCTTTTATTCCTTTACACTATTGGACTTTTTCCGCCCTTTAGTAGCAGATATATTTTGATAGGAATACGTTAGATTATTGTCAAAAAAAAAAGAAAAAGAAAGAGAGTACTTTTTTTCCTTAGCTTGAAAATTGAGAATAACACATGATTAAGAATAATTGTCAAGTCTTTCAGTTTATTTATCAAATTTAATGAGATTTTGTACCAATCATGCTTAATATTTTTTAAAAAAAGAAAAACAATAGAAACAAAAAGAGTTCAATATTTCCTGAGAAAATAACCTTTAGTAGTTGGTCAAATTCATAAATGATCCTAAAAGTGTACGTATAAAATTTAACGTCTTTTATCTTTGTCTAAATAATTAGACATTTCAACTGTAAAATCAATTCTAAACGGCCAATTTATACAGTGAATAAAATATTACTAATAAATACTTTGCATATTGAGAAATAAATGAAATATTTAGTACATTTCACGAATGAATCACACCAATGCTGTAGTTAGTATCCCAAAAGCTGGGCCTTCAAAAGCATTAAAGCCTTGAGCCCAACAAAGAACAAAAATATTGGACTAGATATGAAGAGCTGCACGAAGCCCACACTATAGTGCAACACCAAGGTGACTGTCTAGAGCCAGATATCAAAGCTACTTTATAGGCTCTCCCATTCAAAAAATTAAGTTAGTATTGTATGGAACAATTGGTCATGTATCAGATATAAATCTGATAACTTTAAATTTTTTTTATTTAACTAAAAAAATGTTGAAAATAACTTTTACTTAGAATAATTTTTCAATATATGCAAGTATTTGTCCTATAAATGCTACTACTATTGTAGATAACAAAGTGCAGTTTAGGCGGTAAGACGTTTACTCTAATTGATTAAGAAAAATTGCATAATTTATGAAGTTCTCTAATAGCCAACAAATAAAAATTCAAAATAATATATGAAATCATTAAAAATGAAATAAATAGAGAGTATAAATAATTTGTCCACAAAGTTTTGGAGGGTATTCTTTGTCAATTCAAATTCTCATGTGAACTTTTTATATTTACTTATATCATTGAATATGAAGAGGTGATAAAGTGTATATTATTTAGATTTAGAACTTTTGGGAGACGAAGTGTAATAAGGAAGTGATTTCAGGAGGTAAAGTGTAATTAACCCTAAAACAAAAAAATCCTCCTCTAGTGGAACATCTAAGCTGCACTTTAATAAATTTTAGGAGAAACATCTAAGTTAAATTTCATTATATTACAGAGTTATGTCGGCTTTCACCCAGGCGATCCTGGTTCAATTCCCTGTAACAGAAAGTTTTTGCAGTTCTTTCTCCTTTGTCATTTTTTCTCCTGCTACTTAATTGTATTTTCTACTAATATTCTAATGATCTAGCTCATGTCCTTTCAATGAGAGCAAAAAACATTGAATCCAAGTAATGTTTTTTTCCTATAGCTTGAAAATTGAAAATAACACATGATTAAGAATAATTGTCAAGTTTTTCACTTTATTTATCAAACTTTAATGAGATTTTGTACCAGTCATACTTAATATTTTTTGAAATAGAAAAACAATAGAAACAAAAAGAGTTCAATATTTCCTGAGAAAATAACCTTTAGTATTTGGTCAAATTCAGAATGATGCATTCTCTCTTTTATCTTTGTCTAAATAATTAGACATTTCAACTATAAAATCATTTTTAAATGAGCAATTTATGTAGTTAAAAAATACTTGTAATAAATATTTCGCATATTGGATAAATATTTCGCATATATGCATTAAATACTAGAGAGATAGTTCTCTTTGAAATTGGCAACAAGTAAAATAGCTAAAAAGAACTCAACTAAATAATTAACTTATTTAGCTGCCGAATGAATCACCCAAGCCACAGCTGTAGGAATATAGTAGGAATATAGACTTTGGACTAGATATGGAGGGGTGTGCCAGCCCAGGCTTTAGTGCAACGCCAAGTCGACACTCAAGAGCCCAGGTAGCAAGCTACCTTAGCGGGCTCTAGATGTTAAAAAATTGAGTTAATATCGTGTGGGCCGATGGCCCACGTATCAGATATTAAACTGATAAGAACAGATACTACACTTGATCTTAGCCAAAAGGCCGAGAAAGGTATGCTTCTAATCGAGTTGGGCATTGCCTTTTGTTGAACTCTGGCATCAGTAATCTTCTTCAAGGAAGCGATGTGGGATACAAAGAACTGCCTGTGACAATTCCACTAGAGATTACATATTTGGATGAACATCTCAGGTGAGCTTCACAATTGTCTCACCAACAAGGCCCCCCTTTTTTTTTTTTTCCGTTGCCTAGATAGTCATCTAACTCATTTCCGAATACAAACAAAACTAGTACATAGTAACATCAAAATTCAAAGATATGATAATGAACTGATACTTTGATTACCATTTTTGTTCAATTCTCTGACAGATTATCAAGGGGTGATAAGGGAAACTTGTTCATCTTGAAATGGTTGATCCTTCCTACAGAGTACCTACCTATGCTATAATATCCATATCAGGAGAAAGAAAATATCAGACAGAAGTTTAAATGCTTGAACTTATTTCTGTACTATACTATTTATTCCTAACTTCCAAGTCTTGAGATGTAAACCAGTAACCTGCTGTAAACAAATTGGATCCACTGTGTATATATTACTACATGAGCAATTTGTACAGTTAATAAATTATTTAAAAATACATTGAAAATTGGAGAAATTATATTTTTTTGGAATTAGGTAAAAGAACAACCTAATTAATAAATCTCAAACAGCAGGAAAAAAACAAATATGAGTCACTAAAGCCCAGAACAATAGAATACAAAAATGGTCTGGTCAAGCCCTTTGAGATGTAATGCAAAAATCAAGAGAGGCACAATAGAGAAATAGACATTCTCTCATCCCATTAAGCGCCGGCCCAAACCATTAGAACCAATATATTAGACTAGAATTGGAGGGGCGCGCCGGACCAAGGCTGTAGTGCTACGCCAAGGCGACGCCCGAGAGCCCAGGCAGCAAGCTACCTTAATGGGCTCTCCCCCTTAAAAAATTGAGTTAATATCGTGTGGGCCGATGGCCCACGTATCAGATATTAAACTGATAAGAACAGATACTACACTTGATCTTAGCCAAAAGGCCGAGAAAGGTATGCTTATCCCCGTTTTGGGCTTTGCCTTTTATTGAACTCTGGCATCAGTAATCTTCTTCGGGGAAGCGATGTGGGATACAAAGAACTGCATTTGTACTCGACTTTAATCCAGAATCAAAGTGAAGAAAAAATGTACTGATCATTGAGCCAAGCAAAGAATATTAGCATTTTGTTGTAGAATCCTGGTTATCATCAATCAACTATAGTACAAATATATAGGTAGTATAATTTGCAATACATCTATACACAAAGTGATACAAGTTAGTGATGTATCACTATCTTAGATAAGCATAACGGTTAACTTGACTTTTCTTTAATTACAATTAGCCCATCAAAAAAATCATCATGTATGCAGTCTTCATTCTCCTTCTCGTCCTGTTCAGCTGCATTACATTAACAGCGATCTAATTAATTTGCATTCTCTACCCACTATCCAATTTCAACCCAAAAGGCAAAGACCATTATATTACGGTTAGAATCAATTCGTTTTAAACGAATTGAGTACTAGATAGCTTGTTTGAATATGAGATTGGAGTTCTAATCTCGATTTTACATTTTTCAGAGTTATTTATAACTTAAATCTAAATTCGTAAAATAACATACTTGTTCGATTTAAAGACAAAATTCTTCTAATCTCTTTAGTCTACTAGTCAAGATAGAGATAAGATAATACTATTGTGTAAAAAAATATATATATATTACGGTTAAAATGTGTGGCTTTCACCCAGACCCAGTCACCAGGGTTCGATTCCCAACGGAAAGTTTTTCAGTTCTTTTCTCCTTCCTTTACTTTTTCTCCTACTACTTAATTGTATTAGTATCTAATATTCTAATTATCTAGCTCTTATGTCCTTTCAATGGGAGCACAAAATTGCTGAATCCAAGTACTTTTTTCCTTAGCTTGAAAATCGAAAACAACACATGATTAAGAATAACTGTCAACTCTTTCAGTTTATTTTTACCAAATTTAATGAAATTTTGTATTAGTCATGCTTAATATTTTTTGAAAAAAAAAAACAATAGAAACAAAAATATAGCTTAATATTTCCCGAGAAAATACAAACTTTCAGTATTTTGATCAATTAATACTTCGCATGTTGGAGAAATATTTCTAATATTTACATCGCATAATGGAGACATAGTACTCTTTGAAATTGGCAACAAAGAAAATAGCAAAAATGAAATATTTAGCACTAGAATGAATGAATATCACCCCAGCTATTGTTAGCATCCCAAGCAGAACAAGATTTAAAAAAACAAAATGGCACAACAAAGCATTATGGGCCTTGAGCCCACCGCAGTAAAGATTTTAACTTTGGACTGGAAATGGAGGGGTGTGCCAGGCCCAGGCTTTAGTGCAACGCCAAGACAACACTCGAGAGCCCAGGTAGCAAGCTACCTTAATGGGCTCTCCCCCTTAAAAAATTGAGTTAATATCGTGTGGGCCGATGGCCCACGTATCAGATATTAAACTGATAAGAACAGATACTACACTTGATCTTAGCCAAAAGGCCGAGAAAGGTATGCTTTTCTCAGTATTGGGCTTGGTCTTTTATTGAACTCTGGCATCAGTAATCTTCATCAAGGGAAGCGATGTGGGTTAGAAAGAACTGCTTTTATACTTTGCCTTGATGAGTTTAATCCAATATCAAAGTCAAGAAAAAGTGTACTGATCATTGATCCAAGCAAAGAATATTAGCATTTTGTTGTATGAATCCTTGTTATCATCAATTAACTTACAAATATATAGGTAGTATATAATTTGCAATACATCTATACACAAAGTGATACAAGTTAGTGATGTATTATTATCTATTGGGGTGTTCATTGATCGATTTGTTGATGATTCGGTTAAAATTTTTTGCTTTTTTCGACTTTCGATGTAAGAAAATCATAATCAAATTTGAACCAATTTTTTCTTCGATTGCTTAGTTAACCAAATTTTTTTCTAGTTTATCTGATTAACCAAAATTCACTAATTAATTTAAAACTACGTATAAAATTAAATGCAAAACTAATCAAATTAATAAACAAAAACCTAAAACTACTAAAACTAAGACTATAAATTAAAAATAACAAAGAAAAACAATATTAAAGTGTTGAATAAATGAATTGAAAATGGAATTTGGTTACTAAAAAATAAAAATAAAAATAAAACTAATAAAACTAAAAATAAAACCATGTAACCAATCTTTTTATTCGGTTTATCCGAATCCTAACCACTGATTATCCAAAAATGAAAATCAAACTAGTTTGATTCGGTCAGTTTATTTGGTTAAACCAAATTGTATACACTTATAGATTCGGGAAAGAAAACAAAATCCAATCGTTGATATAGAATTAGGGTCGGTGATTTAATATATTTTTTACCATATAGAGTATTTGATAAGTGATTATGAACTTGTGATTTTGTGACAAGAGATTATAAATTTTGGGATTAATTACATTTACCTCCCCTAAGGTTTAACCATATTTCCAAACAAACCCTATAGTTTGACAAAATTATAGATTCCCACTTCTCACTAACTGGCGTTAACGTAACTTTTAAAAGATTAAATTATCCTTATCATGTATTGCTTAATTAGTCCCTCAATTTTTTCCTAAAATCAAGAATAGTCTTCAAGAGACAGATATTATCAATTTAGTACACAACTCATTCCTCTACCATAAACCACCATCTCCCCCACCTCTATTCCACTTCACTAGTTCCAATCCATAATACAAATTATCAGCAAAAAGATTCATACAGACAGAAAAATTCAAAAAAAAAATCATGAAATTTGGTTTGAGTCTGTAAAATTGTAAAGTGACGTCTATTCTCAAAATTTGAGAAAATAAGAAAAGTAAGTAAGAATGAAGAAGTGTATTTTGGGAATAAAGAAATTATTTTTGTGTTGATGTGAGTTTTTCTTAACAGTAGTTAATGACAGTGTGGTACTTGTTAAAAGTTTGGTCATTCAAGAAGGTTGATTGTAATTTTGTCAAACCATAAGGTATGTTTAGTAATATAATCAAACATCGTGAGAGGTAAATTAATTAACCCTAAATTTTGTGATTTTGTAACTCATTTTCTATAGTTTGTAGCAGTACATGCAAGTGGGGTTGTAAATGAATCGAGCAACTCGCTAGCAGTTTGATCAAAAATTCAATTCGAAATTCTTGACGAGCCGGTCTCAAACATATGTATAATATGTTTGAGTGTTCGTCGAATTTTTCGAGTATTATATAATTTTTTTATTATATGTAAAAGAGTTACTACAATGTCCATACTTTTTAGAAAAATTATATATTTTATTTACGAAAAAGTCGGACTACTCGGGTTCAAATTCGTTTTACTTATTTTCGAACGAGTTAGAATCGATCTCGAATTCAAATTTTGAAATTCATTCAAACAGCTCGAATTCAAGTAAGACACTATTCTCAATTCAACTCATTTACACTCTTACATGCAAGTATATGTCGCAATAAATGTTAGTTAACAATTCCAAATCGTCTTTATTTTTTTAACACTTTAAAATTCTCATATATCTAAAATTAATTACTCAAAAATTGTATCCAACTAATGAAATTGATTGCATAAATTTTCCCTGCATTGTTTTGTCAAGCGGGAAATGACTGCCCACGAATAACACAAGCGAGCCCATCCACTCAACAAAAGATCTTGGCTCAGCATAACGGATAACTTGATTTTTTTAATTAGGATATCCACTCAACAAAAGATCTTGGCTCAGCATAACGGATAACTTGATTTTTTTTTTTAATTAGAATTAACCTCATCAGAAAAATCATCATGTCTGCTGTCTCCATTTCTCCTTCTTCTCCTGCTCAGCTGCATTATATTAAGAATGATCTCATTAATTTGCATTCTTTACCATCAATCCAATTTCAATTCAAAGAGCATAAGAGCATTAGTTTGTATCTTTCTTCCCATGAAGCATTGAAGTGGAGGACTAGAGTTTCTTTCTTTTCATCTTTCTTGGCCAAAGGCAAAGACGTTGAGAGCCTAAAGCAGGAGCTTCTTGAGGCAATTGAGCCACTTGATCGAGGTGCTGAAACCACCCCTGAAGACCAACAGTCTGTAGATCAGGTGGCTCATATATGTATATATATATATATATTTACTATTTTTCTTTTTCGGGATTTAACTGATTCTAAATTCTTGAATCTTTTAGTAATTCTTATGTTTCAAGAAGAACCCTTTATTTATATGATTGGATTGATCACAATTTAAAAGTGTTCTACCCAGAATAATATTTGATGATGACATAAAGTCAATCGATGAAAAGATAGAATTTTTGCAGCCCAATTGGACAAAGGGGGAGATTGTTTATTTATTTCTACTTAATTTTCTATCTGATCTTTTGAGGCAAGCCATTATGTGCGGGAGCCAAATTGATTTTTTGGAATTTGTGTAGGAATATAGAATTTTCTTCAGAGATTTTTATCCCACTTTGAAAAGATAATTTAGGCTTCTGTTTTGAGAATCTTAGACCCTTTATTCATGTACAGATTGCTCGCAAATTGGAAGCAGTTAATAAAGTCAAGGAGCCACTCAAGTCTAGTTTCTTGAATGGGAAATGGGAGCTTCTGTATACAACTTCTGAGTCAATTCTACAAACCAAGGTAAAGATAACATGCCTCTTTTACTTGCATCACATTAAGATAAACAAATAATGCTGGAGAGTTGCAATTTTTTGGGTGCTAAAACTTTAGGCATATCCTGTTGTCGGGTGTATATCTAGGCATAGGGAGCCTTAGCACCCTTAGTTGCCATGCACCTGTGAATATTGGCTGCTGAACATTATGCTTCAAATGCACAGAATATAGATTATCCTTGATTGAAATGAATATTGTTATAGGCTGCTGCTGTTGTGTTAATATAAATACATTATACAGATTGAATATCTTAAAATAAATCCTCGAAACTGATTGTTTTAACTCATATTCCTATAAAAAGCCATCAAGTTTTTCATCAGCTTGTCAAATTGGTTAACCAGCATCCAGCAATATCCTCAAAAAAAATATCCACAAGTCTGCACTTTTTTGCAAGTCTTGGATCTGTGGCACGACTGGCATGTTAAGTGGAGTCATTATGGTTGGCAAGGTTACATCACTTGTCACTTTTCTATGGGTGAACTCTATATTTTGCTGAAGGAACTGCAAAATGTTTAAGAATATGTCTAATTTACATAAGCAAGGTTCAAGATGGAACCGAAATACATTGAATGGTGATTATAACTTATAACATTGCAACCAGGACGCAAGAGGACTGTCATTGCAGCAAATGTCTATTATTGTTAGTGCATCTAAGATTCACAATTTTCGTGACAAATGGCTTCATGTATAGTATGCCAATTCTTAACACAATATAATTATGAAAAAGAATTGGAGGGCTAGTGGAAATACGTGATGCTGTATAAAAGATATCGATGCTCTAGAAAAATCAGTGACTTGGTTCTAGCCCTCTTCTGAGCATATTTTGTTTTGCCAATACTTTCATGTGGACATAAGTTATTAGCTGTTGTTTCTGTCTTACTAGATTTTCTGCATTCTGTTTTGTTTTATCTAATTGTGGTGCTCTTCTAATGCTGTAAATTGTTCAGAGGCCTAAATTTCTACGACCTAATGGGAAAATCTATCAGGCAATTAACATTGACACATTGAGGGCTCAAAATATGGAAACTTGGCCGTTCTTCAACCAGGTAGTTTGCAAGATAATCTACATTCTCTCGTCTTTCTTTCTCTCCCTCCTTCCATTTTGTTGTACAAGATACAAACAATCTAACTATAGTTGAATTTCAGCATATGTTTCCTTCTCTCAAACTTAATACCCAATCAAATATTAATACAATATAGGCAGTATAAACCCTTAGAGAAATGTCTGGTATCACGGCTGCAATACCATATCATCTAACCACATTGGCATCTCAGAAAGATTCATGTGTAGGCTTCTTGTGTTCCGGAAAAGTTCAGCATACTATGATAGAAAAGAAGCAATTTGGTCTCTCTGATTAAGTTTCCCTAATTCTTTGCTTGTACATAGCCTCAAATTGACTTTGGAGATTAAAGTCCAAACTCCCCTATTCTGCCTAAAAATCTGGATGATTTGACCATTAATGTTATAGCTGCAACAAAAGTATCCCTTATGTACCGTTGAAGTCTTTAATCTTGGGAAATATTCCTTTTGACTGTGTGCTATTTCTTGTTGTACCTATGAAAGGATGCATTACCACTCAATTTATGAGGTTTGTCAATATTTCTGCAGGCCACAGCCAATTTAGTCCCCCTGAATGCAAAAGAAGGGTAGCTGTCAAGTTCGACTCTTTCAAGATTGGTGGTGTGGTAGGTGAAATTGTTATTTTTCTTAGGATTTTGCTGATGGTTGTATTTGACTACAATCACTACATGCACTGAAGTGTAAAATTAATATACCTCAATGCCATATCTACAGCTTATGCTACAATGCTATTATAGAAGTACCATAACAGGAAAATATCTCTAGACTTCCTCTACAGATGCATTCTGACATAAACATAGTACATTAAAATTCTTTCTTCCCTTGTTCATCATGGCTTTCAGCAAAAAAATTTTATTTTTTTTTGGAGGGAAAATTAACTTAAATTGGAGCCTCTGCCATGCATTACCATTGATGTTTCATGTTCTTAAGAATCCAGCTGAATTTAGACCATCAAGTTCACTCTTTTCTTTCACAGATACCAATAAGGGCACGTGGAAGTGGCCGTGGACAACTGGAAATCACGTACTTAGATGAAGAATTACGGTAAGTAACCCGAAACCCCTTGAGGTTACAACAACAGCAATTCTTGTTAAACACACACATTTAAATGCCTCTATTTGGTGAAGAATACCAATGGCATAGACCTCATAGTTATCAATGGTATGTTGTTCTAGTGTTCTTAACTCACCTTGGCAAAAATTGATCCTGAATTAGTACAAGAAAAAGAAAGTCACATGTACCTTAGGTTGATGTTATCCCATTGATAAATGAGTTAAACAAGCATTTGTTGATCATATGTTTTCAGCTTGAACTTGTTCATGTACTGAAGTTCAATCCCCCTATTCACAGGATATCCAGAGGCAACCAAGGAAACTTGTTTGTTTTAAGAATGGTGGATCCATCCTACAGAGTCCCTCCTTAACATTTAAATATTTCTCCCGGAAGAAAAAGTATAACGGGATAGATAATCAATATTTGAAATAAGTAGAAATTGTATATTTTGAGATGTAATGAATGTCATATAAAAAGATATTTAAAAATAATAATTGTTTGAATGAAAATTATAGTCATGTCTATTGTTTTGGTATCACGAGAAAACTACCTTGATGTCAATTTTCGTGCAAACTCACATATGATCGCAAAAGTTCATTGAATTAGTCATTTTCTTGTATTTGAATTAACTTTGAATAAGATTATGTCATCACTTGATTTAAAATCCTCCAATAATCAGTGCCCTTGAATTTTCTAATTTCTTTTAATTAGTCCAGTCTTGGTATTAAATCTCTTAATTTATCCTCAAAGAACTGAAGTTATATCATGCCTTTGCAAGGCCTCGATGACCAATGCTGACCCTCCATTTAACTAATGTGTGTATTTTTAGCTTAGCCAAACAAGAAATAATTATATGTATTGTGCTCGACATGACTACTATTACCATTTAATGTAGTATTTCCATTTTAAGGATAAAAACCAGGCATATTATTTTTTGTATTATTCTATAAATAATATTTTACATTCATTTTGTAGACGTTTTTCAATTAATTTCTTGTATCATATATATCACATTAAAAAGTCGTTATAGTACTTTTCAGAATAATATTTTAAGACTGATAGATATCCAAACAAAGATGAATTGATATGATTGCAATATTTAAGAAGTAATGTAGAAAAAGCAGACACAGTTTATGGAAGAAAATGTAAATTTACCTGAAATCAAATTAAGAAAAGCAAATCCACACATAGAAAATCAAACATCTCATTCTGGAACAAAAAGTAAATTTAATCTGACACCAAAATGAAGAAAACCAAATTCCACGTTCAAGCTACAACATTTATTTGGTGTTATGCTAATTCAAGAAATTAATTGATCTAAAAGTGTATAACAATTGATCATAAATTCATAGTGCATCAAATTTAGTAACTATCTTGATATACATAATCCTATTTCTTTATGTAATTCAAGCTCAAAATTATCAATCATAGTTAAATTTGTTTTTGAGCAAGCAAAATATATTGTGAAGAAGTCATTATAAACATGCTTCTTAATTAATTGAATGAATATTTTTTTTTTAATCTTTTCATGCATTTTTAACTAATTTATCAAAAAATTGATTATATTCGGTCAGAAAACTAGCCGATCAGCTAAAGTCGACTAACCCAATTTATACAAGTCGGCCTTAAAATTGTTTCACTTATTTGGTTAATGTTATTATATTTATTTATACTAGTCTAGGAGCACATGCTTTGTACGTGTAAAAATACTAATTGTTTAATTTTTGTTGTTATGAATTAAAAAGTAAAGTATGTTTGGCGATGATAACTGTTTAGCTTTTTAGTTCACTTAATTTTCGCTTATATAATTTCTATTTTAACATTTAACTAAACCAAATAATTTTTTGTAGTTCATATGACTTTAGAGAAATATTTGTTCATAAGTGATTTTTATGCATTTTGTTTAGATATGCTTTGTTAGAAATATAAGAGATTTAGTTAGTTTAATAGTCCAAGCAATTTATAAACTCTAAATAATTGTGCCTTGTGAATAACACATTTACTTTATAATTTTTAAAATAAAAATCTATTTTCTCAATCATAATAATTATTGAAATATTCTACAATAAACTCATTAGTACTCTATTTAACTTTAAAAATAGGAAGTTTAAAGTATCACCAAAATATAGCATAATGTGTGGTAGGAAATATATTAGAGTTTATTATTATATCCATTCTATAAGTTTAGTAATCAAAGGGGTAGTGAATCTTGAAAATATTGACAATTTATAAAGTTTATTGCAACCCTTTATTCTCTTCAATTATTTAAATTTTATCCTAACCACTTTGGATTTATCACATGCATTAATATATTTGATTATTCTTGAATCCCTGTACATCTTTTTGAACCAACTTGATGAAGGAATCATTCGTGTACAAAAACTAAATAACAATTTATAGTTTAGGAAATAAAATCTCTCTTAAATATATAGTTTGCACAAGTATAGGTATTATATATATTAGAAAAAAGTGAAAAATAATCTGCCATCATTTAGCAATTTATGGTGTAAAATTTACTGATTAATTCACTATATTAAAATTACACAGTCAATTTGTATAGTAGTAAATTAAAAGGTAGATATTTAGTATTATAAATTTTATTTGATAGAATAAGATAAACAATATATAGTTGTAGTGGGTATCAACTTGTACAGTAATAAATTCAAAAGTAACAATAAATATTTAGTATTTAACGTTTATTAGACAAAATACACTTTAGTAAAAATCGAATTAGTAACTAATTTGATATCCCTATTTTTAGTATGTTATTTATACAATTACTAATATTCAACAATAAATATTTACACGTAAAAAAGACAATAACTAATTTTTTATGGGAGGAAAATAATTATCTATTAAGAATTTTATTTAATATAATTTAGGAATTCTATTTGATAGGAAAAGCGTAATTTATATCAAATATATACTAAATATTCAATGTATGAAAATGAAACTAAAGCAAAGTAAGAATTATGTTATTTTAAGAAAAATATAATAGGTATGGATCACATTTTTCACCTTCTTCCTTACTCATCAAATCAATTTTACTATATTAATCGAAAAGATAGGTTTTACATTATACTCCTATTTGTTTTTTAGTACACTACACAAAAGTCAAATTCTTTTTATATTCTAGACAACGAAACTCTTTCATTGTTACAAAATATAGATAACAACATTAAAGACAAAATAAATGGCATTGGCGAAAGAAATGTGAAAATATTGACAATATTTATGAAGGATAATGTCTTTATTAATTCAAGTTTAGTTGGTCTTGAGGATTTTAAGCAAATTTTGTGTCTCCTTGTTCTTTTATTTTTTTCTTTTTTGTGTCAAAAATAGAAAAAGATTTCAGACTTATTCTCTCTAAAGAATTCAAAAGTTTTATACGTGATAAGTTCTACTTTTTTGTTTAAAAATAATTCTTACTATTATTTAACTTAATTCCTAATTCTAAAAATGTTTTATCTTGATACTTGTATAATTTCTAAAATTCATCATTGAAAAATAGATACCGAATATAACTCTCTATTTTGTATAAAAAATTTATTTTAATAGAAAAAGTAATCATTAAAATTGAAAGTATATTTTAAAGAAAAATCATTTACAAAGCTACAAATTCAATGTCACTCCACGTGGTAAAATCATATCAAATCATAAACTCCAAATTTCTGATCTTTAATTGGTCGGATTTCGTTTATTCTTTTCTGGATCTAGTAATATATTAATGGCTTTTGTCACTTTGACATTTTGTATAAATGCACTCTATTTTAAAATTGTGTGTTTTTAAAATGTTACTTATATTTTTGGTATCGAAATACAATTTGAAGGATAAATTAGAACATATTTTTAGTTTGGAAGGTCGAATGCATAATCTTTTAGTTTTGTAGGCCACATTGGGACATCTGTTTTAGTTTTAAGAATCGAACTGAGATTCTTTAAATTTGGAGGACTATGAAATATTTTGTTAATTTGAAAGGTCAAATCGAGACCTTTTCCATTTAAAAGGTCATATTGTGTTTTTGCTTAATTTGAATGGCCAAAATGGTATTTAAATATTTGAAAGGTTTAAAATAATATTGTCTTCCTTCTTTAACTTTATTTTTCAAACAAAATTTTCTTTTCTTTTAATATTTGTTAATAAACTATCAGTTTTTTAATTGCATGTAAATATTGTCTAGTCTATGAACGCATCCACAACTTATATATGTTAATAATAATTATATGCATAATTCTATATAATGATAAATTTTATTTCATTGAGTTTTTTTAAAATTTTATTTAATATTCATCTTTAATTTCTAAATTTATTCTCGGCTTCTACTCTGTAAGAAAATTTACTTCAATCAAATTTAATTTTAAATGAAATCTCAAAAATTTAGTTTATTTCATGTGCACCTTTATAGAATTTTTTTTCCCTTTAAGGATACAACGATATAGTGACACATATAAACTTATTTTTTCAAGTAGCTTTTATATTTTTATTATTGCTTGATTTCTAAAACCCATTTATAAAAAATAAAAATAAAAAAATTATACACTTCTTTAATTTTTAAAACTCATTCCTAATACTCTATTGCATAAGAAAATTTATTTCAACCAAATTTATT
Source organism: Cinchona pubescens (assembly GCA_025175665.1). NCBI lineage: Eukaryota > Viridiplantae > Streptophyta > Magnoliopsida > Gentianales > Rubiaceae > Cinchona > Cinchona pubescens. The sequence continues at coordinate 2,725,975 of JANKKI010000059.1, read as the reverse complement.
TTCTATTATGAAGTCTTAAAAGTAAGTTTTATTTCTTCTTTTACTCTTTGAGAAGTAAACTAAAAAAAAAAGGTATTTATATAAATAACCTAAAAAATTATTAAAAAAGGCATTCAAGTTGGGAACATAACAAAATCATTAAATTTTATAGTGAGGGTAACTTAGAAAATAAAATATAAAACTAAATCAAACACCTTCATTTATTAAAGTATATATAAAATAAATTTTTAAATAACTTTATTTAATATTCATATTTTATTTTTAAATATATCCAAAATTTTTTAGAATGAGTAAATTTTCTTCAATTAATCTTAATTCTAAATATAAATATAAAAATTTAGTTTCTTTTATTATAGTATATATTCAGATAATTTTTGTCTCTTATTTATTTAATATTCACATTTTATTTCAAAATATATCCCAAAATTCTACTCTGTGAGAAAATTTGCATTAGTTAAATTTAATTCTAAATATAAGTCTAAAAAATTTAATTTTATTTCCTATGTACCTTTTAAGATTTTTTCTCATTAAGAATCCAAAATTATAAATGAATACGTATATGTATTTTTCAAGTAAATTTATCTTTTTATTATTGCTTGATTTCTAAAATTCATCCCAATAAAATTATGTCCTACTCTTCTTTAGCTTTTAATACTCATTTCTAATATTCTACTAAATAAGGAAATTTTACTTTCAAATTTATTTCTTAATATGAAGGCTTAAAAGTAGGTTTGAAGACTCTTTGAATTTGGAGGACTATAATGGAATTTTTAAATTTGGAGGGTCAAATCGAGACCGTTTCCATTTGAAAGGCCATATTGTGTTTTCTTAATTTGAATGGACAAAATGGTATTTAATTATTTGAAATTAAAATAAAATTATTTTCCCTCTTTAACTTTATTTGTCAAACACATTTTTCTTTTTCTTTTAATAGTTGTTAATAAACTAATAATTTTTTTAATTACATATGTAAATGTTGTCTAATCTATTAATGTGTCCACAACTTATATATGTTCATGATAACTATATGCCTAATTCTATTTAATGATAAATTTTATTTCATTAAGTTTTTTTTAAACTTTATTTAATATTTTTCTTCAATTTCTAAATCTATCCCCGAATTCTACTATGTGAGAAAATTTACTTCAATCAAATTTAATTCAAAATGAAATATTTAAAAGTTAGATTTTATTTTATGTGTACCTTTTTAGGATTTTTTTTTTCCTCTTTAATGGTCCAACAGTATATTGAAATATACAAATTTATTTTCCAAGTGAATTTTATATTCTTATTATTACTTGATTTCTAAAACACACCCCAAAAAAATATTTCCTAATATTCTTTAATTACTAAAATTCATTTCTAATATTCTATTGCATAAGAAAATATATTTCCTAATATGGAGTCTTAAAAGTAGGTTTTATTTCTTCTTTCTCTTTAAGTAGTATAATAAAAAAGTATTTATATAAATAACCTCAAAAAAAATTATAAACAAAGGCATTCAAGTTGGGAACATAAAAAATCATTAAGTTTTATAGTGAGGATAACTTAGAAAATAAAATATAAAACTAAATCAAGCACCTTCTTTTATTAAAGTATATATTCAATTAATTTTTTAAATAACTTTATCTAATACTCATTTTTTCCAATAAATTTTACTCTATCAAGAAATTTGCTTCAATTAATCTTAATTCTAAATATAAATATAAAAAATTTATTTTTATTAATTATAGTATATATTCAATTAATTTTTAATAACTTTATTGAACATTCATCTTTTATTTCTAAATCTATCCCAAAATTCTACTCTATGAGAAAATTTACTTTAATTAAATTTAATTCTACATATAAGTCTTAAAATTTTAATTTTACCTTTTAAGATTTTTTTTCGTTAAGGGTTCAAAAGTATAAATGAATATGCAAATGTATTTTTCAAGTAAATTTATTTATTTATTTTTTTTTTATTGCTTGATTTCTAAAATCCTCATTCCAATAAAATTATTTCCTGCTATTCTTTAATTTCTAAAACTCATTCCTAATATTCTCATAAATAAGGAAATTTTACTTTAATCAAATTTATTTCTTAATACGAAGGATTAAAAGTAAGTTTTATTTACTATTTTACTCTTTGAAGACTATTTACATAAATAGCCTAAATAATTAGAAGAAAAAAAAGGCATTCTAGTTATGGGACACAACAAACAAACAAAACAAACAAAGTTTTATTCCTACTAAGTAGGGTCAGCTGCATGAATCCTACTACGTCATTGCACTCTATCATGGACCATATCATTCTCAATTTCTAGATGGGCTATATCTTTCTTACAAATTGCCTACCAAGTCTTTCTCAGTCTTCCCCTACCCCTCCTATGTTGATTACTCTATCTAAAATCTACTCACCTGACAGACGCTTCTACTGATCATTTTAACACATGACCTAACCAACTTAAGCGTGTTTCTCTCATATTCTCATCAATAGATGCTACTCCAATCTTATCATTTTCACAAATATGCTCATTGCGTATCTTGTCCATCCTAGTGTACCCACGCATCCATCTTAATATTCACATTTCTACTACTCTCGTCTTTTGCTCATGCGTGTAATACACTGCCCAACACTCAGACCTATAAAGCATCGCTGGCCTAATTGTTGTTCTATAGAATTTACCCTTAAGTCGTAAAGGAATTTTGCGGTCGCATAATATTTTCAATACCATTCTCCATTTAGTCCAACTTGCTTGCATCCGATGTGTAACATCTCGATCTATACCACTAGCACTCTGAAGAACTGATCCTAAATACTTAAAATTTTCACTTATAGGTATCTCTTGATCTCTGATATTAACCCCTATTCCATTCTTACTTGCACCCTTGCTAAACTTAAATTCCATATATTATATTTTTGATCGACTAATTCTAAACCCTTTTGCCTCAAGTGTTTCTCTCCAAACTTCGAGTTTAGTATTAACCTTATCTTTTGTTTCATTTACTAATACAATGTCATCTAGCAAATAACGTACACCATGGTATTTTCTCCTGTATGTGCCTTGTAAGTTCATCTATAACCAATACAAATAGATAAGGATTTAGAGCTGAACTTTAGTGTAAACTTATATTTATAGGGAACTCACGTGTCAACTCTCCTGGTGTTCTCACATTTGTAACTATATTCCTATATATCTCCTTTATTGATTCTATATATGCTACTCTAACTCCTATTTTTTTTAAAACTCTCTACATAATTTCTCTAGGGATTATATCGTATGCCTTTTGAAGATTAATAAAAATCAAATGTAAATCCTTTTCCTTATCTTAATATCTCTCGGTAAATCTCTTTAAGAGATATATGGTTTCAGTAGTCGATCTCCTTAGCATGAAACCAAACTGATTATTTGACACCTTAGTCTCGTTTCTTAACCTTCTTTCTATCACCTTCTCCCAAAATTTCATCGTATAGCTCATTGACGTAATACCTCTATAATTCGCACAATTTTGTATGTCCCTTTTATTGTTTTGAATATGGGTATGAGAGTACTCTTCTTCTATTGATTAAACATCTTTCTACTCTTCAATATTTTATTAAAAAGATTGGTAAGCCAACTTATGCCCTTCTTTCCGAAGCATTTCTATTCCTCGATTGGAATATCATCGGGGCTAACTGCTTTTCCTTTCTTCATCTTCTTCAAAATCTCTTCCACCTTTGATTCTTGAATCCTTCGATAATACATTACGTTTCTATACTCCTCAAATTTAGCTAACTCTCCTAAAATGATATTGTCTCCATTGTCTTCATTAAATAGATGATGGAAGTATCTCTCCCACCTTTCCTTAATTTCCTCATCTCTTACTAGCACCTTATTACTTTCATCCTTGATGCACTTGACTTGGGTTAAATCCTTTGTTCTATGGGCTCTTGCTTTAGCAATTTTATAAATATCTCGCTCCCCCTCCTTAGACTCTAATTTTTGGTAAAAATCTTTAAAAACCCTATCTCTCGTTTCACTTACAGCTTTTTTGTCTGCCTCATTTTTAGCAAGCTTATATTTCTCAATATTTTCGTCACTTCTACAACTATATGGAGCTTTATAGTTAGCCCTCTTAACCTTTATTTTATTTTGTACACCTTCATCCCATCACCAAGATTCTTTGTGCATGGGGGCATAACCTCTCGACTCTCTAAGTATCTTTTTAGCCACTGTTCTCACTCTAGTTGTCATGTCATTCCATAAAGTGTTAGATTCTCCTTGTACGTCCCAAATACTTTGCCCTAACAAATCTTCTTTAAAAATTTCTTCTTTTTCCTTCTTTAAATTTCTCCACTTAATTTTAGGTGATTTACTTAGGTTTTCTCGCCTAATGTGATGTTTAAGCCTCAAGTTTTTACCAAAAACTTATGTTGTGAGGTTAAACTTTCTTCAGATATGATTTTATAATATTTACAAACCCTTCTAGATGTTTATTGTGAGGAGAAAGTCAATCTGTAACTTTGTTGAACCACTTTTAAAAGTAATTAAATATTCCTCCCTCTTCTTGAAAAAAGTATTGATAATGCAAATGTTGAATGCCATTCCAAACTCCAATATTGATCTTCCTTCTTCATTTCTTCCCCATAACCATATCCACCGTACACTTCTTCATAATCTTCGTTATCTCTTCCCACATGTCTATTTAGATCTCCTCTTATAAAAATTTGCTCACTTTGGGGGACATTACTTATCATCTCATCTAAATCCTTCCAAAACTTAGCCTTAATGGACTCATCTAGACCTACTTGAGGCGCATAGACACTAAAGATATTTATAGTTTCACGTCCTAAAATTAGTTTAAGGGACATAATCCTATCTCCTCTCCTAGTCGCCTACACTACATCATCCTTCATCGACTCATCGATAATAATACCTACCCCATTTCTAGTCCTGTTTACTCCTGAGTACCAAAGTTTAAATCCTGAATTATATAGTAGTTTAGCATTTTCTCCTACCCATTTTGTCTCTTGTAAACACCAAATATTAATTCATCTTCATTAATCATTGTATCTATTACCTACATTGATTTACTAGTAAGAGTTCCAATATTCAAAATTCCTATTATAATCCTATTCTCCAAAATATTTTTCTTCCCCACTACCCTTCCCCTATTATGTGAGGACCTTTGCGTATTTTTCACTACACCCGGACCCCCATGGAGATGTAGTGGCCCTTGCCCACTATTCGCCGCACTCAAACAATGCGACGCGTGTCTTACGAGGAACGCGCTAGCATTAGCGCAATATTATAATGGATTCATTTCATAAGATTAACAAAGTTTTACGTTGGTTGTCTCCTACTTTACTGGGTTTGGAACCGGTTATGCTAAGAAAAACTCGACACAGGCTGAGTTAGTTATGGGATACAACAAATTAATTAAATTTTATAGTAAGGATAACTTTGGAAAGAAAATTTAAATCATTAAATCAAACTCCCTCTTTTATTATAGTATATATATAGACATTATTAGTTAAATTCAATTGGCAAAAATTTTGTATCCCTGAAGCAAAGTAATTGATTTTTCATTGAATCTAACAAAAAAATGTTAAAAATCATGTGAAAAAAATAGTAAACAATTGCAATAAATATCCGCGTTAACATAAAAACTTACATTTTATAATATGATAACGAGTATACCATTTTGGACCATTTGTAGCACATGACAATGGTCCATAGTCATAAGTGTCCATGGTTACAATAAAGAAGTAATGGACCATTTTGGTACATTAGTCTATATTCTCTTTCACAAGTCACAACAATCGGATTCAGGTTGAAATTGATGATTGTAAATTAGTCCCTCAATTATTTATGTAATCTCACAAAGGGCTTTAAAGAATTTTTAAAACTTTTTTATCCTTCAAATATTTTCGTAATTTTATAGGGGTTCCTCAATTATTTTCGTATTCTCATGAGGTCCTTCGAATCAGAGTTTTTTTTTTCCTGTCCATTAATTATTTTCATAATCTTGATAAGGTGTCTCAAGTTTTTATTTTTAATTTTTTAACTATAGTAATTTTTAGCCCGTCGAAGATAGACTTTTTCCATAGAAAAGAATCTCCTGACTCGCACATGCAATAGTAAGAAGGGTAAATTTGCTAGCCACTTTCACCAAATTGCACATTACCAAAGTTATCTTCTCTTTGGCGTTGCTGCTGATCGTCGTTGGCAATTAGATTGGGATAAAATCGACTCAATTTTTCACGTTGTAAATTTGGGTAATGATTTTTTTTCCTGATTTGATTGCCACAAATTTCACTGACAATGGTTTGAATAACATGGGAGAGGATGGAAACCATGAGCATTATGCGTTTTAGATTTTTTGTTACTCACTCTGTAATGCAGAGTGAATACTACAAGTCGTTGGATGTTTGAAAAGTATGGGGTTCCACTATTTTTTTAGTAATTTCAATGATTGTCATAACCACTCCACATTATGGAATGAGTAGCCAAGACTTACTCTTAGGGTAGAATAGATAACAATTTTGCCTCTATAACTATTGATGTAATAGTCATGTGTTGTTTCTTTTGGTTGAAAATCCCAAAAAAAAAAAAAAAAACACACTTAGGTAACCTTTGTAGAATAATAAAAATATTTAAAGAAGAAAAAAAATTAAAAATATTCAAAATACCTTGTGGGATTACAAAAATAAACTAAATAGTCAAAAAAATATTTTTAACTAATGGCTTGAGAGAAATTAAGATTACGACCTAAATTTACAATTATAACAAATTCTTCCCCATTTGGCCATTTGTTGGAGCTTCCACGTGAACGTGAATTAACTAAATAGTCTAGTATCATTCCCTTCGTCTCAATTATATTGTCACGTATAATTCTTTTATTTGTTTTCAAAACTTAGTTTTATTTAATTGTTTAACTAATTTTGAAAATTTAAGTTTTCATGTAATAATACTTTATGTGAATTACAGTTATGTTGAAGAAATTTTATACAATATCAATAAATATATATAAATTATTTGTTACAAAAATAGATCTAGAAGAAGTTATGTGACAAAAAAATAAAAATAATAAATGAAGAGAGTAGCAAGTAACAACCAAAAGGTCCAAAAACCATGCAACTAAACAACCAAGATCCAACTTGCAGGTCAGGCACAATCATTTGCAATGTTAAACAAAATTTATATAAAAACTTTTAAAAATTTAAAAAGAAAAGGAAAAAAAGATAATTCATGGACGATTACATATGAATAGTACTAATAAAAATTATTACAATGACAAAAATATATTGGGTAAAATGCAAAAATTTCCTTTGTGATTTGCCAAATAGGCACTTTACCTTCTTATGATTATCAGATGTGCATTTGACCCCTTTGTGTTTCAATTTTATTTGTAAAATAGATGGAATCCGTTAAAACTAACATTGACATGTGAAATGTCATTTATGTCCCTATCCAATTCAAGTATTTGAGAAGTTTAAATAAAAATAAAAAGGGTTAAAAAAAATTTGGGGTTAAATCAAAAATTAAAAAGGTCAATTTAAAAATTCGAAACCCTTCCCTTTCCCATTTAAATTTACTATCTACACAACAACCACCGCACAACAGCTCCTACCCTTACCCCTACCTTAGCCACCTATCCTTCCCACCCTAACCCCCATCCCGCCACCACCTCTTTTCCCCTCTACCCCGATTGCCCTCCCCCGTAGCCAACCCCACGCCTCCCCATTCTCCCTTTCCCCTCTCTACTTTGCCACCCTTTCTCCCTGCCTATCCCAATTCCCGATCTGCATATTTATCCTACCCATTTTGATAAGAACCGCTGACCCCAAGTATGTTATTTTTGTTTGCTATCAGGGATTCTACTTTTTTTTTTTTGAGTGTTTGGAGAGCCCATTTCTAATGGTAAATATTGGGATTTGTTGGTTGAATCATAAAAAAACTCTAGCAATTTATTGGAGATGAAGAAGGGGGAGGGATGAGAGCAAGATCAGGAATGGGAAGGGAGAGATAAGTTGACAGGGATGGAGGTGGCTATGGATGGAGATTGAGAGACTGCGGGTGGCGAAAGTGTTGGGGTGGGAGAAATGTGGCTGGCCTTAGTTGGAGGAAGTTAAGGGTAGGGGTAGAGGGTAGCGGTTAGGCAAGCAGGAGGGGGAAGGGGAAGGGGAAGAAGATGGGATGGGGTAGGGGTGGCGGTTAGACAAGGAGGAGGGATGGAATGGTGAGGCTGCTATGAAATTAGTGATGGCTGGGGTAGGGAAGGGAATGATGTGGTAAGTAGTGTGGTGGAGAAAGGGATGGCAAAGGTTAAGATTTATTTGCGGGTAAAAATGTCGACTTAATCTTATTTCAGTGTATTTTTTTTTTTAAATAAAAAAAACAATCCAACTCACAAATTTGGAACGTGAGCTTCAAATGTAGTTAATTTTGACAGATTACATCAATTTTGCAAATAAAATTAAACCACAAGGGGTCAAGCGCACATTTAACAATCACAGAGGGATAAAGTGCATATTTGATAAACTATAGAGAGGTTTTTTGCATTTTACCCAAATATATTTGACAAATCATATTATAACATCTAGAAGATAAAATAAGATACTACTCCACCCATTATACATTGTAAGTTGTTGAATGATTACAAAATAATAACACTATTACTTTTCCATACTAATTTTAACTACTAATAGTAATTAAGAGTCATCCCAATCAAAGATAGATGATCCATATTTTATGGTAGGTCGGTAACTCCGTTGTAAATATTGGCAATAAAATACTCCATACAAAATCAAACGAAAAAAAACAAGAAATAAAACCGCAGCGGAATAAACAAAAATGACGAAACGATATAATGGCCATCTTTTTCAAGACTTCTTCAATTCCAAAACCATGGCTTCAAGTCTCTTCCCTCTTCCTCTCCAACCCTCATCCTCCTCTCTACCCCACCCCCACCCCCACCCCTACCCGTACCCCTATCCTCCCTCTCCGACCACTAAATTTCTCCACCAAAGCCACTTCCTCCACCTCGCCACCGCCTCCTCCACCGCCATCTGAGAAAAAGTCTTTTGCGGTGGCAACAGGGGAGCTCTTCCTCGGCATCGCATCCAGGCTCATTATCTCTAAGGCGGGGAGACAATTTAATTGGCCGAGAGGGCGAAAATAATAATGGGTTGGGGCAAGGAGTCTCGACTTTGTCGGAGAGTGATCAGCCGGAGAGCGGGTGGTGGTGGAGAAAGAGGAGGAGGAGGAATGAGAGGGTTGCGTCCGTTGTCGTCGAGGATCTAACATTCAGCCGGATGTGGTTTGGGAACAGAGACAAGAGGATGTGGACGCGGAGCTCCGTCGCAAGAAGGAGAGGGCCGTCACCAGCCCTGGTTTTAGTTTCTCTGCTGCGGGTCTTTTGTTTCCCTATCATCTTGGGGTGGCTCAATTTCTCATTGAGAATGGATACATTAAGGTTTCTTGAATGAAATAGTACTACTATTTTAGTGATTTTGGAATTTATTGTTAATTTATTACTTATATTGGTAAATTATAAAGGAGAAGTCTTTTTTATGCTAGTAATAGTATTCCCTATTGAGCAATGAAAGTAAGAGGTTGAATCCGTTGTTGCAAAAACTAATGACATTTTGATAGAATTGTTGTATTTCCCTTTGGTTTAGGAGACGACGCCATTGGCTGGTTCATCTGCTGGTGCAATTGTCTGTGCTGTGATTGCCTCTGGGGCTAGTATGCAGGAGGCTTTAAAAGCTACTAAAGTGTTATCTGAAGACTGTCGGCTCAATGGAACTGCATTTCGCTTGGGGGTATGTGTATCTCTAGTGTCATTATCGAAATTAGATGTTTGAGCAACGTTGTTTGTTGACATGCAATAAAAAACAAATTGAAAAATGTCAGGTTGCAAGTGACTTGTCTCTTTTGAAAATTGCAAAATGGAAGGAAATGATCACTTATTTCGATTGATTGTCTTCTATCTGGTCACTATTTCTAAAAATATCTGGGAAGAATGTTGGCCTTCTTTACTTGAAACGCTAATGGTAGGACTGTCAATTGAAGAGGGATTCGTGTAAAGGATACTTTTTTGTTTCTGTTATAATCTCAATTGAGGAGGGGGCTTTAGAGTTTCATTTCCTGCATGTTTGTTGTGTAGTTCAGCAAACATGCCTCTTTAAAATGTTTCAGAGGTTCATCAACATGTTTAACTTGTTTCCTAGATGGTTACAGCAATTTTACATAAATATCGAATGGACAATAAGCAAGATAGATTTTTGTCTTGTTTTCCTGTTTTATCTAAAGTTTTCTGTGTTTGAGTAGTTAAATAAGAGATTTTTCTTATCCCAGGCTGTTCTTAGAGATGTTCTTCAGAATTTTCTGCCAGATGATGTACATATCAGATCCAGTGGAAGAGTTCGTGGTAATTAAAGCTTTGTTCCCTCTTTCCCAATGTACTATGAAAGTATCTGGTAACATAAGAAAATTTGATCTTTTGTTATATTTTATTCTTTGTATATAAGGGATTTATGCTTTTTCCGATGACTAAAGAAGTGCATTGGAATTGAGATGCAATTGAGCATTCTACATGCCTAAAACTGTGAAAGATCAACCATGTGGTGATGCTTCAGATATTATCCAAAGACTATACATAATAGTCTAACTGTCACACATTTCCATCTTTGGCAGGGGCTCTGGGTAGTTGCATTATACTGCTTCCATCTGTGCCCCTGCTTTCTCAAATACATATATGTTTTTATATGATATTTTCTGAAAGAGTTTCTTTACGATCTTTGGTTATTTTGAAACAGTCGTAAATTCTTTGAGCTTTTACTATTCTAAATTAGAAACACTGGGAGTTGAGTAGGACTGTGCTTAGGGCATCGCAATAGGAATTTTGTTTCATCAAATGATTACCTATGTAGTTGCACTATATTGTAATACTTCTCTACTTATGATATCTCATATGGACTGAACTCTTCAAATAATTAACTTATGATTAGTGAATGGAGGATGGTTGAAGTAGTATCATAAGTTCATTACATCTTGAGACCGTGAATAGTAGATCCATTTCCACTTGGATCGATTAGCTATGGAACATTTAGATTTTAGACATTTGTCTTTCAGAATAGGTTGCAGCTTATAATAATTTTAGATGTTTTCATGCCTTTACTACTTTAATTTTCCATGCAACCTCATCAAATCCTGTAAGCAGCTTTCTAATAATTGACGTTATGGTTTTACCTCAGTTGCTGTAACACAGTTGCTCTGGAGGCCCAGGGGTTTACTGGTTGACCAATTTGATTCTAAAGAGGACCTGATCGATGCTGTCTTTACTTCCTCCTTCATTCCTGGGTAAACATTCTAAGGTGCTACACTGAAAGTTACATTGTTCATGCAACCTATTGAACTAAAACTGTAACCTATAACAGGTATCTTGCACCAAGGCCAGCAACCATGTTTCGAAATCGACTTTGCATTGATGGTGGTTTGACTTTGTTTATGCCCCCAACATCTGCAACTCGAACGGTATTTTGTCTACGGTTTCTGTTATGTGAGAGGTTAATGATGTTGTGTGATTAATTTATTGATCCTGCATAGATATCAGGAATTGTGGTAAGAAACCTGGCTTCTCATGACTGTAACAGTTTTCCTACCTTGTGTTTGATAGTTTTACTTTGAATGCTTATTGTGGTTTCTGTTTTGGGAGCTCTTGAAAGCAGACAACTGATACATTGGTTTTTAAGATTGGTATTCTTTAATTTTTATGCAAATTTTTGCTATCAAAGTTTCTAAACTGTCCTTAGATTAGTCTTTATCACCTGGGGTTGTGATGTTTTGTTTCATGCATTTATTTTTTTTTTAATGTAACTGTTGGAATGAAGAGCTTTTTGTTTTTTTGTCGCATGTTAATTTTAGAAGGGGTATGACCAAAGTAACCTCTGGATTAGTTAAATGACTGTTCACCATTGTTGCACTCCAGGTTCGTGTTTGTGCTTTCCCAGCCACTCGATTGGGTTTACAAGGAATTGGGATTAGTCCTGACTGCAACCCAGAAAATAGAGCCAGCCCTAGGGAGGTAAGGTTTGCTAACGGGATTTGTTGCCTATTCCAGCTAAGACTTTTACTTGCAATGAAGACTCCTATATACCTGTGTTTCAGCTCTTTTCAATTGGGCACTTGAGCCAGCAGAAGATCACATTCTTGATAAGCTCTTTGAGTTGGGATACTTAGATGCAGCTGTTTGGTCTAAGGAGAACCCAGTTCAGGATGTAGTTTGGACCGACAGTTCTTCTGTTCCAAATGGTGTTCCGCAATAGCTTATTGACAAGATTGATTACTACGGCCTACTGGCACAGGATGATGCACGGGAACTCTCGGAACCCATTGTTCCACCTAAAAATGAAGTTGGACCCAATAATTCTGCAGCTCGTTGCCACATTTGTACAATATTGTCGTCATATTGTCAGATACAATAGAGTAATAGAAAGAAAACCTGAAAGATCGAGGTTAGGTGCTCGGAGGATATACTACGAGGATGAGCTTGGTAGAAAATTCAATGTTATTTGATCTTTCCAATTCCATGTATGTACATAATTCTTTTTTAGGTCAAGTCTAGATGAAATATAATAATTTTTGTATTGTATTTGTAAACTTTAGTACCAAGACAAAAGTTCATCTGTGACCTTTTTAAGATTCATATTGCTAAATAACATAATGTGTTTTTTCTCCAAGTTAGACCTACTTATGAATATTGAATCTCCCATCTCCTTTTAAGAGAAATTCTCTCATATACGAAAATGAAAAGTATTTAATTTCCAAATTTTAAATAGTCTCTGTGAATTGCATAATTGTTCAAGGAATTCTTTCAAACCAATAACTGAATTTGTCCAAAAATCATCTAATAGATACAAGTTCTATATAGAAGTTCAACATTTTAAGTTGATTGAAGTCACAGGCAGTTCTTTGTATCCCACATCGCTTCCCCGAAGAAGATTACTGATGCCAGAGTTCAATAAAAGGCAAAGCCCAAAGCGGGGAAAAGCATACCTTTCTCGGCCTTTTGGCTAAGATCAAGTGTAGTATCTGTTCTTATCAGTTTAATATCTGATACGTGGGCCATCGGCCCACACGATATTAACTCAATTTTTTAAGGGGGAGAGCCCACTAAGGTAAGCTTGCTGCCTGGGCTCTCGGGCGTCGCCTTGGCGTGGCACTACAGCCTTGGTCCGGCGCACCCCTCCAAATCTAGTCTAATATATTGGTTCTAATGGTTTGGGCCGGTGCTTAATGGGCTGAGAGAATATCTATTTCTAAAGTGCTTCGCCTTCTGTCGATTTTTGCTTTACCTTAAAGTGCTTGACCAGACCATTTTGTATTCTATTGTTCTGGGCTTTAATGACTCATATTTGTTTTTTTCCTACTGTTTGAGATTTATTAATTAGGCTGTTCATTTTCCTAATTCCAAAAAAATATAATTTCTCCAATATTCAATGTATTTTTAAATAATTTATTAACTGTACAAATTGCTCGTGTAGTAATATATACATAGTGGATCCAATTTGTTTACAGCAGGTTACTGGTTTACATCTCAAGACTTGGAAGTTTACATGAAAAAAACAAGCAATAAATAGTATAGTACAGAAATAAGTTCAAGCATTTAAACTTCTGTCTGATATCAGTTTTCTTTCTCCTGATATGGATATTATAGCTTAGGTAGGTACTCTGTAGGAAGGATCAACCATTTTCAAGATGAACAAGTTTCCCTTATCACCCCTTGATAATCTGTCAGAGAATTGAACAAAAAATGGGAATCAAAGTATCAGTTCATTATCATATCTTTGAATTTTGATGTTACTACGTACTAGTTTGTTTCTATTTGGAAATCAGTTAGATGACTATCTAGGCAACGGAAAAAAAAAAAAGAGAGGGGGGGGCGCCTTGTTGGTGAGACAATTGTGAAGCTCACCTGAGATCTTCATCCAAATATGTAATCTCTAGCGTACCTATTGCTGTTTCAGGAGCTTTTACGGGTATCTGCAAGCCAAATGAAAGAGTGCAAACTTTAGTGCCTTTTCTTAGAATAAAAGCTTCACTACTCAGACTTCCAATAAAACATGATCTTTCATTTTCTCAAGCTATTGGTTGAACTCTTTGCTAGGAGCTCTCTCTTTCTAATCAAGTGAGTTCACTGAGCTGAACGATACCCAGTAAGCGGGTCAATCGCGCGATACTAATCTTAGCATATCAAGGTGAGTAAGCTCATGTAATGGACTCAAACAAGTAAATGTATGTGCAAGTTTTAGGGATAATTAAGAGGCTCACCAGTCCACCAATTTTGAAGTAATCAAATTTCACAGCCACCTTTCTTGCATTTAAAGGTGTCAAATCTGCAGTAACCTGCAATTTAGATAAAACAAGAACTGAAAATCTTCCAAGAGATAGAAGAGTTGTAAAGGCAACTAACTAATTCTTCAGGAATTTGAAAACCTTCTGGTAATTCTCTGGCTATATCTTGACTAATAGAACATGTAGGCTTGATACAACTCAATATCAAGAATAAAGAACCAGAACTTGGCAGTTGGCATGCTAATTATGAAGCCGACTAAAAGTTATAAGTAAAAGATCAAATTTAACAGCATATATACTCGTAGCTATCAGATAATTAGAAGACTCAGAGGATCCATACTAGCCCAATTATCATGCTCAGGTGGCTATTAAAATTCTTTGTGTTTGCTTCTTTCTCCTTTCTACAGATGGAGAAAAGGGACTTGAACATTCAGGATTTATGCACTAAATATCTGCATTTTTAAGTTATCAAAGTGCATCATAGTAAACAGTCTTTTATCTTGAGTCATTTTAGAAGTAGTCTGACCTGATACTTCAACTAATATTTATACAGGAAGAAGTTGGCTAAAATCTTTCAGTATTATTGTTCATGATCAACATATCCTTCATAATCTGATATGCTTGACATCTAAATTGTCATCATAGCCACTTCCTAATCAATTTCAAAAGTTCAGAAGAAGATCTACATTTCTAGGAGTAGGGATGAAGATGAGGAAGATGTCAAGCATCCCAAAACATAATATGTCAAGAAAAAAGGCACATCCAAAGACACCAATAATGAAGACTAGCACAAAAATATGAGTTTTTCACTAAATCAATCATACCACTGAAAGCCTGCACAAAATTTTGATATCTATGATGTGATGCTCAGTCAAACATTGAATGCTTGAATAACCAATCCATCTTATAAAATGTTAAACAAGAAAAAGGTAGTTAAACAAGAAATTAGAAAGATATGCACCAAATAACCTGATTGAAGAATGGCCATGACTCCATATTTTGAGCGCGAAGTGTATCCACATTGATTCCTTGAAAGTTTCTTTTAGACCTTAAGATTTTGGGCCTCTGCTAACACAAGGGCATATGGAGTGTTCTCAACTCATATTAAGCATAAAACTTGATAAAAACCAAAATTCTCCAAAGGCTCAAACAATTTAAGACTTCCACAAGATTAGTCTATTTACCTTGGTTTGCAAAATGGATTGGGAAGTTGTGTATATAAGTTCCCATTTGCCATCTAGTAAACCAGACTTCAAAGGCTCCTTTGTTGGATTTACTGCTTCTAGTTTCCGAGCAATCTAATTAAGAATACAATCAAATATCAAATGAAGAAAAAAAAAATGTCAGGAAGAGTATTCTCTATACTACCTGACTATCTATGTATGGCCTTTAATTGTTTTTGAACTTGTAATTCAAAACAATAATGAGAGCAAGGTTGTGGTAAGGCCAGGCAATATACCAAGGTTAGTACATTATTTCAACCATTACATCAAAATCACGGTATTGATAGTTATTAATATGAACACAATTCTATAGTTTCACAATTCCACATCGATCATGATATTATCACAACTTCACGAGGGCTTCGAGTGATAAATTCGACAATATATTAGTTTTAAGGAAATAATTAGTTAAATACGAGTTTTAATTCAGATTCAGATCGATAGGCACTGTTCCCAATACAATTCAAACAAGCAGATAAGGATTCAGCCGAATTATTGAACCATGATTGCAACAGCCCAATTCCCTTCTTCTTAAATACTATTAAATTATTGTCCGTACCAACAAGAAAACAAAACAAAAATGAATTCCAAAGCAAGCTAGCTAAGAAGCTGAAAGGCCATGAACATATATTAGCAGAGATCCTGATCAACCCTTTTCTGGTCTTCAGGAGTGGCCTCAGCTCCCCTATAAAGAGGCTCAATGGCATCAAGAAGTTCTTGTTTGATTGCCTTTGAGTCTTTGGTCTTGTTGCTCAAGAAAGCTGGAAAAAATGAAATATGAGTTCTCCACTTGTGGGAGGGAGTTGATAGGCTAGTAGTAGTATTGTGATGGTGAATAAGAGTTGGGTGGTCGGAAAATCGAAGGTGGTGGTGGTGGTGGAGGAGTTGTGGAAGAGCTTGGAAGTTTGCGGTGGAGAGAGAGTGGATAAGGCCATCGTGGTGGCAGTGGCCATGGTGGGAAGTGCTGTGAGGATGGACTACTGTATGGTCTGGTCTGGTTTGTCTTGTGGGATGGTTGTTTGAACAATGGGCCTCCGATAGGGCCCAGAAAGATTTGGGCCTTAGCCCTTTTATAATTGAACTGAAAAAAATAAAAAGGAGAGGCTAAAAAAGCTGGAGAGAATGGGTGTTAATGAATCCAAGCGAGCAGAGATGTGCCTCAATTTAGTGAATTCAGAGTTGAATTGGGCTCAGGAAAATATTTATGTGAACCCGTCATCAATCTCAACATAAGTTTTCAGGTCAATATTTAATTTTATTTATGTATGTTGATATAATTTATCTCATAATATTTAATTCAAACTACATAGTCTATTTAAGTATTTTTTTGAAAAAATCTTGTACAGATCAAAATGTACGATCTACCTACCGTACATCTTGTGATTCATATTAATCCATATTTTTCAATTTTTTAAAAAAAATTAAAAAATAAATATTTCATATTCAAATTAATAAATACGAATAAATATAAATCACAAGACGTATACTTTAATTCATATAAAAATTATCTATTTTTGTGAGTTGAGTGTAATTGTGAAGGATGTGTCTTAGTCAATGGGCTTAAAAGCAACTAATTAAAAAAGGTTGAATAAATGGGGAACGGGACCAAATGAAAGATTACAAAAGAATTAAGATTACTTTTCGCATGCCGTCATGACATAACTACCGTTCTCAAAACATCGTACCTCAAACATTGAACTACCGTTCTCAAAACATCGTACCTCAAACATTGATTGAGTTAAACGGTAAATAAAATGATCAAATAATCAAAAAAAATTTAAATTTAAATCATAATTTTTGATTTCTTATTTAATAAGTTACAAGTCACTAAAAAAATACAGATATGCCTTAATCAACAGGGGGAAGGTTAGTAAAATGTACCCTTTTGTAACCTTTTTTTTTTTTCTCTCTTAAAAAAAAAGGACTATCTTGTTCCATGAAAATTAAGAATAGACGATAACACATGATATTCGATTAGTATAACACTCATTCCCTTGGTGCTATCAATTTGTGTCACTATAAATCATAAAATATTTTATATTTGCCTGAACAAGAATTTTAATATCCAAAGAAAAGGAAAAAAAATGCATTGAAATGACCAGATTACCCGAACTCTTTACTCTTATCTCATAACAAGGAAATGGTATTTTTCAGTTATTTGGCTGCTACATCAGCATTCTTGTTGTGGTAATCCTTAGAAAATCCGCATACATGCACCAAAAAAGGGCAATGATATTGCCACGGCAAAATTCTTAATACCACAGCAAAAATCATTAAAATGACATTAATAACCTTCAAAAGTCATGAAAATTACATATACACATTTTTAATCGTTTGTTGACTCCTCATCTGCTCTTCACGTCTGCAGATGAGACCATTTTTCTCTTCCCTATATCTATCTTCCGACGAGAGGAAGCATATCTCTTGCCTCAAAAAAAAAAAAAGAAAAAAAAAGACAGAGAAAGGGAGAGTTTTTTGTGGGTGGTACTAATGGATTTGTTTAATGGAAATTCTTGATTTTTGAAGTGTTATGAGAAATGGGTTTTTTGTGGTTTCTTTGAAAGTTTTGATTTTTATTGTTGGGAAAATTGTCAAAATAGTCCCTCAACTTTTGTACTTTGGATATAGTGGAAGAGATTGAGTCTGTCTCTTTTTTTTTTGGCTAAATTTTGAAAATAAAAGTTAATGAACTATTCTCATCGGAAAAAAAATGTTTTTAAAGAGTCTTGAGTATGGTCTCTTACTTATACATTTCTTTTTGTATAAGAGACACATGAAAGGACTATCTTGGCTAAAAAATAAAAGTTGGAGGACCATTTTGGCTACAAAAAAAGTTGAGGGACTATTTTAATTAAAGTAAAAAAGTTTAAGGACTATTTCAGCGATTTTCCCTTTATTGTTTTGTTAGATTGAATTTTAGAAAGAGAGTGACAATCTAAGGCATCGAAGAAATCAACAAAGTTGTACTCCGGCGGCTGTATGTGGCGGTGCTGAAGCTGTCAGGCAGCCCAAATCGGTTGAGGGATCACTGAGGGATTTTGGCAATTTGGTCATTGACTGATGTGCGAGGCATTTGTTGCAAGGGAATATTTGCTGGGTTTTTGCCAGTGTGGGGTTGGGTTGACTTTTATGAGGGGTAAATTTGTCTCTCAAATTAAAATAACTGTGGCATTAAGGGTTTTGCTGTGTGTATTGCAATATCATTGCCCACCAACTCCACAATCTCACCGGAGCGCCCACACACACTCACACACAGAGTAGTCTCTTCTTCAATCTCTGGAAGAACCCATTTTGTCTGCTTCACCACAAGTCCAAAACATTCCTTTTCATCTTTTACTGATTAAACTTGCAACCCCCAATAATTCTCCTGCAAATACTCCTCTATAAATCTTGAAAAAGAAAAAATTAAAAAAAAGAAAGAAAGATGCATTCAAGATTCTCAGTAAAGGGTTTTGCTTTTCTCCCTTGTCATCAGCACCACCACCATCATCATATTTCCTGCAGGATTAAGATTATTTCTTGTGACAAAACTTCTTCTTCTGACAAAAAGTTTAATTTCAATATTCTTGGTCGATCTTTGGCTGATAATAAATGGAAGTTCTCTGAGATTGATGCCAGTGAGTTCGAAGATCATATTTGTTTGAAAATTTTCTTTTATCATTTCAATGGATGTTATGTTCAATTCTTTGTTTTGTTTTTCACTTTGAAGAGAATTGAGCTGTAAATTGTTTCCGGGGTTTTTTTTTATCCTGACAGCTAATTTGCTTTATTTTATTTCTCTCAGTTTTTAGTTTTCTCAATAAGTGTATATGGTTAATTTTAGTAGAATCGTGATGGTTTAATTATGCCAATCGGAATTTTTGTGAATGGACGTGTGCAAGTTCCATAGATGTTTATACTTGAAGATTCGATTTTTTACGAGTTGTTTGTCTGGAAGTTTGAATACATGTTCCGCCCCTAACACACGTCGTAAGGCAGGAGATATATAACACAATGATATACATAGTTTATATGATATAGAACTAAAATATAAAGTTTTTGTTCTGTCTTTAATCTGTAAATCAGTTAAGTTTTCCGTATAAACTTTTTGCTATAGATAACACAATGATTGTGACACTGACAAATTTTGGGCTAGATTTCAGATTGAAGAATAATTGGTGCAAAAGTATTGTAATTCATGTTAATTGTTCCTTTAGAAGATGTAAATTGGATGACTAGCAGAATGTTTTGGATAATGCTGTTGAGTCACACAGTTAGCATGTATTTTCAATTGTAATGAACTTTAGTAGTTTTTTTGATGAAAAGTTTGGTGAAGTTTCCTTATTTTATGTAGTCTAGCTATTCTAAGTATGTGTTATTTTGGTAGATGCAATACAAGGCTCGCTAAACCATTGGCTGTCAAGGACTCAAAACTTTTTGAATGAAGTCACGTCTCCGCTGGTAAAAACTGTGAATGATAGGCGGCCTGTTGTTCAGGATGATGCAGGAGATTTGGAGGACATTTTCTTGGCTGAACAGAGAGACAGACAGCAAAACACCTGGTGGAGATCTTTCCTTAGCTGCCATTGTTTCCATTGAGCAATTTAGCAGGTAATAAAGATGGCGTGTGTGCAGTACACTCTCTTATCTAAATCAAAATTTATTTTCTACCTTGTTGGTGAATCATCTAGCGGAAATCGACTAAATTACTGAAGCCTTTTGTACTAGTTATTTCTAATCCATTCAAAGCAAACTTGACCTTGTTGCTTTCACTGGGTCTAGTATCGCATGCTTTCATGGGGGTCTGAAATCCACCCACAATTTTGCTGTTTGACCTCCTTTTCAGACCATGAAATGAAATAATATTTGATTTATGCAGGATGAATGGGTTGACTGGGAAAAAGATGCAGAAGATATTTAAAGCCCTTGTCCCTGAATCTGTATACAACAATGCTCGTAATTTAGTGGAGTACTGTTGCTTCAGGTTTTTATCCAGGGATAGTTCTGACGTTCATCCTTCATTGAAGGTTCATATACATAGCATAATCCTTCAAATTTCGGGTCTTCAATGTTTAGGATAAATTTAATGTTATTACTTTTGGCAATATCCCATTAGTTCAATAACTAGAGTTGGATCAATGTGTTTTTATTCTTTGCTTTCGGTTTCCTGTACTCACTCTCTGGTCTGATTCTGGAACAATTCTTGGGACCAGTTAAAGTTTTAACATTGGGTTTTTACATCTAGATGGTTTCCGGAATGCGGCTCTATCATTTCAGCATGGATGAGTGCGAGATGATCATTGAACTGGGTCTCTTTTACGGTGCGGACTGTCAGTGAAAGAGTCAAAAAAAAAAAAAAAAAAATTGAAAAACTGGAAGGTTTTGGTGATGGGGCTTTTGTAAATACAACAAGAACCATATGATTACTTGATTATTCAGATAAGGACCTGAATTTAGCATGGTTTAAATGGTAATGAATTTATATTTTATTAGGTTGCATTTTGGGCCTTCTCTGGTCCAGAGTCCAGACCCACTTTGTCCCGCTGAGCTCTCATGGGCCTCTAGATGTAAGGTGCTGATTTAGTTTGGTTTGCCTTTGTGTTGTCATTGTGAGTGTTCTCATTTGATGATTTCCTGATATCTTGTTTCTTCTTGGGCTCACAAATGTTCCTTATCAATTCGTCAAGCTCTTCATGCAAACTAGCATGTACATAAGATCTATATCTACTTGTTCTCGAAGGTCTATACCATTGAATGGATTCAGGAACTTGAGATTATGTTACCAATAGAAGACTTCACTCACTCACCGACTCTCTCACTCTTTCTCTCTCCTCCTTATATATATATATATATATATATGTGTGTGTGTGTATATATATATATATATATATATATATATATGTATGTATGTATGTGTGTATGTATGTATGTATGCGTGCGTGTGCATGCTGTTTTCCTAGCTACCTATCTATTCAAGTTTTCTCGATTTCATTTAGTGTACCTTTTTTTTTTGTTCCTAGTTTCCTTCTTATCTTTATAGGGGTAATAATTGTTATATTGAATACTTTTTTTTGGCTCTGATTGTAGGATCCTGCATTTCGGAGACTTATTTTTGTAACCATGCTTGCATGGGAGCATCCATATTGCAATAGGATGGATTCTCAAGCTAAGGCTTCAGATAGAGACTCTCTCAAGGTTTCTCCTATTTAGGCTGTTTGAGCAGGATGTTTTTATTCGTTGCAGTATCCATTTCAAAGTGCTCACTTCACATTCTCAGTTAAATGGATTGAATTTGGTAAATGCAGTTTGTAACTTATGAAACAGTGTCTTAAGCTCTTTTGGTAGTAGTCGATTGTTTAACGAATTATCCTTATTGATTTCTCTATCAAAGATTCAACTATGTGCAAAAATATGGACATTGAGACTTCCTGTTACCCTTGTCGAGATCCACTATTTTATATATCATTTCTTTTCTTTGTTTTGAGTGTCAGATTAGTTTTCAGTTAGTGAAGCACTATAATAGTTCAGAAGCCATTTCTGAGATGATGGCATAACTTGTTTTCAAGTGTCTCACACATATATATATACATATACATATACATACATTCATACATACATACATATATATATGTGTGTGTGTGTGTGTGTGTGTGAAGCACTGTAATAGTTCAGCCATATTTGTTACTTGATGCTAAAAGGACTAAAGGCTGCACATTTGACATATTTCAATTTATTTTATCATGTATTGAAAATACTGTTATTTAGTTCTTACCTCTTCTAATATTCACAAAACTTCACTTAGAGTACCCCAGTTTGCCAATTGGTATGGCATGGATCAAAATCTCAGCTTTTCATGCAACATGTGGTTGTGCCTCATTAAGTTTTATGATCCTTCTAAATCTGTCTGGATTTGGCAGATTATTTTTTGGGAAAATTTTTCAGAGTTAATCTTGAATACTTTGTTTAAATAGTGTATACATTTAAGGATTGCAATTATTGACAATTTTATTGTTCTTGAAACTTAAAGAAGAGGCTTGTAGGTGAAGCGGCTTTTGTTCGTATTACTCCTGCTATTTCTGGTGTGGCTGACTGGTCCACTGCACATAACCTTTTCAAAGCTCTTGCTCGTGATGAACAAGGCATCTCCTATGGCTTGTGGTCGACATATATTGACGAACTTCTCAAGTGAGTATAAATTAAACATTCTCATGATTTTTCTAGATTGTTGCAATCCATATGCACATTTGTCAATAGTTACATGAGATGGTGTTACTCATGCTGACAGGCGGAAAGCATTGGTGAACCCGTTGGGTGTGGAAGCTTTTAATTCCTTTTTCTATTTATCTGGTATAGGATTCATGAAGGAAGGAAATCATATCAGTTCAAAGAATTCTCCCAGCTTTTTAGTGAGAGTCTCTTGTGCGTCAGTTCAAGCAGAAAGCCACCTGTTTTGAAATGGGAGAAGAACCTAGCATGGCCAGGAAAACTCACCTTGACTGAAGGGGCACTTTACTTTGAGGTAGTTGTTGTCCAGCTGGTTGAATCATATGGAGTTTAAGATACCTACTGTTAACTGTATTCTTTGTTATTTTTTCATTAAGTACACTCTAATCGTTGTCTGATAGGGATGCATAATCATTAGGGTTAATATTACTTGAGTCAGCACAGTTTACAATATCTAGTTTTTTGCTGCTCCGGATCATTTATTTCTTATACTTTTATACAGAGAATTGGTTCAAGGGGCCAAGGAGATTCGATGAGTTTAAAAATTGGATCTTACAAGAGATGATTCGCAAGTATTTAAAACAAGAGTTGGGCCACTGGGATCTGATCTTTTTGACTCCGCTATATCTGTTACCTCCGGTCCGGAGTGAGTAAGCTTCTTCAACAATTTGGTGGAAGTATTTTAATTATTGGCATCTCTGTTTTCTTAAGATTTTGAACTTGAAAATCCCCAGAGTAATGGCTTGTATCAAGTTTTCTGAAATTCTAAAGTTAATTTTCTACACATGAACTGGATTTTGCTCGAGTGTCTGCTGCATTTTTTATTTTTAGATTCTTTTCTGTGATGATATGAGAGGGAAGTGATTAGGGGTTGTTTAGTGGATGATATTAGCAATATTTATTCAAGCGATTAATTCATTTGGAAAGGTAAATTTTCCTTTGTGAAATTTCAATGTACATATTTAATCTGAATATTTTAGGTCATCAAGTCTGGGAAATTTAAGGAATCCAAATTCCTTGTAGAATGGAAACAAAGCTTGATGTCATAACAGATACTAGGTTGTGCCTGATTACAAGTGAAAGGAGGAGGGGGTTCAAGCTTGTATACTTTGATGTAACTCTGATGGGTTATAATGGTTTTTTGCATGAATGGCAAAAGTTTAAGGTTGAAGTCAAATAGTGACGGTTCTAAAATGACTTGGGTGAAATTTCTATTACCTATTTCTGAATTGTTCTTGAGTTTGATGACTAAAAATAACCAAATTGTTTTCTTCATGCATTATTTCTCCAGTGGCTATGTGCATAATGTGTTATTTCTTGTTCTTCCTTTTTTTCGTCAAGATTTTTGGGTTGGGTTTAGGGTTTAGGAGGGGGTTCAAGCTTGTATACTTTGATGAAACTCTGATGGGTTATAATGGTTTTTTGCATGAATGGCAAAAGTTTAAGGTTGAAGTCAAATAGTGACGGTTCTAAAATGACTTGGATGAAATTTCTATTACCTATTTCTGAATTGTTCTTGAGTTTGATGACTAAAAATAGCCAAATTGTTTTCTTCATGCATTATTTCTCCAGTGGCTATGTGCATAATGTGTTATTTCTTGTTCTTCCTTTTTTTCGTCGTATTTTGGGTTGGAGGGAAATGAGTTCATTTAATATATGGTTATGTCGTCATTAAAATGTTTTAACAGTTAATCTCTTTATACAATTTGGTTCTCTTCATGTTCTATGCTTGTCAAAATTAAAGTTAGTCCATATTTCCTTGTTTAGAATATGGAAATTGCATTTTGATTAAAAGAAAATTGTGGAGTACTATAATTTAGTTACGGAGCAGACAACCTCAGCCTCCTATATTGCAGTCCTTGTTCTGCAGTTGTATGCGATTCTGTGGTATAAAAACAAGAGGCTATGTTCCCGTCCTCTGTCTGTTGATTATTGAATATAATCCTTGTTGTAATCTGCATTTCCCCTTGATGATCCAAACTGCAAACTTCCAGTGAAGAAATGGACAGGCTATGCTTCCTCCATCTTTGCTTTCAAATTCTTCACCAACTCGGGGATTATTCTTGTTCTCTGTTCATTCCCTCCCCACCACCCTCCAAAAAACAAAAAACAAAAAAAAAGTACCATACTGTCAACTTTTATCTCACAAAATAAGAGAGAGCTAAACTTTTAGTCATTTGTGCATTTTAAGGTACATCTTTATTTTGGATTCAGTTAAGATGGAACATTTATGTTTTCAATATGCTACATCCAATCAGGTCTGATTCATGGGTGCTTGAATTCGTTGACTTGGGTGCTGAAATGAGAAGAGACGTGTGGCATGCATTTATTAATGAAGTTAATGCTTTGCACAAATTTATAAGAGAATTTGGACCCAGGGATGGTGACCAATCAGTATACTACGTACATGGTGCTCACAAAGGGAAGGCAAAGGCAATAACTTACGCTATTAATGCTATTGCAAGACTTCAGGCTCTTCAACACATGAGGAGACTCTTGGATGAACCCACTAAACTTGTCCCATTCTCTTATTTGCAAAATGCACCATATGGTGATGTGGTTTTCCAAACTCTAGCTAATGTTAATTTCTGGGCTGGACCATTGATTACGAATATTGAGGAACACAATCAAACGGGTCGACATGTGATTCGCACTCACGAGGCATCCGAAAATAGTAATGTATTTGACATAGATGGAAGTGTGTACTTGCGGAAGTGGATGAGATCTCCATCATGGACTTCTAGTGCTTCAGTTGCTTTCTGGAAGAACTTGCCTGCTAGAAATGGAATAGTACTCAGTAAAAATCTTGTAGTTGCTGGGACGTCTCTCGTAGAAAAGGCAGCAGTGACATGTAGAGATAAATATGCAATAGTTGAAAAAACACAAGCAACAATAAATGCTGCAATGATTGAAGGAATACCAAGCAATATTGACCTTTTTAAGGTTGGAATTACATGATCCGTTATTAATTTTCGTTCTCTGCAAGTTTGTTGTACGCCTGATTTAGCTGGATATATCTTGTCATACATGGAAGCTGTGGTATCATGTATTAAAATATCTCAAAAAATCACAGGGCTCGACCTCACGCTCTTGGAGAATTAAGCCATAGTGAACTAAAAAGTGTTAAGTTGTTATCGGGTATAGTATTGATTTTGACTTTGCATCTTCCCAGGCTCCTTCCAAGTAAACCTCTCTCTGTTTGTAAGTGATGTCTAAAATGCATTCTGAAATTTCATGGATGTTTTAGCATTTAGAAGGTATACCTTTTTGCTTTCTTCACAAATCTATTTTATATTCTTCCTATAGATTTTTGTTTTTTTTCCTTTTGCTTTACAGTCCCATATTTCAAATAAAATCTAAATAGATTCTAGATTCTATTTGACGACTCTGTTATGTTATAAAATTTTGGTTCGACTTCCAGTAAATTATCAGATCTTTTATTATTTACACCTTCTTTATATTTATAATTCTTTACTCATCTACTCGGTGAGTTCGCTATATGTAGAACTAAAAAATATTCTTCACTTGTTAACTCTCAAACTCATTGAGTAGTTGATGTTTCTTGTGCTTATCATTGAGAAGGTCAAGTCTGTCTTTATGTATTTTCTTTGAAAGGTACTTGTATTGGTCCTAAACATCTGAGCTTTAGAAAATGATAGACGAATCTGATTATAATTGTGATTTTTTGACTCAGACCTCAGTCTAACAATTTTGGTTGGGTCCAGACTTAGAGCAGGACAAATGTGAATACCTATTCTTGCTTTCTGTGTATTTTGTGGCTATAAGGACCTTCTTCTGGAAGAAATGTAAACCTACAGCATTTCTTTAATAGCTTCTTTCTAACATATTTGCAGAGATCATGATCCTGTTGCAAAGATTTAGAGACTCAGCTTTTTTATCTATACTTTTTTTGTTTACCATATGTTAATGCTCTCTCTCGATGTTTTTTTTTCGTTTTTTGTCAGGAACTCGTACTCCCTTTAACTATCGTTGCAAAAAATTTTGAACGGCTTAGACACTGGGAGGAACCCCTCGTGACTACAACGTTTCTTGTCTCTGTGTATGCAATCATCTTCAGGTAAAATGGCTATGATTGGCATTTTTATGACATTGAAAATTTTTGTGGTATCAATTTCTGGCTCCTAAGCTATAGAACAAGTTAATTAGTGATCACATACACAAGTGGTACAGTAAATTCATTGTCCCGGCCATCTTGATAAATTAGTTTATTCTTTGTTGGTATTAGATACCTTTTTGGTGGATAATCCAACTAATTGCCATTTTGGATCAGTCAAAACTTGAGAAAGCAAAGGTTATTACTCTGATGTTTCTGGGAGTAGTACCCAGAAGTTCTCTTACTTGGTTTGTGGTAACATTTTTCTTTCTGGATTTTGGGAAACTCTAAATCTCTGTTCTCAGTAACAAAGTCCTCCCGCCTGGTAAGGTTGGTTAGGTTCCTAGAATGTGCAAGGATGTTAGAAAATTCACTCCAGCATATGAAGTTGATTAATTCCGCTAATAGCTCAAAGACATTTAACCATCCTTAAGGTCTAATTCCTAGCTTCTTGCTTTCTTGTATGTATATGTAATATGTGAGAACCCTATAATTTGTTTCATATCTACGAATTTAAAGGATCTGGCCTATGTTACTTAAAAGTGGTGTCTATTTTATTGAAGAAGCTTTCCTAATTTGTATGATATTTGATATTTTCTTTGCTCAGTCAATTAATTAGGTAGAGCACTTTGCCAACTGTAGTCCTTGAGTATTTTCATTACGGTACATGTCACAGCATGCTATTTGTTTATTGATTTCAATGAATTCTGCTCTATATTGAAAAGGAACATGCTCTCGTATCTGTTCCCCATGACTTTGATGATGTTGGCGGCCAGCATGTTATTGTTGAAGGGGCTCAAGGAACAAGGTCGTCTTGGTAGATATTTTGGAAAAGTTACCATACGCGATCAGCCACCATCAAATACAATTCAAAAAATCATTGCTCTGAAACAGGCCATGCGAGAAGTGGAAAAGTATCTTCAGGATCTCAACATTTCCCTGCTGAAATTCCGAACTATTATTCTTGCTGGCCAGCCACAGGTATGCTAGGACATAAGTCTAACATGTTTTAACTTGAGAGTCGAATGATAAGAACCTTTGACATGAATTTTTAAATGTATTGCGTGCAATTAAGTGAACTCAACTTGTCTTTTGTCTATGATGCCTTTCATCTCTTGATCATTTTCTGTTGTCATATAATTACATCCCTACCCCTAAGATTTGTCAATATTGCCACTAGATTGCTTGAGTAGCCCTATTACAATCTCAGAATGCTGGGTGTCATTGACAAAAAGCCAAAAAGTAAAGCTACGGTCCAAAATACCACGTCTTCATACAGTAGACCAATTATGCTCCTCCTCACAAATGAATCATTAATCCTGAAAAGAATGAACAGAAATCCACTGGCAACACACACCTGAATGCGCACACACCATAAAACACATTAGCAAATGCACCGACGAACAAGCAAACTAGATATAAATTTGGGGGAGGGATATTGATGGGCTTGGATTGCAGAACTCAGGAAAAATCAGGGATGGTGGCCAGTAGGGGAGGCAGTGCATCGGATCTTTGTCCTAAATGGGGGCGTGAGGGTTGTCGTGAGGGGAAACCAAGGCGGACTGAGCATGAGTAGACCTTCTTATCTATATCACCCTTTAGAATTTCAGATTTTTAGAATTTTTTACCTTGGTAACATTTGCTGCTGTTTGTGAACTGATACATCTTTTTTCCATATGTATTGAACACATTTTAGGAACAGTTAATAGGGACCCAAATATCAGTTTGCAAATAGAAAGGGATCTTCCTGTAATGTGAAAAAACTGTAGTGGAAATGTCAACATTAAATGTTTAGTAGCTGTTATGTATAACTACCTTTATTTTGATGCTGTAATGTTGGAAAGTGATAAAGGCATATTTTTTTGTTTACAATAAGCTATTGATTTACTTGGTGAAATAGTAGGCAAATGTGTATCTAAAGATTTTAACCATTTCTTAAAAGAGCGGGACATATTATAGGACTAAAGCTTCTTGTTTTTATAGAGTTTATGATTAAGAGTATAAAATGGCTAAGACATTTTGTTATTCTTTGTTTTGTTTGGTGTGACGTTGGGTAGGGTTGGGGAGAATTTGCAATTTTGGATAACATATATTGCTATTGTCAGCTAAATTTTGTTTGTTTTCCCACCTTTCAGATAACTACTGAGGTTGCTCTGCTGCTGTTGTTAAGTGCTACAGTTCTCCTCCTTGTTCCATTCAAGTACGTTCTATCATTTCTCATCTTTGATCTCTTCACAAGGGAGCTCAAATTCCGGAGGCAAATGGTTCTAACATTTATGAGAATTCTGAAGGAGCGATGGGACTCTGTGCCAGCAGCTCCTGTTGTTGTATTACCGTATGAGGTTGATGAGTCTGAGCCATTGAGTGAAAATAAGAGTATTGCTAAAACAGAAAGGACTCTGGGGATATAGATAGCTTGATCAATTTTGACACAGATGTTTGCTGAGAGAATATGGTGACGGACTGGAAAAGATACATATTAAAAAAAATGGAAAGAAAACAGGTGCACAATGTTACAACCGAGGACTGATCACAATTTGGGAACAAGATGGGCCTGATACAGGTTATTGCTTACCCCTTCAGAAGCACAAGATAAATTTCCACACACAAGGGTGCACAAGTACAAATTTTGTAGCAGTGTTTTAACAACAGTAAGAGAATATGAAAAGGTGTCACCCGTGCTTTGAGTGCTGCTCATGGATTGAAATACTCAAATAAACCATGAGAGATGTAGCTTTACAGAGAGTTACCCTGCATGCTCTTGCTCAAGCAGAATGAGCATATCAGGGGCCAAGGTACAGACCTTCCTTTTTGTCTGTTTGGGCTTTGGTACAGATGTAAGTATGTACGTGTAGCAAAAGTAACTTGTGTTGTGACATATGGCTGACTAAATACCTGAAAAGTTTATGAAACTGAGCACCGGATGGTCTGCTAACCTATATTTGAAAACCTTACTAGGAAATTCAAAAGTCTTTGACAAAAGATTAGATGTTCACCTCTTTGCAGAAATTCAGTTGGTTGAATATTTGGTTTATACACTCGAAGGCAACCATACTTGCATGGAATAAAATTTGATACAAAATGCATTAAATACATGAAAAAGCAAACATCATTCACTATCAAAATGTTGTCCTGCAGTGCACAATTTATAAAAACACAGCATGTAAAGTAATTACTGCTGGTAAAGCTAACGCCAGTATTTGCCATACTTGAGAAACTGTGCTTAAACCCTTTGCTCCGTTACAGGAAAGCTTCCTGTTGTGATATGTGCATTGGGTTTGATTCCTAGAGTTCCAAGGAAACAATTTTAGTGAGTAAATGAAGTTGGAGATTGTTTCATGCGTTACAATTTATGCTTGAAGATTATTTCGTTATATTAGCATGGTTTTCATCATTGCATGGTTTTTAGTGGATTAATATTTAATTTTTTTTGGGGACAAAAAATTATATTTGTAGTGGATTAATATTTAATTTTTTTGCCAAAAAAAGGATATTTGTAGTGGATTAATATTTAATGAACTATATAATATCATTTGCATATCTATTCTGTTCTGATATCCAGGTGCCTGGAAGGTTAGTCATATACCTCGAAGAGCAAAATGTGACTGTGTAGTCTGTAGCAGAACAGGTCATGATACTGGAGAGATCATCATAGGCATAGCTATAAGCTGCAGGACATGCAGTCTTGAACGTCCTTGAATAATTTGTGGGCATGCATGTGATAGGAGTTGAGAATGCTCCTCTGCAACAATACTCATCTGCGTTGAACACATTACAGGCACTGTTGCATGCGATGGATTTGCCACTGGAATTGACAGCAAGCTCCGATGGACAATTGGGAATCAGGTCACTGTCACAACCAGCGGTGCTGCAATTTCCTTTACCTGCTATAGGTTTAATGACAATTGGCAGATTGAAGCCATCGACAAGGCTAACATCATAATAATCGAGGTCACCAAAGGCAAATTGGGCAATCGAAGTAGGTGGTTGCCCCGGACTTTTGCATTTTAGGGTGCTTCCACAGTCACCTGTATGTTTCACATTTACCGCTGCCATCTTTGTCAAAATTGCAACCGGTTCTTCCCCATATCCTGCCGTTCCACCGTGGTTGAGCTGAGAAGACAGCAGACTGACCAGGTTTCAATGAAAAACCACCACCACTGAAGTTAGTATCTTGTGCTAAATTGTTGTTAGGTGCTATTCCAGGCCATATGGTTTCGTTGCAGTTGTTTACAATGGTCAAATTTGTGGACTCAGCCAACTTTATTCCTGTTATTCAACAACATGACTTTCTCGTGAATGAAAACTAGCAACTGCAAATATTACAAATGACAAGTGAAGCATCTTGCTGTTTATAGTGATCATGTATGAAAGGACATGGCAAATGTTATTGCCACAGCAAATTCAGTGTAAAATGACCATAATTTCCTTCTCTGTTATGAAGGAAGAATCAAGGGACAGGGATATTTCAGTCATTTAGTAGCACTTTATGGCTATAAGACATTAATGGAACTATTTATCTTTTGGAAAGCCAAGAAATGTGTACCTGTTGCAATTACAAGGAAGGCAAACAAGATGGTGGAAAATTCACAAGTCTGGGATGCCATGTATGTCTCACTGGGTCTGTGGTTGGAGTTCAAAGAAACTGGAAGATGATAGGTAGAGTTTATAAGAGTGGAAGAATACGTGTTGAGGAGAGTCATCTCCATACTATTTAGAAGCTGTGGCCAAGCAGAAAGGGAGAAGGCTTCCTTCCTTGTTTTGTAATCAAATGATTCGTTGCCTCTGTCTCAAATATCCTCCATACAAGTTCTTTTTACACTACTCTTGTTCATCAACTTATTTTACTACAATTTGATACAGAACCAATAGATCGAAGAAGAAGCTCGCAAGTATTTGCTTGGTATCAACTGCAATCTAACTTTTTTGTTCAGGGTTACATAAGAAAACGAGCACCCAGTTTAGGCTTACAAGGTAGGGAAATACAAGAGGTAGAAAATAAAAAATTATTTCAAATAAATTCTCCAAATACAACTCTTGTACAAATTACAATTGTGAGGGAGCATATATATCCTTTTCTTAACCTCTTCTTCACTTTCTAGCAACCTTTAAATTAATGGCTTTTCTTTTTAAGATAACTACTAGAGAATGTATAGCAAAATAGCACTGACTGGAAAATGCTATCTTCCTTTCTTTACTCAAAAATTGTATACTAACAAATTTCAGTATCTTTATTAAATGTACGTTCTAACTTCAAGTTATCATGGAGATAATATGATTGACGTTCAAGTATACAAGACATTAAAAGGGGTCATAATCTTAAGACAAACCTTATTAGGTACTTACAAAACCACGTTACAATTTACAAATTACAACCTAGTATACATTGTCCTTGCTCTGACAATTGCAGCATTAATATCATACCAAATCGACATATAAAGTGAATCAGAATCCAGTCATTAAATATTCAAGTTGTAAAGACACCAAAATTAGCAAGGTTTCAAGAAAAAAGTTAACAAATAGATTCCCCCACATCTCACATTCCACTTGAACTCGGGATGACCAGTTATTGGCTTTCACAATAATCCTTGCAGTTAAACAGAATCACTTGCCAGTCTCTACTCACTGCTTACCCAAAACATATCAGCGTCAAGAATCCAGGCTGCAAAATTGAATTGATAACTATCGCATCAACCCGGACTATACTTGACTTTTGGCCACCTTCTTCCGGACAACTCTTTTCCTCTGGACCTTGGGGGGAGGAGCTTCACCCTCCGTTGTAGAATTGCTCTGCTCCTGTTTAATGCCCAGAAGACCAAGGCCTGAAACAATGGCATTCTTGGACAATGAACCACTTCGAAGAAGAAGGTTCATTGACATTTTCTGATGGTCTATTGTAAGCTTTCAAGACATCTGAATGAGCCAATGGATCCACCTCAACCCCAAGCCAAGCCAACCGCGATGTCTCTCCTAACTGAACATTCAAGACCCTACGCATTTGAACCACCAATTTGTGGCAAATGGTTAGTGTTAAAAAAAATTTTGTAAAAAACTTCAACAAAGGAGGATGCCCTACCAATGTTCTCCAGTGTATCTTACATACAGAAAGTTCAGTTCAGAACAGGCCAATGTTCTCTCACAGCACTATCAGTGTGCAGAAAATAACTGTAACCTAACTAAAACACTCTACGGCAACAAAATTGTTTTAAAACACACACACACACACAAGACCAGAAAGTCCAACAAATACTAGTAATTGGCAGCTCAGGATGCAGACAGAAAACCTACCAAGTTACAGTGAAACTTTGTTCGACAACACAAGAAGTGTTGAACATGAACCAATGTGCCAAATTAAGTCACTAGAAAAGGCAATATATTTCCAAGATAAAGCAAGTCCTAGTAGCATTTAAGAAATAAACAGGAAACAAACAACCTGAAAGTTGGTTTATTACATGCGTGTGTGCATGTGTATCTGAGACATAAAAATTTGATCTAAAGACACCTGTAGAGAAACAGGTACCTTAAGGCTGTGCTAAAGAAAGCAGAGCCACTCCAATGACATCAAAATGGTTGACAACTGCTCTATCAAACCCATTCAGCAGCTGATAGCGCAGGTTTGCATATAGACCAAGGAAAGCCCCATAAGCAAGTGCATTAGTGCTCACAGATGGAATCGTTAAAGATAACCTACCAAGACAGAAGAGAGGGCAAATTTACCACTAAAATAAAGATTCTGATAAACAATCCATGGAGAAAACATTACGTTTTTATACATATATGAGAACAGTTACCACCTTCCCTCCTTTTTACTGGCAGCAAGATTTGAAACTGCTCCTTGCACGGCTCCCGCAGTTAATCCAACCATGCACAATTCTGCAGCCTTGTAGAAGAAAGAATGAATTCTCTTTTGCAAGTCAAATTCTCTGAGTGGATAACTCATTTCAAATATATTGTTCGGAAGCTTTTGCAATGTATTCTGCAAATCAAATTGAAATGTGTTCCCATATGAACGACAAGGAGCCAGCGACCAAACAGCAATAGCAATTGCAGGCTGTTACTGTCAGCACATTAATGAGGGCAAGATCCCACTCTTGCTTTATCCTGACATAACCCAAAGAAGTAGTAATACAAAGTAGTAGTAGTAGTAGCAGTAGCAGCAGTAGCAGCAGTAGTAGTAGTAGTAATAATAATAAATGTTAATAATTTAAGTTGATTAACTGAAGGGAACTTGGGAAATCAAAAGAATATCAATTAGTAGTAGTAGTAGTAGTAATAATAATAATAATAATAATAATTTAAGTTGCTTAACTGAAGGGAACTTGGGAAATCAAAAGAATATCAATTTAGCTGTCATGATTAAGGTGAACTACCTCTCTTCGCGATTTTTCACCTCCCACCAAACAGAGCAACCTATTGTAGCTGCCTGCTCTAGAAGCAGCTTATAAAGAAATGCTGGATCTGCAATCATCCTGCATAAGAAAAGAAAGAATCGATGTCAATGAAACTGCTATCTAGACAAGGGCATCCTCAAGGGTAACCAGCTACTCCTTTGAAGCAAAGATTAAAGAAGTAAACTGGAATAATTATCAGCACAGTAGTAAAATATGTGGAACATAACAATCCTACTGCGCCCTTGATATTTCAACAATCCAACGCAATGCGAGCACCCCATCTCCAGATGGATGATAGAAATCACATAGATTTACCCAGGTATACAGGTTAGACCTTATAAATGCAACCACAATTTTCTTCACACATAATTAACTCATCAAATGCGTACCAAAATCAAAACTTAAAACACATTTAGAGTTCCAATGTGGATGTACATGTGTTGCCTATCAATGCCAAACTCCAGCAAAATTCAGTATTGGTATTAGGTTCTTGATTATTTTTCTTTTTGTTCCCTATAAACACATTCAGAAGTCATTCTATTTGTCCAAATGTGCAACTAATCTAAGCAAAAAAGTGTTAAGGACCCTAAATATATCTGTCTAAGCCAGTTTTAGAAAAGGATTAGCTGAACTCACCTGCCAATAAATGCCCTAGAGACAATCCTTGAGGAAGCGACCGAGAAATGAACCTAGTAGTGGTAGGCCTGGCATTGATTGCCAAAAACTTCACCATCTGAGCAGAACTCACCAAACCCTGAATGTTACCAAACATCAATAATAACCCCAGACTACTCCTGCAGATATTCAAATTCAAACAGGCTTACCATTTCATAAGCTTGCCGAAAACCAGCAGGCAAATCCATCATTGTCCTCTGCCACTCATTCAACACCGCGTCAACAAATTTTCGATCAAATAGCTGGCAAAATGTAGAAAAGTCAGTATCCATATGTGAATGCCAAATCTAGTGTGCTTAATTAGTTAATAGTAACAACAGTGGATTTTTCTCTTGTGTAGATATTATTACCTCCTGAAAAATGATCCGTCTCCTAAAAAGTCCACCTTCGTCCCCCTCGTCACCATCATCAAAGTCATCAAAGTAAGAATCATCATCACCATCATCATCACCTCCATCACCACCACCATTATTAATTTTCTTTCTATAAGAGTATGGCAATATCACCACCACCCCCTCCAGTTGCCAGCTGACATAGTGCCAAATATTAGCCAAAATATTTGACTAAGAAGTTCTCAAAATACATAGATACATAGGTCCTTTTAAGGAGCTAATTGTTAACCACATATTATTTGGTAAGTAAACTTATAGTTGGTGTTTCGAAATTGCACCATGATACATATACTATCTCAGCTCCAAAGTCGCCTATTATCACTATAGCAAAAGTGATCTGAATAATAGGAATTTTATTAGAACATTATTACACTCAAAACAGCAAAAGTGATCTGAATAATAGGAATTTTATTAGAACATTATTACACTCAAAACATCGCTCTCTAATCAAATGAAGCACCAGGACCTTCTTCAAATATTCCAAAAACAAAAGAACTCCTCATTCTGTGCTTACAAGGTTACGGCATTCCTAACACCTTATTTTCTGTTTAATATCCCACACACACCATAAAACCTGTCCCCACTCTCCTCACTAAACTCACATAAAAAGTCAACTTCCCATGTTCTTAACTCCTCAAAAGTCAGAAAAAGAAATAAAGTTCAAGGACCTAATTTCTCAGTCTTAGGAATGTGCTTCATCTACTTCAAACTATAGAAAGACAGAAGAAAACAAGTAATTCGATAATTCAGCTTATTAGAATACTAATATTTTCTCATTTCAATAATCAAAGCTAATAATATAGAATAAACATCAAGGAACTTCAAATTAATTAAACCTAACATCCATAATGAAAAATTTTTTATCATGAAAAATCAAATATTCGATAATAAACTAAGAAATCAGGTCATAGAAGTTCAAACTAGCTACCGAATTGAAAACAGTTTCATACAATTCTGAAACAATTAACAGAAAAAATTTATCTTAAGAACACAAACCTCGGGACTAGACTTGGTTTGCTTCTGCGTCATATCAAGCTTTGATTTTTCCAAAGTAACCGCACCAAAAGATCCGTAATCTTTCTTCATAACCGGAGCACAGATATTAGCAGCCGCATTTCACGAAGAAGAAGATGAAGACGACGACGCGGCGGAATCCGCGGTCGGCGTAGCTTGAAAACACCGCTCCAGGTGAGGAATAGTGTCTCCAGCTCCATCAACCAAAGCCGATGAAGAGGAGGCTTTAACAACAACGACAAGAGACTTTCCAAGCTTAGCTGCCGGCGCCGGCGCCGGGAGTGGGTAAAGAGGAAGAGTGGAAGGCGGTAAAAATGGAATTTTGGATGGTAAGGTTTTGATTGGCATGATTTGTGCTGTTTGGAAAATTGAGTGAGACATTTTTCCTCTCTCTCGGAGAGATTCCGCGGAGAGAGAGAGTTGGGATAGAGGGTTTTGATGGTGACGCTGAGATGGAGCGAGTTGACTCGGTCAGGGTTAACTCAACTCGACCCGACCTCTCCTATGATTGGATATGTGATAAAATGTGAGAACCTGGTACCAAACACACACAGTAACGAAAAACTTGGATGTAGCAAGTTGGCAAATATTCAAAATAACGCAGAGATAGATCCATTTGAATCCCATCTATGATTAAATATTATAAAATTTTATTTATATTAATTAATTTAAGTTATAGAGTACCTAAATATTCTCTTAACAAGTTTAAGAATTTTTTTGAAGATATTTGATATAGGTAGAGGTGTTTATCTTGGTTTGCTGATATAAAAAAATTTGTTGATTCGATCCGATTCGAATTGAAAAAAATAGGGTAACTGAACCGCATCCTAAAAGCAGGTACCCGACCCCATTTCAGGAGTAATTTTATAAATTTGATTAATAAAGTTTCATTAGAAATTAATACTTACTAGAGTTATAGGCAGCTTCCCACCTCTTCTTTTTTAGTTCCTTATCTTCCCTTCCTCTACCTCATTAATCATCTCTTCCCTTCCTCTCCCTCGCATCATCATTCCTCACACTCTAGTCTGTTGAGATGTATGTGTTGTAATTTAATTGTTGTTTCTATTGGGATGTATTTTGTGACTTAGACTTAATTATTATTGATTTAATTGTGAAATTATACTTGTCAACTATAATTATTTAAATATTTTTATTTTGTTACTAGTAAGGGTCGGCTACCCGGTCAACCCGACCCTCTTCTCCGGGTATCCACTTTGATGTATCGGGGGTAGAGAGTCAGATTTTTTCTTGACCTAGTCAATGAGGGTCGGATACTTTTTTCACCTCATGAATCAAGTATCCGATCCATAAATACCCCTAGATATAGGTAGTAGTTCCAGGGACACCCCTGGATATAGATAGTAGTTCAAGGGCAACTTGATGTAAAGGCCATAATTTGAGGGGTCAAAGTATAATTTTTTTGAGTAAAAGTGAGAAATTAGAAAGGTCATTATAAGTTGAATTTCTATCACGGAATATGCTTTATATACCTAATCTTCATCTACCTATCTATCTATATCTATACTATTATATATATGCGAGTTATTTCTTTAATTTTTTTGTTTCTCCCCTCAAAGTGTTTTTCCCCATGACTAAAATACCCGCTCTTAATGAAATATAATTTCTTCTCAATACAAAACATACGATATAAGTATTTCTTCCATTTTTTATAATGTCTAAAATACTCACCCTTAATAAAATGTAATTTCCAATTCCCAATAGGAAAACATATTTAAATGTTTCTCTATTTTTTTGTAATGTCTAAAATACCCGCCCTTAATGAAATATAATTTCTAATTTTCCATAGGAAAACATAATTAAATTACTTATCATCTATTCTACATATTTTTTAGGATACAACTACCTTTTTTTGGCATAAATACATAATAAGATGAAAGATTTTTATTCGTATAAAAATATGTATTATAATTAAAATTTCAAAAAATATAAAAAATGAATCATATTTATTATAAAAATTATAATTAAAAATCACTTTATTATAAAAATATTTATCATAATTTCCAATTCCTAGTAGAAAAATATAATTAAATTACTCATCATCTATTCTACCTATTTTTTAGGATACAAACAACCATTTCGGCTTAAATACATAATAAGACAGAAATTTTAATTTGTATAAAAATATTTTATTATAATTAAAAATTTCAACACATAAAAATGAATTTAGATTAATTGAAGAAAAATGACAAATCTGAGCGATATCATATTTTAAGCAAAACTTTGCTTAACTGACGGTTAACTATAATAGCTTCACGACTCTTGATTAGAGTGACCTTTTTTAATTTGAAATTTTGGTTGAAAGGATAGATACATTCACGAGTATAGAATTTGTGAGTATGTTCCAACTTAAAATTTACAAAATTAATAATCATACAAATAAAATAAATTAAAATTCTATAAAGCAAAAAAAATAGTAGAATATATAACACTATTTTCTTATTTCTTTTAACTTTGTATTACGATTAATTTAAATTTTTTTTAAAAGTTTTGTGCTCACAGTTTTTGTTATCTTAATTTGATTTTGTAAACACGCCACCCAAATTTTTGTTTCTTTTGTTGAGAAACCCAAAATACTATTAGTCTTTAATCTGTCTCTTATACACATCTTCTAGATGTGTATAAGATTAATTGTATTCAATATTAGTTTAGCTATTTTCTAACTATTAATGAGTTAGAAAATAAGATCACTCCATGATACTCTGCATATGCCCAAAATATTTTAAAATAATATTTATATTTAAATGTCAAATATAAAAATTACAACACCAGTTGTTATAGTATATGATGAAATAACAAAGAAATATAAGTAACTATTGATTAGGTAAAAATAGTTCAACCAATTGTATGATTCATGACCAAAATAGTCTAGAATAATTATTGCAAGACTAACAAGAATACTGCATATAAATTGTAAGAATGATAATATAGAAAAAAATAAGCAGGTAAATACTGTAAAAGACAATATAAATTATTCAAATATAATCATATATGTCTATTAAATACTCTAAACTAATTGCAGATATAGATTGATTTTACATATCGATTTTGAAAATTACAATGCAATTCTTTACTATTTAGCAAAACAATTAAGATGTAGATTAAATGTTTTGGTAAATAATAAAATGAATTAATCAAAAAGTACAAAAAAATAAAAAAATAAATCCATACACTGTTATTAGCTTTCATTTTGATTATGTATTTAATAAATGAAAATTTAATTTCATACTAAAATACTACATCAAAATACAATTTTGGAGTTAACCACATTCAATACCATTCAAGATGAATGGAAGAGTTTAGAATATCAATACTATCATAAGGTTAAAAAATATGAAAAATACCAATATATTCTCTATATAGATACATAATTAATTTACACAATGTGTTAAAAATAATTAGAATAGAAATTACATGTTATTTTGCGTGTGTTTATAACTAAATATTTTGCATTCGAGTTGCGTGTATTTTATAGTAATATAGAGGATTTTTTCATTATTTTTTTTTTTTTGTACATTTTAGAATAAGATAAAAGAATAAATTTTTATTTTTGCCTTTTGTTTATGATTTTAATATACTGTGTGATATCTATCTATATTATACAAAACATATTAATTTAATTTGTTGGTGTTTTTATACACGAAACATAATTTATTTGATATCTTTGTTTTTTATACTTAGATTTATTTTTTC
The DNA here is from genome assembly GCA_025175665.1 of Cinchona pubescens. Lineage (NCBI taxonomy): Eukaryota > Viridiplantae > Streptophyta > Magnoliopsida > Gentianales > Rubiaceae > Cinchona > Cinchona pubescens. Next base: position 2,685,928 of record JANKKI010000059.1, on the reverse strand, counting down.
TTATTTTTGAAAATTTAATCAATCAATTTTGTAATTATCACTATATTATTTAATCTCCTGTAAATATTTTCATTGATAAAAGAATTTGGATACACTTCATCTGTTAAATAATATTTGATACTACTTGATAGTGATTTTATCATTTATTAATGATGAAGAATATATAGTTATATCTCAAAAAAGTTCAATATTATGGAAAAAATCTTGACTTATAATTGATCAAGTTATTGGTGGTACAGTTATCAAAATTATAATCTATGAAGCTAAAAGAAAAATTAAAACTATTTTAGATTGGAGTTAACAACATTTTATGCCTAATAAAGATGAATAAAGAGTTTAAAATTTGGTGATGATGCTATATGAAATTATGAACTAGACACCTAGAAGAGAAATAAGAAAATACAATTATCATACGTTGTTCTCATAAAAGAAAAATAAAATTTATATATATAATGAAATGATGATTTCGGCAGGTCTTGGTTTAGATTAAATAATCAACTACATTCTTTAAACTTAATTCCATATGAGGATGTTTATCACGTGACTTGTGTGTATTTGTAGAAAATTTATGGTAATCGAAATCAGAACCTTGAACTAACGCTGCGTGAAAATAATGTGTGGTATTTGTCAATCTTGGTTATTTTTTCTCTCTCTCTTTCTCTCTCCTTCGCTATGTAAAGTCATCTGCAAATCCAGCAAGGATGCCAAAAGGGATAGTTACTCTGTCTCTTTCAGATAGTACACTGGACAAGTAAAGGAAAAGAGATTGGCAACTTCCAAGATTTGCATACATTGAGCAGTTCATCAATTACCTTGTAGAAAATGTGTGCAGATGTCAAAGAAAAAAGAACAGTAATATGAGCAATCCATAGAGACTAATAAATCATTGCTCAGAATCTATTCCACAAGTTGTTTTCAACATTGGAGACAGATAAGTCGGCGAAATTTAACACCCTCGATCATTAAATACAGCTTGATAATGATTTGGTATAAGATATATACTTCAAAATATCAATTTGTGAATATTTGGTCAATTTCTTCTGTGTATCTGTATAATTATGGTTTGCCACATTGCAGATGTTCAAGGAGAGCCTTCACAGTATACAATTTTGGCTCTCCTTGAAAGACTGCAAGGCGGCACTGCACTAACTAACTTCATCATCAACGTCACGGCCTTGAGAGTTATTCCCTTTGGGAACAAACACTAGCAGAAAATCTCGTCCAAATACTGCTACTGAACAGTCCAAGATAGTGGCCAGCCACCAGTATGGCTTTTAACCTGTATCTTTCAGATTCATAGATACTTGAATGCCTTGCCTTCCAACCAAAGCTTCACAAAGACTAAACCTTCTGATGAAGTCTAAGAAAAACTGTAAGACGCAAAATGACACTTGCTCAGGGAACTCCACTTGAGTAGAATGAGAAGCAAATGCCATCAAAATGTGCAAGAAAGAAGGTGGCATATGAAGAGTCCAAATACACAAATCCAACAGATATTGTGGAGAGAGCCTACAGCAATATCTGCAAATAAACACCAATCCATCAAAATCAATAGAAGGATCAAATATGATAATCCACCATGAAAAGTCTTTGACAAGATCACTGAACAATACTTCCATCTCCCCCCCATCCCGGTTGTGGGTAGAAGGTGTAAGCAATGAACTAAGTTGTAATAAATTGCCATTTTATGTATCACGAATACTTCCTAAAGACGACCAGTAATAGGTTGATAAGGCATCATGAATCAATATATAGTATGAGAACCAAAGTATACCCATAAAATTTTATCAATCTAGTCAACAAGAAAACTCGTGCATTTATCCTACCCTGACACAGAAAATTAAAAATTAAAAAATAATAATAAAAATAAATAAATCCTGACCTTGTCCTTTAAACTAGCAACTAAATATTAGGCACATGCTCTCTTTGGTTAGCTGGTAGTAAAGGACAGCCTGATCAGCTTTTCCCAATAAATTTCTAGTAAGTGCCGGATACACTCTGAAGGAAACTATTTTCCTTGAATAATTTTATTTAAAAAAAAATAATCAAACAGGAATGTTATGTACTTTTGGAAGAGGATTTGCAACAAAGATTGTAAGCAGAAAACAAATAAGTTACTGATACAACTTCTATGCAGCTAAAAATAAATAAATATAGTGAAGGGGAATTTCAACTTCAGAGAAACCACATATGCTCCATCAAAATTAATCTTATTTCGATAAACAAAAGCCAAAAGCATGTGCGTAGTGCATTCTGATCTGGCCAACTTATAACCCATTCATTACTAACAAGACAAGAAGAAGGCATGCATGGAGAGCTTAAATAACATCTCAAACATGGTTTTCCTAGGGTGAAATATGAATTTTAAGGAGTGTTTCCTTAGTCCTAGTAAACCCTAGGTGTGTGATTCATACATTTCCTTTTATCTATTTTCAGCTTTGTAATCTTTGAAATCAAGTCTATTCCAGCTATAATTAGAATCAGACTTCACCAATTAAACTCAAGAAATACTGCTGCATTGCAGTGGAGTCAAAGAACACAGATTAATTGGAAAGCATTCCCCATAAATAACTATTCATTTGACGTCAATCAGAATCAAAAGATCGGAAGTAGCAACTTACATGAAGAGGAAGCTGAGACTAGGGGCAATCTCCCATTTTTATTATCCTGGCAACGATCAGAGACACAAGGTAGTAGAGGTAAGGATATAGAAGCACTCGGTGGATAAATATGAGATATTGGTGAAGGACTTGGAGAACCAGAATCACACTTCAGATTAATGTCTACAGGTGAAGGTGCAGGAGAACTTGGCATTTTAGATGGAGAAGTGTGATAGTCATTCTCTGGTGTAAGTTTGGACCATTAGCATGACTAGAATCCGAAGGTGCATATGTATCACAGTTAGAGCAAGGTGCTAAATGATGAAAGTTAGGTACAGGAGCAGAAGGATCAGATTCATAAAAAGGAGAAGCTGGGGCTGGGGATGGAGATGGTGAAGGAGAATGGAGAAGGTTGCAAAGCATGAAGGGAACGTTTTAGAGAGGAAGACAAACTGACTTCCTTTACTTTACCAAAAACATATGCATCAAGGCCAAGATTTTTTGCAGAAGGCCCTGTAAGTAACTCTGCCAATTGTCTCATCCTCTGAGGCAACAGAATCCCCAAATTTGAAGTAACTGAAGCTTCAACTGTAATTGGAGGATCTCTAGTAGATCCATTGTTGTTTGTTACTTGTATGTATACAATCTACAAAGGGAGATAAACAATTACTATCACAAAGTAGAGGAAAATTATCATGCTCTGAATAAAGAACTTAAAGCCAAGCTATTTCTAACAAGCAACCAATACCATGGTCATCAATCATAAACAATGTATATGAAACTAGATGACAAAAGGAAGACCATTTCAATTTCCTCTTATTGATGTTTATAATGGAAATGAAAACAATTGGAGTTGACTGAAATGTTCCCCTAATGCAAAATTTATTTCTCCGCATCTATTCACAAATGTGCAAGTCTCTCTTTGTTAAAATGGCAACCTTGAAAAACAAAGGTCAACTTAGATTGTAATTGTTGTGACCAAAGGTAAGAACACTTCTGGATGTAATTGATCAAAAAGAATTTGAATTAGATAAACCTCAACTAAAATTTCTGCATGTTTCTACTTAGTGAATGCCTTAGAATTAACCTCCATCAAAGATAAAGTCAATAGAAATATTATTTATACCTCATCCGGCAGCAGATGCAAACCCAACTTCAGCTGTGTCTTCAACTCAACAATATTTTGTTTAATCTCATAAATGGAATTGTTAAGGGTAAAACTAAAGAGAGTCTTTGGTATTTTCAAGATTGAAGGAGATTGCTACACATCTCAGGGATTAATGTGATTCCACCAGCAAACCTCAAAATCTCAAAAGAAGAGGGCTGTCCAAAAGTGGTGTTAGTCAACGTCAAATTGGACTGTTGAAGAAATAGCTCAATGAAAGACAACTTCAGCAAGCTTAGGAACACCGGATTGATGGAGACATTAAGTTGATCAGGAAGGATGCCAAACACCACATCAGTAACATTAGATACACCTGCCTTGTGCATGGATAAGATCATAACCTAATGCAAAGAAGCAAATTTTATTCATTAAAAAAAATGTTTCTACAACAAAATATACACTAGTGTAATGCACCATAAATGCTGATTGCAAACCTTTGTAGAAGGAACACCTATCTCCTCAAAGATATCATATTCTAGTTCATTAATGTGAGGGACAAGCTGTGCTACTGGCCTCTGCAGTGTCAAGTATGCTTGGACCGTGGCTGAAAAGAAACAAACAAAACTCTCAAGTAAAATTTAAGTCACGGATAAGGAAAAATTACCATAACTGTCTTTTGCTTATCTACTCCTTGCAATCAGTACAACAAAAGCCATCTGCTACTTCTCTAAGCATGTTAAGCTTGATAGATAGAAAATATGGAGAAAAAAATTAACTTTAGCACCATATATATATACACACACAAAACAGCTAAAAAACACCTCAATATATATGGGCATATAATTCATCAAATACTCCTAAATCTGAGTCCAAGTAACAAAATAGTGACCTCAATTAATTAACCCATATTTTCAAATAAAAATAAAAAACTTTCTAAGTGTTACATAAAAAAGGAAATCTAAGAAAGTCCAGCTCTTACAAAGAATTAAAAGAAAAAAAAAAAAAACACTCAAATTATTGGAAAGAAAATCACAACCCACTTCCCCAATCAATTGAAAATCCTGATTATATAGCAATATATCCAACCAAAAAAAAAAAAAAAACCTAATCACATCTATTCCCTATAAACATAAAACCTTTTTACAGAAATCCTAAAAAAAATAAAAGAATTAAAATTTAATCTTGAAAGGGACATACCACTGAGTTTGATTTTTTCTTTTGCATCATACCCAATTTCCATGGAGTGAAGATGAACAACCGAAAATAAGGCAGAAATAAAAACGGCGACGCTTAGTAACAAAACGATAACGCATTTACAATTGAATTCTCTAACAATTCTAGAGAGAGCCGTCGAACATTTCCGGCAGCAGAAGATTCTCGAATCGACGATTCCGTCAGTTCTCCGTTGCTGTTGCTGCTGCCGTACGACTGGCAGTTGTTTCGGTAACAGTTTCCCCATTTCCACAGCATCTGAACACGCACACACACTCACAGTGCCACTGCGGGTATTACTCTATACTGTATTTTCTCTCTCTAGAGTGAAGGAAATAAATGAGAATTTTCTCTCTCTAAAAGTCGTAGAGACGGGAGGCTCGCGTTCGTGGTGAACCCATATGCTCTCTCTCAATATAAGACCGCGTTTGGGTGTCTTTTTATTAGTATTTCTTAATGGGGTGTAAAATACAAATTACTAATTTGAAATGTTTTCAATTTATATTTATCTATATCTCGTATTCAAAATTTAAAGTACTAAATTTAAATAACATTTTAAATATTAGTTATCCAAAGGCCAAAGAGTGCATTTAACACTATTATCATTAAGAAAAATTATTTACAAAGTCATGGTAATCAATAAAATCGTCATATCTAATTGAATTAATCTTTTATATACATTGATGTTGCTTTTTACATATGGGATTAAATTAGTTTACGTATGAATGTGGTTAAACACGCTCATATAGGTTGTGCTTGAATGGATTAGTTTGGGAATTCAAATTCATATTAAATTGTCTAAAAGAATTTAGATAAAAATTTAAAATTCGTAATGATATTTAAGTGGTTAAATGAGAAAATTTTAAATACACCCAAATTTCATGTTATCTTAAATTCATCAATTTCAAATCATTTGTACAATTCAAATTCATTAATACAAACACAACCATAAGAATTTGTTACACTAACTTGCATATTATTAATCAGTCGTTTAGCTATCATTTTTTTTTTCTTTTTGGACAAAACTGAAGGACCAAATTCGAATATTAAAAAAAAAAAATTGTACATGAAAATATGAAATTCAAGGGTACTTGTTTAATATTCATGACTTTTGATCATTAGGAATGAGAATTTTGTTTTATATATGAATTTTGTACAAGGAAGGATTGTAGATTGCCAAAAATATAAAAAGGTTATATGCAAAGAATTATGGATTTTAGTATACTTTTTAAGGACAAAATGGTGAAATTATTTTCATTTAGATTGCTTTAATGGAAAAAAAAAAACAAATATATATAATCATTGAAGTAAATTCTTTCTATTGGGTGTTGAATTTCGAAATAAAGAGATGAGCATGCACGAGAGTTTAGACACCTTATGGTGACTTTCATAGGATTCCTCACTTTGAGTTTGAGCTAATGAAAACCCATGTGAACTAAAAACATCAGTTTATTATACAGTTAGTTTAAGATTTCCCCTTAAAAAAAAAAAAAAAAAATTCCCCAAAAGGATTTTCAAAAATTATCTTTTTAATTTTTTGTTAGCACATCCCCGTAAAAACCTTTTTTTTTTTTTTTTTAAATTATACACCCATAGAGTGTGCCTTCCCTATTGGTAGTTATTATACGGTCCGACCCATGCAGTTCAGTCGATAAACCCGGTGAACCGGCCTTCATATTGGATTGAGTTACTCCGATGACCAAATAAAGAAGGAATCTATCGACTTTTGTGCAACCCCACAGTTCAACTGGTAACCCGAGAACTTTATTGGATTTGGAAGAACCTGACGTGTTTATTTCTTTGAGGAAAAAAAATCAAATTGTAATTATCAAATTTTGAATAAAAAACCTCTTAAATAAAGATAAAGAGCTTTACCACATGTAATCTTTTGTTTATTATATGCTTATTTTTTATTTGAATATTTGAAAAGTTAAATTTTTATATATGTTTGTATATATTAATATATTTATTAGAGTCTATATTTTTCAATTATGTAGATACAAGAAAAACAATTTAGAGTTAACTATTTTATTCTATTTTATTAATTTTCTTAGAGAAATGAATTATTTGAAATTCATTTATACTTAAATTTTTGTAATAAAATATGTTTTTATCAATATCCTCACCATATATCTTATATTTAATAATTTACAGGCATTATATATTAATAAAATATATATATATATTTGAGTAACTCACTGGTTGAACCAGTAACCTGTTAATCTACCTTCCTAACCGAGTTCCTTCCCGAGTCGGATTTAATAACTATGAATTTAAGTAATATGTGTCTGTTTAGACAACTATTATTTTAAATATTATTTATAATATTATTGGGATAAATAATATAATAACTTTTGAAATATAATATACATGTGAAGTAATTAAAAAATATTAATAAATTATTTGATAATATTTTGTTTCGGAAAAAAACGAATAATGTGTATGTCCAAACGGAACCGCAAACTAGAAGTTTGGCTGGGGGGGTGTCAACGTCAATAGTCAATAGATTAGCATCTTAATTACTACTATTTAAATGGTTTTCATGGTTGGGGATTAATTGCCCAATTAAAAATGGTTAAAATTTGGCTACTGAACGTTGAGGAGAAGCAAAGGTGAAAAAGAAAGCTGCAAAAAGCAAAAAGAATAGGGAATATAATAACATTAACAAGCAACCATATAATTGATTGATAGCCATTTTCAATTCTTGCTGCTTACACTATTTATTTTTGAGTGATGACTTCTGAAGTAAATAACAAAAGTCGACCATTCTCGTGCAAATACGTGGATTAGAAGAAACTTTAGTTTTTTACTATAATATTGTTGGGTACTTTTTTTGTTTTTATTTTTTTCTTAATTGCATCATAGGGCTACCCGTTTTATGCAACTATTGCTTAGAAAGTATTATTTGTAGATATTGCATTCCAAACTTATGACATTATTTTTCCTTTTCAAGGACATGAAATTAGTTTCGTTTGAATCGATGTTATTCAAATTGTTATTTAAAATAAATATTATACATAGTAATTTCTAAACTACGATATATATAATAAAAAATAATTATAAAATTTGTTAAAATTATTATAGGATATTATTTATATATAATAATAATGGAATTATTGTCCAAACATAGCCATTCATGTCTTGAATATGGACATTGCCAATGATAGTTGAAATTCTAATGAAAGTGACAAATTAATGATTGTAATATGATTGATCTTTGTCATGCAACGAATTATGCTTGGGGAAAGATATGACTTGGAGAGAGAAAATTGTAATGCAAAGGGATTTGGCAAATTGACGTCTAGACCTCGTTCTTAAAGAAAATTCTATTTTAGTCACTCCGCTTTGTGGAGTAACTAATATCAATCATCAAACGGTTATGTTAGTCACTCCGTAATACACAGTGGCTAACAAAACACTACTCATTTCTTTAGTTTAACTTGTATGTTAATGAGGAAAAATTATTTACTAATCATTGTTCAATTACACTTCATTACGGAGTGATCACTAACATCAAGTCTCTCGATCATTTATAAAATAAGAAAATCTTACTTTTTAAATAGATCTCTACTTCATAAACAATCAAACAATTCTATTAATCATTCTGCATTAAGAAATGATTAATAAAAATCAAACCATAAACCTGTTTGTATTGGGAGGAATTTGTAAACAACTTGATAATGAAAGGTGTTGGGAATCAAACCTAAATCAAATACAACTATGTCAAAACAGCAATTATAGTAGATTACTAAAATTTTTAATTATGAAATTATAGAGTCCCTCTAAGGAATTATTCCATTACATTATGAAAGTTTGCATGACATAATATTGTATGCTTTCTAAATCACAATAAAATAGTTCTCTAATGGGATGGTAGAATTTTCATACTATATTATTGTAGATCGTTTTGATTCTCCAAAGATAAATTACAAGGAACTCTGTCGTGATTTGATTAATATTCAGATTACTCCTATATGGTATTCAAACATATAATCCGTATTTATAGGATGGGATGTAGAAAACAATAATGTTTTGTATAAAAAATAAAAAACATCCATAAGTCTAGTACGCCTCCATTGACAGCAACTAGCATTTACATGAATGAAAGGATTGTGATTTATTTAAAAATTACATAATTATAGAGGTTTAAATGGTTGAAATAATGTTTTAAATTAAAATTTTCACCCTCCTAACCCCCCTTGTAATCCACCCTTCCCAAAACAAAAATGTAGAATTTTGGCAAAATAAGTTGAATGGAATTTGAAAAAAAAAAATTAGTAACTTTTATGGGAAGGAAAGAGAAAAATGAATTCGTTAACGATATTCATAAAGCAGGCACTAGATCTATATTGTCAGTACCTTGACATAACTCAGTCATATAGGGTAAAGAAAAAATTAATATTGTATTTGATCCATATACATGATTGGATACGGACTCTATCCTTTTTTCTTTTTTTTCAGAAGGATCCTGACCCTATCCAATTATGATATTTTTTAAATTTTTTCAAAAGTAAAAAATTTATCTAATAATTATACAATTTGATACCCATATAAACAAGAAGGGAGGTGAAATTTGCTATTAGGCCATAATATATATAATTACATAAATAACCATATATACATGGACCAAGTCGAGTATTTACGGAGTTGCAGATTATCAACCCATTACCAGACCCTTTAATAATAACTGGTCCGAATACCCTATTTTTATGATTCATTAAATTGAGTCAACAATTTTTTTTGTATCAACAGATCAAAATGATCCACCCTAGTCGTAGTACTATGCTTTACGATACTTGCTAAATTTAGAAGGGTAAAATATACGGAACCCTTTATAATTTGAATAGTGTTCAATTTCTCTTATACAATTTGTAAACCCACAATTTGTCCCTTTGTAGTTTAGTTTTTTTTTTTTTTTTTGTAAAAACAAAATGAGTGAAAAGTTAAAAATCTAACAGATTTGTGTAAAAAATAAAAAATACACCAAAGCCAGTATCCCACTAGGCTTTACCACCTCGAAGCTCCCTCGCTTGTAATACATAACTAACCTTGAAATAGACAGGGCTTAAATGACAAAATAATCCTTTAGATAAAAAAAAATTTCAACCTCTTAATAGTCACTTAAAGAAATATTTAATAGTTTTACTTTAACCCAAAACTACAAGAGAACGTATTGTAGATTTGCTAACCATAGAGGCTATTTGAATATTAGACAAATTGAAGTTCCTAATTTACCCTACTTGCGAAGGTGTAATAAACTCGAGCCTGCCAAGTTGAGTTTGGGAGTTGAGATTTGGAGAAAAAGAAAAGAAAGTGAAGTATTTCTTTTGTTTAAGAGTTTTGAGTGAAAAGAAAGAAGAGAGTTGGAAGGAAATGGAAGGATGAAAAACTTAAAAACTTTCACTCCAAATATGGAGTGAAATGAAAGGAAAATGAGCTTTGTTTTACAAAATTTTTTGTAATACCACTTTTACCCTCCAAATACTAATCAAAATATTTAATTAGAATAATAAAATTGTAAAAGTCCAACATTACTAATATTTTTCCTTTTAAACTCCCAAGCAACTCGACATGGAAGGATTCTATTTTCTTTCCTTATTTTCTTTTCTAACTTATACTTTCTCTTCTTCTCTCTTAAACTCCCAAACTCAACTTGAAAGACCAAGTACTTGGTGTTAAAACTCAGGGTTAATTGCAAAATACCCCGATGAACAATCTCCAATTTGCACTATGCCCCCTGAACTACCAATTGCAACATTTTGCCCTCTTATACTATGAATTTCTAGCAAATTACACTAATTAGGCTAATTTGATAATTCATTTTCTACCAAAAAAACCATAACAACCCTCCAAAATAATGTTGACAAAAATACCCATCATGTACCATAATTTTCTCTTTGCCTTTCATCTTTCTCACCCTTCCCATTTATACAACTACCATGGACACTATAAAAACATCCAACACTACCACACAACAAATCAACAAATTAATCAAAAAGTTCACTCTAACCTCTACTAACCAACAAAAAAAAAAAACCTAAAAAAAAGGAAGAACAAAAAATTTTCATAGAAATAACACCTCCCTAAAAAAAACCAAAAAATCTTCACTGAAATCGCACCAAACTCCAATTTTCTTAAACAAATCTCCATTATTTATCGCTGAATCCCAAACAAATAAATAAATAAACAAGAAATCTTCACAGAAATCATACCCGAACTCCAAATTTCTTCCTTTTTATTTCGATTCTCCTAGCGTGGGCATGTCTAAAGTCAATGTGTGTTGTGGTGATTGTGTCGACGGGGTGTGTTTTGTGAAGTGATACTGGGTGGTGAACTGATTGCTAAGGGACTTAGGGAATGGTGGTAGAAAGGTATAGGAGGAAGAAGGGTTGGAAGGAGGCTTGAGAAAGGAGAGAGATAAAGTTTTGGGGAGGGGATATGGATTGCGGGGAATGGTTTGGGATAGGAGGAAGAAGATTCAGGGAAGGGATAGTAGGAGGGAGCGCGAAGGGGAAGGGATGAGATTTTGTAAGGGTTTGAGATATTGGGAGAATGAATAAGGAGTCTAAAGACACGAGTATTTAAGTAATAATGAGTTTCCTAATTAGGATAAATTTGTCAATTCACCCTATTTTAGATTGATTTGAACAATATGATAAATTTTGATAGTACCTATACTTACTATATATAAAGCACGAGGAAATGAGTTTTCGTGTCCGTCATTTAATATTTTATCAAATTTATTCTCCCTATTCCTTTTATTATCTTTTCATTAACTATGTATAACTCCCTTCCAACTTTTAATCTCTACTTATATTATTTCTTTTAATTTTTGTTAGATTTTCACTACCTATTCTTTTTACTTTTTAAATTGCACACCCATAGGGTATGTATTTTCTACTAGTAGAGTATTATAATGCTGCAATTGATAGTATAGGGGTTATGTTGCAAATTTGATATAGTTCAAGGGGGTATTTTGCAATTAACCCTAAAACTTGAAACAAACTGTCAGAAAAATTCAAAAAAATTGAAAAACAAGGCGGCATTTTTAGATTTTGCATGCATGAGATTCAATTCACATTTAGATTTTGCCAACAAACACAAAACCAATAAAAAATTCTCCCAGAACACCCACATTTTTTGAATTCTTGAAATTTGTACAGCTCCTCCTTCTCCACCACCACCCCCTCCATATAAACTCCCCACCTACTACTCTCCACTCTCCTCTTCATCCTCTTCTCTCACATAACCTCCAATTTTGGGCATCTTTTTGCAAAGTCTTATTACAGTCTAGCTCCCATTCAAATATCCCAATTGTAAGCTCCTTTTTAATTACTTTTTCTATACATTCAATCGTATAAACCTCAGCATATATTGTCAATGTATTCAATTTAGTAGTATCCCATTTTGAAAGATGCCAAATTTTTTTTTTTCATATTAGTTTGAAGCTTAAAGACCTTTTTGTGTGTGTGTGTGTGTGTCAAGAATGTTTAGATTATGTTGATTGAAATTTGAAATCAGTGTAAATGGAAGTAAAATTTCTTCAATTTTGTTAGAATAAGCCAATTTTATGGTCAAGTTTTGATATTTATAACTAAATATTTAGTCACATTGATTTACTAGGAAGATAATTGAAGTGATATTATTATTAGGCATTTTGCTCAATGAGTAATTCAATTTGAAATTGAATTCATTTGTTGTTTAGTTAACTGTAAATGCCAATTTGGTTTTTGGGGTGTAAATGTTCTAATTGCATATCACCTGCTTGATTGTTGTACCCAGTGAAATGGACTTGCTCCCTGATGCTATTGTTCAGTTCATCTTATCCCATATTACTAATGCCAAAGATGTGGCATCTTGTACTTGTGTTTCTAAGCTATGGAAGGATTCAGTGCCTAATTTTCGGACCCTTTACTTCCCTCGTAACCTTTTCGATAACCTCAAATGTGGGCAAACACCAGATTTGATTGTATCACAAATGGTTTCATCCGTTGATCGGTTAGAAGAACTTGTTGTCTATTGCCCTTTCACCGGTTTTGGCCTTTCTTCGTGGCTGTTGCACCAAGGGCATTTTCTTCGGAACCTTGAACTACGAATGGACAATATAGTTTCCAAATGATCATAAGTCCTGCGTTGATGTCCCTTCCAAGTTGGACTGCATTAGGGCTGCACCCAATTTGGAGTCCTTAAAGCTTTGGGGAGTCCTAATGATCCATCCTCCTAAGTGGGATGCATTTCGAAGGCTCCAAAATCTTGAAATTGTAGGTGCCAGAATGGAAGATGTTGCACTTTCGGCTGCTCTACGAGCTTGCCCCTCTTTGACCAATCTTGCTCTCCTTGGTTGTGAGGGATTGGGGTCCATATTAATTGAACTGCCTCTTCTGCAGCAGTGCAAGCTTGACTTCTATGGTGTTGGTAACTGCTCGCTTTCTATCACTTCTCCCAGACTTGAACTACTTGAAGTACAGGGTTGTAGTTGGATTCGAGTTAGAGAAACCCCATGCTTAAGAGATCTCACCATTGCAAATAATTCAGGTTTGCCATTTGATTTTTCAGCGGATTCTTTGCTGAACAAGTGTTTTGTTGCCATGGAACTCTGTTTATATCTACTCCATTTCGTCGACTGCAACGTGTTTATCATCTTCTATTTCCTATTATTAGGTCGAGTATACAGTGTGGATTTCGGAAAACGTCTGGCCCTTGAATCATTGTCGATGAGAGGAGTGCAATGGTGCTGGAATGCTGTGAGTACTGCAATTGGCTAGTGAGGTGAAGCACCTATATATGAAGGTAGAATTCACCGGAGATTTTGATGCCCTCTTGCCCTTTCCGGAGGTTGATCTGGTTGACTTCTTCAATAGCCATCCCAAGCTGCTAACCTTCGACATACATGGCGCAATGTTTGCTGCTCTTTGCCAGAAGAACAGCCTAAAAAATGTGTGTGAACTAAAGAACTTTATCCTTCTTTGGTAATTGATATGTGATTAGCCATATGGTCACAGTTTGGGGCTCATGTTTTACCCCTTTTTGGCAGGTGAACTCGAGGTTTGTAATTCCTAGCCTGGAGAAGCTTGTAATCACAATTAGATCTCCCTTGAATGCTGAACAAAAGATGAGTACCCTTCCGGAATCCTTGTTGCGTTATGCAAGGAATTTGAGAAAGATGACAGTACAGATTCTTCAGATGAAGAGCAGCCATAGCAGTGCAGATGATTTCTTTGAGGAGATTTGTAGATTAAGATACATGAACCGGAAGACTCTATCAATTGAATAATCATCACCTGAGACATTAATTTGAATAATCATCACCTGAAACCATTTTGCTCTTCATTCTTTTAACTGAATGTTGTTACTCCCTTCGTCAGCTGACATATTTGAACACTGTTCTTCTTTGCTAGTCTTTGATTTTCATCTACATTCCTATATTTTCTTTGCATTCCACTTGCTTTATGAGGTTTGAGGGATCATTTTTAGCCATGCATTTTCATGCAGGTATTTGAATTTCACTTGCAAGTTGCAAATGCATCCATTCAGATTTACAAGAAAATTATGCAAACAAGCTTGCTTGATTATTATACCCGGGGAAAATGGTTAAAGATCGTTTAGTAAAGCATACAGTTGCAATTGTTAGATGTGTAAATCTAGCATTCATTACCTCTATACATCTTCTCAGTTACAGGGTCATACAATTTAGCTATAAGGAAACCATCTATTCAACAATATTAACGCAACTCATAAGTTTATATGCCAACAACAAAAGTGCGTAAAAAACTTGCAAAATAAATGCAACAAACCTGCATTTGAGACACACCAGTGTGTTAATTTGACATTAAACTAAAGGTGAAATCCACCTGCACCTAGTGCTTATCAAATACTAACACGAACTTGAGTTAGTTATTACGGTAGCATAAATATGCTTAAGCGAACTTAACAAGACTTGTCAAGTGAATATCACTATCCGAGAAGCAGGCCTGCAATTGAATGTCACTATAAGAGAAGCAGGCCTGCAACCAAAACAAAAGAAACGAACACTATGCTCAACCAAACCCATCTACACCACAAAGCAACTAGCCGTGTTGGAAAATCCGATTAAAGGAGGACAATCGACATATGAGGCAGCCAAAAACCTTTTTGAACATCCTAAGCTTCTCCTGTCTTTTATTTGAAAGAGGGGGGCACTGAATGAAGAAAAGAATTATCCACACACGGCACACGTAAAATTAGTTTCTCATAAACTCTTGGTATTAGCTGGGAATCAGTATCGTACCCAAAAATTTCCTCTCATATAACTTAGATAAAGAAAAAAAGAAAATTGAGAAAGGGTTAAGCTTAATTTACTATCGTGGACTAAAATCTGATTAGCTAAGCCTATATTAGCTGCTTCTTATGGAAAAAATGCTTCAAATAGATTATCTGAGCCACTGAAACAAAAATGCAGACACCCAAGGATGTGATACTGGACCAGGCTACCCTGGTATTTGCTGTTTCACTAACTGATCGCATTTCTGATTCTCTGAAAAGAGCAAAACACAAGTGATCAATAACCAATAAATTTAAAAAAAAAAAAGAAAAAGAAAAAAAAGAAAAAGAAAAGAAGATTTGACAACAAAACAAGAAAATCAAATGGAGCATTTCCAACTCAACATGAACTGTATTACCTGCTCTTGAGATATAATAAATTTTCATGGATGGTCTCCACGGCTCCTTCCAACTTTCTTAGCTCAAGCTCAATACCCTAATAGAGCCCCCCAAAAAAAAAAGTTAGTAATTGATTAGACCACAAAAGCACCATAGCCCTACTAAAATAAGAACATTCTTCCAAACTGCCGTCTTGAATAACCATATAAAAAGAGTTATTACTAATTCTTCCCCAAACCAAAGCAGCCAAAGAGGTCAAAATTGTGTGAAACATTTTGAATTTCCATAACCTTATCAAAAGAATCAAGTAAATTGCATTTTACCCATTACAGTGTTACTTCTTTGAAACGTTCAGCTTAGTTCAAAACATGCTTTTTTTTTCTTTTTTTCTTTTTTTAAATACTTACGCCACAAGATTTCAACTGATAGATATTCCTTTGACTAGAAGAATGGAAGTTTGGCAAAGTTCGTATAGATTATTATACATTAATGGAAGAAAATACAACAAACGATGAAGTTTTGCTTCTGAACTTCATGTAATTACAAAATTGACATGCTAATAATCAATGGTAACTGAAGTTCAGCTAATGCATGACAACACAGCAGACATAAACTTCAATTTCAGACCTCAAGTTTCTCTTTCCTGGCAACTGACTCCCAATCCTTTGCTGCAATTCCAGTCTTCCACTCGATATTGATATTAACATCCCCACTTCCTGAATGATGACCATCTATCCCAAAACATGCAAGATAGTTGCCAGCCTCGGTAGTTGTAAATGCAAATTGACCATGTGTCACATTCTCCTTGCGATGAAGGATATTTCCGTATGGTGATACGACCTGCTCGAACATATCAAGTTTTCATTACACTAGTAGGCAAGGAAGAATTCTCCTAATAAAAAGGATATGCTCGTGCATAGCAGAACAATGCCTTCATCTTACATGGGCTAATCAACCAACTATATCATACTAGGCATACTAATAATTAACAGTAAACCAGGAGAATCTGCTTAACAACCACTATGTAATCCATTAAGAGAAATATATCCCAACTTCTGTACTCTTATCATCCAACTATTCTGCACATTCCATCCTATCACTCTTTTTAGTAACATAGGCCACACCTTATTTACAGAAAGTTCTATGAACCACTTTCGAAATCTCATTCGGAACTCCGCTAATGCACTAGCTTTAATAACCTCATTCCTGCACCACATTTCTGGCTGATTTTTACACCAAATAAAGACATAAACTTCATAAACCTTTCCAAATTTTGATCACTTAGGGTTTTAGGGTTCTAAGCTCTACTATAAACCACAAAAAAAAAAAAAAAAAATCAAAAATCACAATTTTTGCAATGGGGAAAAAATCGCAACTTTTTAAGCTATCTAAATGTGGAGAATTCAATGTACTAAATGCAATTAAATTAACAATAAAAAATTTGAATAAAAATAATTATAGTGAAATTGATAAACCCTAGGCGAGTAGAAATGAATCACTTATTACCTTGGAGGAAATAGAGGAGGGTGGGATGGGTATTATCATCGGAGATTACGATATAATCAGCTAAAACGACGACGTTGGTATGTATTTCCTCCGATACACACTTTGTACCTGACGCCGGCAAGTTCAACCATACGGCTCCGACCTTCTCCGATGAGCAGAATAAAACCGTTAACAGAGCCAAGAGTAATAATCCCCTGCGGACGTTAAAACTCTCCTCCATTATTTCCCCACCAACTCTTTCCCCGTATTTTAATCCGTGTAATTTTTATTTTTTTTTTACAAATCGCAATTGTCTAACCTATTTCATATCTACTATATCTATTAAAAAAAGGAAGAGAAAGCCCCAACCTGACGATGATTCGAATCCTCAATCTTGCGTACAAACAAACTGCATTAAATAAGGGACCTAACTACGTGTGTTTCGTTTCAAGATAACGATCAATCTAGATAATTTTTTTTTATCACATTATTTATTATTTAAAAAAAAAATATTAAATGATATTTTTTTAATTTTTATCTTTAATATTATATGTTAGTATTTATTCTTAATACTATAAGGAGAATTATGTAATTAAATATTAATGTAAAAGAATAATTTAGTCTATTTTAACTATTTTTTTATAAAATTAATATAATTTAATAACTATTTTAATTTGTCTGCAGAACCAAATGTGACAGTTACTTTGAAACCAAAAGAGTAATATATAATAATGAAAAATTCTATGTTATCATTAGATAGTATATCGTTGTATTTTAAATATTTGTACTTTATAAGTTTTAAAGTACCATAGTATGAAATCCAACGGTCCGATCAAATCCGATCATCAAAAATGGATCTTGTCCCTCTATTGGGTTTCGGGTCAAGGGCGTGTTATTTACAAATTGGCCCATTTAATATAATCAATGTTTCAAATGGACTTGGAAGTCTTCAAATGGGTTTTCTTTTCTCAAAAAATACTTAGATAGATTCGATTTTTGACTTCACCTGTATACTCTGTGGTCAAAATTAAATTTAAAAAAATCTTACTTACATCAACTGATGTCATATGTGAATTCTCTAAAATTTAATTCACACCACAGGGTCTACAAGTGAAGTCAAAGACGGGTTTACCTAAGTATTTGTCTTTTTTCCTTTCTATTACTACTATTTAATTTCACAATAATGTAAAAAAGGGACATATTTCTAGAAATAATTTTAGCTTGTCTGACTTATTTTGATAAAATTCAATTTTAGATTTTTTAAAATTATATAGACATTTGAACTTGTAATTTTCTATTATTTTATTTTCTTGGATCGTATGGAACATGCACAGCAGTTAGAGAATTTCAAACTTTCTAGTATAAGTTCTTTCCTCGTAAGGGACGATCTAAAATTAATTTTAAAAGAGTTTTTTTTAAGTACTTAAATTTATGTCATTGTATAAATCTTTGTATAATAAATTCCTTTTCTTAAAAGCGGGACAGCTATACTAAAATCAAATAGAGATAATATGCTTTCTCGTTTTTGGTCGTTGGATTTTTGTAGTGCGTATTACGATTTTCTTAACTAAA
Source organism: Cinchona pubescens (assembly GCA_025175665.1). NCBI lineage: Eukaryota > Viridiplantae > Streptophyta > Magnoliopsida > Gentianales > Rubiaceae > Cinchona > Cinchona pubescens. The sequence continues at coordinate 2,667,316 of JANKKI010000059.1, read as the reverse complement.
ACTTACATTTTCCTACATATTTTGAAGATGTATAAATACAAATGTGATTTAATTTATAACAGTCATTTATATTATTACTGAACTTTGCGAATAGTTCATTTCCATCAGATTACGTACTCAAGGTCATTACTTGTCATGAAATGATGTTTAACTATCCTTGCATACAATTTAAATAGAACTTATTGTATATAGAAAATATTGACCTCTCACCTATAGATCTTATAATCAAGTTTAAATTTTAAAAAATTTTACTTACATCAACTGATATCATAGATTCTTTAAGATTTAATCCATACTACAAAATCTACAAATAGGATCAAAGATCGGGTTTATCTAAGTATTTGTCATTGTATATACTCATACAAGCAAGTACAAAATACTCATCTTCATTACAGCCCATAATGCAATTACTGCATTAGAATGGCCTTGTGAATTGTGTGCTTATCTTTTTGAGTAAAATGAATTTTTAATCCCACTATTTTGGGTAATGCATAAATTGGTCTCCAAAATTTCGGCTCATTAATGGATTTAGTCCCTAAAAATTCATAGTTTGAACAAATTTAGGACAATTGACAGAAAATTGAAATTTCTGATAGAACAGGCCACGTGTTGGTCATGTGGCCTTGAAGTAAATGCCCACAAAAATTAAAAATCATAGACAAAAAAAAAAAAATCTTAAAAAAAAAAAATCACAAATAAAAACTTAAAAACCACATTTCATATTAAACTCCCATTCTAACCCAAAAATAGGAACCATTTTCTCCCCTTAAATCCAAAATTTCTCTTTTCTCTTTAGTTCAACAAGAATCCTAATTCTTCAATTTCTTTTGTACCTTTGTCTTCTATGACCACGATTATAAATTCCTTTTATTTCTTTTGAATGCTTATCCACTAATCTCAACCTCATCCCATACAGTTGATTCCCCACAATCTTCAAAGGAAATGAAAAGAATTTATGATCGTTTTCAAAGAAGACAGAGTTAAAAAAGTATTGAAGAACTAGGGTTCTTCTTGGGTTAAAGGAGAAAAGATAGGAATTTTGGGTTAAGGTAGAGAAAATGTTTTAAACTTGATTGATATTTTTTGTATTAAAATAATAATTTAATATTAAATGTGATTTTCAAATTTTTATTTTTTAAGATTTCTTGCTTTAATATACGATTTAATTTTTGTAAATATTCACTTAATGGCCACTTGACCAAGATATGGTCTATTTCTATTAAAAATTCTAATTTTTTTTCAATTATCCTAACTTTGTTCAAATTTTAAAACGTTGAGGATTAAATCTATTTTGATCAAAACTTTAAGTATCAATTTATGTAATACTCTAAACAGTGGGAACTAAAAAAATATTTTACTCTTATATTTTTTTTTTTCTTTTCAGGATTATACTCATGACGGTCATAGACTCGTTCAGAAACACTATTGCCAGCTATGACCAAGTTTTTGGTTGGAGCCCATATTGGTAGTGACTTCGTAATACGACAATCCTTAGATGTTACTAAAAAACAAATTCATTCTTACTTTTCAGTAAATGTATTTCAGTGAATTGGCATTCTAAATTTTGTATTGTAAAATCTGCATCACATACTCAGACCTTTTGGTTGTTGCCATAGCCAGAGGTGTATGTGACATGACTCGTCGAGTAAAATATTTAAATGGATTGGATTTTTTATTTTATCCGTAAATTTTATAATTAAAATTAAATCTTAAAATTTTTTATTTATATCAAATAATGTCATAAATTTTCTAACATTTAATTCACACTATAAAATCTATAATTAAAGTAAAAAAATCAAATCTATCTAAGTATTTACCATCATCAAATCAAATGTACATAATCGGCATCTAAATTATTGTAATTGAATTTAATGATTCCTTTATGCTAGTGCTAGATTTGTCAAAAGACAGCATGTTAGATGCTTTGACAAACGATTACTCCTATTGGTAGCGGGCCAATCCATCACTAATCGCTAGATTCCATCGACTATGAAAAGGATAATAGAAACCCAAATCTAGAAAATAAATAAATAAACAAATAGATATAAAACGTTGAACAGGTCCAATAGGATAAGACAGCCCATCCAACGTTCGTGCGTATTGTTCTACTCAAATAGGATTAAGGATAGATTATCAAATTAACAAGTACATTAGTATGGTCCTAACTACATTTTAGGCGCTCCAAACTCATTGTAACACTTTTACTTTGGTTGTTTTTCTTTTTTTCCTTGCTATTGATAGTCATTTTGGGTTTTTCCCCTATACATTTTATCCATGGATCGAGGGAGAAAATATATTTTTTTTTTGAAAAAAAAAACAAAGATTAGAAAAAATATGATTTGCCGTAGTACTATTGTTATATTATGTCCTTGTCTTCTGTAAAATTTTCTAATTTCGCTAGTGCTTAGACTTGCTTAAAATAGTTTTCGTGTATAGAATACTTGAAATATGTGATTTTAAATGTACTTGTAGTAAATTAGTAATTCATATTGATCTACTCGTATGTATATGTGAACATTTTTTTCAACGATAGTTCCTAAAAAAAAATGCAGCTAACTTGGCTGTTACTTTTTGATAAGATAAAGTTCAGAAGAAGGTATCTGATCCTCTTATTTGAAGATCGGAATAAACTATAAATATATACTTTAAAAAAAAAAGATTGGAAAAAAATATGATTTCCCGTAGTACAATTATTATATAACAATTACTTAGATAGATTCGATTTTTTACTCTACTTGTATACTGTGTAGTGTAGATTAAATTTTAAAAATCTATGACATTAATTGATGTAAATAAAGTTCTTTAAAATTTAATTTTGATCACAAGATCTATATGTGGAGTCAAAAATCGAATCTATTTAAATATTTTCCTTATTATATTATTATAGTGTGTCCTTGTCATCTGTAAAATTTCTAACTTCACTAGTGCTTAGAATTACGCAAAATAGTTTTCGTGTATAGAATGCTTGAAATATATGATTTTCAATGTACTTTGAATAAATTATTAATTCATATTGATTTACTCGTATGTATATGTGAACATTTTGTTCAATAATAGTACCAAAGACAAATTCAAAAACAAATGCAATTAACTGTTATTTCTTTTTGGTAAGATAAAATTTAAAAGAGGGTATCTGTTCCTCTTATTTGAAGATCAGAATAAACTATCAATATATATTTTTAAAATTAAAATAAGTTACGATAGCATGATTTAACGGTTATAGTAATTTTTAGATATTGTCGCAAAGAATAACGCGAGTCGAATATATATTCTTACAAAATATTTAGATAGATTTAATTTTTAATTTTACTTATAAATTTTATTATTAAAATTAAATTTTAAAAAATTTTATTTATATTAATTAATATAATAAAATTTTACTGTATTTATAAAATTTATAGATGTGTATAAAGATTTAATCTATTAAATTTATTGATTTGGCTTGAAAAATTACACAGCGTACCGTTGTATAAGATTAACCTTTTCCAATTTTCTCTATCTACAAACTCTCGTGTGGCCCTTTATATGATTTTCTCCACTCATTTCCTCACCTTTTATCTTCTCTTTCTCTTCAGCCATCACCACTTCATTTCTCCACCTAACTGAAGGAAAATGGAAGCTTTGATTTCCCAGTTCACTTTTCTATCCGATCTATCCCTCCAAGACAAGAGCTTCGATCCATCAACAATAGAAGATCTCATGAAACTCTTCGAGCTCGAGGCATACAAGGCATGGGCAGCTATGGAACTCGAACAGGAAAAAGAACTAGAAGAAGCTGAGAATCACCTGCAAGAAACTGAGGATTATCTGGACTCCGTCATGGAAAGTGCCATGGAAGAATTTCGCCGTTTCGAAGAGGAAATGAACAGGACTGCTCAGGCGGAATATGACAGATTAGTTAGTGTGGCCGAAAGTGCAAGAAAGATGGGAAAGTCTATGGAGAAAGCAGCCTATCTTGGTTCCAAGAAGTACTTTGAAGCTGCTGTGAATTCAGCTACTGCTTCAATGAAATCAGCTATGAAGACCCTTTCAAATAAATCTAAAAAGATTCATCCTTCTTAGGTTAATTACTTCATTCTCATCTCCTCCTCTTGGATTGATTATCTCAAAAGGGTTGTTTTTCGTTCTTGATGATTTTCATCTCATTTGATGGCCAGGCTTTTGGACTATCTAGTGATATACATAAGTACTTTTAGATCCTCTAAAATATAATGGATCTAAATGTTTCTTTTATTGTGTTCTTGATATTGTTAATAATCTTACTCATTTCTTTATTTATAGTCTTTTCTACCATAATTTGATAATGGATGCTCTACTACAAGACTAATTTACCTTGCTCTTCACTAATCGATATAAAATTGGCATGGTCATTTTCAAAACTATTTGGAGCAAGTTTGTTTAAGAGTGACCAGTATAGTCGTACAATATTCTGAAGATGAGCAATTGAAGTTTTGTGGAGTCTGTAATCCAAACTTTTTGCTTTTTCATGAGGGCTTCTGAAGTGTTTGTTGATGTTCAATTCAAAACTTGATCAAGCACAGCCCAATACTTTTGTTTTCAATGAGTTCTTGATTAAGTATTTTTTTTTATAATTATTTTCAATTTCCTTTAAAAATGTCATATTTGAATGGTTATAACTCTAAAATTTAGATCAATTGTAGAATTTACTCACACCAGTTAGATCTGAATATGCTGTAATAAACCATGGGTTCAAAGAAAAAAAAAAAAAAAACTTATTGAAGTCCTAAAATTTTCTAAAGTGAAGTTTTAATTAGAGTGATTTTGAAGACTTTATATGAGTGTCACTTTCCCTGCTAAAGCACGCATTGAATTTTCAATTTCACAAGACATGTATTTGTTGGTGTCTTTGTGGCCACAACAATTAACAACAACAAATCGTCCTTTTTCCTTGGTCTCAACTTAAGAGGAGAAGATTAAACTACCATAAAAGCCATTTTATGTTTATATACTGAAAAATACAATTGGCATATGGAAAATATACGGAACGCATAGCAGATCCAAGTAAATATCATCATGGACCCGTGCAAATAATAACTTCAACATAGATTTCTTTTCCTTATGAAAAAAAGGGACATTCTTGAATGGTTAGAGTCATTGTATAATGTAAATGTTTTTGGATCAAGAAATCAATAATATAATGTCATGGAGATTTACTATAGAGTTTTTTACCCAAAAAAGAAAAAATGTACAACAACTATTAATATATTTGTATGTGAAATAGTCACATGCATATAACTTATAACATTTTTTAAGGGGTAAGATTAGTAATACATAATTTTAAACTCTAAATTGTCCAAAAAAGAATAGGATTAGGTTTGCTGGAGTAAGGGGTGACGGAGGAGAAGCGAGAAGAAAAAGGAATATAGAAAGTAATGGTAGGTGAAAATTTTTTGGGGGATAGTGGTGAAAATTTTCGATAGTGTCGTATGTCGTTTAGTATTTAGAATTTGTATGTTGTCAATTTTACTTATGAAAAATATGAGATGCAATATGCATGTAAATATTTCATACTAAAATATATTCGTAATTATGTTGAGGGACCACAATAATACGTTTTAAATTTGTAAAAGACAGTAAAATTTATTATTTTAAATGTAAAAAATTAAAAAAATAAAATATAAAATATGAAACAATATTAATATTATTTTTTCATTGTTTTATTATTGCCACCGCCCCCCGGACCAATGGGCTCTCGCGATAAGGTTACCACTTACAAGTTACCAGGCCGGCAGATATTCCATCGTAGCCTGGCCTTATTCCGTTGGGTTGTGGGTTGTGAGTTGTGAGATAATCAAGTTGAAGAGCTACATAGTAAAAGCATGTTACAAACTCCGTAAATAATAAGGGAGACTTGTAATTGTGGTCCCCAAATTATCAATTATGCGCGAAAATAGGACAAATGATAGAAAAGTCCAAAACCCTAACGGATGTGTTGTTAATTTTAAAAAGCTTTTGCCAAAATTCATCAATTGTGTGCGAAATTAGTCCCTAATATTTATGAATTTTAACTAAACAGGTCTCCGCTCTAGAATGGTTTGTCAGATCATAGATAATTTAACAAATGTCATTCAACCCATATAAACTTAAACATAACAACAACATCTTAATACAATTCAACAATTAATAATACCCAATAAACTTACCAGAAGGTATTTGTACTATAATCGGCCACCCAAGATTGATTTTATGGTAATCGAAGAATTTTTCAACCTATTTTCTCTAATAGCAGTCTTGAAAACCTATCAAAGAAGCCATCCGACATTATAGGTCTCACATTTCTCTTATATTTTATACCTTCTGTAATACTCGACTTTTCTGATCATTTCACCCATTTTCGTATTTGATTTTATATTTTTAAATACTCATTAATATTCCTTTCAAATATTAAATAATCGTTTTAATAGTTTTAAATATTTTTTAAAATTTTTGGGTCAAAATATAATTTTACAAAACTTTAAGGACTAAAGTGCAAATATTAAAAATCTATTAAAATGCCGTCTCGATGTTTCCTAATTTTTTTTTTTTTACTTCTGCTTTTCCAAGTGACCTTCAGAGCTAACTTTACTTTTAAAAACTCAATCAACCAATCACTCTTCAAATCCAATATTTGGTTTGAAAATTTACTTACAAATCAAATTGGTGATTCAGGAATTCTCGTAGACCTTTAATCCAACTTCAAAAGTAAGTTTTACTTCCAGATCTGTATGATTTTTATGTTAAATTCCAAATTTCTCAAGAAATTAATTTGTTTAATTTTGTTGTTTATAAATTGATTTGATTACCAAATATGTTTATGAGCTATTGAGACTAGAGTTATGGTTTGAAATGACTTTTTAACTATTATTTTTGTGAGATTTGAATTAGGGTTTTGACAATGCTTAACCTAGTGAGATATTTGAAATTATAAACTCTAATTCTTAGATTTTTATCTTATTTTCACAAATTTAAGTCAATCCTTACTTAATTGTGTTCAATTAATGACTAATTTGAGATTTTGAGTGATGTCCAAAAGTAAATCCCTATCTCGATTTTTATCCTAATGGTATAACACTCTCCTGATTTAGGTGATTCGGAATTAGAGATTTAGACCGTCGAGCAATTAGGATACGTCTACAAAATCGATTTTCGAGGTAAGTAACGTTTACTCCTTTTTATCGATACCCTGTATATGATTGGTATTGTAATAATAGAATAATTGGTATTAAGGTAAATATATTTATTTCGATTAATATTTATAAGGTAAATACGTTTATAAATTATATGTTTGTTATGTAATGTATTAATTGTTCATTATTGTACTAGGTGTTAATGAATGATTACTGTGAATAGCTCAATGGGTCACTTTAGTGGATTTGACTATGAGTGAGTGAATGAAATGATACACTGAGTACTCTGTTTCGTAAATGTTATACCCAATCTACAGGGAAGACAAGTGATAGACACTCCGTTATGCCTTGTCTACTCGGGCGGTAATAGGTAGACCTGGATCCGGTGTTGGGAAGACTTTTGTGAACCATGAACTCATTGATTGACATTTACATTTTAAATAATGATAATGTCTCGTATATTGTTCCCTGTACTGATTGTATACATGTTATCTATATATGATTGGATTTAAATGTTATTTACTAAGCACGATGTGCTTACTCCCTTATTATTTTCTCCTATGTTTGTAGTTGAGGACCAACATGAGACGTTAGCAGGTCCTGAGTCGAGTGCTGATCAGGGAGGAGATTATAGTACAGACCCCAGTTATTAGAGATAGAGTTTTCCTATTTACCATCCTAGTGTGAGGTTGGTTTTTATACTTAGGCATGTGTGCCTATGGACGTGTTAGATTCGTCTTGTGATTGAATTTTTGACTGTTGTGGGATTGTGATTTGTTTTTGTATATGACTTTGATTTGATTATTGTGGATTGTTATGGATATGGCTGTTGAATATAATTTTGTGGTCTTATATTAGTTGATCTTGAGGTTTAATGACAGGTATTATGGTTTGTATATTGCTCTTGTACTGTGCCTTGCATGCTTGGGGTGATCCCGAGGTGCGGCGTGTCATTGTCACGTTTTTGGGGCGTGACACCTTCCCTCTACTATAAGTTCCAATTTCTTTGTTTTATATATATTTCTGACGATAAAAATTGATTAATTCCCCTTTATTTTTAGCAGTTGCAGAAGAATTTTGACTTTGACATTTATGCAATCCTACAATTTAATTCATTATAATTTTGGAGGTATGTAGTAGTAGTTATCTTTTTTTGATATAAAATACCTATATTAGTTATGAATGCGATTTGTGAATTAAACTAACAAAGTTTGTGTGCCAATTCCATATTGAGAAGCAGCTCTTAATTTGCTCAATTGATATCCACTGTACTAGTTTGTTATATAATCATTGGCATATTTTTCATTTCCCTTCTCTTTTTAAATTTTTTAACATTTTGTTTAACATTAATAATACTCAAAAAATAAATTAGAAGGCATTTATATTAAGATGTTGTTGTTGTACTGTATAATATATATAGATTAAATGACATTTGTTTAAATCATTTATAATCTAGCAAACCATCCTAGAACAGGGACATATTTTGCTAAAATCTGTAAAGCTTGGGGACCAATTTCGCATACAATAGCATGCCTACATAAATTTTGACAAAATTTTTAGAGCTAATGGGCATGTGCACTACACATGACCAAAAACCTTAGGTTTTTGGACTTTTTCGTCATTTGTCCTATTTTCGGGCATAATTGATAGTTTGGGGACTGAAACTGTACTTTTGCATAGTTTGGAGACCAAAACTACAATTTTACATAATTTGAATCTTGTAGTTTTGAGCATTACTTATAGTATGGGGACTAAAATTACAATTCTCCCAAATAATAATCCCATTAATACGTGGGTGTCTCACAAAAAAGACTAAATACAATCATCTCATACGAATCCTAGTAAAATAATGTTTCAACAAAGAAACTTTAAAAATTAAACTAATTTGAGACAAGGTGTCACCTACGCTAAGCACATACAGATGATAAGTACTTTTGATTAAAAAAAGAAAAAAGAAACAATTTGCTAGTAGTATCAATTTATTTGAAGTTTCTTTTGAAAAATTTAAAGTTTTTATACAAGGCTCAAACGAGCTAGTAGTATACGAATAAGGTAAAATTCATCTTTTTCTATTCAATAAAACTCTATTTATTTTTTATTTTTTCAGAAAAACAATTTATGAAAAAGGTTAGTCATCCTTTTTTTTAATATTAGAATGATCTACATATATTTCAATGATTTAGTATAATAATACTTATCGATGGTGATGTCGAATTTAAAACATTTTAACGATATGGTAAAAATTCTTTTTCTCTAATATTAGATATATCTACATATATTTCAACGATTTAATATAATAATAATACTTACAGATCGAATTTGAGACATTGTAAGGACACAGTAAAAATTCATATTGATGTGCCATATAGTATTACACCACAATAGCCCAACCCAAGAAGTCCGTTCGAAAAATGGCCCAAACTAAACCATCAGAAATGAGGAATGAAAAAGGAAAGAAAATCAGGGCCATTCATTCCTCAGGGGAGACGACTAGATGAGGATTGAGATGGCCCACTAAACTCTCAACTCCCTTGTTGTTTAGCAAATGTAATACCAAACAGCCTGTACTACTACTTCTATTATCTCAGTTCACAAAAACAGAAACCCTTTGTTTTGTCTCATTTTCTCTCTCACACACAACATTTCTCTGCAAGCAAGGAACCTCCATAGGTCTCTCTCTTCATCAACCAAGCCTCTCTAGCCATGTCTCAGGTACTCTTTCTTTTTCTTTTTCTTTTCAATTTTCCAATTTTCTACTTGATTATTTACTTTTAATTGTAAAATAATAAAGTTCAATTATCCGCAACTAAATAAATTGCTTGAATTCCGATTTTTTTCGTATTTTTAAGCTAATTAGTATTTATTTTTTGCTGTGAATACTAGCGATACAATTATTTATTATTTATTTATTTACTTTTTCAGGAGGTTAAAGATTCTCCAGCACCGCCAGATGTTAAAGATGCTCCTGCACCGGCAATTGGTAATCGGTTTTTGAATATATATATATATATATATATATATATACACACACACACACACACATATTTACGCATAGCTAGATTGTGTGTTTGTACATATTATTTTGTGGTAAAATAGCATCCTGATTATGTGGATATGGATTTGATGTGAACTTGTAAAAGCTGCAAAATTGTAGCTTGGTTGCTATTGTTGCTAAATTTGGATGCTTAACTTGTAGGAATTGTTTTAATTGAGAGAAGAAAGGAAAATATCTGCGATTGTATTATATTATTTTTGTGTGAGTAGTTGGTCGTCTTGATTTGTCAAATGGTGCAGTGAATATCTGTGATGTATATACTATTATTTTTTGTGTAAGTAGTTTTTCAGCTAGGTTTTGACAAAAAAGGTGTCTACTTTGCACACATTTTGTAGTTTGGAAACTTAACATTGTTTTGATAATCTAAATATGGGTTTAAAATCCTAAGCTTTGACAAGAAAATAGTGGTTATATGTTTTCATTTCTGACTTATTTCCTGTGCAGCTTTTATATCGTCATTTTTATTTTATTTCCTGTTCAGCTGCTATACCATCTTTAATGTTACTCTATTATATTGTTGAACTTGATTGGATTGGATTCTCTTATGATTGTATCTAGGTTGATTTTGATTCGAATTTATTTCTAATGCGGTCTCAGTATGTGTTTGGTCCAAATCATGTATCTCAAATGCTGTTTTCTATCTTAAAGCTACTTACTTTGCGTTTATTTATCTGGCACACATTTTGATATGATAGGGATTGCTATTTTTATTAACATCTAGAACTTTCTTCTGTTTTTGAATTTGGTTGTCACTATTAGGGTAATAAGAAAGATAATGAAAAGGGGACAAGAAGGGGTAAATAGAGAGAAAAGAAGATTGAATTTGTACTGATAGGAATATGCACACATTGTGTGTTATTGTCCTATTACTCATCTTTTACTGTTCCCTGGTACCGTACTTTAATTGCTGCTCGTAAAAGCTTTGGGAAGGAGGAAATGCTGAATACTAGTGGTGGATTTACAGACGAACGGACTAGTTATGGTATTGGTGATTTTGGACTCAATTTCTTTAACAATAATTTATTGTAACACAAGAATTACCTATTCTTTGTTACTTTTCTGTCTGAGAGTCATACCTTTCAATACTCCCTTGTATTTAAGTTTGGTTTTGAACATGATAGGTTTCTATTGGTGTTTTGGTGCATTGAAAAGATGGTAGCTAGATCTTTAGGAACAAAGTCAAACTAGATGTAAAGATGAAGACATGATTTTCAGCTGCTTGGTTCTTTAATAGTTTGTGGGATTTGAAATTCAGAAGGGATATCCTTGATTGTGAGTGTATTAAGAGTGGTATCTGTAGTTCTTAAAAAAAATTCGAAGAATGTACATCAGTTAAGTCTGATGAAAAGGTGAAGCAAAGAGGAACCCATATATTTGTAGATCACATGAATTGTAAACACACACACACACTATCTCTCTCTCTGTGTGTCAGACACACATGTATGGGGAGGGAGGGAGTCGAGAGAGAGAGAGAGAGAGAGAGAGAGGCACTCTGCTAAATGTGATTTCTCTTACTGGGATTGATTTAACATTTTATTCAACTTACACCTAAGGTAGATGTCCATTTGACTTTTCATACCACATTTTCTGCCAACTCTTGACATCTTTATCCCTATATCTAATTTATCTGTCAAGAAAATTCAAGTTTTCTGATTGGTGTTTACTTCTCAGAAGAAAAGGCTGGTTCAGCTGAGAACAAAAGTACCGAATCAACCTCTGTGGAGACACAATCAGGACAGAGGAGGGCTGCAACCTCTGCAGCTGGAGCTGGAGCTGGGTTTCAAAATAATCCCTTTGATTTCTCTGCTATGTCTGGCCTACTAAATGTATTTCACTTGCTATATTTTTGTTGAGTTGGATAGGATTTTTAACATTACTTTTAAGTGGGCTATATCTCTATGTTTTTTGGTTGAATTTCTGATTTTTTTTTTGCAAGAAAATGGGAATGAATTTGGCCTCCGCAAATGCAATGAAACTCAACATGTGGTTGGAACCTGAAACCTGGAATTTTTGCTGTGAAAAACATATTTAAAGTAGACTTGGTTGCTTCTGTGACAATCAATATAATTCTGGGTGAACTGTGGAAATATAGCTCAGATGTCAATGTAAGATTGACCTGGACAAGCTTCCAGTTGTGCAATTTCATATAATTCTTTTATGACATTTTTATGTTGCAATCCATATGGTTTAGTTGTTTTCTTTTACCCAATACATGATATTGAATTGACTCTCAACGAACTTATGCATGTATTTGATTTACCAATAATGAAAGAAAAATGCTAGTAATGTTTAAAACGCCTTTCTCCATTATTCCTATTTATTTGTCATGGAAGTGTTTTGTTGTCTTCATTTCCTCCTCCTTCATCTTTATCCATCTCTGACAGATGTGGCTTTCTCTCTGTTGTCTACTCTTAGATTTTGAGGTTTTCCTACTGTATTGAATGTCATGGATGCTAGTTTTCATTCTCGTAAAACCAAGCTATCTGGGTTGACTTGATGCTTTCTGGTGTTGTTTTCTTCAAAAACTTATACACAACTGTCAATTAAAAATAAACAGTGGGCTCAAATCATACCCTTTTTCTTCGGTTCAAATTATGCTTCCATCTATCTATGTCAGATTAAGTGTTTCGCTTATTATATGAGTTTGGCTTCCTTTTTTCTTTTTCTTTCCTATTCTTCTTTATTATTTGGCAAATTAATTAGTCCTTGAAGCATGGAACATTGTGTAGAGTTCTACTAGTTTGGATTTTCTTTAGTGCGTTACATCTTTTCATTAAGTTGTATATATATCATTTGGTAGTCTGATATAACAAATTTGTGAATACAACGAAAATGTCTGTGGCTTGTACGTGGTGAATGATTTTTTTCCGTGTACTATGCGTTTTGATGCCCTATAATGCGATGTCAAATATAGGACCCAAGCATCAAAGAATTAGCTGAACAGATTGCAAAAGACCCTTCATTTAATCAAACAGATGGCAGAACAGCTTCAGAAGACCTTTCAGGTTGCTCCAACTGATGAGGGTATCCCACAGTTTGATACACAACAATACTATAATACAATGCAGCAGGTTATGCAAAATCCACAATTTGTTACCATGGCCGAGCGTCTCGGCAATGCGTTAATACAGGTATTTGTCAATTCCACTTGATTAAAGGTTCAAGCATATTGTTTTAATCAGAAGAATTGGATATTAAAAAGGTACATTCTGCACTGAACTGGACTCTGACATTTCAATGAATGTTATTATTTTGGGAAAATATGTATTCAGGATCCATCTATGTCCAGTATGCTTGAGAATTTGACCAATCCAGTTCAGAAAGACCAGCTTGAAGAACGAATGTCACGCATCAAAGAGGATCCATCTTTGAAGCCTATTTTGGAAGAGATAGAGACAGGAGGGCCAGCTGCAATGATGAGGTCTTAGAATGATGTCTTTTCCTTTCGTCATTTTCTTTTTCTTTGTGAATAATACATTGGCTTCTCCATCACTTTCTCCCCAACAATTGTTAGATTCTATGGAGTAAGGAGGATGGGCTAACCATTTCATGGAATTGAATGCCAAGAATAGGGATATTATATATTTTGCCCTTCTTGACCCATTTCTCTAAGCTCTACTTTAGATAACTGGGGAAAGTTTAGATAATATTTGGTGGGAGATTTTCTTGAGCTTGACTCCATCTTAAAAAACAACAGGGCTTGTGAACACTACTGACCATGGCTGAGAGCTAATGTTAAATCAAGTTAATCAACTGCAGTTTGGGTTTTCTTTTCCATTTGGCAGTGTGTTTGGAGAGCTTTTGCAGTCCACACAAATATATATATATATATATTTTACCTATTTGGCGATCCATCTCAAAATAGCATTTGGTGTGCCAAAACCACAGAATCCACATTTAATTAAAAACTGGCTACTATCAGCTTCTGTCAAATGCGACCACTGATCTTCAATAACCCCATTTGGCAAACCCTGTGCCTGACAGCTGTTATACTGGCCCTTACTGAATTAGAACTTTTATGGTTAACATGACATGGGGTCACTCAATTTTTTGATAATTGAAGTACTGAATTTTTTCCTTTTGTACAGATATTGGAATGATAAAGAGGTTTTACAGAAGTTGGGTGAAGCAATGGGTTTCGCTGTTGCTGGAGAAGCAGCTTCCTCTGCTGACAATGCTGAGCCAGATGAAACAGAGGAAGCAAATGAGGATGAATCTATTGTTCACCATACTGCTAGTGTTGGTAATGTAGAGGTACATTCTTGGAGTAGATTGATGTATTTTTTGCCTAGTAGAGAAACTATGGAATGTTTCAAAGTGTTGTCGCTTTTGCATCGTTATCTTTCTATTCCGAAGATCACTAGATGCTCTCCTCTACATTTTGATCTTAATCTCTGGGTGCTGAAATTTAAGAGTGTCCTCATCTACTAGTTTAGACATGTTTATATTTGATGCAAGTAATTTTCTGTAATTACACCAAGAAGTTTCTTTTTAAATAGCAAAATTACTAGGGTTTGAAGAATGCACTGGCTGCTGGTGCTGATAAAGATGAAGAAGATTCAGAAGGAAGAACAGCACTGCATTTTGCTTGTGGATACGGGGAGGTATGAATCTTTAGAAATACCCTTTTCCAACCATTTGACATCTCATTTCTAAGTGCAGTACTCAGTACTCTTACGCTTCTGTATTTCTGTATGTCACACAATACTTTGCTGACTGAATGAGTTTGTTTGAGCTTCAGATAACCCTTGTAAACAGAATGCTTTGCTGAATTTGTAGGCAGTGATAGTATTTTCCTACAGTTATATGAGAACTAATTCCATTGTCCACTAGTTTGCTATACTGTATCCATTATGTCTGGTTGCTTGTAATTTTATGCTATGTTGTGCGTATAAGCTTTTTCCTCCTGTACCTTGATTTTACCTACTTTTTTTTTTTTTGGTTTAGTGATCTAATGTTCAGTTTTGTCCTAATGAATGCTTTCTCCTCTTAGGGAGCACAGATGTGTAACAGTGATAATAGTTTTTACCTTGATCCCTGGCACTGATTATTGGGTTAGTAACAGTTATTGTAATTTGCCTGAAGTTTGCTGACTGGCTTGAGCTTTTCTGAAAAATCTTCTCGATGTATTGCTATGAATCATGTGAGACTATGCTAGGCCAAATGAATGGATAATATTGATTTATTTGACACTTTTCAAAGTGATAGTTGCTTGCCTGTTTCTCTCAGAGACTGGACCGGCTTCCTTCACTAGCTCTTCAATTTTCCTTTAGTTCATACTCTCTGGCCATTCTTTATATTCCTTAACGGCATCACCAGATCGCCTTTCTGTTGATATTAGTTCTTTAGCTTCTTTAGCAGGGCGACATTTTCTTGTGATGCAATTCCTGTTAGTTTATTGTGATGCAATTCCTGTTAATTTATAAGAAACTAAACCATTTGATTTGATATTGTGCAGGTGAAGTGTGTGCAGATTCTTCTTGAGGCTGGGGCAAAGGTGGATGCTTTGGATAAGACTAGCTTTAATAAGAACACTGCTCTTCATTATGCAGCAGGTTATGGTAGGAAGGATTGCGTACAAATTCTTCTGGAGAATGGAGCTGCTGTGTAAGCTTAGTTGATTTGAAAATCTGCTGCTAGTAGGAGATTAATGTCTGTTAAGCTAGCTTAACCCCATTGATTTCTTTTCACAGCACTCTTCAGAACTTGGATGGAAAGACGCCTATTGATGTAGCTAAACTGAATAACCAGCACGATGTACTAAAGCTGCTCGAGAAGGATGCTTTTCTATGAACTTGAATGGCTTTCAGGGCTCATGTTGACATGCTATCTTTTCCATCTTTTAGGGTGTGGTTATGTTACCCATGTATTTTGAGGAGCAAAACAGTGTTGTCAGCCCAACTTGACGCATTTTCTCTTTTTGCTGCTGTATGATCATTTTTATTTCTGTTTTCTTCATATTATTTACAAATAAATGATATTATCCGTGGGATAATTCATATCCTAATCTGGTTCCTATATGATGCTCCATGGTGTTTGAAAATAGTACATGGGCTTTTGGCCTTTGTTGGTGATGCCTGTGAAAACTGAGTTGGAATTGCCATATTAGGGTTTCTAGATTGCAGAATCATATGAATTTTGAGCCATTGAAAGAAAAGGCTTTGCTCCTATGGAATTTTCTTCTTTATTCGATTAGAGAGAATGATTCAACTCCATTCTTTCTCTAGCAAAACAGAGAAAGTATCATTAATTTTTCGACGACCTTCCTAAACGACGCATTTCTATCTCTAAAATGCTTGAGAAAATGATGAAAGCGAGAAAGTATAGATGAGACAAAAACGAAGCAAGTAGATTTGGGTTTCTCTCCGAAATCTCACGTTTTCATTCTTCCTTTAGTTTGGAAGAGATGGAGAGGAGTTTTATTTGAAACTTGTGATTTACAATGAAGTGTCAATTATGTAGCCTGATCAATTTCTTTATGATTTATTAATTATTTATTCAAATAGTAAAATATAGAGAGAGATGTAGGTAATTTTTTTTTAATTAAAAAAAAATCGAATTTACAACTTCAATCTATCTAAAAGAAATATATTTTTTGTTCGGTACATAGTGCCAACTGCCAATAAAGGTGAAATTTACATTTAAGTCTCACTATTTATTTTCTTTTCTTCGCCGAAATAAATGTCAAAAAACTAGTCAATTGGGTTGCTTAAGTGGGAATACTCTCTCATGTATTTTGACACACGAATAGCGAGAAAAATGAAGGTTGATTATTATACTTGGTTTTTTTTTTGGGATTGGTGGCTGATAATGCTGATTTCTATCCATTAATTTTTAAGGGAAATACTTAGGTAGACCTGATTTACGGTCTCACTCATAAAACCTGTGGTGTAAATTAAATGTTATGAAACTTATGAAGCTGATGTAAGTAATATTTTATAAAATTTAATCTTGACCGTAAAATTTACAAGTGAAATCCAAAATCGAATTTATGATAGTATTTTCTAATTTTTAAATATATTTATCTTTTAATGCAAAACACAATAAAACAATAATTTAATTTACCACAACGTTGTTGAATTTATCACTTTAGAGTTAAAAAGATAAAATAAGATATTCATTACTCTATTGAAATCGAACTCCAATTCATAAATTTAAAATTTTATACTTATATATAAAAAATTCCATTTACTCAAACTCAATTCAAAGTCTTTCTAAAATATAAACAAACTAAACTTAAATAAGTCATTGAAATAATCAAATAACATATTCAACTAGTTTTTACACCTCTGACCCTCTATGCAATCTTATGTTACCTTACTCTTTTTTTTTTTTTTGGGTCGACCGGAGTTCAGTTAGTTGGTCGAACCAATGAAATGAAAGTGTCTCTCCTATCCAATCCGGGTTAGAAAAATAAAACACAATTTTAAGATATTTTTTTTTCAGCCACCCTTTTCTTTACGTCTTCTTCATCTCCCCATCCCCCTGCCCGTAAAGAAAAGGGTGGGCAGAAGAAGAAAAATTAGAAGTCATCTTCACAAAAACTTCTTCACGCGGACAATACAGCAAACACCTTATCTGCAATCCTTATTTCTAGGGTTTTATCTACTCACTCTCCCATACAGATCCCTGCAATTGTTCTTCTGACAGGTCATTTTTCTTCTTGAGCTAAAAATTGTTCGCAATTAATTTATTCCCCCTTAAATTTTTTTTTTTTTTAAATTTTTTTAACTTTGCTGTCTGAAAATAAAAAAAAAAAAGAAAGAAAGAAATTGGGGTTGAATTACTTTTTTCTGGGGGGATTTTTATGGTTTCTGGTTATTGCAGGTAATTAATCAGTAATCGAATATATTTAGTGTTGAATATGGGGAGAGATAGGGATTTATCGAGGTCACCGTCATATAGACGGAGGTATTCGCCTTCGCCGTCGCCGTCGCCGGTGGGGCATAGGTATAGCCGGAGGAGTAGTCGGCGAGATAGAAGCCGATCACCTTATTCTTCCAGCAGGTGATCACACCCGATTACTCTGTGTGTGTGGGGTGTGTGAAAAGATGGGGCGTTTTATATATTTTTTTCTCCATGTGGAAGAACTCACCTTTTTATCTTTCTCTGTTTTTTTTTGGTTGAATCATTTACAGTTTGTTCAGGGTTGTGATGTGCCTGTCTTGATCCGTTAAAAGTATTGATTTGCTTTTCTGCACCTTTTCGTATAGAAGAATTAATTTATGCAGACTCTTTGATGTAGTTTGGTATAAATTTTTGCTGGAATTACTTCAAGAAATTGATTGATTATCTTACCAATCTACATAGGAAGATTCAAGTTGAAACTGGGGAAAACCTGAGTTAAGTTTGGTTGCTCTAATTCCTGAAGTATACATTTTTTCAAGAACTGCTCTGAGCCTTGAGTGCAAGGATATGCGGGTAGTGTAGTTTTGCTAAGTGTTCTCCTGAGTCGCAGAACATTAGATTGCTTTGCAAAGTGCCCATTTTTTGAGGGATACTCTTTTTGGTGTGTTAAAAGGACACTCTGTTATGTTTGAGAAAACTCACTGGCGGATGTGCTAGCAATATTATGCTGTTGTAATTTGTGAAATATAATCTCGTTTCTGTGGTCTTATATCAGCATAAAATTGAATGGCAGATGCTTAGTCGTCCTCAGGTTCTGTACTTTATGATGTTGCTGCTCATGAGACCGATCCATCTTCTGTCAGCACTTTTTTAATTTTTTGTGCTAGTTGATGACTGTCATGCTTTCTTCACCTCTTGATTTTCATCATCGATAGAATTAGAAGCTGGATAAGCGTGAAGTTAGTTGTTGGGTACATTTATTGAAAACTTTTCTTTAATTGTCTTACATAATTTAGAAGATCTGATATAGGGAGTTTGGAAAAGGTCCATTAAAACATGAGTCAGACAGAACTTCTCTGCTTAGCCTGAAAATTTTTAAAAAGAAACCATGCCTTCCCTATACATGGGAAGTTAGCAGGTGATGGGTGCCGATGAGTGTCCTCCTGTTGCTTGTTTGTGGTTGTAGATGGAGCGCACAGTTTAATATCATTTAATGAGGTAACTGGACATGTTTTATTTATTATTTCCACTCTATGGTGAGTTTTGTATGATGCAATATTGTATATTCTATGGCAATTAATGTTTTAGTTTTATGTTCAAGTATTCAATTCTTTTACACAGAAGACGAAGAAGTCGTTCTTTGTCGTCTCGACACCGGAAAAGTCGTTCCCCCACCCCAAGACGACGTAAAAGTCGCTCTCCAACACCAAGGCGACACAAAAGACAAAGAACTAGAAGTATCTCGCTCAGCCCATCTCCCAATCTTACTGTTGGGATAAAGGAGCAGAAAGATGTTAGCGAAAAATTAAGAAAAGAGGAAGAAGAAAAGAAAAGGTATAATTTTTGTTCAACATTCATAGTTTTTATTCTTTTAATTTTTTTAAAGCATTTATTGTTTTTCTGTTGGGAAAAGTTGTATAGACATGCTATTTTTTATTCAATGATTTCATCATTGTTTGGTTGTATAAAGATAAGTTTCGAATGCTGTAAATTGATTGGAAATTTACCTACTTGAAGCTTTTATTTTGTTGGGACCTCTTTCACGGATGACTCTAGGATGGTGTTGGAACCTTGCCTATTAACCATCAAATATATCTGTCTTTCCACCATCTAATGATGACTGCAATGTTTCAAATGTGTTAAGCTGCCTAATGTTTCCTACTTTTCAACAATGAACTGTGGCTGCATGCTTAGGTAGAAGGTTCACATTTCAATTTTTGGATACGGTACGATAAGATCTCAGGTTTTGCAATGGAAATTTGTCTTCAGCTTTAATTATTTGCATAAAATCAGCCAATGTTTACCTTGAGATATTTCTCCATTTCATTATCTTTTCTTAGAAATCTCTGCTGCTGCTTGTCTAAGAAGAAAATTTGTTTCTTTTACCTTTATCTTTTGCTCATCTGGCTGAACCAGATTCCTCCTGAGAATATCTATGCTTAGTTCTTGACTGTAAAATAATGCGATTCTTTGATATTGATTGCTGCTGCCATGCATATATCGCTTTGAAATGTTAATTGTATTACTGTCTTTGTTTCTTGTACTTCCTGACTAGAGGAAATTACCTTATTAGGAAAGGGCTTCTGTTCTCTTGTCTCTTTCTTCAGGCACCTGGATGGTGCAACTGTAAACTTGATCTGTTTACCTTTTTCTTTTTTTTTTCCTTTTTCTTTCCCTCGTTGCATAATTTTTTTTATGAATCTAAGTTTAGCAAATGTATAGTTAGGTATTGCACCTGTCACTCCTATCATTTTCGTCTCTCTTTTATATCTGCAGTGATTTGTCTCCTCCTACCCCCTTTGCTCATGAAAATTTGACGAGTCACATCTATTTGTGCTTTAGTTAAACAAAGATTACAATTACTAATATTTACATTTTTGAACATGGATCTCCACTAATTCCATTTTCACATTTACCAGTATCCTTGATGTAGCACAGGATTGGGATATCTTGTCTATTAGCACGAGTGGAAGGAAATGAGGGGATTTGGGACTGTTATGATGCTGTGAACAGTATATATGAACAGTAATCTGGGAAAAAATTGAGGGAAGAGAGGGAGTCTGAGGGTTAAATTAAAGAAGAAAACAAGATAACTAAAACACTAATAACTGAAATCTTTATTTCATCAATCTCTGTAAAATAACGAGGAACAAGGCTACTTATAAGCTCTAAAACTACCTAAAATTCAGAATCCTATTGGGAATAGAATTCCTACTACCTATTCTAAATTGATAAGAAAAAGACCTCTAAGACTATTTTTATAACAACAATAACTCTAAATAAACTCCTAATACAATTCCAGCACTAAAGAAAAAGACCAAAATACTCCTCGAGGACCTAAATTCTAGAAAGTACTGAACTCGAAGAATTAAACTCCTACGACACTTAAACCAATCTAAGACCCTAAAAATCACCATGGACAGCTTCCTTTAGACCAGAATTTCTTGTTGCTTGATCCCGTAATCTTATTCTTGGACTTGGCCACATACGGAAGTTCTTATCCAGCCAACTTATGGTTGCTTCATCAATCCTATACCTTTTTGTTAAAATGTTGCCTATGCCTACTGGTACTGGTTTTCTTGATCTTCTCTATCTAATGTGGTATCTGAGCACTTGACATTATGCTGGTTATAGCCACCTTTTGACTGGGGTGTTTTGCTACAGTTCCTTGTCTGCATTGAAAATATGTGTGTGCAACAGATTGACAGGAGAAAAGAACTGATTGAACAGTTGGTGTAATTGAGCTCATTTTATCAGTTTACAAGTTCTTGAGGTTGTGCTCTGGTAAAAATCGTGAGAGTAATAGAAGATCAAAATCAGATAGACCTTTTTTAAGACTTCATTCTTGATCAGCAGTTTTGGAAAGAAACCTGTTCTTAGTTTAATATCACTCACTTGGGGGTTGTGGGGATTTTGTTTTGGAAGCAATTGTTTTTTGGACCAGGGATTGGCTTAAGTTTTGTGCGCATAGCTGAAAAATATGCGCTACCAGGCCTTTTATCTTTTGCCTTTATGTGCTTAGATGTATATTTAAGGTCATGATCATATTTTCTAACAACTTTTGAGTTTGCTTTCTCTGATCTCTATTGAGAATGGGGGTTGAGATATTATGGTGATTAGCTTTAAAACTGCAACAGGTTACTTGTCATTCTTCTTCACAGGATAATTTGAAGGAAGTTTCTGCTATAATTGTTAATTTTGATGCAAATTGGGTGCCTCCTTTATCTACTGTTCACCAGTTTTGAAACTCATTTGTTGGATCAGGAATCAGTTAGAGGTATGCTTTTAAAGAGCATAAGCATGTATAATTAGTGCCTTTCTCGACAAGGAGGTTAGTCTGTCATTCATTTTAGTTATAAATTTAGAAGAAAGAAAAGGTGGTGATTTCCTTGTTACCTTTTAAATTCAACAAAAGATTAACAAAAAAGCAGCATGTAGTTGATTGGAGATACAGCTTTTCATATCTACGAGGATTAACCAAGGAGAATAATTGATGTCTTCCACTTCA
Source organism: Cinchona pubescens (assembly GCA_025175665.1). Lineage (NCBI taxonomy): Eukaryota > Viridiplantae > Streptophyta > Magnoliopsida > Gentianales > Rubiaceae > Cinchona > Cinchona pubescens. The sequence goes on along the minus strand of JANKKI010000059.1, from coordinate 2,645,058 downwards.
CACACTGGCAGTTCCCCCCTAAACATCTATTTTGTTTTCTCAGGCGTCAACAGGAGGCAGAATTGAAACTAGTAGAAGAAGAAACCGCAAAGAGAGTAGAAGAAGCAATTCAAAAGAAAGTTGAAGAAAGCTTGGACTCTGATGAAATCAGGTTTGAAATTCAGAGGCGACTGGAGGAAGGTCGGAAGAAACTTGTTGAGGAAGTTGCAATTCAACTTGAAAAAGAGGAGGAAGCAGCCCTTATTGCAGCTAAACAGAAAGAGGTAAGAATCTTCTGTAATTCCCTATTCCTCGATTATCTTAGACTGGAAGACTTTTTCTGACACTGATGCATCAACACCCTTTTAAGTCCATGTTAGATATTTGTTAGATTATGCTCTTTTTCTAACTTGTGATTCTAGCTATGTGGTTAACAGCCAGTAACTTATATCCTTGCCTTGTGCTTGTGAAAATTAAAACATGGTCAAGAATGTATTTTTATAATATTGAACTACTACTATGTTGTTCCTGATTTCCCTTTTTCTGGGTTTCTTTGGGGGTTTTTGTGGGTGCGCGTGAGGTGCCTTGTCTAGGTGGAGAAGAGAAAACATGCTTCTGGCTGGAAACGTTCTCCGAAATGTTACTCTCAGTTACAGTCTAAATTCATTGTGTATTTGTGCTCAGGAACAAGCCCGAAAAGAGAAAGAAGAGCTGGAAAGAATGCTTGAAGAGAATAGAAGAAAGGTGGAAGAAGCCCAGAGAAAGGAAGCGTTAGAGCAGCAGCGGAGAGAAGAGGAACGGTATTGTGAACTGGAAGAGCTTCAAAGACAGAAAGAAGAGGCTATGCGAAGAAAAAAACAGCAAGAGGAGGAAGAACGGTCAAAGCAGATGAAAGTGCTTGGCAAGAACAAATCCAGGCCAAAGCTGTCCTTTGCCTTGGGATTGAAATGATACAGAGTTATCATCTTCTTTAGGTTGGAAGTTTTCCTAATTCCATTTTCTTCCTGACTTAATTTGTGTTTATCAGCTGCAAATGGAAGCTTGTTTTGTAATAGCAAATGTCGCTGATACTTGGTCTGTTATCGTCTTATTGATGGTTTTTCCACCTGGGTTTATTTACTTTTTGTTGTCAATGCTGCTCTCTTTTGCTTTCTGTAATTTTATTCATCATATGCTTATATAGGCCATCAGTTGAATTTCTGCAACAGATACCAAAAGAAAACTTTATTAAAGAGAATATATATATATATATATATATATATATATATATATATGAAGAGGAAATTCTTTAACACGGTTATTTTCTTTTCTGTTTTTCCTTCCTATAAATTGAGAAGAAAACAGAAAAAAAAAATAATAATAATAAAATAAAAAAAAAATTTGGAAGAAAATATTTGGTTTCAATTAAGTGTCTCATCCTCTTTATGATAAGTGAACTATTGCATGGGATGGGATATTCTTCTCTTTATGGTCCATATCCGCCGGCTTTGTTTGGGAGATAGGATTTTTTCTCTTTATCGTCTATATCCGCAGGCATATTTGGGAGATGAAGTTGCGATCTAGCCTCGAGCCCAACTTGTTTTCAAATTGGGCTTAGTAGTTGGGCTGATATTAAGTCAGATTCCAAACTAACTTCTATTTGAAAACTAACATTGTGTTAGGATCAACTAATTTGGAAAAATATTTGAAATTAATTGATTTGTAAAATTAAAAAAAATGAATTTCTAATTCACTTAAATTAAAAATTATTTAAAATTCTTCCTTTTGCAATATTTAATTTAGATAAATTTAAAATTCATTGATTTTAATCCTAAAAATTATCCTAAGAAATGGGTCTAATTTCAAATTTTTTGTAGAATTCATCGATGCAAACGCACCTTAATGGTTGGTCGGGGAAAAACTTCAAAGTACTACTCGATGAGTTTCCTTTTGAGTGTCATTTAAGATTTTTTGAAGTGTCATTTAAGATTTTGACACAGAGATTAATATTACTATAACGATTCCTTCCGTTTCAAAATAATTGTCACTTTAGATAATTTATTTTTTTTCATATTATCTGTCACTTTGGAAAATCAAGGAAGTATTAAATGATATTTTTTAACTTTTACCCTTAGTGCATATTAATGAAGGGAAGATTATATAGTTGGGATATTAATGCAAAAGGGTGATTTAGTAACTTTGAACTATCTTTTTGTAAAATTCATGCAATTTAATAACTTCCTTAATCCGTGTGCAGCAACCAAAGATGACAGTTATTTTGAAATAGAGAGACTATTAAATAACCTAAATTCTACATAAAATTGATTATGTATGACTAATTTGCCTTTTTGACTAGTAATAAATTAAACGACTCCCAACATTAATTCTCTTCCTCACACAATTTTCTCTCCCCCAATCTCAAGTCCATTCATCTTTCGTAATTAATAGAGTTGGAAAGAAATAATGTCAAAATTGGTAAAAAAAATTTAATGCATTATTGAACTTCTAAACTGACACTTAAAATGGTAACAATTTTTTTTGGGTAAAATGACATTTAAAAAGGAATGAAGGAAGTATTTTTTTTTTTTTTTTCCCGTTATCTATATGCCTAAGTTTTTAACACATCTAGATTCATAAGAGGTTTTTACAGTTTCACAATAAAACCTTAATTATATTTTAAAATCTTATAGAATACTCATATTTTTTTTAAAACATATTATATTGTGATATACAAGTTTTTAAAATATTATAGTTTCATTGTGAGACTGTAAAATAAAAAAAACATATATTAATAACAACAATCTTTTTTTTCGAATTGCCTAAAACTTTGGAAAATGTTATTGCTATAGCAGCATTTGTATTTTTACAAGTTAAATATATTTACATGTTTACCCGTGTTAGTATACTATATTGCAAAAAGATAACAAAGTTTTAAAATCATTATTCTTTAGATGCTTTCGACGTTATTTTTAAATGAAGATGTAATTATATTACATTTAAAAGTAATTTTAATAGTTTGTCTTCTCCATTTTCAAGGTACAAAAAGATAACAAAGTTTTAAAATCATTATTCTTTGCATACTTTCAACGTCATTTTTAAATAACGATGCAATTATATTACATTTAAAAGTAACTTTAATAGTTTGTCTTCTCCATTTACAAGTATGCTTTTGATTGCTATAAGTGTCCTTTTAATTTGTTGATCTAGAAAATAACTCCAACTTTCTTTTTATTATGTGATATTCACAAATTATTTTGAGAAACTATATAATTTTAAAAAGATTATTCTATGAATAACATAATCCTGTAAATAGCACAGGTTGAATACTGATTATAGTAAATAAAATATTAAAGCAAATTGCCATGCTTTGTGAGAAATTACAGAAAAATATTACGGGTAACATTATTTTTAGTTTTTTTTTTCCTATTGATTGCTAACAAACTATAGATTTTGATATCTTTTTTTTTTTTACTATTTATGTATACACTATTAAGTTCATTTATTTCTAAATTATTAATATCATACACATATCTAATTTTCAATTTTATAACATAATTACCTTTTAAATTAATTTTAATAATTATTTAAAGGAAAGAAATATAAAGATTTTAATAAAATTTAATAATAATGGTCCTAAATCATGTTATTTCTTTTAATTTCTGGCATTTAAAATGTTTTGATATTGTTACGTATTTTTATTTAATTTAATTACTAAAAGTTTTATGCCATCATTATTATTTCACTAAAATCATTTTTTTAAAAAATTACACACAGATATATACACGTTTAAAATAAAATGGTATATATGTATATATATATATATTTTTTATTTTTCCTTGCGTAGGACCTGTTTTCAAATTATTATATTAAAAAATTAAAATTTTAATATTCATCTTCCTTTACATATTAAAAAATTACTACAATAAAGTACGTTATTACCTCGATACTTTTGAATTTATCTTCATATTATCAAGTAATCTTTAAATAAGAAAAATTGATCGATACACGTTACTTAAGTATTTTATCATTATAACTGCTAAATAATCATTGATATAACAAAAATAATAAGAAAAAGTATTATAATGTCAATTTAGCTTATAAAATTTAAGCTCAATAATCACATTTTTAAAAAATACTACAATTCACTAAAATGAATAAAAAAATGTATAAGTTTTAGAAAAAAAATTACAGAACTTAAATTTTGGTCAAAATCATTCAGTAAGATTAGATGATTATATTAATTATAAGAGGTAACAAATTTATTAATCAATTGAATAACTTAACAATTTTTAATTAATCATCCAATCCGAGCATTTTGATCGAAATTCAAAAAATGATAAGAAAAACTCATTTCTACTTAACACATATGGATAAATGAAAATGAGAAATAATATGTAACTTTTAGTTTACTTACTTATATCAACAACAATAGATATCATGAAATCAATTATTACTTATATTATTTATATAAATAAAAACTAAATAGTGTAAAAATTCATAATATCTACATTTATTACAAATATTGTTAATTTTATTTATTTTATTTGATTTAATTATTAAAAATTGCACGGCATCATCATGATTTTACTAACATTATTTTGTTTTACAAGTTAAATATATTTGTATCCTTACCCGTGCATAGCATGGTTTTCTTGCTTGTGTGTGTGTGTGTGTGTGTATATATATATATATATATATATATATATATAAATAATAGCAAAAGCTTCTTTTGGAGAAAGGTATAAGGAGTTAACATGTGGCATACTAGGTAAAAAGAAATTTACTTGGTAAAATTTGGGGTAAAAAATTAACTACTTAATTAACAATGAAAGTCAAATTAATTACCTAAATATTATCTTTAGCTACCCTTGTTTTTTTTAAATCCCTAATTTTTGTACACCTCCTATAATTAATTTTTTTTTTTTGGAAGAGTTACAAAAATAAAATTATATTGTAAATTATCATATAAGTATAAGTTATCAACAATAGGTTAAGAAAACAAATATATATTAATTTTGCAAAAAAAATTATCTACATATCACTGTTAGTAAATAAAAGTTTTACATATATAAGTTATATATATATATATGGTTGTAACAAATAACTTACACCAAAATAGGAAAATATTTAGCCTACCATGTCTAAATAATATCATCCTTGCAATCTAATTACATCGAGTTAATATTTATAAAAATTATTATATCAGAAAAATATAACAAAGTTTTAAGATCATTTTTTTGCGACTCTCTATTTATTGGTTATTAACTATTAAATATCAAAAGATATTATTTTTAAGTGATTATATAATCGGACTATGTTAAAAAATTATATTATTTCTTATTATATCTTATCAACTTTTTGGCATCATCATATTTACATGTATGATTCATCTGTGAGACCTAAAATTAATTGTTAGAAACATTCTTTCTTTTTTTTCCTTTAACATCTATAAAATAATCCTTACTTTTTTATTATATTTCATAGAAGTATGACATTTTTATTTATGTAATTTTAATTATCAAATACTTATTCATATTTTGTTTTCATATTCTCCTTTAAATTTACTAGAACTGTAATATTTTAAAAATAATTTTATTAAAGAACATCAATTTTTAAAAATTGATAAATCTATAATTATCCAATACTGCATAGCATGGGTTCTAAATTATAAATACGAAAGGAATTAGATTAGGTAGGCTGAGATATAATTTTACTAATTTTTATTCTTTGAAATTTACTAAAAGATGTTAATCTTTGTATAATTACTGCAATAATTTTTTCTTCAGTGTGCATCACTTTATAGATAAATATGAAATTCCCAACAAAAAATCACTACAAGAGTTTTTCTTTTGTGTGCATCGTTTACATCTATGTTGCAAAATATTAATTATCTTTACTATTTTAATGTAAAATTTATTTAGATATTTCCTATTCTTATATTTAAAATTATTTTTTGCATTTTCTAGTGTACCAAAATTTTCAAATTTTGATTTGATGCTATTTTTTAATTGACGGAAAAATGTTCTATGTAATGAAAAATATCCATAAAAAATAACTATATCATTTTTGTTAAATTCACAACACCATTAGCAAACCTTGGTTTCTAAATAACCTAATACTGTTTTGTAAAGATGTAGAATGTTAATTGATACATGCCAAAATTGTGCAAAAAAGTAAGAAAAAGTATGATAATGTCAACTTAACTTATAAAAATACCAATATACTTTTAAGCTTAATAATCATTTTTTATTAAGTGCTACAATTCACTAAAATAAATAAAAAATTTGTATACATTTTATAAAAAAAAATTACAAAAATTAGATTCTAGTCCAAATCATTCTATATGATTAGATGATTATACTAATTATTAGACATAATGAATTTATTAATCAACTGAATACCTCACCATTTTTTAATTAATCATTGAATTTAAGCATTTTGATCAAAATTCAATAAATAATAATACAACCTCATTTATACTTAACACAAATGAATAAGGGAAATGAGAAATGATACGCAACTTTTAGTTATATTATTTATATACGAAAATATAATAGTGTAAAAAAATTTATAATTTAACAACTGTAGATATCATGAAAACCAACTATTAATTATATTATCTATATAAATAAAAACCAAATAGTCTAAAAAATTCATAATATCTACAATTATTACAAATATTATTACTTAATTTTAATTATTTTTATTTGATTTCATTATTAAAAATTGCATGCTATCATCATAATTTCACTAAAATTATTTTATTTTATAAGTTAAATATATTTGTTGACATGTGCTATGCTAGTGACACGGTCCGCCCATTGAAACGAGGTTTGGCCCAAAATGAAAGTAAGTCCAAATGATTGGCCCAGAAGAAGGAATATTCTAGACTTCTCTAGAATCATGTAGATTTGGAATATTCTCTAGAAGGAATATTCCTTGTATAGAATTCTCTAGAATCTTGTAGATTGTATTTAATTTGGTAGGTTCTAGAATTTTCTCTTACAAGTATAAAAAGGGGCCAACCCCCTCATTTGTAACACACCTCAGAAGTTGAGCAATTGAGCACAGCTGCTTCTTGACCCCAAGAGACATCTTCTTTTGTTGACAGTGTGAGAAAGGTTGACTTAAGGTGAAAACCTAAGTGCCGCACGGGTTGGGAGCACTAAAAAGAGTGAGCCCGTGACAAGTGGTATCAGAGCGAGTTTTGTAGCAAGTGCTTGGCAAGAAGACACTATGGCTGGAACTTCATCCGACGTGACCCATGAGGAGATTCCGCAGACAAAGAAGGACAGGAAGGGGCGAGAACCATCAAGAGATGTGCTGACAGCCGCCATTGCTCGTGTGGAGAAACTCGAGTTGGCCATGGCAGAAATCCGCGACGCTGTTGAGGATGCAGTCGTACGCATTGACGGGGTCGAGTCCAGGGACGAAGACCTTAGGGGAGAAATGCAGGGTGCCTTGAATGCTGCGGTAGATGGTTTGGCCTAGAGGTCCGAAAGTCTGGAGGCAGAATGGTGTCCATCAAAGATGAGATTGCGGCCATACGTACGGAGCAAGACCAAGTTGCTACTATGCGGGAGGAGTTTGAGGCACTCAAGGCAGAGAATATTGATTGCCTTGAGAGGAGCGGTTGCCGGCGGGACGGTGATACTACAGCCTACACCCCGATCAGAGGCTCCAAAGCCCAAGGAGTTCAGTGGACATAGGGAGGCCAAGGTAGTGGACAACTTCCTGTGGTCCATGGAGCAGTATTTCCGGAATGCAGGAATTCGGATCGATGAGCAAAAGGTAAATCTTGCCTCATCATACTTGACCGATTATGCTTTACTTTGGTGGCGGCGCAGGAGTGACAATCGTAGTGGCACTGCCATTACTACTTGGGATCAATTTGTGGACGAGTTTCGCGGCTACTTCTATCCTCAATATGCAGAGAGGGACGCTCGTGCAAAACTTCGCTGACTAGAGATGAAGGGTGAAGTCAGGGAGTACGTGAAAGAGTTCTCCCAATTGATGCTACAAATTTAAAGTATGAGCGAGGAGGATGCCTTCTTCCAGTTTATGGATGGACTTAAGCCATGGACCCGGTTGGAGCTGGAAAGAAGGAATGTGGATAATCTATCCAAGGCAATGACAGTGGCTGAGTCTCTCTTGGAGTTCAAGCCACGGGAAAAGTCCACCCCGCCAAAGGAAAGGCCTACTTTCTCCAAACCAAAGGGTAAGGAAATTGTGAAGGAGAGTAACAACGAATTTGGTGGGGGAGCAAGGGAGAAGTCTCCTTCCAAGAACGAGGGGAAGTCGTTCACAGCAAAGGACAAGGGCAAGCGACCAATGAAATGCTTTTTTCCCCATTTATATCACCTTTTGGTTCTGCCCTCCTTGACAGCTGTCTCTTAATACACATCTAGATGTGTATTCTTAGAAAGTAAACTTACTCACATTGTTTGTACTACGGATCCTATACACCATCAAGGTGAAGAAGTCTTTTTAAGAAGAGGGGCTTGATGTTCGCCGACGTGGAGATAGCGGGCCACAAGCTTAGTGCTCTAGTGGACACTGGAGCTACCGACTTCTTCATCTCGATCGAGGTCGCCAAGAAACTCAACCTTCAAGTGGGGAAAGGCATGGGCATCTTGATTTGAAGACCGTCAACACCAAGGAGGTCCCCATCCATGGATTGGCAAGCAACGTGGATGTAGCCATGGGGCAATGGAAGGGCAAGACTTCACTTGAGGTAATCCCCCTTGATGATTATGATGTTGTGATAGGACTTGACTTCCTTGATCGCATTAGTGCCATGCTACTTCCCTTCGCCGACTTCATATGCATTCTGGATTCTCAATACCAATGCGTGGTACCTCTAAAGAGGGAGTCTGGAAGGGATCACAAGACCCTATCTGCCATCCAAATATGCAGCGGGTTGGAACGAGGAGAGCCAACCTTCCTCGCGACCCTACATCTTAATGATATATATCCAGCTCACAGAGTTAAGAAAGCAGGTGGGTTGGCAAGATTTTTTGGCTAAGTTCGACTATAAACTGGAGTATAAGCTGGGAAGGGTCAACTCTGCTGTTGACGCCTTGAGCCGAAAGACAATGCTTGTGGCCACTAGCCAACTTGAGAGTCTGTTGCCCGACAGGATCAAAGAGGGATTGAAACACGATGCAGCTCCTAGGAGCCTTCTCGGATATGCCAAGGAAGGAAAAACTCGAGGGTATGAGGGCCCGTTCAAAGTGGTGAGACGGGTAGGGAAGGTGGCGTACAAGGTGGACCTCCCTTCGAAACTAAAATTTCGTCTGATGTTCCATGTGAGCTTGTTTAAGCTCTACCACGGGGACGACGAGGACCCCAACTGCGGGCTATCACAACGGGCACCTATGGGAGCAAAGATCTCGTATGATCATGAGGTGGATTGCATACTAAAGGTACGAGAGGTACGCAAACGGTATTGCAAGCCCATGGTAAACAAATACAAGTGTATAATGGAAAGCAAGGATAGTTGGGATATAAATTCCCTTTGTATCAAATATGCCATTGACGCATTCAATACCGCCAAAGCCAACGAGGACTTGCCAGAATAGGTGGGGGAGAATGACACGGTCCGCCCATTGAAACGAAGAGGTTTGGCCCAAAATGAAAGTAAGTCCAAATGATTGGCCCAAGAAGGAACATTCTAGACTTCTCTAGAATCATGTAGATTTGGAATATTCTCTAGAAGGAATATTCCTTGAATAGAATTCTCTAGAATCTTGTAGATTGTATTTAATTTGGTAGGTTCTAGAATTTTCTCTTACAAGTATAAAAAGGGGCCAACCCCCTCATTTGTAACACACCTCAGAAGTTAAGCAATTGAATATACAGAGTTATATTTTCTCTCAATTCTCTCTCTTCTTTTGTTGATAGTGTGAGAAAGGCTGACTTAGGGTGAAAACCTAAGTGCCGCACGGGTTGGGAGCACTAAAAAGAGTGAGCTCGTGACACTAGTCTATATATCAAAGCTAATTATACAAAAATCTCTTTTAGTGGGAAGGTCTAAAATTTGACAAGTGGCATATTTGATACAAAGGGAATTTATATAGTAAATATTAGAGTAAAATAGTAACAACTTAATTAATTAACAATGAAATTCAAATAGTTGCCTAATTTTATATTTAACTACTCTTATTTATTAACATGCTCAATTTATGCACGCCTCTTACCCCATGTTTGTTGCACAGGGATGGGTTGGAAATGAGAAGATCTTTTCAACTTATTTTTTCTATTTCATGTTTGGTATGAGAAGTTTAAGTTGGAAAGGTCATTCAACAAGGACAGCTCATTCTCATTTTATCTTGGAAAGCAATTCCTCAAAAAAAGTTGAAAAAAAACCCTTTTCCAAGAGAAAGTTATGGGATATCAAATTTATCTAATTCTTTTCAAATTTGATTCAATTTTTTAGTTGTGTAGTTGTAATATTATTGCTTTATAACTAAATAAGATATTATATAATTGGTTAGATTATATATTTAATTATTTGTGAATGTAAAATAAATTTAATATGCCTTATTAATTTTTTATCATTAAGATAATTTGTTAAATTATATAATATAATTATTTATAATTTTTGTCGTTGAGATAAAGTAGTTAGACAATACCATATAATGCTAAAAAGTTACAAAAATATATTAAATTCTTATTTACATTCAAATAATTAAGTTGTACAATGTAATTATTTGAATGTAAAAAGATTAACAAAAATTTTGTATTTTTTTTTAGTTTTTAAAGCATAATACTTAAAGATTTTCTTAATTATAGATATAGTTCATGAATTAAAAAAAAATGAGAAAATTTTTCCATTAAAATCCATTCGATTTTAATATCTAAAAAAATTATACTAAATATGGACAAAAAACGCATTCCATTTTAACTTCAATTACCAAATATTGAACTGAGAATAAGTATTCCTACGTATTTCAGGTATAAACATATTCTGAAAATAGTGTACCAAACGTGGAGTTATAATTATATTTTTTCCCCAATGTGTTACCTTTTAAAATTAATGTCGTATAATAAATTATCAAATGAGTATCATTATTAATAAATAAGAACACAAATATTTTTAATTATGCAAATCTTTTATCTATATATCATAGTTAAGAAATTAATTTTAGATATATATATATATATATATATTATATAAATAATATCATGTGTACGACCTAATTATATCCAGTTAATATTTATTAAAAAACAATAATTTATAATATCACAAAAAGATAAAAAGTTGTAAAATCAATTTCTTTTTTTGCATCTTCTCATAACTTTATATTTATTGTTAATTAATTATTTAATGTCAATATACATTATTCTTAAGTGATAATGTAATCATAATACGTTAAAAAATAGTTTTAACAGTATATCTTATTATTGGCATCGCCATTGGTTATAGTACTTTTTGTTTGTTGAGTTAGAAATATAACTAATAGATTGGAAGGAAAAAGAATAAAAATTAGAATGACTTTTATTATGTAAGATCAATTTCATCTTTGCCTCTTGCCCTTGCAACTTTATATTTATAATCAACTGTATAGGGATTTTAAGCTTTTTCTTTTCATTTTCTTTAGTTTTTTTAATAAACAAATTTTTAAAAAAAGATTCTTTAGTGGTTAATATATATATTTTAAGGATTTGAGAAAGAATGGATCACAAGATCTTTATTTACTATCTCATTTGCTATATAAGAAATATATTATGTCAGCCCTCCTTATCAATTATCGTGTAAACCACCTTCCTTATTCTCATTGTCTATTTTTTCCGTTCAAGTAGTTTTCATCTTATTAAAATAGAGATACCAACTTTTTACACGGATAAACTTATTTTTTAAAAGGCTTTTGTCCCATCTCTATCACTTACTCTGTCTTTATATATAATTAAAATAAATTTTTTTTGACAAAAAAAAATGTTAATTTAACTCGTAAGCACATATCATAATTTGTTTCATCTGTGTGTATATGTTCTTGTGCATCTCGACATTCTCAAGTCTAATCAAGCTAATCTCTATCTCTTTTACTTCATCATTATTATACAACATGATTTCCTCTATTTGGAGATTGAATTTAGTTAGTTAGTTAGTTATTTAATTAGTTTTATTCACTTTACTTACATAATTTTCAAATAATACACTGATGGATGTCCATTTTTATTTTTATTTTCCTTTTGCTTATAGCAATTAATAACATATGCATAACTATTTACACAGACATAATGTTTGATTACATGGCATGTATAAAATATAGATTATACATTTTTAAATAGTTAATTATATAGCTTTTAATGAATTTTTTTCTTTGAAAGAAGATTTGTAGTGAATTTCCACCTACTCATTGATGACCCAAACCCATGACCTAGGTCACAGGTGAAGTGTAGTCTTATCAGTAAGGCTATATTTCATTGTCAACTTATAATAAGATACTACATTAAAATATCTAATAATTAATCAAAATGTATGACAGTGCCAAAATATGCACGTGACTATATTAATTAACACAAATTCTAATTCTTCTCTAAGTGTATATGTTTCTATTGACAATTTATATCAACAAAATTAAGTTAATTTATACTAAATAAAACAATACTTCTAAATTATTGTGTTTGTTTGACCATTATAAATAAAAATATATTCATTAATATTCAACAAAGTATAATTACTATGGTATATATCTCTAATTTAATTTCAACTAATAATTAAGTTATATAGTTACTTTTTAATTATTTTTATACGACAGAAATATAAAAATTTTAGATGCATACTTAATAGTTAGTATATTTTTAATTGTTCCTATAAACTAAAGTATATTTTTAGTTCTTTAATTTTTATTTTTTAGTTAGTAAATTTATAAATATTATTACTTAGTTTTGTTTGTATTTATAGTTCAATTACTAACGACTATATGTCGTTAACATTATGTTACAATATTATTTTATTGTAGTAATTAAATATAGATATTTGTTCTCCCTTATGCTAATATTCATTCTAAAGTAATAACATTTGCCAAAAAATTTGGTATATTACTTTCAACCTGTTTCAACAATTATTTAAAAAGTTGTACTAAAAATTGAAATTAAAATAATATGGTCAATATTTGTATGTGCAGTGAGCTGTCACGGTCATCTCTGACTGAGTACTGGCTTTATCATTAACACATAATTGCTTCCAATGTGGGACCCACAACAGATGATGTCACGTTTCAACGTTGTCCCAGGTCCTTCTAATAAATACGGGCCCCACAGATCTCTGAAACTGAGGTCGTGTTGTTCACGTGGGTCCAACCTCAATTAATTTTGTTTACGTGGCAATCCCTCACTGGAGCGTGTATGAAAGAGCCGAGGGAAGTTGGTTATTTGACCAACTGTAGACTAAAAACAAATCTTCCGCTTTCGTCGTTAAAACTTAAAACCTAAGCTTACTTGCGTATTACTCTCGTGATTACACGCTTTTTTTTGATACGGTACTAAATTTCAGTCAACACTTGCTTGTAGTTGTGAGTATGATCCAGAGGCTGTTGGGCGCGTGAGTAAATTTACTTTCGGACACAGGAGAACCTGTTACCTTGTTTCGCGGGCTGTCCTGCTCGGGTTCCCGGACCCTCCGTTTGCGCTAACAACTCGGCCGATTGGTTAATACAACTTCACAATTACTCAGTAGCAAAAATGTGCAACCTATATATTTCCATTTTTCCAATAATGATTTTATTTTTTATTTAGTTATTTTTTGTGATAGTACTAATACTCCAGCCGGGTTTTGCCTTCGTCTATGCTTTTAAATTTAAGTCTTATTCTTGCACTAGATGGCATGTCTATATTGAAAATCAATATTTATATGACAAAATGAAAAAAATTATTGATGTGTCACTAAATAAATGGACGAAATACGATCAATTGTATAAAATAAGATATTGGTAATCAATATGATTTTGTTATATAAATTAATTTTAATAAGTGGTATTTAATTTATAGTTTTGTAAATAATTTACCATTTAATTAAATACGGTAAATGACACAAAGCTATCAGCTTCCTTTTTATTTTAGTGTCCTTTTCTTGCTCAACTCTTTTTTTTAGGTAAATAAAGATTTTGATGTAGTTGGGTGCACAAATTTGGATACAATATGTACACTCCTTTAAAACTTTTTCTTAACAAAAAAAAAAAAAAAAAAAATCTCAAGTGGGACTTGCTTATATTTTGATAAATCGCATTAGCTGGGGCTTTTTATAATGAAGATCATGAAGGGATCGAGTTGGATACATGTAGTTTTGAGGGACGAATCAAAGTATGAATTGGGAGCAAACTTTTGACTTTTAGAGAACAGAAATGTCTGGGTTTTTTAGTCATTTTATTTATATATAAGATGGAGTGGGAGTGAATCAAGCCAAGAGGGGGTAAATTTTATCAAACTAATATAAATACTCAAATAAAGAACCTCTATATTCCTAGCTACTTAATCATAATTATTCAGAAAATCATTTTATTATGTACTGTTAAGGTCTTGGCATGTCAAGAGTAATAAATGTGTTCAAGTTCATCTTATTTATCTTTAGAATTAAATACAAATCAAACAAGTTTTTATTAAATTAAGTTTGAATGGAACTCGAGTAGTTTGAAGTTTTTATATAAGTTTACTGAGTCGAGTTTGAGTTCAAAAATTTAACGAACATTAAATCTTGTTTAATTTTGGCTTGATTACTGACAAATTAAACACAAATGAACTCTACCAAATTAACCGAATTCAATTACAGTATTGAGAAGTATTTTATTTATTGTTATATCCATGACACTAAAGTATGGATCTCTTGGTTCATTGTGAGCCAAGTTGTGGACCCAAAAATTCATATCATAATATTGTGCATCGAGTATTTTAAAATTTTAAGTGGTGAAAAAAAATTCTTCCAAAAAACTAAGTAGGGTAAGCAAATATGACCCTACATATATACTATCTCCTTTCTTTTTTAAGTGATACTTTAGCCTCTAACACAAAGATTAAAATTGCTATTAAATAACTCAAATTTTACGCAAAATTGATTCTATATGACTAAATTGCCCTTATGACTTGTAATAAACTTAAAAGGGTTCCAGCATTAATTGTAAGTTGAGTAATTAGTGGAGTTGGAAAGAAATAAGAACAAAATTGGTAAAAAAATAATTAATACTTTATTGGACTTCTAAAATGACACTTAAAATAGAACAAATTTTTTTTATTAAAGTAACAATTAAAAAGGAAAGAAGGTAGTAATTTTTTTTTTTTTTTTTTTTGGGAGAGGGGGGACAAAAAATATGACCCTATTTACCAACCCTTTCGTTTAGATCTATTTCCCTTTACTCCTATAAAAAGGTGTATATGATGGTGTAGGGTTTTTAAAAGATTGGAAAGGGTCTCAATATAAGTATATAGTGGCAATGGAGAGTATTACTAGCTACTTCTCCCTTCCCTTTGTGTTCGATCTCCATAGCATCAAGTGTTTGAGAGGAGTGTTGGCTGGTCCGATGCAATCACTATATGTATAGCGCTCTCTCTCTCTCTCTCTCTCTCTCTGTGTGTGTTTGTTACTTGTGGCCAGCTAATTATCATATTACACAATGTGTTCAAGAAAAAAACACACACAACACACAGTAGCAAGCAGAGCTAGCTAGCCATGTGTGTGGAGGCGTCGGACCAGGCTTCATTCCCCTCAAACCTTCTGCATTATTTACCAAATGAATACCTAATTATCGCTTCTCTCATGAAATATCAAAAAACTACTTATATGTTCTTATTTCAGGTTTTTTAATTTCTTTTGATGGGGTTTCTAGGTTTTGGTTCCTAGACAACTTCCATATCTTTATTTAACCCTTCAAATGACTATCATGTCACACACACACACACACAACACGGGCACAACGTTGTACAAGCCAGGTTTCTGCACGTTTCTTAGTATTTCTTCTTTCCCGGAAAGACTTTGGATAAAATGGTCTTCGTAAAAAAAATTCTTCGTTACCCACCCTGTAGTATAGATACTTGGATTTTTAGTCATCTATCCCGCATTGTGAGGTGAATAGCCTCCATACAAGGGAAAATAAACCATATGAATTGAGGCTAAAATGCTAAACACCTTGAAATTCAGTGTCTTCGTTGGTTATAGGGTTCTTAATTATAGGGTTCTTGAACGACAACCCTAGTCCCTCATGTGTTCTGAGGCCTCTTTTACTATATATGCTTTTTAAAGTCATAAATCACAGCCTCTTTTAAAGTCTTAATTCTCTTTTGTTTATTTGCCAAATAAAATCATTTTCATTCTTTGTAGTAGTATTAAGTTTTACTTTTAGGTGGTACCTAGCTAGCCGCTTGGCTTTGGTTGTTTTGGTATATAAATCATGTAATTGCCAAAATACTAATAATAATTCCTTGATCCCTTTGTGCTTCTCAGGAAATTTTTCTTCCATTATTTATTTGATCACTAGAAATTCTCAATGTGCATATTTATTAATTTATAGATATAGAAATGTGCATGTGGATCAATTGATCCTCTAAAGACTTGGCAAGAAAAAAAAAAAAATTCTTTAACAGACATAGTTTTATCTTGGTCAACAGTTACAGCAACTGTTAAGCATATCTTCCTGAACAAAATAAAAATTTTCAGTGTTACCAAATTAAGGAAGGATTTAGACTCCAGTAGTGTTGATGAGTTAGTTTCTACATATGTATATAGATGCATTGTTTAAGATTTCGATTTCTCAAGAATTTATAGTTATAATAGCCATGTCAAAGTCTTTTTCCTTTTCAAAATTTGCAGGGCAGGATGAGCATTGCAATTTGATTGGCAGAATGATGGGATTCGAATTTTGTGAATGACTATCAATTACTCCACCATCATTTTAGTATCTTAAAAAGCGTCCAAAAGAAAGAGAAGTTGAAGGGCTGAATGGTAGAGTGGAGACAAAGACTTAATTGCGAAGCCATTTATTAGTGCATTTATGTCCCCTAGATAATATGCTAGTACTACTATCAGATATTAGAAATTGTAGGGTTAATGTATCTGTGTAGAAAATTTAAACTTGACTGATGATTTAATGAAAAGAGATTCCAATTTCCAAAGCATTACAAGCTGTGTCACTAGTATTAAAGTGGTCGCAATTTTCAGAACTTTTTATTCCATCAATCACAAAATAAATAAATAATTATTTATAGGCTGTCCAATTTACATTTCTATTTTCTTGTTTGTACTATGAAATGTGAGCTGTTCCAACTAGAGTGTAGATAGGACAAATATTTGATAACAGAAACATATACCCTGTTCTTTAATTTGCTCACTAAATAGTGTGATGCATGCTGCAATTAATATACCATGATTTAAACAATGAAATGGTATTGTCTTTCCCTAAGAAAGATTAATGTTGTTGTCCATCAATCTAATTTCTCCAAATTTGATGAACACTTGCACAGAAGAAGACTTTCAAACTTTTAACACTCTTACACTATCTTAATTTACTTTCCCCTTTAAACCCTTCCTTGCTTATCTCAAATCTAAGTTGGCCATTTTCCCTCTTTAATGAGCAATGTAGAATAAATAACCAAAAATTTGCACATTCACATGATTAATAGAGGCAATGGAACAAAAACTATAAAAAATAAAATTCCCAAAATGAGTTGAGACAATGGGCTCTATCCCTCTCTTTCCCCGACTTTAATGGTGTCCAGGAGGAGAAGAAATAAATAAATCTCTCTTTTGCTACTATAATAAGCCTATTACACAAGGAGTCACTCAGCATGATGCAGTCCTTGAGAGGAATGTTTGCTATTTCCTGGCTCATAATAATAACAGAATCTTAAATGCAAAAGAAATACACTACCTTATTCAGTATTCAATCCATTTGAAGAAGAAATCTCATAATAATCTCAGCATCCCGAACGTATTAATAATTGGAAGTGAAAATAGCGACCAACTCTTAAATGCAAATGTATTTCTGATTCTCATCTCCAAAGGCTGGATTTTATTATTAGGTACTTCCCCAACAAAAAAGAAAAGATGAAGAAGAAAAACTATTACTGTACAGTAATGAGAAGAAAATTTGTGACCTACGAACGATCACCTAACAATGAATCGTATGTAAAATTACATGTTTATGCTAATCAACTTCAAACTTACAAGGGTGTAAAGAGGACAATGGCTGAAATGAAATGTGCCAAAATCTTCATGGTGCAATAGGGAAAACTTTCTCCAGGAAATTGATGAAACGTGTTGAATAGACCTTGGGTTCAGTAACAGAAATTGAAATAGGGTCAAACTGCAGAGATTTATATGTGTGCTCTAATTTCTTCCTCATGTTGTATTGCTGCAATATGTCAATAATTCCAAGATAGAGTACAACATCGTAAACCTCAAAAAGTTCAACTTCTGCTGAATCAGACTTGTCTTGTAGGAGTTTGTGATTTGCCTGTGCTGGCATGTTTACGCCTAGTTGCACTCTTAACCTGAAAATATTGCAACCACTTAACACAAAAAAAAAAAAAAGGCCCCTGAAGATCAGCAGGTGTAAGTTGAAAAACATGCAAGTTCCCATGCTTCACCTAACAGTCTGAATGATCACCAAATGGCCTAGAGCATTAATGGGTGAGATATATTTGCACGCAAACGATGTTTTAATGGGAGCCAAACTATGATATGGATAGGTTTGAGCCTTATAATAGAAACCAAAATGGAAAAATATCCTGGAGTGAAAAGTTTGTATGTATGAATCTATTAAGAAATTTGACATGATTAATGTCCACCAGCTCCCCAAAAACAAAAAAAATGCTGCACAAGTTACCTTGCAGTACCAGGCAGAAGAAGATCAACTTCTTTGTCACCAACGGACATTGCTCTTAGTGTACTTCCTCTTATGTGAGGACCTGGCTCAATACTGACTGAATTGGGCTCATGGGTCACAAGAAGCAAACCCCTTGGAGGAATTGAGAGCTCCCCTTGAGAGTTTTTACCTTAAGGAAGTAAAATAAGCTGCCACTTTAAGAATACTTTCAACGAAGAGAGACAGAAATGACAAAGTGCCGACAAATACATAGACAAGGCATCAAAATAAAATCTGTGAATCCACTCAGAACAAGAGAATCAATCCTTCATTGTTTCAGTGGTGAACCATACAACATTAATGTTGTTACAGCCAAACACCAAAGTTGCTTCTTTTCTTGTAAGTCAAATTTCAGAGCTACTTATGTGGCACTGAGTCAGAACATCAAATATACTTTTAATCAAAACTCTATCCATTCTTCATAAGTGTTCTTTTTCTTTTTTTTCCCCCCCTTCTACATTATATGTTCATGTGTAGTAGTAAATTTCTCTCTTCCCAAGCTTTGCAGTCTGCAACCACATGTTACAGAATATATTACAGAAAAAGTAAACACGGACAAGACGCAGAAGAGGAATCACAAACACTTTTGGATCAGAAAAAGGTCCCAAAATCTCCCAAAAAAGGAAAATCATACTTTTTGATTAAGTTACATGTTTGGAGACAACTTACTAAACTAGGAACTAAAAATGCATTGAAGACTGCAATCACTTAGAAGACAAAACTAGTAAACTACTCACACAAAGCAACTGACTACGCACTAATTATTGCTTGACAATGTAGAGACTAGATTACAAGGTTGTCCAGACTAGCTTCATATCAGGTGCACAAGAAATGACACTGGGAAATATGAATTTTTACGTATAAATGTAAACCTTCAAATTATCAGACAAAATGATCAACATCATTTCAGGAAAATGTATGAAGATTTCTTTTCATTACCTTTGTAATATTATACCTCTACAAGGAAAAGAGTGGTACAGATGCATCTTAATTTTTGAGGCAATTGGCATATCTTAAATCAGGCAAGAAAGAGATAAGTAAAAGACCTTCACAAGTAAAGATTTCTTAGAGACAATAAAGAAATTTTAAATTAATTTATTGTACAAGGTGAGTGCGCCGACAGCAAGAAAAATAGCTAATACTCCAAACACATAACATGAAGTGTATGACATGTATAATATAAATATCAATTAGCTTCATCTTAATATCCCAGCAATAGATTAACATCTAAACGTCAAACACATCGCATGCCAATAAGGTAAACACTATCATTAATTAAACTAAATAAAATATTCAAGATGAAAATATATTATATTTATGGATCACAACAGAAAAGTTCACTAGCTGAAGAAAATTAGAAAAATACTTAAAGAAGATAAATTTACCATCAGCAGTAGCTTGCGTGCTCTCAGGCTTGTGTAATGAAGCAGGTGGCTCTAATAGGGCTTTAAGATGCTCAGGTGCTCTAAAATGCAACCCCAATAAAAGGCTATAATCAATTATCTGCTGAGATTCTAAAAACTTGCAGTCTAGATGTAGTTGTCTGCAAAATAGCAGCAGAGAAAAAGAATTTTCTGCTCAGAATTGGGAAATAGGACTTCATATGCAGTGAAAAGAAAAAAAAGGAATTTACAACTCAAGAAGTGTATCTATAGAAAATCTGAGTGAGAAACGACAAAAGAAACAGAAGTTATAAAGGGAAATTTCCATTTTCCAGGGGGTGATAAGATCTTTCAAAATGCATCAGTATTTCTTTTTCTCTCTACTAAATGAAAAGATATAAAAATTAGAGACACACACATCAACTAGTCCCGAATGTACAACCTGTATTTGGGATCTTTGGGGCTCTAGAACTATTCCTGGTTGCAGACAGAATTACAAGGGCATAAGATAAGTTGATCACTTTAGTCTGATAAAGTTTTATGCCTGAAGTAAAAGATCTAACGTTGGGAGTTGGGACTCTCTAGGGAATGTGGAGTTACCCAGTGATTGAGCTCTTCCTTAAGCAAACTTAACCAAAAGTGTCGAATCAAGCCTATGCCCTCTAGTGCACCATCATCATATATAGACTTTAGGGCAAGGGCAGAAACTGTAGGCACAATAAGAAGTATCAAATGTCAAGGTTGATTGAGATTTTAAGTTGAGGTTTATTTTAATCTACAAGTTCTTCGTCTGTTGATCTTCTTTTGGTATATGAGAGGAAAAGGGTTCAAGCAGAAACCCCAGACTTGTTTAAAGTGGAAAAAGAACCTTCAGGTATTAATAACTGTCTGAGAACCTGTAGCATCCCTACCACAGATAATCACATATAAAAGGCCCAGATAGATGCTATCATAAGTGAAACAAAAAACAAATTTCCTTCTACAAGTTTAATTGAACATTTCAAATTATTTGCTACAGTCAACTGCCAAGTTTTTTCCAATCATACATAGAACAGATAGTCAGATCATGCTAGTTTAAGAAGGGCAAGTTCATTCTTTGGCAAGGAACAAAAAGGTGGAGAAAGCAAAACAAAGACATATGGGAAAACTAACTTGAAAAGCGATTCGCGCAATAACTTGTCCATATGAAACTCAAAAGTCAAATCAAGATCTTTTAATGTAGTGCCCTCATCAATCTTGTCTTTCTTCGTAAATCTCCCATGAGACGAACCTTTCAAATCATAGCGACGATGAATTCGTAGTTCAGTGCAGAACATATTTCCCATGACTACAAAGTGTACCTGAAAAAAAGGAGTATAGATGGATGGTCAAACTCACACCCTCATGCACATACACATTATGTAGAACTTGTAAGAATGTCAACAAACCTGTTTTCCGTGTTTCAATGTAAGTTAATACTGTGCAGGCCAAAAAATTTGGTTATGAGAGTGTTTTCATGCTGCCTTACATGTTCATAATAGAGAGGTAACATCCTGAGTAAAACCTACAGAACAATAAAGGTCACAGTGAGCTGATTAACCTTCCAAGATGTCCTAAGTCCAACTGTTATCATACACATGAATGCAGAACCTAAATATATAGAATGAAAATACAATTATATAAATGCAAAGGAAAACAGAAAAGATGACAACTAGAGGAAAAGATCATAAGAGCACCTTATGCAAGGGTAACAAATAATCAACAAAAACATTAGGCTTTATATGGTACAACTAAAAAATAAATTGAAAGAAATAGAGATTTACTGATTCAAAGTCCTACCTAATTGCCAACATAGTAAAGGGTTGGAAATCTTAACTGTGAACCAGGAAGCAAATTAAACTTATAAAACAGATAAAAGGCCACTTAAGCACCCAGAGTGATCATCCCACATCAATCAAAAGGATAAAAATCATCTACCTAGGCTCCCAGAGTGACTATATCAAAGCAATAAAAAACAATGCTAGCTTTGTCAATTAACAGTAGACTCCTGACTATAAGCAGATTAAAACTGAAACTGGCTCCGCTCTAACCTAAAGATTCAAAGAGGATGATAAAGCTGGAAAAGTTTTTAACAGTTCAAAGAGATACAGTTTGCTTTGTTTGCATCTCTGCAATGGACTTGGTTGAAGCATTCAACGACATGTTTAGACGTCGGTCTCTACTCTATACCTGCCAACTTGTTTCGCTCCAGTTTACAGTAGAAATCATAAAAGACGCACCCTGTACCCATATCCTCAACTTATGAATATTAAATCCAACACCAAGACACACACCTGTACTCCACACCTATACATGAGTCTGTGTAACATAGCATCAAGGTAAACATCGAAAGTGGTATTCCACCGTCCCATTTATGTGTCATGGTCAATGTTCACACAGTCTAAGAAAGCTGAACTTTGACCATGAATTAAACCCAGGAAAAAAAAAAACAATAAAACTTCCACATAAGCCCTCGATTCAAAGTTCAATAGTTATTTATTACTCTGATGCGTTTTTGTTGGAATTTGTATAAGATGGAAAGTACTAGTTTAATTTTTACTTTTCAACAGGGTGTATACTTTCGGATGGAGGGAGTATTAAATTCACCTCAAAATGGAAAATTTCAAAACTAATACAGAACCTAACATCTACCAACAAATGCATGAAAACAAAATAGGACGCAATCTACAAAGATTTTAGCTTTTGTTCACACCTTTAACTCTGATCTTGTCAAAGTCTTGATTACAAATCTATCATCACCTGAGAGGTAGAAAATGCTGCCACTTTTTCCTGGAGAAGAAAGCTCTCTCAAGCCATCATCTCCACAGATGGACATCATGTACTCCGCAGCATTTAACTTGAACAATTCTCTCAAGTTCCTGAAAACAAGATTTATTAGACACAATCAATTCTTAAGTGCTAAATCAAAACATCTTGAAGTTGCAATGGAAACTGAAATCAGACATTACAAACTGTACCAAAGAAATATCATGCACTACCTGAAGACCATTGGGCAATAGTCCTTCCAATAGAAATCAGTCGAATAATGTGGAGGTGTAAACTGGGAGCCTTTTCTAGGAAAATACATCCTTATTCTTGCTCGTTCTCCGAAGTCAGATGATCTCACTTCACGAGCAGGAACAGGTGTGATCTTACCCACAGTGTACCTGTGAAATCCCCCAAAAAAAAAAAAAAAAACATTAAATCCTGTGAAATCCCAAAAAACCATTAAATCCTGAAATCCCAGAAAGACCAAAACCAAAAAATTTTGGTATATATGTGAAATCATCAATAAAGTAACCGACTGTTACTATGTTCACCTGATGCCAAGTTGTAAGTTAAGCATTAGATAGTAGCTTCCATGGCCTTCAAAGATGTCCACACATGACTTGCTTTTTACTTCTTTTGCATGAAACTTACGTCTTTGCTTACTCTTCAGAGACAGCGCCACTAATACTTCTAATCCATTCCTTGATTAAGACTCCTTGCATATATTCCCTTTCACAAGAAACAGCACTGTTGCCCTGCGAATCGGATTGGTCATCCTCAGAATGATGAGATAACAATGATGAAGAGTCATTTGATATAACATCTGCACTGATATCAGCAAGAGCACTATCTTCACCCAGCGATGTAGTCCTTCGTGATACTTCACTGGATCCTCTTAGAAGGGAATTTGGCATTTTCTCAGAAAGGCTACGCTTAACACTAGGTCTCACAGATCTCTCAGAATTTACTGATGAACTATGAGCCAATTGTCTTTTCTTTTTGTGGCCGTTTTTCTCAGCAGCAGACTTTCTTGGGCCTAAATGTTTGTTACCAGCAGGATAAAATGTGCCTAGCCCATCCTTTAAACTTTGGGTCCATGTCCCAAAATAGTAACTTCCATCAACGAATCTATAGCAGCCCGTCCCATGTCTTAATCCATTAAACCAAAAGCCATCAAAAAGATCCCCATTAAGCCATTTCATAACTCCTCTACCATTCATTTTCCCATTTTTCCAACTTCCAATATACATGTTTCCATTATTCCATGCATACCTCCCACTGCCTTCCCTTCTGCCCTCTTTCCAACAGCCATCGTAAACATCAGAGTTCTGATACTGCTTTCGCCCAATTCCATGTTGAGAGTTCATCCTCCAGCCACCCCTGTATAGAGACCCATCAGAACCAGTAAATGTTCCAAACCCATGGAGGTAATTCCCAGAAAAATCACCCTCGTATGTTGTTCCTGATGGCCAGGAGATCCTTCCTTTCCCAGTCATTTTTCCTTCTTCCCAGTCACCATCGTAAACTGTCCCATCTGACCAAGTATATTTTCCTTTTCCATGGGGGAGCTGTCCCATGAAATTACCCACATAGACGTCACCACTTGGGAAAACCTTTTCAAGAGACCTGCAGATACAAGTAACACATTCGCTTAATCATAATCTTCAGTATGCAACTCCATAAAAAATGCATTTGCATTTAGATTAAGTTAATGACTTGAGGTGAATCCTAATTTCTGAATACCTTTCACTAGCCTCCATTTAGGATGATGATAAGATATAAAATTTCCTGAATGAGATTAAGAAAACCGTATTATGCATTTCCTGTTGCAAAAAGCACTTCATCTTCATTCGCAGTCTTGACAAAATTATGACCTCAAGTGTATCATTCTGCTCAATTCAAAGCAATTAAGTCACTGAGAATATTAAAAAAGAAATGCAAGTTTATGAATAATATTATTTAAGACTAAAAGGTCTCTCACTTATTATACATCATCTCTTACTCTCTTCCGCTTTCACTGGACAACGTGATAATCAGAAAAATTTTAGATCTTCCTGTGCAAAAAATGGACCCTAATTATCTTTCATCTAATTGTTTTCTATGTTCATACATTCTTTTCCAAGAAAAGAGCCAAAGATAGAAACTTGTAGTTGAACAATTATACATGTCATATTGATATCCTGTTTAAGTAGTCAGATAAAAAGTTTGATCACTATGCATTCATCTCATAAAACATTCCAGAATTGGTGAGTCAGAATTAAAAATATTCCAACTTTGTTTGCTTTCTCCTTCTGCTTTTCAGGACATAAGCGTGCAGTCATTTGAAAGAGTGTTTTACAGAGCTTATACAGGATATGCTCTGTATTTCCATGTACAGACCCACTCAGGCAGCCTCCAGAAGTTACATCTCATTTCACAATGTTAACATACATGAATAAAGACAACAGCTAACGTAACAAAAGACAAAAGAAAAGATGATTTTGGCTATAGTATATCAGCTTGATTGTGTAAATCAATGAGCAAGATTTGCTGCAGAACAACACCACAAGTTTGTCCAGAACAATAATAAAAACTGCACACCTACAGAATTATACTGAATACCGGAACTATAAAGTGTTTTAAGAAATAAGTCCTTCATAATTAATTAATTATGTCGAACAGGTAGTAACACGTCGTGTTCAATGCCAAGAGATAAAAATTTCTCATTTCGGCCAAAAACCTATGAGTTGATACAAGAATCACCACTATCCGAATTGGGCCAAAGGAGGCGGGGAAGTTCTGGAAAGCATATACACAATAACTTTCATTCGAAAAGGGAAGATCATTTCAAGAATGTATTTTCAATATTCATATTAATTATCTAAGTTTTTTCCTTGGACAATCAGTAAATAATAAATAAGACATATACTTCAATAAAAATCAAATCTTTATTAGCTCTTTATCCATATTCCATCCTAGGCACCAGAAAAAGAACCAAAAAAAAAAAAAAAATTCAAAAATTAATCTCAGCTTTCTTCATTAAATTTTCAGTAATAACTTCTTATGAATTCACTCGTTACAGTAATCAAAAATTACAGTAACTATGAGATAATTCCAAAAAAAATCAACTAAAAAAATAATTAACTGAGCTTAATTACCTTCAGATTATAGAATCTATCGCCGCAGAAACCCCTACAAAACCCTAGAAATTGTCAGCAGCAATTGAGAGATTAAAGAATACTCCATCATTTTAATTAAAAAAAAACAGTTTCGGAGAAATCAAAGATATAAACAGTTGTAAACATCAAATGCAATTGTAGAATCTTTCATTTTCTCTCTATAAATTTTGCATTTTTATTAAAATAAATAAATAAGTAAATCAGTTTTAAATTGGTTACCTAACTGGGGTTCTAAAGAGGAAATTATCTGTTCTGTTTTCGGACAGCAATGAGCAATCCTACCAGAAATTGAAATGACCAAAGATTGAGAAATGTGGTTTTTATAATACTACATCGTTTTAAAATACCTAATTAATTAATTTTATTTTAAATTATGTTAAAATTAAAAAATATTAAAAAGTATTTTTATAATTTTTGCTTTTAGCACATTTATAAAGAATAATTTTATAATTAAGATATTAATGTAAATTTTTTTTTTTTGTAAAATTAATATAATTTAATACTTTTTATTTTATATACACTAATTAATGTGTGATAATTATTTTAAAATAGAATGGAAAATTAATATATTTGAATTGACATGTGGCAGTCATGCCAGTAATGGGCTTTCTGTGTAGCTCTTGTTAATTGCTTAATGATCCACTAGTTCTAGAAAAATTTTAAAATAGACAGGTTAAAGGACACATTTTCCTAAATTTAGTCCCCTTAAAAATGTCTCGTGCCTCTAGTATGCAATTTTGTTTATAATTTGTTCGGTCACCTCAATGCCATTGATTGATATATAAATAATTTTGATAATTGAATGTTGAATAATACTACTAAATAATATTAATAAAATTATAAATAGTTATAATTTTAAATCTACATAATAATTAATTGTTATAACAATGATAGATGAATTTGGGGTTATTGCGATTATAGGTAGCACAATTTGTAATTAAAACTAAATCGCAATAAATTTTGTTAGATCAGATTAAATATAAATTTAAAAAAAAATGTAAAATTTAGCTTAACAACTATGATAAGGTTATATCAATAACACCTATTGCATCTAGAAATTTCATTCTTTTTTAATGAATTAAAATGCATGTCAATTATGTATAAAAGTAACATGTATATAGACTTTACGTGATCCGTATTGAAGGGCTAATTTTTGTCTCACTTAGAACTCATCTAACTTCCTATGTGCTTGCATTATGTGACATTCACCTTGGGAAAGATTTTATAGTAAATTACAAGAAATCTCATTGTCGTTTCGTTAATACTTAGGTTATTCTTTATGATTTATAAATTTATAATTTATTTTCTTGTGGTTCTGGGTTAAAGAAAAAACTTTAAATATTTCTTTAAGTGATTGTTAAGAAACTAAAAATCTTTGATTTAAAGGATTGTTTTAGTAATTTAAAGCTCTAATCAAGATTAGTTATGTATTTTTAACATAAAACACAATCATTCATTTCTAGATGATGGTATTTCTGAATAGTAGAGAGGTAATAGGCTTAGGACTATTTTTGACTTTTTACACAAATTCGTTAAATTTTTAACTTTTCATTCACTTTTCAAAATACCCCAATACAATTTCAAACTACAATGGATAGATTGTAAATTTGTAAACTATAAAGAAAAACTGAATTTTCCCCAAAAAGAAAATAAAGGGGTTCTTTTGTAATTTACAATGATTTGATGGAGGATTCATTTAGTGTTGTGTGTGGTCCTCTTGATTTAATTTGTGGCTGGTGGAGTGTTTACTGGAAATAGGATGTGCTGAGTTGTACGGATCCTTCCATGCGCTAAACTACCTGCTACGTAAAGCATATTATAGTAGTAGGATTTTTCATTAAACAAACTAATTAAAAAATGGAAAAAAAATGAGGCAACAATAAAAGTTTATTGTAAATTACATGCGTCTAAACTATTAGATTTGTTAAATAATTAGTCCTACCAAATAAAATTAGTTGTGATTTCATTAAAATAAAAAATAAAATTTAAGCTAAGTTGTGTAATTTTTGTAATTATAACAGACTCGAGGGGTCAGGCGTAATTTATCGCAAACAAAAGTGTGGTCGGTTTTGTGTGAATGTACAGCATCATGAGATGTCTCAAATGACGTGGAATCTTTTGTTGTCCTCTGACGACTGTCAGGAGGCCACGTTTGTAATTACATACGAACGACGGAGAGCATTGAACGAAAAGAGAACAGAAAATGTCCACGTTACCTTTTGTCGTTTCCAAATTTAGGATTTGGTCGGAGCCTTTTGTTATTTTATTAGTTATTTTTTCACATATTCTTTTTTTATTAGTAATTTATTTATTTATGGGTTTTAGTGATTGAAAAGTTTGGGAGACAAGTGATATATTTTTGGCTGTTCGAAGGGGACCGGTAGCTAAGGACAGATGGGAAACTGTGAAGGAAAATCCACATCCCTTCTTTCTTGAAAAAGAAATGTGTAATTTTTTTTCTATTTTTTTGGGGCCAAAATGTGATTTCACTATCCCAAATATATATATATTTTTTGTCTAAATTTATTTATTTGAATGATTTTACATTATATTTAAGTTTGACTTGTTTATTTATTGACTCAAATTTAAAACTGTGTTTGATTAAGTTTGGATGGAAAGAAGTGGAAGGAAGAGAAAGAGAAAGGATGGGAAAGTTAGACTTTTTCTTTTGTTTGGAAGTTTTAAGTAAATAGAAAAAAAGAAAAAAGGGAGGGAGATTGGTGCATAATTTTTTATTTAAAAAAAAAAAAACCTTATTTCTATAAGTGGGAGGTGTAAAAGGAAAAATTACATTACCTTACAATTAATTATGAAATATCATGTTCGTTTTCTAAACATAATACAAAAATATAAAAAAGAGGGACACTTCAGTAAAATACTAACATTAATGAAATTTTCCTTTCAAAACTCGTAAACAATTTAAATGAAACTTCTCTTCCCTTCATTTCCCTCATTAAAAACTTTTCCTACTTTTCTCTTCCTTCCTAAACTCCAAACTCAACCTAAATGAATTTTTATTGAGTTGACCTTGAGATATTTGAATTTTTTATTTACAAAATTCAAATTTTATGCTAATCGAGCCAAGTTCAAATTGAATCTAAAATTTTAACAAGAAACCAAATTTTGTTCATATTTAAATTATTTAATTGGTAAGTTAAATTCAAATACATTTTTTACTGAATCGAGACAATTCGATTATCGAATAATTTACTTTTGCCTTTCAATCCTAAATTAACCAACACAAGAAAGTTTTGAACCAATTATATCATCCTTGAATGGAAAAAATAAAGCGTAGCCCACTTATAAGGCATTTGCAAGGTTACATTACTGTCAAACAAGTTAGGTTCAATAAGCTTGACTTAATCCTTACTTGATCAGAAAAGGACTGCTCATCAAAATGCATGCATTATTAAGGAATTCAGATTAAATTTATATGCTTAACGAGTTAATTAAGGATATCACTAGTGTACGGTCCACCCAACACTATTAATTTTATCTAAATGATAACTCTTATTTGATTAATTGAAGTTAATTAATACGAGTATATATCATTAATTGGACAATGCACTGAATGGATACCAGATTTGCACAAGACTTGTCATGATACCTACTTTCTGTATTACAATGGTTAATTGAATAATCAACTTAAAAAATCTGATTAATTAAAAATTATTTATGTGTGACAGACATGGCAGTCTGTTGTGTAGATATTTAGTCTCTTCTTTTTTCCTTTTTTTTTTTTTTAAGAAAGAGATGATAATATTGAAAGCGTAAACGAAAGTAAATTCACGTCTATTACACAATTATTATTAAAATATTATTTAAAATGATATCAGAATATATACTGTAATAATTTTTGAAATGCAATATATGTAAAATAAAAAGAATAATTAAAAAACGTTTTACAAAATGATTGTAAAATATTATTTAATACTAATGACTCTATTTAAACAGATGGTATTTATTTATTTTTTTAATTAGTACATGCATACCATATTAGTACTGCCAAATTGATTAGTTTATAGTCGGATAGCATATGATTCCATTTGCTTTCAACAGGCCGAAAGGGGTGATGTAGCCGAATATTCAACTAAAGCTTCAAGCAACTTAATTGCGAGGGCAAAGAGAGTCTAGTTGTTCAATGTATGACATCTTTTGCCGCCCTCAAGAAAAGATATTATTGATTATTCTCATTCTATGGTAATTTTTAAGAGTGTATTTATATAAAGTGGTAAATAAAAAGTACTGATGTGTCATTAAATTTAAAGAAAAAGGAACAAAATTCGATCAAAGAGTTAAAATCAAGGGTTAGACATTCAATAAAATTTTAACACATAAACTGACTTTGAAAAGTAATTTTGAAATGTGATTTTATAAAGTATTTTATAATTTTTAAATCTTCTATTTACCAAAAAAGAAAAATCAAAAGCTGTTTAAAGGTGACATTATATGTTATTTACTTTTTTTTTTTTTTTTTTTTTGGAGCTCACCTGATTTTCATGCTAAACTGATATTAATTCTTTATTCACATGCTAAATTGATATTAATTCTTTATTCACAGCAGTAAGCCTTGAAGGTTACTTACATCCCTATTTTACAAATAATAGTGATCCTAATAGAATCAGGATCAAGTTATCATAAATTAAGATAATAAGATAGTAAGGTCTAGTAATTTTAATATCGAGATTCTAACAACTATGTTCGTGACGAATTAAAAAAAAACTTTTTTATAACTTAAATCCTCAAAAGTACAGGCTTTCCAATACTGAAAACAGGTAGTATAATTTACACACAACAACAAATTAATTCGCCTATCATTATATTTCTACACTCTACCTACACCTCAAAAGGCTTATTGGCTAAAAATAGTTTTTCACTTTTTCTTCCTCCTTTGACCATTACCAAAATTTAAACTGTCTAAAGGAGGAAAATCTTGGTCCATTGTCTCTGGGATCACTCCGGCTATTTTATCTTTATTTTTTTCTTGTGTCCAGCTAATTATTTGACTCTTTTGAAGGAAAAAATTCAGGTAGCTTGTCTTGGTCCAGCTGAATATATGACTTTCTTGAAGGAAAAAATTCGAGGGGTTTGATTCCTGACAATTGAGGATCATTTACATGCCCGTGAGGTATTTTGCCACGATAATCCATTTTCCTAAAAGTGATGGAAATCCTGCAAATGTTAAGATA
Organism: Cinchona pubescens; assembly: GCA_025175665.1. Classification (NCBI taxonomy): domain Eukaryota; kingdom Viridiplantae; phylum Streptophyta; class Magnoliopsida; order Gentianales; family Rubiaceae; genus Cinchona; species Cinchona pubescens. Next base: position 2,613,727 of record JANKKI010000059.1, on the reverse strand, counting down.
GAAGGTATTAAGATAAAATACCATTTGCACACAAAAAATGCATTTGAAACATGGAATTTAGACAACCTTTTAGATGGAACACCAGGAACACAGTGTTTAGCGATATCAGCACCATGTGTTTTTAAAATCAGCACAGATCTGCAAGATTTCAAATACCCCACTATAAACATATCACGATCTTGGTTTATAATACCTCGGGAGCTAATGAAACTATTTTAGTAAAATGTAATTGTCTCAACTCCCAGGCGATCGCACCAAAAATTCGAGGATCATGAAACACGATAAGCATTTGTGTTTATTTGATGTTACAATTAATAGTTGTCAAATATTTACTAATGCACTATAGCAAAAGAATGGAGAGAAAAGAAATTAACGTACCCGAGAGGTAAAGGTATTTTATAAGGACCAGAAAACTCTCCAGGACTAACCACCTTTATATTTGTACCAAAGAGTATATTGTCACTCACTCAACAAAGATACAGTGCAAAAAGGTCGAAGAAAGTCATGATGGTCGATGTGCGGTGGAATGCAATCTCCTTCATCATAAATGTTGACAATGCAACTATCAGGCACACAATTTGGAGGCAAGACATGCCATCTTACCATCCTTTTAATCATTTCCTTGAACAAAGGAGGCAACGGATCAACTTCCTCGTCTCTAACTATACCAGGTGGATTACCATTGCTATCCTGAGAATGAGAGAACGAGAAATGAGGACAGATTAAGTATAGGTAGTTTTTCAAAACAGATATGAAATGATTGACAATTGAGATTTTACCGCTGCATAATTGTAACAACAGCCAAATTGAATTGTCACACGCCCTTTGCCTCGCATCCACTTTCTTGGTTCTGAGTATGTACGTTCTGTGAAATGTTGAGAAAGATCGAGACAAATATTAGAACTGACACAAGGAATTTTAGCTAGTTTGGCACACCATCCACAGGCACTCACAAGTTTGATGCATAAAAAACGTAACCTTTGTTCCTCATAATGGTCTAAGTGTAACAAATGCAGACTAAATACCTACTCCTAAGTTTGACTACAATAATATCTCAATACTACTAATTCAAATTTCCCCCCTTGAAAACTTCAGAAACTTCAAAAAGCCAAGGCCAGATTATGTCAAACAGTATTTAAGAGTTCTCTTTCAATATGTTTTGGGTGCAAACGTCTCAACACATGGCTTTAACAGAAGAATGACAGACAAAATGGGAGAAAAAAGAGTCGTAACATATTGGTAAGAAGTGACCAAGATGTCATATTTTGTCATGCAGTCTTAGCATACTAATATGCGGTCATGGTTTATTTCAAAACATTCTTTATCACTAATCCAAATATCCAACCCACGTTTTGGTTTCAAGTTTTGTCTGAACCATGTACAAGTGACGATTTGGCCAAGAAAAGTTACAATTTTAAACATTCAAACCTACTCTCTCTTTTGAAGCGAGTGAACAAGCAAAAGATGAATTAAAACCCCTGATACAATGTGTAATAGGATGTTCAATGAAAGAAATAATAAGTTCACATCAATCTCAAAAATTTTGTAACATAAGGTGCTAGCATACCTCTAAGCTGGCCATTTTGCCCCTTCTGCTGGAGATTCAGAACACAATCGACAATCTTTCTCTGTTCCTCGGAGTTAAAAACTCCAGTGTGCAGTTCAAGCCCTTGAAGCACATTCATTATCTTGCCGTTACTCCTTTCCATAAGACTAAAATCCTTCTTCCTACCAACATTTTGAAATCTAGTCATCTCTTGTTCCTCTGATAACCCGAAATTGATCGGTGAGCCATGATCAGACTCTGAGTATCTAAATGATAATAGCTTACTGTTAACTGATGCAGGTGACACATTAGAAATAAGTCCATCCGGCCTTCTCCAAGAAACAGATTCCGAGCTTCTTTTAGAGCCTTCAGAATTACGCTTAGCATTGGAAGAATTAGAAATTTTCTCTGACATAACAATGCCTGATAATCAGAATGCAGACTGGGATTCTTCAGACTTTGCTGTTGCATTATTATTTGTAACTGGCATAGCTTCTAGTTTTCCTACAAAGATATTAGGATGTAGGACAACAGCTAAGGAACATACCTAATTAGTCGTGGAAAGAACCATACAAGATGATACAAACAATACAAAATTATACCATACGTGGCTTGTTTCCTACGATTAGATATAATAATCAGTAACAAACTAATTATAGCAATCTGTTGCGTATTTCATACATGTGGACTTCATTTGATTAGAGGAAATACGAAAAGCATTATAGCTAAACAATAATTTGCCAAAGAAAAATGAAGAAAAGAACATAGCAGAAGAGCATTTTATAAACCAACTAAAATAGCAACTGACATTATTTCGGAGCTTCATTCACTAGATTCACCTATAGATCGATGCTTAGTTGTAAATGCAAAAGGGGATGGGGGAATACAAAATGAAATTATAAAATCTCTTCTAGAACGCATAATTAAATTTTCAGCAGACTTTGTCACTAGTCAACATTCTATAGCAATTCAGAGCAAGCCATGTTATGACAAATATACATGCAATAAATTTCTCATACCAAGATGATTCAGTTTAGTCAAAACCACAACTTTGACAAAATTGTAAAATAGCCTCAGAGAGTTTCAAAATTTTTTAAATTGTCTTTCATTTACCCTCCCCTAAAAAGTTAAAATATGTTTAGTTTACCCTTTATCACAAAATATTTATAGATATTAAACAAACAAACGATACTACATGATCATTAAAAAATTATTCATAATATATAATTAACATAATTAAATGTTTATTATATCTTGCCTTACCATAACTTTAACTAAATTCTAAGTTATCGAATTTATCTAAAATTTTTGCCCTTATTATATAAGTAGCACTACAATCCCCACCCCCTCCCCTCTACGGCGACCACGAGATCTTGGCTCCAGCCCCTGAGTGGAAATAAATAGTAAAATAAATAAACTAAATATACAGCTGCATTCTGATTCTCAAAATGTGAAACAACCAAGTTCATAATAATGTCATCAAATTCCTGTATTTATCTATTATTATTTAATCAGTGGATTCAATGTAGCAACGAAACAATCAATAACAGTTTAGAATAAATTTATGAGAGTTTTCAGGGTCCCAAGTAAAAAAAAAAAAAAAAAAGAAATTCAACCCCACAAAATATATGACAGAAATTAAAAAGAAGTTAAAAAAGTTTTTTAAGTAGTAATTTATTACTCTTATCAGCAAGACTTTGTATACGAGTCAACAGAGCAGCATCACAATGAGTACAGAACCCTTCAGACAAAACCTCCAAAATCTCATCACGATCTAAAGTCTTGAGCAGCTCCATGCAATTACCCCTCTTGGATTCTTCTTCACCCATCTTTATTTATTTGCCACCCCAATTGAGAAAAAAAATATATCTTGAATTTTTTTTATTGGTTTTTACTTTTTAACAGGAATTTGAATTTGAAGATGAATAAATATCAATGAGACAATGTGATTTATTTTCTGCAGCAGACAGCATAAATAATTGGTTATTGAAGGAGAAAGTGTATTAAAAAAAAATTTCAAAATAAAAAAAGTCAAGGTCGTATCTAAGGCAGTAGCCAGACCTAGGGTTGTTATTTGGTTCGAAATACCTGATAATCCGTTATTAAAAAATTGATACGTCATCTATTTCAAAAATAATTATCATTTTAAATAGTCAAATTATCTGTTATTTTAAAAAATTAATAAAATATTAAATAATATTTTTCTAATTTTGATCTTTAGTGCTATACGAATAGAAGGAGGATTCTGTACTTAGATATTAATATAAAAAAAGTAATTTAGTCATTTTGAATTATTTATTTTGTAAAAACTAATATAATTTAATAATTTTTAAATCTGTGCACACCGGCCATATTTTGAAATTGAGAGGCTAACGCACAACACAAAGTATCTTACTATTTTTTAGAAAATAAATAAATGTAATAATACATATTTCTTTTTATTTTTTTACTTCCTATATTTAATTCCTCACTATTGTAAATACAATCCTTATATAAAATTTCTTTGTATTCTTAATAAATTTCGTTGATAATTAAAATATTTGAATAAATAACTAATTCAGCACTTTTCTATTTTTTTTTTAAATCAATATAACAACAGGATATTAATTTGAAATGTTTTTTTTTAACATAACATTATACAAATTTGAACAATATAAGTGTGCTTTCAACATAAAATATAATTTAAAATTTCAACACCAAAATTAAAAAATAATAATAATTGACCGGTAAGAGTAATCAGGGTTCAAAATTTTTTTTGGTGTAATCGATTTTGTGAACAACCCTAACCAGCCGAGAAATTTTATGTCGATCTAGAGCAACTACTGGGCATGTCCCGTAGTTGCCCCTCAACTACTTTTGTTTCGAGTGGAGAGCCCATATTTTTGAAAAATAAAAGGACCATCCTATTTAAAAAAATGGGTCATGCATTCTAAATGGCAGGGTTTTATTGGTTGAGGAGCACCTACTGGGCATGTCCAATAGTTATGCACATCAACCAATGGAAGTTTACTATTTAGAGGGGAAGGCCCATATTTCTGAAAAATAAAAGGATCATCCTATTCCAAAAAATTGATCATGCATTCCAAATGGTAGGGTCCTAGTGGTTGAGGAACAACTACTGGGCATGTCCAGTAGTTGCTCCTGATGAGCGGGTCAGGATGAACACCCCTAATTGCGGGGAAGAGAATTGGGGGAGGGAGAAGGGTTGTTAGTGGATGGGGAAAGGGAAGGGGGAGGTGGTTAACTGAGGGTTGAGTTGGAGAATGGAGGGACGGATGAGTTGGGAATGGCAAGGAAAGGAAGAGAGGCGAGGGTTTCTGTGGATAGTTTGTTTTAAATTACATTACTAGCCCTAATTAGATACATTAAATAACCAAAATCTAAGTCAAAATTTTGTACCGTTTGATCGTTAACTTAACAGAAAATCTAACGGTTTTCATTTATTGTACCTTTTGATCGTTAACTTAATAGAAAATCTAATGGTTTTCATTTACCCCTATACCCAACTTTAAGGGAGTGAAGTGTAGGTTAATAAAACATAGGGAGGTAACGTGAACATTAATCATACCATAAGGGGGTTTATTGTAATTTGGCTGGCTTATACTTTACTTCCATGAACTGATGGGTAATCACAATTTGCTCACTCAAATTAAAATAAATATTTCATTTGGACAATTATTATTTATGATAAGTAGCCTTCTAGCATCTAAATATCCTTCTAAACTAGAAGAATAACCACAATAAGTGATACTATAGTCTATGATTTTCTTTAAATACTTTAATACATTTTCTATAGCCTGCCAACGCAGATCACTTGGGTTACTTGTATATATGTTTAACTTGCCAACTACATAAATTATATCAGGTTTTGTACTTATCATTGCATACATTAAGCAACCAATAACTTTAGCATATTCTAGTTGAGTAATGTGTTTATCAGTATTTGACATCAACTTAATGCTTGAATCAAAAGGAGTAGAAACAAGATTACATTCAAAGTGATTAATGATTATTTCTTCAAACCTTTTCAATGTAATATGGTTGAGATAATGTTATACCATTATGATCATGAATAATTTTTATACCAAGTATAATATCAGTTACTTCCATATCTTTCATAGGAAAATAACTAGAAAAAACTTTTAGCATCCTCAACTTGTTGTAAGTCATAATAAAAAATTAACATATTACCCACATAAATAGAAATAAAAATACCTTTACTATTCTGAAATTTACTATAAATACATTTATCAGATTCATTAACTTTGTATCCATTTGTCAAAATTACTTGATCAAATTTTTGATGCCATGTTTTGTGGCTTGTTTTAACACATATAAAGATTTCACAAATTTACACACTTTGTGTTCTTATTCAAGAACTACAAAACCTTCAAGTTATTCAATATACATTTTTTCATCTAATTCACAATTTAAAAATGCTGTTTTAACATCCATTTGGTGAATTAATAGATTATACATGAAAGGCAGTGCTATTAGATCTCGAATTTTACCAATTCTAGCAATTTGTGCATATGTATCAAAGTAATCCAGTCCAAGTTTTGTGTATATCATTTAGCAACAAGTTTAGATTAAATTTGTCAATAGTTCCATCCACTTTTATTTTCTTTTTGAAAATCCATATGCAACCTATTGGTTTAGAACCAAGTAAGAGGTCAACTAATTTTCATATTTTATTTTCCATGATTGAATCCATTTCATCTTGTATTGTTTCTTTCCAAAAAGCAGCATCTTGATACTTTATTGCCTCACTATAAGTAACAGGCTCTACTTCTGTATTAAAACAGTAAGTTACTTGTTTGTCTACTATTTTTCTAGTATCTTCAATTAGATACTTAAAAAAATCTGGATCATAGGTTTTGTTCTTTTGATTTTTTTACTCCTTCTTAATTTAAGATTTTCATCTTTTCCAACTTTAGAGAGTTCATTCTTTGAATCAATGTCTGTTGATTGATTTATAGGCCAAGGAATTGAATTAAATCTATTTTCTTAAAATTATTGCATCTTTTGTCTCAATGATAGTATTAATTACTATTGAATTATTAGGCTCTATTCCTATAAAACAGTAAGCCTTGCTGTTTTGTGCATATCCCAAAAATATAAATTCAATTTCTTTTTCACCCATTTTTTTCCTTTTGGTTTAGGAATTCTCACAATAGCTCTACAACCTCAAACTTTAAAGTAGTTTAAGTTTGGCTTTCTTTACTTCCATATTTCATAAGGAGTAATTATTTCTTTTATTAGGAACTCTATTTAATATATGACAAGTTATTAATAAAATTTCACTCCAAAAACCTTGTCCAAATCCAGAATTAGACATCATGACATTTACCATTTCTATTAAAATCTTATTTTTCCTTTCTGTCACACCATTTTGTTGTGGTGATAAGGTGCTGTGGTCTAATGAATTATTTCGTTTGATTCAAAAAATGTAGAAAAATAGTATTCACCCCCTCTATCAGATCTCAAGTATTTAATGGATTTTTCATATTGCACTTCAAGAATTTCTTTATAAATTTTGAATTTTTCTGGCACTTCATCTTCAGAATACAACAAGTAAATATAACAGAATTTTGAACAACATTCTATGAATATGACAAAATATTTTTTACCTCATATGGTAGGTGTGTTATGCATGTTACAAACATCATTATGCACAACTTCAAGTAATTCTGATTTTTTTTTTGAATTTTTGAAAATGAATTTCTTGTTATTTTTGTAAGAATGCATGTCTTACGTTTTTCTTCATTTTTATCTATTTGTGGAACTAATTCCAATTTAATCATGTTATGTATACGTTTAAAATTTATATGTCTAAGACGATTATGCCATAAACAGGAGAACTCAACAATATAACCAGAAATATCTTTATTAGTATTATTAATAATGTTCATCTTAAATATGCCCTCATACAAATAGCCCTTTCCTGTAAATATGCCTAGTACAAATTTATCTATCTCAAATACAAGTTTGAAACAAACTTTTTCGATAAATTACCAGATACAACAAATTTTTTCTAACTTCTAAAACATACAAAACTTTATTCAAAGTCAAAGTTTTTTCAGAAGTAAATTGGAGTTCCATGCTTCATTTACCTTTCGCTATAAAAGTAGATGATTTTCCCATGAAGTGTACATTACCATCTTCAACTAATTCAAATGTTTTAAAGAAACTCTTATTTTTGCAAACACATATGGTGGCTCCAGAAACAATCCACCAAGCCCAATCATGTTCCATCATATTAATTTCAGAAATCATAGTAACCCAATTTTTCTTTTGTTGATGATTCTCCTTGATTGTCTTTCTTTTTCAAAAGACGACATCGTTTCTTAAAATGACCGGACTTGCCACAATAGTAGCATGTACTCTTTTTCTTTTTTCTTGGATTTGTTGAAATTAGCATGTTGAGGTCGTTTGTTGGAAGACTTATTTTTTTGGCCTTTTCCACCATACAAATTTTAGATTCACGACTATATTGTTCTTTTTCTGGAGCATTCTACTTTTCAACTTGCTTTCTCATTTTCCTCCTCAAGGTGGAGATGATTTACCAAGTTTTCAAGAGAAAGTTCTTATTTTTTATATTTTAAATTTCTCTTGACATTCCTCTAAGATAGTGGAAGTTTGTCGATCATAGAAGACACAATAATGGATTCATGCATATTCAAATTATATTGTTTAAAATTATTAAGAATATGATCAATTTCACTTAATTATTGATCATTGATTTTCATCAATCATTTTAAAATTAAAAAAGTGACTAACAAGAAATTTCTTACTTGTTGTATTTTCTTTCATGTACCTTTACTCCAATTTATCCTACAATTTATTTGAAGATGGAATATTTTGGTATGTGTCAAAAAAATCCCTCTGACATGCCATTTTGAACGTCTCTTCTACAAATGTAGTCATCATTCTCTCATTTTTGCCTAACACGGGTGTTGGCAAGTGTCTCTTCATCATTTTTTATAGGCTTGGGAGCATTGAGAACATAGACCACATTGAGAGTTGCAAGAAAGAAGTGCATTTGTCCTATTTCTACAATTTTTGAAAATTGTCCTCATCAAAACGTTTTAATTTGACAAAATCAATAGTCATTTCCTCAAAGTAGTGAACCCCATTATTGCACAAAATTAAACCTTGAGAATGTTAGAATAAAAATTTGTGAAAATGGCTTTAAAGCTTGTTACAAATGTCGTTTTCCTTAAAATTTAATTCGATTCTACTATTAGTGTGCAAAAAGATTATGTTAAAGTTTAATTCACCGTGTGTAAAAAGATTCTGCGAATTAACCTGTAGGATATAATAAATCTTTATATGACTTGTGTTTTGCACTTACAGTATCAGACTTAAAGCCTTCAAAGTTGTCTGGATATTTTGTCAGAGAATTTTAGTAAAGAAGGAGAATTTTTAAAAGAAAAATTAGACAAGAAAACAACAAGTACGTCAGATTATGTCTAATTGGATATACATAAAATATTCATCTAATCATAAAGAGACATACTATTAGAAATTTAACTAAAACACGAACAGTTAGATACAATTGTTCAAGAAAACAATACATTTAAAAAAAAAAAAAAAAAAAAAGAATAAAATATTACATAAAACTATACCCTTAATTATTTTGAAATTCTCCAACAATTACCTCTCGTAGTCTTGCAGTGACTTCTCTCACTTCTGGTCTTCGACTAGGGTCAGGGTGAACACACGACCTCATTATTTCATCGATTCTTTCAAGCTGCTCATCTTGAAAGGAATTTAAAGTGGGATCTACCATATCTCTGAGGGGCTGTTCTCCTCCCAGATAGTCTGATGCCCAATCATCGAGTGAGCTACTGCCCACTGAGTAAGGAAGCCGACCTGTTACAATTTCAAAAAGCAAAACACCCAAGCTGTAGACATTACTCTGGGGATTTGATTCCATCTCAACGGTAGCCACCTCGTTCCAAAAGCTAAAATCCAAAATTTTGACTGCATAATCTTCCGTCAAAACAGAAGAATTGCCGAAGAATTCAAGTTCTTGTGGGCTATCGGGGGTGTAAATTGGTCCATGTGTAGACTTGAAGGCAGTATGCCATGCCCATCAAAATTCTAATTCGCATTGTCCAATTACCATTTTCACTAAAAGCCGGAACCTAGCCTTAACACGAAGCCCAAGACCGTATTGGAATCCCGTATTGGCTTATCACCGTATTGGAATCCCGTATTGGCTTGCAAATCGTATTAAAACTAAGTCCAGAATTTAGATCAAAGGCGGTTAGCCCAAGACCGGCCGCCACACTTAACCTCAAACATTTAAACTAGAGTCAAATTCTTTCTTTATAAAATTATTTTTAATAATCATAATCTCCGGTTTTTGGATATTTTACCTTTAAAATTTTCTGTTGATAAAAACTATTTAATTTATTTTGCTATGTTGCCGATTCTTCCCCTAAACGCCTTTCTCAACGGCTAAGCGGGTACTTTTCAAGGCCAACAAAATAAACTAAATAACGTTATGACTGAAAATTTTTAAGAACCGAACCAAGATAAATGGTTATTAAAAAGTTTTGAAAGAAAGAGATAATTCAAAATAGTTTAAACATAGTTCAAATACTTAAGATAAGATAACCATCAACATATGATAATTAGCAATACGGTGATAAGCCAATACGGGATTCCAATACGGTCTTGGGCCTGTCTCTTATACACATCTAGATGTGTATAAGAGACAGTACTAGGTCTTCTTCTTGTATTAAACAAAAATAATTACAAAAGAGGAGTAGTTGTACAATGAGAGAGTAGAGAAGTAAAAGAAATAAAACTTAAAACTAAAAAGCTCTTATCCTCGGCTATACAATTGAGGATATTTATAGACAGCCGGACGTCAAAATTTTTAAATTTTGTACAGTAGGATTTTTGAAATCCGCACATATCCAACAAACGACCTTTGACATTTCTCTTGAATATCTTCATTGCTTCTTTTGCTTGAGTGTGTCTAAAACACTTTGAAGAATATCTTCAGGTCTTTCAAGTGGTTGTAATTCACCAGCTAGTGAATTATTAGAGTCCATAGAACGTGATTCATTATCATCATTATTATCATCAATTTGATTAAGATCAATAGAAAGATCTTGTTTAATATGTTCTTTTAATTGATCTTTAACTTGCTCCATATAAGCCGCAATAATTTCATCTTTTGTCATAGTGCCTGATTGCACTTGTAGTTTCCTGGCAATATGCCTGAAAGGACTTGGCTCCATTGCTTTGGTGCACATGTCATAGTGCCTGATTTCAGTTTATTGCAATATGCCTGGTGAAAACCAAATTCGGGTTCCCATTTATAAATCCAAGGGATTGAAAATTCAAGAAAGAAATAAATGGTAGCTATTTCTGTGGGTAAAGGAATATTTTCCTGAGAGTATAATTTTTTGAGAATGGGTGATCATTTTATCCAAGAATGATATAATTGGAGAAATGGCTCAGGTAAAATTTTTACTGAGGGTCCATGGGTAGTCCACCAATGGATAAGCCAATTGGGGATATTTTGAGATAGAATATTCGAGCACAGTTTAATAAACCAAGTGTGCTTGTGTTTAGAATTCTCATAATAAAAAGTTTTATGAAAACTTTGAATATAATCCCAATAAGTATAAGAAAGTGATTGTTGTTTTTCAACAAAACATTGTTTTTCGGTGAGGGTACAAATCTTTATGTGTATAAGAGACAGGATAAAAATTTCTTATATTTATATGAATTGTCAATTTAATAAACTCTTTGAGAATTTTTACAGGTTCCTTGAGATGGAAGTTCTTAGTCTCCTTATTCAGGGACGATTTTCAAGAACCCCAGCATAGTCTATTACCTTTATGCTGTGTAGCAAGTATTCTTGCAATTGTCCATATAATGGATGATCTTTTGGGATATTACCCAGATCAATATTGGATGTGGATGAGGATCCATATCCTGATAATCCAGATATATCTGAATTATATAAATTTCTTCCTCCCCTAGATATTACTGGGGATCTTCCACCTCGTCCCCTATAAGGAGACTGAGAACTTCCACGTCTCATGGAACCTGTAAAAATTCTCAAAGAGTTTATTAAATTGACAATTCATATAATTTTCTTATTTTCGAATGATATATATTTTTACAGAAATCTATTTCTGATTGCTCTATTGATATTTGATGCAATTCGTGTTGAAATAAAGCATGTGTCCATAACGGATCTTGTTCTTGTATATAATCATGAGTTATTATTCTTCTTTTTATTATTTCTAATCTATTTTTTGCTATAATAATTCTAGATTGAAAATAATTTTTACTTCTTATTAAATCTTTTTTATAATTATTATAATTTTGATTATAATAATTTCTAATAGGGAAATCCATATTTGTATAATCTATGGAAGGAATATTTTCCAAATATTTTAATTTCTTCATGCAAATTTGCTAAAGTAATTCCATTTTCGTTTAATTTGTTTAATTTATTAATTCTATTTTTAACTTCTAACATTGTATATGGCTCATTATTAATTTCTGCCAATTTTAATTTAGGAATTGAAGATGATGAAGTAGATGATGAAGATGTAGAGGATATAGATGCCCAATGTAAAATTTTTGGTCTAATATCATTGTCTTCAATTTGTTTAAGTAAATCAATAATATTATCACTTGAAATCATATTTATTTGAAAATCTTGAAATTGAGAAAGAATGTTATAATATTCTTTATTTTTATCATTATGGATAGTATTACAAGAATTACAACAATTCTTTTGAATATTATCAGAAAATGGATATGTTCTTTCAAGAATATTAATATAATTATTTAAATAAGTAGTTATAAATTCTGGAACAAAAGGAATTATTTTATTATGTAAAGCAGTAAATTCATAAAATTCTTTTGAAATATTATCAAGGTCTTCAGAAGAATATACTTCAAATAACCATTGTCTAAAATTATTCCAATTTGAAGATAAAAATTCTTGTTTTATTATTTTTCTAGCATATGAACCGGGACTAAAATCTATAACAAGAGTCATAAATTATAATGAATTCGGATTCGAGGAATTTCTACTTGATTCAGAACCCCATACTTCATCATCCATTATATGTATAATTGCAATAATACTTGATCTATGGAGTATTACTATCTATTGTATGTAATAGATGCAGGTTTTGAACGTAATGCAGGAATATAATCATCAAATAATGAAATTTGAGATTTTGAAGAAAACGTCATATAAGGATGTCTAGATGATGATGATCTAGAACCAATACTATGTCTAGATGGAACATTTGATGTATCAAAACGAAGAACAATTTGTCCATTCGGAGTTGATATAGGCTGATACTTAATAAATGGACCATTAGCCAAACTGGATTGTATAATACCCATTAAGGATTTTTCCAATCAAGATTACGAGCATCTCGTAAAGCAGCTATAAAAGATTCAGGTAAATCAAATTGATGATAAAGGTTTACTGTCTCTTATACACTATCTAGATGTGTATAAAATTAAATTTACCAGCAGTTCTATAAGAATTAATATCATTTAGATCTAATAATTGTATAACATGTTCATCAGAATTTAAAGGAATTGATTTTTCTGTTGTTTTAACAACATATTTAGATATAATATTGTCAAATAAACCATATTTATAAATAACAGATGATGAAATTTTTGGAATTGTCCACTTATTAAGTAGATTCATATCTTGAGGAATATCATATTCTTCTTTTAATTTATTTTTGTCATATGAGACAGATGATAAAGATAAGTTTTCTTCCATTATTAAGGAAAGAAATATGTCGATTGTTATCAAATCTTAAGTCTCTGAGCTCTGATACCATTTTCACTAAAAGTTATGCCGGAACCTAATAATAATATTATTAAAATGATATTAGAATATATACTGTAATAATTTTTTAAATGTGATATATATAAAATAATTAAAAATATTTTATAAAATAATTATAAAATATTATTTAAATAGAAGGTTTTTTTTTTTTAATTAGTACATGCATACCATATTAGTACTGCCAAATTGATTAGTTTATAGTCGGATAGCATATGATTCCATTTTGCTTTTAACTGGCCGAAAGGGATGATGTGGCCGAATATTCAAATAAAGCTTCAAGCAACTTAATTGCAAGAGCAAAAGAGTCTAGTTGTTCGATGTATGACATCTTTTGCCGCCCTCAAGAAAAGATATTATTGATTATTCTCATTCTATCGTAATTTTTATGAGTGTATTTATATAAAGTGATAAATAAAAATTACTGATATATCATTAAATTTAAAAAAAAAAGAATAAAATTCGATCAAAGAGTTAAAATCAAGGGTTAGGTATTCAATAAAATTTTGACATATAAAGTCCATAGATACTGACTTTGAAAAGTAATTTTGAAATGAGATTTTTTAAAGTATTTTTTAATTTTTAAATCTTCTATTTACCAAAAAAGAAAAATCAAAAGCTGTTTAAAGGTGACATTATATGTTATTTACTTTTTTTTTTTTTAGAGCTCACCTGATTTTCATGCTAAAATGATATTAATTCTTTATTCACATGCTAAATTGATATTAATTCTTTATTCACAGCAGTAAGCCTTGAAGGTTACTTACATCCCTATTTTACAAATAATAGTGATCCTAATAGAATCAGGATCAAGTTCATAAATTAAGATAATAAGATAGTAAGGTCTAGTAATTTTAATATCGAGATTCTAACAACTATGTTCGTGACGAATTAAAAAATTTTTTTTTTTATAACTTAAATCCTCAAAAGTACAGGCTTTCCAATACTGAAAACAGGTAGTATAATTTACAAACAACAACAAATTAATTCGCCTATCATTATATTTCTACACTCTACCTACACCTCGAAAGGTTTAGTTGGCTAAAAATAGTTTTTCACTTTTTCTTCCTCCTTTGACCATTACCAAAATTTAAACCGTCTAAAGGAGGAAAATCTTGGTCCATTGTCTCTGGGATCACTCCGGCTATTGTATCTTTATTTTTTTCTTGGTCCAGCTGATTATTTGACTCTTTTGAAGGAGAAAATTCAAGTAACTTGTCTTGGTCTAGCTGAATATATGACTTTCTTGAAGGAAAAAAATCGAGGGGTTTGATTCCTGACAATTGAGGATCATTTACATGCCCTTCATTCCCTGGTTGAGGTGGAGAATGATGGTGCAAAGGTTGCTTACCATTTCCAAAAGCTGTCTGATGCATGGAATTTGTACTAGGTTCTTTTGGAGTTTTTAACAGATTCAATGTGTTCTAGTGCTTCCACAACTTGTTTCATTGATTGTCTTGCTTTATGGTCGTGATCAAGACACGTTACAGCAAGCTGTCCCATTTTTACAACAGCTTTTGTTGTTCTAACTTGGAATCCATTATGCTCTTTATCCTATGATTATTACTTTTTGAGACATGATTTGTGTAATATAAAAAATGGTTGAAAAGTGTATAATGATTATTAAATATTATTTAAAAAATAATGAATAATTAGTCATGATAACGGACACTAAAACACGTATAATAATAATAATACAGATAATAAGGACTAATTGCATTCTCAGAACTCATGTCAGGTGCAAATTTGGCCTTTTGTTATTGCCAATAGACAGCTTTCAAGGTACAAAATTTGTTGCAGAAGAGTTTGTACTTTTTTGTGCAGTTATCAGCAACAATTAGCTGTTGGAAATTTAGACACGGAAGTAATATAACTGTTTGAAAAATTAAGAACACAATTTAATGAAAATAGAAAAATACGAAATATGAGTGACACAAATAATTTAACGTGGTTCGACTTAATTACCAAACCTATGTCCACGGAGAGAAAAATCGCTCTCTATTATGAGAAAAATAAATACAAGAATACAACTCGTATCCCTTAAGTCTAACCCCTTGTATTCACTCTCTCACTACCAATAACTCTCTCACTCTTTTGTGTGAATTCTCTTACTCTCTTGTATCTATGATAGAATGCCAACCCACCTATTCATAGAGAACATTACTCGGTCAATCAAGAAATAGATACCAAAACCTACAAATTAGGAAGTTACTTGGCCACTACTCCAAGCAATTAGAATATTAATAAATTATTTTTTCCTCACACAAAGAAACCTACCCAAAAGAAAACAAGCCAAAATTCCCAACAAATCTCCACCTCGGCGAATTTTTCTTTTAGTAAAAAAAAAAAAAAAACAAACCAACAAAAATAAATCCATTTGCCTTTTTACCACCAATTACCATGGTGCATAGCTACACACACAAATCAATACGGTTCTATCTCCAATTAATGTAATCAGCAAATGGACGTGCGTAACTAACCGAGTTCAACTTCTAGTTGACTCGTGAGAGGGGCCTCAATTCACTCTCTCCATTTGCAGGACTTTTCTTAGACTCGCAACCATTTGTAACTTCGAAGCAATCTTGGGTCCTTTTTCCTGAGCTCTGCTCCCAATTCGTGGAGATTACTAAATGGTACAAATGTTCATAGGGAAAATCGCCAAAATAGTCCCTCAACTTTTTTACTTTAGCCAAAATAGTCCCTCAACTTTTTTTGTAGCCAGAATAGTCCTTCAACTTTTTTTTTAGCCAGAATAATCCTTTAACTTTTATTTTTTAGCCAGAATAGTCCTTTAACTTTTATTTTTTAGCCAGAATAGTCCTTTAACTTTTATTTTTTAGCCAGAATAGTCCTTTTATGGTGTAGTCACCATAATTTTTTTTTTTTTTTTTTTATAAATTTCATATGAAAGGACTATCTTGGCTAAAAAAAAAAAGTTGGAGGACCATTCTGGCTACAAAAAAAGTTGAGGGACTATTTTGGCTAAAGTAAAATAGTTGAGGGACTATTTTGGCGAATTTCCCAATGTTCATATCTCATCCTTTTCAACAGGACCGTCTCGCCATGTGTGTATTTTCAAAACTCCACATCTAGCTGAATATTCATAGCCATCGGAGTCTAATTGGCTCAGTGCAATTAAATTCCTCCGTATCTTTGGGACATATGCTACACCACCCAAAGAACGAACTGTTTCATCTAACATTTTGATTTTCACCACTCCAATATCTTTGACTTAGCAAGAGGATCCATTTCTTAAAGAAAGAAAATCGGTCTTTTTATTTTGACCGAATCAAAATAATCTAACTTGGAGCAAACATGTGATATGCAAGCAGAATCTAAAATCCAACCATCACGGGATGAAATATCCATACTTTTGGAGATTGTGAGAACAACTCCATTAGATACATAGCCAACAATATTGTCATGATCATCAATTTTCTTTCCGTAAGGACAATTTTTTTGACATACCCATACTCACGACATTTATAGCATTGGACTCCACCATTTCCCTTGGCCTTTGAAACACCTGCTTTAGATCCACTGTCAAGTATTCTCCCATTCTGATTTTCCCTCATTGAGCAATCAACACAGATTCTTGTGTCTCATCCTTGTTTACCTTCTTTTGTTTTCCATGAGACAACAATGATGACTACACATTTTCGAGCTCCAAAGTGTCTTTCCTGTATAATAGAGTCGTCACTACACTTTCAACAGAATCAGGGACCGAGGTAAGAAGAAAAGGGCCTTATCTTCTTCCTCAATTTTCACGCCAACTTTTTGGAGTTGATCCAGAATTCCGTTGAACATAATCATGTGATCCATGAGATTTTCACCCTCTTCCATCTTCAACCTATAAAGTTGCCACTTCAGATGTAACTTGTTGGACGTGCTCTTAGCCAGATAGAGCCTTTCCATTTTTTTTTTTGCCACAGGTCAGTTAATGAATCTTTCTCATCCATCACATTATTTATGATATTGTCTTCATTGTAGAGTCGAATCGTACTAGTGCATCTTGATTCCAACTCTTCCCACTTATCATCTTTCATGTTCGCTAGCTTCGCATCATTTCCCTTCAACGTTCAATTTTCCAAACCTTGTTGAATTATAATGTCTTTCACTCTTGTTTGCCAAAGAGTGAAACTTATATTCCCATTAAATTGTTGAATTGAAAATTGAATATTCTCAATCGCTATGGTGAGCCACCAATTACTTGATCTCAAATAGTTTATCACAACCCCAATGTAGCTCTTATACTACTTGTTAGAAATTTAGACGCAGAAGCAATACAACTATTTGAGAAATCAAGAACACAATTTAATGAAAATAGAAAAACACGAAATATGATTGATACACACAATTTAACGTCGTTCGACTTAATTACCAAACTTACATCCACGAAGAGAAAAATCGCTCTTTATTATGAGAGAAAAATAAATACAAGAATACAACTCATATCCCAAGTCTAACCCCTTGTATTCATTCTCTCACTACTAAGAACTCTCTCACCCCTTTGTGTGAATTCTCTTACTCTCTTGTGTCTATAATAGAATGCCAACCCATCTATTTATAAGGGACATTACTTAATCATTTCAATCAACAAATAACTTACCTTAGACACCAAACCCTATAAATTAGGAAGTTATTTGGTCACTACTCCAAGTAACTAGAATATTAATAAATTACTTTTTTCTCACACAAAAAAATCTACCCAAAAGAAAACTAGTCAAAATTCCTAACATGAGAAATTCTATTAGCAGTTTTCTCTTCGTAGAAAAACACAACTTGATCTGTTTTGCACAATTTAGTTACATGATCAACATGTATTTATCCATATTTTACCATGTACCTGTCCTACAAACACAATATCATGCCAAAATTAACCCCTTTTGATCGTACGAACACGGAGCTATGAGGGAATGATACTCATTCAAATAGTATCCAAAGAAATACAGGTGTAAACAAGTCTAAAAAGTCTAGCACTTTATTGTCCGAGTTTGAAAATTTAGTTAAACGTTGAATCTTGTTCAATCTTGACTTAATTACTAATGAACTTATGTCGAATGATCTCTTACAAAACAAAGTTTGATTCGAGTAGATAGAGATCAAGTAATTTGGTTCGCCTTATAATCCTAGTTCTGAGTTTTGTAATGACTCTCTAACTAAAGAATAAGGTTAAACTTAAGAGCACCAAAGGACACTGAAGAAGCCAAAGGGCATTCACAAAATTAGTGTAAAATTTGTAAAAAGACAGCCCTGAAATGATTTTCAATTTTCAGCAATATCAGGGATCTCCACAGGATACCTATGAATTCTATCAGACCATGCACTTCTGACATTAGGATCAATCTCTGAAATGCATTCCCAAACTGCACTGTTACATTTAAATCCACTGCCAAAAGAAATTTGCCAAACTCTGTCCCCCTTTTTCACCCTCCCTTTTGTCTCAAGATAGCATAACTCATACCAAACAGAAGAAGATGAAGTGTTACCAAATCTATATAAAGTCATTCTTGAGGCCTCTCCATCTTCCTTTTTTAGGCCAAGATTTTGCTCAATGGCATCAATAACTGCCCTTCCTCCAGCATGTATGCAGAAATGCTCGATGAACGCCTTTTTGAAATTCGGTAAATGGATTTCACTTTGCCTCCCAAGTTTCCACAACTTTTTTCGAATGACTGACCATCCGTAAATTAGCTGTTCCGAATAAGGCAGGACAACTGGTCCTAATTCTGATATGTTAGTCTTGAGTGCATTTCCTGCTACATGCAGAAGTGATCTCGAAAGTGATACCCCAAGATGGCCTAATTTGTCGTTTTCTTGGAAAACAGACCTGTATGATTGATCATCCGAACCCATGTGTGTTCGGATGAGATGTTGCAGTTTGTATTTAGCTCTCTGTCTGTCGTGCTTTTTGTTGGATAATAAGATGGCTACCCCTCCCATTCGGAACAATGCATTGGCTAAAAGCATGGACTTTACATTACCATTATAACAATTTGGAGTTATTGCTTCCATGCTGAGAACCAAAGCCAATGAAGAATTATGGACTTTTAGGAGGTCTTTAGCTAAACTTATAGCTAATAGTCCAGCACTGCATCCCATTCCACTGGATAGGTTTACACTCTTTACATTGCTTCTGAAGCCGAATTTGTTTATGATCATAGCTGTAATAGATGGTATAGGACAGAATATACTGCAGTTGGATACAATTATGTCAATCCCTTTTGGATCAACTTTATGTTTAGTTAAAAGGTCTTCAACAACTGTGAAGAGAACAGTTTCTGTTTCTTCATGAGATGGTTTCAAAGATCCATCTGGAGGCATTTGATGTACAGCTAAGGGAACACAGGCCTCACTGCCAATACCTGATCTTTGAGCTATTTTTACCTGAATATCAATAGCCCCTCTTTCATGGATATCACATCTTTCACAGTGTTCTATGAAATTGGATGTCGTGACTCGCAGGTTGTCTGGTGGTAAATAGCAAGAGAAATCCACTAGATAAATGCAATTTAGCCTGATGTAATAAAAATAAACAACCAAGAGGAGAATAGCTGTTGCTAAGAGATGAAAGCAGGTTTGGAAGCTTGATGAGTCTCTGAGAAAAAGCTCTCATTAATTGATGGTACCATTTTTGGGATTCAATGACTTCTTTATGTTAATGTTAAATGGGCTTAAATAATGATGGGATCCCAACAAAAAGCATTAAGTTGGTATTGAGGAGAAAAGTGACGACTTTCATACATTCCTAATGCACTCCTAGTGCATTGAATTGGTTGGCAGCTGCATGTAGAAGAGTTGGCCTGTTGGCAGAATATTTGGTCATGTTAAAAGAGAGAAAATTTTGATCATTCTCTCCCTCCTCCCCTAAAATGCCCAGTTGGGTATTGTATTCTTGACGTGATAGGGAAGAAAAAGAGACAAATTTTCCTTTTCATTCCCTACTGCTGTTACTTAACCAATCCATACGGAAAAGCAACAAAATTGTCCTATGTGTATGGTGGGTGAGTAATCAGTCAGTTAGGAATTCTACGAGTAGGTGGAAACGCAGAATGTGGATTTTGAAGTTACGTTTAATCCATAGTTTCTAACGAGTGGCAGGTAACAAATGTATGAGAGTTCAATGGTTAAATTAATCAACATCTAATCATCAGGGTGTAAGGAGACAAAAATTTAAAGAACCAAATAGGAGAGTCAGTGAATTTTAATCTTGAAATATTTGCTCCAAATTTTTATATATTCTTCATGCTATCAATGTAAATATTCTATTCAGAGTATATCTTTTTTGTTTGTAATATTTTAGAACGGAAAGGTAGAAGTGAAAGAGGAGAATAGAGATGGTGAGAATCGAACTCTCATTCTTAGACTAGCAACAAAGACATCAGAGTACATGATGTTGCATCAAAGTCAAAGTAACATATTTCAGCTCTATCTTGGGCTGGTAGGAGGCCAAGTAAGATTTGTTTGTTCCCAAGATAGAATGCCAAAGACAAGCTTCATAAACATGGCTGCCAAAGCTTTCTGCACATCTTTGTTACATAAGAAATCACTAGTCCTCTCCAGAACCGCGAATAATAGCTAAGATCTGTACAAGTTCAGTTTAATATCAGATCATTAATTGTGAACTGTCAATTGATTTTGAAAAAAAAAAAAAAAAAAAATTTAGAGTGACCTGTAATATGCATAGCAGAAGAAAATCTCTTCATGCAATAAGAGAAAGCAGGTTTGCAAGAGTAAGAAGTAGATAATACCTCACTCATTGTGAGTTCGTGATATAAATCTTTCTTCAGGCAAAGTAATCCTGCCTGTACCATATTTTGGACCAACTCAGCATCATCAGTATCAGCTGGTCTCTGATCGATCACCTCGCTCAATGAACCTTTTTCAAGAAGTGCTAATGCCTGTTTACAAATTGATGATAAAACTTAGAAATCATGACAGAAAAATGGCTTGATATAAGATCACAAGCAGTGGTGCTGTATGATTTAATAGGATTAGTGGGCTTGCTGAATACTATCAATTTTCTATTCCTTAATTATGTATAACAGCATTACAATTTGGAAAACATTGCATGAATTTCAAGTTTTGTGAATATTCAACCTCTAAAACTTCACTCTATCATCATATTGATCAGTATTAGTGTTGCTGCTCAAATATTTGCAATTTTCATGAATTTTCTTCCAAATGCTTTCACAAAACTTGTACATGCATAGCCAGGACATTTACCAAGGTAATTGAGGACTCATAATTGCTCTGCTCAGAGAACTTTTGGCTCTTTCCTGTTATGATCTCCATGAGAAACCTCCCATAAGTGCGTATATCAGCCAAAAGGTGCTCTTGTACAGCTTGAAATCTTCAATCATCAAAAAGGGATCAAACATTTTACTAATTTTCCGTGCTTGGAAAATGTGATCAATTTGCGTAATAGTTCATCCAAACTAGAAGAAAAGCAACACTAGTTTCTTACTCATGCAAAGAATCTTCGCTACAAGATCTACAATCCTTAAACCACCTGGCTTGGTTGGACAAGCAAATCTTGAATAACCACCACAAAAAATAATGAGTTCCTTAGCTCCAAGTTTGGGACACAAGAAATTGCACCCAAAAAAAAAAAGATGAGATTCCAGGGTGATTCTAGAGACAACAAATGTAACTTGATCTGAGCTGCGTTCCCTAAACGTGCTAACAAGTACAGTAGAAAAGCATTAGAACATTTTCAGAACATACCTTGGCTGAAGAGCCATGGAAAAGTACAACTGTAGCTGAAGAGACACAGATATTCACAACGGGTCCTTCAGCACCCCACTCTTCTTGAAGATAGCATATGGCTTCACCTATTTCTAAAGCTATATGCCACCTTGCCTTCCATGAGAGTTTCTTGCTAGATTCATCATCTACAAATTACTAGAATTTAGTTTCAAGATTAGATTATCTACATAGAAAATGTAATACCATGAAAAAGGGAAACAAGAAGACAACAAACAAGGAAAATGTTAGAGCTTATGTTTATTTTTATGTCACTGCTGTAGAGGCCTCTATGAACAGAGGAAGAAAAGCCTACAGAACATAATCAGCATGCATTGTCACGCGATAGAACTTGAAATCAAACTGTAGCAAAATGCTTGCTACTTCCAGCTATCTTTCAAATACTTTGCAAGTATACCGCTGCAAGGACAGTCGTATATTAAGAACATCGAATAAGTCGTATAGCAGTGTCCAATGATGTTGAGGACATTCGGATGCCTGATCCAAGAAAGGAGTTCTAGTAGTGACCGGAAGTGATCATCAGCTTCAGGATAACACTTCACGAAAACTGGTGTTCCCATTAAAATTCCTTCGTAGATTATAAGTCCCTCTTCCTTTAGGATCACATTCTCATTGGAAAAATCATTGGTTATCTCTTCAAGCTCAGTGATAGAGAAACCTCGAGGAAAACCGGATTTGCAAGCAAGCTGGTCCCAACAAGGACAATTAGGAGTTGGTGGTGGTATGCACCTGATCTGATCGCTAGCATCAACACATTCATCCTGAAGTTGATCTGATTCACTAACTCTGGATGCCTCGGCCTCGTATTCATTTCTTTGACTCTCTCTCCAATATTGTTTACCCTCCTCAGGATATCGCGATGGCATTAAAGTAATATATAGCAATGCCTTTCTTCTTCATTATTGCAACATTGCACGCTACGTGTCCATATATGTAAAGCTTCTCTTTCTTCAAGTGACTAAAGATCATAAGAAAATAAATAAAATATACAAGTCAGAGTTCTTGATTCAAACTCTTTTTATTGGTAACCTGATTGTGCAATTCTGTGGAGTTGAGTTCAGTGATTCACCTGTCTAAAACTATCCAGCGGGGATTGCATTTATACGCTTCTTCAACGGTTATTTTCCTTGGATCAAATCCTGCAGCAAGTTTGATTTCCAACTTCACCTGGATATTACAAACATAAGCAGAGAACCTAAAACCTCAATTGCATAAAACAAAAACAAAGAAAAAATGTAAAAATGAAAGAAAAGATGGTGTCTGACTCTAACCTCACTTTTCATGCATTGTTTGTAGAATGGCTGGAGAATAGATTGGTATACTGCCCTCATTTTATCAATCTCTTCAAGGACTGCAGGGCTCATTTCATCTTGTTCGGAGGCCCATACAATTTCTCCCCTAATAAAGAAGCATCAGAATAAACAATTAGATACATGTGATTGAAGCTCAATATATGTCAGCTCAGATTGAAATGCAACTTTCTGAGACAATCAACATTGTAATCAAACCAAATGCTATGATGTCAGAGCAAAAGGCTAATAAGATCTATTTTGCTAAACAAAACTACAATATATAGTGAAATAAGTGAATGCTTTCATGAGATCTTGGAGGGATTTTGATGGATGATTAAAATTTTCTCCTGGTTGCACCAGTACAAACTACCAAGTACGCTATCATTTAGCCCGAGTCATACCCATAATGGCTGTAACGGCCCTTCACAATCCGATAAAGATAGTCTGTTCCGACCTATATAAATCTATAAAATTTGAAATAAAATTACACTATAAAGCTTATTTTTACTTGTTAATTCATTAAAATCAACCTTTAAATAATATTTGAGATTTCCACCTTATTTTTTAAAATTTTGACCAAATTTATCACTTGTATACCGTTTTCATATTACTATGATCGAACCAATGTTGAATGCTCTAAATGAATTCAAACTACTTAATACTCGAATTGAACACGGCTTGGTTAGAGTTCTTTTGAGATTGACTCGTCAATAATCGAACCAAACTTGAACAAAATTTGACGTTCGTTAATTTTTTATATTTATTTCATACTCAAGCACTAAAAATTTAAATTTAAATATACAAATTCTAAATTACTCGAGGTCAACTCGATAAAAACTCGTTTGAGTTCGACTGAAAGATAAATAGATCAAATTTGAACAAAATTCAAACTTGTTAATATAACCAAACAAGTTTGAACAGTATAGTTTTCGGTTTATTTATGTTCATTTATACCTCTACTGATATCGCGACTTTGAACCATGGTTGATGGCAACTAACACCATATTCAGTATTCTGAGATAAGGGGCAGTTTTAGAAATGCAAATTCAGGACGGAAACAAATTCATAGGATTAACTTACAAGTTCCAGGAATGATGCCAATACCCATATGAAACGGAAAACAAGCAGCAGAAAACTTCTTCCTCACCTCAGACAAAACTGCAAGAAAAATAACAGTATCTTTAGGACGAACAACATTATTGATAGCCCACGCAAGTACCTCTAAGCTTCCTTTGAAGCGTTTTGCATCATTAACTACAATAACACTCTCCCCTGTTGATGTTTCTGATCCGAACTCCATTCTCGTACTAATTAATTTTAAGGTTCTTCGTGTTGTTCTGTTGTGGGTATTTTTTTTTCTTTGATTGGCTGGCGGTTGTTTATAGCTGCTAGATAAAATCTGGAGAATGATGAAAAGGGGCGGCTGGATTGGCGGATTACTGGTGTTTGAGAATCTTGATGCATTGTCTGAATCGCCCCATTAACGAAAGTAACAAGGTAGTTGGTTTGGTTTCTTGTTTATTTTGATGTCGGGAGTTTTAACATAGTACTACCATTGTGGATGTTATCATTGGTGATGGCGAAAGACTCTGAATGAACGGTGATATTACCGTGAAAATAACTGTACATAAAAGCCCAGAGGTAACCTTCATTTTTTTTTTTTTTTAATTTTCAACCGAAGTGGACTTGCTTAGTATGATTCTTTAAATTTATGGGTTAAGAGTTCAATTTATTCGAGCTCGATTTAAGTTCAATTCGATAAAAATTTAATTAAATTTGATTAAAAGATACACAAACTAAATTTAAATATATTTACAAGTTTGTTAAATTAATCAAAGAAATTTCAATACTAGGTGTTTTGCTAATTTGGACTTGTTTATACCCTATTAGTTATTTAGATAATTATATGATTATGTTAAAATATTATATCACGCTTAATTAAGTTTCACTCAACTAAGAATGCTTAATTAAAAGCATGGTTTGATACATTTGGCAATTTCTGGGAAAGTCGGCAACCTTGTTGGTCCAAATTATACATTAAAATTGTTGCTTGTTTCTATTGTGTTTACTCTTGAGAAATTTTTGTGCAATACCCTTTGTAAATATGCGAAATGCCAAATTTACATTCATTTTTTGGTTTATTTCGCTCTTGCTTTTTCGTATTTTCCAAGGATGTCGAAATTCACTCTAGAAGCTAAGCAATGATATTGATTTGAGAAATAGAGAATGTTACTTTTTTTTTTTTTTTTTTTGTGAGAAATAGGAAAAAAAAAAAAAAAACACTCTTTGTTGGAATTTTATTTTTTAAATTTTGACCAGTGAGAAAGGAAAAATTCTTGTATGTACCATAAATCTTTTGGTCTATACCGATTTCAAATCATCTATTTAAATGATGTGAGATGATGTGAATCAATATGGACTAAAAAATTTATAATACTATACCATAAAACGATCCATATAAGAATCTCTGTGAGAAAGGACAGAATAGCGGTGATCGATGACAACGAAGATGCTAATGAGATTCTAGGCTTTCTAGCTGACCCAATAGGGTCGGATGGGTGTGGCCGCCACCCAAAAATTTAAATTTTTTTAGGTATATCCTTTTAAAAATTATATTTTGTTCTCCCGTCTCTCCCCATAAAATTTGATGTTAATCTCTTGATGATACTAATACCGATCAGATATATAGAACTGATATGTATCAAGTCAAAATGACCTTTTCAAAATTGTTCTGCTTAATGAGATCAAAGATGAACAAGTAATTTAGATAATAAATTAACATTATATGTAATAGCTCAGACAATAAGTAAATCAGAATAATTATTTATATAAATGAATTATTTTCTACTTCTAGAATAACTAAATAATTTAGTTGAATAAGTCGACCTAAATATCGACAAACATATATAAAGGATCACTATAAATAGGGTTAACCTTATTTGTAAACTCAAGTAAGTAGCAAAAAAAAGCAAACTAATATTGAGAATTCTCAACATATCATAATATTCCTATTTCTTTATCAATCATCATTTCATATCTGCTTAAATTTTCATATCATCGTCCCTCAAAATATACTTTTACAGAAAATTGTCCCCGCTAAAAATAAAAAAGAAAAAAAGAAAGGAAATTGTCCCGGCAAGTGTTAATTTCTTCGTCTGCCCCTGGTTGATAAATTTCATATTAAAGCTTCACCCTCATCAGTATTTGGCATCCTCAAACACTAATTTTCTTCATGGAAAACAACAGGCAATTCCCTTAAATAGTAAACAAATGAATATAAATTCGCGACTTCTAATTGAAAGATTGCCATGATTTTTATTAGTAATTACGTCTTACCAACACATAGTCGCATACTCGTGCAACTTAAATTTTACACATTTTTAGCGTAAGAAAATATTTAGATAGATCTAATTTATTATAAATTATGTGGTGTGGATTAAATGTTATGAAAGTTATGACATCAGTTGATGCAAATAAATTTTTTTTAAGATTTAATTTTGACCACAAAATTTATAAATAGACTCTAAAACTGAGTCTATGATAATATTTTTATTTAGCATAAAGTGATGAATCAGATAACCAACATCCATTGAGAAAACAATACAAAGCCAGATTACAAACCCAAAAAGTGGATAAAAATATGAAGAGAGTTCAACTTTCGGTAAGGAATAATTAACAAACATGAATTATGACAAACTGGCCTCCCAAAGTTTATTAGTTTTAATTTGAGGAGTTTTATTATTGTATTGAATTAATTTGGGAGATCATAATTAAGTCCATCTCAAGTGCCGAATTCGACAATTGCCGAATACTATTCATTCTTACTAGTAATATAATACAGGAAAGTTTTATAATCTCGTTGACGGAATGTTGATTTTAAAAGCTTGTATAATAAAATTTTTTAAAACACATAACATTTATTGTATAAAATTTTAAAATAAAACGGTATGATTCCATTAAGAAATTATAAAATTTTCCTATAATATATAGTATTGGACACATGCTGATTTGGCACTCAAGAATTAATCTGCTTATTTCTTTGGAGGAACAAAAATTTTGCTGTTGGCAATCTTGGCTTGGAAAAGTTCCACCAACCCAGGATCGACATTGAAAGCAGCTTGTAGAACCGATGGAGCAAAAGCCTTCCAAACTGACGTTTCCCCAGCCAGCTGAACAAAAGATGGCCTGTATTTATTTAACAAAATAATTAGAAATTAACATAAAGCATCTCTATCTATTTATGCTTCGGTGATACATCATATATATGCATGCGTTAAAAAATCACTGACAATGATAAGTAATGAAAGACAGCGCAGTTTTCAGAATCAGAATCCTAAGTTGTATAAATTTGAAGTGTTGGATATGTTGGAGATATGATTCAAAATTTTTTCTAACAAAATTCTACAAGATCACCTCAATATTAGTTAATTTTGTTAGTAAAAAATCTTGAATAAATTTATCAATATTTAGTCAAAGTAAGTTATCAGTACTTTTCCATTTTTTTCTACAATTTGGTTATTTGTTAGCCTGAAAATATGCACTTATATTGGTCTTGTTAAACTATAATTCTTCAATTTTTAAATTCTTTTCCTAAATCGACATTAGTTCTTCTCCTAAAATACAACAGAATATCGTGGTCAAAATATAATTTTTAAATAGAGAAAATTATCTTATTGATAACACAAACTCCTACTTTAATACAAATATATTAATATTAAAATAGTGACTCATAATATATATTAACACTCTCAAACAATACAAATTTTTATTTGAGCTAACACTGAAGTTTTACTGGATACTAAAATTTAAACACATAATTATGAACTTTGAAGTTTATAATTTGGGCTTGGAACTACTGAACTTTAATTTGAGACTTAGATTTGGTGTTAGGATGCAAAACAACTGAACAAACGAACCCTATTCATAGTAGTGAAACTCCCGACCTTCATCACCATTTTTTCTCATCACATTAAATACTAAACACGCGAGAGAATCCGGTGAATTCACGTACAAATCAAGCTAAAGATTAGGTCTAATCCTCCGCTCACATTTTGTACGCACACACAACTTTGCTGGCCAAGTTGCAACGGTGACATACGCAATACTGTGGCAAGGAACCCCGTCAACGTTTTTTGCAATAAGCCAACTCAGGGTCTCCGTCAAGCAGACCCATTATCACCTTATCTATGCATACTATGTATGAATGAACTTAGTTGTCGTCTTCAAGGAGGAGTAACCCAAAATCTTTTCCATCCCCTCAAACCCTCCCGTACTAGTTGTAGATTCTCCCATCTCTCATTTGCTGATGACTTATTGCTCTATAATCGGGCTACACTTATTGCATGGAAAATGCTCATTCAACCAAAGAAACATGGAGGCTTAGGACTCCGAGCAACAAATTTAGTGAACTCCTCTCACTTCATAAATCTAGCTTCGAAACTTTGGACTCATCCCCACTTGCTTTGGGTGCAAACACTTGCACATAATTATTTTCCCAACATGGCTATTTGGTCGGCAACTGCAGCACCGCATAACAGTCCATACTGGAGAGCTCTAATCAAAGTTCCCGACCTTCTTCTGAAAACAAAAATACTATGGCATGTTGGTACAGGATCCTCAATTTCACTTTGGTGTGACCTTTGAGGGTGGGTCCTTACACCCTACATAGTTTGGTAATTGGACCTCTACCTGCTCACTGGAAAAACTTAAATGTGGCTAATAGCATTTCCCCCATGGGAGATTGGCACGCCCTACCTATTCAGCACTTTCTATCCAATGACACTATCAACACCATTCTTGCTTTACCCCTCCCAAAAATCGTCGCTACAGCAGACCAACCTTACTGGCCAAGCTTAACTTACTGGTCATTGTTCTTCCTTCTCGGCCTATCGTTCTCTCTTACCACAACCCTCAATATATAAATCAATCCTGCCAATGGCTCTGGCGACTCGACTGCACCCCAAAGTCCTTTACTTCTTATGGAGATTCAGTCTCAATCTGCTCCCTACGGCCTCTGCACTCAATGGATTACCTATTGATTATTGCCCCATGTGCCGTACCCAGGAAGAAACACCTATTCATGCGGTCTGGGACTGCCACTGGCTCCATTCGCTATGGCGTTCCTTTCTCCCCATTTACCCAAATTCCCATTCCTTCTTCACTCTACCACTAGAACCATGGCTCAAAACTAATTTGACAAACCACACTATTGTAAATCAATACCCTTGGTTTCCCTGGTTTGCTTTTGCACAATACCTTATCTGGAAATCCCGCAATCAAAAGATCTTTCAGTCACATACTTCGTCCCAATCAACTTTATACCAAACAATCAGAGACCATGTCAGGGATTATTTCTTCTTGGCTTATACTCCCTCAGGCCGTCAGACTACTACTCCCTCAGGCACTGCCACTAGTGATTTGCTTCTCGGCTATAGTAGGTGTATTAGCATAACTACAATATTCAGTTGCTGAACTTTAGACAGTCAGAGAGAGACAACAATTAGCAGTGCATAAAGGTCTTCGATACCTAGAATTGTCTATTAATTCACTCCAAATTGTCACATCCTTATTTTGTTAATATATGCCTTAAAACCACTTTGTTTTAAGGATAAATTACATTTTCATATTTATATATATTTTGTAATATGACTAGATTTTTCGAATAAAATATATACATATGTGAAATCATAAATAATTATGATGTATTATATTGTATTCATGTATATCCCTAATCGTAGTGTATGACACTGGTAGATTAACACATAAATGTATATGTATGCTTATTGAGAATAAGTGAATTGGATTAACCGTTAAGAGTATTCCACACAGATTATTATTTGCAAGTGGATTAATCTCTTTGTGATAGTAGTGTAATGATCCTTTGACTTAAAGTCATGATTTTATTTTCACTGTGGATTATCATACTTTGACTCTATTAGTCGTTACTCTTAATGAGTCGCATATACTATAGAGTTCGGGTATAATATGAATCATGATAAAATAAGATATGAGTTAATTTATGAGATAAATTAACTTTTGAATTTAATTGTAATAAGTTATAAATGTTAGGAGTTACTATATAATACATATTAAAAGTCTTAATAGTTTATAATTATTCATACGCCCATGACCCAAACTAATTAGAATTATTATTGAAATTTCCTAAACCCAATTTGGTTGGGATTCTTGATGTTGTATATATTCTATTATATATATATATATATATATATATATATATATATATATATATATATATAATATGATAGATGACTAGTACTAATATATTGATATAAGTTGATATAAGTACTAGTATGAAAAACAACAAAAAAGCCAAGAAAGTTTAAAAAATAGTGAAAGTCACGATTGAAAAAAGGAAAAATAACTAAAGAACTAGCGCTCCGTGATTTGGGTCAATCAATCTTGTAGAGATTCCTGATTTAATTATCTGTGTGGATACTATTAGAGGCCGGGCACTTAGATGCGGCTTGTGGATTGACATCCCAAACATATTGGAGATTTTAATGCGATTCTAATGTATAATCTCTATATTTTTCTTATACTACGCATAAATTAATCAAGGTGATCCGTGATAGGAAAGAAAAAATTTTAAATTTTGTTGTGTTATCTGTTTGTTTACTTTCTTACAGTGGTATCAAAACTCGCACCCTTGATTAATTTATGATATAGTTATATTTAGTTGTCATGAATATTGAATTGTTGAAACTATATGAATTTTTGAATTTTATTTATAAAATATTGGAGAAATTTAAAAAAAAAAAAAAAAATGACCTATGAATTTGATTCACGGGTCATGCAATGAACCTGATTGCATGTAATTTGTCACTTTTAGTGACAATTGAGTTTTTTTGTCTCTAAAATATTTGAAGAGTTAAATTTTAGCGACACTTATTAAAGGTTTTTCTAAATTTTGATTTTTGAAACCACCAATTAATTTTTGACAATTATTGTTTAAAATTAATTTTTAATATTTAGAAACTTTTTTTTATTTTAATTTGATTAAAATATAGAAATTATGAAACATTTGAAAATATTTATTTAATGTTAATGAGATTAGAATTAAGTAATTTGTTTAAATTTTAGAAATTTATTATTTTTCAATGAGATTGGAATTTAATAAATGTTCAAAAAAATTTAGAAATTGTTTCTAATAGAAATAATTTTTGAAATTCAATTATTTAAAAGATTATTTTCTAATGAGATTGAAAAATAATAATTTTTCTCCATAAAATATTTTCATAAATAATTCAAAAAATTGATAATTTCATTGAGATTGGAATTATGAAGTATAGTGATTCATGATTAGATATTAAATACAGATTTTTACTTTTATTTAATTATTGAATTATTTAATAGCATAGTGGATGATTATGGATTTAAGACTAATGTGATTGTATTTGATTTATTTGATTCAAATTCAATGGTTGTAAGTTTTTAAATAGAGCCTGCGTGTCCTGCCTTTCTCTATTATTTTGAATGTAATTCTTTTCTCATATCAATCCCCTCGAATGTAATTCAAGATTTCTTAATCAATCATGTAATGTACATAGAGGTAAGTTAAGGATAGGATCGAATATCTAAAATGTTTAGATAGAATTACATTTGTAATGTACAAAATTATGGAGATGGTGCAAAATTGCAACCTCGAAGGAAATTTTCGGTAAGAGTTGAAGATTACCCTTAGAATTTGACTACCTAGTTTTCTTTGTGACTCAAGAAAACTAGATTAGTAAAAGTCTATAGTCATCCATGGTTTTATACATATTTTATTTATTATATATTGATATGATAATATTGTATGCAATTTTGATGAGACCTAATAAAATAAATAAAAAAAATCCCCCAAATTAATATTAAGTCAATAAATAAGTTGCCTTATATTATTATAGCAACAAACGAGAGTTATTCTTAGATTTAACTTGTTGGGTTAATCTAAAATTACTCTACGTTGAATATGTTTGAACTATGAGATGAGAGATATCTGAATATTGAGTATGACTTAACGGAGACATATAATTTGTTGAGCTCACTCAAGGTTATATGTCTTTGAGGCAAATGTTAGGAGTTACATAAGATGTGCTATCAAAGAGTTGATACCTAACTATTTAAGAATTACAACATGTTGTAATTGGTAAGAGTTAGCTACCTTTCAAAATGATTTTGATCCTTTGTTGAGAATACCCAAAATCAAAATAATTAGATAGGCCACTAGAGGTTATGTGATAGCTCTCGAATCAATATGTGAGAGTTATTGATTTGAATTAAAATACTGGAAGTAAAACCAAATTAAAAGAAATTCATATTATATTTTAGTTTTGTTTATGCATAAATAATAAATTCTCATACTATCTTTATTTATATGTTATAGAATATAAGTAGAATATGAGTAGCAACGTCAATTTACGTCCCATTTTATATGATAACAAACTCACTGGACCAAATTTTCGGGACTAGCATTGTAACTTAAGAATTGTTCTCAAGCACGAGAAAATTGACTATGTTTTTTATCAACCTATTCTTGATGTCCAAGCAGATGATACTGATGAAGCAGTTTAGAATGTTTATCGTAAGTATATAAAGGATAATGATACTGCTACTTGTATCATGTTGGCCGCTATGTGTTCTGAATTGCAAATACAGCATGATAATATGGATGCTCACTTTAGGATTATACACTTCATCTCAAGGAGTTGTTTGATGAAGAATCTGGGAATGAGAGGTATGAGACCTCTAAAGAGTTATTCCATTATAAAATGCCAAAGGGTACTTTAGTAGTGGTTCAGTAGTGGTTTATGTACTGAAGATGATAGGACTAATTAAAAAATTAGAACGATTGATATTTCAGCAAAATCATAAATTAAATGTTGACTTAATTTTACAATCTCTGACTGATAACTTTCCACAGTTCGTTATGAACCATAACATGAATTAATTATCTACAACTTTTACTTAACTGTTGAATATGCTAAAAACTGCTGAGATAACTATTAAAAATGAAAGAAAACAAGTCATGGTTGTTGATTCTTCTAATACGAAGAAAAAGAAATCCAAAATTAGTTTTGTGAAAGCCAAATCAGGGTTGAAACCAATACTTGTGATCAATAAAGACAAGGGCAAGGATAATTGTTACCATTGTGGAAATGAAGGGCACTAGAAAAGGAATAGCAAGACCTATATATATTAGATATCTTGAAAACAGAAGAGACTTAATGAAACTTCTACTTCAGGTATGTTTATAATTGAAATCACTATTTTTACTTCTAAATCAGATTTTTGGGTATTAGATACCGGATCAGCAAATCATATTTGTAAAAGTATGCAGGGACTAAAGAGAAGTAAAATGTTGGTTAAGGGAGAAGTGGACTTGCGCGTGAAAAATAGAGCAAATGTAGCTGCTTTAACTGTAGGGACTTATTATCTTTCTTTGCCCAGTGGTCTTGTTTTAAAATTTAAAAACTGCTATTATGTTTCATTTCTTATTAGAAATATTGTTTCTATTTCGTGTTTAGACACTGATGGTTTTGTTATTATACAAAAGAATAAATGTTATTCTTTTTCATGTGATGGCATTGTGTATGAAACTGTTTCTTTGAATAATGGTCTTTATATTCTAGACATAAAAAATTCAGTTCTCAATATAAATCTAAAAAGGTCCAAAATTTATAATTTGAAACAATCTTTTCTTTTGGCATCGTAGACTTGGTCATATAAATGAGAAACGCATTTTCAAATTACACAATAATGATTATTTGGGATCATTTAATTATGAATCATATGATATATGTGAATCTTATTTATTTGATAAAATGACCAAATCATCTTTTATTAGAAAATGTGATAGATCTAGAGAGTTGCTGCAGCTAATACATATTGATGTTTGTAGTCCTATGTCAATTCTTGCTAGATGAGGTTTTTCATACATCATTACTTTTACGGATGAACATTCTGGATATGGTTATATATACTTAATGAAATATATGTCCGAAACCTTTGAAAAGTTCAAAAAATTTAGGAATGAAATTAAAAAATGACTTGGTAAAAGTATTAAAATATTTCGATCTAATTGAGGTGGGGAATACTTGAACCAAGAGTTTTAAGATTATTTTAAGGAAAATGAGATTCTACTTCAATGGATTTCTTTTTATATACCACAATTAAATGGTATATTTGAGAGACGTAATCGAACTCTCTATTAGATATGGTTCGATCAATGATGAGTCTTGCAGACCTCTCAAAATCATTTTGGGGCTATAGTCATAATATTACCTCTCATTTACTAAATTGTGTTTCATCAAAAATTGTTAATTCCACTCCGTATAAGATATGATTTGGAAAGAAACCAAAACTTTCATACTTGAAAGTTTTGGGTTGCCCTACTTATGTGAAGAGAGTAGAATCTGACAAAATCGAAACTGAGCCATATAAATGCCTATTTGTGAGGTATCCAAAAGTATATAATCCCATTGAGCAAAAGGTGTTTGTCTCAAAACATGCCATCTTTCTATAAAAGGAGTTTATTCTTGAAAGGGCAAGTAGGAGTAAAATAGATCTTGAAGAAATTCAAGAAATACAATATGATATTGATCAACAAATGGAACAAGAGTTTCAATCACATGATATGATACAGGATGAAGCTATCAAGCTCTTCGTGAGACTATTAGGATACGTCGTGCTCCAAAAAAATATAATTTCTTGGACCCAGTCGGGCACAATGATGTATTAGTCATTACGAATGATGACTTACATCTTACGGAGAAACACTATTTGATAAGAATTCTCAGAAGTGGCTACAAGCCATAAAATCTGAAATGGATTCCATGTATGATAATAAGGTTTAGACCTTAGTTGATCCAACTGAAGGGATTAAAATCATAAGGTGCAAGTGAGTCTTTAAGAGAACGACCGACATGGATGGTAATGTGATTACCTATAAGGCGCGAATAGTGGCAAAAGGTTATACACAAATACAAGAAGTTGACTTTGATGAAACTTTTACACCAGTTGCAATGCTGAAATCTATTCGAATTTTACTTGCGATAGCTGCATATTATGATTATGAGATTTGGCAAATGGATATAAAAATTGCATTCCTTAATAAAAATTTACAGAAAAATGTGTATATGATACAACTTGAAGGGTTTACATCCACAGGTTCTAACAAAGTATGCAAGCTACAAAAATCTATTTATGAACTAAAACAAGTTTCTAGGAGTTGGAACATCCGTTTTGATGAGACAAGTAAAGTGTTTGATTTTATCAAAAATGAGGATGAACCTTGTGTGTACACGAAGGTGAGTGAGAGTGCTATTATTTTCTTGATATTTTATGTGGATGACATATTGTTGATAGGAAATGACATACCAATGCTTCAAAGTGTAAATGTATGGTTGTCCAAGAATTTTTATGTGAAAGATTTGGGAGAGGCAACCTACATTTTGAGAATAAAAATCTATAGAGATAGATTAAAGAGGTTATTTGGTCTTAGTCAATCAACGTACATAGACAATGTGCTAAAGAGGTTTAATATGGATCAATCAAAAAAGGGTTATTTACCAATGTCTAATGGTATGTATCTTTCTAAAAATATGTGTCCTAAGATAGATGTCAAAAGAGATAGTATGAAAAGGATCTCATATGTTTCAGCTATAAGTTCTATAATGTATGTTATGCTATGTGCTAGACCCGATGTCTCCTATACTCTAAGTGTTACGAGCAAGTTTCAATCTAACCCAGTGAATGGTCATTTGATAGCAGTCAAGAATATTTTTAAGTATTTAAAAGAGACTAAATATTTATTCTTAATCTATGGTAGACAAGAATTTGATTGGGATTCTTGATGTTGTGTATATATATATATATATCTATATATATATATATATATATATATATATATATATATATATATATATAATATGATAGATGACTAGTACTAATATATTGATATAAGTACTAGTACGGAACACAACAAAAAAGCCAAGAAAAGTTTAAAAAATCGTGAAAGTCACTATTGAAAAAAGGAAAAATAATTAAAAAGTTAGCATTCTATGATTTGGATCAATCAATCTTGTAAAGATTCTTGATTTAATTATCTGTATGGATACCATTAGAGGTCGGGTACTTGTGCGACTTGTAGATCGACATCCCAAATATATTGAAGATTTTACTGTAATTTTAAAGTATAATCTCTATATTTTTATTGTACTACGCAATAAATTAATTAAAGTGATCCGTGATAAGAAAGTGTAAGTTGTTTACTTTCTTACATACTTGACTGACAAACCCCTACGCCCTCACCTATCTTCACACTTTTATTGGATTGTAGGTCTTTCCTGAATAGGCCCTGGATCGTGCGAATTAACACGTCTATCGGGAGATGAATCAAGCAGTAGACAGAATGGCCAAAGGTGCAGTGCTGAGACAGTTGATTTTGGGACACACTATTCCGCACCAAATTATGTTCACTAGTTGTTTTGGATGTAATGTTGCCCACCTCAAGGTGTGTGGATCATCTGTATTATCTAGTTCAGTTACTTTGCCTGGTTGCATTATTAATCCAGTATCTGTACAAACTGTACTATGAAATAAATGAAATCTATCTTTTTGGCAAAAAAAAAAAATCACAAATAAACAAATAACCATGAATGCAAAGCAAAATATCTCTCAAGTTTGTTGACTAGAAAAAGTGTTGCATGTCTTCTCAACGTGAAGTTATATCTATAAGATTTTATCATACATAGGATTAATTTAAGAGTATGCCAAAAATGTAGCTTTCATATTCATATATATATATATATATATATATATATATATATATATATACAAAATAAGTTTTCTCAACTTAAATTTAGTGTATCTGGATTTATACAATAATAATATGAAAGTCCTGCGCGGTTGCAAATTTAATTTTATTTTACTGAAAGTTAATAAAATCAATACAAGCAATATAAAATTAAAAATTTAAATAGAAAATTATAAAAACACTAATTTTGCTAGGTAACGTAGACATAAATCATAATAATATTTTAACTGACCGACTAGTATTTTATTAATAATAGCGATCTTACTTGGAGTTGGCCATTTAACCTATAAATTTCAATCGACAAATAGTATGATAGAGATTAAGGTAATTTTTTTTTTTTCCAAAAAATTTCTTCTCTCTCCAAAAGTTCAAAGACAAAACCAACTGCAATCATTATTAAAAATAAATTAAAAAAAGGAAAAGAAGGAAATAGACTTACTTTGAAGATGTCACAGTAGAGAAATATTCCAACCCATCCTTATCCGCAGTCTTGGAAGAAGGGAAGTACTTGGGCACAACAAGTAACTGACTGCTCTGCACTTTAGCCTCCAATACATTCTTACCATTCAATCCCACAATTTGAACAACACCGCTGCCTTTAGTAATATAAATCAACTGAAACGATCCGTCAGCAGTATACATCGGGGCTAAAATAGCATTACAATCCAATCTCACAAGGTTGGCGCTAAGTTCACCTTGCTTTAGAACTCCAAAATTTTCAGCAGTCGCAGCAGTAATTGATCCACCATGATTCACGTGGACATTAGGCCTTGCATTCTCTAAGTTGTACAACATTTTTGCGTTGTCATCTTCGTTTGGATCGGGTAAAGTTTGTCCCTCAGCAAGCTTGATGATCAAAGCATGAGTTTGGCTTTTTGTGAAGGGGGATGCAATTCATTTTCTTGAAGATCAAAAGCTCTAGTGAGAAGTATCAGTGGAGAAACCCCCAAGAATGCCCAAAACTCCAGTTAAGAAGAAATAATCAAATTGAGCTGGAGTGTAAGTTTGAGTAGTTTCACCCAAGAATATTATTTCTAGGTCAGAGTTGTCTTTGCAGTCATTGCACCACCACGAGACGGCTCCTAAAGGGACTGGTATTGCATCCCCCTTCTTTGTTGCTAAAACAGCTTCCTTTGAGCTATTTGGTGATACAATTCCAACTCTGCCGCTACCTGTCAATGTGCATATAAGATAAGAGTTTGTCTATTTGGAAACGTCATAAAAGTCAATTAGACAGTATTACGGATCTTTTATCATGCTTTTTGTATTGTATTAATTTCTAATTTCAGTATTATTATATATGTCAAAATATATACGTCACGTATCTAAAGAACGAAAGAAACTATTGATACAAGAAATAAGACAGATTAATGTGATGTTAGCAAATGATAGTGTGTTTTTCAAAATTGTCAGCAAGGAATGGCATGGATTAAGAGAAAAAAAGTTGATGGAGACCAATAAAGATCGACAGCAATTCCCTCATATATCTTTGGTGTAAAAGATCCCATTTGAGCAAGTTTTTTCATATTCAATTGGTTGTTGAAATTAATCAAACCTTTTTTATTCGAACCACAGGAAAAATAAAAATAAATAGAAACCTGTTAAGATTGACAGTTGTCCGTAGAAGAACTTATCAATATATCTTCAATATAAAATTAAGATCCCGTTTGAGCAAGTTTCGTGTTCAAAATTTATTGAAATTAATCGAAAATATTCAATTCGAAGTGTTTTTTCCACCTTTCTTTTTTCTTGTGTTTTTTAAAATTTTCTACAATTAAGGTGGGAATGATAGGAAAAATAAATAAATATGGGGACCAATTAAACTCAATCATTGACGGACAATAAATATAATTTAGATGATAAGACATTTCTTATAACCTATGAATTCGAATTATTAGAAGATAGAGAGAGAGAGTTGGATTTAAAAAATAAATAAATAAATCTGTCATTGACCATAGAACAAGTTGCCAATATATCTTCAATACAAAAGATCCTATTTGAGCAAGTTTTGTATTTAAAATTTGTTAAAATTATTCAAACTTTTTTTATTTAAAGTGTTGTTTCCATTTTTTTCTTGTGTGCTTTTTAAAATTTTCAGCAAGTTAGGAATGGCAAGGGAAAAAAAAGAAAAAAAAGCATATAGAGACTAATATCGAACGTTGACCATTTGCATATAGAACAACTTAAAGATGCGTATTCAAAACGTAAATTTGTTGGAATTTATCTTTATTCTTCAATATCCCATTTGAACAAAGTTTCGTGTTCAAAAAGTAAATTTGTTGGAAATAAAAGTTGCGTATTCAAAGTAATCAGGTGGAAATCAATCGTTTCATAAGACTTTTTGATAGAATAAAATTAAAAAAAAGGTTAAAAGCAGAAAATCTCCATGAACTTAGACACTTTGTCTCTATTAACTTATTTAATAAACACTTTACCATCTTGTCACTTGCTTGCTACAGATCTTTATATTTTGTGACAAAATTACCCTTACTGTATATTTTAATAATTTTTTTCTCTTCTTACTAATTTAATTATTTTCTTTCTTATATTTTTTTTGTATCTTCTTACACATTTTTTCTTGTTACCGTTGATGTATTATACTAATAGTAATTTGCTAGTAAAAAGCTTTAATTTTTAACATATGTATAAATAATTTATGAAATAAATAAATTTTTTAATACAAGCAACATATATTTTAATAATATAATATGGATTTTGTGAGTTTTACTAATGCTATAATTAACAAATAAATAAAAGACAAAATAATTTGTCAAAAAATTAAAAAATATATTTAAGTATACAAACAAAAATCTTTTTGTATCATATCATTTGCATGTCATAGTTTAGTTGAATTTACCATAATTCCAGAAATCCTTATATTACGCGGTTGTAATATTTTCTTACATATTTATTGATATTACACCATAAATAAAAGGTTCTATAATTTTATTTGTATACTATTTTTAAATTTCGTCTAGCTTAAAATTTTATATTTTATTTGTTAATCTTATTATTAATAACTAATCACAAATTTTATATTACAACAACGTATATTTATTATATTAAAGTATGACTAATCTATAAATTAAATTGTTTAGAAACATATAAAAAGTTAGATTTTTAATTAATTAATTGTTTAGCAGTAGTAAGAGACAATAGTAAAAAAAAAAAGAAAAAGAAAAACAAGATAGAGAAAATAAATAAAAGGGAAAAAGAAGAAGAAAAAAAGAAAAAAAAATAATTTAAATAATAGAGTTAATTTTGTCCCAAAACATAAAA
Organism: Cinchona pubescens; assembly: GCA_025175665.1. Lineage (NCBI taxonomy): Eukaryota > Viridiplantae > Streptophyta > Magnoliopsida > Gentianales > Rubiaceae > Cinchona > Cinchona pubescens. The sequence continues at coordinate 2,573,171 of JANKKI010000059.1, read as the reverse complement.
TATGGGGTAAAGTGCTTATTAAATAAGTTGAAGAGGACAAACTGTAACTGGGGTGTAAGTTTAAGGGGTTTTCTACATTCGACCCTTAAAAAAAAAGTATATTAAGGTTGCAGCCATTTTGATCGCTCTGTATATTCTATCTTAATAATTGTGTTAAACTTCTGTATTATATCCGGAGATGTTTGCCACAGCCTAGGCTTATAAGCAGGGGCGGATCATGCGGGGTGGGAAGGGGCGGCCATCCCAAGATATTCAAAAGTATGTTTTTTTTTTTTTAAAATTTTTTAAATTATAATTATATTATTAAAAAAATTAGAGTTTGTCCTCTCAAAAATTTTAGAGAATTCAAAAATATGTTACCTATGTATGTATTTAATAGTCTTATGTCACAAGAGTTTTGAAAATATATTATTTTTCTTGGTATTTTTTAAATATTTCAATAACACCCTTAAAAAATTGGACCTTTACCCCATAAAATTTGACAAAAATCATAAAACTATCCCTCCAAGAATATGTACATATAGTGTTTGCTCCTCCAAATTTCAATTCTTGGGTCCGTCTCTACTTATATGTATTATCATATTAGGATACACGTAAATATAGAATATAAGATAAACATTAATACAAAAAATGAGACAGAAAATCTTGTGATCATTTCGAAAGGATTAAGAAGTACCGAAGCAACGTCTAAATCTAATTATTGATAAAAGGATCTTGAACTAGTTAATAAGTTGTTGGCCATAGGGGTGTTTATGGACCGGGTGCCTGGTCCATGAGTTAAAAAAAGTATCCGACCTTCACTGACCAGATCAAGAAATTTTCTGACTTTCTACCTGGTCCACACAAAGCGGGTACTCGGCCTACCGGGTACTCTCAAAAGAGGGTCGGGTACCTGACCATCACTACTAATAAAATATAAAAATTTAAAGATTAATAATTAAGTAAATTAATTTCATAATTAAGTCAACAACAATTAAATTTAAGTTATAAAATACATCCCAATATTACATCTCAATATCAACAAACTAACAAATAGCAACAGGCCAATAGTAATAATAATTAAATCGCAAAACACATTTCAATAAACACGAGTGTGAGAAATGAGGATGCGAGAAAGAGGAAGGGAAGAGATGATTGAAGCGGAAGAGGAAGAAAGACAAGGAATTGAAAAGAAGATATGAAATGTTGCCAATAAATTTAATAAGTATTTATTTCTTCAATGAAACCTTATTAATTGAATTCACAAAATTACCCCTGAAATGGATCGAGTCGGATACCCGGCAGGTCACAAAAATGTGACCCGCTACCCGACCCTCAACCTGAGTGACCCGACCCGCTTTCAGAATGCGGTTCGGGTTCCTTCTTTTTTCGGATCGGTTCAGCTAGTTTTTTGGATCAGCTAGGGATGAACACCCCTAGTTGGCCACATTACTCATCATTAATTAATTTTGAGATGAAATCCCGTATTTTTTAATATGATATCAGAGTTAGTTTTAGTTTTTTTCACATCTACATGTGTCTTGGAATCTGTCTAGTCCCTTCATAATATTTTTGTAGTCCAACTTACGTGTACCTATAATAGCGATTCTACTTCTAAAATTGGGATCAATTTTATAAATTTGGATCGTACAATCATAAAATCGTAAAGATAGGATCAAAATTATAACAACTATCTCTAGACGTAATGCATGATTGATAAAGGATCCGTAACAAGGAAACAATTAGAGTACTAGCTAATGCACTTGATTACCTTGAACAACATAACCGATTTTGTAGCAATCGGAATAATGAGGAAGAGCGAAACCACGAGGTTGCAAAACAAGCTTTCCTGCACCTAACTTAGCCTCACTTAGCAAGGGAAACTTGGAAGCAGACCAAGTGTAGTATCCCCCACCTTCTCCTTCGAACACAGTTACATCAGGAAACTGGGGTGATAAGTTAAATGCCATTTGGAATATTGAAGAAGACTAAAGGATAATATTGGTATTGGCAGGATAAAGAAATATATACTATCTAGCTTCTGACAAAACAAGCCAATAATAGAGAACGTTGAAAATTGAACAGATTTTAACTATTTATAGATGTTTATATGTTGATGAAGTGCAAGCCTCCAAATAATAATCTTGTAGATACTCTTTTGGTTTCATTTTATTTGTGGTTTAAGATAATTTATTTTATATCAATTATCTGACAGTTTAAAAATTTGAGATTGTATTGAATGAGTACTCCTTTTTCCATTTTTCCAATTTTATCCGTAACTGTCATATTAATGGAAGAATGATTATGTAATTGTAGAATATTAATGTAAAAGAATAATTTAATTATTTTAAATTATTTTAAATTATTTTTTACATAAAATTAATATAATTTAATATCTTTTTTAATTCTTATAAGCGACCAAAAACGACAAATATAACGGTTGGAGTACCAAAAACATGCATATACACAGCTAGATATTTGACTAGTCCAAAAAAAAAAAAAAAATCTTTTATTTGTTGCTGCACGTCTCCCTAATCAATCATACACTTACACACCAATATATCACCTTTTATTTATGGGAAAGTACATTTTTGGTCCCTCTTGTTTGGAGTACTTACTAAACTAGTTTCCAAAGTTTTAGACAAATAAATTTAGTCCTCAATGCTCCAGAATTTGAACAAAATTAGAACAATTGATAGAAAAATAAAATTTTTAAAAGAAAATGGCCATGTGCGTGTCACGTGGCCATTAAGTTTTTTTAAAAAATTAATCTCTCTTATAAAAAAATCAAATACTAAAAGAATTGTACAAAATTGGTCCTAAGAGACAAAAAAAAACTAATAAAATTTCCTTTAATGTAAAAATTTTAAAAGTTTCAATGTCAAAATAACTCGTGCTATCGGGAATTTGAGGTGAGAGGAATTTTTTTTTTTTAATGTTAGAAATAATCTCAACTAAATAATAATTAATTAGAAACTTGAAATGCTGAATTTGACTAATTAATCTCACATCACCAATCAGGGCTAATTGTACTGGATAATAATTAGACTTAAAATGGAAAATTTGAAAATAGATAACATTTGAATTTTTTAAATGATAAATACATATGTGTTAAGATATTAATCATATACATATACTGTAAAATATTATTGTTAGAAATTAAATTCACATAGTATTATAGTGATATTATAAAAATATCTTGTATTATTAGGGTGAATATACATGTCGATAATAACTAAATTTTGCTAGATATTATAATTTAAAAAGTGAACCACATCCAATTATCCTGAAATAATAAACTAATATTAACAGTAAAGACATTAAATAATCATGTTCCCTGGTTGAAATGAAATTTTAGACAATAGACTATTTTCTTGAATACAAAATAATTATACATATGATGAAATCGTGCTACCACTTTATATTTATTATTATTTCTTTAACAAGCGTAAAAAAGAAATATTTATAACGAGTTAGAAAGAACTTTTGATATGATACTTGGTATTGCTAATTTTCTAGAATTTCTGTCACCAAATCTGATTGATTAGCTCCCAGTTTAATCAACATTAATGTTACATTTCTTGTAATAAAACAATGATAATAATACTAAGGACAAATTTATATCACTATAATACCGTGAAAATTTAATTTTTAAGGATGAAATTTTAAAATAGATGTATAAGATCAGTTTATTAAGAAATATATATTTTACATTTGAGAAATTCAAACGTTATCTATTTTAAAATTTTATTTTGAATCTAATCATTCAGCACAACTAGCCCTTAAATCCTTGATTTCTTGCAACAATCGTTGGATGTGATCATTATTCAGTTGATATTATTTTTAACATTCACAAATATTTTTCTATTTCCTCAAATCTCCGATAGCACGGGTTGATTTGACGTTAAACTTTTAGAAATTTTGCATTAAAAGAAAATTTTAATAATTTTTTTTTTTTTGGTCTTTGGGGACCAATTTGCATTTCTGACAAACTCTGGGATAAGTTTTGTACAATTCTTTTAGTATTTATATTTTTTTATTTTTTTTAATTTAACGGTCATGTAATATGCACGAGGCCATTTTCTGTCAAAAATTTTAATTTTTCACTAATTGTCCTAACTTTGTTTAAATTTCAAAACATTAGGGATTAAATTTATTTTGTCTGAGATTTTGGACAGTAATTTTGTAAATACCCCAAACAAGAGGGACCAAACATGCATCTTTCCCAATTACAAATTATATAAGATTTCAAGGACTTTCTTTTGTATTTAAAAGAATATCTGTGCACATTTCAAAATAAGTGGACAACCATGGCTATAGTCAAAAAAAAAAATAAAAAAAATCAGAAATTAGTTTCGTGAAATAATTCTACAATCCATTTCAAAATTTGTCCCTGCAAGTGTTAATTTCTTCGTCCGCCCCCTGATTAATAAATTCATATAAAAGCTTCACGACTTCTAATTGAAAGATTGCCCTGAATTTTATTAGGTATTACGTCTTACCAATACATAGTCGCATACTTGTGGAACTAAAATTTTACACGTTTAGCATAAAGTCATGAATCAGATAACCAACATCCATCAAGAAAACAATACAAAGCCAGATTACAAACCCAAAAAAGTGGATAAGATCTGAAGAGAGTTTAACTTTGGGTAAAGAATAATTGACAAACATGAATTACGACAAACTGGCCACCAAAAGTTTATTAGTTTTAATTATGGAATTTTATTATTGTGGCCTTTAAATTAATTAGCGTAATTCTAAGTCCATCTCAAGTGCCGAATTCGACATTTGCCTAATACTATTACTGGAAAAATAGGGGGAAAAATAATTTTACCAAGAGAACCATTAAGAGACTAGTTGATTTTAAACCTTTATATAATATAAATAACGCTTAGTTTTGTATCGTGTAAATTTTAAAAAACACAATAGTATAATTTTATTACAGGAATTGTAAAATTTTCCAAGGATATATATAATATTCGACACGTGCCGATTTGGGATTCGAGAATTACTCGAGATTTGGCCGATTTGGAGGAACAAAAATTTTGCTGTCGGCAATCTTGGCTTGGAAAAGTTCCACCAACCCAGGATCGACATTGAAAGCAGCTTGTAGAACCGATGGAGCAAAAGCCTTCCAAACTGACGTTTCCCCAGCCAGCTGAACAAAAGATGGCCTGTATATATTTAACAAAATAATTATTTTATTAACATAAAGCATCTCTATCTATTTATGCTTCGGTGATACATCATATATATGCATGCGTTAAAAAATCACTGACAATGATAAGTAATGAAAGACAGCGCAGTTTTTTCAGAATCAGAATCCTAAGTTGTATAAATTTGAAGGGTTGGATATGTTGGAGATATGATTCAAAATTTTTTCTAACAAAATTCTACAAGATCACCTCAATATTAGTTAATTTTGTTAGTAAAAAATCTTGAATAAATTTATCAATATTTAGTCAAAGTAAGTTATCAGTACTTTTCCATTTTTTTCTACAATTTGGTTATTTGTTAGCCTGAAAATATGCACTTAGATTGGTCTTGTTAAACTCTAGTTCTTCAATTTTTAAATTCTTTTCCTAAATCGACATTAGTTCTTCTCCTAAAATACAACAGAATATCGGGTCAAAATATAATTTTTAAATAGAGAAAATTATCTTATTGATAACACAAACTCCTACTTTAATACAAATATATTAATATTAAAATAGTGACTCATAATATATATTAACACTCTCAAACAATACAAATTTTTATTTGAGCTAACACTGAAGTTTTACTGGATACTAAAATTTAAACACATAATTATGAATGATCTTTGAAGTTTATAATTTGGGCTTGGAACTACTGAACTTTAATTTGAGACTTAGATTTGGTGTTAGGATGCAAAACAACTGAACAAACGAACCCTATTCATAGTAGTGAAACTCCCGACCTTCATCACCATTTTTTCTCATCACATTAAATACTAAACACGCGAGAGAATCCGGTGAATTCACGTACAAATCAAGCTAAAGATTAGGTCTAATCCTCCGCTCACATTTTGTACGCACACACAACTTTGCTGGCCAAGTTGCAACAGTGACATACGCAATACTGTGGCAAGGAACCCCGTCAACGTTTTTTGCACCAACTCAGGGTCTCCGTCAAGCAGACCCATTATCACCTTATCTATGAGTACTATGTATGAATGAACTTAGTTGTCGTCTTCAAGGAGGAGTAAACCAAAATCTTTTCCATCCCCTCAAACCCTCCCGTACTAGTTGTAGATTCTCCCATCTCTCATTTGCTGATGACTTATTGCTCTATAATCGGGCTCATTACACTTATTGCATGGAAAATGCTCATTCAACCAAAGAAACATCGAGGCTTAGGACTCCGAGTAACAAATTTAGTGAACTCCTCTCACTTCATAAATCTAGCTTGGAAACTTTGGACTCATCCCCACTTGCTTTGGGTGCAAACACTTGCACATAAATATTTTCCCAACACGGATATTTGGTCGGCAACTGCAGCACCGCATAACAGTCCATACTGGAAAGCTCTAATCAAAGCTCCAGACCTTCTGAAAACAAAAATACTATGGCATGTTGGTACAGGATCCTCAATTTCACTTTGGTATGACCTTTGGCTGCGTCCTTACACCCTACATAGTTTGGTAATTGGACCTCTACCTGCTCACTGGAAAAACTTAACTGTGGCTAATATCATTTCCCCCATGGGAGATTGGCACCCCCTACCTATAAGAGCACTTTCTATTCAATGACAATATCAACACCATTCTTGCTTTACCCCTCCCAAAAATCGTCGCTACAACAGACCAACCTTACAGGCCAAGCTTAACTTACTGGTCATTGTTCTTCCCTCTCGGCCTATCGTTCTCTCTTACCACAACCCTCAATATATAAATCAATCCTTTCAACGGCTCTGGCGACTCGACTGCACCCCAAAGTCCTTTACTTCTTATAGAGATTCAGTCTCAATCTGCTCCCTACGACCTCTGTACTCAATGGATTACCTATTGATTATTACCCCATGTGCCATACCCAGGAAGAAACACCTATTCATGCAGTCCGGGACTGCCACTGGCTCCATTCGCTACAGCGTTCCTTTCTCCCCATTCACCCAAATTCCCCTTCCTTCTTCACTCTACCACTAGAACCATGGCTCAAAACTAATTTGACAAACCACACTCTTGTAAATCAATACCCTTGGTTTCCCTGGTTTGCTTTTGCACAATACCTCATCTGGCAATCCCGCAATCAAAACATCTTTCAGTCGCATACTTCGTCCCAATCAACTCTTTACCAAACAATCAGAGACCATGCTTCTTCAGGGATTGTTCTTCTTGGCTTATACTCCCTCAGGCCCTCAGACTACTACTGTCCATATTAAATGGAAACCTCCACCTTCGCCCTTTGTATCCCTCCACTGTGATGGCAGTGTGCAGCACCCACCATCTATAGCTGGAGCAGCAGGTCTTTTTCGCACTGCCACTAGTGATTTGCTTCTCGGCCATAGTAGGTGTATTAGCATAACTACAATATTTAGTTGCTCAACTTTAGACAGTTAGAGATGGACTACAATTAGCATGGGATAAAGGTTTTCGATACCTAGAATTGTCTATTAATTCACTCCAAATTGTCACATCCCTGCTTTGTTAGTATATGTTATAAACCCACTTTGTTTTAGGGATAAATTACATTTTTATATTTATATATATTTTGTAATATGCCATTTTTCGAATAAATATTTATATATGTGAAATCATAAATAGTTATAATGTATTATATTTTATTCGTGTATATGCCTAATGGTAGTGTATGACACTGGTAAATTAACACATAAGTGTATATGTATGCTTATTGAGAATAAGTGAATCAGATTGATCCGTTAAGAATATTCCACACGGATTATTATTTGCAAGTGGATTAATCTCTTTGTAATAGTAGTGTAATGATCCTTTGACTTAAAGTCATGAGTTTATCTTGACTGTGGATTGTCGTCCTTTGACTCTATTAGTCGTTACCCTTAATGAATCGCACATACTGTAGAATTCAGGTATAATATTAATCATGATAAGATAAAATATGACTAATAGATGATTCACCACTCCTTATAATAGGAGAGTATAACCCAGTATGGCCATTTCTTAAAATATGATTAAATTTTTTTTGCACAAAGTAGAAATAGAATTAAGAGTGTTTTAAATTATATTTCAGTGAGTTGAATTTTGGAAAGAAGTAAATTTGATTAATTCGATAAGAGTTGGCATTATATCTGTACTCTTGAATTAGTCGGGATATAAGTTGGTGAAAGAATAATAATTAAATGAGTAATAACTAAATTATAGTTGGGTTGGGTGATGTCGACCCACTTGACGTATCTCAACACTTGGGTGGTCATTATGATTTGTTAGAAGCCAATCATGACCTATAAGTGTAAAATAATTAATTGGAGTATTAATAATAAATTAAAGATATTTAATTTCTCTAATCCTAATTTATTTAGAATTATAATTTATACTTATTACCAACGTGATTGGAAACCTAAAGGGTCACACACTTAAGGATAATTAATTCGGAATTAAATTAATTTGATAAGTATGAGATACTTATGGGTTAATTTATGAGATAAATTAACTTTTGGATTTAATTGTAAGAAGTTATAAATGTTAGGAGTTAATATGTAAACACATATTAAAAGTATTAATGGTTTTATAATTATTCATATGCTCATGACCCAAACTGATTAGAATTATTATAATTCTCTAAATCCAATTTGATTGGGATTCTTGATGTTGTATATATTATATTATATATATATGGACATATATAGATAGTAATATGATAGATTACTAGTACTGATATATTTACTAGTACTAATATATTGATATAAGTACTAGTACGGAAAAGAACAAAAATGCCAAGAAAAGTTTAAAAAATCGTGAAAGTCGCGATTGAAAAAAGAAAAAATAATTAAGAAACTAGCACTCCGTGATTTGGGTCAATCAATCTTATAAACATTCTTGATTTAATTATCTGTGTGGATACTATTAGACGTCGGGCACTTATGCGGCTTGTGGATCGACGTCCCAAACATATTGGAGATTTTACTGCGATTCTAAAGTATAAACTCTATATTTTTCTTGTACTACGCATAAATTAATCAAGGTGATCTGGATAGAAAAGTAAAAATTTTAAATTTCGCTGTGTTATCTGTTTGTTTACTTTCTTACAGTGGTATCAAAACCACCCTTGATTAATCTATGATGTAGTTATATTTAGTTGTCATTATATTGAATTATTCAAACTATATGAATTTTTTAATTTTATTTATAGAATATTGGGAGAAATTAAAAAAAAAAAGACCTATGAATTTGATTCACGAGTCATGCAATCATCCTGATTGCATGTAATTTGTCACTTTTAGTGACAATTGAGTTTTTTTTTTTTTTTTTTTTTGTCGCTAAAAGATTTAAAGAGTTAAATAACTTTTAACGACACTTATTTAATATTTTCATATAAAAAGTTTTTCTAAATTTTGATTTTTGAAACCACCAATTAAATTTTTGACAATTGTTGTTTAAAATTAATTGTTAATATTTAGAAACTTTCTTTATTTTAATTTGATTAAAATATAGAAAGTATGAAACTTTTGAAAATATTTATTTAATTCTAATGAGATTATAATTAAGTAATTTGTTTAAATTTTAGAAATTTATTATTTTTCAATGAGATTGGAATTTAATAAATGTTCAAAAAAATTTAGAAATTGTTTCTAATATAATTTTTAAAATTCTATTATTTAAAAGATTATTTTCTAATGAGATTGAAAAATAATAATTTTTCTCCATATTAAATATTTTCATAAATAATTCAAAATTTGATAATTTCAATGAGATTGGAATTATGAAGTATAGTGATAGTGATCCATGATTAGCTATTAAATACAGATTTATGTTTTTATTTAATTATTAAATTATTTAATAGCATGATGGATGATTATGAAATTAAAACCAATGTGATTGTGTTTGATTTATTTGGTTCAAATTCAATGCTTGTAAATTTTTAAATAGATCCTGCGTGTTCTGCTTTTCTCTATTATTCTGAATGTAATTCTTTTCTCATGTTAATTAATAGAGAATGTAACTCGAGATTTCTTAATCAATCATGTAATGTATATAAAGGTAGGTTAATGATAGGATTGAATATCTAAAATATTTAGATAGCATTACATTTATAATGTACAAGATGATGGAAATGGCGCAAAGGTGTCACCTAGAAAGAAATTTTCAAAAGTTAAAAATTACCCTTAGAATTTGACCACCTAGTTTCCTTTGTGACTCAAGAAAACTAGATTACACAGTAAAAGTCTATAGTCATCTATGATTTTATACATGTTTTATTTATTGTATATTGATATGATAATATTGCATGCAATTTTGATGAGACATAATAAATTAAATAAAAAAAAAATCCCTCAAATTAATATTAAATCAATAAATAAGTTGCCTTCCATTATTATAACAACAAACGAGAGTTATCCTTAGATTTAATTTGTTGGGTTAATCCAAAATTACTCTACGTTGAATATGTTTGAGCTATGAGATGAGATTTCTGAATAATGGGTATGACTTAACGGAGACATATAATTTGTTGGGTTCACTCAAGGTTATATGTCTTTGAGGCAAAGGTTTGGAGTTACAGAAGATGTGCTATCAAAGAATTGATACCTAACCATTTAGGAATTATAAAATGTTGTAATTGGTAAGAGTTACCTACCTTTTAAAATTATTTTGATTTGTTGAGAATACCCAAAATCAAAATAATTAGATGGGCCACTAGGGGTTGTATGATAGCTTTCGAATGTACAAAATGTGAGAGTTATTGATTTGAATTAAAATAGTGGGAGTAAAACTAAATTAAAAGAAATTCATATTATATTTTGGTTTTATTTATGCATAAATAATAAATTCTTGTACTATATTTATTTATATGTTATAGAACATGAGTAACGTCAATTTACGTCCCATTTTATATGATAACAAACTCACTGGACCAAATTTTTTGGACTAGCTCGTAACTTGAGAATTTTTCTCAAGCATGAGAAAAATGGCTATATTATTGATCAACTTATTTCTGATGTCTCAACAGATGATACTAATGAAGTAGTTCAGAATGCTTATCGTAAGCACATAGAGGACAATGATACTGCTACTTATATCATGTTGACCGTTATGAGTTCTGAATTGCAGAAACAACATCATAATATGGATGCTTACTCTATGATTTTTCCTCTCAGGAGTTGTTTGATGAAGAATCTAGGAATGAGACGGGAATGAGACCTCTAAAGGGTTATTCCATTGTAAAATGGTTAGAGGATACTTCAGTAGTGGTTCATGTACTGAAAATGACATGACTAATCGAAAAATTAGAACGATTGAGATTTCAGCAAAATCATGAGTTAAATATTGATTTAATTTTATAATTTCTGCCTGATAACTTTTCACATTGTTATGAACTAAACATGTATTAATTATCTACAACTCTTACTCAACTGTTGAATATGCTAAAAATTGTTGAGATAATTATTAAAAAGGAAAGGAAACAAGTGATGGTTGTTGATTTTTCTAATAAGAACAAAAAGAAATCCAAGGTTAGTTTTGTGGAAGCCAAATTAGGGTTGAAACCAACAAATTAGGGTTGAAACCAACATCTGTGATCAAGAAGGACAAGGCCAAAGGTAATTGTTACCATTGTGGAAATGAATGGCACTAAAATAGGAATTGCAAGGCCTATATAGATACCTTACTCAACTTTTGAATATGCTAAAAATTGTTGAGATAACTATTAAAAAGGAAAGGAAACAAGTGATGATATTGTTGATTCTTCTAATAAGGAATTGCAAGGCCTATATAGATACCTTGAAAAGGAAAAGGTTTAATGAAACTTCTGTTTCAAGTATGTTTATGATTGAAATTAATATTTTTACTTCTAAATCAGATTCTTGGGTATTAGATATCATATCAGTATCTCATATTTGAAAAAATATGCAGGAACTAAAGAGAAGTAAAATGTTGACTGAATGAGAAGTATACCTGCGCGTGAGAAATAGAGCAAATGTTGCTACATTAGCTGTAAGACCTATTATCTTTCTTTACCTAGTGGTCTTATTTCAGAACTTAAAGACTGTTATTATTTTTATTTCTTATTAAAAATATTATTTCTATTCCGTCTTTAGACACTAATGATTTTGTTATTATGCAAAAGAATAAATGTTGTTCTTTTTCACGTGATGACATTGTGTATGAAACTGTTTCTTTGAATAATGGTCTTTATATTCTAGACATGAAACATCCAGTTCTCAACATAAATCCAAAAATTATCTAAAATTGATAATTTGAAATAATATTTTCTTTGTCATTGTAGACTTGGTCATATAAATGAGAAACGCATTTTTAAATTACACAATAATGATTATTTGGAATCATTTGATTATGAATCATATGATATATGTAAATCTTATTTATTTGGTAAAATGACCAAACATCTTTTACTGAAAAATGTAATAGATCTAGAGAGTTGCTGCAGCTAATACATATTGATGTTTGTGGTCCTATATCAATTTATGCAATAAGAGATTTTCTATACATCATTACTTTTACAGATGATCATTCTATATATGGTTATGTATACTTAATGAAATATATGTCCGAAACCTTTGAAAAATTCAAAAAATTTGGGAATGAAATTGAAAAATAACTTAGTAAAAGTATTAAAATACTTTGATCTAATTGAGGTGGGGAATACTTGAATCAAGAGTTTTAAGATTATCTTAAGCAGAATGGGATTCTACCTCAATGGACTCCTCTTTATACACCACAGTATTAAATGGTATATCTAAGAGACGTATTCAAATTCTATTAGATATGGTTCGATCAATGATGAGTCTTGCAGACCTTCCAAAATTATTTTGGAGCCATACTCTTAATACTGTCTCTCATTTACTAAATTGTGTTTCATCAAAAATTGTTGATTCCACTCTGTATAAGATATAATTTGGAAAAAAATCTAAAATTTTATACTTGAAAGTTTGGGGTTGCCATACTTATGTGAAAAGGGTAAAATCTGACAAGATTGAATCTAAGTCAGATAAATGACTATTTGTGAGGTGTCCAAATGATACTTTTGGATACTAATTCTATAACCCCATTGAGCAAAAGGTGTTTGTCTCAAGCATGCCATCTTTCTATAAAAAGAGTTTATTCTTGAAAGGGCAAGTAGGAGTAAAATAAATTTTGAAGAAATTCAAAAAACACAATTTGATATTGATCAACAAATGGAATAAGAGCTTCAATCACATGATGATGTGATAGAGGATGAAGCTAACGATACACAAGCTTTTCTAAAACTATTAGGATACGTCGTACTCCAAAGAAATATGAGTTTCTTGTAAGTGGCATAATGATGTATTAATCATTGCAAATGACGAACCTACATTTTACGGAGAAACACTATTTGATAAGGATTCTCAGAAGTGACTATAAGTTATGAAATGTGAAATGGATTTCGTGTATGATAATAAGATTTGGACCTTAGTTGATCCAGATGAAGGGATTAAACCCATAGGGTGCAAGTAGTCTTTAAGAGAATGACCGACATGAAAAATAATGTGATTACTTATAAGGCGCAATTGGTGGTAAAAGGTTATACACAAAAATAAGGAGTTGACTTTGATGAAACTTTCTCACCAGTTGCAATGCTAAAATTTATTCAGATTTTACTTGCGATATTTGTATCTTATGATTATGAGATTTGACAAATGGATGTAAAAATTACATTTCTTACTGAAAATTTGCAAAAAGATGTGTATATGATACAACATGAAGGGTTTACATTCCACAGATTCTAACAAAGTATGTAAGCTACAAGGTCTATTTATGGATTAAAACAAGTTTCAATGAGTTGGAACATTCATTTTGATGAGATAATCAAAGAGTTTGATTTTATAAAAAATGAAGATGAACCTTGTGTGTATACGAAGGTGAGTAGGATTGCCATTATTTTCTTGATACTTTATGTGGATGATATATTGTTGATAAGAAATGGCATACCTATACAGTGTAAAGGTATAGTTGTCCAAGAATTTTTATGTGAAAGATTTGAGAGAGGCAACCTATATTCCGAGAATGAAAATCTATATCAAAGAGGTTGTTTGGTCTTACTCAATCAACGTACATAGATAAGGTGCTAAAGAGGTTTAATATGGTTCAATCAAAGAAGTGTTATTTACCAATGTCTAATGGTGTATTCCTTTCTAAAAATATGTGTCCTAAGACAGATGTCAAAAAAAAAAGCATGAAAAGGATCCCATATGTTTCGGCTGTAGGTTCTATTATGTACTATGCTATGCAATGTACTAGAGCCAATGTCTCTTATACTCTAAGTGTTACAAACAGGTTTCAATCTAACCCAAGAATTGATCATTGGATAGCAGTTAAGAATATTATTAAGTATTTAAGAAAGATTAAAGATTTATTTTTGATCTATAGTGGGTAAGAATTTGATTGGGATTCTTGATGTTGTATGTCATATATATATATATATATATGATAGATGACTAGTGCTAATATATTGATATAAGTACTAGTACGGAAAACAACAAAAAAGCCAAGAAAAGTTTGAAAAATCGTGAAAGTCACGATTGAAAAAAGGAAAAATAATTAAGGAGCTAGTACTCTGTAGTTTGAATCAATCAATTTTGTGAAGATTCTTAATTTAATTATCTGTATGGATACCATTAGAGATCGGGTACTTGTGCGGCTTGTCGATCAACGTGTCAAACATATTAGAGATTTTACTGCGAATTCTAAGGTACAATCTCTATATTTTTCTTGTATTAAGCATATAAAATTAATCAAGGTAATCCGTGATAAGAAAGTAAAAATTTTAAATTTCATTGTGTTATTTGTTTGTTTACTTTCTTACATGCTTGACTCACAAACCCCTACGCCCTATCCTATCTTCACACTTTGATTGGATTGTAAGTCTTTCCTGAATAGGCCCTGGATCGTGCGAATTAAACACATCTATCGGGAGATGAATCAAGCAGTAGACAAAATGGCCAAAGGTGCAGTGCTGAGACAGTTGATTTTGGGTACACTATTCCGCACCAAACTATGTCCACTAGTTGTTTTGGATGTAAACGGGTTGCCCACCTCGAGGTGTGTGGATCATCTGTATTATCTAGTTCAGTTACTTTGTCTAGTTGTACTATTAATAAGATCTTATCATACATATGATTAATTTAAGAGTCTGCCAAAAATGTAACTTTCATATTCATATATATATATATATATATATATATATATATATATATATATAGTACTGCATGTCTAAGAGACTAAGGATACATGAAGTTTGTTGACTAGAAACAGTTTTGCACGTCTTCTCAACATGAAGTTAATAACATCTTATCATCCATATGATCAATTTAAGAGTCTGCCAAAAATGTAGCTTTCATATTCATATTCATATATATATATATATATATATATATATATATATATATATATATATATATATATATAGTGTTGCATGTCTTCTCAACTTAGGTCGTAGGATTTTATCATACATAGGATTAATTTAAGAGTCTACCAAAAATGTAGCTTTCACACACACAAATATATATAAAATAAGTTTTCTCAACTTAAATTTAGTGTATCTGGATTTATACAATAATAATATGAAAGTCTTGCGCGGTTAT
The DNA here is from genome assembly GCA_025175665.1 of Cinchona pubescens. Lineage (NCBI taxonomy): Eukaryota > Viridiplantae > Streptophyta > Magnoliopsida > Gentianales > Rubiaceae > Cinchona > Cinchona pubescens. The sequence goes on along the minus strand of JANKKI010000059.1, from coordinate 2,557,418 downwards.
AAATTTAATTTTATTTTTTATTGAAAGTTAATAAAATCAATACAAGCAGTATAAAATTAAAAATTTAAATAAAAAATTATAAAAACACTAATTCCGCTAGGTAACGTAGACATAAATCATAATAATATTTTAGCTGACCGAATAGTATTTATTATTAATACTAGCGATCTTACTTAGAGCTATCCAATCTATAAATTTCAATCAACAAATAGTAGGATCCAGATTAAGGTAAATTTTTTTTTTTCTAAAAAATTTCTTCTCTCTCCAAAAGTTCAAAGACAAAACCAACAGCAATCATTATTAAAAATAAATTAAAAAAAAAAACCAACTTACTTTGAAGATGTGACAGTAGAGAAATATTCCAACCCATCCTCATCCGCAGCCTTGGAAGAAGGGAAGTACTTAGGCACAACAAGTAACTGACCGCTCTGCACTTTAGCCTCCAATACATTCTTACCATTCAATCCCACAATTTGAACAACACCGCTGCCTTTAGTAATATAAATCAACTGAAACGATCCATCAGCAGTATACATCGGGGCTAAAATAGCATTACAATCCAATCTCATAAGGTTGGCGCTAAGTTCACCTTGCTTTAGAACTCCAAAATTTTCAGCAGTCGCAGCAGTAATTGATCCACCATGATTCACGTGGACATTATCTGTAGGCCTTGCATTCTCTAAGTTGTACAACATTTTTGCGTTGTCATCTTCGTTTGGATCGGGTAAAGTTTGTCCCTCAGCAAGCTTGATGATCAAAGCATGAGTTTGGCTTTTTGTGAGTTGATTTAATTCATTTTCTTGAAGATCAAAAGCTCTAGTGAGAAGTTCAGTGGAGAAACCCCCAAGAATGCCCAAAACTCCAGTTAAGAAGAAATAATCAAATTGAGCTGGAGTGTAAGTTTGAGTAGTTTCACCCAAGAATATTATTTCTAGGTCAGAGTTGTCTTTGCAGTCATTGTACCACCACGAGACGGCTCCTAAAGGGACTGGTATTGCATCCCCCTTCTTTGTTGCCAAAACAGCTTCTTTTGAGCTGTTTGGTGATATAATTCCAACTCTGCAGCTACCTGTGGATGTGCATATAAGAGAAGGCGGCGAGATTTAATTCACTTGCAAATAGAGACTAATATCGAACATTGACAATATATAGAACAACTTCGTCAACTATATATATCTTTGAATAAAAGATCTTATTTGAGCAAGTTCGTATTTAAAATGTAAATTTGTTGGAATTAATCAAACGTGTTTTTTTTTTTTTTTTCCAAGTAATCGCGGGGAAATTAATCAATCGTTCATAAGACTTTTTGATAGAATAATTTAAAAAAAAAAAAAAATATGTTAAGGTTGCAACCATTTGGAAAGGATTAAGAAACACCGAAGTAACATCTAAATCAAAGTTTATAGAATTGGGACCAACAGTACATCATTTTAAAAGTTGTAGAATCGGATTGTACATAAGATTATAAGATTGTAAAATTCTATCAAAAATATAAAAATATAATTTTTATTTTTTTGTAAAGTTAATGTCTAATAAATACTTATATAAATAAACATAAAGTTTTAATATTTATTATAAAATAAGTTTCTTTACTTAAATGTATATAATTTGGCACTATATATTTGTAATGTCAAAATTTCTGCATCATCACAAATTTTAATGCTATTTTTTAGATTAAAAAATAAAAAAATTAATATAAATAGTCTAAACTCATGAAATATAATATTTAATATTAAAAATTTAACTTAATTTAGTAAATATAAATATAAATCACGTAATTTTAGTAATTTAACTTATATTATTTAAAATAGCGATCCGGATCTATTTTATAAATTTAAATAATAAAATTTTAAAATAATATAGCATCGATTTTATAAATAAAATGGTAAAGATAGAATCAAGATTCCAACAACTATATCTAAACCTAATGATTGATAAAGCATCTCATAACAAGGAAACAATTAGAGTACTACTACTAATGCACTTGATTACCTTGAACAACATAACCGATTTTGTAGCAATCGGAATAATGAGGAAGAGCGAAACCGCGAGGATGCAAAACAAGCTTTCCAGCGCCTAACTTAGCCTCACTTAGCAAGGGAAACTTGGAAGCAGACCAAGTGTAGTATCCCCCACCTTCTCCTTCGAACACAGTTACATCAGGAAACTGGGGTGACAAGTTGTATAATGCCATTTGGAATATTGAAGAAGACTGAAGGATAATTTTGGTGATTGGTAGGATAAAGAAATAGATACTATCTAGCTTCTGACAAAACATATTGTATATACAACTAGTCCAATAATGAAGGCCGTACGTTGAAAATTGGGATAATTTCATAAACCTCAGTTTAGGTTAATATCATTTAGTACTTTTTTATCAGATGTTATAAGAGACTTACTTCTCCTCTCTTATAAGTCGGGCCTAAATTGGCATGAAATGATAATTTTACCCTTTGTTCTTCAATAAAATAACGGAAAGGGAGTTGCAAAAACCTCCCTTAAGATTTCTAATAATTTCACTTGGCATCCTTCAGGTTTTTAACAAATTTTTTGTCAACTTATTTGCGAAAATATGAATTAATGTGCTTATTTGTATTTGTTTGAATTTTTTTAAACGCATTAAACACACATGATTTTCACAAAAATTAACATTTTGTATGGTAAATCACAAACTCATAAACTAAAAAATATATAATCTATTTTAATAAAGAAATTTTTGTCAGCTTACTTGAAAAAATTAGAAGTACGTTATAAAATATACTCTTTGTATCAGTATCAAAAATAAATAAAAAATTAATTTTATCAAAAATAAATCATATAGTATAATATAAAATGTGGTTTGTATTTTGTTTATGTAATCACAAACTTGTAAAGCGAAAAAATTAAAATGTATTATTTTATTTAAAATTTTCATCTATTTATTTATGAAAATTGTTACAACATATATAAAGTTAGGGGAGGTTTGTGAAATTTTTAAAAGTTCATAGATACTAAGTGATATTAATATAAATCTTAGATGAAGTTTATGAAATTATCCCTTGAAAATTGAACCCTTTTTAACTATTTGTAGATGTTGATGAAGTGCAACTCTCCAAATAATCCTAGCATATAACGTTTCATTTTATTTTATTGATCGTTTTAAATAATTTATTTCATGTTAAATTATATATTTATTTACAAATTTAAAAAAGTATTACATGAGTTTGATAATTTTGTTTCTAACTTTATCCAAAATGGAGAGAGAATTATGTAATAAAAATTATTAATGTCGAAGGGTAATTTATTTATTTTAAATTATCTTTACATAAAATTGATTATTTAGTCCTATGTACTAATTTTTTAACGTACTGTGTACTAAAATTGTTAATTTATGTCATTAAGATGAAACGGTCGTAGCACTACCACAAAGTCAAAAACCATATTTGATAATGGTTTATCTCTCCTTTTCACTCAAAAAAAAAAAAAAAAATAAAAATAGATGATGCCATGCCCCGAAGGCTATGTTAACAAAGCTTTTATTTGTCATTTGTCAAGTCCGATTACTTGTTGCTTCACATCTCCCTTATTTATTTACAATATCTTTTTGTACACTACTGGAAAAAAATAAACTAAATGAAAGTTAAATGACAGTCAATTAACCCTAGAATATCCTTTAGGAATGAACAGTTACTAAGTGATTTTTTGCTGTTGATTAAACATTTTTTAGGGTAATTTTAAAATTCCCGAAATAAAAATAGATAGCTTTTTAATACTTCCCCGCATGAATAATAAACAACTTTGAATCCGTTGTTACACTTATATTACACCATGTTGTGTGGGTGACATTTGTATTTTTAATATAAAAAAATATTAATTGTGAGACAAGTATCACTACAACACATAATATAATTCAAGTGTAACAAAAAATATATATAATAGAATATCTAATACCCTAATAAACCTCTCTTTACTCGGGAGGGATCGAGGAGTTTAATTAGTTCCTTGATAAGGTGAGACTTTTTAGTTTTGGTTTTGCCATCCTTCCTGGATCACTGGATCTTGTCTCCCTCATCCCCTCGATTAGGGGTGTTCAAACTCGACCCAATTCGAATGAATTTGAGGATAAATAGATTGGATTTTTGGGTTTCGAATTATTTGATTTTTATAGGGTTGGGTTGAGTTTTATTTTTAAAACTTAACCCAACTCAAATAAACCCGAATACCCGATTAATATAATTTTGTTGTTTTTAAAACATATGCTACTAGTATTTGAACTTCTTTCATAGATTTATTTTTTTTTTTAAGTTTTGGGTTTCGGGTTAACCCAAAAACTCACCTGACTAATACTTGGATTGGATTGGGTTACTATATTAATTGACTTGAATTAAATTTTAATTTTTTCATCCAAAAATCCGAATCTAAAAACCCAAAAACCCAACTCACGAACGCCCCTACTCGATCTCTTCAATCAATAAATACAACCCATTCCTTATTAGTTTACCATGTTAGAGATATGTATGTACTTAGACAAGATCTTTAAAATTGATGCTATCATGCTACCCCTTTCTTTTCTTTTTAGTTGTCATGCTACCATTAACAAATTAAGCATAGAGTGGTAATGAACAAGTCGTTTGAGAGCAGTTCACAAGTGGCTGAATTAAAAATTCGGCTTGATCTCTTATTAACCAAACTCGATATCAAGCCGAGATTTTAAATTCACGAGCTTAATTAAGCTCGAGTTTTATTACGTGAAATTCAAAATGAACTTAAAGACTTATCGATCTTAATTAACATGCGTGTATATATGTGTGTGCAAATTTTTGTTTTAATTTTTTTAATATTTAAACTCGACAGAGCTCATTTAAAATCGATTGAATTTAAATTCAGAGTCGAATTAGATTTTAGTACAATTCAAATTCTAACCTTAATTTGAATATATTAAAATATTATTGAGTTTGACTATAAAATTTACTTCAACCGTGCTCAAAAAGTTGACTCGGGCTTGTTAACATCCAAACAGAGCATTATGCCTTAGAATACTAATCGAATGCATCTGTGTGTCATAACTCATAAATATTTCTTTGATTCTTTTAAAGATAGATACCAATAATGCTAACAAGTGGCCATGACCCCATATTGATTTCGTATCCAGCAACAATAATTTACTATAATTCCAACAGCTTCATGTGAAAAATAAGAAATTAAAATGTGCATTAACTATTTAAAGATAGATACCAATAATGCTAACAAGTGGCCATGACCCCATATTGATTTCGTATCCTGCAACAATAATTTACTATAATTCCAACAGCTTCATGTGAAAAATAAGAAATTAAAATGTGCATTAACTATTTGGAAAATACTTAGATAGATTTGGTCTATTATTCCACTTATAAATTTTATAGTATAAATTAAATGTTATAAAATCTATGATATCTACTGATATAAGTAAGATTTTATAAAATTTAATTTTAATTATAAAATTTATAAATAAAACTTAAAATCGAATTTATGGTAGTATTTTCCTAACTATTTAACTCACGAAGGACGTGGTAATGTCTATCTAATCAATGCATCATGTTCGACAACTTGGCCCAGTACAAAGTATGATTAAAGAATCCTAAATTATTTCACTATTCATGCTTAATACGACAAAAAGTTTGGAATTATATATGTGTATTACTGTTATTATGAGTTATAATTGTTACTTTTTATTAGCGTACACATATTAATAAAATTATTAAATTATATTAATTTTATAAAGAGATAGTTCCGTAAACTAATTAGATTATTTTTTTATATTAATATCTAACTATATAATTTTTTCTCTATTAAAATGATGGTAAATATTAAAAAAATATTTAATATTTTTTTAATTATTTAAAATAACAGATAATTTGACACAAAATAAGTTATTTAAAATTTTATAACGGAGAGAATAGTTATTAGCACAATTGTCTCACATTATGGGGGGAGTGTCTTTTGGTTACACTAGAGAGCCAATTAAACTGCATGCTGCATTAATTATTATTCTAGTTCTATCAAAAAATTATTATTACTCTAGTTAATAAGGCCTCCTAGGATCTTAAATAGGTGTCAATTTTTGACATGACACGAATTCGACACGAAATTAATGAAAATTAATGAATTAGGGTTGGATTTTATAATACGAATATGATTATGACACAATATATTTACATACGAGAATAAACAGATTGACACATTTAGCACGTTTATTATGTTGTATGCAATAACATATTAAAATATGCTAAAATATTTCTTATGATAATAATTATTACAACTTTTATGAACTTTCATGTGTAATTTTTTTTAAATTAATTGTTTATATTAAAACTTGTATTATGCAAGAAATTTTAGTTAGATTTTGATAGTTACAAATGCATATTATAAACGAAAGTTACATTTTTATATGATATTATATAAAATTTTAAATAATTAAGGTCACTATAATACCGAAAATGATAGGAGAAAATTTTTGTACTCATTTAAAATATTGAGAAGTCAATATATATATATATATAATTTTATTTTGTTGTGCTAATTTAGTATTATTAGTTGTAAACAGGTTAAACAGGTCAGACACGACAAGATACAAAAATAAAATAGTCAAACGTGACACGACACAAATGTTAATTGGGTAAGGTTAGAGTTAAAATTTTATGACTCGAATACAATTATAACACGACACTATTACTTGCAACACGATACAATTGACAACCCCAATCTTGGTTTTCCTATATTATTTTGCCTCCGAAATAATTCTGGTTTACTACCTGCACAACTTTTTCTAACGATAATAGATTCCATTGGTAAGCAGTACCTATACATTCACTAATTCACATTTGGAAACTAAGAATAAATAACATAGATGGATGTAAATAAAATTATATAAAATTTAATTTCGATTATAAAATTTACAGACTGTGGAGTTCAAGACCACAAAGTATAAAATGAGTATTAGATGAAATAACTCACCAGTTATTTATACCACGACCAATGGGCCATCACCTTAATGGGCATCCAAGGACCTAATATGGACAGAATTGGAAGTCATCTTGAGGGTAAATTGACTTTTTCAGTGAACCCTGATATGTTGTATATTTTTGGTATCATTAATGTTGGTTAATGAACTGCATAAGCAAAATGGTTTTCATAGAAAAGGGGTCAGACAATTAGTCCTCCAATCATTTGAAATGTTGTCACATGATATTTCAATGATTCATTGGCATTTATGGTATATTTTAAATTTTTAAACGATAAAAGCCTTGGAAATACATTATTGAAGGTATATCTATCTTTCTTGATTGTATATTACTAATTCTTTTGGACAATATGCATGTATAGGGGTATATTGTACTTGATCCAACTTTACCAGTTATGTTCATTCAATCGCTCCACTCCGGCACTCCCCATTCATATCCTTTACCCAAACCCCCTATCTGTTTGGATTTTGGCGATCTCTAGCTCATTTGGGTGGAAAAGGCAAGAAAAGACAGGGAGAAAAAAAAATAAAGGAGAGTTATATGCTCTCTTTTGGTACTGTATGTTGTATTATAAATATTTGTATGATAGAACAATATATTTTTGAATATTTATTCAATATAAATCTTGAATTACAAATACATGAAATATCTTAGAAGATTATAAAATTCTCCAAAAATGTAACACTTCCACCTATATTGTGGGAATTTAATGCGGATAAAAAGAAGAAAACATGCAAACAAGTGCATGAGATGAGACACGGTGTCTAATTGCGGAAGAAACAAATGTCCTTTTACGGGGTTGAAAAAGTTGGCAAAACGAGCCAAAATTTAGAAGGGCGTACAAGTAAAATATGGTTATGGGGTGAGAGAGGCTCGAACTCTCGACCTCAGGATAACTCAGAAGCTATGAGACCTACGCGCTAGCCAACTGCGCCACCACCCCGTTGTTGCTCTAGGCCTTGTACATTTTAACTTAAATTAAAATACAAGCATACCTTTCTTGGCCCACCTGTCGGCTAAGATAAAGTGTAGCATTTCTTCCTATCATTCATTCAGAAAATACTATGATAAATTCGATTTTTGACCCCACCTGTAGATCTTGTAATCAAAATTAAATTTTATAAAATCTTTCTTACATTAACTTATGTCATAGATTTCATAAAATTTAATCCACACCGCAAGCTCTACAAATGGGGTCAAAGACCATATCTACCTAAGTTTTCCCCCATTCATTCTATCACTCATTCTAATATTTGGTACTGTTAATAATAATTTAAAATTAATTAAGAGTATAATTCTTGTAAAATTTACTCATTATTTACACAAGTTGGAAAGAATCTTTCAACTTCTCCTTAAGAAATGTTCTTTGACTCCAAGAAATACAATAAATAGGATGAACTTTATTCTAACTCATTCACAATATTAGGAGAAACTAAATCAACTAAGATATTTTATAAAATCAAGGAATAAAATTAGGGAAGTAACGTTAATTCTAACAATTACTTTTCCTATGTCCTAAAAATAATATAAATAGAAGATTTCTTCTCTAAGAAAAAATCATCTGATAAATAATACATTACCTCAAATTATATTACGTTACTTCTCTTCGTATCTATATAAGTATTCTTATGAACAGAAATAATAGAGAAGTTTGTGTATTTTCTGTACATTACAATGGTACAAGACTAGCCTATATATAGGGTTGAATATTACACAAGAAATGAAACTAACTATAATTGGGGATATGATTGAGAAACCTATAATTAAGGAATTATAATTAAGGGATACAAAATATATACTTTAACATATACATACATACATCTATATATATATATATATATAAGCACACATACACACATATGTTAACATCCCCCCTTAAAATTAATGTAGTTGAGCACTAACTAACTTGAGTTTAGAAACCAAATCACAAAAGCGTCCCAGAGAATGAGTCTTGGTAAAAATATCAATAGTTTGAGCAGAAGACAAAGTAGAGAGAAGCTTCATAGTTCCTTACACAATGTGATAACGAACAAAATGACAATCAGTTTCAATGTGCTTAGTACGTTCATGGAAAACATCATTGTGGGCAATTTGAATGGCGCTGCAATTATCAACATGAAGTATAGCAAGTGAGTCATGAGAAATATCTATATCAGATAATAACCACCGCAGCCAAATTAGTTCTTGAGTGGCATCTACAATAGCATGATATTCGACTTCAGTGCTGGATCGTGAGACAACATTTTCTTTCTTACTTTGCCACCATATAAGAGAGTCACATAAAAAGAAATAGAAGCTCGTAGTAAAGTGCCTATCAGTAAGATCTCTCCTGCCCAATCAGCATCAGAATAGGTAGCAATACGAGAGACAATCGAGAAGAAACGTGAAGACCGTGATATAGAGAGCCTCTGATATATCAGAGAATGCGAAAAATAGCTGCAAAATGGGAGTTCTATCTTGGGACTGACTCTTTTCTTGTTTGGTTAATTCTAGAATAACTCTAGTCATGCTCGTTTATATTCTTACTCTTATTCTTTGGGTTGTCCCAATCTTTCCCCCCCCCTTTTTGATCAATATCTAGTCAGTTTCAGTCCCCATGATCACCATAAAGTTGTTCTTGACCTTTCTCTGATCATTTTGGTTATTTTTCGGTTGCTAGAAGCCGGCCCCACGCGCCTACACGCACTCTAGATTCATTACTTGACCCGTCTGCTAAATAGGTTTGTCTTCAAGGTTGAAGAAGATAGAAAGCGTGTTTCAGAATCACGCTTTTAGTTCTCTCTCCAAAAGCGTGATTGAAAATCACGCTTTCTCTCTTGGTCAATATACTTCAGCCACGTTTTCATCTACCACGTAGATCCCAGTGGCATCCACATAGAAAACCTATGTTAAAGAATATAGATTTTCATTTTAAAAAAATTTAGTGATAAGTGGGGTGGTCCTTGAACCTTATTAATTAATTTATGATCTCTTGCCTAGTTAATGTGGGATATTTAAATTTTAACACCCCCTCTCACACATGACTCGGGTTCAAACAAGGAAATTGGAGGTCTAACCCAAACTAGTGAACAGAGTATTGACATGACCGATACCCATGAAGTCAAATCCAATACCATAACCAGGAAAAATATTGCCATGGCAGGAACCCACGAAACCAAAACCAATTCGCAGAAGAGAAGACCAATACCATAACCAGGAGAAGCATTGTTTTGGTAGAAACCCATGAAGCCAAGCCCAATGCGCAAAAGAGTCCGAATCATGTGTGGATGGGTAAAACACTTGAACTTAACTCTGATACCATAACAGAAATTGACAGAAATAATAGAGAAGTTTGTGTGTATTTTTTGTATATTATATATCAATGGTACAAGACTAGCCTATATATAGGCTTGAATATTACACAAGAAAGGAAACTAACTATAATTGGGGATATGATTGGAGAATCTATAATTAAGGAATTATAATTAAGGGATACAAAATATATACTTAATTAAATGGGGAATATTTCTGTGTATTCTCATCTTTTTTGATTAAATAGTGGTGTAAAGTGGTCATCGTTTAACCATCATAGCTTGACATAATGATTCTTTGACAAATAGTACATTTCTTGAAAATTATAGTGTGTTGAAAGATTCCAATTATCTTGTTATTGAACCCTTTTGACATAGCAAACTTTAGCATTAAATTTTTCTTTCTTACGTATTTGTATTATTCATCACAAATAATATATAATTTGACTTGATATTTAATTAATGTTTGCAGTTGTCATGATCTGCAATTGTAGGATTTTAAAGTTTCTTAAAAGTCAAGCTTAAAAGAAATATAAAAAAATCTCTGGATATATGTAATTGTTCCATAAGGGTTATTGAACCCTTCTAAATATTTAAAAGGGTTTATTACTTCAAAAAAAAAAAAATTTATCTATATGTATGCTTAGGTTTGTTTATTTTCGTATAGAAATTCGCAATGCCACTATGAGGAAATGGTCTTTTCAATGTCAAGCTTTACGTGATAATTCTATGTATCTCTTGCTTAAAAATTACAATTGGAATTGAAAATGAGTTGTGTGGTATTGGACTTAAAAGATCCTACGTTGAACAAATTTTTTATTTTTAAATAGTTGATGGAAAAATTATTAGGGAACAAATTTATAAATTACAAAATATATTATTTCATAAGAATATGAATTACACATAATTATCCGTTTACTTTAATGTAGAATATGTTGAATATTGAAAAAATAGAAAATTAATTTAAATTACCTCAAAGTATGGGGGTATTTGGCAAATGTAATATTACATGTGTAAATTTTTGTCTAGTATAAATGATATTTTAATTTGTAGAACCAATTTAAATATGATTAAAGAAAATGATCAAAAATTTTATTATCAAACACTTTTGATATGAAAGATATGGGACAAGTTAAAGTCCTTTTAGGCATTAAATTAATGAAAAATGAGAATTCGTTTGAAAAAAAATAATCATGAAGGTGTTTCACAATACATACTCACAAATAATTGGGTCATTATTATATCTTTCTAATTGTATAAGACCTGATATTTCTTTTATTGTCTTTAAATTGAGTAGATACACTAGTAATCCAATTGTAGATCATTGGCAAGCTATAAAAAAAAATATTCAGATATCTTAGAGTAACTATTGATTGTGTACTTTATTATTTTAGATTTTCACCTGTATTAAAAGGATATTGTGATACTAATTAGATCACAAATTCTGAAACTAAATCCACTAGTGGTTATATTTTTACACTACGTAGTAGTACAAGTTTTTTTTGAAAATATACTAAACAATCTCTAATTTTTAGGTCAATAATGGAAGCTACATTTATTATTTTAGATTTTGCATAGAGTGAATCTGAGTCAGAATGGCTAAAATATTTCTTATCTAATTCGCCATTACTTACAAATCCTATTCCTGCTGTGTATATTCATTGTGATAATCATGCTACAATATCTAAAGTAAAGAATGCAAATTTTAATGAGAAAATGAATTGTTGTCTCAATATGCAATCACACTTGACTTTGTGAAGTCAGAAATTAATTTGGCAGATCCGTTTACAAAAAGGTAACTTGAAAACTAACCATTGCAATATTGAGAGGAATAAGACTGAAACCTATAAGTAGTCATCGTAGTGGACACATAACCTCTGTGATTGGAGATCACATGAATGAGGTTCAATAGATAAAAACGAAAGTGTAGAGTGACTCAAACGAGCAAATTATTATTTTTTACGAGGGTATTTCTCAATCGTATTCCCAAAATGTGGTGCTTATTACTGTGATGGTAATGATCATTAATTACCCTTAAAGGATACAACTATATGAGTGTAGCAGTAAGGTCGCTGCTATGAGAAGTTAAACCTATTAATGTCCCTAAAAACACTTATACAAATGAGATGTGTTTGTAAGATTTAAAATCCCAAATAAAATTAACCACAAGAACAAATAAATTGAAAGCAGAAGCCGGCTGCACAACGGAAGAATAGCAGCACGAGCTGCACACAAAAGAGAAAAAATTGAAGCATCAAAACAAATTTTTATTTCTCAAGTCTCACACAAAATAAGACAGCACTTGAACAATTTGCTTATTTCCTTGAACTCACGGCACAAGCATTTGAAAGGCAACAATCAATGTTTAATTATTATGCTTCACGATCAACCAAACTTCACAAGTATTGTATTTATATGACTAGACTTGCGGACAAAACTAGGAGTGTGAAAAACCTAAACCTTTTGGATTTTGGCCCATAGTAACAAACAAGACTAAAATAAATGGGCTTATTTCTATTAGTACTTGGTTAAATTCCTACACTGTCTCCCTTAAACCAAGATCTTCAAATTTGTACACGCCCAACATTTTTTTTAATTTCACAAATGACTCTAACTTGAGTGGTTTCGTAAAAATATCAGTTATTTGATTTTCAATTTTGCAATAATCAATGACAACTTTCTTGTCTTGTACTAACTCATGAATGAAGTGAAATTTGATGTCAATGTATTTGCTGTACACCATAAAAATTGGATTTTTTGTCAATTTAATAGCAGATTTGCTATCACAAAATATTTTTATTGGACCTTCTTGTTTGTGTTGTAGAAACCCAAACATCTTTCCCAGCCATAGTGCTTGAGTAGCACTACTTGTCACTATCATGTACTCCACCTCAACTGTAGACAAAGCCACCATTTGCTGCTATTTTGAAGACCAGGAAAACGCACCATTACCCAAATAAAAAACATAACCCGAAATACTTTTTCTTTGAATCATGTCACCAACCCAATCACTATCTTTATATCTTACAACGCTAGAATCATTAGTATGAGAATAAAAAATATCATTAGATTGCTTATCTCGGGTGTATTTCAAAATTCTCTTAACTACATCCTGCAAATGAGATTGGCGCAGGGACTCCATAAATCTACTAATCAAGCCAACTCCAAAAGTGATATCAAGTTTCGTTGAAGTCAAATACCTGAAACTCCCAACCAATTTCCTAAAATAAGTAGCATCAACAAAATCACCCATACCATCTTTTGTCAATTTCAATTTTTCTTCAATCGGGAGCATCATTGGTTTTGCGGTATCCATTTAAATCTTTTCAAAATATCACCAGCATATTTCTTCTGAGAAATAAAAATACCACTATCTATTTGGCAAAACTTCAATACTAAGAAAATAAGACATTAATCCCAAATCTATCATCTCAAAATGGCTAATCATAGCCCCCCTAAATTCAAAAATTAATTTAGAATTACTGTCTGTAAAATTCAAAAAAATCAAATCATCCACATACAAGCACACAATGAGAACATCTCCATCTGGATTGAATTTGATGTACAAAGTATGCTCATATGGATATCTTTAAAATCCACAAACAACAAAATAAGAATCTTTCTCTTATACGGGTGTACCAAGTTCTAGGAGTTTGTTTCAACCCATATAATGCCTTTTTTAACCTATAAACTTTATCTTCTTGCCTTCTTTTTACATAACCATTAGGCAGCTTAACATAAAGCTCTTCTTCAAGAACACCATTCAAAAATATAGATTTCACATCCATTTGATAAATTTTTCAACAATTATTCGTAGCAAGTGAGATAATCATTCTAAAAGTGTTAAGTCTAGCAACAGGTGCAAAGACTTCAAAATAATCAATACCTGCTTACTGCTCTTAGTTTTTAACAACCAACCTTGCTTTGGAATGATCCACCTCTCCAATTGGTTTGATTTTGGTCTTGTACACCCACTTGACTTTAATTGGCTTCTTTGTTCGCGAAAGATTAGTTAGCTCTCAAGTGTTATTTTTCTCAATAGTATGAATCTCCTCATCCATGACTTGAATTCAACGATCTTCTTTGACAGTTTCTTAAATATAATTGGATCACAACCTGCAAATAGTGCAAAATTGAATAATATCTTCATCAGACATATCATTATCATTAGAAATAACATAATCCTGCAAACGGGCAGGCAAATGATGCTATCTTTGCAGGCAACTGGATGACTCTACTGGGATAGGTTGCACAACTGGCTAATCTGTTTGTCTACTAGAACCCCCTTCCTCCACAATTGAAATCATTGGTAGAGATCTTTTTTGGTCCTTTCTGGACAAATTCCAAGCACGCTGCTCATCAAAAGTAACATCCCTGCTTATAATCACTTTTCCTGTATCAGAATTAAAAAATTTGTACCCTTTTATCTCATGACTGTAGCCAAGAAAAATATACTTTTGTACTTTATCATCCAATTTCTTCCTTAACGTATCAGGTACATAGGCATAGGCAAGACAACCAAATACTTTTAAATGAAAAATATGTGATTTCTTACCAATCCAAACCTCATATAAAGTTCGTCCATAATTACACCTCTAGGACACCTGTATAACACATAAATGGCACAAGAGACAACTTCTGTCCAAAAACCACTTTAGGCATATTTTTAGAATGTATCATGGATCTCACTATATCCACAACAGTTCTATTTTTTTTCTCCACACCATTTTGCTGAGAAATGTACCTAACTGTCAATTGATAGTTAATGCCATATTTTTTCAAAAAATTATCACACATAAGAAATTCAGTGTCTCTATCAGTTCTCAAAATTTTAATGACGTAACCACTTTATTTCTCTGCATAACACTTGAACTTCTTGAACACATCATGTATCAGATTTATTTTTCAAAAAATACACCTATGTCTTTATGCTAAAATCATCAATAAAGGTAATAAAATACCTACTACTACCATTGGAAGGAACCTTCACTGAGCACAGATCTCAATGAATCAATTGCAATGGTTTCTTTGCCCTCCAAATCTTGTCTTACACTGCTTTATTAAGGTTATTAATAAAAGGCAACCAACAATCAAATTTTTCCTTGTAAGAAATTTTGAACTTCCGAAATTTAAGTGCCTAAAATGCAAGTGCCACAGCTGACAGTAAATATCATCAAAAGTCACAGAACTAAAGCAAGGTAAATCACCATAGTTTAGAGAAAGAGGCCACAAACGACTATGATTCATATTTACCTTAGCAATTAGTCTCAATTTATCATTAATGATAGTACCAACATCATGCTTAAAATGCAAATCAATATCCCTTTTCAGACAATTGCCCCAAACTCAACAAATTATGATATAAATTTGGCATATAAAACACATCAGAAATAAAATTGAAAGATCCATCTTTTAGAGTAATACCAATTTCACTTTTTCCTAAATATAGACAGTTTTTCATTATTTCCAAATTTTACATAAAATCTAAAAGATTCATTCATATCAGAAAATATTTTCTTTTTTTTCACACATGTGATTGCTACAGCCAGATCAATAAACCATTCATTCTTTTTATTTTCTTCGGTTCGGAACTCAAAATAAAATAATTTCTTATTTATCACCATTATTTTCAGCCACGTTTGCATACACTTCTCCACTATAATTTTTATTATGAATGTATCCAACATTTATTTTGATAATATCCAATTTTACCTCAACAATAATATTTAATGTATAAACTCTTTAAAAATTATTGTTCGGCTGATTATTCTGTCGGTCCTTCCTAAAATTACCATTATTATTTCTTTGCTGGTAATTAAAATTACCTCTACCGTGACTTTAAAAATTACCTCTGCCGCCACATCTTTTACCTCTGAAATTTTGACATCTTAGATTTGCTTCAGTCCAATTCATCGTCTCCTCCTTTTGTCTGGGTTGATCCACCTTAGCTTGCAACGCCTTCTCAACTGTATTAGCTGTCTGTGCAACGCCTTCTCAACTGTATTAGCTATCTGTTGACTCAGAGACATATCATAAGTCACCAATTCACCCTCCAATACATCAAGCTTCAAAGTATTCAGATCTTTGGTCGCCTCAAGAACTGTCTTTTTAGTGTGAAATTTTGTATTTAATGCCCGTAGAATTTTTTCGACAATTTTAACTTCTTCAAGAATCTCACTGTTGGTTCTCGATATCATTGGCGAGATCACTAATCTTACCAATAAAATCTTTAATTGGCTCGGTTGGTTTCATCTGAACTAACTCATATTGTCTCCTAACCTCTTGCAATTTGATTTTTCTTACATCAACGGTATCACAATTTGAATTCACTAAAACTATCCAAGTCTCTTTTACAGTTTTTGTATTCATAAATTTATTAAATACATGCAACTGGACCTTGGTATTGAGATAATGGCGTGTATTGCAATCTAATTGTCTATTTTTCTCCAACTCCTTAATTTCTTCGGCTGCGATTATGCGCCTTCTTGGGGTTCATCGAATTCTTGATTGACAACAGGACAAACTCCAAAGCAAACAAAGAAATTTTACATCTGACTTTGTCAGGGTTTAAAATAATTTTTGCCATCAAAAATAAAATCAGGACAATCTTGTAATATGTACGAACTATTCATGAAATATTATTATTTTTTATTTATCCAAGATCACACAAAGTTTTGATACCAATTTGTAGGATACTTATATTAAAATCCTAAAATAAAATTAACCACAAGAACAAATAAATTGAAAATAGAAGGCGGCTGCACAACGGAAGAATAGCAGCACTAATGCCGCAAAAAAGAGGGAAGAATTGAAGCTGCAAAACAAATTTTTATTTCTCAAGTCTCACACAAAACAAGACAGCACTTTGCTTATTTCCTTGAACTCACGGCTCAAGCCTTTGAAAGGCCATAATAAAATTTTAATTATTATGCTTCACAATCAAACAAACTTCCACAAGTCTTGTATTTATATGATTAGACTTGCGGACAAAACTAGGAGTATGAAAAACCTATACCTTTTGGATTTTGGCCCATAATAGTAACAAACAAGACTAAAATAGATGGACTTATTTCTATTAGTACTTGATTTAATTCTTACATATGTGTGTAAGACTGTCTAATGTGCCCAACCGTACTAGAACTGAATTCATTGTCTATACTATGTGTGTAGTACATTAAATTTTGGTTCAAAGGATCCAGTTCCAAGAATTTATAATTTATTATTTTCCTTCAAACAAAAACTTACTGTTACTAAGTATAGGTTTAAGTTCGAAAAACACCTACACTTATTACATGGTAAAATAGTAATGAAATCATAAATTTTAAATTATATGTAGGATTCTTAATAATAAGTCTTGTGGAACCCACTCATTTATACAAGTTGGAAGGAATCTTCCAACTCCTCCTTAAGAAATATTTTTTTATTCTAACAAACACAATAAATCGAGAACGTTATTCTAACTAATTCACAATGTCAGGAGAATCAACTAACGTATTTCATAAAATCAAGGAACAAAATCAGGGAAGTAATATTAACTCTTACGGTTACTTTTTCTATGTCTTCAAAATACTATAAATAGGAGACTTCTCTGCTAAAAAAAAGTCATGATAAATAATACATTACCCCAAAATTAGATTACATTATTTCTCTCCCTATCTATGTACATATTCCTACAATCACATTAATAAACTGTATTTCCAAATAAATAGTAAGTACAAGGGCATCTTTAGTTTATGGGTAATATTTTGCTGCATCAAAAGTTGCCCGGAGATTGTTGTATGTTGCAGAAAGAACACTACAACAATCTAATGTAATAGGAGGTGTATCACTCCTAAAGAGAGTGCTAATTAGCGTGCCTCAATCATAATTAAACTATTATACTCATTAAATTTAAGTTAGTATATTTTTTGGTGAATTATTTTGTATTATTATTTTTCCTTTATCAGGATATAATTTTCTCCAACACATACATGGGTCACGGGCTACACGATATTAACTCTTGAGCACTGTCTTGACTTACATCACAGTTGCTTGCTACCCATCCATTCTATCATTCGTCACGGTGGCTTACTATACAGGCTCTTGAGCATTGCCTTGGCTTTGCATTACATGCTACAACCTAGGTCTAGCGCACCCTTCCAATTAGGGGTGGCATTGGGTGGTATCGAGTCCTTATCAAGTTTATATCAAAAAATTTAAATCGGGACATGATTCATTAAGTATTCGTATCATGATCCGTTTATTAAGTATTCGTATCATGATCCGTTTATAAATAAGTAGACTCAATATGACCTATTAACCCATTAACCTTTTTACACTAATACAAAAGTTATTTAATTTAACTCGAATAACATGATAACATACAATTAATCCGTTGACCTATTGACTTGAATGACGTGATATGTCATAAAAGAGTGTATTATTATATCAAAATTTTAAAATGTCCCAATTAATGAACGAGTTATTCGGGTTACCTGATATTCTAATGGATTAAACGGGTCGTGTCGGGTTATCAAATACGATAACGGGTTATTGGGTCAACCCGTGAGTTGATACGACGCAATCCATTTAATTTCGGATCATTAACGGGTCAATTCAATAGTAACCCAATTAAATTCGAATTGTGTTTAAACCAGTTAATTTCGTGTCTGACTCGTGTCGTGTTAAAAATTGCCACCCCTACCCTCCAATCCTCGTTCAATATTTTTGTTTCTATTCTGTTTTTTCCCTCCCCGCCATGTTTATTATGTTTTCTATTTTTCTGTTGTTTAATGAATAGTAAAGATAATGGAAAGGGAAGAATTGTGAACAATCATTTACATTGTTGCTACCTGTGACTTCTTTTGCATTACTTAAGTAAAATATTCATAGTAAATGTTTATCATGGACAAATAGTATGATCAAAATCCTTCAGCATTTGAATGTCATCTCTTCAATTCTATATCTGTATGTTTACACAATTTGACAGTTACTCCCTACTTTTCTTGCTGATAGTTTGAAAATCTAGGATCGAGTCAATTTTTATGATTGAATCTTCAAACAGGTAAAAAGCAAAAACCATCTCAGGATCAAATGTATCTAATCATATTCGAAAAACAAGAAAAATAGTATGAGAAGAGATGAAAGACTCTTTAATGATTCATATTTGAAGTACCCTTCCCAAAGGGCTCTCATATCTGCTGCAAAGTAACTCCTAAACCACCTCATAACTGAAGGATCTCTCTGGTTACTAAGATAAAACAAAGAATAATATAATCAAGGTGGCTGTAAAGACAGAAGTTCATACATCCCCCATTGCAGATTAGTAGCTTGGTTAGTGGAACTTATCTATCAAATTTGAATAACTACATTTATTTAGAAGTTTGGAACAGAAATCCATCACTGTGATTCCTCAACTGGAACGCTCGTGTAAGTATAAGAGTAATTCTCCACAGTTTCACCATTTTCTTTAACCTTTGTCCACGATATTCGCCAAGTCTGAAACAAACTTGGCCTGCAGTAAAAAGAGAAACGAATATATAATAGCGCCAGAAAAGGTGTTTTGTTTTCCAGTTTAAGGGAAAAATGGATTCAGACAGAAGAAAATGTCAAAAAGTCAGCATTTCAAAGTCTGCTGGGATGGTCCTCTTTTTAAGACAATTATACCCCTAATTCAAGCAAAGTGCTAAAAATGCATTATTGTTAAGAATCATAGTTCAGGCAGAAAACCGATTATAGTACCTCTCTCTGTCTCCTATTTCGATAACCCTCTTTGCAAGCATTAGAGTCAAGAAGACAGGGACCATAGCTGCAAATAAATGCTTAAGAGTGTGTCCACTCACAATGTGATTAGTCCATTTATAAATTGATTTATCGGCTGCTTCTTCAACCTTAGCTATTAGATAAAATGCTGTATATTGTGTAGTAAAGCATTAATAAGAGAATTAAAAATAGCAAAGAATGGCAACAAAAAGTAGTACAAGAAGAAACAACTGAATGAAAAATATGCCAAACCTGCAGCCCATAACCAATACAAAGAATGTGTATACATTGAAGGCAACAAGATAGTCATTAGAGGAATCGCTATGCAAGGAACAAACTGAACCAGTGCATAAGGACGCAGATCATCAAAGAACCTAGGAGAGGAACAAATATATGTATAGTTAGACTGAAATTCCAACTAAAAAAGCTCAGAGATGTATTTATTCAAACTTCAGTATGAATGCTTCTTTCATGTCAATTATATACAAACTTGGCAACTTTTTGACTATAAAAATGGCAATTATCAACAAATACAATTACGTAAAACAATAAATAAAAACTAAAGAATGCAATAAAAAAAAAGGACTATTCCCCTAAAAGTACTCTAAACTGCCATTAATCCCTCAAAACCGTAGCACTACATGACAATAGAAGTAACTTAGAATTGTATAAACAAACACACCACCTATCAGGTGGAAGATTGATTGACAAGAATTGAAGGATATCATCTACAGCTTACTAAAAGAGAAGCCTGCTTACCACCAATAGATGACGCTAACTACGCCAGTCAAGAGTAGGGGAAAAATTGACAGAGTCCCGATTCTCTCGTCCACTCTTTCAATAATGAAGATTGAAAAGATGGAAGTGAAAGCAACAGTCATCTGAGACAATCATAGATCTCAAGTTAAAACAACCATTACCACATATTATATACATATATAGTCACACAATTATATGGGTTATGTAAGAAATCTTCCTTCAATTTGTGCCGCAAAGATGCAAACTCACAGGCAAGCGATCCCAAACAAGACGAGCATCATTGGGTTTGAGATGATAGTAAGAGGATCCAAAGGCAACAGCTGAAATACCAACGAAAAAACATGTCCAACCCCATAGCTCACCTTGTGCCCTTTTCGTAGCCATATTAGGATCGTCCTAGTGAGTTCAGCAAATCGGGCACAAACCAAGGAAACAACAAACAGATCAAGAAAAAAAATGTGCAAAAACACTAATTCTTTACCTTAGTCTGAAATAATTCCGGTAATAACAAAGTATAAGCCCGATCACGCCAATAACAAAAAAGGGGAAATTTGATACCACATTGAGGAAATTGGGTATTCCTGTTAATCATATAAACAGACAAGCATTAGCTACTAATGAGGAGTTGTTTGGCTCACTTTTGAGAATCAGAATAAAAATAGAATTATAAATCCCATTATTGGTATGTATTTGCAATCGGTTCCTTGTTTAGTTTGAACATGAATGAGTTTTATTATATTAATAATGTAGTTAATTAATATAAAATTTATATAAAAATAAAAATGAGTATTTTTTAACACTTTTATTCTATCAACCAAACCACATGTGTATAACATTAATTTAGATTCACATTCATGTCTCTCGTAACCAAACTCTTCCTAAATGTCAGTACAGTCAAATCGCTTTTTATCTCACCTGCATTATAAAAACATATCCAATTATTGATACATTGCAGTGCTTCTACCAAATGCAAAGTAATTTGAATGAAAAAAAAAAAAAATCACACAATTTCCTAGTAATCTAGTACTGTTGACTATTGATCCTACAATTTAAACTTCCAAAATATCAGCTGAAATTCAAAGAAAATCATGGGTAGGCAAAAAATAATAATTGGAATTACCGAAGAATTGACGTTGATCAGCGAAATTGTGGTATTCTTCGGACTGAGGAATTTTGGGAGTAATGATCATTAGGACTATGAAACATAGGATTGCTACACCCCATACTAACATGCACCGTTTGTTCCTCATCTCTTCTTCTTCCTCCTCCCTCTCTCTGCTGCTTCTTCGGTCTCTTTTCTCGTCTTCTTCTTCAAATTCTGCTTCTTAAATATTACAGGAGTTTTTGTCGTCAGCATGGCAACATCGTTTTTTTTTTCGCGTTACTGGGTTCGTCTGTCCTAGTATTTGTATGCACTCGCAAGGAAATTTCCTAAGTCCTACCAAGCATGAAGTACTCCTTTGTATTTTGTGTATTGATTTTTTGGGCAAATTTCACTTTACCCCTTGGCGATTAATGTTACTATTATTTTAATATTTAATGTTAATTTTTAGATACTTAAATCTCTAAATTAACAATCAAAATTAAAGGTGTTAAATTTTCAATTTAGAATGATATTTTTACCCTTCAATTAGATGTGTAGACAAAATTTTAGATAAAATCCAAAATATCTTATTTTCTTTCCATAAATAGAGTTTGGTGAAATTTAAAATATGGTAGTACTTAATAAAAAAATTATTGAATCATGTCAACAAAATGACATAGTTAACAGAGAAAAAAATGAATAAAGCAAAAATGAGGGGAAAAAAGAAGATTAGAGAATAAGGGTATTTTTGTCAAAAATATAATGAATGTTCAATTAGATTTAACGAAATGACTAAGTGTCTAAAAAATAATGTTAGGAACTAACATGATAGTGACCTTAAATGTTAAGGGGGTAAACTGAAATTAACCTTGATTTTTTCCCTTTCTTAGCTCTTATAGATAGGCGTATAAACGGGTCAGATTCGGGTCGAAATTAATAGAACCATATCCGAATTCGATTAGTATATAATTCCAATCCAGATAGTCGTCAAGTTTACAAAGTAAATTCATATCAGATCCGTTTGATCCACGTCCGAGACTTATAATATTTTTTAACTTTTAAAATTTTTATATAGAATTTTAATAATTTATAGATCTTTTTATAGTTATTAAAAATATTCATTTCAAAATTTATATTTATGAATGGGTTCTACAATAGTATATAATTTATATTAATAATTTATACGACATATATACATACATACACACATATATACTCACACACATATAAGCTTAAGTTCCCATCTAAACTCAACCCATTGAGAGGCTTACTTATGAACTTAGGTATGTACCCGGATTAGATTCGGATCAAAACTTATTTAGACAGGGGTTGGATTAGGGCCAAAAGTTGTAGATTTATATTCAGATCTAATTAATATTACCAAATTTAAATTTGAATTTGGATATTTGATTGGTTTACGATAAGAGATTTGGATCTTTTAGTCTTTGTCAGATCAGAATTGGTCTTGCTATTATTTTATAATTTTGAAATTTTATATAAAAACTTCACATTTTTATAGTTTTTTTTTTTCTTTTTGTAACGGTAAAAAAGAGTTTAGTTTGAATCAATATTTATAAATGTGTTTTACATTGAAATATAAACTATATTGTCAATTTATATAATATATCTGTGCATATAGAATAACTAATCTATATAATTAATTAATATTATTAAATATTTTAATAGCATTCACATGCTAGATATCCGATCAAAATAACAAAATTTATTTGTGCCATTTATTATAGTAATTAAATGGATTCGAGTCGAATTTAGGTAATCGAATTTACATATAAATTCACACCCGAATAAGCAAGTCCAGAACAAACTGAATCCAAATTTAGATCTAGTTCATTGACAAACCAAATTATGATCTCTTGTTTTTCTGATTTTCAATTGTTTTTCCCCTTTAATTTCTTGGTTTATGGTCCAACTTATTGCTTGTACAAATTGAAATATTTAATGATAATAGGTGTATATTTGTATATATATATATATAAAAAAAAAGTACAATTACAGCAAGTGCATGTGCTAGTAGTACTATATGTGCACCTAATAATACCATTTAGGTCTCATAATCTAATCTACTTGTAAAAGTTCATTGATTTTACTAACGGAAGTTTGTAAAAGTTCCTTGCGACCTTCCGTTGGTAAATGCGAAACACCTTCATAATTCATTTAGGAAAAAAAAATAATTTAGTCCATTGTAATTCAATCAATCTAATTTTTTATTTATCATTACAAGACAATTTGGATCCTCATCTTTGAAAAACTTTAAATACTTGTGATGAAAATCGTGAATAAACTAGCAATGCAATCTACTTGATAATTACATGACGGTTAACTTACAATAATTATGATATTAATGGGTCCGTTAACTTTATCCATAATTTTCATCAGAAATCTTAGATTAATTATTTTGTTAAGAATGAGAAACCAAATTAGTTTTTGTGATAGATTATGGATCAAAATAGTCCATGTCTTAAAAATAAGAGACCAAATTAATCACTTTTCCATTCATTTACTTGTAATCCCTCCATTTTAAAATAATGGTCACCTTTGGTTGGTACACACGAATTAAAAAATTTATTAAATTACATCAATTTTACAAAAAAAATAAGTTAAAGTGACTAAATTACTCTTTTACATTAATATTTAATTACATAATCATTCCTCTATTAATATGGCACTAAGAATTAAAGTTGAAAAAATACTATAGTCATTTTGTACTTTCTTAATTTTTTAAAGTAATAGATAATTTAGTACAAAATAATTTATTTATAATGACAATTATTTTAAAATGGATGGACTAGCAAAGTTTTCTGTCTTTAAAAATGAAAGTTAGCTTAGTTAATAAAAGTTAGACACCTTACATTAGAAAAGTTCGCATGCCTTTCTCAAAAACAGCTCGAACTCTAACATTATGCTTGGATAGATGAATATGAAAAAAAATTTAAAATTTATTTATTTGTTGGAGGAATTTTTAAAATTAAAATTGATCAATTTCAAATCTATCCAAATTTGAAAATTATTTGAAATCCTTTATTTTACACTTTTTAGTTTGTGTGGATTTAAAATTCATTGATTTCAACCTTAAAAATTCCTCCAATAAATGAGTGAATTTTAAATCTTTCTTCAAATCTATCGATCCAAACACAACCTACTATTTTTAGGACGAGTTAGTTTCGACTCTATTCTAAATTACTCTATAAAAATTTATTGTGTACATTGTAACTTTATTTAAGATAAATCTAGACACCAAAAAAAAAAAATTTAATAATAATAGGTTCATATAAAAAAAAAGAAAAGAAAAGAAAAACAAAATAAAACACAAAAAAGAAAAGAAAAACAAAATAAACACAAAACCACGTGCCTAGCACATGCCAACATTCTTCCCGGCACATTAAGTCCTAACCCCCCCCAAAAAACTACCAAAAAAACAGGTCTTTCATTTTCTCACTACTCCGCCGCCGTCTTCTTTCCTTCCTTCCTTCCTTCACACATATATATAAAGCATTCCAAAACCCTCACCACTCCGCCTTCCCTTCTATTAGGGTTTCTCTTTCTCTCTCTCTCACACAGTCACACACACACTATCGAGAAGAGAAGATGGCGCAGTCGCTGGAATTGCTGCTAATTCAGTTCCTGATGCCGGACAATGACGCCAGAAGGCAAGCAGAGGATCAAATCAGGCGGCTGGCAAAGGATCCCCAGGTTGTTCCAGCTCTCGTACACCACCTTCGCACCGCTAAGACGCCTAATGTCCGGCAACTCGCCGCCGTGCTCCTCCGTAAGAAGATCACTGGTCACTGGCCTAAACTTTCGCCTCAACTCCGCCAACTTGTTAAGCAGTCCTTAATTGATAGCATCACCATGGAGCATAGGTTTTTGTTTCACTTAAATTTTACTTTTTTTTTTTTTTTTGTTATGATTTGATTGCAGAATTTAATTGTCATCTTCGTTGCTTAATTAGCTTGCTATCAAATGATTAATCATATTTTTTTTTGAATTCTAATTTTTTTTTTATGTTCAATTTTACTTGAATTTAGTAAGAATGTAAAGCGTGTTTTTTTTTTTTTCTTCCTTCTTTCTTTTGGTGGTATTGACAGTCCACCAGTTAGGAGAGCGAGCGCCAATGTGGTGAGTATCGTAGCAAAGTATGCGGTGCCAGCTGGGGAGTGGCCTGATTTGTTACCATTTTTGTTCCAGTGTAGTCAAAGTGCACAAGAAGACCATAGAGAAGTATGATTTTATGCTCTTGATGGCCTCAAGATGATTTCAGTTTTTGGCCATTTATTTTAACATAATTATATAAATTTCTTGACTTTCGAAATGTCCAAACATGGAGGGTTCTTCATTTGCTCTTTGCAAAGTGAGTTTTTTAATCTATTGAGTTTGTGTACGTATGATACAAAGTTCTTTAATTGGTTTGTTTGTTTGTCTTGTTTTGTTTTGAGTACTTCTATTGGCAAAAGCATGGGAACGGAATTTAGTTATTGGTGGCACGAATTCCTATTATTCCTGTTATCTCTGTATGAATGCTTGTAACTAACGACGAATGACTAATCATTGGTTGTCTGCATTTTGTTGCAAGGTTGCATTGATACTTTTCAGCTCCTTAACTGAAACAATTGGGAATTCATTTCGGCCATATTTTACAGACCTACAGTCTCTGCTACTCAAGTGCCTTCAAGATGAAACGAGTAACCGTGTCAGAGTTGCTGCCCTCAAGTATTGTTTGTTTGCATTTTTCTGTGTATTTATTTTGTGCTGTTATTTGAAATAGGAGATGGTTAAGTGAGAAGCTTATTTGTGCACGTTGATTGAACCATATTAACAGGGCTGTCGGCTCATTTTTAGAGTTCACCCATGATCAGGCAGAAGTGGTGAGTAAAATACTTGTTTTCCATTTTTTTATTTGTATTCTGGTTACATGTTTGGTTGGATGATAAACATTTTATTTTGGAGCCAATCTGACCGTTGATTCTCTCGAGACTGGGGACTGGTTTATTAAATAGCCCATAGTCAAGGCCTAAATATATCTTCTTTGACTCTTGATTTTTCTTTTGGCCCATTTGCGTGTCAGTATACTTTTATTCTGGTTCTGTTGCTTACGGGATTGGCTTACATGAAGTTTATTGAAATCATGAACTGTGATAAGTCGTCTGACACTTAGATAATCTCATTGCCTTTTTATACAAGGAATGGATTTGCTAGAAAGTGGATTGGAGAGTGGTTTTTTTGGGTTCCATGAATCGTGAAAATCTGTATTTCTCTCGTGAAGGAGTCCCTCTCGTGAGAAGTCACCTGAGTTTTCCGAGGAAGTCCGAAAGGGAGTGTCGTAGTCTTTTAGCTTAACTAGTCGTCAGCCTTCGTACAGCCACATAAGGAAGTTCAAGTGTTGAATCTGACAACTTATTATCATTTAAGGAGTCACCACATGTCTTCCAAAAATCACCATTACTGAATTGCAGTTACTATTTCTTGGTATTAATTATGTGTTGACTGGATTTTGAATTCATTCTAGCTCCATTAAGAAAGAGCACTACCGATCTAAAGTTGTCCATTCAATATTCCGTAAGCTTTTATGCAGGTAGCAGAAGGTTAGTTCTTTCGGCTGGAATACATTAAAGAATATATAAAATGAGATATCTTGTTTTTAATTCTTTCGTTGTCCAACTGGTACTTGAAAAGAGAAAATTTCCCAATCCTTTGCATTTGCAAATGTTTTTTCCCGCCAGCTGGGTTTCAATGAGTGAAGAGTTATTTAATAATATTTGGCATGATATGAATACAATTATCCTAGAACTTCTGTAGTTGCTAAAGTTAGTGAAGCATTTGAGGTTCCTTGGCTTGTTTTATGTCTTGCTGTTCTTTTTATTGAATTAGACTCTTTCAGTGCAATATTCTCAACCTGTTAATTATAACCGACTTCTTCACTATATGATACTTTGGATCGGGGTAGTGATTAGCATTTAGTTTAGAGGTTAATTCATGACATCTTTATGGAGCTTCTGAAGAGATTATGATTTCTTGATTTACTTTTTTCAATATGAAAATTGTTGGTCTTTTTTGTTTATATACGATTTATGGGTAATAAGCATTTTTTCCCTGGTTTTGTTTATTCTTCCTTGTTAGGTCAAGTTTCGAGAGTTCATACCAAGCATTTTGAACGTGTCAAGGCAATGCCTTGCAGCCGGCGAAGAGGATATAGCTGTAATTGCTTTTGAAATATTTGATGAGCTGATTGAATCTCCTGCACCACTTCTTGGGGAATCAGTGAAATCAATTGTACAGTTTTCTCTTGAAGTTTGCTCAAGTCTGAATTTGGAATCCAATACACGCCACCAGGTCAGTTCTGAAAATTTTTATCCCTGGTAGAATAATGACCTGTTCTTGTTTGCTCAAGATAAACTGAATTTATTATTGCTATTATTTATTTATTTATTATTATTTTTTTAAACTGAATGTTGTTTTGGGGTGTTCTTCTTTGATTTTCCCTCTCTTGTGATGGAGAGCTGTTTCTGGACAGCACCCCTAGAAGGTGTCTTTTTTAGAACAGATTTTTGCTGTTGGACACTTTTAGGACCAAATACCTTATTAAATTTTAGATCTACTTTCAGGAATTACATTTCCATAGGTAGTTCTAGAAAGATAAAGTAAGCGAAAGCCAGCCTAAGCAATTGGCTTTGTGACTCTTTGATTGTTTCATTTTGTCAGGCTATTCAAATCATTTCATGGCTTGCCAAATATAAATCCAACTCACTGAATAGAAATATAAACTGGTGACACCAATTCTGCAAATTATGTGTCCTTTGCTTGCGGAATCTACTAACGGGGAAGAAGATGACGATCTTGCTCCAGATCGTGCTGCTGCCGAAGTGATTGACACCATGGCTATGAGCCTGGCGAAGCATGTTTTCCCGCCTGTTTTTGAGTTCGCTTCTCTCAGTAGTCAAAGCATCAATCCGAAGTTTCGGGAGGCTTCAGTAACCGCTTTAGGTGTCATTTCTGAGGGTTGTTTGGACTGGATGAAACAGAAGATGGAACCTATTCTTCATATAGTCTTGGGGGCCCTTAGAGATCCAGAACAAATGGTGAGAGGGGCTGCATCATTTGCATTGGGTCAATTTGCTGAGCATCTGCAGCCTGAGATAGTAGCTCATTATGAAACTGTTCTTCCTTGTATCTTAAATGCCCTGGAGGATGTATCAGATGAAGTTAAGGTATATACTTAACAAGAAAAAAGATTAATGCCAATAGTTTTGTTCTATCTGTACTTATAATTTTCATTTCTTCCAAGCAGGAAAAGTCTTACTATGCTTTGGCAGCATTCTGTGAGGATATGGGTGAAGAAATTCTTCCCTTTTTAGACTCTCTGATGGGGAAACTACTTGGTGCCCTTCAGAATAGTCCACGCAATCTGCAAGAGACATGCATGGTGAGAATACAGTTCCTATACTTATATTATGTATTTCATTACAGAATTCATAAATTTTCTGTTTTAATTTAGTTTGCCGTTTTTAGTCTGCAATCGGTTCAGTTGCATCAGCTGCAGATCAAGCCTTTGTTCCTTACGCTGAAAGGGTTCTAGAGTTGATGAAAACCTTTATGGTGCTAACAAATGATGAGGACCTCCGATCACGAGCAAGGGCTACTGAATTGGTTGGAATGATTGCTATGTCTGTTGGGAGGGCTAGGATGGAGCCAATTTTACCACCCTACGTTGAAGCTGCAATTTCTGTAATTAAATAAATAACCTTTTTATCATAATCTGAAACCATTGCTTGACTCTTTTACCTTTTCCAGATGTATGATCTATTGTGTACACGTCTCAGGGATTTGGGTTGGAGTTCAGTGAGCTTAGGGAGTACACACACGGTTTTTTCAGCAACATCGCAGAAATTTTAGAGGAAGGTTTTACTCAGGTAATGTTAGTTTTTGGAATATTACTTCTTTTGTGTTACTTTTATGTAAATTGATTCTGATGTTTTCTTGGGACAGTACCTTCCTCATGTTGTGCCCCTGGCATTTACCTCCTGCAACCTTGATGATGGCTCTGCTGTGGATATTGATGATTCTGATGAGGATGAGAACATTAATAGTTTTGGAGGCGTGTCATCTGATGATGAAGCACACGATGAACCAAGAGTTCGTAACATCAGTGTAAGAACAGGCGTATTGGATGAAAAGGCAGCTGCAACTCAAGCCCTTGGTTTATATGCTCTGCATACGAAGAATTCCTATGCACCGTATCCTTGTGCTTTGTCGTGGATGTAAAATCATGAAATGTGGCCTCTGCAAGTAAAAACATAAATTGCCCAATATATTTGGAATTTCTTAATTGATATTAAGGTACTTGGAAGAATCACTAAAGATCTTGGTAAGACATTCAAGCTATTTTCATGAGGATGTCCGCCTCCAGGCTATTATTGGTCTGAAACGTAAGTACAGTGTATGGAAATTTTGGCCGTGACTTGAGTGGTTCCTACACTTGTTTAAACATTTGTTAGTTAAGGTTGACTTGGTTTATGTACATGTATTATATGAGCGATTCTCCTGCATGACCCATCTGACTTCACTTTTTAAAATGTTATGAGTTTCTTTTAATCTTTGGACGAAAACGGGTCTTCTAATATGCTAACACCTTTTAAATTCCAAAAGTATTCCTCTTCCTACCCTGCCCTTAAAAGTGAAAACAGCAATGAGGTTATCATTTCCTTTATTGGAGATCCTGAGTTGTTTGCACTCTTATTGCACTTTCTTTCTGTTTTATTGCCTTTTATCTTTAATGTGAGTTCAGTTGTCTTAAGAGTTGTCTGGTCCTAACAAACATGTCATACTGTGCAAGGCTGATGTTTATTTCTTCATTATGGCAGATATCTTGACGGCTGCACAAGTGGTTTTTCAAGGTCACAATGTGAGTATGAATAAATTAATAACCCCCTTGGGGACCTTGGGTTAGGGGTTGATATTCAACTTGTTTCTTACATCTCGTTTGTCATCCTTTTCCCTCTTCTGTGGTACATAAATGATGCTTAGTATCTGATGAATTTCAACTACCAACTAGCATCTTTTTGTACTATTAAGTTTACAACCTTCTTGCTTGCTTCTTATTATGTTCTTCTAGTTAGTTTTGTTTTATATTTTCAACTTTTCCAAATCAAATCAGTAGTGATGTAAAAGAGCTATCTCCTAATAAGGATTCAATTTTGCTTATTGCAGGAAGGGATGTCAAAGGTGAAAGACATCCTTGGTAAGCTGATTGCGTGTTAGCAACAACTTCAGTATCCAATTAGAAAAGAGATCTTAATGATAAATTCAGCCAACTGAGAAATCTTTACATTCTTTTCACAAAAAACAGAGAGAGTAATTAATATTTACACGAAAACAATGGTTGAAGATGATGACAAGGAAGTTGTTGCTCAAGCTTGTATGAGTGTCGCTGACATCATCAAGGATTTTGGTTATTTGGCAATGGAGCCTTGTAAGGATGAATTTTACCAGTTCCTTTGTTTAGATCTATTTGCTTGGTCTGTTAGAAAAATGATTAATTCTTTGCCGTGCTTTCCTCCTGGGCTTCGGTTACAGATATGCCTCAGCTTGTTGAGGCCACTTTGACATTACTTCAGGAGCAATCTGCTTGTCAACAGATAGAGTCTGATAGTGAGATTGATGATGATGATCCTGAACATGATGAAGTGCTAATGGATGCAGTTTCTGACCTCCTTCCTGCATTTGCAAAGGCCATGGGTTCTAATTTTGCTCCCATCTTTTCTAAGCTGTTTGGCCCCTTGATGAAATTTGCTAGTAAGTTGGTAGCAGTGAACATTTGTTGCTTATGAGAGTTGGTGACATTTAGATTTCATGCTTGAATCTTTACTTGTTCAATTCTTTACAACTGTAGAAAGCTTCCCGTCCACCTCCCGACCGGACCATGGTTGTTGCTTGTCTTGCAGAAGTTGCTCAGGATATGGGTGCTCCCATTGCTGGTTACATTGATGTACTTGTGGAATCTGAAATTACTTGTTCTTTGTTAGTATAGGGTTTCAGCAACTCATCTAAAATTAGTATTTATATGACTTGGAACATTTCAGACAGTGATGCCTTTGGTACTCAAAGAATTGGTATCATCGGAGACAACTAATCGAAGAAATGCAGCATTTTGTGTTGGGGAGTTATGCAAAAATGGTGGAGAGTATGCTCTGAAGTATCCTTTTGCAGTCATATGATGGTTATTTTGTGTTTCTTTACTTGCTTTGATATTTCAGCTATCGCTCTTGACTTCATTGTTCGAGGCAAAATAGTTGGTACAGATGGACTGCAGATTCTGTAATGTACCTTTTATTGTTTAGCTGCTTAAATGGTCTTCTTTGTTTGAGGGGGATGCTGTTGCCCTTTTGCTGTTCATTTTCCTTACATTAATCTGTAGATATTATGGTGATGTTTTACGTGGCCTTTACCCGTTGTTTGGAAACTCAGAGCCAGATAATGCAGTTAGGGATAATGCTGCTGGAGCTGTAGCTAGGATGATAATGGTGCATCCAGAGTCTATCCCACTCAATCAGGTTTATATGCTGAATAGTCTTATTTATTTTTGGCTCAGAAGATTTTCAGTTTTGCTTGTGTTATTAGTACTATAGTTCTTTATTTTGGGTTCAGGTCCTACCTGTTTTCTTGAAAGTTCTTCCTCTAAAAGAAGATCGGGAAGAATCCCTGGCTGTCTATAGCTGCATTTGCAATCTTGTTTTATCATCTAATTCCCAGGTAGTTTAGTCATTAGTTGTCTGTTGATATAAAACCGTCCTGGTCTCATTTAGTTGCAATCGTATTTTCTGTTTTCTTTTCTTTCCTGATCAAACATTGTTACCTCGATTGCTTTAACATCATTTGGGTGCTATGCAGATCCTGTCTTTAGTTCCAGAGTTGGTTAATCTTTTTGCCCAGGTTGCCGCATCACCTGTAGAAACTCCTGAAGTCAAAGCTCACATAGGCAGAGCTTTCTCTCACTTGATTTCGTTATACGGTCATCAAATGCAGCCTCTTTTGGCGAACCTTTCACCTGCACATGCGAATGCACTGGCTGCAACTGCTCCAAAGAGCTGACACTTGAGCGAGGCACATGACTACAACTGCACATGTTGAACTTATCTTCAGTTTGTGTTGTTTCTTTGTCACCGGCGAGTAATTTTTTAGAAGTTTGTTGTGGCTGTCCACAGGAAGTTGGGACGACTTACCAGAACGCAGGTTGGTCTGGTCCAGGTATGAATGTTTATGGGGAGTGCATATCTGGTTTTCTACTGCTTTGAACCATTGTTCGGAGTATGAATGTTCTGATTTTTTCTCAAATCTATAAATGTTCATACGTCTTTATACTTGTCTTGCAGATGATTTTTTTTGCTCCTGGCGGTGTCTCCGATTTTCCAGTATGGAGATGAAGCCTTTTATTATTTTTTTTCCAGTTTGTTTTTCCTGTTATAATTTTCTAATATTTTTATATCAGTTATTCTTTATTTATTAATATAGTAATATTTTGGTCGGTCAGTTGAGAGTGATGTGGTGTGAGGCTTTTGTAAATTCTGTGTTCTATAATTATGAGGTGTAGTGTTGTGTTGTATTCTTGTGGTTGTTTCGACTGTCTTGGAATGATCCAGCAATTATATATTGGTTAATACAAGGTTTTTTTTTTTTTTTTTTGTTGGGAAATTCTTTCTGCTTCATCATCCCCACCCTTATCTTTTTTCAGTTAACTTATTTTGGATGAAAATTTAGATACTACTATTAGGAACCTTGATCTAATTCTTGGGGGGGAGATTATTGCGATCTATACAGGAGAAGAATAGAAAATAAAATGAAAATATGAAGAAGAATAGTTTCCTCCACTCTCCTCTACTCAGCTAATGGGTGGTTGGTTCATACTCTGAAATTGGAATTCGGATTCATATATAAAAATAATTGTGTATGAATTTGGCATACTGATATCATTAAAATAACGGGAGTTTGATAAATATTTGTTATGAATGAGGCTCGTATTAAACTAATAACCTTCTATCTCTCTTGCTTGTCCCACCTGTACCACTACTGTCTCACCACCACCACCATCACCATCACCATCGTTCACTAGTATCCACCACCACCACCGCTGTTCACCAGCACCCATCACCATTACCAATAATTTGCATCAAAATGGTTTATATAATTATTCCAAGAGAAAGTTACTTATATCTAATCACTAACAGATCATTTTGCTTATGCATAAAATTATCAAGGATTTCAATTCATTTGTTATTTTGCATAGAAACAATTTTTGGACTACTTTGCTACTTACTTGGAGAAAGAGGACATAAGGGGGGAATAGATGAGAAGGGATTGATAATGATGGTCGGGAAAAGATAGAGAGGGGGGTTGCTAATGGTGGTGAAAGGACGAGGGAGTGTTGGTTGGAGCAGATGGACACAAGAAGAGAACGAGTGGCAAGGAGAAGAGAAGAGAATTACTTTCTTCTTTTTATTTTTTTCATTTTTTAAATCTGAAATCAAATTTGGAAATGGAACAAAACCTCCCATTTTATTTAGGATTGAAAATTGTCAAATTTTTAGAATTTATTCCAAAATTTTAAATCTCATACCTATTAGACTATTACCCAAACAAACTGAATAGAAATCAATCCGATTCTTGATTTCCATTCCCTTCGACCAAACACCTCTAACTCAACCAGCATATTATTTTCTCTCTTAGTTTTCTAGTGCAGTAGTGATCAGCACCCACTGAGCTCGTGTCAATCTGTTCAGAAATTAATTAAGGACGTTAAAAATATAGTAATAGGAATTGAAGTTTGTAAAGAGTAGTAAGGACATAAACAAGTACATAAATAGGAAAAATTAAAAGCGAATAAAATTACAATGAACAGAAGCCAAAATGGAAAAAAGAATCAAAATTCGTCATACAATATAATTCAGGAAAATTCTATAAAGTTGTGTTTGAATTGATAGATTTAGAGAAAATTTTGAAATTTATATATTTTTTGGAGGGGTTTATAAGGTTGAGATTGATGAATTTCAAATTCACCCAAATTAAAAAGTGTGGAATGGAGAATTTCAAATAAATTTCTAATTTGAATGGATTTGAAAATCATCCATTTTGACTTTATAAATCCCTTCAATAAATGAATAAATTTCAAATCTTTCTCTAAATTATCAATCCAAACACAATATAACATAACAATCTCGTTGTTTCATTGTGCTTTAGCCTTTGAAGGCAACACCAGTGTTTTGAAACCTTTATTATATATGGTAACTTTCTAACAAATTACAAAATCTTTTAAATATTTATTTTTTATTTCTAATTTTTAAGTAGATGTTCACCCCTAATTTTTCATTCCTAGTTTTTAGACAATTATTCGTGTTTGTGACTAATACTCTACACAAATGTCTATACAAATTTATAAATCCAATAAAATAGTTCTCTTAATGAGGTTGTGGAACTACTACTAACTCAGGTCTATTTTATTTATTTAATTTTTTTTTGGCTATTTATACTTGAGCCACAAATGTTTATTAGAGTTAGTTAATTGTTGACCTGTTTTTTTTTTTTTTTTTTGGGAAAATATCTAATTTTTGGCCTTCACTTATAAACTATTTGGTGTGGAATAAAACATATGAAATAAATAATATCAGCAGATATAAACAAAATTATATAAAATTTAATTATCACCACAAGATCTACAAGTGAATTTCAAGTATTTTTCCGTTACTTTTTTTTTTTCTTGTAAACTGGTGAGTATTTTCCCCTTTTCTTTCCCCTTCAATGCAAAAAGTGGATTGATCTCTTATCTGTAATGCTTTAGGCTCTCTAATTACTGAAGGATACTTATAAACAATACAATTTAAAGGATAAAAAAGGAAAATTTACCTCAATAGTCCTTCAACTATTTCACTAAAATCAAAATAGTCCCCTAATTTAAATTTTAACTTAATTATTCCCTCAACTAAATAGTTATATCTAGTTAGGTCCTTAAATGATGGCTCCACCCAAAATATAAGTTTTTTTTACTGGCGTTGACTAAGGGTAAAATCATCAATTCACCTAAACCTAATACTTTGGGTGTTAAATCATCACCCAAATAGTTTTCTGACTCTTTTATTATGGCCTAATTGGTCCTTCAACTAAAAGTTTAACCAAATTAGTTCATCAATTAAAAAAAGAACCCTAACTTTTACCCTCCTTTTCCCTTCTCCTCCTATTAGCCGCCAACCCTTCTACCTTCCCCCTCAACTTCCACCAGCAATCACCTTCTCCACCCACCCCATCCACCTCTATTCCCTCCACTTCCTCTTCCTCTATACCATCCGCCATTCCCTTGAACCTCCTTTTTCCCTCTAAAGGTTGCCAGTAGCCATTCTACTTACCCACTCCAACTACTACCAGCCATTTTCCTCTCCCTCATACTCTACCAACAGCCATTTCCTTTACTCATACCAGCCAACGCCATTCCCAAACGTGCGCTAACCATAATGACTATGCTAACCTATATAAATTGAATAAGTACAAATTCTTTCATTAAAGATTGCTTATAATCAAGTGATTTAGGAGTAAATTGTGAGAAGTAAAATCATTTTCTTGATAAAGATTTATAGGCATGATCCAAATTATAAGTTTTCAAAGTCCAATATCCTTTGCTCGGCTTTAGATAATTATTTCCTTTGTAAGTTATCCTTGGAGTTCAGGAGAATTTGGAGAAGAACATACATAAGGAGGCAGATGATCATATCTCTTCTGATGTCTAAGACAGTTTGACTTAACAGGTTTAGTTTATCTTGCGAATATGTCTAAACCACTTAGATTTATTGTCCCGCTTAAATTCCTAACAATTGGATAAGTTATTATTTGAAATTAACTTTTTTTCACAATGTGGAAATCATCTTATAACTCTATCTGAGGAGAATTGGTTCATATACTTCAAACGACTCATAATTAGCTATGAACTTGAAATATTTCAATTAGCCTAGTCCAAATTTGGTGGCAGTGGCTGGGGTGGGTGGAAGGAATGGTTGCTAGTAGAATGAGAGGGAGAGGAAAAGAGGTTGACGGTGATTGGAATTAGTGAAGAAGTTGGTTGCTGGTAGAGGAGAAAGGGAGGTTCAAGAGGATGACGAATAGTAGATAGTGGAAGGAGTGGAGATGAATAGGGTGGGTGAAGGAGGTGGTTGTTAGTAAAGATTGATGGGAAGGGTAGAAGGGGTGGCAGCTAATGCAGAAGAAAGAGGGAGAGAGGAGGGGGGAAAGGTTAGGGTTTTTTTAATTGAGGGAATAATTTGGTAAAATTTTTAGTTGAGGGATCAATTTGGCTTTAATAAAAAAAGTTGAAGGACTATTAGAGTGATGATTTAACACTTAAAGTATATCAGGTCTATGTGAATTGATAGTTTTACCCTTACTCAACACCGGTCAAAATTTAAAAAATTTATGTTTTAGGTGGCACTACCATTAAGGACCAAATTAGATACAACTATTTAGTTGAAAGACAAATTTGGTAAAAATTTAACTTAGGGGACTATTTCTGTTTTAGTAAAATAGTTTGAGAACTATTGAGGTAAATTTTTTGATAAAAAAATTTAATGATATGGTTTAACTTAATTACCTGAATGTGGAGCTGGTAGCAAACTCTATTCTTGCTTATTGAAAGAGTAGAAACATTTTTAATCAAAAAAAATTCACTTTCCATGATATCTAGGAACTTTGAGAATGCTTCATCTTTATCTCGTCCCATACAAATCTGAACAATTGCTTCACCACTTTGAAGTTCATTAACAGAAACCGTAAGATCATTAATCCTGGGATCTAAATTGCCTTCATGATTAAGGGGCTGTTTGTTCTTATTGGCTGATTGCATATCATCTTTCACCTTTAATTTAGTTTTTGTATTTCATTCTCCATCTCTGGGATGTATTTGATAACCTTATCCACTATAGCTGGTGCGCTCCATCGCTTCTGCAACGTTGCAAGTGATGGTAAATAAAGACATAAATAATGGAAAATTTCTATAGGACCATCTCTTTTATGTTTTTAAAGCTTGTACAATATAACACTATATATTTTATAACTTATACTATATAAGTTTTTAAATTAACGGGATGAGTTTTTTAATGAAACTGTGTGAAATTTCCTAAATGATGGGGTAAACAAAACACACACATATATAAATTAAATATATCGCGAGGAAATTAATAGTCTCGTATACTATATCATTGTTTTAAAACTTGTACTTTTCAAGTATTGATTAAAGTACATAATGTTATATTATGTAAACATTTAAAGTACAACGGTATATACATCATAGAATTTTTTCCTACATCATATTTTATTTACTAAGCTCAAATTAATGCGAGAATATGTTACTATAGTTCTTCTCTAATAGATGAGTGAATTTCCCTCTTTAATGTTGCTTCTTCGACAAAGGGGATCGCCATTCATATATACATCTATAACGTTAAATATCTTCTTTGTGTGATTCTATATACCAATTTCCTGTTTGATCTTATGAATATTTGAAATGTATGTTTTGATTTGTACATATTATTATATCAGAGTATACATGTCAAACATAAAGAGCGCGAGACATATTGAGATTGGTATATGAGGAGGTGAGAAATAAAATTCTATGCCCCATTTGTCACCATAACCCTAACTAGTTCTAAATTTTCTTGTGCTTAAAATTTGATTGCATAATATTCTGGATTTGGAACCTTTTCTTTTTGTAGAAGTCCATGATTATTTACTATTTGTTTGTTCCTCTACTTGCAAGCACTCCAAATTAATCAAGAGAAAAAAGACCAGCTACTAAATCAAGCCATTAATAGATGGAAAAATATATGGAATATATAACCTTTGATCTTCTTGAATCTGGTAGCAATGCGCGATAGGGCCAAGTAAGATGCATTCAACCTCAATCTTCGTATCCTCTCCCTTGCATTATGTTCAAGTTTTTTCGTTGCCGAACCTTCTCCACCACTTTGATCCACTGCCACCTTTTCAACTTGTTGCAACTTCTTCATCATCAATTTGCTATTTAAACATATATTTATCACTGGAAAAAATTAAGAATATGTTGCATAAATTAAGATGATATGTTTTTGCTTCCTTAATTTGTAGATCTTTAATCGAACTCGTATAAATAGATGAACTATATAAATCCTCGTAGAATAACTTGATAAAGAGAGAGATCGAGAGAGCCCTCAATTTATAAGACTTAAATAAGTGCAAGAAATTTCAATTGGATCGATCTTATATGCTACTTAACATTTATGCATGTTAATTTTGTAGTGAAGAGAAGAAATAATTTAAGAGCTAAAAGTCAATGAAAGAAACTAACATAAATGAGGAGGAAAATGGAGAAAGAACAATTTATGGTATATTTATAATTTCCAACAAGAACTTGAAGCTTTCAAATTAAGCCTTTAATTATTATTATTACTATTATTATTAATTATGTTTTGCTTGTAGTACAACAACACAAAATAAGAAAGTACACATGGCCATATAAGAAGTACAAGTCTTTTTCTTTCCTTTTATTCGTTTACATGTCCGGTTGCATGCCTTAAACCCTAATTATATCTAGATAACTCCAGTTGACCTTGGTGTGTGTCTGATTAGCTTTCTCGCCATACCAATATGTTTAACGGTGCGCATTGGTTAATCGGTCAAATAATTCGGTCAATATTTAGAAATGAATCTTAAAATTATTAACCAATTTTAATTTAGTATTGAATTCAAAATAAAATCCGGTTAAATAAATTCAAATTCGGTAATCGGTCTCAAATTCGATTAATCACATTCGCTAATTAGACCCATTGACATTGAACTAAATTTTTTTTTACAAAAAATGAAAAACCTATCTAAACAAAATATAATTAGCAATAAAATATTCTAATAATTCCATATCATC
This sequence comes from Cinchona pubescens, assembly GCA_025175665.1. NCBI lineage: Eukaryota > Viridiplantae > Streptophyta > Magnoliopsida > Gentianales > Rubiaceae > Cinchona > Cinchona pubescens. The sequence continues at coordinate 2,517,620 of JANKKI010000059.1, read as the reverse complement.
AAAACTAAATTATACTTGAATAGACACAATATTTTTTTAATACTTTATATACATAAAGTACATAATAGGATAAAAAATATATAAATTGTGTACATACGTGTGTTTGTATTAGTGTATACATATATAATTTCATTTGTGCAGCTATACATGAAATTTATAAGTAAAATTATAGTATTAGTTTGTAAAATCATATTATATACAAGTATATTTATATAAAAAGAAGACACAATGTTGCAAGTTAAGTTTTAAGGATTTTCTTTGAATGGTTTTGAATTCCTCAAATATCAAATTAAATTTAGAAATCGATTAATTCTGAAATCGAATTCAAAATTCAATTCTAATTTCATAATTAATTTTTGATTTTAAAATTTAATTGGACCAATTTATTAATCAAATTTCGATTAATTAATTTCAAAATTTCAGTGTAAAAATAAAAATAATTGCCAATTCGATTAACCGAATTCGTGCTTAGCCCGAGTACTAATATATAATAGATGTTCATTTTGCATGGTTAATTAGTTGTGTATTCTTCTCTTTCTCTAACTAATGTTTCGTGTGTATCTAGTAAAAAATAGGAAGAGAGAGGATTGCAGGAGCACTTATTCATTGTAGAATGATAGTTCGAGACATTGGTATTTTTTGGAGAATTCTAAAATCGATCTGAGTGTGTTGACCTTATAATGGTGCATTATACTCAATAATCTAATATTTAAACGCATCACTCGTATATCTTGAACTGAATCCATCAAAACTGACTCGTTGTTATCTGGAGTATCGAGTATATTAATCCATAGATTTAAACACAAGTGGGATGTTTATAATTGCATAAATTTATAGATTTTAGTTCCTAATCTACATAGATTACACAACTATTTTTATTTTTATTTTTTATTTTTGTAATAGATAGCATGGCATGTACTATTAATGATGTTGGTGACACATGAATGATTTAATTGACAACTAGACATATTATATTCTTGGACCTTTTTAAAATTATCAGAATAAGTATAATAATTCATTAATTTTCAATAGATTTTGAGCAATTTGCTAGAAATTCATATTCATGCTAGCCTAGTAGTACTTATTATGAAGGGGCAAATATTTAGGTAAATCCGATTTTTGGCTCTATTTGTAAACCTTGTAGTGTGGATTAAATTTTAGAGAATCTATGACATCAGCTGATGTAAGCAAAATTCTTTAAGATTTAATCCTGATCATAGAGTCTACAAGTAGAATTAAAGATCGGGTCTACCTAAGTATTTTCCATTACGAAGGTACTACTTAAAGTGTTACAATTAATAGTGTAGGATGAAAACTTAGGTAAATTATTGATAGTTCAGGGGTGCAATTGCAATTAACCATAAGTTGACAATTCAGGACTGAGGTGAATACACGGAAGAGAAAATACTCCCCACACAAAAGGCGAATTAAAAGCTTTCCATTTTAAAACGGCGACAGATGTCTTCGCTTATCGCCACCGCTTCCGCCGTCAACTTCTTTCCTTATCCTTCACCGGAGCTACAGTGCCATTCTACTTCTAAATACCCCCGCCGGCGGGGGTTTCGCTCTGAATCCCTCCGAAACGATGCGTTTCGACCTCTATCCTCCTCCGCCACCACCTCTAACAACAACAACAAGAGTAGAAAACTGTCTCTATATCACGCTTTGCCTTTCGACCTCTCCCCTCCTCCCATCGACCACGACTTCCAGGTCCACTACCATCTCTGCCGTTTCGGATAATATGCTTTTAATCATTTTCACAATTTTTTATTTTATTTTTTGAAAATTCTAGTGAAATCCGGTGTTGCAGGACGCCAAAACAACAGTCGCAGAGGACGGAGCTATTGGAGCTTTTCATAGTGACGATGAGGCACTTGATGCAGCTCAAAACGGCGCCGTTGTGAGTTATCCTTGTTTTAATTGCTAATCACAATAGTATTAGTATTAAGGAGTTGAGTTTTTCTTTTTCTTTTTTTTTGTCGTTATAATTGTGCTAATTATTCTTTCAAAATAATGACCTAATTAGTATTTTAAGCAATTAAATTCATTACAAATAACCTTGGACTTCTATTTAATCGAATAATTGGTTCCGTTTTACAGTGGCAGTTTGTTCATATTTTGTTGTTACTTGTTAGTGTGGACTTGAACTTATTAACATACGAAATATTAAAACAATTTCGATGGTACTTGATGTTTTAGGTTGTGGATCTCTCACATTATGGCCGGATAAGAGGTACACTCTTCTCGATTGCATGGTGTAGTTCAGCTTGTTTTTAAGTAACTACCCTTCAAAATTGGCCTAGCAATTAGTGTCATTGCTCAATCCTTTGATATTTGGTGGAGATAGAAAATTGCTACATGGAACTCAAAATGAAACAGAGGGGCTTGCCTTCAGAGGAACACTGAACAATTATAGTTTTCGTTAAGTGAATGATAAAAGTGAAACATCATGTTGACCATCGAATGTAATTTATCCCTTTTTAATCACCAAACCACTACTACATCCTCCTCAAACTTGAAATGCTTGAAATCACTTATAATTGAGCAATTAATATCTATCAGTGTGATCGAACTTTTAGTGACTGTTCAAGAGTTGTTTTGTTGGCCACATATTATATTGCAAGGATAACAGGATTGATAGTGGTACAGTCTTAAGGATTCTTTCTAAAGATTTTGACATGCATTAGCATTCCAAATTGAGTTTCAGGAGCGGTTTTTTCAGTAACTTGTTTGATACTCTCTTTGCTTTTACTTCTCAATTAATCTGTCACTTTTTGTTGCTCAAATGCTTTTTTTTTTTCTCCCTATTTGTAATCTGGAATTACTTAAAGTTTGTGGAGAAGACCGAATTCAATTTCTTCACAATCAAAGTACTGCAAACTTTGAATGCCTTAGTGAAGGCCAGGTACTTTCTATTTATGTTGTGAATCTATGTTTTAGGGGAGCATAACTACTAAATTCTATCATCATTTAGTGGTTCAACTCACAACATAAAATTCTTAGGGATGCACCTCTGTGATTAGAATTTGTGACACCAACAGCTCGGACAATTGATATTGCCCATGCATGGGTCATGGTAATCTCTTCTTGCCTGCTGAACATTTAGCTTATTAGGTTTCCAGATATTAACATATCAGTTTTTCTTTCATGTAAATAGTATGTTATGTTTGCAGAAAAATGCAGTTACATTGGTGGTCTCACCGGTGACCTGTGAAAGAATAGCTAAAATGCTTGAGAAGTATGTTCAGATTGCTAGATAATTTTTTGTTTTCCTTGCTTGCTTTTGTCGTGCATTTTCTGTTGCTTGTCTCTTTCATCAGATAGTGTTGATTTCAAGTCTATTTTTCTTTCAAGATCTACTTATTAAATAACTAATTGGGCATGGACTACGTCGAGAGGAAACTATTGTATTTCATTGGTCAACTGTATGATCGAGGTCTGAGGTAAAAGTTGATTATAACATCGTATTGCAGTTAATATTTGTTGGCTACCTATGCCAAATATTCTGTTTTGAGATTTTACTCGCAAATGAAGTGGCAGCTTTTTCTTATACAAGGCCAGATTGTTAACTTTTTCTGCAAGAACAGCTGTAGAAATTCATCTTTTGTTGCCAGGCAAATGAGTTTCTGTTGTCTAATGAATCATATATGCACTTAATATTCTGTTTCTGAGGGGAAGAGTTGCATTCATAACTGTATCTTATGAAAGGTTAAACCTCCGTGTTAAAAGTTGTGTAATTTGAGGGAAGGAACCCATAAATTTTCATTGTGATATTACAAATAAATTCTGCTTTGTTACTTAGCAAATGGAAATGTCATTGCTTTAAAAGGAAGATACTCTTGAGATAATTTCCTAATGCAAATCTCAAATGCAACTGTTCTGTTTATCTATCTCTAGTGGTTTCCAAACAAGAACCCTTTTCTCTCATGATAACACTTTCTAATTTCACTAATCTTTTTATTGCAGATATATATTTATTTCCGACAAGGTAGAAATTCAAGACATCACTAAGCAAACGTGCATGTTTGTCATTGGTTGGACCTGCAAGCAACCAAGTATGCAATGTTAAGTTCAATTGTGAAGTTACCTACATCAAGTTACATTTTTGCGTCAAGCTCATACTATTTGACTTGTTTTGTGATCAGATAATGGAGAGATTGGACCTGATTGACCTTATTGGACAACCTTATGGCTCACATAAACATTACAGTGTAATTGAATTTGGACTTTATAAACTTTTCATGACAATACGTATTCCCTGGGGACACTTAATGTATGGGATGCTTCTTTTTGGATGAATCCATGGTTCATCCCCATATGAAGATGCAATAATGTGTTGATAATTGAACTGGATTGGATGAAAAGAATATTAGCTTGTCCACATTGTTGCTTGGTGGTGCGTGGTTATGGATGAATCTGTGGTTGTAGGGAGTTGTTAACTACATCGTTATTTATATCTCAACTTTAACACTACTAAAGTTGTCTAAGTTAATTAGGGTTGAACAGTATTTAGTGGTTTAGTTCTGTCTTTGCGAAGTAATCCTTTCATATGGCAAAATGAGTTCTTTTTACATGTGCATGGTAAATGGGATGCCATTAACTGTAGCTGTTGGAAATGTTCTCTCTGAGGAAGGGTTTTCATTGTTGACTTCACCAAATGCTGCTAGAACTATATGGAAAGCTCTTATAGCTCAAGGTGCAATCACAATGGGGTCTGGCGCATGGGAAACATTAAGGATTCTTCAAGGTTTTTGCAACTTCTACTGCTTAGCACGTGGAATTTTATGAATTAGTAATGCTTTTCCGTATATAAGTTGACATTTTGGAATGTACCCTCGGTTGATTTTGGCTTATTGCATGGTCAATGGCATGTCCAATATTTATCAAACCTTTATAGTTCATTATGTTCTGCATTTCCATGTTGCTAAGTATGCCAGTTGAATACATAGAGCTAAGGGAAGCCTAATTTTTTCCATTGGTAGGAAGGATGTTAGTAGAAAAATGTAGGGGGAAATTCTTGATTCATATTAGGATAAAATGATGCCTACCAGAGAAGAAATTTAAGCGTATAGGATGTAACTAGGACGCATTCATCTCCGCCTTGCTTGTTCCCTACCAAGAACGTGGAGGAGAGGTGTGTTTTAAATCTTCTCCTCCCAATCCATTCTTCCTCGTGCAAGTGGTTTGCCCAAAGTTTTCTTACTCATAATCTTTGGATATAATTGGCTTTTGTTTATAATTTTAAATCTCTAATGTGATAAATCTAAGCAGGAAGGCCAAGTCCTGGTAAAGAGCTTACTGACGAGTTTAATGTTCTCGAAGCTGGTCTGTGGAATGCAGTTTCTCTGAACAAAGGTTCGTCATATCCTCTGTGACACATGCTGTTTGAATCACTGTTTTTCTTACAATTCTCATGTAGAAGTACTTCGCAGGGTGTTATAAGGGACAAGAAACAATTTCTAGACTTGTAACCTATGATGGTGTCAAGCAGAGGTTGTGGGGTGTCAGGCTCTCATCACTTGTGGAAGAAGGCAGTGCTATTACAGTCGATGGGAAAAAGGTGGGAATGTTCCTTTGAGCAAAAAGTTTCTGTAACAGGGTTGATGTTTTGGTAAAATTTGTTAAACTTCAAACACGGCACTATGCTGTCAAGAATGTGTGTTCTCTATTGGGGAAAAAAAATAATAAAATGGAAGTCTTACTTGGATCTTGGAAAGGCTGTTACTTTTGGAAATTGGTTTATTTGTGGTCCCTTAATTTAAAAAATTTGCTTTTTGAAGATCACTGGTAGGATAATAACAAGATTACTCTTACCTATGCAGGTTGGCAAACTGACTAGCATCACAGCTGGTAAAAGAGCTTCTGAGCCTTTTGGGTTGGGTTATATCAGGAGGAAAGCTGCATCAAAGGGGGACAGCGTAATTGTTGGTGACAATGTTGTGGGGACGGTGGTAGAAGTTCCTTTTCTTGCTCAACAGCGACCATTAAATTATTCAACACCTTGATTTATTTATGTAAAATACCTATTTGGGCGATTTGCTTTCTTGGTTCTGCAAGACTATTATCTATGCACACCCCGACTGATTTTCGAGAAGTTGAACATCACAATAGCTTTACAGCCCTAATGGGAGGTGTTCTTCTGTTCTTTTTTCTATTTCAAGAAGTTTAACATCACAATAGCATAACCAGCTTGTTTTTTATGCTTATAGGTGCTGGGATGCATCTGTAGAGATCATTATACATATCCATATAAACATCGGGATATTAATTCGCTGTCTAATACTACCACCATTTACATAACTATGCAAGCCAAGCTAATGAATTCTGCTGAGGAGGAGAAGAAGAAGAAGGGAATTAATTTTGGTGATATCAAGAACAATTTTTTAGAATGCTAACAACATCTGACCGCTGTTTATTGCTCAATTCAGTTGGAAATTCCACCAGAAACCTGAGCCGAAGGTCTCCTCTCCTACCATCTTCTTTAGATATGGGCATGCCTTGTCCAGGAATGGATTTCTCATACCCTGGGAATATGATTTCATCGATTGATGAGTGTCATTTTGTCCCCTCCTAATAAAGGTACAGAAATGGTACATCCTGTGAGAGCCTGAACCAGAGGGAGCTCAACTCCAAGCTCCAAATCATCTCCTTCTCTCTTGAATACAGGGTGTCTTCTTTCATCAATTATGAAGATTATATCTGCTGGATGCATTCCAGGTTTCTCGTCCCCCTTCCCTTCGAATGTGATTTTCGTTCCTTTCTTCCACCCTGGCTTTATGTTGATCTTTAATATCTCCTCTTCTTGAACAATCATCCTGTTACCAATTATCAATGCCATTAGACAATTTTTGCCAGTTTGGTGTTTGACAATAGATACGAAAATAGCATTTAACATACCCTGCATTGGACATGACATCTCTGGTTATTTTGACCTTCTTGACACATCCATGGCATAACTCCTCCAGCGTGCACGCGAGTTTCTTCTCAATCGGTTGGGCTTTCCTCCGAGCAGTAGTTTGCGAAAAGATAATGGGGGTTGTCGCGGCTCTTCTTTCAACAGCTCGTTATTCTTGATAAAGAAATGGGTGGTGGCGCGGTAGGGGTAGTAGGGGATGATGGGGTGTTAGTCCCACCCGGACTTTTTGGAGGGCCACAGAACTCTCTAGGTGAAGGAGCACTTCTGCTTCCCCTCCTGCTTGAACCTTCTGACGACTGTGTTCTTGGAGTCCCTGTTGGGGTGATGCGGTTGCTTGTACACGAAAGAAGCGTAGGGCTGGAAATCACCAATTCATCATCATCCTCTGGTTGCCGATGGTGAGATGAATTGTCTGGTGTTTTTGGCTCATCATGATTGGATCCTTCTGCTTCCTCTCTTTTTTTGGTACTCAGAATCTAATGTTAATTCAACCAAAAACAACCCATGGTGTCAATCAAAATGCATACAACCGCCATGCATGGATATTAATTATGAGAAGTTCTACATGAGAACCGTCTCATTGGGTATAAAGTTTTGTATAGTACAAATTTTAAAATATCTAACTGCATGGTTTCTTAAATGGATTAGGTAGAATTTTTCATTATTTTTTTTCCCAAAAAAATTATGAATAGATAAAGTTTTCATTTAAACAAAAAATTGATCACTTTCATAATTTTCTCGATGTATGTAAGAATTTTAAAGCACCATTACAACAAAAACAAGACCCAAAAAAAAAAAAAAATCTTATTTCCACAAAACAAACAGCCCCATTGAGATGGATAAAATTTTGCATGCATTGCATGAGAACTTTGGTGATTTTTACGTAAAAGAAAAATGGGTATTAAAAAAACAAAAATTAAGACACAAAAGGTTGGATGGATACAAACCCTGTAGGCTTCGTTGATGGAAGTGAACTTGGCTTCAGCTTCGGCTCTATTGGCAGCATTTCGATCGGGATGCCATTTCATAATCAAGGACTTGTATGCTTTGCCAATATCTGCAAGGGATGCACTTTTTGTTATTCCAAGAATTCCATAGAAATTTGCCGGTGGTGACCGTGCGGTAGGATCTGCCATCATCGAGACGACCTTAGGTTCGGTTTCGGAGAGAGAAAGAAAGGAAGAAAGAGAGAGAAAATGGAAGGACAGAATTCTTGTGGAAATGATGGAGAAAGAACACAGAAAGTTTGTGTCCAAACAATTGTATGTGTGATCTACGGTAACGAAACAATGAGTTGGCTTTAATAAATAATGGTCGGTATTCATTTGTATTCCTTGTTTTTCTGGGGGTGGGAGAATAATTTTGCTATTAACAGTTTTTTTTTTTTTTTTTTTTTAAATTTAAAAAACGCACCCCTCCTCCCCTTGTATTCTGTTGACTCGAATTACCATAATCAATAAGCTATAAAAGAAGTTTCTTACCATCTAAATTGCACAAAAATGCACTTTAGTCTTCTTGTTGTGGTTTTTCCTTTATGTATACTTTTGATTGTCATAATTAAAGCTTAAAATAAGACCTAAAATGTAGGGGTGTTCATGTGTATCGGGTACCCAATCTATTAGGTAAAAAAAAGTATCTGACCTAGTCAAGAAAATTTCGACCCATCTACCTGATCCATACAATGCAGGTACCCGACTTACTGGGTACCCGCAAAAGAGGGTCCGGTTAACCAGGTACCCGACTCTCACTAGTAACAAAAATAAAAATTTAAATAATGCTAATTAGGTAAGTTAATTTTACAATTAAGTCAATAACAATTAAATCTAAATCATAAAATACATTCCAATATTACATCCCAATAGCAACAAACTAACAAGTAGCAACAACAATTAAATAACAAAATACATATTAACACACGAGAGTGCGAGGAGCGATGGTGCGTGGAAGAGTAAGGGAAGAGATGATTGAAGAGGAAGGAAAGACAAAGAACTAAAAAAGAAGAAGTGAGGGACTGCCAATAACTCTAATAAATATTAATTTCTAATGAAATTCTATTAATTAAATTTACAAAATTACCCCTGAAATGGACCAGGTCGAGAACCCGGCGGGTCACAAAAATGTGACCTTCTACCCGACCCTCAACTTGAGTGACCCGACCCTCTTTCAAAATACCGTTCGAGTACCCTTTTTTTTCGATTCGAATGGATCAACGAATTTTTCAGGTCGACCGGTCAGGATGAACACCCTTACTAAAATGTGTTTGTTAGAATTAGGACAAACCACGAAATAAAGAACGAAATTTGGCAAGTATATGATCAAATCTGCATTTTTATTTTGCCTTTATCAATAAAGCAAGTTTAGGGTTTTTTTTTTTTTTTAGTCAAATTAAAGAATAAAATACTTGTTAAAAAAAATAATAAAACACTCTCAGGGCGTGTTATAATGGAAAATTTTGCTCCAATTGTCATTCCACTCATAAAATAAATTTCTAAAACAATTTGCTCCGATTATCGATCCACTCATAAAACAAATTTTCCACCATAGCTTTTTTTTCTTTTTTCTTTTTTTTTTTTCAAATATTTGTCAAGAATTAGTCTTAGATCCTAAGAATTGTCAAGGCCAGCAACCAATTGCATAGGTTACATAAAGCAAATATTTTATTATACAGAATGAAAGTATCAGAAAAAAAAAACAGATGAATGGGCTATGCATTGGAACATGTTGCTATAAAATAATTGTTTGGAAAAATATAGTAGAAAACGACTGAAGGACAAAATCTTTGGATATAGATATGGTAACAAAGAGCAACTTCAAATCAAAACGACATGCAGCTCCGTATCATGCTGACGGACACAATTTCTTTTGAGTTTTCTCACTGTCCACCAGGACCAAAGCTAGGACCATAACGTTAGGAGGCGATGACAAGCAACTACTTTGATAAGTGTTAAGCAATTTTTAAAGAAAAAATAACTTTTTTATATATTAAATAATTTTACATGTAATTATAGGAATTAAATGGTAGATGTTCTTATTTTTTATTTAAAAAATAGGGTTAATAACACTTTATCCCCTGAACTAGGTAGGTAATAACACTTTGCCCCTCTAAACTAAAAAAATTACACTTTACCCCCCAATCACATGATTCATCCTTTAAATAATTTATAATACCATGCTAAATGATTTAAATACTCTTAGCATTATATTTTGATTTTTTGTATTTAGATTTTGATAATGATGTGATAATTATTTAAAAATAAGGAAAAATAAATTATATAATATTTTAATATAATCTATATCAATATATATCTTGGTCAAAATTTTAAATTTTGTTATTTCATTTTATATTATTTCGAATTTAAATGTTTAATTATAATGGTAGACCAATTCCTAAATGGGCTAATTTTCTGTTGAAAACTCTTCTTTAAAGATAATTGTGTGATAATATATATTTTTTTTTATAAATTTTGTGATTTTTTTGTTGTCTCTTAACATTTTACAATTTTTATATTTAGATTAACCTGTGCAAATTGCAATGTCAAATATAATATAATTAACATTTTATCACATTTTCACTCTCTAATCATTTTGTTATTATATTTTATTATAATAATAAATTTTATTATAATATTATTTTGTTGTTATATTTTATTTTTTCCTAATTCTTTTATACGTATTGAACATCAAAATTAAATACATGAAAAATCAAAATATAATACATAAGGGTATTTTAGCCATTTAACTTGATATTATAAAATTTCTAAAAGATAAATCACGTGATTGGGAGGCAAAGTGTAATTTTTTTAGTTCAGGGAGCAAAGTGTAATTACCTACCTAGTTAAGGAGGACAAAGTATTATTAACCCTAAAAAATTTGTAGGATTGACAAATTTAATACTAAGAAAACTACACAGTTGTCAATTTTTACATAATGTGTACTTGAAAAATGAATTTACAATAAAAAAAATATATGTCTGTTTTCTGTACAAAATTTCAGAAGGCTTTAAATTTTTATATTTTCAAGTGACACTTGTTCATAATTTCAAATATATCATCATGTTTAATTGTATGATTTAAGAATTTTAAATTTTCAATGGCCCAATGTTAAGAAAAAGAAAATTTACAAATTTTAGGGAGTACAATTATAGTATAAGATTAAAAAATTTTCCTTGCATATTTTGTAATTTTTTAAAGTTAGGTAGAATTGTCCACCCTCAATTTCCGAGTGTGGCTTCGCCCCTCATTCCACCCATTAAGCGCTATCATGTACATGAATCTGAGGTAGCATATGAGATTTTATTAATCTTGCATTAATACAATATGACTATTATTACTTGAAAAATATTTATATAGAGTCGATTTTTTGTTTCACTTATAAATTTTATGGTCAAAATTAAATCTTATAAAATTTTTCTTACATCAGCTGATGTCATAGATTTCATAACATTTAATCTACACCACAGGATCTACAAGTGAGGTAAAAAATCAGGTCTACCTAAGTATTTGCCTTATTACTTTAATAATGAAAGAATATTTTTTTTGTGTAATTTTGAATTTTAGTATAATTTTGTAACTTTTAACTTCTTCTCAAATAAATTCATTCAATTCACTCCAAAATTATACACGCATCTCAAATTTAATTTATATTTTAGTTTTTAGTCTTTTTTAAGAAAATTTTTATACAATTTTGTACACACAAAGTGTGCTTATAAAATTTGTTATACTTTCTCAATCATCTTGAACCATTGAGTTGATAGCTAACGAAAAGAAAATTTTATGGGACCTACAACATTAGATTCTATTTAATGCGGAAAATTCTTACATGAATCGGATTTCTTTCGATTCATGTTCTATCACACCACTTTAATATGTGATGTGACAGAATATAGAACATAGATTAAAAAATTCATGACATTATATTACGGATCCAATCTATATAAGAATTTTTCTATTTAACGCGATGAACCATGAGACTATCTACACCTCATCTCACGTGATGCAAGCGTTAGGCCTAAATGTTTTGTTTTTTTTTTTTGGGATAATAACAGAATACTACACAAGTGCTACTAGACCAAAGTTTTACCTAACAGCTTGAAATTCCACGTCCTTGCACAATTGATTCAACAAGAAATTTGAAGCTTGGCTTGACCATCTTCTTGTTTCTTTCGTGTGACTCCCTTGCCTTTCGTGCCACCATGTGAGAGACTTTTTATTGCCGTTCCAGTAACGTAGATGAATATAGGATAGATTTATTTTATTTATTGTGAATCGATTTTTTATTATCGTTCCAGTAACGTAGATAAATATAGATGGATTCATTTTACTTACTGTGAATAGAAAATTTTCCCTTCCCACACCAAACCACTTCATCTCCTCCCCTGATGATGCGCAGAATACTTTTTGTTTCTTCCACCACCACCCCCAAGTCTGATAAATCTTTCCCCTCCATTTGAATCAACCCGATCAATTCCGTTGCATCTCCTTCAAAAATTACCCTCCCACACCTCTTTTCTTGAGGCAGTAGGATACTTTCCTTCGCCGCTGGAGCCGAAGATACCCCCATCGATCCTCTTTGACACACCCCATAACAACATTCCAAATTCATCCCTCACTATCACCCCTATCCCTACCCTTCCCACTCCCTCATCTTTAAAAACCACCTCGTCAAAATTGATATTTAAGAAGCCCTCTTGGGGTAGTCTCCATGACTATACAGCCCCATTCCCCTCCCTCCTCCTTGTACCCCAATATAGTGCTCTCTTAAATTCTTCCTAATAGCCTTCTAAGAATAATAGTAAACTCTTAGGGCTTCTCCCTTTATTTTCAAATAAAGCCCTATTCCTATTATTCCACATAACCACTGCCAACCAATCACGTGCTTCCCTGTCAAGTTCCAGTAGTAAGAACTGAGTCCATAGCTCCCCTCTCCCTTGCTTCCTCTCCTTCACTGCTCCACAAAGTCCCATAGCATAGTGGCAGAGGTAGATAGCATGGCCTAAATGTTAAAGGACCCAAGTAATTTAACATTCACCTAATCAAAGAAACATTACAAAAATGAGTAATTTATTAGTTGATATGAATTAGATAAATGTTTTAGAAAAATTCTAAGCTACTCATAGCGGAATCATTCTGTAATATTTTAAAAACTTGTGTTAAAAAATCAACGAAATGGTTCTCTTAACGAAATAGAAAATTTCTTAATGTTTTAATAGTAATAGAAGTTATACATGTGCAAAAAATTAGTATCATGATATTGTTAAACTTAAGTTGCTAATGAAGTTTTATGAAATGAATTCAGATAAATTAATATATAATTCATTATCGCAACAAGTACCGATTTATTGATGTAATGAATAAATAATAGGAGAATTCTATAGTTATTCGAACTTAAACTCAATTGTATACATGTCAAATAATTATGTCTTGTTCTCAATATCTTTCTTTTGTTTAGTCTAATTATAAAATTAAAACATTATCCTGAAAAACTTTTGAAAAAATGGAAAGCATGTTTTTCTTGCAAAAGTCTTGAGAAGTTGTCAACCTTTTAAAAAAAGCACCTCCAGAGTTGCCTTGATAAGCTTTTTCAAGTTAACGAAAACAACTTAAAAGTAGTTAAGAATGCCATTGAGCACAGTGGGTGGGGGCGCCCCGTTGGGGGGGGGGGGACCAAATTAAATTAGAAAACTATGTAATTTATATGGCAGTTATTTTTTATTATTTGTTCAATTTTTTCTAATTAATAGGATAATTTTTCTTTATCATAATACCAAATGCTAATTGACACAGTACAATGTGTAATATGTAGGTGAAAGCAACACTAAGGTAATTGATAAACAGCTTTCACATAATTAAAATAATCAATCAAGAATCTTATAATCTATACTTTGTGGAAGGTTACATGTATTCTATTGATTCAATTTCATATCTAATGGCATTTTTACTTCATCGTTGTATCAATTGAGAATAAATCAAAAATTATAGTACTCTGTTGAAAATAAAACAAAGTTTTTGTACTTAATTAAGAAAAGGTTAATTTTAATGTACTCAATTTAGAGAAATCAAAAGCTAATGTACTAAATTGAGAACTGATCAATTGACAGTGATTCAAACATTGATGTAGTCAATTATGATCAATTGACAATAAATCAAACGTTGATGTAGTCAATTGACAACAAAATGTTAATTTCAAATAGACTTCAACATGTTTTGGCTCAGCACGCAAACGGAATCCATCGAGTGGAGAGTTGGGTGGGCCAAGCCCCTCCATTCATACTGAAAAGATTATTTAAGGTGGTGTTTGATTTATATTCGAAATCAGAATTATACATTTTATTATCAGTATGAATTTTTGTTATTTATCTTTATTTGTTTGATTTGGATGAAAAATAAATTTCATTATATTTATAAGTTCGTAAATTTGAAACTCATGTCACAAGTAGAAAATAAAAGTGGACATTGTCTAACGCTTTCATTCCCATAAAATAATCTCTATAGTCATTAACAAAACAATATCTATGGATATCATTAATTTTGATTTTCATTCCTTCCCCTCGTATCCATAAACCAAACACACCGTCAAAACTATTAATTTCTTGAATGGTTTCAATATTCACTCCATGTTTCTTGGATGGTTTCAAGATTAACAAGGACTGTTAAAAAGTTCTAATTCTGCAAAGAAAATCCAAGAATTTGATTAGTTTCTGATGGTTTCTTGTATCCTGTAAAAATCAAGAAATATGAACTACTATAAAACAGAGGATGCTTCTTGTATTTGATGGATCTATCAGATGTAAATACAGAAGAATACAAGGTACTTCTATCAGCAAAAGATGGACTATCTAATATTGCAGGGACCTCAATATCCCCTTCAAGCATTTTTAAGGCATCCAAAATATTAGGCCTTAAAGCCACCAAAAGATGAGCACACAAAATTCCAACCATCAAAAATCTTTCCATTACACCTATAGGATTTCTGCTTCCATAATATTCAACAGTTCTCATCAATGAAGGATCAAAAATTTCATTTGTTTTCCCAACTTTAACAAGTGACCAAACCCAATCTGTGAGTAAAAATCTGCTGTGAGAATCCGAGGATGATGATGATGAAGATAGGTCCAGAGCCTTTTTTCCAGTCATGATTTCCAAAACCACCATTCCAAAGCTATAAACATCACTCTTTTCAGTCAATTGCCCGTAAAGCGCGTATTCAGGAGCTAAATAACCATGAGTTCCTGCTATTCTTGTTGTGAGATGAGAATCGCTTTCTCGGCTTTGTCTTGCAGGTGGAGAGTCCAAAATCTGCAACTCTTGCTCTCATATCTGCATCTAATAATATGTTTGTCGCCTTAATATCTCTGTGATAAATCGCGGGCTTTACACCGTAATGAAGGTAAGCTAGAGCATTTGCAATATCCAAGATTATGTTCTTCCTCTGAGGCCAAGTTAATGGTTTTCTGCCAGTCTCTCTATGACCTTCCTGAGAAAGAAATAAGTGCTCATTTAGATTTCCATTGGGCATATAATCATAAACAAGGTATCTCTGGCTCTCTCCACCATAACTCTGATTTCTATTTGACAAACAACAACCTCTCAGTGGCACGAGATTTCTATGCTTCAAATTGCTAATCATTTCAACTTCATTCAAGAACTCAGCATCCCCTTGAAAATCATCATTTTCAGTGATTTTCTTGACAGCGACCACGGTTCCATCCCTTAGTGTCCCTTTGTAAACCATTCCAAATTGACCTCTCCCAATGAAATTCTTCGGCGAAAAATAATCGGTGGCCTTATCTCTCAAGATCTTGAATCTTGAACCAAAAAGACCCTGCCTTTGGTCTCCAATGTGGCCATGGTTCTTGATCACCTAAATCAGAAGGCTCAAACATTGGTAGATCTTCTGAAATTTTCTCCTTTTTCCTCCAACTTTTCCATCCAATGCACAAAACAACCAAAATAGCAAAAACAAATAGAGCAGAACCAAAAATCAGGGCCAACTTCCCAATACGAAAAGCTTTAGTATCCAAGGTCAGAGGCAGTCCTAAGATACACGAGATGGCGCCCGTGCTTTCGGGGCCTAACTGATTCACAACACCAGCAGCATACAGAGCTGTGTAGTAAAAACAACCTCTAGCATGAGAACTATTATGGTCAATGGCCAGCAATTGGGAATGAACCTTAAATCCAGCTTGCACACAAGCATCACAAGAAGTGAGATCGGTCATGTCTGACCAACAGGCAGAATCTAGAGATGTAAACGAACCGAGCAGACTAATCCAGTCTTGCTTGGTATGTATCTTACTATTAGCACACACATTAGTACCCTTAACAAAGTGCACGGGCTCAAAACATATTGAAGTAAGATAGGAAGGCAAGGATAGCGAATCGAGCTTTTCTTGGAAGTCTGATAAACAAGAAATGGAAGTATTCAAGTCTGGAAGTCTGAAATCATCTGTCTGTTTAAGATACTGAGCAATACCAATACCATAGAGGCTGGTGAGTGTCTGGCAGCATATGCTAGGAGTGCTGCCATAACCGGCTCTTTTCGCACTTTTTTCGTTGTCTTGGCAGGCAGATGAATTCCAGGGGACACTTAGAACATAATTCAAGTTCATGGGACATGAAGACGAGACTAGATTTGCACAAAAACTGGCTACGGAGATTGAAACTATGATCAATATGTGAAGCATCATCTTCTTTGCCTAGTAAAAGCTATCTCAGTACCACCCTTTTCTAAAAGGGACGAAAATTCAGCATTGTTTTAAGCCAACTTGTATTGTAAAATTCAAGATTATATATTAGGATTTTTTGCTCAGGAAGTTCCATGATCTTTCCTAACTTATATACTACTTTACAAGAAACTATTGATAATCATTCGATTTTTTAATAGAAAATTAAAATTTCACTATCAAACTTAACCAAATCATTTTTGGTTGTAGTGACCGGCTTGCTCACAAGGCTCCCTTTGGACAATTAGTATTATTTAGTATATTATTTGGCAGAAATAATTTTTTTGATGCAACACATATAAGATAAAAATGTAATTAAAAAATGTGTTATAAAATATTACTTAAAAAATAATAAAAAATTATCAGGTCCAAACGAATGTATATTCCATTCTTTTTTCAGATTTTCTCCAAGTTACAATGACTTGTGACACTATTTCTCCTGTGAAATTTGTTTTGGTTGGAATAGCAAGTATGTACTATTTGAATGCTTATCATTTCAGCCATCACATTCACACTGGAAGGTTCATTGAGAATTTCGAATTAATCACAGCCAATCATAGAGCATGGAGGCGTTTACGAAACCAACTAAAGGTCAACAAAGGGGTGTCTAAAGCAATTTCTTTGTTTCCAACAAAAATGGCTTTGTAGTTGACATAAAGCTAGAAGGACTTTACCCGTAAACCACCAACTCGACCTAGTTGATTTGGCCACGAGAGGGACATTATGTTACTCTTATGTCTTGAGGTGAGATCTTGGGTTCAAACACCACTCGTGTCAAATACAATTGCTCATAGATCGGGTATTAAATTTATAAAATGTGCATTATTCAATTAACTGGGTACCAAGTTAAAACAAATTAGATTATTGGACACACGACCCGGTTTAATATTATATTTTTAAGTATCAAATTTTTAAAAAATATAATAAAAAAATAGACAACTAATTACACATATATCTATATGAATAAGAATGAGTAAAGAAAACTTCATTAATATTAAGTCATAATATGCAAAATTACAGGGAGTGAGAGTAAATTTGATAAATTATAAAATAACAGATACCAAAACTTTTTCTGTCCATGCTTATATATGTAATAGATAATTAATACATATACTATTAAGTAAATTTGATAACTAAGTTTTTAATTAAATTTATGGTAAAAAATATTATAATAAATATTTAATTATGATGTTATGTATTATGAGTAAAATTTTTAACGATCAAGTGGTATCTTTTGTTTATTTAATATTTATAATTTTTTTTTTTTATAAAGGATCAATAAAACATATTTTAGCTTTTTAAGGGGACAATGCATGAAAAAATATCAATTTTAAGAAATTTAACGAAGGCAAATAAAAGACAATTTAAAAATAAAAAAAATTGAAACTCTCTAAATCTATTTTGTAATTTTGCTAAAGTTCAGTAAAGGGTAATTGCATGATGTGGATATTAGACAAGGAGGGATATTGAATTCCTCTCGAGTCTTGAGGTGATGCCTCAATTCAAACTCTACTCGGATCAATTTTTAAAAAATTCTCGATTAAAAAAATTTAGTCGGTGGAGTAATGTACTCGTCTAGTTTTTTGCCCAACGGACCCACAAGACTTGGTTTGAATCTTGATAAACAAAAGGAAAATTTTCTAAAAATATGCCACTTTTACAAATTTCTTCTATATTTGTATCTATTACAATGTGTAATTCCGAATGCGAGTTTCAGAAATTTTTTTTTTAAAATAAAAAAAAATTTGTTCTTGACCTCGCATTTAAAAAATACGTTGTAATGAATTTTTTTTTTTTTTTTTTGATTTAGCAAATTTGACTATATATATATTTAGGATTTAGCAAATTTGACTATATATATTGCAAATGGGTGCACTATTACAAAAATAGAAAAAATGAATGATTTAACAAATTTGACTATATATATTGCGAATGGAAATTGTGCACTATTACAAAAATAGAAAAATGAAGGATTTGACTGTAAGATAAAATCATTTAAATACTAAATCGTAAATTATAAACTATAACATTAACGAAGTAGTACGATATTTGGGAATAGTAAATCATTATCTTTAAATCATAAACTATAACATTAACGAACCCATAGTACGCGAATGAAATGTGTAAACCCGTTAATTTATTAATTTATCATATTTTTGATAAAATTTTGACAGAATCTCCCCTATTTTACGAACATTCTCGCAGAAGATAAAGGTCTTCTCGACCTCGCATTCCTCGAATGCGAGGTCGGTCAAGAACAATTTTTTTTTTTTTTTTTTAAAAATTCTGGAACTCGCACACTGGTCCGGAATTGCACATTGCAATAGGCACAAAAATAGAAGAAATTTGAAAAGTGGCATATTTTTAGAAATTTTCCTAAACAAGAGTGGGGAGGGGGGGTGATCACCAGCAACGAGATATATTTCCAAGAAAATGTTGAGAAGGGCTATCTAAAGCCACATACATCATTGCAACGTGTGTTGATACATATTAGTATGCATAACATAACTACATGATCCTCTAGATTAGTAAGCAATGAATCCCAAAAAAAAGGGGTTGTTTGAAAATCCATATTTTACTTCTTTAATCATCTTCCTCTCCACCCAAAATAGATAAGAGTGAACAACTATGCATTTTCGATTCTGAGTGATTGACTATTTTTATGTGAAAAACATAATTTTTTTTTTTCTTCTAAAGTCTAAGTCCTGCACTAATTAATTTTTTTTTTTCTACTAAAGTCTAAGTCTTGCACTAATATTTTCTTCAAGTCGTCGTTCGTGAATTTTTAGAATACTAATAGTCAAGAATTAATAGATTGCTAGAATGGAAAATGAATCCCAATTATATTTTCACCCTCCTAAGACCTCCACCATTTTGTATGATTTGGAGAGGACCACTTAGCTCTATATATCTCAGATTCAGAGGTTACATAATTAGGACAAACAAACATAAATCCCATAAACTTAGTATTTTGATCTTCTGTTAGTACTATATTCACATTTGCATGTGTGAATATATATGTAGATTTTGTTCCTCATTTTTCTTGTGACTAATTTTGTTGGCCAAAAAAAACCCCCTTTTAACATTAAACATAAAATCATCATGAATTCAGAGTTCTCTTTGACTAATTCTTTTTCTAGTACTTAATCTTTCTGTATTATTATCATTTCCTACATTAATTTCCTCGTCATCAGCAACAGTAACAGCTCCTTCAAATGTTACAACATGTCCACTTAATCTGAACCATGTCCTAACAATCCCATGGTCAAAAGATGCATGCAAAAACCAACCAAATTCAATTACAACAACATCACAAAATCCTAACCGTTCTGACAATTGTTGTCAGAACCTTCTTTCACTCTTTGGCATAGCACTTGCAAACAGACTTAAACAAACCTCTCAGTTCGAACTTCCAGATTTAGCAACTTCAGTTTCTTGCCTCGACGAGTTTCAGTCGAAGCTCAACTCTCTTTCTCTTCCACATAATCTCGCATCTCTCTGCTTTGATCCTCTCCAGTTTGTGATCTCACCAAATGTGTGTGCTTCCATTCAGACAGCTCAAGATTGGAGAAACAAGCTTGGTCCCTCTACAGCTCTGGACTCTGCCTGCAGCACTGATCTCAGTGAAGATTGCAGTGCCTGTATTTCTGCTGGCTTTCAAGTTCAGTCTCAGTTGATTGCACTTGATGGTAATCAGTCTCACTCTTTAAATTGTCTTTATTTCACAGTTTTATATACAGCTGCTTGTGTCAATAAACTAGGGACTCAAGATTATGGTGATATATATTGTATTTTCAACCTTCCAATTAGTTCTTCAAGGAAATCTTCGCGTAAACGACGTTTGGCTCTGATTTTGGGGCTAACTGGAGGATGTTTAGCAGCCCTTTTGATATCTCTTTTCTTGGGATTGTATTTGTATTTCTTGAGGAATAAAAGATGGAGGAGAAGTGGTGAGGAAAATTCTAGTTTAGAATTTGAGGAAGTGGCTGCTCTACCACCAACCATGAAGCCTAATACGGGATCAACATGGTTCAAGATTCATGATCTTGAGAAGGCTACAGACAATTTTTCACCCGGGAATTTTATAGGGAAAGGAGGCTTTGGGATTGTTTATAAAGGGATGCTAGCTGCAATATGGAACTGTTGTTGCTGTCAAAAAGGTTATAATAGAGACAGATAACTCCAAAGGAAACGAAGATTTCTGCAATGAAGTTGACATCATTAGCAACTTAAAGCATCGAAATCTTGTACCACTTAGAGGCTGTTGTATGACAGATGATAGAGTACACAATGATGGAGAAGGAGAGAGCCAGAGATATCTTGTTTATGACTACATGTGTAACGGAAATCTCAATGAGCATTTATTTCCAATGATCAAAGGGGAAACTGAGAAGCAACTATTATCATGGCAGCAAAGGAAAAGTATAATCTTGGATGTTGCAAAAGGGATGTCTTATTTACATTATGGAGTAAAACCAGCAATTTATCATAGAGACATTAAGCCTACAAACATCCTGTTGGATGCAGAGATGAGGGCAAGACTTGCAGATTTCGGATTAGCCAAGGAAAGCAAGGAAGGGCAATCCCATCTCACAACAAAAGTAGCAGGAACATATGGATATTTGGCTCCTGAATGTCTTAGGACGCCCTTTACGGGCGATTGACTGAGAAAAGTGATGTCTATAGCTTTGGAGTAGTGGTTTTGGAGATAATGTGCAGGAAAAAAGCTCTTACTTGGTCTTCTTCTGAACAAGCAACTTTGATCACTGATTGGGCTTGGACAATGGTGAAATCAGGGAAAATGCAAGAAGTTTTGGATCAAGATTTGGTGAAGAATGTTGGAGAAAAGGATTCAGCAAATGCAAATGCAAACAGTATAAATGTGATGGAGAGATTTGTGCTAGTTGGGATTCTATGTGCTCATGTAACCGAGTCTTTGAGGCCTACAGTTTTGGATGCAATAAAAATGATGGAAGGAGATATAGAGGTTCCTGAAATTCCAGATAGGCCATCACCTCTTCTCATGCATCCTCCTTTCAATGATAATTTTGGGGAAGGGCTATTGCAGCTGTATAATGTAATATAGACAAATGCTCCTCCCACGCATCATGTGACGTAGATTTAACGATTTATAATATTTTCAAGATATCATATATGTCCAAACAGAATCTATTATTACTAATAGCCAACTGATTTATACTTGTTTAGTCTTTTTCTTTTTTGGGTTCCCTAAAAAGGTAATTTCCACATTACAAAATCATAGTAAACCAACCTGCTTTACCATTGAAACCAAAATGAACCATAAGAAATTTGTAGTCCAAAATTTGAAGTGTCCAAATCTATGGATTAAGAGTCTTTTATGGGAACTAAATCTAGTGTCTGCTTTTCTGCTTTCTAAGTTCCAAGTCAAACATGTGCAACATCATAACGAACCTATTAAAATCCTTGCATTATTTTTTCCAAACTTCTCAGGTCTAACGCCACCTCCTGTCCCACCCCCACCACACATGTTGCCATATTATTAACTGACAACAATCACCCCGGGTAACTTCTCGGAGAAATAGTTAAGTAGATTTGATTTATTACTTAACTTATAAATTCTATAATGTAAATTAAATGTTATAAAATTTATGATATCAATTGATATAATTAATAAAATTTTATAAAATTTAATTTTGATCGTAAAATTTATAAGTAAGACACAAAATCAAATTTATGATAATATTTTCCACTTATTCAATTGGATACCATTCCATCAACCAATTTCACTTTTTTGTTTAACTTTTTTTTTCCTTTATAATCTTTAATGCAGCCGCCATCAAATGACAACTCTCAAAGAAGTCAAATCTTGAATAGCTTCATTCTCATATCTTGTACGTACCAGCAACTGCAGCAAAAACAAGCAAAATTCTAAATCATATTTTGCCCTCTGACTTCTCTTTCTCAGAACCATCCTAGCTAGACACAAATTCATTAAAAACTGTTTTCTTGATTCTTCCTTTACCGTATACTTAAATGCTGCAAAAAAATCAGCTGTTCTTAACAGAAAAACACCAAAAAAGCAAAGATATATGAACATGAAGTGTGAGTTCTTGAATCTCTTTTTAGTAGTACTACTTTCTTGTTCTGTATCTCTGACAAAAATTTCATCATCATTTAACAGCTCCAGCTTCAGACAACAACAACAGCACTTCACCTGATAATAAATGTCCCATGGATCTTAACTATGTTCTGAGAATCCCATGGTCAACTGGATACTGCAGAAACTATGATAAAACCCCCCAAGATTCTAAAATTTCAGATAATACCACCTCAGTTTCTGATAGTAATCAGTGCTGTCAGACCCTTCTTTCTGTTTATGGAATAGCATTTGCTGAACGTTTAAAAGCAACCAATTTGTTCCAGTTACCAAATTTAGAAACCTCCATTTCTTGCCTCCATGATTTTCAGTCCAAGATCAATACTTTTTCTCTTTCCCCTGATCTGACTTCTCTCTGCTTTGACCCTCTTCAGTTTGTGATCTCCCCGAATGTCTGTGCATCAATTGAGACCACTCAAGATTGGGTAAAGACTCTTGGGAATTCAACTATTCTTGATTCTGCCTGCAGGCCTGATCTTTCTGATCTCACTGCTTGTGATGCTTGTTTAGCTGCTGCCACTCAAGCAGCCTGGTTCAGTCACAGTTGCTTGCAATTGATGGTAATAAATCTCACTCAGTGCCATGTTTTTATTTCACTGTTCTGTATGCTGCTGGCATTGTTAATAAGTTTGGACCTCAAAGTAATGCTGCCATTTCTTGTATTTTTAACCTTCAACTTAAGAACAAAAAGGGCCATTCTGCTCTGATTTTTGGACTTACTGGAGCAAGTTTAGGTGTCTTGGTGGTTTGTCTTATATTGGGATTGTATTCCTGGTGGGCTAAGAAATGGAGGGGAAGAGGTGATCAGAGTTTTGATTTGGGATCAGAAGAAATGGAGTCTAGACCAAGAACGAGGCCTAATACAGTGTCTATATGGTTTAAGATTAATGAGATTGAGAAGGCGACAGATAATTTTTCATCTAAGAATTTTATAGGTAGAGGGGGATTTGGGATTGTTTACAAGGGAACGTTGGCTGATGGAACTGTTGTTGCAGTCAAAAGGGTTATAGAGTCGGATTTTCAAGGAAACGAGTGAGTTCTGCAATGAAGTTGAGATCATTAGTAACTTAAAGCATCGAAACCTTGTACCGCTTAGAGGGTGTTGTGTGACAGCTGAAAATCAAACTGATGGGTATGAAGAGAGTGGTAGATACCTGATTTATGATTATATGCCCAATGGGAATCTTGATGACCATTTGTTTCCAGCAAATGAGGGTGGAACTAGGAAGCAAACACTAACGTGGCCTCAAAGGAAGAGTATAATTTTAGATGTGGCAAAAGGCCTAGCTTATCTGCATTATGGAGTGAAGCCAGCAATTTATCATAGAGACATTAAGGCCACAAACATATTGTTAGATGGAGATATGAGGGCAAGAGTAGCAGATTTTGGGTTGGCAAAGCAAAGTAGAGAAGGTCAGTCTCATCTCACAACTAGAGTGGCAGGAACACATGGATATTTGGCACCAGAATATGCGCTGTATGGACAGTTGACAGAGAAGAGTGACGTCTACAGCTTTGGTGTGGTTATTTTGGTAGATAATGTGTGGGAGAAAAGCTCTTGATTTGTCTTCTGGTTCGCCTCATGCATTCTTAATAACAGATTGGGCTTGGTCAATGATGAAATCAGGAAAGATAGACGAAGTCTTGGATTCTGCTTTACTGAAGAATGAGGATTCAGCAAATGCAAACCCAAAGGGCATCATGGAGAGATTTGTTCTGGTTGGAATCTTATGTGCTCATGTAATGGTGGCTCTGAGGCCAACCATTTTGGATGCATTGAAAATGTTGGAAGGAGATATTGAGGTTCCACCAATTCCAGATAGGCCAGCACCTCTAATGCATCCTTCATTTCAGGGTGGTGATGGCAATACTTTCAGCATATCACCTGCATTAAGCGCGCTGAAGTTAAAGGCAGGAGACATGCTTAGATGAAACAAAAGAATTCAGTGTTGTACATATTCTTCTTCCTCTTCCACAGATGAACAAACTGATACTACTCATAAACAAATCGACCTTATTCCCACTTAAGTGGGAACACAAACTGATACTACTCATGCTCATGGAATTTTCTACCGAGTTGATTTTCCAACAAAAGGATGTTTTATACAGCTTATGATGATTAACAACAGAAAAACAAGTAGTGAATATTCGTGCCCATTATTATCTTAATTGTACTTATTAATGCAAGTGAAGAAATGCAGAATATTGATATTTGAAGCCATTCACCACTACCAGTTCCATAAGCCTCATACTTGATTTTAGATTCTTGATAATAAGTTTTCTTATTTATCTGGGTTCAGTGCATGGAGATGATTTTCCGAGACAGTTTCTCGGTAATACTTTTAAAGCCATATTATGTCAATTACTATTCTTGCCAGTCATGTTTAAGGATAGATTTTGAGTAAATCCATTTCTAGTTCTAGCAAAATCCAAATACTTCAAAACATTGACATCGAGAAAAATCTGTTCATCTGAAAGAGAGGACAACAAGCCCTGTTACTGATAAAAATTGGGTTCAATTTGGAGTCTTCAAAAGTTGTACCTGTTCCAAAATCATGTGTTTAGGATCCAATACCAAGAAGAATGAGATCACCTTGCCTCTCTTTCAAAATTCCCCCACTGATCGAAGTGCAATCAAATCTCAATAGCATTAAAAGATCTTCAAAGCAAATATAAAAAGTAAGTCAAGGAGTTTGATATGCTTCTTAAATTATCTTAATGTGTATGGTGTATTTTCCGTCAATGCCTTGTGTTGAGCAGTATCCATTTTCCTGCCATGACAATCAGTCAATCATTGGTGACCAGAAGAAACTCTATCACGCAAAAGTAATATTGAATCCTTTCAAGAGTGAAAACATTTGAAAAAGAAATATAAATATCATGGAACCATGGACTACTTTTCTTGGTTGATAAAGTAAGGATAAAAGTCTGCAATAATAAAGTTAATATTGATTCTTTAAATGCTAAAAGCACACGTACTTTTGACATACTTAAGTATTAATTTGATAATTTTCAGAAATACTGGAGTTTACAATTTCATTTACTTTTGAGTATCTATTCGGGAAACAAAACCCTGAAAACAGCATAGTAGTGATTCAAACTGTCTCTCCTTGTAACCTGTGAACACTTCCGAGTGCAGCAGAGTTTGGGTTTGGAAGAGCATAAAATATTCGCTCAACTCTCTGATGCACAAGTGCCATGGCACACCCAAAATGAAAAGAGTTCAAGTAAGATCTCACAAATTGATCAATAAGACTAAGTAGAGAATATATACACTTCACAGAAAAAGATCTAAAGCACTCCATCCTCCTAAAGCTAAATTCCATAGTTAACATAAATTCCATTTTCACTTCTTCATATTGTCCTAACTACAACAAGCCTACAGTTCCACCCTTCATTGCCACAAAATTTGCCCCAGCTTGAGGCGGTAAAGTGACACAAGGTATTAACAGTTTGACAAGTCATAAGAATCATTAGTCCAGATTCACATTCCCTTCCTATACCTATGGAGGCATCTAAGAATTTATAGAGCATGACCATAGAACTGGCGAGGAAAGTTTACAAGAATTGAACCACTTTCCTAATAATCAGAAACACTAGAGAAGTGAAAAATAGATTCCTAATAATCAGAAACACTTGAGAAGTGAAAAATAGAAAAGGCAAGCAAAGATAGATAAGGTAACTAAACTTACATGGTGCATGGCTCCCAGACAAGATAGATGTCATAACCCGTACATAAATAAGGCCATGCTGAATCAGGATGCAAAACATTTGTTTTACAGTCAAGAATCCCTTCATCCTCTACCTGAAAGAACATTACACATCAACTCAAGACATTGTTTCCTGAGGAAAATTTGAAAATAAACAATGAGATATATACAGAACGAACATAGAGAAAAAACCAATTTCAGAATAATCCAAATCATCAGACACATCTAATGAAATCTTTTCTACTCCATGTTATAAGCTATAGCATCACAATATGTAATATGCTCCTGCACCACAGATTTGAAATTTATGGGCAATCCCTGAACTTTTCACTTCTATCAAGAATCAAAATTGTCATGAAAATTTAAGAACCTAGTCAGATGAAGAGTTAATTATATATGAGAGACTTCCAACCATATCAGAGTTAATTTTAGGTTCATTAATATTTCCTTCAAAAGAGACATTTCAAATTGTAACGGTCAACAAAAACATGGGATGTAGGCAAACATAAAAAACAATCCAAGAATCACAAGGAAGCAAGATAGCCTACATTAGCAATATTCATCTTTTGTCTTTTTGAAGGCAAGCTTGTTGAAAGGGGAAGCATATATTCCTGTTCAATAATCTCAGCTCCACCATGTCCGTTATCAGGATAAAGAAGCCTATCTCTTGCAGCAGAATGTTCTATATCTACCATAGCAGAATGATGCAAAGCATGCCAGGAAATAGAACTTGTAGGTAACCTTTGCTGAGTCCACCCCCTTGGATACAAACATGATACACAGATACACAACCCTGTTAGATTAGATGACAAATTGCAGGGAAACGATGTTTGATGTTTCTGGCTCTTGGACCATTTCTGAAGTGTCATTGTAGGTCAGGACTTCAAGATGCTTAAAGCAGTTTGTTTCCATGTTGATCTTACTTTTCAGACCAGTTCTAGAAAGATTGGGGTCGCATGCACTTGAAATCACCTGTTTAGTTGAAGGATCAACAATAACAGCAGCATTGACCACCTACAGAGAAGAGTTAGACTAGGAATGATATTCAGCCAGAAAAATCACATAGGTGCAGCCTGCATGCAAGTGTCACCACATCCATCAAGATCAAGAAACCTGATGTGCAATGTAGTCTTGAAGGACCTCGTATTGTAATTAATTTAAAAATTCTCATGCAACACACATAGACCTAAATCAAATTTGTGCCAAAGGACAAGGAAGCAAAATGGTGAACCAGGTTTCACTTTTGAAGTGTTACCGATGGTTTATCCAATATTAGTGATAAAAGGCACACTTTGTGTGCGCTACAATTTTTTTTCATAAACTATTTTTTTAAAATTAGTGTTTCATTATTTAAAGTGGTAGATAATAATAAAAATATTTAAAACTTTTTTGGAAACCAAAACTATGCAATTAGTAGTTTTCAAAATTATATAAATTTATGTTAGATACATATAGATTTCACTTATTAAATAAGGTAAAGAATGAGAGTAGTGGTAGTTACGTTTTTAAATTTTAAACTTAAAAAAGAGACCAAAAAAAGGGAGAGTTCACTGGACCAAGTGAGGGCTCTCCCTTTATATATAGTATAGATGTTTTGGTAATGGCAAACATCAAGGTTCAGTTCAGCTTGGCTCAATTTGATTGTGGCAATATCGCAATCTGCCATCCTTGAGTCGACCCACCCCCCCAGAAAAGAGGCGATTGAATATTGGTAAGAACCAGAACAAGCTCCTATATGGCTGGGTAATTACAGCTTAAACTGAAATCAAGGTAATGGATCTTCTTTCATAAAACTAATAATTAAAAACACATACAAGCGGTCGGAGATCAATTATGAACTAGAAAAGCATATTACAATCACAAGTATCATACGGACACAACCAAAGTGGCTGAGAATAATAAAACAAATTTGATAATTCTCTTCAAATAAACATTGAATGGCATGAATATTAGTAACTAGCCAATTTTCTTTGGCTTTTATTGTGTACCATAATTGCTGATCCTACAGAAGTTAGGAAATATTAGATATGAAAACAAAATAACCCCAGAAAATTTGAAAATTAGCAGTAATCTAAAGGTTATTTATGAAGAGAGGATACAAATGTCAAGAATTTTGCACTCATCTAGTGTCCCTTCAATAAAAGGCACAAATTGCTTAAAGAGTTTGTTTGTTTCAAATTTGTTTGAGGTTTTCATTTTTCCTTTTCTCAGGAAAGACAAAATCTGTGGATAAGCATGTAACTATGTAAGAATAGTTCTAATATTGTTCATTTTCTGTTATGTAACTTCAACTTTATAAAGCAAGTAATAAAATTTTGACAGACAACAGGGCAAGGAAAGCCTCTTACAAAATAATTACCACATTACTGCTTTTAGATTTTGCCAAGTCAACTGCATATTTCATGAAGCCCAAAACTAACTTTGTGTCCTCTTCGCTGAATCCAGTTATGCCAGACATTTTACTGCAGGCGGAAGAAGGAGAAATAGAAATTGAAATGAGAATATCAAAAGCCAAAAAAAAAATATGCAACATTTCAAAAGGAACTCACTATGTTAGTGGATGATAAGATGTTGGCCAGAACTAGCACTGTTCATCCCATTCTTCTTTTGTTGATGCAGCTCTTTACAAACCTGAAATAAACGTATATCCAACACAATTTTACCAACATCAGGAGAAGATGTTAATGTAACATAAACAATAATCTTTAAAAACACATATATATATATATATATATATATATGATAAGAAAAACACAAACACACAGAACTATACTTGGTATGCCAAGAAATATGCGTCACTTCTGATCATACAAAGTTTTGACTTGATACAAAGAGCCTAAATGGGGATTTTGAATTTTTAAGGGGAAGTTGGTAGCAAGTAGTAATCCAGCTTCTAATTTGGATGGGGATTGAAACACGTGACCAATTGACCATGTGGTTAACTAACAAAGCATCTGCTATTCAGCTCACTCATTTTGAGTGAGCAAATAATTAGCTGGATTATTTAATCCATTTAATCACTCCCCGTCTCTTTCCTCGCTAAGATGAACCAAAAGAAAATAAAAGATTCGTTCCTATTTTACTATGTAAGAGAAGAACAAGATGAAATAGATTAACATGAATATTTACGTCCTTCGGAATTCTTAAGAGGACAGAACTGAACAGAAGATGGTGCAAGATTCTGCCAAGAATTACAGAAGTAAATACACTTCATGTGTGATGTCCCACATCGGATGGAAAACAAAGAATGATATTGTATACAATATCTAGAGTTGCGGACTATCAATGATTTTGACTTGAGCATTTTGACCTAGTGGTTTAGGGCCAAAAGTTATTGGATCAACCTAGACACGTGATGTTACATCCTTTAATTGTCCATTAGATTATTTAGCGGTGTAATAGACTCCACAAACTAAGAAGTATTTCAAAAGTGCTTCCCATTTAAACCATTAGAAATCAGTCCATAAGACCGTTTTGCTAGAAAATATATGTGAAAGTTGAAAGGCAGCTTCATAATAAGAAATAAATCACAAAAATGTGAGAGAAATAAAGGATGACCCACTTTGGCAACAAAAGTACTCAACTGGTATTGCTTGATGAGTTCAAGCACGTCATTTGGCACTTCATCCAACTGGTCATCACTTTCAGAAGCTAGACATAAGATCACTGACAGCTCATTATTGCCTGCCTAATAGTTATCCGCCAGTATAAGAATCTGACAACTTTAAACCTCAGAGACACAATTTCATAATAAAGGGATACAACTCCATTTGGCATAGGAAAGATGAAAGGCAGGAAGGTGCATGCACTCTTAAAAGCATTTACTTCCCCAAATTGTTTTCAACTGATTTGTCTTGGTCACTTCTTCTCGTTTAGATCAAACAACTTAATTATGCTTACAAATGACCGTCCTTTATTCATGCACATTTCCTCATATGTATGTGACACGGTCCGCACATTTGGACCAAGAGGTGACATGGCACAAATGAAAAGTTCACTCTGCAAGTCCTAAAAACTGCATAATATTTATAGAAAAAACAGCGGACTTCTCTAGAATGATGTAGATTTGGAATATCTTTGGAATATCCTCTAGAAGGAATATTCTTTGTATAGAACTCTAGAATCTTGTAGATTTGGTAGTTCTAGAATTCTCTCTTACAAGTATAAAAAGGGGCCAACCAACGACTTTGTAACACACCTCAGAAGTTGAGTAATTCAATATACAGAGTTATATTTTCTCTCAATTCTCTCTCTACTTTTGTTGTTAGTGTGAGAAAGGCTGACTTAGGGTGAAAACCTAAGTGCCGCATTTCATCCGACGTGAACCATGGGTGTCCTCAATTCCTTATCTTTCATTTTGTGGATGTATTAGGCAAGTTCTGTCTACTTATACACATGCTACCAATGTGTATAAGCGCAGGAGTGACAATCGTAGTGGCACTGCCATTACTACTTGGGATCAATTTGTGGACGAATTTCGCAGCTACTTCTACCCTCAATATGCAGAGAGGGACGCTCGTGCAAAACTTCGCCGACTAGAGATGAAGGTGAATGCATGTATGAAAACGTGCACGCCACAATTAATAGAACGACAAGCACGATGTGTTAACGCCCGGCCAAAACGTCAGCTAACGTTAAAAATAGCTGTCTCTTATACACATCTAGATGTGTATAAGTAAAGCATAAAGGGAGGAAAAGGTATTGACGTGCACTTAGTGTTCCGATACACCATCACACACTGCATGGTCGTTAGAGAGACCTCCTTGTTGTTGACGGGAGATTAGGGCCACAAGCTCAATGCTCTAGTGGACACTTGGAGCTACCGACTTCTTCATCTCGATCGAGGCCGCCAAGAAACTCAACCTTCAAGTGGGAAAGGCATGGGCACCTTGAAGACCGTCAACACCAAGGAGGTCTCTGTCCATGGGTTGGCAAGCAACGTGGATGTAGCCATAGGGCAATGGAAGGGCAAGACGTCACTTGAGGTAATCT
Source organism: Cinchona pubescens (assembly GCA_025175665.1). Lineage (NCBI taxonomy): Eukaryota > Viridiplantae > Streptophyta > Magnoliopsida > Gentianales > Rubiaceae > Cinchona > Cinchona pubescens. Next base: position 2,486,142 of record JANKKI010000059.1, on the reverse strand, counting down.
CCCTTGATGATTATGATGTTGTGATAGGACTTGACTTCCTTGATCGTATTAGGGCCATACTACTTCCTTTCTGCCGACTGCATATGCATTCTGGATTCTCAATACCAATGCGTGGTACCTCTAAAAAGGGAGTCTAGAAGGGTATCACAAGACCCTATCTGCCATCCAAATATGCAGCCACAATTCCGAGGACAGCCAGCCTTCCTCGCGACCCTGAAGGTAGATGAGGAAGATAACCAAAGGGAGGTGACCGAAGTGGTTGCGGCAGTACTGGAGGAGTTCAAGAGTGTGATGCCTACAGGGCTGTCGAAGGAATTACCTCCAAAGAAAGAAATAGACCACGAGATTGAGTTGATCCCCGACACCAAGCCACTTGCGGTGGTCCCCTATTGCCGGGCCCCTCCGGAACTCACAGAGTTAAGAGAGCCTTCCGAATATGCTAGGGGAGGGAAACTCAAGAGTCAAATTAAGCCGCAGGCTCCACTCCTGGTGGTGCTCTACGTGCTGCTTATGGGATATTAAGGCGGGAATTAAAGAAAGAGTGCCACAACTCGAAGTGGGCTGGCCATCTACAGGAAGAGTCCTTTTCAACATCCGATGGTATCAACCAGGTGGCCTACCATGGTGGTGACGGGTGACGGATGGCTCTTGCCCACCTTAATTGTGCGACGTGGCCAAGACATTAAAGAGGAGGCAGATTTGGCCAGGGCATCCCTACAAAGAGCTGCTAAGAAGATGAAAAAATGGGCTAATGAGAAGAGACGATTCCTTGAGTTTGAGGAAGGCGACCTTGTGTTAGTCAAGATGCACTCCATACTTAGATATCGAAAGGTGCATAAGGGACTACTTCGAAGGTACGAGGGCCCGTTCAAAGTACTCAGACGAGTAGGGAGGTTGGTGTCTGTCTCTTATACACATCTGAAGTTATTTTTGTGTTGGCAATATCTGGTGGGTGTTTGTGTTCAGTTTTTCTTTCTTTTTCTTGAAAATTTATTGTTTTTAGGATTAATGTGTTTGCAACACATGCGATTATTTCAGGACAAAATAGACACATAGTTGTATTGAAGGATAAATCTTAAATATCCTCTAGAAGGAATATTCTTTGTATAGAACTCTCTAGAATCTTGTAGATTTGGTAGGTTCTAGAATTCTATATCTCTTACAAGTATAAAAAGGGCCAACCCTCATTTGTAACACACCTAAGTTGAGTAATTCAATATACGTAGCATTTCGTCCCTCTTCTCTCCGCTACCTTCAGGGCCTGTCTCTTATACACATCCTGCGACAAGTCTCTAGAGAGTTCTATACAATGAAAAAGAGTGAGCCCGTTAGACATATGCATGGTTCTGCATAAACCTAAAGGTGACATGCACAAAGAAAGGAGTTCACTCTGCTAACAGCTCTAAAAACAAATGGCATAATATTTATAGAAAAAAAAAAATTTAAACAAGAACCAATTTTTCTAATGCAACCACAAACCTCCATTTTGTCAATCCACCGAAATCTCTGTCATCTCTGATTGTAGTTCAAAAATTTTCTACATTTGCATTGTCTTCAAAACTTCAATGATTTTCCAAGTTTCTTAACATTAGTCAAGAATTCACATTGGCTAAAAACCACTCTAATTGAAGTTTGAACAAGTTATGCTGCTGAAACAATAAATGTGTACAGACTTCAAAGATATTCACAGTATTCAATTACAAATATACATACCTCCATCACGACATTTCTTGTGTACAAGCTTCACGTGGCGAAGATTTTCCAATCGTATAATTTGATCAACTTCCTAATTTACCAGAAAAAAAAATACAATTAAATAACTCTCAAAAACTAAGTTTGAATTACCATAAAGAAAATATAGGATAAATGTACAGTCCCAACCATCCCATTTTACTTTAAAAACTTATATAGTTGCACTGTACAAGTTTAAAGCATAAAACAACTTTAGAACTTCCCCAATATACATTCAATAATAATGAAAATCAGCTGCAGATAACATAAACCTTACTAGATTTTTGGCATGCTTTGGCTCAATAACAGCAGCATCAACATTCACTGCCACAATCCAAAAATCATACAAAATTCCACAAAATAAAATAAAAAAAATCAATCTTTCAAACAATTAAGCAACATTTACACAACCATTTTTTGTGTGTGTTTATGGGCAATGTTGAGTTAAATTACCAGTGGGTTGGAGGTGAGGAGGAAGTGGAAGCTTTTCTGGCATGCATATTATTTTACACTGCTTCTTCTCTGCTGAAATTTCACCACCATTGCCAGTGCTATTGCTATTGCTATACATTCAGGCAAGAAAGGTGTGTGTTTGTTCTTGTATATATGCTGAGGACTCGGGCCTCACACACAGCAGCGGCGGCGGGCGACGGCGGTAGAGGCGGCTGTAGAGGAAGTTTTGAAGTGGGTTGAACCATGAAGGCCAAATTATGAGAGTGTGGTTTTGAACTCTGCCCCGGGAACGAATTGGTTACCCAGTTGGTTCTGGTTTCTCGGGTTGGCTAGTTCGGTTTGATTGAATGATGTGAGTCAACCATATTTATTTTTTAGAGAAAACAAACAATCATATTAGTCTCTCACATTTTATATTTATATTTTTTTTAGTCATTCACATTTAAAATGATATATTTTAATTCCTCACAAATTCAAAATATACTATTTCGTAGTCTCTCGATAAAATTATTAGCATATTTTAATCTAAAATACTTACATAGGTATCGAATATTACATTTTTCATAGGTAAAATTTGCAACACACGAATTTTAAATATTAAACGATACTACCTAAAACCTTTATCACCACCCTTATTCCTCTCCCTCGCAGTTTTTCCTCTGCCAACTCTACTCCAACAGCTCTAACACTTTTCTTTTTTGGGACAATTTATTATTTAAGATTATGTATTGTTAATTTTGCATTTGAATATGTTGCATTTATACGCATATGAGTATTTCAAACTAAAATATACCCCTAATTGAGTCGAGGGACCAAAATGGTGCGTTTTGAATTTGTGAGAGATTAAAATGCATCATTTTAAATATGAATGACTAAAAAAATATAAATATGAAATGTAAGAAACTATTAAAGTCATTTTCCCTTTTTTAATAAAAAAAAGTGTTGTAAAAAACTTATAAATTGATGGGTTAATTGCATTTACCTCTCTTGAGATTTGGCTATAATTTATCAAATGCACCCTGTTAATGGAAGCTAGTGAAGAGGGAGTATTTATAATTTTGTTAAACCACATAATGTATTTGGTAATAAGATCAAATCTCAAGAGAGGTAAATGTAATTAACTTTAGATAGATATTACATAATTATTCTTTAATTTAAATTCTATTTTTCCATATATTTACATTAATTGGTGTAAAGAAAATAACGGGAGTAAGGTATTATTAACAGAATCATTGGTTTGGAGCAGATGCGAAATGGACAGTGCAATTAGAACAATAATGCAATTATAGAAATTGATAAAGTAATGAATTATTCATTTGTCATTAGGTCTGAAATTCGAAGTTATTTTGATGTGGTGTTCTTTTGATGTTGTTTGGAGGGTTTTCCTTGCGTATGACCTTGAAATTTCTCACAATCAATAAAATTTAATTTTTTACCTAAAAATTAAAGAATTTCGATGTAAGTGATTAATTATGATTTTGTCACATAAATTAAATTTAATAAGTAATTCTGAATTTATAAATTTAAAAATAATTTTCCTTGCGACAATTAGAAAATAGGAGAGGGGCCTTTTCTATTTTTTTTTTGTGGGAACTACGAGTGATAACTGTTAATTGATCACTAATGGGATACTTATAATGTGATGCCCCAAAATTTGCCCAACCAAGGGCTTTTTCATTTCGAGCCTCACTAGCGTGCTCGTCATCGAGCTATGCTGGTTCTGTAGAGTAAAGGCGCACAACAACGAGAGAGATGTGGGCTTGGCGACCAAGCCATCCGTGTTATAACTATTCCATCTGTACCACAATTTCATTGTAGTGTTCTTCTGATGTATCCTTTTCGTATTAAATAATTGTCACATTTAGTTAGTGCACATGAATTAAGGAAGTTATTAAATTATATCAATTTTGTAAAAAAATAGTTCAAAATAACTAAATTATCATTTTACATTAATATCCAAACTACTTAATCATTTCTTTATTAATATGGTACTAAGGATAAAAGTTGAAGATCAAAATATCATTTAATGCTTTCTTGATTTTCTAAAGCGACAAGTAATATAGAATAAGACAAATTATCTAAATTGACAGTTATTTTGAAACGGATAAAGTAGTTTGGAGGGTTTTCCTCTATGATCTTGAAAGTTTCTCACAATCAATTAAATTAGGAGTAAATGTTTTACCTAAAAATTAAAGAATTTTGATATTTGTGATTAAATATGATTTTGTCATGTAAATTAAATTTGACAAGCAGTTTTGAATTTATAACTTTGTAAATAATTTTCTTTAGAACAATTAGAAGATGGGGATGGGGCTTTTTCTTTTTTGTTTTGTTTTGTTTTGTTTTTTCTTTTAAGTGGTAACTACAAATGATAACCAATCAAAAAAAAAAATCATTTACAAAGTCACAAATTCATAATTACTTGCCAAAACTAGTTCACGTGGTAAGAACTTATCAAATTACGACTCTTTTGGTTTTAGATTTTCGATCGAATTTTTTTCCTTTTTTTCCAAATTTATAAATGACGTCTCAATAATTTTTATTTATTAATTTATATTTGTCACTTTTTATAAATATACTAAACTTATCACTAATGAGATTCTTGTGATGCCCTAAAATTTATAGGATTTTTATGCAGCTTTTAGGATTTTTAAGGGTAAAGCTATGGCTCACCCGTGCAAATCTTATTTCCATATTGTTGTAACACCAAATTGAATCCAACAGACAACTTAAGTCATAATCTAATATATACTAGTAAATGGTGGTCCATCCAATTCTGAAAATGTAAAATTATCTACCATAATGAAAATTACAATTCTGAAAATTCAAACTATCTGGCATTTTTTTTGATCCAAGATTAATCTATGAACCTCTCATTGGAGCTGTAAGCAATTTTTTTCAATGGTATCTAGAATTCAACCAAGAGTAACAGCACAATAATTATGGGTATTGGATATTGTTGTAAGAAAGAGTAAGTCTTATTTACTTACTTTTTAATGTGAAATGAATATAATAGTCATTGATAATAATTGAGAAATATAATGAATTTTTTTTTTTTTTTCAATCATCAAAATAATTTTTATATAACAAAATATCTGTTTGAGGGAAAAGTCTAAAATGCTATAGTAGATCTCATAATCTGAATTTTACTATATCGTCTTTAAAAGTGACGTGAATTAATTTGAATCATAAACTTCGTAACATAATATTGTGATCCAATCTACTTAAAAATACCCTGAATTGAGCAACAATCGTGTATACTCTGATAAGAGGGAGGGAGGGCCCTTGAATTCACATCATCAATGGGTGCAAAAAATTGAACACCTTAAAATTAAACTACATTAGAGGCCCTTAATTATCAGTTGTTACATACCAATCCAATCAATAAAAGCAGCTACTTTCATTTCATTAGACATGCCCTGCTATAATGCAGGGTCACTTCTAGTTAAAAGTCTTGCAGACTGCGAATCCAATCAATAAAAGCAGCTATTTTCATTTCATTGAGTAATTTTGACTACTCATTTCGTAATGCTGTAGAATGAGTATGATAATCGATGAAATAACTGAAGAGTAAATGAATATCATAATTTTCAATCATCTAACGATATATAATATCCATTTTGTATTGTAGAGTGAATAACAAAAAAATTTTACACTTATAGTTAAAGTCTTGTAGACTGCAGGACCACCACCGATTGTTTCTTAGCCACACCATGAATACTCTCCAACACAAATAATATTTCCCCTTCTCTACTTTCTTGGAGAACCAATCCAAACTCTGAACAAAATCAGCTCCAAAACTACCACCAGCCCTCTTATAGAGTGCTATTTAATTTCTAGGCAAATGGAAAAGAAATTTTGGGCATATAGTTTAAGTTCTTGCTCTAGCATGAACAAGAATGGCAAGAAAAGTCTCGAGGGTCATCATGACAAGGCAGAAAAGCTATGCCATGAGTGTGAGGAAGATGGGAGTAGTACTAGTGGTTCCAAAGATCTGAATTTGAGGAACTTGTCTAAGCTCATTCTCCCACACAACTTTAGGTGCTTCAAGTTACAACCAAAACCAGACTGAGTTCAATGGGAGGATTATCACTCCAATGGATTCAAGATACAGGTGATTTTCAACTAATTTATGCTTATCCTCTTTTGCTTTATATGTAGTACACAAATTTTGCATTCATATACGCACACTATTATCTACACAATATAGATAACAAATTCGCTTGGTAATCGTATAAATTATACGTTTAAGTACCACATGTTGTGTTATAGACAACATATATACATATACATAATACATTAGCAAAGTGATTTATGACAATTTCATACGTACTATGTAACGAGAACCAAAGAGTATCGCAAATTCAATTACTATAATATGTAAAAGAAACCACTATAGTCCTATGATTCCTGCTAACTTGAGAGGTGATCTGGCAGTACGGAGCCAAGTGAATTATTGTGCGTACGTAGCATGTGGAACTAGTTATTCTATATAACAAATAAGTTTAGTAGGTATACACTCTAACGTTAATAATCTTGTTAAACTTGAATAATATGACAATGAATTTAATATAATACTGTTTTTTATTTATAAAAGCAAAAGTGAAGAAGGTTATTTAAGTACAGTTGGAAAAAAAATTTCTTGCTAATAATGTTAATGTGAAGATAAAAAATGGTTTGAATGGTTGATGATATGATGATATGATGATATGATGGCTTTGCAGGAATTGGGAGACACTAATGGTCCTTTTGGTAGCATACTCGGCATGGGTTTGCCCCTTTGAGATTGCATTCCTCAACTCACATCCACATAAAGGGCTCTACATTGCAGACAACATTATTGATCTATTCTTTGCTATTGATATTGTCTTGACGTTTTTTGTGGCATACATAGATCCCAGAACACAGCTACTCGTTATCGATTCGAGTAAAATTGCTAAAAGGTCAGTGCATTTATTTCTAGGCAAACCAAAGTAAAATGAAAAAAAAAAAAAAAATTGTACAAATTATCTTTTGAATATTAAAAAAATATTCTTTTAATCATCTTAAATACAAAATTATGAGTATTGGTTCCTCAAAATTTTAAAATATATATATTTTATCCGTGAGTTGAATTTTGATGATATTTTGGTTTGAAAAAAATGCATGATCATCACACATCTATATTTTTAAAGATAAAATTGAAAACAAACCTTATTTTGTTCCAAATAAATCACGTAAGGATTAAAAAATCTTCGGGTCAAATCAAGAATTAAAAAAGCCTTACTATCCTTCTACTTTGCCTATACTTCCCCACAACTGCCACCCCCAACCCACATCCTTATTGCCATCCCCACCCTAACTCCACCCCCAATCCCACCACCTCCTTCTCTCCCACTCCTACCCCAGATTTGGTAGCCATCCTTATCATCTCCTCTCCCATTCACGTCTCTCGTTTTCCAATCTCATCCTAGATCAGACTGCTATCGACCACGTACACATCTAACTCGTCATCTTCATCTACTCCAACCTATCACCCCAAATTCGGCTGCCATCAGCCTCCTCTCAACACCCCCTCAACCCGTCACATTCATCTATTCCAACCTATCACCTATATGTGGCTGCCATCAGCCATCTCCACACCTCAACCCATTACTTTCATCCACTCTCAACTCGTTACCCTAAATCCAATTAACATGATTTTGATGTATTTTTTTCGTTTGAAATTTAAGAATTTTGATGGTTTTTGCATAAATTTTAGTGTTCAAGGAGGTGAAATCCGTAGAGGTGGGAAAGAAGGAATGGTTTGGCGGAAGATAGAAGGAAGAATGGGTGATGGGAGATGAGCTAGAGAGGAGATCAAGGGTGGAAAGGAGAAGGTGGCAGTACAGGGAAAGAGGTGAAGCGGGTCACGTGATTTGTTTGGGATAAAATAAAATTCGTTTTCAATTTTATCTTTGAAAATATCGATATGTGATGATCACGTATTTTTTCAAGTTAAAATACCATCTGATTTATGTTTAGGGATAAAAAACATACAATTCAAATTTTGGAAGTACCAAAACTCATTATTGTTATATTCAAAAAAATTAAAAATATATATATATTTTTTCTAAATATTCAGGAGAATATTTGTACGATTTTTTCTAAAATGAAACTACATTTGAAAATGCCAAGAAACTATGGGCGAAGAGGTGAAATTATCACATTAATAATTGCTCATAAATTGGGACGGCCTATAATGACTTGATTTACTTGAAAATGGCATTTCGGCACAATAAATTATAAATCAAGTTTTATTTTAACTAAATAGGATTAACTGTATAAATTCTATTCCGTCATTAAATTTTGTCATGAATCATAATTTTTTTAATTCTTAAATGGGTTATATCTTTCATATAAATTACCCACTAAATTTTTTTTGGTCTTCCTCTACCTCTCTTATGTTGACTACTTTCTCTAAAATCTAATAATCTGATAGGCGTATTAGCCGTCTTAGCATATGATCTATTCATCTTAAATGTATTTCTCTTATCTTGTCATTAATAAGTGTTACTCTAATTTTATCACAAATATATTCATACAAAGCTTACTAGTAACACGTATTCTATCCGTAGTAATTTACCCACACATCCATCTTATACACTCACATTTTTACTACTCTCATCTTTGACATCCCAAAAAAAAAAAAAAAAACTCCGTGGAATACTTGTAGCCATTTAAAATTGTTAGTTCAATTTTGTGTAATACCACTAAATTAGTCGCAATCAATTGATTGTCCTTCGGCATAAGCTTTGAGAACCTTACAAGTCCGGTGGCTCTGTCCAAACAATTTATGTCTGAAAAATGCGGTCAATATACTCCTTCGGCGTGTGATATATATACATATATTTGTAATTTTACTATACATAAATCATATCTGCAAATTTTCCATCAACACCATTATTAAAACTGTTACATCAATTTAAAATTACTCACACTGGTTTTTTTTTTTTTTTTTTTTTTTTTTACATCTTATTCACATATCAAATCGTTATTAATGATACCTAATAAGCATTAAATAATTAGTACGGAAAGATCATATGTGTATTATTAAATCTACATACACAGTAAAAATTGCATTTGCATTAGAACAAAAGAAATATGTACCTATTGGACCACCCCAGGTACCCATGTTTTCAATTAATGGGCTACCCTAGATAACTGTCTGTTAATGGACCCGATCGTTCTGGGTAAATTTAGTTGGACCACTTTAGTAATCCATGCAATTTTGAAAAGCCAGAAAATATCTAAAAGGACAAATTCAGCCTACCACTAATTGATGATTGATGGCTAATTAATGTGCTACGTTTATTGTTACTAGTATGAGATTACGTGTTTTGTACGATTAGAAATATTAATTTTGTTTAATTTTTATTATTATGAACTAAAAAGCAAAACGCGTTTGGAGATACTAACTGTTTGATTTTTTTAGTTTACTTAATTTTTCGCTTATATAATTTCTATTTCAACGTTTAATTAAATCAAATTTTTTTTTGTAATTCATATAAATTTAGAGAAATATTTACTCATACATGATTTTTATGCATTTTCTTTAGATATACTTTGTTGGAAGTATAAGCTATTTGTTTAGTTTAATAGTTCAAACAATTTCACAAGTGCTAAATAATTGTGTCTTTTGAAAAACACATCCACCTTATAATTGTTAAAATAGAAATCTATTTTCTCAATTGAGAATTATTCAAGCATTCTGCTATAAGTTCATTGGTACTCTATTTAATTTAAAAAATAGGCAACTTTAAAATATCATCAAATTGGAGCACAATATATGACAAGAAATATATTAAAATTTATTATTATATCTATTATGTAAGTATAGTAATAAAAAATGATAGTGAGTCTTGAAAAATGTTGACAATTTATAGAGTTTATTGGAACTCTTTATTATCTTCAATTATTCAAATTCTATCCTAACAATTTAAAATTTATTAAGCACATTTGGGTATTTAATTATTCTTGAATTCTTATACCTCTCTTGGAAACATCTTAGCGAAGGAACCATTCGTGTGCAAATATTAAATAGTAAGTTTTAATTTAGGAAACAAAATGGTGTATCTCTTATATGTAGTTTGTATAACTTTAGGAATTATATCATGAAAAAAAAAAGAGTTAAAAATAGCCTACCAATATTTAATAATTTACAATGTAAAAAAAAGAGTATAATTTTAGAATACATTAGAAATTAAAGATTAATATTGGAGGACTATATTGGAATAATTTTTTAATTTGGAGGGTCAAATCAAGACCACTTAATTTAAAATGCCATATTGAGATTTTTACTTAGTTTGAATGGCCAAAATGGTATGTAACTCATTGGAAATAAAATAACCTAGTTTTCCTTATTTTAAGAAACCATGTCAAATGAATTTTTCTTTTTTTTGATAGTTGTTAATAAATTATTAGTTTCTTTAATTGCATATAAATTTTTTATGTTCTCTTAATGTATGCACAACCTATGTTATTAATACTAATCATATGCATAATTATATTTGATGAGAAATTTTATTTTATTAAGTTTTTTTGATAATTTTATTTAATATTAATCTTTAATTTCTAATGTATTCTAAAATTATACTCTATGAGAAAATTGACTTCAATCAAATTTAATTCTAAATGAAGTTTCAAAAATTTGTTTTTATTTCATGTGTACCTTTTAAGGATTTTTTTCTCTTTAAGGTTCTAAAAGTATAGGTGAAACATGTAAATTTATTTTTCAAGTAAATTTTATATTTTTATTATTACTTGATTTCTAAAACCCATCCCAAAGATATATTTTCTACTCTTCTCTAATTTTTAAAATTCATTAGAATACTTAGAAAATACATAAGGAAAATTATTTGAATCAAATTTATTTCCTAATATGAAGTCTTAAAAGTAGATTTTATTTATTCTTTTACTCTTTGAGGAGTATTTATATAAATAGCTTAAAAAATTATAAAAAAGACATTCGAGTTGGGAACATAACAAAGTTATTAAATTTTATAGTAAGGGTAACTTGGTAAAAAAAATCTAAAACTAAATCAAACTTTTTCATTTATTAGAGTATATATTCAATTATTTTTTTATAAATAATTTTATTTAACCTTTTTAGGATTTTTTTTCTCTTTAAGGTTCTAAAAGTATAGGTGAAACATATAAATTTATTTTTTAAGTAAATTTTATATTTTTATTATTACTTGATTTCTAAAACCCATCCCAAAGATATATTTCCTACTCTTCTGTAATTTTTAAAATTCATTTCTAATATTTTATTACATAACAAAATTTATTTGAATCAAATTTATTTTCTCATATGAAGTCTTAAAAGTATATTTTATTTATTCTTTTACTCTTTGAGGAGTATTTATATAAATAGCTTAAAAAATTATAAAAAAGACATTCAAGTTGGGAACATAACAAAGTCATTAAATTTTATAGTAAGGGTAACTTGGTAAAAAAAAATCTAAAACTAAATCAAACTTCTTCATTTATTAGAGTATATATTCAATTATTTTTTTTAATAATTTTATTTAATATTCATCTTTTATTTGTAAATCTACCCTAAAATTCTACTCTATGAGGAAATTTACTCCAATAATCAAAATTAATCCTAAATATAAGCTTAAGAAATTTAGTTTTATTTCCTGTGTATCTTTTAGGATTTGTTTCTCGTTAAGGGTACAAAGTATAAATTAAAATATATAAATTTATTTTTCAAGTAACTTTTCTTTTTTATTATTGCTTGATTTCTAAAATCTATCCAAATAAAATTGTTTTCTAATTTTTCTTTAATTTATAAAACTCATTCATAATATTCTACTATATTACATAAGGAAATTTACTTCAATCAAATTTATTTCCTAATATGAAGCATAAAAAGTAGATTCCATTTCCTTTTTTACTCTTTGAGGAGTATTTACATAAATAATCTAAACAACCATAAAAAACCACTCAAGTTTGGAGACAAAATAAAATCGTTAAATTTTATAGTAAGGATAATTTTGAAAAAAAAAATATATAAATCACTAAATCACATTGACTCTTTTAATATAGTATAAATATAGATATAGATTGGATAGTTTTCAAGTTGTCACAACACCAAGGTTATGGTCCATGAAGGGTTAATTTCTCAAGTAAAAAAAAAAAATTGTCATAACTCCAAGGATGATATTAAAGTTAAACCATGCAAACATAAGGAGATTTACACTCTATTTTCCTTGGTTTTCTTAGTTATTTAAAATTGCAATCTTAGATTAGCAAGATCGGCGGTGTAACACCGGGGTTTGAATTAGTCCAATAACGAGGACTGTCAATTGGGTTTTGTAAAGGTCAATTTCGATTCACAAAATTATTCGGACTACAAGCCTTAAACGGTTGAGCTAACCTCACAAATATGCAGCTCATACCCACTTCACAAAATTATTCGGGTGTCGAATCTTAATCGGACTGACACAAACTCACAGTACATACATTACTGAAAGTTAGAAATTAAGAGACAAAATATAAAAAGAGTATCTCAAATCTCAACACTAACTGGGTTTTTGATTTTAGAATTCCTCCCAACTAAAGCATGAAAAACAATACTTTATCAAAAAATAGTAATATCTATACATACAAGTATTAGAATTCAAGCAAAAGTTGAAAAAAAAGAGTACTTCAAATACATTATTATGACTATCAGGGTGAGAGTTTACTTTATTAATAGATTAATTAATATAGAGTGTTGATATATATATATATATATATATATATATATATTCATTTACTTATTAGGGTCGGGTTTTATTTGAATTGAGCCTTGTGAAACCCAAATTCATCTCACATTTAAATCGGGTTTAATATTTAAGCCCAAATTCAAGTCGGCTCACTTTAATGTAAGACTTGGCCCTTTATTTGTCAGGCCAGGCAGGCCGAGGTCTGGTCGGCCCTACCCAGTGACAATCCTACCAAAACTTTTAAACTTGAACGACAGGTTCCAATTCCCTAAATCAAGTTGTTGGAAACCTATGACACAATGTATTACTTTGTTCGTTCTCTTTTAAGTATCACTTTAGAAAAAAAAAAAATTTTTGTTCCATTTTAAGAGTCAACTTAGATTTTAAGCATTAAATTTTTTTATCAATTTTGCCCATGTAAGATCAAATGTAGTTTTCTAAAATTTAGGCTATTTAATAATAATTTTAATTTCTGTACCAAAGCCTTAAATGACACTTAAAAACTTAGAACGAAGGAAGTATTTATGATACTATTACCTCTATAGCTTTCAATGTGGGACATGACATTACAGGTAGTGTATATGGTTTATTTTTACTGAAAAACAATTTATCGGTTAATTACCAAGTTGAGCAAAGACTGTTGCCAAAATTGAATGGAGGTAGTGAACTTTGCAAATGTACACATGACATGCACGCAGGTACCTCTCAACATGGTTTCTAATGGATGTGGCCTCAACAATCCCATTCGAGACAATAGCTTTCTTGTTTACAGGCAAACATCAAATTGGTGTCACCTATTCAGTTTTAGAAATGCTCAGATTTTGGCGTATTAGGCGGGTCAAGAACTTCTTCACAAGGTTACTATGTACTAACATTTTATAGAAAAATTCTATCATTCTTTAGGAATAATTTTATTGTATTATAAATTTTTTTATAGTATATAATATTATATATTTTAAAATGTTATATTTCATAAATATTTAAAGTTAATTAAATGATTCGAAATAGTAGAACTTCCCTTATAATTGTATTGATAGCTAGCAATCAGTTGAAGAACAAAATGTTAACATACTGTCTTTTTTAATGCATGTGTCTCCCCTTCTATATTCATTGCAGGCTTGAAAAGGACATTAGATTCAGTTATTTTTGGGTCAGATGTGCTAGGCTTTTATCTGTAAGTTGAATGTTTTTTTTCTTTTTCTTTAAGTTGCATTCAAGTATCATAAGTTTGCTGAATGTAGTCTAATTACAAGTTAATCTATGTCCATGTGGTTTCTACCGTTCTTTTGAGTTATTTTTTGAGTTTTTTTCAGCAAATGATAGATAGATGCTTCTTTTTCTTTAATGGGGGGAGTTGCGCGAGGCCAGGGCAGTAGTGCAACACCAAGGCGATGCGTGAGAGGGCCGGTAGCAAGATACCGTATAGGCTGATGGGCTACATATCTGGAGATATTAAATTGATAGATAGCTTAATGATATGTAAGTCAGCATTCAATCATTCAATCTTTAGCCTAATTGTGTAGCTCTTCTTGTTTGTAGGTAACACTGTTACTTGTGCATTGTTCTGGATGCCTATACTATTTGCTAGCCGATCGCTATCCACACCAGGGAAAAACTTGGATTGCGGCTGTTAATCCAAATTTCAGAGAGACAAGTCTCTGGTTCAGATACGTTTCTGCATTATATTGGTCTATTACCACAATGTCTACAGTTGGATATGGTGATGTGCATGCGGTGAACGCCGTAGAGATGATTTTCATAATCTTCTATGTGCTCTTCAATCTTGGCCTAACTGCTTACATAATTGGCAACATGACAAATTTGGTTGTTGAGGGGACTCATCGGACCATGGAATTTGTATGCATATACATCATCCAATCTTTTTGTGTTTTCCCCCTAATTGTTTCTGTAACATGGTTGTTTATACCGTTCTCTGGCTGTTGTTGTATGAGAAGTAGCATTGAAGCTGCATCGAACTTTGTGAACCGAAATCGCTTGCCCCAAAGGTTGAGAGAGCAGATACTAGCTTATATGTGTTTGAGATTTAAGGCCGAGAGCTTGAATCAGCAACATCTGATGGAACAGCTTCCAAAAAGTATTTGCAAGAGTATCCGTCGGCATTTGTTTTTGCCAACCGTTGAGAAAGTTTATCTTTTTAAGGACGTCTCAAGGGAAAATCTTTTGCACTTGGTAAGTGCATAACAAAAGAACAGGTGATGTAGTATTCATTTGATCGTTTTTCTTATACTTTTGTTTGGATTGATCAGGTTGCAGATATGAAGGCTGAGTATATTCCCCCCAGAGAAGATGTCATATTGCATAACGAAGCACCCGATGACATTTACGTTATTGTATCAGGAGAAGTGGAAATAATCACTTGTGAGATGGAAAAGGAGAGAGTCATTTGGACTTTAAAATCTGGTGACATGTTTGGAGAAGTCGGTGCATTTTCTCGTTTGTTGCAGGCCTCAATGCTTTACATATCGAACCAAGATCCTATCACAACTGTTGACGCTGAAAACCAGCACACTTATTGAAGCAATGAAGACCAAACGAGAGGATAATATTGCAATGATCAAAAACTTTCTGAAGGTATATGGTACCTAGTCAGTTAGTTTAAACTGCTATAATGTTGGACTGTTTCACTGAATTAGTAATATGGTTGTTGCAGTATCACAAGAATCTCAAAAACTTGTGCCTCGGGGATTTATTTCTTGAAGGTGTGGAAGAAGATGGCAATCCGAACCTTTCTATCAACTTGCTAACAGTTGCTAGTACGGGTAATGCTGCTTTTCTGGATGAGCTTCTCAAGGCAGGGTTGGACCCCTATATTGGAGACTCCAAAGGTCGAACTGCTCTGGTATGTTCTTTAATAGTTCCTATGTTACACCATGCACCATTATCTTCATTCTATATTGTGTTTCTTATTTTTTTGAGGTTTAAATTCCAATGGAAATCTATTGATATTTTTCCTTAAAAACTGATTGAAAATGGACTACTTTGAAATTTGGTGTACAAATTCTTTATTCTGATGGCTCCAGCAGCCTAAAGACCTGAATTATTTTGTTTAATTCTGTAAATATTATTGATGTTATGTTCTTTTTCTGATTTATCAGCATATAGCTGCAGCAAAAGGGCATGAAGAGTGTGTACTGGTGCTTCTCAAGCATAAATGCAACATCAATCTGCAGGGTAAAGAGCATTCTAATCTCTCAACATTGGACTATAGACAATTGCAATGAAATAACATTTCAGGGGGGAGAAAAAATCTAACATTCAGGATGAATATCATGAATGGCAGATTCAGATGGGAACACTGCAATATGGGAAGCTATAGCAGCAAAGCATCGGTCTATATTCCGGATTCTCTACCACTGGGCATCCATCTCCGATTCCTTTGTTGCCGGTGACCTCTTATGCACAGCAGCAAAAAGAAATGATTCTGCAGCTATGACAGAGCTCTTGAAAACATGGACTACATGTAGACTCGAAAGATTGCCACGGTATGACTGCTATTCAAGTTGCAATTGCAGAAAACCATATAGATATGATCAAACTTCTCTTGATAAATGGAGCTGAAGTTGATGATACAATTAAGTACAACCTCTCAATGCTTAATCTGAACGAAATGCTGCATAATCGAGAAGTAGGCCATCGAATAACAGTGCCTAACACAGCTTGTCAAGATGGTTTTAAATGGATTCAAGAAAAGCATGAATGTAACTCAGCTGGATGTTGTTCTGAAAGATCATGTCGTTCAAGGGTGAGCATAAGGGTGAGTATATATAGAGGCCATCCTGGGATCAGGAGAGATAAATGTTACCGCGAACCTGGAAGATTAATCAGGTTGTCAAACTCATTTACAGAACTCAAGAGCATTGCTGGTAAATTTCATCAATTTTTTGGTACTATTTGTTTTCTGGTATTGCCATGGTTTGTTTTTGTTCAACTTCTTCTTTGTAATCTTTAAATATTGATCAAACCCTGACAGGTGAAAAGTTTGGATTTGATGCAACAAATGCAGTGGTGATAAATGAAGAAGGAGCTGAAATTGATTCCATTGAAGTTATAAGAGATAATGACAAACTTTTCATAATTGAAGATCCCAATTTCTTGATGTAGAATCATATATATAATATGTAACTTTCAAAATAATACTACTTGAGATTGTTCAAATAATAGTATGTGTAAAATAGGTATATATCTAGTCTATTCATTTCCTTGCAGCTGAGGGAATCAAATGGGCATTTGGCTTCAACTGTATGAAAAACTATATTTGTACTAATCTTGATCATAAAGAAAGCCAAGCTTTCTATTCATCATAATTACAGTTTCCAAATCTTCCATTTTCTCACTTTTAGAATTAGCACTGCAGCTTCTTCTATAGCCAGTTTTATTTCACATTCTTAAGCTGTTTATAATTCTTGAACTTCTAAAACAGCAATTTCAGATTCTGCTACAAAAATAATTTACTGCACCATTGCCTGATTTGCCTTCCCTGTGAGCAAGTGTAAACTGTCACCCACCTAAAAATCTTACTATATCCTAGTACAGGTATCTGAGTCTCCTAGAAATTTCAGTACTGTTTGGTCTAAATAGGGTGTAACTGAACATAAACATGTCAAATACTCTAATGTTTAAAATTATTTAATTATTTTTACGAGTTTATAATTCTGTTCAGTTTTGACTTGTTTATCTTTTGAACTGAAATCGAACGAGATTTTATTGAGTCAAAGTTGAACTGAACTCGAGTTGCTTGAATTTTTTACATACAAATTTAAATCTTTTAACTTATCGAGTCATATTCAATCCGAACACAAAAATAAACAAACCCTAAATCTTGTTTAAAATTTAACTTGATTATTGACTAATTAAATCCGAACGAACTCTTATAAAATCGAATTCAATTCCAACGAATAACTGTATTCGCTTTTTAATTCTATTTTGAAATTGTACATTTCTTAAGTCAATATAATCATCAACCTCAAAATCTCTATTGATTAATATGCCAAGATTGCTCCACTGATAGATATCTCTGATGTGAGTGATGCATCTTTCTTCAAGTCAAAAAGTTCTGATAAGGGATCTCATGATGCATTCTCATATTAATGGACTATATATAGTGCATCACTCTCCCTTTAATATTGTGCAGTATATGCAAGAACCATGCCAGTAGCTAGCTAGTAGTGCGATCCACCAATATGGCCTCGTATATAGGAATTCTAAATCTAGTGTTGGCTACCAAAGCATTACTACTAAGTACTACCAATTTGGTTGGCAAATTTTGAGTCCCTTTTTGGTTGCCATGCAAAACGCCTATGCTTGGATTTGATTGACAACAATCTCCCTCTCCAATTGTTGCAGCATCACATTAGGTCTATATTGGTGTCCCATCCTTCTTATGATTCCCCCCCACATTGAAATTGAGTTTGACTTGAAATAATTATATTATGTCTCTTTTATTTATTTTTTATTATTCAAAATTAATCGTTATAAAGATAATACAATATAGTCTTTTTTTTGACTATATAACAATAATTTCTTGAATATGTTAACTCAGGACAACCATAACTAATTATGATGTAGACCGATTTGAGTAAATGCTTTGCATTAAACTGTGTACCTTTACTGCAAATATTTAATAGAATAACTATTTTTTGGAAACTTGTCTGATTTTTGCAAAGGAAATTTCCAATAAAACTTTTAAAATTGAGGTTTATTGATTGTTTATCACCAAAGTTCATTTCATACCCCACTCATAAGCTAGTGGGGAGGTGTCACATACATATGTTGGGATGTCATTTCCAATATTGCAAACTTTCTAAGGTCCTTTGTAATATGATACAACTACTAGTAGTTTGCCCATTACACATCATTTGATGGACAAGAAGTGTTGTGAAAAAGTTTGCAAGATCACAAAGGACATAAAAGAATCTCTTAGTCTTAGGCCCGCGTGACAATAAACTCAAGATGTAATTTTCTTTCTTGTACGCCCAATGCAAATAAAGGCCATTAGCTCAAGAATTTGTTTTTTGGTTTTGCTTTAGTTCAAGAAGAGTTTAAACCTTCTAAGAATTTTCTTGCTCTCACTTTTGTCAATTAGTAATAATTTTTTTATGAATATTTAGAAATCTGTTTCATGTAGCTTTATAAGGAAATTTTGAGTCATGAAAGCAAAACACTGTAAATATTATTATTATTATTTTTATTTCTTTTACTATCCCATTTTTTTTAATTACTTTTACTATCCCTTTATTTGTGATACTCAATATAAATTCATAGATCATAATTAAGTGGTTTTGGAAGATTGTGGGGGGACCCCAAATAAACTAGGGTAAGTTCTAGTATAATGTGAAGAACCCAATGCCATGAAAAAACACAAAAAGAATTGATAAAAGTGCCTGAAATAGAATGCAGGGGACACAGAAAAGGGAAGCATCTGGATACAAATTCTCTATACATGGAACCTCATCATTTTTTTTTACCTAAAATAAATAAAGCAAAACTAAGGATGAAAAAAACATAAAGGAATTATTTACCCAAAAGTTGCTCAATAAAATAAGACAGCCCCCAAAAAAAAGAATGGGGAGAAAGAGAAAAAGTAAATGAAGCAGCCAACAAGCACACAATTCTAAAGGGAACCAAATCAAAATTGAAGAATGAGAAGAAGAAGGCATCCTCAGTCAAAGTAGTCAAACTTTTACAGCCCAAGAAACAAAATCTATGTCTTCATACAATAAAGAGCTCCAAAAGATTCAAGATTTTCTTCCTAATTAATTACTAGTATAACCTATCCATGCACGTAGCTAATTAACTAATTACTCCCCTTTGAGAGAATGCATAATATTTGTACATGTATTACAATAGGGTAAGTGAAAATTCAAAATGAAAAAAGGAAAAAAGAATTGAATATAGTGTAGTTATAATTGTTTTTCATATTAATTTAATACGAACTATGATAGTTTCTTAAGTGAAATTTAAAATTAAGAATCTATTATAACCTATATAGTATTAACCCATCGTTGTTTTTATTAATTTAATAAAACGATCATAGTTTTGTAAGCTAAACTTAAAAATTGGAATCGAATATAATCTAGTAATTATTATTCTAATCAATTCGATTATCACTTTCCCTTTTACTCTTTTCAACTCCCTTTTGAAATTCTTATTATTTTTTTTTAAAAAAGTTGAAAAATTTAAAGGCGGACTTACGTTTGTATGGAGCCCTATGCTGTTATATTGAAATTTTTTTTTATTAGTCACTTCACAATACGAAATAACTAACAACAACTGTCGGATCATTCCCAAAACAAAACAAATTCTTATTTTTTAAATAAAAATTACTTACTTATGAACAATCGAATAATTGTACTACTCACTTCCTAACAGCTACTCATTACATTGAACTTGCAATGCGTACTCTTTCTTCTCTGCTTCTCTCTCAACCTTTTTTTTTTTTTTTCCTTCCTTGGCTGCATTTCTTTTCTGCCCATTAAATAATGGAACATTGGCAGATTCTCAATCATCTCCTCCACTCTGCACCAAACAAACATCATTGCTCCCAATAACCAAATCTTTTCACCCTATAGAAATCTCAACTCTCTCATGTTTATAAACACTTTTTCCTTCTTCTACAACAAACTACAACAAACTTTCAATTTAAATATCTGTCAATCTCTATCACCCTTTTTTTCACCACATACCAAAACAATACAATTCTTTTCCTTACTAGTTAGTTTCCTATGATGAGTCATTCTTCATCAACAACAACTTCTGTCAATGGTTTCTACACCTTCCTCACCAGAGGCCTTGACAATCTGGACCATTTATTCCTCTCTCAGAATTTCATGTCTTTTCAGTTCCTTCAACATGTTCTTTCATTACTCCAATCCTTACATTCCCAGTTAACATTCTTGATTCAGAAGCTTCACTTGCCCGTTGGTGAAAAATGGCTCGATGAATACATGGATGAGAGCTCCAGGCTCTGGGAAGCCTGCCATATACTCAAATCAGGAGTTTGCAACATGGAGAATTGCATACTACTCAGCTGCTGCCACCATTTCTTCTTCTCTTGATCACAATCCTATTTTAAACATGCAACTTTCCCGCCAGGTTAGTATTACCATCGTCTAGTTGACAAGAAAGTAAAGTTATCTCGGAATATGATTAATTTCTGGGAATGTTTTTCCGTGGAAAAATAAAAATTACTTGATCGTGTTTGGATATTGAAGAGTTATAAGTTGTTGTGACAGGTCTTTCGGGCGATAACCGCTTGCCAAAGGGAAATAGTGGCATTGGAAGAGGAAAACAAGAGCTTGATGGAAACTAGAGCACAACATCTATCATTAAGGTTTGATGAAAATGTATTGATTGAATCAAAGTTCAATGGATTCACAGGTTTTCGCGGGGTTTTATATGCAATGAGGAATGTTAGCTCATTACTTCTATTGATCATGCTAAGTGGGCTAGTTTTTTATTGGCCTCAAACAAGTCTTTGGCAAGGAGATTATGAAGGGAACACGGTATTTGGCTCAGGTTTACATGGTTTCAACAGCAAGATTGCATCAGAGGATTGCAGCTGAGATAAACCACATTGAAGGGCAGCCAAGAATTCTTCTTTATGAGTTCCAGAGGGCAAGAAATGCAATGGATGAGATGAAACAGGATTTAGAAGGAAATATGCTCTATGAATCATCAGAAATGGACATTCAAGAAAAGGCTGAAAATTTCAAGAATTGCTTTGAAATGCTGAAAGCTGGTGCTGAAAGCATAATTGCACAACTTGATGATTTCTTTGATGAAATTGTTGAAGGTAGAAAGAAGCTCTCTGATATGTGCACTCATAGGTAAGACTAAGAAGAAAGAAAGAAGGATTCCAATTATTTCCACAATTTCCATTCCAAGCCATAGTTAGTAGAGAGGGAGACTAGAGAAACAGAATGGTGATCAAGAATTATAAGAAATCAGTTAGTGGAGTAGTTTTTCAGCCACCTTAGTCTTACTCAGCTTTTTGTTATCTTTTTTTTTTTTTTTTGACTTTTTAATAGGTGAATTTAAATAGTACAATGTTATTTTTCAGTCAGAAATTTGGTTGTTTTAATTTGCAGTTAGTATTATTGTTGTTGAAGCTTTAAGGAGAAGTTTTTATATGAAAAAATTATGAAGGATTGTGTTGAAGCAAAGAGAATGTGATTCTTTCTTTCAAAGAAAAGCAACATTGCTATCTTGAAGGAAGAAACAAGAAGAATATGTTAGACAAAGATAAGCTTGATCAGAAGATCAAAGTTGCAAAAATTTTCCAAAGAAAGGACAGATTCTTCTTACAAAAAGACCAAAAGTTACATTTAAGTGGCATAAATAATAAGATAGAATAGAATGATAGTTGTAAAATTTATTCTCTTATTCTGATAACTTGTGTTGTTTGTGCATTTCAAAGCTATGTAACATCAAATTCCCTTTGGGGAAAAAAAAATGCTAAGTATAGATACCCCTCCTTTTGTCCCTTTTTCTCCTTTTGTTTTTCTTTCCCAATTGAATAATACATAATCTAGGCCACCAAGATAAACTATATCAACAAATATAAGCATTTGCTCCGAAGCACCGGGCGCTCTCTGTAGTTAATTAATTATCTAGTGTTACAAAAGCAGGGTTTTCTTTTTTTTTTTTTTTGTGGTTGGGGGATACACATCTCAAAGGAGGGTTAGTTAATATAAAGTTTCCGAAGAGGAGGTCGGTTATTGATATATATTTCAACGACTTATAATGGTACTTACAGATTGCTCACTAAATAAAAAATCGAGAGCCGCGAGAGTTTTCCTTAAGTCTTACTGTGGTAATTATCGGTGCTTTTATCCTTTGTTTTTTTTTCCATTTTCATTTCTATTTTTCCTAATAGAGGAAAATCAATTAAAATCATAAGTTAGAGGAAAAATGATTGTGCATTTTTCGAATTTCCAACTTGCAATTTTAAATTCTGACAGGCTGTGTTGTCTTTTGCTAATCATGTAGGTAACATTAGATTAGGAAGGAGCCTTAAGACAGGATGTCTGTGGAATGCTACTGTTGTTAATGACATTGACAAGGACTAATTAGAAAAAAGTATATGCTAAAGACAAGGAAAAGTAATAGTGTGTTAGATTTGGTAACTTTAGAGGAGAGATTAATTCTTTACAAATTAGAAGATCCTTTTCCTGTCTATGATAAATAATATGGGGTACATGGTAATTTGCGTCCTAAAATTTTCTTGAAATCTCAAAATCTTGATATACTAACTTTTTTTTTTGTTTTTTAATGTAAGCAAGACCATGATGTAATTTAGATTTGGCTCGATAGATAAAAAGGTTTTAGGCCTTTTCTTTTAATTAATATGAAATTTATCTTTTTTTCTCAAATTGAACTTTGGACACAAAATAAAATATGTACACAAAATATTACCGAGTTAATCAATTAAACGGATTACTCGATAACACAAAGTTAAATTACATTAAAAGCTAAGAAGTGTTTGGCCAATCTTGATTAACAAAATTTACTTTGGGATAATTTTTTTTTATATAACTAAAATTAAGGTAAACTCATTCATTAAACGCGTATGTCACTATTTAAGATGATCAAAGGCTAATTTTTTTATCAAATTGATTTTTTTCTGAAAAAT
Source organism: Cinchona pubescens (assembly GCA_025175665.1). NCBI lineage: Eukaryota > Viridiplantae > Streptophyta > Magnoliopsida > Gentianales > Rubiaceae > Cinchona > Cinchona pubescens. The sequence continues at coordinate 2,462,574 of JANKKI010000059.1, read as the reverse complement.
AAAAATAGTATGTAAATTCCAAATACTTCCCAAACCTCCCCCAAAAAAAAAAAAGGTTACTAATAAAGATTTTAATTTTAATTTTAGTTTCAAAATTAGACCAAGACTTTAATTATAGACAAGTAAATTGACTAAGTGAGCAAGAATGATGCTTCCTTTACGCACTACAATTTAATTAATTACAAAATACACATTTATTTATATATACATAATAGAACAAGAAAAATATTTACCTTCAAAAAATAAAAAGTACAAGAAAATGACAGGTTCAATAAATAGTGAAAAGCTAGAGAAACCTTTGCTTTGGTCAAACTCTATTTACCATTTTCTTTTCTGGACACCTTTAGTTAATTGTCTAATTCACATTACTTTAGTGCCAGCTGAATTTTATTGTCCGTAATTAACCGGCAAAATTCAATCTATGTAAAGCTAATAAAGCAGTAAAAAGAAAAAAAAAAAGTGAAATAGAAGCAAAAAGAGAACTTCTTGTCTTGGACAGATACGACAGCAAGAGTTTAATTTGATTACTATGTCATTAAAGTGGAGTAGTATCGTTTCATTTTATCTATCCTTTTATATAATTTTTAAAAAAATTAAGACAATAATAAATGATTTTTTTCTAATTTTATTTTTAATACAGAAGTTAATGTATTTTACTCTCTTAATGTCATGTAATTGAAGGAGGGCATTATGTAGTGCCAACATGTTCATATCAAACAGCAATTTAGTCATTTTAATTTTTTTTTTTTCATAAAATTAATACAATTTAATATTTTTATCCATTAATTTAAAATGACAATTAAAATGAAACGTTAACGTAATTAATAAGATGTAAAAGCATTTATAAGTGTGAATGAAGATTAACTTAAGCTAGTCAATTTTTCATGCACAGTATAACCATGTGAGAGTTGTTGACAAAAAAAGAGTAAGTCGATCCTAATATTTAAAAAATAAATAAATAAACTAAAAGTAATAGTCAAAACGAGATCATGCATTAAACTTTCAATGTCTTTTCCAATAAAATTTGTCTGCTAACATGGAAAAGCAACAATGGGTGTGACCTATTATTATTCCAAATGGAAAAAAAAATAAAAATAAAAATAAAGGAATTAATAAGGATTTTGGTGTCCATTCTTTTTTTTTTTTTTTGATAGAAAAAAAAATTAGATGATTTGTACACCAATCCCCACCAAGATCAAGGCAGGCCTCCGGGTCCTATAGACTTTTCTTTTTTTTCTTTGTTACAAATTTGCATAACAATTCACGAATATATCAAAGACAAATCACGATTATAATTGTTACTCAAAATTGATGATTCATTCAAATAATTCAACAATTAAGTTTAGTGTCATGAAATTAAATTGATTTAGACATTTAACAGGACGTTTAACAATTACATATTTGATACTCGCTGTCCTTAATTTTGTGGGCGATGGACTGCCAATTCTGTATCAATTATTATTAGTACTTCAAAAGAAGAACTATATTGTTGCAGTTGAACAATACATTCAGAAAACTCAATCAAGTACTGTTATCATTTCCTATACTGAAATAAAATATTATGGGAAGATTCTTTCGATTGTGATAGTAAATGACTAATCATTCCACTTGTGAAACAATAATGAAAAAGTGGGGGAAAGATAAGAAGAAACCGAAAAGATCAAAGGGGATTATGAGATTCCTTCGCTGGTTTTGCTTTACTCAACTCATATCGTAAGTTGAAAAAAAAAAAAGAGCACTTCTGAGGAAACCCTTTTGTCTGATTCGAGTTTTTTTGGAAATAAAAAGTAGAAGAGTTTTTTTTTCGTTTTTTTTTTTTTTGTAATAAAAAGTTTACGAGGAGAGTATATTATCTCTTTTGTTCTAGGGTTAGGACACGTCGATATCACAGAAGCATATTGAACGCTGACACAATAATTTTTACATATCAAATTGAATTTTAAACTTTTTAATGATCTAATCGCTCTATTTACCGTCCAAACCAACACCAATTTTGCAGAGTTTGTGTTTGTTACTACTATATATTGTTGTCATGTGATGATGAAAAGTTTGTCAAAGTCTTTGCTCTTTTTTACGTACGTACATAAAATTGTTTGTAAACTCCAGCTGTGAAAGACATGTGATGATTCCTCAAAAACAAATTATATTTTTTCCTTTCTGTTATTATGGTCTCTTTTCACTTCCATCCAGCATGCAAGATGACTTGTTGCTTTCAACCATTGAAATTATGATTCGTTTGCCAGAACAAACTAATCATTTTATTTCGTTACTTTTTCTTCTTTTTCTGCTTACCAACAGCTGTTGTTTTAATAGTAATAGTTAGCACTACTATTACTATAGCAGTTATTTTGCTAAGAATCTATTAGTCCAACAGTGTTTCTTTCTGCTAAATAACTCTTTTTAAGAACAGACTAAAACCTACTGTATTATAGGTGTAGAGTTGGATCAAAAGGTTTTAAGGATTCCTGGAGAGTTTGAGCATTGTTAGGGTGAATTGAGGTAATGGACTATTGAAATTGAAGGAAAAGGAATAAAAGGGATATCCATTCTTACATGACACACTCCTTGAATTGAAATTTCATTGCCAAAAGTTATATCCTCTAATCCTAATTATTACCTTTAATTTGGATTGTGAAGAGTTGCACGAGAATGATATAGTTTCATCATAGAATCATACAATATATTCTTAATGTTTGTACAGTATAAATCTCTTAAGCATATAGTATTTTATTACACAAATTTTCAGAATAAGTAGGTATTGATTCCACAAATGAATTATAGGATTTCCTAAAATTATATCCTCTTTCACCAATACCCAGTTGCATTTTAAGTTGGTGTAGGGCAACCCAGGCCATTTGCAAGTCCTGACAATTTCTTCATCTCAAATACAAATGAGAAAATCGTAAAAATAGTCACACTCACATATTTAAAAAAATTTATGTTTTTAGTCCCTCGAATGTGTAGGAAATGATGACTTAATTTTTATCCTTAACGTCATGTTTACTGTTATTTTGAATCGAAAATGCATGCACGAACCGCTCACACATCTAATTTTTTTAAGAGTAAAACTGAAAAAAGAAAAAAAAAATTAAGATACTATTCTCACCTCACTAGTTCAATGGTTGAGGGGTAAACTCTAGGAAAGGACAGGCGGTAGTTTCTTTGGCTTCCCGGATGAGGAAATATGTTAAACAGAAGGTGCTGCAGCCTGTACTCATAATATCTTGTAAGCCAAAAGAGAAAAGAAAAGGAAATCTGTTGTTCTGCGAGTCACAAGTTCACAACTTTTAGAATTGTTGACCACGGAAGTTGTTTGTACATTTTGTCTTTTCACCTTGTAGGCCATATTCTTCAAGCAAGTTATTTTACTGCAAGGAGGAGTCAAGTTAATGGTATCAGATTCTATACATGATGCTCCATTTGCTTCTCAATGTATACCACTATAATAATGTTATTGAAAGTAACCAAAATTGCCCTTCATAATTTTGTTATAGTTGATTGGATTACTGCGCGAAAATTATATAGATTTGCCAGTAATTTCCTATACCTTTTTTTCATTTCTACACCATCGAAAAAAAATTACCAAATATAGAACTACTATATGCACAGGGGTCTTTTACAGTTTATACTAATCATAAGTAAATGAACTATAATAGGAACGCATCTCAGTTGCTGAATTGTAATTTGAATCTTGCCAGTAGACAAACTCAAGCAGCTACATTAGCAAAAACCTTATGCACAAATCGTATTGAACACAAATCAACTCCAACAATTTATTGGAATTTTCAGTAAAAGACTCACCTTTCATGTTTTGCAAAGAACCATTACGAGTGTACAACAAGAATCGCTGATCCAATTGGCTGATGGAGAAATTAGTTGAATTTCTAGATTTTCCTTTTGTTTTTAAAGAATAGCAACCTCCACTAATAGAGATCTGCTGCCTCAAAAGTAAGGTAGTTGGTTATAAAACCCCTTGAGATGACAATGGTGTTTTAGGTCTTAACATATGTAACCCATCCAAGGTTTGATTTAATAATACAATCTTACACAAACGCAACTCTTACTATAAAATATAGTGATGATGGATCATGGATATATATATATATATATATATAGAGAGAGAGAGAGAGAGAGAGAGAGAGAGAGAGAGAAGAGCATCCAATATGAGGATGAACAAAACATTTGTGTTTATGCATCAGAACAGAAATGCAACTCCATAATATTGATTTTGTCATAAAATACATATAAGGAGTATGAAAGGAAGACATATTGGAGAACCAATAGCCAATAGACACTCGTTACAATCTCCTTGCAAAAACTAGTTTTACAATCATGTTTAGATGTGATCTCATCTTGTCCATCTATGCCTGTTTTCACCCATTTCCCATCAAAGGCAAAGCTTTAGGATACTTACTGTTGGGGTACACATATTTACCGACTTCAGATGGGGAAGCTGATACTGTTTAACAGCTGTGCCAATCAGACAATAGCTATGGCAAAACAAGTACAGGATAATCTGCAATGGGTCATCACCGTTGTTTTATTGCAATTTAGGAAGAGAAAATATCTAAGAATACCCACATTTTTTTCCAGAAGCTATGTATTAGGTCTTTCTTATTTTGATTGCTGAGGAGAGGGGGCGTTGGGCAAGAAATAAAATCCACATCCACATCCAGATCATCCTCCCCGTCATCTGATTGAACCCAGAATAAACTCAAGAATGTTGAACTTAAAGCTTATTTCTTCAACCTAACAACAACTCAAGGATACAAAGAATTTGCCAAGCACAAAATGCAAAAGATGTGCAAAAAATAGGCTCCTTGACAAAGAAAACAAAGAATGACATCTTTGTATGGAAGTAAACCCTAGCATATGTACACAAAAGAAAGCAAAATAACTCACCCTAATATCCGACTCAAGTAACTTCACAAAACAACAAATAGAAAAACCAGGGGTTTTCATTTCCCCATAAAATCTGTATTTAGTTTACCAAGGCTCCAAAAATTACTAAAAATGTATGGCAAGTATAGCAAGTGAATAGTTGCTTCGATTGTAATCACCAACCTGGCTCCATTCATGGTAGTTGACATTGCAGGACAAGATCAAACCTGGTGGTGCATAACCAAACGCTTGTACGTCTTGTCAGTAACAAGCATTAGCACTGTGTGTAGCATACCAGAATATAGCCAAGGTTGGTTAACCAAAAGACTGGCCAGGAGCCAACTCAATTGTTTGGACAGGAAATGTCCGTCCTTGTGCATCATGGTATTACGTACAGCAGCAGTCCACCCTCTGATGCACAACAGCTTTCTCTGTTAGTTCACATATTCAGACCATTTCAAACATCAAAACCGGGCATTGCAAACTGGGATGCAAAACTTTCAACACGAGTCCGTAGCTCAATAACATCTTTGTTGTTCTCAAGACCCTTCAGAAAAGCCTTCAGCAGCTTCCCATGTTCTCTTTGCACTGAACTAGCAATCTGTGCAGCTCTGTTTGCGAGAAGGAAGTCAGCTATTGTCTCAAAATCAGCCTCCACACAGCCTCTTGATGTCATAGCTGGAGTACCTATAATAACATACAAGAAAGACACATGCATCCTCAATGAATTTAAATTCACACTAAATTGATGAACTCAAAAACCAAACAATATGAAATTCACTTACCTATCCTTACACCACCAGGCGTAATAGTGCCATTGTCATCAAAGATAGTAACTTTATTGAGAGTCATGTGGCATAACTCGCAGACCTTCTCAAAATTCTTACCTACAAAAGAAGAAAATAGATAAGATAGGTTCCTCCCTATTTGGTAATAAAAAGTAAAGAAGCTACAGTCTAAGTCATCAAATTATTATTCAGAGGGCAAATTATACACAATGACAGGAGATGGGAGTAGATACATTCAGGAAGTGTAAAAGAAAAGCAGGGTGGTACACCATACAAACACCCAACCAGTCTTATTTTTTTATGTAAAAAAATCTAATTTATCCACCTATGTGTCAGTTTTATCAATCAGGAACACCGTCCAACAGATGTCTCATATCATCAAACCTTGTAACTGTAAAATCATCCAACACTTCCGGCAGCTATAAATTGCAAGGCACTAGCATAAACATCATGGAGAGGTAGCAACCAAGTTACTCACTCCAGGCAACACCATTGAATTGGTATAAAACATATTGCGTTTTCTCCATAGAGTTATTCCTGAAGTAATCCGCATGAAAGATTCTGTCCTGCATTTTATTTCTATAGAGAACACGATGTGAATCTTGTTCAACTCCTAAATAAAACCTTATTCATTTGTAAGAAAATTACCTCTCAAAAGAGTTTTAGAATGCTAGTAACATACAAGAACAGACACCATCCTTCCCAACTTCCATTGCAAGGGTTTGACTAGGAAGGATGAAGGTGCATTAAGCACCTGAAAGATCCCTTTTTCATGCTTGGAGCACCGCACTTGCAAACATGTGAGTTAACCCACAATCAAAAATTGACCTTACAGATGCACTCATCATTAAGATTAGTGCTTCTCTCTACAGATAAAAATGCTTTAAAGTACTAAAGCAACCTACCCACAACACTGAAGTACATAGTTAAGACCAAAAAACTCCACGAGTACCAGAAGAACTTCTATTTTCTCAAAATATAGAGGTGTAAGTCATCTAATTTTTATTTCATATCAACAACACACACTGATACCAATAGTACAGCCACAAACTAGACTTCCTCACCTTGCCTTCCTTTTTCCTATTTGTTTATTTATCTATAACTCTCATATGTCGCAATACAAGAGTAACGGCCCCATTTGGACAGCTAGTATTTAGAATATTATTCTGAGTATTATTTAGAATAATACTGTAGCTATTTTTTGGATAAGTAAATGTATTTGTATTCAAGTAAATTTAGTATACTAGAGGTATACAATCACAGATGAATATCAGAAATAAAATTCATCCAACTATCTACACATGTACGTATAATCTTCCTACTCCAATATAGCATGTAAAATAGGATCAGCGTTGGCAGTGTTTCAAAATTCAGTTGGGTCTCTCCAACCCCTCAAAAGTTCTTATATTCATTTCATTCCATATTACCCATACTATTGCAAGTCCTGCACGTTCCCAGGATTTTCTGTCCCTAGTATAGCTACCCTGCCTTCTCCAACAGAACATCACTTCTATCACTCTTTGGCACGGCCCAATGACACCCATATAGGTTCTAAACCATTCCCCAGCATTCATTTGTTGTGCTATAGCGTAGAAAAATGTGATCTGTGTCTTCCCCAGTTCACTTGCATATAAATGCACCAACTGATATAGACACTATTTCATTTCCTCAAGTTTTCAGCTGATTATTCATTTGGAGAATAATGAATAATCAGCCAAAAGAACAGAGACAATGTTTGAGATTTACAACTTTTCCTGAGACAAGTAATGCTGGTTTTGAATGTATATCATTAACAATATAGATAAAAAATTATTATCGAATGAATATGAACAGACTTACCAACAACAGTTCTTATCTCTGTAATTTCAAGGATCTCCCTTCATTATCACAGTTACAATTTAATTCCGGGTATTTTTGGAATTAGAAACATGTATCATGGTATTAAACTTATAAGGGAGGTCACAATAATTACAAACGCGTAAGCGAGGTCTGCATAAGTATGGGAAACATAACCATGCATAAGTTCAAAAAAAAACACACAGGTTGCATCAAATAGAGGTGAAAGACTATCCTATTAACAAAGCTGAGAAATAACAATAGCAAATATTACAAGAATATCAGTATACCTGTTAATCCAAGCGTCCTTAGATCCCAAAGCAATAAATGATTGTCGGTACCTCCAGTCACCAATCTACAGCTTCTTCTCAATAAAGCACATGCTAATGCCTGAGCATTCTTCTTCACTTGTTGCATATAGGCCTTGTACTCAGGAGTAGCCACTTGTTTTAATGCTATGGCAAGGGCGGCAATGTGGTTGTTGTGTGGACCACCTTGCAATGCATCGGGAAAACAGCAAAGTTTATCTATCAGAGATGTGTATCTCCTCAAAATCATATTTACCACTTCCATCACCTTGATTCAAAAGTATGCCTCTTTTCGTTGGCTTCCAACCCTTCCTGTAAAATATTATGCCGCCTCTTGGACCTCGAAGACTTTTGTGTGTTGTTGATGTGACAATATCACAATGATCAAAGGGGCTTGCACATACCTACAGGAAAACAAACATATACCTCCTTAGTTGTGAAAAACCACCATGAAGCAACTCAAACACAAGACAGCAGGTATCATCTCTAATATACAGTTCTAGGAAAGCATTATAGCAGAAACTACAACTCAAACACAAGACAGCAGGTATCATCTCTAATATACAGTTCTAGGAAAGCATTATAGCAGAAACTACAGATTAAATTACTGATAATGTACGGCCTTATGTTCCCTGAAAGCCTTTCTAAAATTTAAAAGGCTCCAGTAAGCCAAGCATTCTCATGAAGTGAACTGAAAATTACTGGACAAAAAGTCATATACATATATGAAACCTAATCAATTGCACATCCAGTCAAAAATTCATGATCCACTTTCATAACTTGGTTTGCTTGACTAAGACATAACTTTAGCTGATTAGATCCTCCAAAATTTCATTTTTCAATAGTCACTTCCATAATTCTGGTCAACAGTAACATGTTCTCTCTCACTTATGTGTATGTCACACATTATTACTTTCTCCTATAATTTCTTTCAACATTTAATGCCCTCTTTAAAATGATTATCTTCAGGAGCTAGAGTTGATGGCTAGTCAGTATTTGATAACAGAAGCTCCACTAAGTTTGTACAAACCCATTAAAAACTATGTGGCACTTCAGATATGTAATAGGAAGAACTAATTCATAAATAATATTGACTCCTACGAACTCAATATCTACAGTGGATCATGTTAGGAAAAAGAAACACAAAGTTTGTAACCAAAGTGTGAGGCAATGCTTAAACAGTTGCAACAGATAGCACACATCCTACTAGGCATAGACATGCTTCAAACAGAGAATAATAAAAAACTAATCAAAAAATCCAAGCATGAAACAAATGTGAAAACATTAATCAGAAAACTTCATGAAAAGCAAGACAAAGTTTCACCTTTGCAGCAATAAGACCACTAATCTGAGCCATATCACACAACAAGACAGCTCCACATTTATCTGCAATTTGTCTGAACCTTGCATAATCCCATTCTCGTGGATATGAACTCCCACCACAAATAAGTATCTTGGGGCGGAAATCAAGAGCCCTCTCTTCGAGCTTATCAAAATCAATATAACCCGTTTGTGGATTCACTTTATATGCCAAACTCTCAAAGAAAATCGAAGCCCCGGAAACTTTCCTCCCATTTGGCAAATAATAGCCGTGACTTGAATTCCCACCAGATGGGGTATCCAACCCCATAATCCGATCACCAGGCAACAACAAACCTGTATAAACAGCAAAATTTGCAGATGTACATGAATAAGGCTGTACATTTACACCCCATTTATCAGAATCCAGTTCGAAAGCAGCCGATTCTGCGAATGCTCGTTCGCAACAAAGTGTTTCCATCTCGTCAATATACTGATTCCCACCGTAATACCTTCCCCCAGAATACCCCTCCGAGTATTTATTCGTCAAATGACTCCCTAAAGCTTCCATTACCGCTTTACACACAAAATTCTCAGAAGCAATCAATTCAATCCCTCTATACTGCCTCTGCTTTTCCTTCTCCATTATCTCAAACACATCCGGGTCCGCTGCTCCTAAGCTCTGATTTCCCCACGCCCTCACAGCATTTCTACGCGACTCGAGTTCACTGCAACCCCTAAAAACCATGGACGACGAAAGCAAATCCCCGCTGCAGTCGCGCTTACGCTTAAAACACATTGGATGCCCTAAAATCCGAAACTCCTCCACTTTCTCCTCTTCATCATCAACTCCCTTCTCCTCCTCCTTGTGATTCTCCGTCTGCGGCTCCATCAATTGCAGGGGAATCGACGGCACCGGATGCGACGGGTCTCGAAAACTCGAATCAATCTGAAACATATTAGATATCGAATCATCGACGATTTTCGCCCGATGATTCGACAAAGCAGGTGGAAGCGACGAGGCGTGAGATGGAAACCCTAGCGAGAGATTACTCGATTGCGAGTGAGACAAATCCATTCCTAACAATTTACGAACCAAAGTCCTACGAAAATCAGCTCTTTTATTCTTTTGTAATAATTAAAAAAATTAGGGTTTTCAGAGTGAGAAATTAAGAGTTACAGCAACACAAACAGCGACAAAAGCAGCAACGGAAACAGCGGCAGGAACAGGATTTGTAATTCGTCGAAGGAATGGTGGAAGATGACGATGATGAAGAAGATGACGATGATGAAGAAGACGACGATGCCATGGAATTGTGAAAATGGAGAGAAAACTCTAGACGGAATTTTGCAGGTGTAGAAGAAGTTAAAGAGGGTTGAAAAGTGGTGAGAGTATATACCATCAGTGCCATTGGCTGTGATTTTAAGGAAACCCGCGTACACAGGAGGAAGAATTAGGTGCGGGTGTGAGTTTTGTGTATCCCGGACCGTAGGGTACACGTGAATCATCTCTTGGTTTTATTTTGGGTTAATTTCATTTTACCCCCTTAATCTTTTCTGTTATTATCACTTTAGTCTTATTTTATTTTAGACATTTAAATTCTTTCATTAAATTCAACTCAATATTCAATGCTTTCTTCTTCTTCTTTTTTTTAAAAAAAAAACTCTTGTAACTTTATCCAAATAAAGTTTATTTTTTTTTACAAATTTTATTCTCTTTTTTTAAATTTTTTTTATTACTCGTCACCATATCTTTCAATTCATCAAGATCTATTTATGGTAAGAAAATAATACTTTTTAAGTGTAATGGGATAATTTGTCCATCTTATAAAGGGTAAAAATGTCATTTTAAGCTAAAAATTAACACGGTTAACTTTAGCAAGTAATTCAGAGATTTAAGTATCTAAAAAATAATGTTAGCAAATTAAAACGATAGCGACCTTAAATATTAAAAGATAAAATAAAATAATCCTTTTATTATTTTGGTTAAACAAGGTCAAGAAATGGAACAAACACATGTTTCAGCGATTGATTTACCGTAATAATTACAAATGATCTATCAAATAAAGACTTAATATAACAAAAGTAAAATTTTGAATCTTTTTATTTTTTTTGGTTGGTTTGCTTACTTTTTTTAATCAAACCCTATTAACACAAGTCATCTCTAGTAATAATGTGGGATTCACAAATTTGTTTGTGATTCGATGTTATATTTTGTTTCACGTATTTTATTAGACAATATTACTTAAATTATTATTTTTTGTGACTCAAAACACAAATAATTAAGGGTTTAATAGAAATTTTTGTATAGATTTAAGGTCCACGGTCACCTTCATACACTTTTTGATAAACAAGAGCATAGAAATTAAGCCATGCATAAAAGGAATTTACGTGGCCGTCTATTATACCGCAAAAGTGATACCAACCGTAAGAAATTGATATAGTTATTATTAGACTACAATGTTCGCATGTCAAAATGTAGAACAGTGAAGAAAAAATTTATACATAAATAAGAAATTTTTATACAAATCAAATTTATAATATTGAAAAAATATAAATTAAACAAATTATAACACTATATTATGGATAGTATTCGAATAACAATTTCCCTGCATGAATTTCCTATGATCAATGCTAAATGTTTACCATGATTTGGACTTCTTACGAGTGAATAGTAGTTATTGCATTTCTATAATCAGGACAGTTGGTGGGTTTTATATTTGGGCAAAGATTTAGGTAGATTTTTTTTTTGATTCTATTTGTAAGTTCTGTATCGTAAATTAAATTTTAGAAAATTTATGATATCAATTGATGTAAATAAATTTTTTTAATATTTAATGTTAACCACAAAATCTACATATGAGACTAAAATTCAAATATACGTAAATATTTTCCTTATACGTGATATGTCCAATTCAGAAGAGACTCCAAGACTAAGCAAAATCGATAGGGCCTAGGCCGGATGACTAGCCTATCCAATTGGTGACTTCAATGCTTAATCAAAAGAGTATATACTCAATAATTTAACTTGGGGATTTTTTTTATTTTTTTTTCTCTCTTTGGTAATTAAAAAAAAAAGTTCAGGTGAAAAATAGGTTATCCTACAATTCAAGTCATCGTATATTTTTTGTGATTTATAATAATACTTAGACTTATAATAATACTTATTTTTTATAATTTATAATAATACTTATATATCGACCTCCAATATGAAATTGAGAATAACGAATGTGTGACTTTTATTAGGATAAATTGTCCTATTTACTGTTTGGGAAAAAAACTAATTTAATTATTTATTTTGGGATATTGAATAATTTGGTCTCTTATTTATCACAAAGATTAATTTGATCTTTTATCAATTAATCAATTTAAGGCATATGAGAGAAATTATAGACAAATTAATGGATCGAACCAATTAATAATCAGGTTGGCCGTTAGTTTGTCCACAATTTCTAGAAAAAGCTCACAAGTCTTAAATTAATTAACTTTTTAAGGATAAAAAACTAAATTAATTTTTTTGATAAATAAAAAATCAAATTAACAGATACACTAAAGATAAAGAATCGAATTGGTCTTTTCCTTTTACCATTTTAATCAATCCCTATTGACACTTGAGGCTTAAACGAATGTGTTGATTGAACGCAGTTGTGGTCTTGGTGTTGAATTCCAACTAGTCTTTGAGGGACTTCAATTAAAGAGTTGGATTTTCTAAGGCCTTAGACCCATTGGGTCTATTAAGCTTGGTATAAAATTGGGTCTGTTCAATTGAATATTGTATAATTCCGCTATTAGGCCAGCGCTAAAATGGTCCATCATCAAACTCTAAATTGTTTCGGTAGGCTGATGGAACCAGAGAAAACGATAATATGCTTGAGATGCTACTTGGGTTTTTTTTTTTTTTTTTTTAAATTTATACTCAAATATTTGTGATAATTTACAAAAATAATCGGAGTTTAGGTTTGTGTTAACTATCATGTAATTACTAACTTTTTTCCCTTAAACATTCGACGTAAGTACACTTAGCCACCCTTTTATGTTTGTCTATATTTGTCTAAAAATATATGTATTTTTTCTCACTTTCTCTATTAATTTTTTTCAAAATAAAATATGTGATTTTTTTCTCTTTATATGATTCTATACACCTTTTTTGTTCTAGTAGTTTTTCTATAACTATGTGAAACATGTTCTTAATTTTCTCTATTCTTCTAATTTTTTTTTTTATTTGTCCCTTCTCATATTTGGTTTGATATATATCACAAATTTATGCAATCATATGTCGCTATTAATGTAATTAATTGAATTTATGAGGCTCAAATGATAAACAAATTTGAAAGAGAGATTTTACTAACTTTTATGTCCAAAACTTGTTTGATACTTGAACGATAATCTATGAAAATTATTTGGAGGCGCACTTAGAAACTAGGGAAAAAAAATCATACACTTGATTGCGTGTTCATATTGATAAAATATTGATAAATTTAGTTGAACTACAGTAGAGACATAACTACTGAATACGTGATATTCTCCTTATGCGATATTGGAACGTAATACATCACTTTTTTGAAAAAATACATGTATATGGTATCGGCATCTGGTACGATGTGCTAGTGTGTGCGAATTAATATGCAATACAGAAGGTTACAAAATGAATCTAATAACTATGCGTGGAGAAAAAACTGATACACCATATACTTGTTAATCTAGTAGAAGATTTATGATGGTCATTAAGTAATTAGTGGCATCATAATAGTTGGTCAATAACTAGTTGGAGGAACCCATTTAGACGGAGTGACCCACTTTACCACAAATCGGGGGTTATATTTTGTTCAAATGAGAATTTTTCATTGATTCTTGAACTATTATTAAGATATTATTAATTAAGCAATGATCAAAATAAAATTTTCCGTTAATTTTAATATTAAATAATAGAAGTATATTATTCTAAAAAACTTACATTCACTAAAGGAAATTTTTAGCTACGCCACTGGTCCGCACTTCCTAAATGAAAGTTATGAGGACGTTAATCTTTAACTAAATAAATAGGAAAATATTTAGATAGATTCAATTTTTGACCTCACGTATAGATTCTATGGTTATGATTAAATCTTGAATTTTGCTTATATCAGCTAATATCATAATTTTTTTAAAGTTTAATTCACATTATAGAATTTATAGGTAAGGTCAAAAATCAGATATACCTAAATAGTTGCCAACGTGTTAACCTCATTGATTCTCCCTTTGCTTGTTTACGAAAAACTATTAAACATTTTTTTTTAATTTTTAAAAACATATGTTAGTCAACTATGCTATCAACTGCGTTAAGCTATTTATAATGCACTCCACCCCAATAAAAGGGAAAACAACGTCACAAAAACTTGTACGAATCTTTGCGACATAGATAGATTCCTTAGTTTGAATATCATGAAACCACAACCACGTATCGATTAATAAAGTAGGAGTATCAATAAGACGCTGTTATTCGTCTAACTACGTGAAGTTAAAAAAGAAAATGAACGTATTTGTAAAATATTCACATTCCTTTAAAAGAGGATTTATATAGAATTTTTAATTTTTTTTTAATGATTCGAACTTGTGGTCTAAGTTACAAAAAAAAAATGTAATTTTATTATTTGAGTTAAAAGTTATAAATAAGTCAAAATTTTAAATCTGTAAACATGGCAGGTAAATTGAAGCGATGGAGGTAATAAAAGGGTTAGGGTTACTAAAATCTCAAAGCTATGGAGGTTTATTATAACACAATTACAACTTTGTTAAATTTCTCAAATGATTAATCGAGAGAACTCTTTGATATTAGCATTATTATGTATTCATTTTAAGCTTAAAAGTTACCATGTGCTTGGAAGTTGCATTAATTTTGGTTTAGCTTTTTAGTTATGGTTTCTTTTTTGAGATGTGTTAAATTCCATAGATTAAAATAAATAATCTCCTGGTAATAACCAAAATAAATTAATATTTACACTAATAAGCTCCAAATCAAAGTGTAAGCAACAAAATATTCCAATTGTATATAGTTTCATTATACACTTTAGAAAGGAAAGGGGGAGGAAAAAGTAGAAAGGGAGAAAATTAATATCTTTCAGAATTTTTCTAGAGATGATTAATTTGATGAAGGTCAATGCCTGGCACCATCCCAATTAATTAGAGTTCAATATTGTCTATTAAACGTGCTTTTGAAGCGTAAATGATGATTTGCCGTTTACAAATACGAGTTAAAAAATTTAAGAGCAATTTTCGAACAATTCACTCAATTGTTGATGAGAATCTCATGCAGTACATTTTTATTAATACTCATTTTTCACGAGTAGTTCCACCAACTCTCTTGATAGAAACCAGTAGCATTTGATATGCACCAAAATAATAATAATAATACCGTGTTAATATATATTTCATTGAAAGATGGTAATAAAGTAAAAAATTTGAAAAGCCGAACGGTAGACTCTCTTCATTTACTTTGAATTTTTATTGTTCAGGATTCAATTTAAGGTAAGAAGTCTATTCGGAGATTCATTTTAAATCAATTAAAAAAAATCTCTATAAAATGACACTATATACAACTTTGTGCATGTAGATATGAGCAAAGGATTGTTTTGAGAAATCAAGAAAAGAGATCAACAAAAACACCAAAAAAAAAAAAAAGTATAAAATGCATAACTTGACTTAGAAAGGGAAAGAGGCATTGGGAAAGGATTTGATTTGATCCAACTAATTGTGTGATTAATCCAAGAATTAGTGGTCTACTCTTGTTTGTGGTTGAGGATTCTTTTTCCTCGACTCCACAGTCCAAAATTGAGATACTGCTATCTCCTTTGAAATAACAACCCATATATATAAGGGGTTATCAGTTTGGATAAACACAACAAATAGATGTGTTTTAGTTTGAATATCGGTGTGTCTCTTATACATATCTAGTTGTATAATTAAGACAGCAATATCTTCAATTCAAGGACTAAAATTACATTTGGACGGTTATATCCAGATCATATTCGGTGATTGGATATAACCGGTCAAAAATTGCAATAAGTAATAAGATAATTAAATAGTTATTATTTACTACTAGTGATTTTGGCACACTCTATGTGTGTGTCATTTAAAAATATATATAAATATAACTTTAATTAAACAATTCAATATTGTTAAAATATAAAGAATTTTTTAAATAAAGTTATATTTATAATATTTTTAAGTGACAAACACATAGGTAGCTTTAAACTCTTTTGATACACATCTAGATGTGTATAAGAGACAGGGTAGTTGTGGTCAATATTTATAAACACCGACCGATGAACACCCCTGCATATATAGGAGCAAGAATTCCAATTCCAGAAAAATGACTTGGTAAATTCTTTCACAGATTAAGGTTTACATATAAAAAATTGTTCCCTATATATGTATTTATACAATGTTCTTCCTCAAGAGTTTCAAAAATATTTTATTTTTCTTGATATTTTTTAAAAATTTCAATAACTCCCTTTAAAAAAATTAGACTTTATCCAGTAAAATTTTACAAAAATTATAAAATTGTCTCTCCAAGAATATGTATCTATAGTTTTTGCCTTTCCAAAATTTAACTTCTGGATTTGCCCCTACTAATGATGTCTATTATACACATCTAGGTGTAGACTTGGTTTCGAGTTACGAGTTTATTAAAAGTACTTTAGTAATTTTATTTTTGCAGTCCAAATAAATTTAAATAGGTCAAATGATAAATGTATTACGCGTGAATCAGTTTGACACATTAACCTCATGTATAAATATCGAATAAAAAATTACTTACCTAATTATTATTTAAGCTTTATATCCTTTTTGAATTTTCCTTTTGTCTAAACTAACTAATTTGAGTGTCGAAAGTTATTCGAGCACTACGCGTGATGTCCAACTCTATTGTTGGACGAAATTGCACTAAATTTTTTTTTATTTTATATATATATATTTTATCAATGCACTAGGACTTTTGACACTGCAAAAATTAGCATCAACAAATCCTAGTAAGGTTCCATTTCAATCATTTTACTGTAAATGGAAAAACAAATAAATTTTTAAAAAATGGCAAATTATTTTACATCCACGCTGAACTTACATAAGAATTCACAAGTAATATAATGAAAGATAAATCCGATTCATGATAGGTGTAATGAATTCCTTAATTCAAATTTATTTACATAATTCTCATCTATTAAAATAATCATCTCTATGGTGATGTGAAGAAATTTAAACCAAGTAATAATTACACATATTATAAATTCGATCAATTTAAAAATTTCTCGTAACGTAAGTCAAACTCAAATTTCTCTTAGAGGATTTCTGGAATCAGAACCTCAAAGTTTTAGTCAAATTAATCTAATTATGTCGAAAAAAACTTTATTATAGGAATATCCTATCAAATGGTATATCAAATAATATTTTCAAATTAATGAGATTATAATATTTTAAATATTGACATACCAATTCATTTTATTTTTAAACTCACCACTTTAAATACTTACTTAACATACCACTTGATAAGATTTTTCTATAATAAAGTTTCTCAATAATGCCGCTTGAACCCGCTAAGTGAAAGAATTCAAAAAAGTGTAAGTAATAAAAAGTTGCTTTAATTATTAAGACCCCAATTTGCAATGTGAAAAGGTCGCTTTAATTATTAAACTCCATTCTGCATTAAGTGGTTTGTCCACCCCAAATCATCTTCAATTTTCTTGCCACCCCTAATATACCTATATCTATATCCCAGTCCTTTAATTAATTAATTAATTGCATGGTCGGCCCCTACTTCCTTTTTCTCTTTTCTCCACCTCATTCTTATAAAGTATGCCTTACCTTTTCTAGATTCTGGAAGATTAGATCTTGATTCCTTCTACATTAGCCATGTGTAAAGTTTCCTACTTGCCATTTACATCACGAATACAATCGAGTTGAACAGTTTAATTTTTAAATTAATTTTTTTAATAATAAAAATTATGTAAAAATTTAGTTTATTTTATTTTTGAATTGAACACAAATGAGTTTTAAACAAGTTAAATCCGAGTAAGATAAATTTTTTATGTGCAAATATCAAATTTTATTTCTAATTGAGTTGAGATCGAACCAATTTTAAAACTTTAAGAAATACTATATCTTATTTACATTTGATTTGATTAATTAACAAATAAAACTTGAACGAGCTTTTATCTGACTAAGCACAAATTAAAAATATCAAGTTAAGTTGCCAAATTTGAAGAGGCTGGGTGACAATTTGACCACAACTTAGGGGTCCAAATGTAACTAACACCAAAGTCCTAAATTCATGAAGCTACTATTGAAAGTGTGGTAACCATGACGCAGAAATGAGTTTCTAGTTTGTCCTCAACAGGCCCACAATCCTCTAAATTCAAGAATTTAAGACAAAATAGGACCATACACAACAATAAAAAAAAGATTGTCCACACACAGGACATAGAAAATGACTCCCCCAAAGAAAAGCTACCACAAATTATGCACAAGGTATGGTTTAAAATATTAAACCATAAAGCCTATACCGATATTTTAATTTAGGAGGTGTTTGATTTATGAATACGAGGGAAAAGAATGAAAATCAAAATTAATGATACTTATAAATATTATTTAGTTAATCATTAAATAAATTATTTTATAAAAATAAAAGTATTAAAAGATATTTACTTTTATTTTCAATTGTGATATAAATTTTAAATTTACAAATTTATTAAATTAATAAAATTTATTTTTTATTCAAATTAAATAAATAAAAAATAATAATATAAATTTGTATCAATATTAAAATTTATAATTTTTATTATAATTTTGAATTTCGAATATTCGAATCGAACACCCCTTATTTTTCCGCTAATATATAATTCACCTTCCCTATCAAATACGCAATTATGCATTTCATTTGCCCATATACAATTTGGAGTGTTGAGCCACCGTTTCATGTGGCTCCTACCTAATTCCTATCTAGCCCCTCCGCTTTTGTCACTAAATAGGGCCCACCCAACCGTTGAATATTTCAGACAGCTCCTTAAATTACATGGTTGAAAACTTGAAATTCCAGTCCGGACACGTGGTCAAATGACGTGTTCTACTCCTATTTGTGGCAGCCGCTAAGCTAACCTTCCCCTCGGGGAAGAAATGCTTGTCTACATCATTGTCCACAATAACATAAGGTGAACCATCATGGTTGGCTTACGTAATTGTCAAAAAAAGGCGAGTATGGATGACGTTGGCCTCCATCGGACTAAACGGGAAAGGAACCGCCGCCGTCAACACGAAGCGTCACATTCACATCTAACCGATTGCTTAGGAAAGGTATGGAGTAAGATAGTAACTTGAAATATACCGTTCGAAATTACTCTCTAGACCTCACGGCTTCGTTAATCGACCGTTACTTTACCGACCAAATTTTGGGGTTCGGTTCTATTGATGTTGGGCAATAAGGGTATTTCACTGTCTCTTTTACTGAATTATTTTGTTGACTTTAAAAACTTGTATTATATAAATTTTTAAAATACAAAAAAAATAATTTCTTCAAGAGAATTGTAGGATTTTCTAGTAACTTGAACTTCAAACACTCAGATAAATTTTTTAATATATCAAGATATATACTTTCATTATGTATTTTGTTATTTTTATTTATCCATATAATCCAATAATTTGAAATTTTAAAGAGATAAACTAGGTGACTAAATGAGCACCAAAAGTGCAATACATCTTATCCTATACAAAATTTTACCCACACAATCCCCGACAAATACTATCCGTTAGACATGTTGGATACATATGCTGAATTTTTTTTTTCCCCTCCTCTCATAGAAAAAGCAAAACAGAATTATTATATTACGATTAATAGGCGAGACACCTCTTATGTGTGTATAATTTTGAAAGATAAAATTAAAATAAAAAGAGAAAAAATAATAATTAATGAATGGTTGTAATAAAAAATTATTATAATAAGAAGGGTTAGAAAATTATATAATTACATTACATTAAGTGATCCCTCTTACTTTATATATAGGCATATGCAAAAACTATAAGTTGTATCTTTGAAATTGGAAAAATATTTTTAGAAAAACAAGTATAGAGTTACTTTCAAAAATAATTTTTATCTTTTCTAAACATGAAATACAAAAAAAAATTCAATTTTTGCCAAAAAATTCTTTTAAATTTTTTTTTTGTCAATTTCAAAAAAAAAAAAAAAATAGAAGCAACTTTCAATAAGTTATTGAGAACAAACCAATAATACTCTAGAGTCCAGCCACAACATAACTGACCATTTTTTCCCTTTAAACAAGAAAAGAAAATTGGGACAACTAAAACCCAAATAAGAGTATATTTAACATGTTCAACACAAGTTAAATTAATGTAAAAAATCTCTTAAACTCTCAAGTTACATGATATTATTTGACATTACATGATTTATATGACTTTTATAATAATTATACCGTAAATTCATAAAACAAGATTACCTAAATATTTTTCTTGTTACTTGGATAGTATACACATCTAGATTGTCATCTTCTTGAGTGAGGTAAACTTTGAAACTTGTAAATTGTACATGAGAAAGGTTACAACACAACTACTATTGTAATTAATGACGGACGGGAAGGGGCAGGGGCAGCTACCCGAATAATTTAAATTTTGTATTTTCTCTCTTAAAAAATTAAAATTTTAATTATATCATATAAACATTATACCTCGACCCTAAAAATTTACAAAAAGTATGAACTTAATACCCAAATATATGACTATATAAGTCTTGTCAGCTCAAATTTCAATTTCCACGTCTACTTTGCTTTTAAAATTTAAATTTATGGGCATCATTACATGGTCAAAATGCAAAAGTTGGATTAATTCCTTTGTATAATTTTATTTAGAATATTATTTGATAAAATATTGTAACAGTTTTGGTGATCTGATGTATGTGTGTTAAAAAAATGATTGAAAAATGTGTTAAGTAATAGGTACAAAATATTATTGGAAAAATGAAAAGCAAGGCTATCCAAACGAACCATACTAGAACAATATGAGTAAACCGATTATTTTTTACATTATGTCATAACTAGAACAACATTTTTTTCGTCTCATTTTATTTGACATTTTAAATCTTGTACACAATTTAGTAAAATAGTTTTTTCATTATTGTTCACTAATTAAAATTCAAAATTAGTTAATTGGTTTAATTTTTAAAATTTGAAATGGTTTATGATAGTAATTAATGTTGAAATATGATATTAATGCTTTTTTTTTTTAGAATTTGTATGAAGGGTAAATTAGGTAAATTGGTATTTATTTATTTGACGTTTTAAGAAGTGACAAATAATTCGTGACAAATTAAAATAGAAAGAATGACAAATAAAATGAAATCGGTGGGAGTATATAAAAGTGAGATATTACAAAGATTATAAGAATGACAATTGATGCATGCATATATGAATATATGTTTCAAGTTAATTATGAATATTATAGTCCAAACTTTTCTTCACATACTTATGAATAGAGATTAGAGAGTTTTGAGTTTGAACTTTTAATCAAACCGACATGTGGTCCGGTTAGGTTATATTTGATCCACGAAAGATTAGGCAGTCACCTACTAATCCAGAAAAATCAATTTATAAAATAAATATCATAAGAACTCACTATTAAAATTAATTGTTTGGAAAATGTAAAACTCACTAACAACAAAAAACACGTTTTCTTTAATCATTTTTAACAAATGAGCCGTCTTAATCCAAGAAAAATAAAAGAAAATTTGTTTAATTCCTTATTTATTTTCAAAATTCTCCCATATTTAGTTGCCATCCACATTTCTCTTAAAATAGCAACAGTTTCATGTCTAACATGTTATCCTACAGATTGAGAATTAATGAATAAATGATTTTGTTTGATTTTCATTTTCAGAAAAATACCAAAAACAAAAAAGGATAGAAGCAGAGGATAATTATGATGTTTGTGCAAGTGTGCAACAAAGAGAAAATTGGCATTAAGGTGTTTAAAGTGTCAAAATTCCACTATTGGGAAAACAGATCCGAGTGGGTCACCAAATGTTAGTGCAACACCACATTTGGTTGCATTATTGCTTGCTTCCATAAAAACAATCAAAAGGAAAGTTTGCTTCAATGTCTAGTAAATATTTAGGTAGACGTGATTTTTTATTGCACTTATAGATTCTGAGATATAAATTAAATGTTATGAAATTTATGACATCAGCTGATGTAAGAAAGATTCTATAAGATTTAATTTTGATCGCAAGGTTTACAGGTAGAATCAAAAATCGGGTCTATGTAAATATTTTCCCAATGTCTATAGTTATCATTTGTTACTTTCGAGTTTTGACTAGTACTTTTCAAATGCTATTCCAATAATATTTTATAATAATTTTTATATCACATGTTTTTTTCAATTTCTTTGGTGTTTTTCATACATCATATATTTATATATATAAATTTACTACCGTACTCATACTTATTCCAATACTATCCAGAGTAATAATTATCCAAACGGAACTAGTTTTACAATTCAAAACGAGTGTCTTATATCAATAAATTACAAATTATCAATATTTTATTTTATTGTTTAAGGTAAAAACGTTTGGACAATTATTATTCTAGATATTATTTGAAATATTGTTAGTATAGATATAATGAGATAAAAAAAGGTAATTAGAAAATACGTAATAAAATTATGCAAAATATTATTTGGAGATGATAAAAGAAAATTTTTTGTCCGAACAGAGAATAATAGAGATTATAAATTTAGTAGTGAGATTTGGGTTTTGTAAATTAATAAACTTCAGAAATTTTTTAATGCAATTATTAATAAGAAGGACTGAGTGATTCATTTATTCCAAACTAATGTTTTAATTTGTTTGTTCCGAATATATGTAACCTAATAATACGTTGCAGCTCCAAAAATTAAATGTTAAAAATGTGGTAACATAAATTAGAGGGAAACACGCATTTTATGAATGTACGATTTTAGAGAATTTTATATAAAAATATATTGTGATAGTGTAAATTACTCCATTTGGATTGCAATGAACTTTTGAAGAAATATACCGAACAGTTTATTTTGGTCATTGAGAGTTTAAATCTCCACACAATTAGTAATAAACTGTGATTAAAAAAACGTGTTAAAAAATAAAATCGCAAGCAGGAAATTGAATACCAGTAATAAATAAAGATAGTCAATGTAAATAGTAGTAATTCAGAACATTAATTTTTTTAAAATTGTTCTCCACTTAAGAGAGATCTTTCACAGGAAAACTCCATTAATTACCTCGAGGTATAATTAATTGGCAAATATTTAGGTGAATTCATTATCACTTGTACATCTTATGGTGTGAATTAAATTTTAAAAAATTTGTGACATCAGTTGATGTCAACAAGATTCTTTAAGATTTAATCCAACATCATAAGGTGTATAAGTGAAGTCAAAAATTGAATCCACCTTTTAAGGTTTAATCTGATCACAGGATGGGGTCAACCTAATTAATTTATGAAAAATACTTAGGTAGATTCGGTCTTTGATCCACCTGTAGATCCTGTGGTCAGAATTAAACCTTAAACAATATTGCTTACATCAGTTGATGTCATAGATTCTCTAAAATTTAATTCACACCACTAAATCTACAAGTAACGCTAAAAATCGGATCTACCTAAATCTTTGCCTTAATTCATTGCTTGCACAAAACCGTCCAAAAGCAGAAAAGGTCAAAAACGCAAATAGACAAAAAAGGAAGCAAACAAACAGAAGTTATGAGTAGAATTGTACGTATTTTGGGAAAAAAAAGTAGAATTGTACGTAGAAAGAAACAAATAGAGTACCGTTGGGCTCTAAATACAATGACGTGGCAAGCAGCCTTTCTGGCTAAGTAAAAATTTACTTCTCACACGCTTCGTTTGCACGTACACACATTCCCAACACGCTCTTTTAAAATTAGAGGTTAATTGCAATATACACCCCCCTGAACTAACTGATTTTCACTTTATACCCATACATTATCAATTTTAATAATTTAACGATTCATTGTACAATCGATTTTTTTGCACGTTACTCAGATTAATAATTTTTCTAACTATTTCTGAGTGAAGAATCTTTAATACCTATAATTTATATTTGATTAATGAAGTACCTTTTATTCATCTATCGGTGGTATTAAGGTCTCTACACTAAAAAAAAATATGGCCATCAAAATTCACTAATTTTTAATTAATTTGAACAATGTGTAAAAAATTGTTAGTATAAGTTGGGTTGTTCATAGTTTGGTTTAGGGTTTGTTTGATAACTGAATTTAATGTTGAAAATTAATTAGTTAAGAGATTTTTAAATTCAGTATGTTTGATAACAGAATTCTCTTATCACTTAATTCATTAACCACTATTTAATTTGTATTCAAAATTTTAAGTGAAAACATTTTCACTTAATCTGCTGAATTCTATAAATAAATGTACAAACACATAGTCTAACACACACATACTCTTTCTCACACATATTCACACACACTTTCTCTCGCTTGCGCACACACACTCTCTCACATAAACACATACTCTCTCACACACAAAAATACACACTCTCTCACATATATACATTGTCTCTCTCACACACATACACACTTAGTCTCTCACACACATTCTGTCTTGTACTTTTTCATACTCACACACAGATTCTCTCTTACTCACATACACACACTCTATCACACATACAGATTCTCTCACACACACATACATACTCTATCACACACACATTCTCTCTCATACACATTTATACCATTCTTAATTATTCATTTTATTTTCTACGCATATATGACAATTATTTATAATAAAGTAATACATGTATGAAGTAACATATTTAATTCAAAGATTGAATTCAGTTAATTATCAAACAGAAATAAATTTATTAATTCAGTAATTAATACTTTCAAAACTTACAATTCAGATTTCAGAATTCAGTATTCAGCATTAACAAACACTCTTTTAGCTTCATAAAACGATCGAACCAAATTAGTTTACTTTTCAATGTTTGAATAATTGGTATTGGATAAATCAAATAAAAACAGGAGAAACTTTATTGTGGGAAGGTCCTACCAATGCATGCCAAGTGGTATCCCCAAACCAATGAAATTTTACTATTTAAAGTTGTGGGCCTAAAAATAAAATGAATTAGTGGGCTACTACTTAAAAATGCTAGAATTTTATTTGTTTGGAGATATCACTTGACATGACACTTGGTAAAGTTTCCAATAATAAAGTTTTTCGTTGGTACAGTGATAAAATTAATAATTAGGGAGAAAAGTGAAAATCTGTTATAGTTAAGGGTAGAAATTACAATCAACCAAAAAATAGAAAAAAAGCTAAGCACGTTTCATACTTCTCTTTCTTATTACAAAAAGGATTAAGACGAAAAAAAGAAGAGCTCTATTTTCTCTCTCTTAATTCATTCAATCGTCGCAACTGATCGGAAAACTCTACCACTTTCTCTTTCTATAAATGTGAAGGAATTGTTGTATGTAATTGTTGATATTTTTTTGTTCGATTGATTAAATTGTGAGTTTTGAAGTTTTGTTCAAAAATTTAGTAATCTATTGTGGTGATAAGAGACAGATGGCAGTGGAGACGCCGGAAGGAGTAGGAGTAAGAGGAGGAAATATGAGGTCACCGGTGGGAATAGTGATGGATTTTCCGGTATGTGATGGTGCGATGTCATGTTCGCCGCCGAAGTTGCCGTCGAGGCTTCTCCGGCGGATGTCCGAGCCGAAAACTTCCACTCCTACTGTTGAAGAAATTCAAGCCAAGCTCCGTCACGCTGATCTTCGTCGACAGGTTCACTCGGTTTTTTTTTAACTACTATCTCGTAGAGAAAGAAGAATTAATTTTTATTTTTTCATATTTTCTCTCTTTGTTAACTTCAGAACCAGTTGAATTTCAATTTTTTTTTTTTTTGAATCCATTACCTCTTATTTTTATCTCAATAAATTTCTAATTTTTGGTTTTTTTGCCTTTGGTTTGAAGGATGTTTCTTGTGTGTTAGGTAGGGGGAGTGGGTGATTCTTCTCTTTGAAAATTTTCTCTAATTATCTTTTTCTTTTTATTTCTTTGCATTACTTTTGTGAACTGTACCTTCTATTTATTTCCCTCTTTCCTTTTTTTTTTTAAAAAATAACATTTTTTTTAATGTTACTAAAAATTAAGTTTTCAAAATTGGCACTTTATGCTAAGAGTATTATTATTAGTAGTCGTTGATTGTTTGTTGTACTGTATAATTTTTCTAGTTAAGGATGTTTGTTCTTAATTTTATTTATCAAAGTTTGGTTAATTTATATTTTTTACTGAATTACAGAAATTTTATGAGCACTTATCAAGCAAGGCTAGGCCGAAGCCCAGGAGCCCCTCAGAATCCACCTCTCATGAGGAGGACCGTGCACAGCGCCTTGAGGCTAAGCTTCAAGCTGCTGAAAAGAAAAGGTACATTTCTGCTTGACTTATCAAATTTTGTTTAGGAATCTTATGTCGCTATATAAGCTTGTGTTTCGGTTATTCTGCAATTGTATGTACAAAACCTATATTATTAGGTCCTTTTTTTGTCAAATTTGATTTAGTTAGCTCTTGAATTTCAAAAGGTTATCCATGTGATAATCATCAATATTGTCTTGTTGGCCCTATGAGTGAACACAGTGTCCCGGCGTGGCAGATCATTAGGCCATACTTAACTTTTTAGTGCTGTCATATTGTTAGTGGACTTTATGTTATGACATGCCTTCAATCTGCTTTTATGTGTTTCCTTTTTACCATGCCCCAGCCAGTATGTTTAAACCTTGTTGGGGCCTTTTGTTAGTTGAAGATCCCAAGTGTAGTAGTTTGGTCAACCCTGTTAAGTATTGTGTATACTCGTAACTTTCATGCCTTTTTCCACTTGGTCACCTGCCATGCCTATTTCATTATCTGTTATCCATGAAATGCTTAACCAGTTACCCCTATATTCCCGACTTCCGATCCCAGGAAATAGAAACAAAGGGTTCCAGATGCAATTTGCAATTTATTTGATTTTATATGCTCTTTTTGTTCCAGATGCAACAAGACAATCTATTGTGCCTTCTAGGAAAATGGTGTAGCTTTTATGTATTTCACAACTCTTTCCAATATTTGTGCATTTCTTATTTTACTGAATAGTGTCTGTCATATCTGTTTATAGTTTCCTCCAACTGATATTTTGTCAACCCATAAATTTACTCGGGAATAGTAATTAACATAACATTGTTGTGCCGTTATGCTAAGAAAGCCACTATCATGAATATTTCATCTTTTCATATCAGGAAATACTTGGAAGTAATTATATAAATACTTGCATAGATTTACAAATCAAAGAGTGGATGGACATTAACTGTACCTATGAAATAGTCTATTGAATCAAGGAGTTGTCTGTTGACCCACTAATTGATTTTTTGTTTGAAACAATAGGTTGAGCATTCTAGCAAAGGCTCAGATGCGTCTCTACAATTTAAAAGATCTGCTAAGCTTGATAAGCTGCGGCAAGCAGCTAAAACTGGTGTAGAAATGCGCTTTAGGAAGGAAAGGGCTGAGCTCGGCACGAAGGTGGAATTGCGTGTTCAGCAAGCAGAGGCTAATAGAATGCTTATCCTCAAGGCGTACAGGCAGAGGAGGGCCTCACTGAAGGAGAGGACATCTCAATCATTATTACGAAGGATGGCTCGAGAGAGCAAGTATAAGGAGCGAGTCCGTGCTGCTATCTACCAAAAGCGTGCAGCTGCTGAGAAGAAACGGCTAGGTTTGCTGGAAGCAGAGAAAAAGAGGGCACTTGCAAGAATACTTCAAGTGCGAAAGGTAGCCAAGTATATCTCTCACCAGCGTGAAATTGAAAGACAGGAAATACAAAACAAGTTGGAAGACAGGCTCCAAAGGGTATTTACATAATTCCAAGTTAATTAACACTTATAATTGCTAATCTTTGTTTACCAGCCTTGCTTCATGCATATATTACTTCAACTTACTGACAGGCGGATTTGGATGATAAATAGGCAAAGAGGCAGAGAGCAGAATACTTGATGCAGAGAGGAAAGGTGAATTATCCTGTTCGTGGCAATTTGAGCAAAATTCATGAGCAGGCGGATGACCTTTCCTGGAAATTGGCAAGGTACATAATCCACGATTTACTTCTATAAATGCATATATGAGATAAATTGGAAATATGGAGTACTCTGGAGAGTCTTCAATCTTTTTCTTATTACTATTATTTTCAGGTTATCTTTTTGAGCTTTAAGACGTTTTTCCTTTTGTTTTCTTAAAATTTAAAGATCTGTTTGTTTAGTAATTAGCATTCAGCTTAATAATTTTGATGGATTTGCGCTTGAAGTGCTCATGGGATTTACCTCAGTCCTACGAAATCAAAACTGTTATTGATTGCATCACCAACTATCAGGGACACTTTAATTTCATAGGGCTGTTTGGTTTCAGCTGAATGTTATTGCTACAGATTGGGTTTAATAATAATATCCAATCAGACTGAGACTTTTCCTCTTCAATGAGAAATATATTTCATGGTCAAAGACTCTATAAATGAACTAATTTCTTAATCCCAAACCTACAAGACAAATCATGACTTAACCCACTACTGTAGTAATCCATTCTTCCATATCTTCTATAAATGCCCACCTGAACCTGGCTCACAAAGATTGAAGAAATTTACCAATTTTCCCACCTAAGTTGAAAAGTAAATACTACTGTAATTATTTACTTTGGTCACTTTTTCTGCAAATGTGATTTCAGAAGTTATTGGTCACTTTTTCTGCAAATGTGATTTCAGAAGTTATCTTTTTCTGTTTTTTAAATGAACAAACTTTGCTTTGCAGGTGTTGGAGACAGTTTTATAAGCTGAGAAGAACAAGCCTACACCTTGCGAAATCTTATAATGCACTGAATATTAGTAAGAGCTCTGCGATGTCAATGCCTTTTGAGCAGCTTGCACTTATGATTGAATCAGGGTCTACACTTCAGATGACCAAAGCTTTGTTGCTTGACCGGCTTGAGACCCGGTATGTGCTGTCACGGGCTTTTGCTTCTAAGACTGGCCCTTCCACTTGGGATGACATCGATCACCTTCTCAAGCGAGTTGCATCCCCAAAAAGGAGGGCTACACCCAGGAAATATATGGGCAACAGAGAGGCAAGGAAACAGGGCTCCAACAAACAAGTGCCGAAAGCTCCAGCAAAATTATCTAGGTACCAAGTAAGGATTGTGCTTTGTGCCTACATGATACTTGGTCATCCAGCCTCAGTTTTTAGTGGTCGGGGAGAGCGTGAAATTGCTTTGGCCCAATCTGCTGAGAAATTTGTGGGAGAGTTTGAGTTGTTGGTTAAGATTATATTAGAGGGGCCGACCCAGAGTTCTAACGAGGAGTCTGATCATGTGTTAGAAAGAAAATGCAACTTTAGGTTCCAGCTTGCAGCTTTTGATTCAGCTTGGTGCTCCTATTTAAATAGTTTTGTTGTGTGGAAAGTTAAAGATGCTCAGTCTGGGCTCGAGGAGGATTTAGTAAGAGCTGCTTGCCACCTTGAACTTTCGATGATACAGACTTGCAAGATGACTCCTGAAGGTGGTAGTGATTCTCTTACTCATGATATGAAGGCTATTCAGAGACAGGTTTGCTACTATCATTCCTTTTTCTCAAAATGGAAGATAATAGAGAACTGACAAATGAATAATATTTTCTCATAAATCCATTTAATATGATTAAATTTTTAAATTTTTTTTCTAGAGATTAATCCCCTGGCAGAAAACAGTAATGATAACTTTTTAATTTGATGTTCAAGTGTACTTTATTTTTTTCAAGTACACTGCTATAAGAAGAGATCAATCTCTGTTTTTAGAAGGCAGGCTTCTATTTCAGACACAAATCTTTATATGGTTTTGTTGGTTTATAACATTGCTTCCTTGAACTAATTCTCTTCCCAATGATATGTAGGTCACAGAAGATCAGAAACTTTTGAGAGAGAAGGTGCATCATCTGAGTGGAGATGCTGCTGTATTGAACGTATGGAAGCTGCAATTTCTGACACACGGAAAAAGTATTTCCGGGCGAAGGAGAATGGGAGTCCAGTGGGTTCATCACCAATCACAGACATTTCATCTCCCATCACTGCTAGTATTCCAACTTCCAATTCTAGTCTTGGTACCTCGGAAAAAAGTAATAGTGTGATCGAGAATAGTCAGAGGCCAAACCATGTAGCAAGAAGATTGTTCAGGGATGTAGATAATCTCAGTGAAGTTGGTCCTTGCAGGCAGTCCCACCCTTCTGGTGTACGGTTGGACTTGGAAAATGAATTGGTTGTGAATGAAAGTGTTCATGGGGAGCAACTTGTGCTTGATGAAAGCATTAGTTTTGCAGATGACAACCATATCAGCATGAAGGTTGGTTTTTATTGTCTTAGAATTCAGTTACGTGGTGACCTGAATATTATTTTAGCTTTGCTGGTGGAAGCTAACATAAGCTTAAATTTCGGTATAAAGTTATTCTTTGAATTATCGGTTAATGTTTCCAAGACCAGCAACAGCTAGTGTTAAGTTGCTGGTAGAAAAGTATAGCTTGGTGTGATAGTGGCTTTGAATTGCTTACTTTTCAGGAAAAGGTGAAAGATACAATGCAGAAAGCTTTCTGGGATGGCATAATAGAATCAGTGGCACAGAATGAACCAAACTTTGGCCGTATTATTGGACTAATGCGGGAGGTCAGAGATGAAATTAGTGGGATGGCGCCTGAGAGCTGGAAACAAGAGATTTCTGAAGCAATTGATCTGGACATTCTTTCTCAGGTACTCGATCGTTTTTATTTCCATTCATCTTATAGCATACATCTTGTTTCTGCACAGGTACAAGCTGTGAACTTTATATGCTTTTAATGCTTTCAATTTGATCTTGAAGGTACTAAATTCAGATAACCTAGATATGGACTATCTTGGAAAGATTCTGGAATTCGCATTGATTACACTTCAGAAACTTTCTGCTCCAGCTAGTACTGATGAACTGAAACCAGGCAACTCATCAAAAATTTTTGGAAGAGCTGGCTGAGATATGTGGGGGTAGCAATGCATCAAAAAAATCACATACTATTGCACTAGTTAGGGGTTTGTGCTTTGTGCTAGAACAGATACAGGTTAGTATTTTTTTGCTTTTGCTGTATATTTTGACTTGTTTTCAATTATGAGTATGATTCAAACATAACTAGTAGAACTTTGTAGCTTCCTGATAAGAGCTGTAAGAAATTGCTTTCTACCCAAGTTATGTGTTGATCAGGAGTATGTAGAAAGCAAATATCTAGGTCAGAGTGCAGTTACAGAAACTAATAATACTTATCTCTCTCCCTTCAGCTTGTGAATGAGGTTACAAATTTGAAAATTTTAGATACTTACTTGCTCTTGCCTTTTGCTAAAATTGTATATTTTTGCACTATGTATTCTATTCTTTCTGGCAACTAATTGTACAAAGAAAGTCAAATAGAAAAAACAGATTATTAGCATCTTTACAGTTGATCCTCTAGATGTGTACATCAGCAATTGGGCATGCTTTGTGCTGCACATCTGACATATAATTGATTCTTTTTACAGACACTCAAACAAGAGGTTAGCAAAGCACGCATACGACTTCTTCAACCACTATTGAAGGGACCTGCTGGTCTGGATTTTCTGGGGAAAGCTTTTGCCAAACATTATGGGGCTCCTGATGATTCCCTGACCACCTTACCCTTGACAACGCAGTGGCTTTTCCGTGTAAGAGACCGTAAAGACCAAGAATGGGCTGACCACACGAATATTCTGTCGGAGTTGGTTAGAAGACAAGAAATTTCATCTGAAAGGTTGCTTCCTACCACCACCCTTAGAACTGGGGGAACCTTTTCAGTCAGGAGTGGAAATCAAGCTTCTTCAGTGTCGTCTACCTCTGCTACAAGTTCTTCAGGTTGATGATTCTTCCCTGTTATTTACCTTTATTCATTGTTCTTAAATTTAGTATCGCATACCCTTCTGCTTAACATGGTCTATTGTTTGCTATTTATGTGTTTTTCTATCCTTCTGCCTCTCCAGGGTTTCAACATCCAGAATGCAAAGGAGAGAAGATTGATTTGATGGTGAGGCTTGGGCTGCTAATATTGGTTTGTGAGATTTCTGGTCTAACAGAAGAGAGCTTACCTGAAACCCTGAAGCTCAATTTCCTTAGGTTGAGGACTGTTCAGGCCCGCATGCAAAAGATTATTGTAATGGCTACAAGGTTAGGTTAATGTATTTGTATGTGATATTTCTGCCAGTACGGTTCCATCTGGAGGCATTTATTTGTGACCCTTTCTATGTCATGAATTGTTAAATCTTTTGTTTCTATTGCAGCATGCTAGTACTCCGACAGACTCTTCTTAGTGAGGGAATATCAACGAGCCACGGAGACACTGAAAACATAATCTTGAGCAGCGTGAAGCAACTTTCTGATCTCCTGGACACGGCTGAGGATGCTGGCATCTCGGATATCACTGAAATACTAAGTAAAGTTGTAGTAAGCGGTGTAAAATTCTGTTGATAATAAGAAGGTCCATTCAAGGAAGGATGTCATGGCTCGGATGTTAACCAAAAGCTTGCAGGCTGGGGATACTATTTTTAATCGGATATCCCGTGCAATCTATTTAGCTACCAGAGGAGTTGTACTGGGTGGTACAGGTACACGTGGTAGAGAATTAGCAGAGATTGCATTGCGGCAGGTGGGCGCAGCCAGTGTTGTTGATGAAGTAGTTGGTGCTGCATCAGTACTGGTGGTGGCAGCTACCGTGTCAGTTAATGTCCATGGTCCGTGGTATGCACGTTTAGTAGAGAACATGTAAAAGAGAATTTAGTTCACGGTTGTCATCAGGGTTTCTGTATGAATTTCAAGTTTCAGATACATTAATTATTGTGAATAAATTGTGCATGTCATGTAAGTGAGTAGTGTAAATATTAGTGAAATAAAGGGTCCGATACGAGGTCGTGAAGACTGCTGCTGGAAGGGAAGGAGATCACTTGACAAAGATGGAAACACACGTACATATGATGATGTTATCCACTTCTTTTATCTGCTTAGAACTTACTTTGGGAGTAGTAGGGTCTATGTTAAGCTAAGACTAGTCAGGTCGATTTAAACTCTGTTCATGTATTAATTCGATTATATTAGGCATCAGGCAGGCATAAATAATGTTTCAACAATTATCTTTTTTAGTATATATTTTACGTGTTTATGTATTATCGTCTAGTTTCTGAATGAACTAGTGTTTCAAACGTTCGTCGATTATGATTCATTTCCATATGGCCAAATTTCCTTGAATGAGCTCCCTGTGTTTAGCTCCTATAATGTGTTTCCACAAAAAAAAAAAAAAAAAAAAACAGAAAAAAATAATACAATAATAACATTAAAAATAAGAATAAAATTGTACCATGAATATTCAATAGAATCCTTGTGTCCTTGAGGCGACCTCCATGAGCTATTGGACTATGTAGCAAATTTCCACAAGTCAAATTATTTAAGTGTTTCTCCGAGAGGAGAAAAACAAACAGAACAACTTACAAGAAGTTCAACGATTATACAGAATATAGTAAATCTTTGGCAAATACAAATGCTGTACAAAACGAGTCACAAAGATTACAGGATTTCTATCAGCTATGCACACGAGTTGACTCAAAGATGGACCATTTCACCTTGGTCACCAAAAGTTCTTTTTAACTCCACATATACAGTCATAAACCAGGAACATCTCATTCATCGAAATTATACACTCCAGCGTTTCAACGAAATGGCACCCAAAACATCGAGGCAAAAATGAATACTATGCCCATTGAAGCGTATCAACAGCAAGCTAGATAAGAGAATAACCAGCATCTTTAAGGATATGTCAACCGGTAACAGAATATTTGATGAAGTTACATCCACAACGAGTGCACAAAGAAACACACAAAATACTGTACACATCCACATTGCTACACAGGTAAGGCTCATTGGGAGAAAAACAAAAAACTCCAACCATGGAGGATCCATACACAAAGTGTCTTCCATGAAAATTGTTCAAAAATTGCCCCAAACCTGTAATTGGAATCCAGGAGAATTACAGCTGCATTATGCAGAAGATACGTAAAAAGAAACTAGACACAACCAGTATTCAAGGTAAAAGTAAACAAAATTCATCACAAAATACCAAATACAAATCTCATAATGGAATTGAAATAGAAATACCATCAAATCCACATCAAAGTTGGATAGCAGCAATCTCCCTAACACGTTGGAAGCGCCTTCTTCGAAGATAAAGGCCCACTAAATATAAGATGAATGAGAGTCCCATAGCTGAGTAGTCAAAAATATCAATAACGTTTTGTCTACCTGCAGAAGGCAGCAAGAACCTAGTAAGTTAACAGAGTCATTAAATATTTTCTAGCTCTTGATAGTAATAAAGACACCTCCAGGGACATATTCAGATTTGTCCTGCATGATATAAAAAGGAAGAATTTAAATTTAAAAGCTAATATATACAAACACGTGTAAACACATATAGACATGTATAGATACGTCAAAATTCCTAAGTTTAGGAAGGATGTATATGCATCATCAAAATATCAGAATCTTTCTTCACAACTTCAGAATACCAATCATGTTCATATTGTTTGAAGCATTATGTTCAATAACCAAATCTTATATTACCTATGCGCAGGAAATCAAAGGGGCTGACTGTGTAAAGGAGACCCATAAGCATCTGCCAGAAAGAAGGAATATCAGAGCTGCACCCTGACTAATTGATAGAAATCGTTAAACTATTCAATGTATCAACTTGGAACTTAAGGTGGTTAAGATATCAGAATCTTCAAAAAGGAAAAGGCAATGACAAATTCGAATACAATTACTCTATGGTTGCAGAAATCATGTAGAACAGTCTGGGTCCTTTAAGGATACTTGCTATCTGAGTTAAAATTATTTGTATTACTGGCATCTTTAAGTCCTAAAACCATACAAGAACTGTTTGTAGAACTTTTCATTTTTAACGAGATGAAAATCTGAAATTAGATTTGATAACCATTCAGTCTAGGATATAAGATCCTAAGTAATAAGGATGAGTAATACATATTCAAGTAATAATTTCTAAACGCAATCAAATGCACAGGTTTAAAACTTCGTAAACTTGTAATATCCAGAAATCATATTACTAAGCATATAAGCATACTAGCACTTCAGCAACATCTCTGTATTATCTTTCTAATATCCAAATAAACTTAACTGCAAGAATTCGCAATTTGTTGAGGTGGGCCCCAGGTCTATCAGGATTCAACATATCCTGAAACATTCTCCTAACAAACAGGGGCAACTCAAACACCTTCTGCAAAAGACAAAAGATAAAGTAAAAGAAATTAAAGTCTAGCAAAGGAATTATGCAATAATAAGAGGTTCCTCAATTGCATCAGGGAAAATAAATTAGCACCAGAGTCCAAACAAAGTTCCAAATGCAACCTAGATTTTCTTTGGGAGTTAAAGAAATGTCTCATAAAGTGGCAAATAAAGATAAGTTCATAGGGCATAGGGCAACAGGAGACAGCCAGATGGTGCTTAGTGCATGAATTTAAAGATCACCACAACACATTCTACAATGTTAATGCTCCGACATACCAATTGTTGTTAAGCACTTGCAAGAAGTAGGTGCCAACTAGGAACTGCTATATCCACTAAAATTTACTTTATCCTAGGATTTATCAATAGTCAGAGAAAACTAACTGCAATTCGAGGTCCTATCAGTCACGTTTTTGTACTGAAATAAAGACATCATCCTCACAAAAATAAGATTGAAAAATAAAAAAACAAACATTCAGATATGGATGGATAAGGGAAAAGAAAGAACAAGCCAACAAAATGGAATGCTAGATAGTTCAGTTACATCAAGTATACATCAAGCCCTGTCCCTGTCTGCAGATATTTCTAAACACCTAAAAGGTATAGACCCTAACCAGAATGAAGCCATATGTTCCTCCTACAAAGAGGCGATTATACTTTTGAACATTTTTCAAGATTTCAGTAACTTCAACTTCCTGCTGCAGGACTAATGATGCCTCGGGTGTCAAATTAGTAATTTTTCTTGAGCACATTGGGCAATTACAAGGCTGAAGTGCTGCACCATAGTTCCAATACTGCAGAATACAGCCACCTAAAAAGAGAGAACACCACATGCAGAAAAATCAAGTCAATTCAGTCACAAACTAAATTATCATTTATGGGAGCCAATACGTTCTGACTTAGAAATGATTCCAATAGATTGGTATCATAATAAACAGTGGAAAAAACCTCCAACATAACCAGAGACAAAACTCAACTCTCAAAGATAACAAAAGATAATATTTGCAGTCCAATATCCAAATAAAACCTACCACCTCATTCACCAATAGTCTCTAATCTACAGCTAGAACAACCAAATTCCCCCTTGTTAAAAAAGCAATTTTCAGCTCACAGTAATTACATAAGAAAAACCAAATAAATCTGAAAAAATGCTCCTCAACTTAGGCAAAGAACACCCTTATCAACAAACAACCAACTGAGTTGACTTTCCTTGACTGCCTTCCTACCTAAGAATAAACAAAGAAATTGGGCTTTGACCACTCTGATGTCCACTCCGTTCTAGTCCAAAAGAGGCAACAGCCATGGTTTGGACTTTGGAATGATGGAATCCATGTGCCCATTGAAATGCCATGCCATAGCTTAAAAGAGAACACATTAAAAGAAGTGACTATAAAATTGAAAAATCATGTATTATAAATTTGTCACTGTACCTAGATGCAATAAAAGACGCGATCACCGAAATCCATTTCAAGCCTTATCTCTGCATCAAGGACTAACACCCTAGAGCTAAAGTTCAATACAAACTTCAC
Organism: Cinchona pubescens; assembly: GCA_025175665.1. Lineage (NCBI taxonomy): Eukaryota > Viridiplantae > Streptophyta > Magnoliopsida > Gentianales > Rubiaceae > Cinchona > Cinchona pubescens. The sequence goes on along the minus strand of JANKKI010000059.1, from coordinate 2,425,534 downwards.
TTCTATGCCACCACATTTCTCCAACTATTAAACTAAACCAGCTCCGTGTCAGCAGTAACAACTTCAATAAATAAATCGAACGACTGAAATCCACTGAAAAGTACTTAAATTCTGTTACCAAAATTTTTCACATTCACAAAATGAAATTCACATGGAATACTAGCAATATAGCTTTATGTTTCATCTGCAATGGAAGACCAAGATGGCCTTGAAACTTCCAAATATTAGGCAACGAATCAACACATCATTCCTTAACTACAATTCCACAAATTTATCAGCAATCCCTAAGGGAAGTAATTGTACAAATCAATAGTGCAATACATTCATAAAGACACAAATATAGAACATTTCCAACTTCACAAACACTGTCAGTGATTAATAAATCAACCAATATATTGAGACAGTTAGGGTTTTAAAAGAATACTTAGTAATGTTCCAGTAGCAATTCATACCACAATACCAATGGCCACAGGGAGCTCTACAGGGAACGACAAAGGCACCAAAGCAAATAGGACAGCAATCATCAGTCGGGGGACTATCCGTATTATTTCTCTTCCCTTCCGATACTACTCCGCTCGTCGTTGCCATAGCTGGCGTCGACGACATAGAAGTCGTACGGTCCACAGCCACCGAATCCTCATCATTCTCAATTCTCCTTCTTCTCTCACTAGAAGACGACGACATAGCTGCATCTTCCGCATCAAAATACCTCCCTCCACCACTAGAAATTTCGCTATCATCACCATCACCATCACCGATTCTCCACTCACTCGACGTCGCCGCCGTTCTGTAGTCGTCCTCCTCCTCCAGATCTAACAATGGGAGAATCTCTCGTTTAGTAGCATAGTCACAGCAACCTCCTCTTCCGCCGACGACTCGGTGGTCGTCGTCGTTTTCTTCACTTTCGTTAGGGATCCGATGATTTTGTGCCGGAATTGGATAAGTAGCAACGATAGGGTTAGGGTTTCGACGATTTCTGATAAGCAAGCGAGAGAAGAACTTCATCGGCGGCTTTATATGAGAGTAGTTGAAATCCAGAAGGGTAGAAAATGGGTATTTCGTTTTATATATATAGGAGAGACAGATGATGATGATGATGATGATGACGACGACGAAGAAGTCTAAGGAGAGGCAGATTCTAGCCAAAGTGGGGTCCATTCATCAAAGTTGGATTAGATTTATTTCGATTCTGTTATTCAAAGATTTATTAGATTTTCATCTTTTTTATTTTTACTTGTGAATGGGTCCACCTGTACATAAATGGAATAATGGGATTAACTGACAATTAAGGATCCATTGGTTTGGATATTAAGTATTTTTTAAATAATATTTTGTAATTATCATTTAAATATATATTTTCAGAGAAATTTTACTGTTATTTTTAAGAAATTATTCTCTTAAACTTTAAGAACTTGTACAGTATAACACTATATACTTTAAAAACTTATACTGTACAAATTTTTAAAATCAAAAGAATAATTTCCCAACAGGACTGTAGAATTTTCTTATTTTTCAATTATATTTTTATAGCATAATATGTAATTACTATTTAAGATATTATATATAATATTATTTAAAATAATTCCTATAATTACTTATTGAGATACGAGACTAGTAAGATAAAAGTTGAAAATCATCCTGAATGAATGATTCCAAAATATATAATTTGAAAAATAATGAAAAAAAGAGTTTCAGTCCCAACCCACTATTTAAGACGAACAAGATGGGATTGAGCACTAGTTAATTTAAGCTGTGTTTGGTTTATGGCATGACAAACACAAATTCTCAATTTTCTTTTTTAGGAGTAAAAAGTTGCATCCATAGATTAATAATTCAGTATCATATAAATCAAATTTAAAAAAAAAAAAACCACCCTGAACTCGCTCAACTCTTTAATAACTCACATCCATAACTAATAACTCGTAATAAAATATTTTAAAACAATTTGTGAAAAAGTCTACCGTATAAAATCTTAGGAAGTGTTGGGTAAATGGGCTGCAGCTTCAGGAACGGATTTCAAGTGCATTTATACCATATTTATTGTTTGTTTAGGGTGAATCACAATCAATGGGAATGAAACTCACATTCTATTGGTTTTATAATTAACTACCTATCCGACGGGTGTCAAAGCCTATAATCAATTTTTTGATTAAAACAAAACAAAAATGGAAATAGAAAGGCCTCCTCGCATCCCCTTTTCCAAAATTGCTATCATCTCCTCGGCTTGCAGGTTGTTCCTGCTCTTCGTACCGCCAAAATCCCCGACATCTACCAATTCCCCGTCATGCTCCTCCGTCTCAGCCCTCATCTTCCCGCTGTTGTCCAGTCCCTTCCCCTCCAGTCATCCCATTTCATTATCCCTTAATGCTCTTCATCTATTCCCTCTATTCTACTCCGGCGGCCGCTTTACATAGAGATCTAAAGTGGCCGCAAATCCGACTCGATTTTTTTAAATTTTTTTTCTCGATCTGTGTACGAGGAAAAATTTATGATGATTAATTGTGGATTTCAACTCTTAAGGCCGAGATGTTCGATATGGTACCATTTTTTTGAGGCTTGCCATCATTGGTGGTGGTTTTGGTGAATTGCTACTGGTTTCAGTTGATTCAAGGCCAAAAATCTAGATAAGGTGAAAGAATAGGGTGAAAACAAGTAGCTTGTTGAGAATAGTCATCACCCATGGTGACTGCTGGTGGCCGATGACGGCAAATGATGGCAAGTGGCAACGATGGCTGAGATTGAGTTGTATTAGATACATAGAAGAAAAGGTCAGAAAGAATAAATAATAAAATTTTAAAAAAATTATATATTATTACATAAACCCATTCCTACAAATTACTATACCAAACAATTCTATGAGTTTTAATAAAAACCCATTGCCATTAACGAGTTAATCATAATCAAAGTGATAGTGATTGTTGAATAGTAACTAAACATCTCCTTAATTTAATGGACTCTCCATTGTCACTGACACTCCAGTTTCACAAGGTTCGGAACAGTCCATTAAGAACTCCTGAAATACTAGAATTTTCCGCAATTTTTAATGCATATTATGGTTCACAATTTTGGTGTAAAGAACTAAAGATTTGTCACGGTATTTTCATTCTATGAGGGTCAATGAGTAATGCTTCGGCTCACCACCAAAAAAAGAAAAAAGGAAAAGCAAATACCGAGCAACTACTAACATGCATATCCATAATATCTGATTACATGATATTCTAAAATTTTTTACACAAAGTTGCATGCCACCAAATGATCAAATCTAAAGATCTTACACTAATGTAACCGCAAGACATGAATCCCACTAACCATCAAAAAGCTTTTTGATGCACCGATGCATATAAATCTATACACTGGAAATTGAGGAACTTAAAAAAACTTTGTTGTGCTTCTGGAACCACAAACATTATCAAGCCCTCCATTCCAATTCACTCACATCTCATATCTCCTGCAAAACTTGAAAACTAGTGAGAAATCATAACTTAGTTTTTTCTTAACAGGGTACATACACGTACATATGAACCTAAGCAAAAACCTTAGTTGCTGATGATGACCATGAAGGCAGTACTCTTCCCCCATCATTCACATCAGTATTTGAACTGGTGCCATTAGATTCCACACCATAGTTTGAGTAATCAAAATCCAGATCATCATAAAAAATACAGTCGTAAAAAGCCGGATCTACATTATCTGTAGCTTGCACACTAACATTCTGCTTAATTGCAAAACCCTTTTCTTAGGACGAACAGTGCTCTCTGTGAAGTCTTCATTGTCCTTTGAATTCGCATCCGGTACTTTGACAGTGCCTCTTCTCCTTTTCATTGAATCAGCACTGTCATTGCTGCTGCTGCCACTAGTTTTATCCATCTTGTAGTATTCCCAGATTGTAGCCTCAATAGTTTCCAGTACCCTATCTCCATACTTGTTTATTTTGGCCCTATATTAATCCAAACGTTAGAGAAAACAGCTGCTCTATAATCAAGGATTCCTGCTTTAAACAATGTGTGGAACTTACTTGCCGATTCCATTTATCTCCAGAAGTTCATCCTTAGTTCTGGGTATTCTCTTGCTGATCAGCTGTAAAGTTGCATTTCTAGCCACACAAAACAAATACCAAGATACCCACTTATCCAAAAATCCAAGATTCTCCTTTCAGGAAATAATAAAAATAGAGGAAACCAGAGCTAGAAAAAGATTCTAAATTCTAAATCAGAAAACAGAGACAAGATTGAGAATGATTCTCTTCGCTCCTGTATAACTTACCCATCTTTGGTCCACCAATTAAATGGTCTAGAATAATGTCACAATATGTGTATTAAGATATAATATTACTCATTTTTTGCAATTAAGAAGTAAATGGAAGCATACCCGAATATATGATAAGCCATGACCCCTTCTCCAGCTTCCTTAACAAGAGTAGTTCTAAGCTTCCGCAGTGCAGAATACAGTTCGGCGGAAAGATTCTGCAGATGTCTCTTAAAATGAAGTCAAAAGAACTAATAGTGATTCAGGGAATTAAGAAAATAGCTTTATGTATGCAAGTATAAGTATAACAGACCAAGTCAACTTGGGCTTGAGGTTGACCAGGGGAGACCATTTCTGGAGAACTCTGCTTTTCTGATGTCAGTGAGCCCTTTGCTGGAGTAGGTTCAGATCTAACCCCTTTCGATGGTTTACTGGAGGGGAATCTGAAACAAACAGCCATGTCAGCAAACATAAGGCAAGACCCAGATATAATAAGCCAAAACATTCTCTCTTAACACCCAGTTATACATGCCTTAATCTAAAAGATGCACTGCTACAGAAGTAGAAGCGAAGTGTTGATCTCAGAGCAGTTTCAACATGACTGCCAAACTTCTTTAACACACAAATGTATCTCAGAAAATTGGTGTTAGCAGAGTAAATCTGGCTTTAGCTGAACAATATTGGTACCTCAGACATTAACCACTCAATGACATCAGATACATTAGCTCATTTTTATTTTCAAAAAGTTCAAAAGGAGAACAATCGGGTATTGGAGATCACTTGGTTTAAGAATTACTCTAGCCAAGTCCGGATTCTTTTCTGTCTTTCCTCTCAATAGTCAATTTCCCTTTGACCAAAGCAAGCTAATAAATTAAAGCTAAGAACTTCAGGTCAAGCATATGAATGATCATTTTAAAACCTTGAACCTCCATTCCAGCAAAAAGCTATAATGAACGTTTTGTTTAGTGCCCTCTAAGAGCAATTTTACATCAATTAAAAATGAAACTCTAAGCAAGATAAGAAGTTCCAGACCCTTTAATGGGCTGTAGATTTTCCTCTTAATACGTTGCCATCACTTTAACCAAGCATTGGTTATGTAGAATCATATCATTACCCAAACAAAGAATAGAAAAAAGATACAAATGAACAAAGTTTAGAAGCAACAGAACCTTAATTTTATTGTCTGACTGCCATACAAAAGACTGTAAGCCTTAGACTCATTCACCTGAAGAAAATGGAAACAATTGTAATTCTATAATCTGTGCCCAGATATGGAAATTAGAAATAAGAAAATCAAAATTTCATTCAGTTCAACAGCTTTTTCCAAACATGACCATGGAGTAAAAGTGGTATCCTATGCAAATCATGCTATACCTTCAATACAGAAGAGATAGATCCATAAACATCACTCTTTTTTATGTCCTCCATAAGAATATCCTCGATGACAAGATGACGTAGCACACGGGATGCTTCACCCTTGGCAAGTGATGTTTTCCAGCTCCATGCAGGCTCAGTGTCTCATGTCTGTGTTTCTTCACCTGGATATTTACATGAGAATATAAAGTCAGATACAAGAAAAAAGAATTAAAGCACAAGATCTTCAGGACATACAAACTGGTTCAAGGAACCCCTGTAAACTTCCAAGATATGAGCAGATGCAAACTGCTGTCCTGTCATCTTCACCAATTCAACCTGATAACATTTAGAATAACAACAATCTTTAGGCAAAAGAGTAAAAGCATTATACTGAGCATAGAGAAAAGAATAGTTCAATTTCTAACTGGTAATGTTAGGCACACAAAAAATACAAGTATCTAACCAATTGCTTTCCTATATTCGTGACATCTTTCTCAATACAGCTTTGAGACTTGGAACAGTTGTCACATGTTTTTTTGCAGTTGACAGAATCAAATTTCTCCCCAAAATGGATAAGCTGTAGGAGACGTCGGCAATCCACGTCACTTTCACAGTAACATACCTGTAAACAGTGTGTGGTCAGCAATAAGTGATAAGAGACTGGCATGAAACCCCCCAACCCCATCCCCCAAAAAAAAAAACAACCGAGAGAAAAAGTTTGATAGGTACCATTCTCAAAAGATTTTCAGTATTTGTTTCCAGTATTCTCCCTGAAGCTTTCGTATTTGCACGATTGTATCCAGATACCAAGGAACTTTGCTCAGTTCCGTGGCTAATCATATGCTTCACACGGATCTACAGGAAAAAGAGAAGTACTATGCATATGTAACAGCCAAATGTATAATAGAAAATAGAGGAACAAATCAATATAAACGTGATAATGACCCAACTGAAGCATGTTAACATGTAAACCAAATAGAAAGAAATACAGCAAAAATGTGAAGAAAAGAATGATAAACTATATTACTAATATAGCATTCGCAACTCACATAGTCACTGTAACTGTAGTACAAGACACAAGATGAAGGCTGGCCATCCCTACCAGCACGACCACACTCCTAAAACATGGAAAAGGTTGATTAATAACTGTCCTATCAATTAGATACTTGTAACACCTCCACATTTATAGAAATTATCAATTAATTTTTGTGGGAAAGTGTAGTTTCGAAAGAAGGATTCGCATATGACCTGATGGTAACCTTCAATAGACTTTGGAAGAGAGTGGTGAATGACAAAACGAACATCAGGCTTGTTAATACCTGAAACACTTATTGTTAGTACATGTAGTCATAAGCTTTAGAGAAAGTTCCAGCAGTAGCCAATCATACCCATTCCAAATGCAACAGTTGCACATATTATATTAATCTCATCCTTGCTCCATTGTTTCTGAATAAAGGCACGCTGTGCAGGATCCATGCTACCATGGTAAAATGCTGCTTTATGCCCATATTCCTGATCGCACATGTCCCCATTAAACCATCAGAAAGAAGATTTTTTTCCGGGAGGGGGTTGGTCAAGAATCAATCAATCATGAAGTTAATGTTTACCCAAATTCTCTACATATTAGACAACATTATAGACCTGCTTAAGCTATATTTAACTAGTTAAACAGAAATGGTGGATGCCTTTACATTTCATCATTAAAAAGAATTCCTCTATATATCAGTTTATGCATTGACAAAAGCATCAAATAGTTGAAAGCAAAAAAAAAAAAATGATGAAATGCCCAATTATTAAATCAGAAATACTTGATAATTTAGAAAATAGGAAAAACATTAAGAAGAGGTTAACCTGTAATTTTTCGGCAACTTTTTCACAATCCATTCGTGAAAGACAATAAATAATTCCGCATTCATCAAAATGATTTTCCTTTATGAATTTGTCAATATCATCCATACACTTCTTTGTCTTGGGGATAACAGAATATCTGCAATACAGGCAAACTAAGAGCCTATAATGTTTCAGCAAATAGTGTACTTCAATTAAGCATTTACCTTAGGTTTGGGCGGTTAAAACTTTGCTTAAAAACAATGCAATTAACAAGACCCAGAGCCTGAACCACATCTTCTTTGACACTAATTGTGGCAGTAGCCCAGTCAAGGCCAGAGCAGGTACATTTGGAAACTTTTGTTTCAAGATACCAAGACACTGGATGGTTAACCTAAAAAGTTAAAAATCAACTAAAAGAGCTTTAAATGACATGACTGAATGGAAAACATTGTAAAGGCAACCTGATAATCCGGTCTAAAATCATGTCCCCATTGGCTTACACAGTGAGCTTCATCAATAACAATCCTAGCAAGTGATCCACGAGCATGTAGATTTTCTAGGTGTCGCAGCAGCATGTCACTTCTGTACTTAAAACATTTTTTGTGTTAGGAAATTTAGCGCCTTCTGAAAGTTGACCATACTAAATTTCCAAAGGAAAAGCATATGAGATACTAATTCCACTCCAACTAACAAAAGATATCTCACATTTTGGTTGAAAGTATGCTTTACCACGGTTGACCAATTGAAGTTGTAATGAAAAAAATGAATGTGAAAGTGTGGCATATTCGTTCAACGAATCGTATTCACTTGTATAACATCATTCCAAATTGTTACCAGCTCAATTGTAATAGATAAAGGTAACAGATATACTCAAATCAGCATAAGGCTCTTCTGCCACCAGGAGACAAAAGTAATAGATATACTCAACTTAGTCCCAAAATCTCATTTTTTAACTTCATAAGAACTTTAAGTCACACACTAACCTTAGTGTTGCACCATCAATATGCAATAATTTTTTTAGTTTTATTAACAAAAAGGTCTTGTTAATCCGAGTAACAAGGGAAAAAGACGAGCCCCTTAATTATGCTGAAATCCGTGCAAACTACTAGGTCTGGTGGGTAAAACTAAAATTCTGAACAGAAAGGATGCTGCCTACAAATAATTATACAAGCTAAGAATCTAAGTGCCTTTATTCAGACATCTCCCTCAACTTTTGGACAAGGAATTTCTCGCAATAACCAATTGAAGCAAAACTACAACAAAATAAAATAAAATAAATAGGAAGAGGAAGACAACAAAAGCTTTAAAAGAATGTAAAAATGAAGATCTCATCATTTTGTAAGGCAAGATAGTTTTGAGAAAGAATTTGGTTTTGCTAGACACAAAGAAAATACAAGACTCAATCATTTGCATATTACAGGGTCTCCTAGTTAAATAATAAGCATACATCGAATGGCATCTGAAACAGCTAATAAACCAACTTCCTGCTTTCTCCAAACTTCAGAATGAATACCTCTACTGGTATACAGAAACTTGAAGGCACACAGATCACAAACTAATAGGTTGCTTGTCCAATAGCATGGTGCATTGAGGTCAACAAGTTATACACCACATAGGGTTGCTCTTTTATAGCTATCCAATTCATAAAGAAATCCAAGGGAGATTCTTAGATTGGCCGGGTCCACGACACTATACCATGGACCCCTTGGCCCTGAATTAGTCAAGTCATCCATTTAAGAATTTCCAGAAATTCAAGACGTCAAACAGTCTATAAGAGTACTACAAAAATCATTTTCATCTTTTTTCAACAATTTCATAAGAATGGATGATGTAGTGAAGTCATTTCTCGTGAGGTTAAAAAGATTTACAATCACTCACTTAGCAACTTTCTCAGGGGTGACATACAACAGCTTGTATTTACAATAATCTGCATTAAGCTCCCTCAGAATCTCCTGTTGTTCAGTCCACCCTATGTTGGCACTTAGATAAGCAGCAGGTATATTTGCCTATGGGGTAATACGAGATATTAGTGAAGTTATTAGACAGGATGCTTTAACATATAAAGTAACGATTAGAGATGAAGTTAGCTAACTTGAGAGACGTACCTGTAGTAGATGCATTATTTGATCTTGGATGAGGGAGACAAGTGGAGAAATGACCAAAGTTATTCCAGGGCATACAAGAGCAGGGAGCTGCCAAGAAACAGATTTACATGTCCAGTGAGAATTTAGAAAACAGAGCAAAACACCTGGTCTCCTAATCTCTAATGATAATAGTCTCCATATATTATAAATGCAAAATTATCACGAGATGAGAGGAAAGAAACATAAAACAAGCTCCATATGATGCACAAAAGAGAATCAGGAGTGGATTTCTGTTCCTAATAATTACATGCTCAGCAATACAACTCCATAAATAAGTATGCACTTAGCACAAATCATTCATCTTTCCCAGGAAAACATCTCAAGGTAGTGTAACTAGTGTTTAAACTAAGGATACTAAAAGTCAAGATATAAGATTAGGGCAACATAGGTCAGTTTCAGATAACCATAGGAAGTAGTAAACAAAAGGAATGAGAACCTTAAGTTATACATTCCGTCTCACTGAATGCAAGAATGGGGTGAGAATAGAATTGACGAACTTATTCTGCTATGACCAAGTCACCTTAGCCAGTTATTATCAATCCCACCTTCTCGTTCCATGTTATTAGAATATAAGAACAGAGAATTGATTTAAAAAATCATCAAAATTTTCACCTGATATGTTAGGCTTTTTCCTCCTCCAGTTGGCATTAAGACAAAAACATCATGTCCACTCATAGTTGCATTGATCACTTCTCTTTGGTTGGGAGCTAACTGTCGAAAGGAATGATTGCCAAATACTCTTTTGTTATTTGCCTGACAAGACCAAATAGTAACATTAGATGCAATTAAGTGCATATCTCATACTTAAGAAGCAATGGTATATATTGCTATACACACCTCTAGCTTCTTTGTCCATGAAAAATCTCGACTACTCCACTTTTTATCATTTGAAAGTAGCTAGATATAAGTAACTTCAACATACACAGGGATGTGTATAAGAGAAATGGTTCTCTTTCCAGAGGAGCTGCTGCTGATGCTCCATACCAGTCTGTGGAAGAAAATGAGACCGATGATGAATCCCATCTATCAAAACTGTCTGGCTCAGTGTGTGCATAAAATTGAGTATCAAGCCTTGTTGGATCAATCTTGAATGGAACTGCTGTCGGAGTTTGATACTGAACAGCCAAAGGAGTTGCTGTAGATGTAGAGAAATGTGATGCTCTTCGTTCATCATTCACTGATGTAGCACGAAGGTATTTTTCTAGTTGTTGAATTTGTGTATTCAGCTGTGTCCTTCCTGATACGAGAGAGGTAAACAAGCATTATCTTGGATACTTTCGATAACCTACCAAAAGAAGAACATCTACTGATCTCCGCAGTATGGAAACATCGAAAATTACAACAACTGAACTACATTTTCTTGGAGTTAGCAACATGAACCAGTAAGTTCTTGGATCTTGTTTTTATATGCATCATGTTCATTAAAGTCTTTAATCTCTGTTTAGTAGATCATATGAAAAAAGAATGTAAGAGTGGAGATAACTCAAACCTTTCTTGACGAAGCTTCTCTATCTGATCTGAGTTCAAGTTAGTAATATTGTCAAGAAGGTCATTAGATATTCCAATTAGCATATCCTTCAGCTCTTGTAAATGAATTGAAGCTTCTGGACAAAATCCTAGCTGTATTAATAACAAGGGACCATGCATAAGTACTTCCCAGTAGTTCCAAACGTGTAAAGATAACAAAGTGGAAAGTAGCACAAATGCAAACCTGAAACCCATGAGTGCACTGCACACGCACAAATCTGGCGGCAAATTTATCTTCTCAGAAGCAACAAAATTTTCATTATTTACAACCGGAGTAATTGGAGGAAGTTTGGAAACGGATGGTTGAGGTGTAAAAGTTGACTGGTAGTGTTCCATGACTATTTGGTCCACATCAAGATTCTAAAACAGAATATTGACAAATAAAATATGAGTTAATGCACAACAACTATTAATTGTCAATAATCCAACTATGACTTAATCAAAATAATTTTGAGAAAAAAATCCATTATGGTAGGATGGTAAAAGCAAGGGAAAGTGTGGTACTGGTTAAGTCTGCCATTATAGCCAACCGTGAAAATATGGTACCTCAAGTATGTTATCATCATCAATGCCATCAGGATAAGTGTTTCCAGATCTTTCCATGCCAATGGTTTGCACTACATGACTGCTAGGTACTCCATTTACAGCCTGTGGATGAGAGTTGCCACTTTCTGGTGAGTATGTATCAGTCTGCCTGTTCAATGATTTCCCCACTTCAGCTACACCATTGACAGGTGATGTAAATGAAGTTCCCCTGTAACTTCTGGAGTCACTATCTCTGACACTACTTTCTCCAAAGGTTTGATGTGTTTCTAAATTTGCTTGGAATGTGCTTTTAATGTCGGATGCGGACTGCTGAAGAATTTGCCTAGAATCTCGATAAGCGGAAGCACTAAATCCTTTGGTCAACAGTAGAGTTTTTCCAGGTTTTACATAGTTCCTGGAAGAAAGCTCAAGACTTGAAAGAGCCTTCCAAACCTGCCAAAGTGTAAGATCCAAGAAAATGCAAAAGTTGTTTATGTATGGTGGATTTAATAAAGGTAAAATAGAAAACTGAAAAGCGTTGGATGCACAGTCCTGTGAATGCACAAAACAAAGGTCTAGCAGTTATTATTTTTTTTTTTTTACAATTGATTGTTTTATGGAAGTATGCCAAAATTGTTACAAGTTCATCCAGCTCACTTAAAGTGATTAGCAACGCATTTCATCTTTCTTTACATTGATAGATGGCAACCAAGTATGTAAAGGCAGAACTAAAATGTAAGATCATGCAAAAGAGCCGACAATAAAGAGTTGATATCCTCTCCAGGACATAAAATACAAGGCAGTTGCACAAAAGTAGCTGCATAAAAAATCCAATTAGCATTTTAGCAAAATGATTAAATAAATAGCATGTCAACAAGCTACAACAAGCGATTCCTGTGAAATAAAGGAACCATATGATCATGTCACTGATTAGCCATGTCAAGAGCAATTCACCTTTTCAAGTTCTGGACTATGCATCCTCACATTCTGAACCTTAAATTGCAACCTAGAAAAAAATGAAGAGTAGGAAAGAAATAAGAATGAAAGTAAGGCTGAAGAGAAAGTAAAGATCCTTGAATAACCAACTAGATCACCCATAAATTAAACTTAGCATGCCAAAACTCCAATTGCAACAGAAGTGAATAAGCATCTTGATCAAAATAAGCAGTTAACCGAAAGCTTCACTTAATTTACGAGATGAGTAATAGATAAGCACTTTTGTTGTCAAAATCTTTAATATCACATTAAGCACCTATAGTATACTCTAAAGGACAGGGAGAAAATGAAGATAAGCGGTGTTGTCTTAAACAAATGATATTTGATTGCTGAACTCTGTTATGTCTGCCATAAATCAATTACTCAATGTTTAAAAAATTAAAACCTTATAATTTTCTACAGCAAAAGAGAAAGAGCTTAGATAGTTCAGTACAGCAAGAAAGAACAGAAACTTAGCGAACTATTGAGCCGTGCATATTTTGACAACATAGTACCTAGCTATCATTGCTTCGTCAACACGAGGTTTTTGTGCTGACAGGGAGAAAAGAAAGCTTGAACTCAAGAATTTATCTTGGCTTGAAAAATTATTATGTGCATTGGCATGTTGAGACCAATTATTCTTTGGCAGTCTGTTCTCGATATTGGAACTTTCAACTGGATGCTTTCCACTACATATGACAAACAAGAAGATATTTTACATGTGACATTCTGTCAAACAAGAAGACAAATATCAGATAAAGTTATATGATGATAAATGGCAAAATAATAGTTTGTAATACTCGCCTCGGCTTATCTTTTGTCATTGGTTAGCATATTCACCTACATCTAAAGGCGTGATCCTTTTGCTTGCATGCCACGATCACATAAAAAATGCTGCAAGATAACTTATTTAGCGTATTTAAAAAATCAAGCTACAAACATAATTATTTGTGTATTTCTGGAAACTAAATTAAGAACCCATAAATGACACTATCATGAAATAAAAGAATAATTGAAATGAGCAGGACAATGCAAATTCATGCCATTACGTAAATCAGTAAAAGTCAGTCGTGCTTCTTTCCTTTAATGTGAAATTAGTAGTCACTCTCTTGCCTTTGATAATTATTATTTGTGGACTAAATGCGATCAGCTGCAAGTACTACAAGCAACAAAAACTAGAAAATTGGAAAATTAAAAAAAAAAAAATTGCTAACCGCAATCAACTATTCCTTCTGTTTGTGCACACGCAGCATGAAAGACAATAATTCTAGCAAAAGGAACTGATATGCGATTACATTGACTTAACTCGCCGTGTCATTAAACCAGATATGACCATTAAATTAATGGAAACTGAATCAATGAATAAAAAGGACTAATTCACGTGTCTTCAAATCAAACCTCTGCAAAATGCAATGAAATACATAGCTTCTTGAATTATAAATTTATATATATATGTATATATATACACATCTATTAATGTCGGTTGTAACCCTAATAACAATGAATATGAAATTTTCGACAGAACAATCAATTTTAAACCTTATGAACCAAATTTACAATGAAACCACAACTAACAAGCAAAATTTTCATATTTCGCGGATTAAAATTTGAAAAAAAAAAATTTTGAATTTTGGAATGGAAATGTACAGATATAAGCTTGCTGCCTTTAAGCGTAAATGATTGTAGCTTTAATCAACGGTCGTCTCCGATTGGAAGTTTGGAGGTGCCGGAGAGGAAGCCGACGGTTTCCGTTGATTAAAGCTATATACCGGTGTGTAGAAATGTAGAGAGACCGTGCGTGTGACTGCGTGGGAAATTGGGGAAGCTTCAAATTGTTGCGCGTTGTCGAAGTGGCGGGATAATTTCAAGCAATTTAGGGCTTATAAGCAGTATTGGGCTTTTTTGATCGACCCAGTCCGTTTCTCGATTTCCGCAATGGGTTGTCCTTTTTCTTCTTTGACTTTTCCCTCATAATCCTCCCCCCGGCAACGAAATAAAGAAAAATTACAATCACATTAAGGTAGTAAATAAATTACGGAAAATTATATTATTTTCTTGTGTTTTAAATACTTATACAATATAATATCATGTGTTTTAAAAGTTTATACCATACAAGATTTTAAAGTTAAGGGAATGATTTCGTAAAAGAAACTGTAGAATTCCTCATTAATTATTTAGGGAAAATACTTCATAAAAATCAAATTTCAAAATCACTTTTTAAAGTTAGTTTATGTGACAATATTTTATTAAATCATGACCCCTTGATTTTAGATTTTTTATTGGATTTTTTTTCCTCTTTTTCAAATTTATTAATATATCAGTGACTTTTATTTGTTATTTTGTATAAATACACTGTTTATTTGGTTGTCATACCATCAAACAATGACAACTGTGGAAGAACACATTGATATTATAATTAATACAATATAGTATTGAATTTTAAATTAATAGTATTGATATCGAATTATAAATTACATTGATATATATATATATATATATATGTATATATATATATATATACGGGTAATTTGGATGTTAATTACAAATATTAAAAATATATACTTGGCCCCTCATTGACACTATTCGTCCATTACTAATATTAAAATCATTAAAATAATATAATTAAATTACTAAAATATCCTTGGTACTATATTTTCATTTTTATGTATTTAAATTTTGATAGTTATAATTATTTAAAAATAAGTACAAATAAACTATATAACATTTCAATGTAATCTAAATCAATATATTTCTTGGTCAAAATTTTTAAAATTTTTTACATTTTATTTTATATTATTTCAAATTTGAATATTTAACTGTAGTGGTAGAATATTTCTAAATGGGTTTGTTTTCAATGAAATTTTTTTCTATAAATGTATTGTATGAAAATATAATTTCTATAAAATTTGGTAAATTTTTTGATGTCTCTTACAATTTTACAATTTTAATATTGACTTAATCTATTCAAATTGGCGATGTTGGATATAATATAATTCAACAATTTCTCACATTTTTATTTTCTAAAGTTCAAGATATCAATGTGTTATTATATTTTACTTTTTTCATAATTCTTTTATAACTGTCAAAAAATAATTAAATACATAAAAAATCAAAATATGATACAAATGGTATTTTAGTCATCTAACTAATTTTTTTTGATATTTTAAAATTTTTAAAAGATGAATAATGTGAATGAGGGGCAAAGTGTGTATTTTCTATAGTTCAGGAAAGCAAAGTGTAATTACCCATATAGTTCAAGCGGTAAAATTTTATTAACCCATTATTTTAAATGTATACAAGAAAATGCATTAAAATTGTACACAACCCCAAAAAAAAAAAAAAAAAAATGCTAAATCATCTTAATGACTCTCTTTGCATCCAATTTTAGTTTGATCATCCAATTCCCACCCCCCAAAAAAAAAAAAAAAAATTGCTAAATCATCCTAATGACTCTCTTTGCATCCAATTTTAGTTTGATCATCCAATTTTATTTTATTTTTTAAAAAAAAAACGCTTGAGTTAACTTGGAACGTGGAATAGGCCAACTATAATAAAATTGCATAGACCGGGTTCATATCATAGTAGCCCAAAAGGCTTTCAATGGTTCGTGAATGGCGACATTATCAAAAGAAAAAAGGGAAGAAAAATAATAAAAAATAGGAGGCATCTAACTTCTTTGTAAGTAATTGTTTGATTTTGGCATATTTATCATTGTTTTATACACATATAAGCTATAAAGTTTCTTTTAAATAAATCAGAATAGGGAAAATCGCCAAAATAGTCCCTCAACTTAGATTTTTGTAGCCAGAATGGTCCTTCAACTTTTTTTTTAGCCAAAATAGTCCTTTAACTTTTATTTTTTAGCCAGAATAGTCCTTTAACTTTTATTTTTTAGCCAAAAAAGTCCTTTTATGGTTTAGTTACCATAAATTTTTATTTTTTATTTTTTATTTTTTTTTATAAATTTCACATGAAAGTACTATCTTGGCTAAAAAAAAAAGTTGGAGGACCATTATGGCTACAAAAAAAGTTGAGGGACTATTTTGGCTAAAGTAAAAAAGTTTAAGGACCATTTTGGCGATTTTCCCATCAGAATACTTATGAATTAGTAAGATTTTTTTTTTTTTTTTTTTTACCAAAATAGAAACACACTTTCATTCAATTGAAACATTTAATTTAGACACTAGATAAATACCAGTAGTACAAGTAAAAAGTACACGGTCTCACACGTTTTGGGGTGAACAACCTCTAAATATCCAAAAGTAAAAATTAGTTTATAAAAGTTGAAGCAATGTCTAAGAATATAAAAGATTGTAAACTGTAGTGTGTCACAGTATATTTGACAAAATAATCGACTACTTGAATTTGCAGTACACATGCTTATTTCTAGCATGAACTAGTAAGATATTTTAGTTCATTGCTTTAAGTTTAATTGATTACCAAACACATATTTCTAGCATGGACTGGTAAAATATTTTAGTTTATTGCTTTAAGTTTAATTGATTACCAAATCCATATAATTTGATCTGTAAAATTAATATTTGCATTTAGATTTTAGTGTCATCATCCCAGTTTCGTCCGAATTGGATTGTTTATAAAAGTTTTAACAAAAATAAAAATGTTCAAGTGAGATAAAAATGTTAAAATTTTTACTATCTCCTAATTAAATTATTCCATTAAGTTTTGAAAATTTATACTATACAGTATTATGTGTTTTAAAACTTTATGCTATACAATCATCTAAAACATCATAGAATGATCCATAACGGACGGAATAATTTTTTTTTTTTAAATATAATTGAAATTTGTATTAAAGAAATATTCAAATGAAAAAAAAATACTATCCAAAATTTGGAACACAGCCCTACATCACAGCTCACTGGAAAATTTTACGGTTCCATAGTAAAACCTTTAGGTTGTGCTTTAACGATTTTTATAATATGATATTATGTGCATTAAAAGTAGGAAAAACAATATTAATAATCTCTCATATTTGTACATTTTAGTTCCTCACATTTAAAATTTAAAATATGATGCATTTTAGTTTCTTACAAATATAAAATGTACTGTATTGATTCATCGATACAATTATAAGTATATTTTGGTCTAAAATATTAATATATGTATTAAATTTTATATTTTTCATTGATACAATTTTATGACCAAAATTGATAACATATAAATTTTAAAAACTCAACGACACTACCTAAATCCTTTATCCACCACCATCCCAAAATTTTTACCTACCATTACTGCCCCTATTCCTCTCCCACGCTGCTTTTCCTCTGCTATTCCTAACCAACCGCCCAAATCTTCTTCTTTTTGGATAATTTAATAACAGTATTTTCATTTAAAGTTATATATTATCAATTTTGTTTTGAAACATGTTATAATCGATACGTATGTAAGTATTTCGGTGTAAGATATGCTCATAATTATATTAAAAAATTAAAATAATACATTTTAAATTTGTAAAAAACTTAAATATATATCATTTTTTATTTTTTTAAATTTATACCCTATAAATTTTTAAAACCAATAATATAGTTCGTACTCAGCACTCAGCTCTAGTAATAGAAATGCAACAAAAAATTGGTCTTTTATTTAACTAATCACATGGGCTTCCATTCCCACCACCACCACAACTTCTCAGCTCCCAGACTTCAGGTGTGCAAAATTTCCACAACTTTCAACAATATTTGACGTCATTTCAATTAATTAAAACATTAATTTCTCTTATTATTTCGTAAATTCAGAGCAATTGCCTGCTGAAATCAGGGTTTAGTTCCACAAAAAGAATTCACCAATTTAATCAATCACGTGCTTTGAAAGTCAAGTCAGCGATGCGACAACTAAGAGGATGAGGTGAGAATTCCGCATGTTCTCACCGTCGCCGGTTCCGATTCCGGCGCCGGTGCCGGAATTCAAGCCGACCTCAAGGCCTGTGCTGCTAGAGGAGTCTACTGTTCCACCGTTATCACTGCCGTCACTGCTCAGAACACCGTCGGAGTTCAGGTCCGCTTCCAAAGTTTTTTTTTTTTTTAAGTTTTTGCCAATATTCCATTAATTGAGGTAAGTCCTTAATTGTAGTTTAGGTTGTTAGTAATTTTTTATGGATTGATGTTAATGTTAGGGTGTGAATGTTGTGCCGGAGGATTTTGTGTCGGAGCAGTTGAGGTCCGTGTTATCAGATATGCGTCCTGATGTTGTAAGTAAATGCTAAAAATAATGCCTTGGCTGATTTTATTTGTTCTTTGTGCTTTTCACGTGAAATTATTGGCTTTCGTAGTTTGCTGTATGAATTTGTTACAAGGGTGAATGTTTTGGACTTTGAGGTGATGTCGAACTATGACGCTAACACTTTTAGGTGAAAACAGGCATGCTTCCTACGACTGGCATAGTCAAGGTCATTTGTCAGAGTCTTGAGGAGTTTCCTGTTCGAGGTAATGCAGAATTCCAAGAGATTATTATCCAACTAACATTTTTTTCTTGATTGTGAACTATATTTCCATTGTTGTGTTGAAGACAGCTCTGGTGGTTGATCCTGTTATGGTATCCACAAGTGGAGATACGCTGGCTGGTCCCTCAATTCTGGCTAGTTTTCGGTATGTTAAGCATTAAACTGCCCTCGTTATTTACACTTCATTGATGGTATGCACGTACAGATTTCTCAGAATAATCAACAGTCCCTTTTGCATTTTGGGAAGGGGGGGGGGGAGGAGTGGGTTTCTTTGGGAAACTAATCAAATCAATTTCCTCACTGCCTCCCTTTATTGTATGCCACATAGTACTATCTGATTATTCTCAGTTGTCTTAAAGCTTCTATAAGGAACTTAGTCTTTAATGGTGTATTATTCCCTTTTCTCCGTGAGGGATTTGGTTATTTATCAAGCTCAATTACCGGCAGAGGTTGTTCTATTAATCTGTATACTAAGGGACATCACTCAATTCCCTTGGTGTGGTCTTTAGTTGATGAAAGGCTTACCTTGTCTAAGATCATACGTTTAGTAAATAAGAATTAGTTGGATTGGGATGGTCATTCTAGAGGGTGGGCGTTCGTGTTGCTGTTCGTTGCCCAGTTTCTTTTACCCTTGTTATAGCACGTGTCCATCGCAGTTGGTAGATAACATAGAGGCAATTATTGTTGGGCTGCAAATGATGCCTTACCTTCATATGAATATCAACTTACAAAAGATGGATATCTTTGTGTCCAATCTAGAGATGGTATCCAGATAAATAGGTCAAGTTCATCTATTCACAGTGGCAATTTGGAAATGAATCATGAATTCATGTTATTACCTCGCACACCTCCGATTGAGCATCCACCAGTTTCCTTTTCTTTTCCCCCCTTACCAGCCAAAGCATGTCTTCTCTGGTTGGTTAGCAGTTCTGAGATATTAGGGGTTTACCATTCAAGGCATAAATGACTTCATTAGAGGATCTTATCACAACAGTCATTCCATTTTTATTTTTTTTTTGGTGAGATTGGGTGGGGGCTTTGGCTTGTTCTCCTTGACAGTGATATCTTAACATCATCTTTGACTCGTTCTCCTTTTTGTTACTTCTCTAGGTGATGATATTTGTCTGATGGCTTCTTTTTTCTAATTACAGGGAAGAGCTGCTTCCCATGGCTGATATAGTAACCCCAAATCTAAAAGAGGCATCTGCCTTGCTTGGTGGTGTGCCGTTGGAATCACTTGCAGATATGCGTTCTGCTGCAAAATCTATACATGATTTTGGACCAAAGTGAGCTTCCTTGAACACATTAAGTTCTATAGTTATCTTCTGTGTGGGTAATTAATATAAGTTCAATATTTTCATATGGCTAAATGAGACTTGTTGAGTAGGACATGACAACAAATTTCCTGTGATCTTCAAATCAAACTTACAGACAAAATACACGTGGCCTGTTATTATTGGGAAAACTCTTTGAAACTTTAAATTGTGGTAGTATTGCTAATTGATCTTATCGTTTCCTGATTCCATGTGCATGCATTGAATCAAATGCAAATTCACTTTGTCTGTGATTGAACTTTTCTCTGTTATCTGCATCAAATGCTCTATCTTATGGGGTTGCACTTGTCAAATTATAATTGTACGAGAAGTAGGAAATCAACTTCGAAGGTAAAATAGCTTGGAGGCTGATTGGATCAGGTTGTACATTCCACTGCTTCTGAATGATGCCTCAAAGGGTTTATTTAGATGGGTCATGTTGATCTGCACATTGTTTTCATAATAACCACCCCCTTATGAAGGGGTTTTCCTTTGCTTTTTTTCATTCTTTAGAATTATCATGAGCAAAATGCTGAATGGAGTAATTGATTTCAGACATGTACTTGTCAAAGGAGGTGACCTCCCTGCTTCATTGGATGCTGTTGATATTGTGTTATACGATGGTATGTTTGACACATTTTTTGAAATTCTCAAGTAACATTCTTGATCTTCTTGTAGCATGTGTTTACTCATATGCAAATATGTCTTCATGTTCTTTTGATTTAACCTTGTAGGAAAGGATTTCTTTGAGTTCCGTTCTTCACGTATAATTACTCCAAATACCCATGGAACTGGTTGCAGTTTGGCTTCATCTATTGCAGCTGAGTTAGCAAAAGGTTCTTCAGTGGTTTCTGCCGTAAAGGTATTTAACTGGAAAATTTCTCTTCTCAGTGATGATGCACCTGTGATATTAGGATTGTAGAGCAAATTTAAGAAGCTGATTTAGCATTACTCTTATTTCATGATCAAAACGGGGAAAGGAAGTGTTTTAAGAAGTTTTCTTTGACATTATATGCATGTTGTTATTTGTAATGTCTAGTCCTTTTCTGTTTCAAAAGTATACGAAATTGCGGAACAGAATATTTGGTGAGTAGGAAAGTCATCTTTTCTGTCCCCGTGCGGAAAAAGGTTCTGCTTCAGTCTTACAAGATAAGCTCATATCAGCAATCTTTCAGATCGATGTTAATGAATCAAAGAACTCTATAATGCAATCATTACGTGCAATAAGGCATGACGGATTATCCAAGGAGTGGTACGATAAAATATGTGGAGATTCTCACAAAAATTCATGCTGAAGGATGGTATCTTGCAGCGCTTATGGATTTAAGAGAATAGGAGGCAGTATGTCGTGGTCTTTAATTTGTTATCCGTAACACATTCCAATAGCTAAAAATTGAACATGAGCAGTGGTTTCAGGTTTAGCTTTTAGTTACAAAAAAATTAAAATAATAATAATAATAATAATTAATAAATAAAAGTGATGGAAAAACTTTTTAACAGGGTTGAAAATACACGAGGAATCTAATTTACATGCTACCGTATTGCTGCAGCTTAAGTTTCTCATTTTTCTTTCGTCTCCAAAACATAATACAGCAACTGACACAAAGGGATAGGGATGTCTTCCTGTGTGCAACATATTTGGAGAGAGGGCAATGCATTTAATGCTAATTTGGTCAAGGGAGACCTCTTGATGCGTTGTGGGATCCATATGGTTAACCCCCTGTGAATTTCTGGTCTTTGATGTCACATGATAATATGTGCACATCTACTCCTTGACATGTTAATTGTGATCTGTACCCCCCAAGTTTCACTGAAAAAGAAGAAGGCTAATTCAGTTAATGAGTCGTTCCCCAAGAATATTTTCTTAGTCTTATTACACACATGAGCAAAAGATGAGAGTAGCAGAAATGCAAATGTTAAGATGGATGTGTGGGTACACTAGGATGGACAAGATATGCAATGATCATATTCGTGAGAAGATTGGAGTAGCATCTATTGATGAGAAGATGAGAGAAACATGCTTAAGATGGTTAGGTCATGTTTTAAGACGACTAGTAGAAGTGCCTGTCAGGCGAGTAGATTTTAGAGAGAGTGGTCAACATAGGAGGGGTAGGGAAGACCGAACAGAGTGTAAAGACTTGGTGGGTAACTTGTAAGAAAGATATAGCCCATCTAGGAATTGAGGAGGATATGGTCCATGATAGAGCCCAATGGCGTAGCAGGATTCATACAGCCGACCCTACTTAGTAGGATTAAGGCTTGGTTTGTTTGTTTGTGTGTTTGTTTATTACTTGTTTGTATTGGGTCCATTTGTTCCCTAAGTCTTGTTTGTCTCAATTTTTCAGGTAGCTAAACGCTATATAGAATCAGCCTTGGATTATAGTAAGGATATTTTCATAGGAAACGGACGTCAAGGTCCTCTCGACCATCACTTGAAGCTGAAAAACTATGCCCATGGTTTATGTAGGCAGCGCCTATTTGATCCAGGCAATCTCTTTCTATATGCTGTTACAGACTCGAGAATGAACCAGAAGTGGAGTCGTTCAATTACTGATGCTGTGAAAGCTGCTATTGAAGGTGGTGCCACCATTGTTCAGCTGAGGTTTGTGTTACTTTGATATCTTTTTAATTTTCAGAACTTCCATATCCTTTTTGAATTCCTGTATTTGCTTTCATGCCCATTACAATTTCCCACCGATTTGTAATCTTTCACATTTGTCCATCAGTGTTAAGTTTCCACTGTTTTAGATTAATCATGTAAACTTGTTGTGAGTGCGCTCATTGGATGTGGTTTTCTTGTTCTTTCCCCTGTGGCTTGGAGCAATGTTGGGGGATTAAGGAGGAGCAAGCGGGCAATGACGGATGAGAGAAAGCAAAAGAGAGTAATATTGATATTATTTTGCCTTTAAGAAATGTTGAATCCCTTTATGGGATGTCCTTTTGCTTTCTAATAGGACATAAAGCTTCAAAATTAGTAACCTCCATGGCTGCAACCAATCAAGAAAAGATACAGGAATTTGGTGGATTACTTCAGTTGTGTAGTTTAAATGTTTTATAATAAGTCTCCTCAACAAGAAGCTAATGTCTTGAAGAAAAGTCTGCTTTGTAACACAATCTTACCATGCAGACTTGCTAGACTTAGTTAGATTCAATTTTTTGGATGTGTGGTGATTTTATTGTGCTCAAATAACTTGATCAGTAAGACACTAAGTGACTGACTGCTAATTTTGTTTGTCTACAACACTGGAAGGGAAAAAGAGGCCGACACTCTGGACTTTCTGGAATCAGCCAAAGCATGTTTGAAAATTTGTCGCCAACATGGTGTACCTCTGCTCATAAATGATAGAATCGATGTTGCTCTTGCTTGTGATGCTGATGGTGTGCATGTTGGCCAGTCTGACATGCCTGCTCGTGTTGCACGTGTTCTTCTTGGGCCAGACAAAATCATTGGTGTCTCATGCAAAACACCTGAGCAAGCTCAGCAAGCGTGGGTGGATGGCGCTGATTACATTGGCTGTGGTGGTGTATATCCGACAAGCACAAAAGAAAACAATCTCACTGTTGGTTTGGATGGGTTAGAAGCTGTGTGTTTGGCTTCCAAGTTACCAGTGGTTGCTATTGGTGGCATTGGAATTTCAAATGATTTCCCCATTCTGTGATGGAGTTACAGGTCCCAAATCTGAAAGGTGTTGCAGTTGTTTCTGCACTGTTTGATCGGGAATCGGTCTTGACTGAGACACAGAAATTGCATAAAGTACTTTTGAAGTCGTCTACTGAAGTAAGATGAGATAGCAGACTAGAGATTCTATATCTAGACATGTCAGTTTACCATTTTTATTTGTTTCACGGCAATATGGGGGAGCCTTTTTCATAACCATATTTCCATTGTCGGAAGGATAAAGTTTTCTTCCTCATCAAATCTGTAAGGGACCGACTCTGTACACCTGTCAAAGTGATCAAATTAATCAGTAATGATATTATTAACATCTAGATTTGTATAAGAGACAGAGACTTTCTATTTGAATACCTAGTACCTTCTCTCTCTTTTGTTTTCTTTTTCTTTTAGGTTTTTGTCTGTGGGCGGGTGGGTTGGGTAGTTTATCTATCAGTCTATCTGTGTGTCTTTTGTGTATGAAGCCCCAGATTTTGTACATAGGTGCCTCACATCAAAGTGCATGAAAAGCTTGGTAAGAATAAATGCTAGTACACATTTAGAGCCTAAATTCCTAATAGGACTTCTAATACATTCTGGAGTGGAATTTGTGGGTGTTGGTTTGGGCACATACAAGTTGGAGTTTTAAATTTCAGGGGGTTGCAGATAAGCTTCAACTGCCTTATCCTTCTCGATTTTGCTAGATTTAGATGCACTTTGCTTGCTGCTGTTGACTGCTGACTCTATAAAGTTTGAATATCACGCCTGCTTTTCTGTTTTTAGCTGTGCACTTTGGATTATGTGGTGATACATTTGTAATAAGCTTACATTCTGGATTAAAACTGCGTGCTGCTTTTTTTTTAGTAAATGCCAAGGCGTGGCCATCATAGTTATCACTTTGTGGTAGCAATCATTTTAAGCTCCTTGAATTAAAAATTTGGATCATCCATTGCCGTTGGTTCATTAGTTTTGCTGTTGAAGGGGAACAATTTTCTGTTGCACTTTAAATCCATTACCGTTGTACTTAAACATCTGCGTGATGATGTTACTTATTTTATGTTACATTGTATACAACTTGACTAGAATTGTAACATATTGGGTGGAAGTTTCAATATTCTATTTGAGTCATGAATGTGGGACAATAATTTAAAGATCCACTGTATGAATGTAGAATATTTTCCAGATAGCAATCATGGCAATTTGTATTATTGTATAGATTATGGAACGACTAGAGGTGTTTGTGTCCAAATTCCATCCTCATCCCTCGTTATTTTTCCTATGGGGAATGGACATTCCTTCAATAATTGTGAGCCAGCACGAAGTGAAGTGACATTGTAGCATTCCAAAGTAAGCATCAGAAAGCACGAGTACAATGCCTGTTTTTTGTCTAGTTTGTTTGATTTGATATGAGAAAGAGAAAAAGAGAGAAGAATGCATTAGGATGGTAATGGGTCAGTGTCGGATTTTTGTCAGGTTCGTATTAGAAAATTTTAATTTGGACACGATT